>OY740776.1:17389416-18888978 GCA_963513935.1 Aphrophora alni | reverse complement strand
ATATTAAAGCAGATTTTGAGTTTTTTTAATTGGTACTCCTTATACTTAAAAGTTATTAAAGACCACATACCAAATTGGAAACAAATTGGTTTACTTGTTTGAGAGCACTATATAGAAAATAGATAAGTATAATTTTTTTTAAACTAATATGTTTTGGAACCCTCAAAACTGATGTCTGTGAAAAACTTAACATTATTTTTTTTTAACTGATCACATAACTTTCTCTATATTGTAACGATACTGAAATTCCAAAGTTATAAGATGCAAATCATAAAAATCACCCAATTAAACATGTCCAATATCACCAACCAAAAACGTAACCCATTTCATCAAAACCCATACCACATTATATATAAAGAAGAAGCATTATTTGGGAGGAAAAGGAAGTTTCTACGGTGAGGAAAGAAAAAAAGTTTTAGTACATTCTATTCTAAACATCCAAAGAGGCGGCATCATTGTTTTAGCTCCAGGAAGATTAAGTATTTTAAATAATTATTTCAGTGATAAAAAAAAACACGGCTAAGTAGCTAAAATATAATATTCAAACTTTGAACCATTGGTGAGTGGAATAACTTTGTTTATCCCTCAATGGAATAGAATCAACATTATAAATTCACATTTCATCCAGCCAAAATTAACCAATGAAAATTAGAATTTTCTCAAAATTCATTAAAGGCTATAATAACAAACCTAAAACTTTGAATGAAAGAACTTTTATTAACATAGGTAATATAAATACCATTTTTTAAAACACAATCCACCATTAACTTTGTATCATAATCACCCATCACTTATCCACTTCCATCTTACCTTACCTTTCATTAGTTTTAAAAATATCACATATCCTAAATGTTTAGATTAGTGGTGGGCGTTAATGCTAACAATGATCAATGTCAACACCATTTAACGTTAAGCGTGATTAACTGTTGAAAAATACTGCTAACGTTAACCTGCCAGACAGAACAGAAGACCAAGCATCTTTGTTTGTTCAGTGTGCAGATGTGCAGTGCACGTGTTCAGTGAGAAGTGAGAAGGCTCTAGTCATTAATCAACTGTCTCCTGTTTCTTAGATAAATAAAAACTGATTATTTACAGAGGAATAAGTTTTGGAGTTATTTGTATTACTATTTACTAGTTAATTAATCAATTATTATAATCAATTATTCAATTATTACAATAATTCCAATGCGTGATAAAATAAAATCACGTTGGTTATTTACACCACACTATTTTCATATTATCCAGTCGTCGATTTATACAGTTTTAGATTTAGTAAAAAACAAACAGTAAAATAGTAGGTTACAGCAGAAACATACGTTGATTCAGTTGATGAATAAACATTGACATTAATTGATTCGCTTCAGTTGATCAACTAAATTAAAAGATGACTGAGAGGCGTACATGTAGCTGGGTGCGTGCGCATTGAGTGGGCCGCTGTCGCTAACAGACAACCACTGATGCATCACCTGCAAGCACTAAGCAAATGATCAACGTTAGCAGATAATGCACTTCTTTGTCAACTACGTTGATCGTTGACGGTTAGCTGTTACCCGTTAACGGGCGCAGCCCTAGTTTAGATTAAGTTTTTATGGTTTTGATTGTTGTGCACACAAAATTGTTATATAAATAGCCAAGGCAAGAGTTACGGACTATTGAATTTCTGAACCCCAAGATTAAGAGTAGGCTGCTTATTTTGTATATTTTGTAATTCAATAATTCTAAAATAATAATGTTAAACAAATACGGTAATTCAGTTAGAACACATTATACATTGTAAAATATAATTTTATAATACTATATGTGAGAAAGTAAAACACAAACATCCAGTAAACCAGTTGCAAGTTGGGTATTCTTTATTAATGTTTTCTACATTTCTTAGCCTAAAGCATTGAATTTATATCTGAGAACAAGTCCCATAGGATATGATAATGTGAGGCTTCGATATGTAGGTTGAACAGTTGTAGGTTTTGGGTTAAGGTTCAGAATGCATTAATGTAGGAGGAGTCAGAGCATGAAATGTCCTTGTAATTACCAGAAGTGGGTTGTTAGATGACTCTAATTTCTGAGCTACAAATCCTTGAGATGGCTAATTAATTTAGTAAGTAAAAATCAATCTCTAAACTCACCTAATCAGCTGTGGGTGATCCAATTGATGCATTGCTTGCACTTCCTTGACAAAGTCTTCAAACACTCCTGGCTGACTGAGTGCATCCTGTTTCAATACTTTCACAGCAACATTCATTAAACGTCCTGTAGGAGTCGTCCATTCTCCTTTTCGAACGACACCAAAAGATCCATCTCCTAATTTAATTGATAAACTGAAACAATTAAATAAGGATTTGTAAATAACCATGGAATAAATAACCATATTGTTTAAAGTTATTGAAAAACAATCTATTGTTAAATAATGAAGTTTATAATTTTAAATGAATTTCCTTAGGTTTCTCTAATTTCTTAGAAGAAATGTCATAGTTTCACTGTTACTAATTTAGCACCATTCAGGAGACAAGTGTAGCTTTATGGATTGCTACAGATGCGAGTAATTTTGTCTCCTGTTATAACCTCATCAATACGAATTCAAGACAAAACCTGAAATACTTAAAATTTAGCATTTCCAGTGGGTTCTAGCCCATGTGAGGGTCCCAAACCATGAGTGTGCAGATATGGTAAGAAAGGTACGGAAGTCCTCATGGGCGAGAAGCCTCTGGACATGCAGTTAACAAAGAACCTGATATCACAGGAATTCCAATAAGTCTGTAGGAAAAAAGCAGAGGAACAGGCAATATTTTATGTTGATTGATTGCAGGCAATGTAAATGTAACTAAGACATTATACAAAGTATTAAAAACGTTAACGGATATCATATAATTGAAGACGTAGTAGTGGAATTAGGTCATTCTTGCTAATGAATATATTTTACGAGCTTCAAACTAATTATATTGGTATAAAATTTACATTCTTTCAAAAAATTTTTTAGAGGTTTCAGGGGGGCTTCAGCTTGAAAGCCCCCCCGTAGATCCGCCACTGCATACATCTACTCTGTATCGATGAGTCTTTGGAACTGACTATAAGAATCCTTTTTCCCTCTAGATATCTTTCCCCACCTTTTAAATGATTCTTATTGGCTTGGTTTTTCTAACCAATCAGATAGAGTTAAAACACACACAAAACATTGTTGTCATATTTCAACGTGAATTATATATATATATATTTTTTACATCTAGACATTTACAAAATATTTCTAGTGATTTATTATATTAAACTAATTATTTTATTGTTAGTTTGATTCTATAACACTTTAACATTATCTGTTTACAAATCTAATCCGATCATACACGTAACTACTACCAGCTTACATCTGATATAGTATGATCTCGGTTTCGTATATTCAATTAGACCAATCTAAATTCACAGAAAAATGTTAAATGTTACAACGAATATTTCTGCACAAAACAACATACAACTTTTTAACACATTGTACAACTTTCTCCATAAGCCTAGTATGCATAAGTGTAGAGTTTGTTTTAAATTCTTAAATATTTGGAAAATGACCAAAAAATCAATATGAATAGAATAGAATAGAATATTTGATTTCAAGATATAAAACTCACTTGACATCTTTTTCCTGTATTAGACAGGTAAGAACACTATGCACAGTAGATTCGGCTTGAGACTTCTTGTTAATAGTTCCTGAGTTGCCAGCTTTACTTCCAGTTACAGGAATCAATTTAGTCAAGAGATTACGCTTCCATTGTTGGGCTTTACGTTTTTTAACCGCTTCCAGCAACCTTCTAGCTGCAGGTTTGCCCATGCCAATCTTCTCCAGATCTTCTGCGGTGACATACTCAAAGTGTGCCAAGCGTGTAACCTAAAATAAAATAAAACAATAGTTCAAACAAAGTAATAGTAAACTTATTTGTAACTTTACAAATGTTTGGGGTAGACTTGAGTTTGAGAGTTTATTTGGAGGACCATCCTGAATTTAGAGACAGGGAACTTAATAGTAGATAGATTTATACTTCAAATTTAAGAGTGCAGACACATTTATATAACATGTAAGACTTTATAATAATAATAATACAAGTATTTAAAATCAGTTACTTTTCACACACTTTTACTAGTTTTGAGTAGTTATTGTTGAGGTTGATACAAGCAACAGCTGAATTCTTAAAAACGCACTTTCAAGTAAAAAATAGTTTCACTTTCACAAAAGTTATTCTCAAACATCATAGATTTAGTAGTAAATAAATTCTCATTTTGTTTTATAATTATTGAAGAAACAAAGTTTGAGATTTCATATAGAGAGGAAAAAACACATGCACTCATAAAAAAAATAAATAAATAAAAATAAAAAAATGGTGGTATAATTTAAGTACTGTATTTTATAAGCTGTTTTAGTCACTGTAATGAATAATATCGGACAATATATGTATAAAAACAAAGACTGCCTAACAAATTAAGGTTAACATTAGTCTAGGATGACTTCAAAATCACAAGACAACTGGGTTCTAGACATGCAGATAGGGCCTGAGTCGCTTTGTGGCATATCCAAGAGGGTCTTGGACTTAGAAAGACCACAAAAGAAGTTGGAGGATTAGCTCAGGTTCATGGATGAATAAACTATCACATCACAAAGCAAATTACATCTGACCTTGTCTTGTTGTGTAAGGGTAATATGTGATGTATTCAGAGAAATCGTCACTCTGACTAAACGGGGTTGGGATACCAATCTTCAGTCGCACTTTGAGTTGTCAGTGTAATCCCAGTTGCAAGGTTAATCGTGCTCACCAACCGAATTACCAATATCACCGCATTGAGATGGCAGTGAACAGCTGTGGTCAGAGCTGATGCAGAAAGCCAATATCTGAAGAGTGATTGTAGAAATGCAGTGTCCGCCAACATGAGAAGTGAAGAGTTGGGTCCTTGCATTCTTGGAGTAATTTATTTTTTTGAAGGTCCCTAAATTAAAATGGCAGGCTAAGTTTCAGTGAAAGGTGTTCCCTAGATCCTCGAGAAGGCCGGGCTGTGATTAATGTATATATTTTGTGACATGTGTTTACTTGGCATGAAAGGCCTATACTGGATCAACCATATTGTGTCGTATTGTATGCAGTTACTTTTATAATTAGAATAGAAATTAATTAATTATAATTAACTCATTAAGCAGGTTTCCTAGAGTGGTGTTTAGTCTGACAGGGATAAGGGAATTGTTAGGTTAGTCTCTCTCTGCATTAAATTCAGCAACCCTAATGAGTCAAATATAAGGAAGATCGTATGGTGTGGAAAAAAGAACTGGCACAAG
Source organism: Aphrophora alni (assembly GCA_963513935.1). Taxonomy (NCBI): domain Eukaryota; kingdom Metazoa; phylum Arthropoda; class Insecta; order Hemiptera; family Aphrophoridae; genus Aphrophora; species Aphrophora alni. The sequence goes on along the minus strand of OY740776.1, from coordinate 18,883,676 downwards.
GAAAAAAAAAAGAAGAAGAAGAAGAAAATGAATAAATTGGGAATAATATATCTTTCAAGACGAAACTATATTTCAAGACTAGGAAATGTGTCTTGCAAGATGAAACTGTAGAGCATCTGATGTTCTAGATTGGGAATATTCACTGGGGAGCCTCTGTCTAGGAAATGTGTCTTGCAAGAAAAACTGTAGAGCACCTGATGTTCTAGATTGGGAATATTCACTGGGGAGCTTCTGTCTAGGAAATGTGTCGTTGCAAGATGAAACTGTAGAGCATCTGATGTTCTAGATTGGGAATATTCACTGGGGAGCTTCTGTGTAGGAAATGTGTCTTGCAAGAAAAACTGTAGAGCACCTTATGTTCTAGATTGGGAATATTCACTGTGGAGCCTCTATGTAGGAAATGTGTCTTGCAAGAAGAAACTGTAGAGCACCTTATGTTCTAGATTGGGAATATTCACTGGGGAGCCTCTATGTAGGAAATGTGTCTTGCAAGAAGAAACTGTAGAGCACCTTATGTTCTAGATTGGGAATATTCACTGGGGAGCCTCTATGTAGGAAATGTGTCTTGCAAGAAAAACTGTCGAGCACCTTATGTTCTAGATTGGGAATATTCACTGGGGAGCTTCTGTCTAGGAAATGTGTCTTTGCAAGATGAAACTGTAGAGCATCTGATGTTCTAGATTGGGAATATTCACTGGGGAGCTTCTGTGTAGGAAATGTGTCTTGCAAGAAAAACTGTAGAGCACCTTATGTTCTAGATTGGGAATATTCACTGTGGAGCCTCTATGTAGGAAATGTGTCTTGCAAGAAGAAACTGTAGAGCACCTTATGTTCTAGATTGGGAATATTCACTGGGGAGCCTCTATGTAGGAAATGTGTCTTGCAAGAAGAAACTGTAGAGCACCTTATGTTCTAGATTGGGAATATTCACTGGGGAGCCTCTATGTAGGAAATGTGTCTTGCAAGAAGAAACTGTAGAGCACCTTATGTTCTAGATTGGGAATATTCACTGGGGAGCCTCTATGTAGGAAATGTGTCTTGCAAGAAGAAACTGTAGAGCACCTTATGTTCTAGATTGGGAATATTCACTGGGGAGCTTCTGTCTAGGAAATGTGTCTTGCAAGATGAAACTGTAGATCACCTTATGTTCTAGATTGGGAATATTCACTGGGGAGCCTCTATGTAGGAAATGTGTCTTGCAAGAAGAAACTGTAGAGCACCTTATGTTCTAGATTGGGAATATTCACTGGGGAGCCTCTATGTAGGAAATGTGTCTTGCAAGAAGAAACTGTAGAGCACCTTATGTTCTAGATTGGGAATATTCACTGGGGAGCCTCTATGTAGGAAATGTGTCTTGCAAGAAGAAACTGTAGAGCACCTTATGTTCTAGATTGGGAATATTCACTGGGGAGCCTCAATGTAGGAAATGTGTCTTGCAAGAAGAAACTGTAGAGCACCTTATGTTCTAGATTGGGAATATTCACTGGGGAGCTTCTGTCTAGGAAATGTGTCTTGCAAGATGAAACTGTAGAGCACCTTATGTTCTAGATTGGGAATATTCACTGTGGAGCCTCTGTCTAGGAAATGTGTTTTGCAAGATGAAACTGTAGAGCATCTGATGTTCTAGATTGGGAATATTCACTGTGGAGCCTCTGTCTAGGAAATGTGTCTTGCAAGAAAAACTGTAGAGCACCTGATGTTCTAGATTGGGAATATTCACTGGGGAGCTTCTGTGTAGGAAATGTGTCTTGCAAGAAGAAACTGTAGAGCACCTTATGTTCTAGATTGGGAATATTCACTGTGGAGCCTCTATGTAGGAAATGTGTCTTGCAAGAAAAACTGTAGAGCACCTGATGTTCTAGATTGGGAATATTCACTGGGGAGCTTCTGTGTAGGAAATGTGTCTTGCAAGAAGAAACTGTAGAGCACCTTATGTTCTAGATTGGGAATATTCACTGGGGAGCCTCTGTCTAGGAAATATGTCTTGCAAGATGAAACTGTAGAGCATCTGATGTTCTAGATTGGGAATATTCACTGGGGAGCCTCTGTCTAGGAAATGTGTCTTGCAAGATGAAACTGTAGAGCATCTGATGTTCTAGATTGGGAATATTCACTGGGGAGCCTCTGTGAGGAAATGTGTCTTGCAAGATGAAACTGTAGAGCATCTGATGTTCTAGATTGGGAATATTCACTGGGGAGCCTCTGTGTAGGAAATGTGTCTTGCAAGAAGAAACTGTAGAGCACCTTATGTTCTAGATTGGGAATATTCACTGGGGAGCCTCTGTGTAGGAAATGTGTCTTGCAAGAAGAAACTGTAGAGCACCTTATGTTCTAGATTGGGAATATTCACTGTGGAGCCTCTGTCTAGGAAATGTGTCTTGCAAGAAAAACTGTCGAGCACCTTATGTTCTAGATTGGGAATATTCACTGGGGAGCTTCTGTGTAGGAAATGTGTCTTGCAAGAAGAAACTGTAGAGCACCTTATGTTCTAGATTGGGAATATTCACTGGGGAGCCTCTGTCTAGGAAATGTGTCTTGCAAGATGAAACTGTAGATCACCTTATGTTCTAGATTGGGAATATTCACTGGGGAGCCTCTATGTAGGAAATGTGTCTTGCAAGAAGAAACTGTAGAGCACCTTATGTTCTAGATTGGGAATATTCACTGGGGAGCCTCTATGTAGGAAATGTGTCTTGCAAGAAGAAACTGTAGAGCACCTTATGTTCTAGATTGGGAATATTCACTGGGGAGCCTCTATGTAGGAAATGTGTCTTGCAAGAAGAAACTGTAGAGCACCTTATGTTCTAGATTGGGAATATTTACTGGGGAGCCTCTATGTAGGAAATGTGTCTTGCAAGAAGAAACTGTAGAGCACCTTATGTTCTAGATTGGGAATATTCACTGTGGAGCCTCTGTCTAGGAAATGTGTCTTGCAAGAAAAACTGTAGAGCACCTGATGTTCTAGATTGGGAATATTCACTGGGGAGCTTCTGTGTAGGAAATGTGTCTTGCAAGAAGAAACTGTAGAGCACCTTATGTTCTAGATTGGGAATATTCACTGTGGAGCCTCTATGTAGGAAATGTGTCTTGCAAGAAAAACTGTAGAGCACCTGATGTTCTAGATTGGGAATATTCACTGGGGAGCTTCTGTGTAGGAAATGTGTCTTGCAAGAAGAAACTGTAGAGCACCTTATGTTCTAGATTGGGAATATTCACTGGGGAGCCTCTGTCTAGGAAATATGTCTTGCAAGATGAAACTGTAGAGCATCTGATGTTCTAGATTGGGAATATTCACTGGGGAGCCTCTGTCTAGGAAATGTGTCTTGCAAGATGAAACTGTAGAGCATCTGATGTTCTAGATTGGGAATATTCACTGGGGAGCCTCTGTGTAGGAAATGTGTCTTGCAAGAAGAAACTGTAGAGCACCTTATGTTCTAGATTGGGAATATTCACTGGGGAGCCTCTGTGTAGGAAATGTGTCTTGCAAGAAGAAACTGTAGAGCACCTTATGTTCTAGATTGGGAATATTCACTGTGGAGCCTCTGTCTAGGAAATGTGTCTTGCAAGAAAAACTGTCGAGCACCTTATGTTCTAGATTGGGAATATTCACTGGGGAGCTTCTGTGTAGGAAATGTGTCTTGCAAGAAGAAACTGTAGAGCACCTTATGTTCTAGATTGGGAATATTCACTGGGGAGCCTCTGTCTAGGAAATGTGTCTTGCAAGAAGAAACTGTAGAGCACCTTATGTTCTAGATTGGGAATATTCACTGTGGAGCCTCTGTCTAGGAAATGTGTCTTGCAAGAAAAACTGTAGAGCTCCTTATGTTCTAGATTGGGAATATTCACTGTGGAGCTTCTGTGTAGGAAATGTGTCTTGCAAGAAGAAACTGTAGAGCACCTTATGTTCTAGATTGGGAATATTCACTGTGGAGCCTCTGTCTAGGAAATGAGTCTTGCAAGAAAAACTGTAGAGCACCTTATGTTCTAGATTGGGAATATTCACTGTGGAGCTTCTGTGTAGGAATTGTGTCTTGCAAGAAGAAACTGTAGAGCACCTTATGTTCTAGATTGGGAATATTCACTGTGGAGTTTCTGTGTAGGAAATGTGTCTTGCAAGAAGAAACTGTAGAGCACCTTATGTTCTAGATTGGGAATATTCACTGGGGAGCCTCTGTCTAGGAAATGTGTCTTGCAAGAAGAAACTGTAGAGCACCTTATGTTCTAGATTGGGAATATTCACTGTGGAGCCTCTGTCTAGGAAATGTGTCTTGCAAGAAAAACTGTCGAGCACCTTATGTTCTAGTTTGGGAATATTCACTGGGGAGCTTCTGTGTAGGAAATGTGTCTTGCAAGAAGAAACTGTAGAGCACCTTATGTTCTAGATTGGGAATATTCACTGGGGAGCCTCTGTGTAGGAAATGTGTCTTGCAAGAAGAAACTGTAGAGCACCTTATGTTCTAGATTGGGAATATTCACTGTGGAGCCTCTGTCTAGGAAATGTGTCTTGCAAGAAAAACTGTAGAGCTCCTTATGTTCTAGATTGGGAATATTCACTGTGGAGCTTCTGTGTAGGAAATGTGTCTTGCAAGAAGAAACTGTAGAGCACCTTATGTTCTAGATTGGGAATATTCACTGGGGAGCCTCTGTCTAGGAAATGTGTCTTGCAAGAAAAACTGTAGAGCACCTTATGTTCTAGATTGGGAATATTCACTGTGGAGCTTCTGTGTAGGAAATGTGTCTTGCAAGAAGAAACTGTAGAGCACCTTATGTTCTAGATTGGGAATATTCACTGTGGAGCTTCTGTCTAGGAAATGTGTCTTGCAAGAAAAACTGTAGAGCACCTTATGTTCTAGATTGGGAATATTCACTGTGGAGCTTCTGTGTAGGAAATGTGTCTTGCAAGAAGAAACTGTAGAGCACCTTATGTTCTAGATTGGGAATATTCACTGTGGAGCTTCTGTCTAGGAAATGTGTCTTGCAAGAAAAACCGTAGAGCACCTTATGTTCTAGATTGGGAATATTCACTGGGGAGCCTCTGTGTAGGAAATGTGTCTTGCAAGAAGAAACTGTAGAGCACCTTATGTTCTAGATTGGGAATATTCACTGTGGAGCTTCTGTGTAGGAAATGTGTCTTGCAAGAAGAAACTGTAGAGCACCTTATGTTCTAGATTGGGAATATTCACTGTGGAGCTTCTGTGTAGGAAATGTGTCTTGCAAGAAGAAACTGTAGAGCACCTTATGTTCTAGATTGGGAATATTCACTGTGGAGCTTCTGTCTAGGAAATGTGTCTTGCAAGAAAAACTGTAGAGCACCTTATGTTCTAGATTGGGAATATTCACTGGGGAGCCTCTGTCTAGGAAATGTGTCTTGCAAGAAGAAACTGTAGAGCACCTTATGTTCTAGATTGGGAATATTCACTGTGGAGCTTCTGTCTAGGAAATGTGTCTTGCAAGAAAAACTGTAGAGCACCTTATGTTCTAGATTGGGAATATTCACTGGGGAGCCTCTGTCTAGGAAATGTGTCTTGCAAGAAGAAACTGTAGAGCACCTTATGTTCTAGATTGGGAATATTCACTGTGGAGCTTCTGTCTAGGAAATGTGTCTTGCAAGAAAAACTGTAGAGCACCTTATGTTCTAGATTGGGAATATTCACTGTGGAGCTTCTGTGTAGGAAATGTGTCTTGCAAGAAGAAACTGTAGAGCACCTTATGTTCTAGATTGGGAATATTCACTGTGGAGCTTCTGTCTAGGAAATGTGTCTTGCAAGAAAAACTGTAGAGCACCTTATGTTCTAGATTGGGAATATTCACTGGGGAGCCTCTGTCTAGGAAATGTCTTGCAAGAAGAAACTGTAGAGCACCTTATGTTCTAGATTGGGAATATTCACTGTGGAGCTTCTGTGTAGGAAATGTGTCTTGCAAGAAGAAACTGTAGAGCACCTTATGTTCTAGATTGGGAACATTCACTGTGTAGCTTCTGTGTAGGAAATGTGTCTTGCAAGAAGAAACTGTAGAGCACCTTATGTTCTAGATTGGGAATATTCACTGTGGAGCCTCTGTCTAGGAAATGTGTCTTGCAAGATGAAACTGTAGAGCATCTGATGTTCTAGATTAGGAATATTCACTGGGGAGCCTCTGTCTAGGAAATGTGTCTTGCAAGAAGAAACTGTAGAGCACCTTATGTTCTAGATTGGGAATATTCACTGGGGAGCCTCTGTGTAGGAAATGTGTCTTGCAAGAAGAAACTGTAGAGCACCTTATGTTCTAGATTGGGAATATTCACTGTGGAGCCTCTGTCTAGGTAATGTGTCTTGCAAGAAGAAACTGTAGAGCACCTTATGTTCTAGATTGGGAATATTCACTGTGGAGCCTCTGTCTAGGAAATGTGTCTTGCAAGATGAAACTGTAGAGCTCCTTATGTTCTAGATTGGGAATATTCACTGTGGAGCTTCTGTGTAGGAAATGTGTCTTGCAAGAAGAAACTGTAGAGCACCTTATGTTCTAGATTGGGAATATTCACTGTGGAGCCTCTGTCTAGGAAATGTGTCTTGCAAGATGAAACTGTAGAGCACCTTATGTTCTAGATTGGGAATATTCACTGTGGAGCTTCTGTCTAGGAAATGTGTCTTGCAAGAAGAAACTGTAGAGCACCTTATGTTCTAGATTGGGAATATTCACTGGGGAGCCTCTGTGTAGGAAATGTGTCTTGCAAGAAGAAACTGTAGAGCACCTTATGTTCTAGATTGGGAATATTCACTGTGGAGCCTCTGTCTAGGAAATGTGTCTTGCAAGAAAAACTGTAGAGCACCTGATGTTATAGATTGGGAATATTCACTGGGGAGCTTCTGTGTAGGAAATGTGTCTTGAGAGAAAAACTGTAGAGCACCTTATGTTCTAGATTGGGAATATTCACTGAGGAGCCTCTTTCTAGGAAATGTGTCTTGCAAGAAAAACTGTAGAGTACCTGATGTTCTAGATTGGGAATATTCACTGGGGAGCTTCTGTGTAGGAAATGTGTCTTGCAAGAAAAACTGTCGAGCACCTTATGTTCTAGATTGGGAATATTCACTGGGGAGCTTCTGTCTAGGAAATGTGTCTTGCAAGAATAACTGTAGAGCACCTGATGTTCTAGATTGGGAATATTCACTGGGGAGCTTCTGTGTAGGAAATGTGTCTTGCAAGAAAAAACTGTAGAATACCTGATGCTCTATGTGAATGCTATGTGCTCTATGTGCTATGCTCTGTGATTAAAAAGACAGACCTTTAAATCTAAAGACACTTTGATCAAGGCAGATCTTAGACAACCCCTCAAGACAATTTTGATAGTAAGATTTTCTTCATAGAACTTTTATTTTTTTGTGGATGTCTAACAACAACAACAAATCTATTTGAGACCGTAATAAGCTCTTGTAGCTAATGTGCAAAAGGGATAGACGGTTAAATTGAAGATATTTTTTGAACAGCACATTCCACCTAAAGGCTTTATATATATCAGGATGAATTAAGAAAATTAACAAACATATAAACATGTTCAGGCAATCTAACTAAATGAACAGTTCTAATAATCATGTGTCCCAATAACGCTTTGTTTAGCGTCTATTTCTATTTTAGTCTTAAAGGTACAATTTTACTTTCTTACATAATAATGTGTACTAAAGAGAAAGTTATGTAATGGGTCAAAAAAGTGGTGAGTTGACCTATTTCATCAAATTTGTTTTTGTACATATTTTGGTCATATCTAGGAATTTCCCCCTATTTTTCAGTAACTCAAAATTTGAAGGCAACTGTCATAAGAAAAACTAAACAAAACTACTATTTAACATTTTTGAAAAGTACAGTAGAACCCCTCAAACTCGACCCCCTCAAACTCGACATTCCGTCAAACTCGACAGGGCCAGTGACAAGGAGCATGGGATTTCCAAGGTCATTCACTGCATTGTTTTACGCCATGTGCGCCTGCCAGATGCCCTGAGGTTGAGGCTTGTTACTTTTGTTTATACAGCTGTGAGGGATGCTCCTTTGTCTAGCCACTTTCTAATCCTACTGTATAGTAGAGGCCAAAGTTAAAGATAAAGGGTCCAGGTAGACCAGGACAGCCCTAAACATTTGTTGTCAAAACATTCATATTGTTGTGAACCCAAGCGCCTAACCAGCCGGATGCTACCGGTCATTAGCACCGATTCCATTAAAGTAAGCGGCAAGTCTTTTGTCATAACAATTCAACAGAGCGTCGTAGAACTATGATTCAAGTTTTGTAATAAAGGTCGTACCCATGTGAGAAAAATAATCCGACTCTTAATTATATGCGATCAGCAGTTCAATTTATAGCATTTGTATTGGACTGTGTTTGGTATGGACATTCTTTTTCTTCGGCGACTTCGAGATGAAGCTGCCAGACGTCCAGTCGAAAATGAAAAACAAAGATCAATCAAAAGTTTTTTCAATTTTTTTTTATTTTTATTTTTTTATTTTTATATACAATTGTTTTAATCTTAAAAAATATTTAATTTACTGTCTGTTTTTTACTGTAGACTTTACTGTAAATTTTATTACAGCATATTAGGATAGGTCTTTTTAGTTTACTAAACCTATTGTACAAGGCCAACACTTATTAAATCTCATTTGACCGATCGATAAATTTAATTTTAATGTGTGATTGAACACACTATTTTTTTGTTGTCAGGCAGGGACTTTTTGCAATAAACGTTTAATCATTGATAATCAATAAATGTACAGTTATTTAAAATAATTTTGAGTATTTGTTGCAAACCTAACCATTAAATACCAAAGTTCCCTAAAACTCGACAACCCCCAAACTCGACAACCTTAAAGTCCACATTGTGTCGAGTTTGAGGGGTTCTACTGTATAGCCTCCATAGGACCTAAAACAATACATATTGGTTGCCATTTCTAAAAAAAAAAATGACAGTTTTGAGTTATCAGAAAAAACAAAAATCGGCCATGAGACCATATAAATAATATTTTCTAATCAGCTCTACTGATTTTGTTCAAGTTTTAGTGAAATGTGAAGACTAATAACTCCCACTGTACAGAGGCGGATTTCCCACTAGGCACTCTAGGCCAGTGCCTAGGGGCGGCACGCTCCAGGGGGCGGAACGGCCGGATGTTTATGAACTGTTCCAATTTAGTAGTCTATATGATTGAAATAATAGCGTTAACATAAAGCACTTAGTAGACCGAGTCTTGCTCGGTAATATTTCATTTTTATCAGTTCATCCAATTACTATAAAACCTTTCAGAGTCATTAAATGTATACACATTTCTTTTAATACTTCATGCAATTTTCATCTCACATTTTGAAATAGTGTTTATTCTGTCAGGAGGCTTTAATTTTTCAAACAGCTGTTATGATTACTTTGTTCCAGTTTTCGTTGTTTATTTCGTTACCAACACACAATATTAAACCCAAAATATTAAACCGTTTTGACACTATAATTAATTAATTTACACAACTAGATGTTGTCTGGCCAAATAACCTATACTGGATACGTTTTGGAGCAAAAAAAGTTATTTCTAGCACTTTAAAAACATCCTCGCAGCCTGAGATATCAATCAATCAAGGAAACATACATCTTTCTATAATATCGTAGGATATTATGGTACGTGAAGTACTACAGGGGGGCGGCAGTCAGAATAGTGCCTAGGGGCGGAACATTTATAAATCCGTCCCTGCCACTGTAGTGCAAAATTGCAAGTAAATACAAATTCACTTTCACTGCTTCTTTGAAAGTTTGATTTTAATCAAATATAGTTTATACACTGAAGAAATGTTTACGGTATAAAAAATTAAGACTGTATTTAAATATATAAATCTTTTCTCAGACAGTCTCCATCGTTTGTTTTTACTTTTTAACTGACAATTACTGACCTGACTTTTTGACAACGAATAATTTAAGCTGTGTTTTATTTTCAAGATGGAGGAGTGAAAAAAATTGAGCTGTTTTTACATAATTTATTACGTAACAAATTGGATATTGTGTAAAAATGATGTACATAGGTTTTATTATTGGGTGAATAACGTGCACAAAATTATAACAACACAGTTTTAAAATTGCGGCAATTTGAATGTTTTCATATAAAATAAATTTAAAATGAAAATTTACAACTGACATTTATTTCTTCCCCTCAATGTTGAATGTGACGGAATTTAGGAATTCGGTTCTTTCTAACTTGGTTAAACAATGTATGTACAGTACAGGGTTTATTTATTGTATTTTTCATTTTGAAATGGGTATTGCTCAAAACAGTATTGCATAGTTACAAAGTATGGTCATAGATATTTATTTACAACTAGAAATAAAGCACAAAATCCAAAGTATTGTAATATGGTAAAATAATTATAATGGTATGAACAAGGCATAGTGAGCAATCGTTCAAAAACGAGGAATGTTATTTTAACGATTTTTTCTTTTCAAATTTTCAGTAGGAAATTTTTTACCAGATCAAAATATTTAAAACATGTTTTTATTATTGGTCAAACTTTAAAGTCTAAGCGTTCCCCAGAAGTCCAATAAACAAATTTCTTTCAGTTTTTAAATATTAGTTTGCATTAAAAAAGGCTTACTAAATTTATATAATCGCAATAGCAACATGTTCTATGATGTTATCACATCTCGGGCTAAACAAAAAAAAAGAAGATTTGTGTAACTCCCATTTCTAATGAATCCATACATATTTTCTCTTCCGTTTGCTATAATACAATACAAGTTTCAAAAGCTACAACTTATTCAACCCTCAGAGGCTCATTATAGTGAGTATCAGCATTGCATGCTAGAGATCCTTGCTGGACCTAAACTTCTTTTCATATATTATTCTTGCGTTAGAGCTTTCCTATCAGGTCTCTTCTGACCCTGTTGCTCTTCGATGACTATGGGTATTTATTTTATCTTCTCATTCCTTTTTTTTTTTTTTTTTTTTTTTTTTTTTTTTTTTTTTTTTATATGGGGATGATGACTGAAAGGTTTTTCAACTTTAAACAACAAGAAAAAAAATAAAGACACCTTGTTCAAACTTCTTCCATCTCTGCAATCGTCATGAAATAAAGACGCATGTATAAAGTAAAATGGATGAGGAAAAACAGTTTGTGAAGTCATCACATATTCCTCCATGTAACATACAACATAGTTCTCGCACAGTAGCACTTTATTAATATTCCGCTACAGACTCTGATGACCTCATTTAACTAGGTTTACAATAGGTCTACTTTATCAATTGGATTAAAGCCACACATGTAGGCCTAGGTCAATCCAATCATATTAAGAGAGACAGATCTTATTCATAGTCTATTTGCAAATAAACAATTCAAACTGTATCTAGTTCTCTCTAAGTTTGATAACAAATTGTATCAATCAATAGAGTAATGGTACAAGCGACTTAGATGGAGAAGAAATTAATCTTGTAAAGTCGCTTTTTGGAAGTTAGGCTAACATACACTCCCTTGTAATTACATCTAGGAAAATATTTTAGTTAAATAAATTTTGAATAATATTCATTCGTATTTATTGAAGTATTTTGAATTATTTCTTTTCTTTATTGTTATTTAAAAGTAAAAAGTCTTGGTCATCATTGCCTTATAAAAAAAGATAAAAAAGAGCATAAAATAAAGGCTTCTAACCCATGAATAATCTAATAAAGCCAAAGTCAAACAAGAGTTGGTCAATAATGAATAAGAAAAAGAATTGGTCAAGAGAGACCTGATTGGAAATATGAAAGATCTACTATAAGACTAGATGAAAAAAAGGTGTAGATCCAGATAGGTCCCGGAGAATGCCAAGCCTGTAATCACTAAAATGAGCCCCTAAGGAATATTTCCGAGTAAATAAACACCACTTAATGGTCAACTTTAATGTAATAGCAAACATTTCTTGTTGAAACTCCATATTCAAGGATAAAATAAAGCAAAAGCTTAAAGTTTCAAATATTTAATAGTATAAATGAGCTACAATTGTTTCGCCTTGCGGCATAGTCGGGCAACTGATAATTTACAGGTATAGACAACTATTTAAACATAAGTACAGGAAACCTTTCCCGATTTCTCTATTGTATTTCAGTTTCCTGTACTTATGTTTAAATAGTGTCTATACCTGTAAATTATCAGTTGTACGACTATGCCGCAAGGCGAAACAATTGTAGCTCATTTATACTATTAAATATTTGAAACTTTAAGCTTTTGCTTTATTTTATCCTTGACCACTTAATGGTGTTTGAAAGATTGCCTACTTAGTTTGTTATCAGACTTATAAATCATCTTCCTGACAACAAAAACTTTCTCACTAACTCATCTTCAAAACCAAATAATAACAAAAGCAAAACTAATCAACACCAAAAATGTCAGTTCGGTAGTTGTCAATCAAAAAGTTAAAATTATATCATCTTTGTAAAATATTAATATATTTAAATAAGGGCATAAGCTTGCTCTACTTGTGCCATAAACACATCTTCAATGTAAATCATATGTTGAATATAGAAATGTGTGCATACCTGATTTATTTCGAGTATACCATAATTTTTTTTTTTTAACTACAATTATATTAATATGCAAAGAGGTAAGCTTATACATTTCAGCCCAACGTATAATTAATTACTTAAATGTATAAAATGACTTATGACTACACCCACCCTTTACAATAATTCAAAACGAGTTCTGTTCTACTTGAGTCCTTGGTCAATTTACGCAACACAAATACAACATAACAATGAAACAATCCTAAAAAGTTACCAACAATGCTCATCACATGAAACAAAAATCTAACAGTCTAAAATTTAGTGAAGACAAAAAAAACTTTATTTCTTCAGAAACTTATTTTGTTGCCTTCCCATGGTTTTAACCTTTAGCTTTAGGCTAACTATGTGTTTACTATGCTGTAATGCAACTACTGAACCTTGAGTCTTATCAGTTGTGCACAAGGTTGGGGGTTAAACATTCTACCCCGATTAATGATATACTTTATTTCTTTTTTCACAAAAAGGGAATGTAAGCGAGAGAAAACAAAACACTTGGTTGAGAAAAATAATCGGTGTAAACCGCCATGTATGATGCTTAAATAAGATTTCCTTTTCTCCAATTTTCTTCTATATCTAAAATACTGGCAGCATCCCAATTTATTCTATGTTCCGACCCTGATTGATGTTCACAGATCTTTTAATAAGAAATATATTTTATTACCATGATCTTGAACACGTACATCTACTGGTCTGGCAATCTATCCAAAATATTTTTGATCATATTGACACGGATTTCATAAATAACAATTTTATCCCTACAGCAAATTTTTGGTTTAACTCTTATAAAAACTATTTCCCAACATACGAACCGATTAAAGGAAGTTCTTATGTGCCCCTCACATAGCGTAAAAAAAAGAAATCTTATTGAAGATGCCAGTTGACAATGATTGTTTTTCACAACCATGAGTTTTATTTCCTCCTGCTTACACCCCCCCTTGTGAAAAAGTAAATAAAATAAATCATTGACCAGAATAGGATTTTAATGTAATAGCAGATATTTCTTGTTTGAGACTCCATATTCAAAATGTTGAAACTCCATATTAGTTGCCCGATGATGGCGAAAGGCGAAACAATTGTACCTATTTATATTATTAAAATATTTTGAAACTTTAAGTTTTGTTGCTTTATTTTATTCTAGAATAGGATTATTAAACCCCCTCTCTTACCAACCTGGTGGTCCACAAATGATAAGACCCAAGGTTCGGCAATCGTATCGTATAGTAAATAATGCATATCTAGTTTTCAACTTTTGCAAGGCAAATAAATAAATTTCTGAAGAAGCGAAGTGTTTTTTTGTCTTCGCTAAACGTTAGATAGTTTGATTGGTTTCCCGCTTTTGTCCTTGTTTTATGCGATGACCGTTGTCAGTAACTTTTAGGATTGTTTCGCTGTTGTGTTGTTTTGTGTTGTGTAAATTTACCAAAGACTAAAGAGGAACAGAACTCGTTTTTAATTATTGCAAAAGGTGAATGTGGCTATTTGACATTTATACATTCAGAATTTCACCCGCCTAAAATGTCCTTTAGATCAAAAATATTAATTACTCTACTAATAAAAGTGTGAAACTTGTAATACAAGGTATCGCTTAACCTTCTAATTACGATAATCAAAGTGTTTTTTTTATATTTCTCATCTTCAATAAGAAAAACAAGGTTCTAGTTTTCATTACTGTAAAATTAAATTTAATGTATTAAAATAACTTTTGGTAACAAAGCTACCTCAGAAGGATATAAACCAAATGTAACAGTGAGTCGACAAAGGGTCAAATGTCTTCCCCTCTACACAATGGTCAGATTGGTTTCCCCACCTACCTAGTAAGTGGGAGGGGTGATGTGCCACTCAATACAAGTACTATAATATATATGAGAAAATACAAGTCAAAGTTGTTAAATGCTTAAAGTAACTATGGAAAAACAACTACCATATATTAAGAAAATACACAAGTCAAAATTAAAGAGTTAAAATAGGCTTGATGTGTGCATTAACTTGATTTTAACACAAAAAAAATAATGAAAAATTTGGAATTGGCCTCATCAGAATTCAACAACAAATCATTTTCAGTTTTAGCAATGAAATATTTACGAAGCTTTCCAACAATTTGTTCCTCTTAATTTCTTTAATCAAATTAACATTATCAATTCCTACATATAAAATGTAGAATGAACACGCTCAAGAATGCTAGATTTTACAGCCCTGTCAAATTTAATATGCGACAAAAGCTCTTTAAATTATGTTATAACCTTTCTCCTAGTATGAACAAGATAAAACTTATCACATGAGTTTTATCAATCTTATAAAATCCAGACTTCTCCAACATCAGTATTTTATCTTTGAGATTACCTAACAATATAAATGCAATTTGGAAATATAAATTGATGAAAATTACTCCCAAACCTTTGGTAAGGGTGGAATCAAAAGTCAAAGTAACATATTTAAATTTATAACATATGTTATAATATATTTTAAGGCAATGTGGAGGGGGGGAAGTGCTGCGCTATGTCTGTACACTTGACCCTTTATAAGCCCTCTCGCTGTTATATTTAGTTTAGTATTGGTTTTTATCCCTCTGAGGATGGTAGCGATGTTAGCGAAATGTAGATAAGAGTTTATTAAACTTTCTAACGTTAACTGTGTTAGTGTTTTATTTGTGGTTTGGAGATTACTTCTTTCATATTGTTATTAACCATAAGGCTCGTTGGATGTTGTAAAATAGTCATGTTTAAACTTTAAGGTTATGTAAAACCTCAGAGAATAGACCAATCAACTTCAAATCCACCTCCTTTTCTTTGTAATTTAAAATGAACAAATCTGTTATAATTTTTCGTATAGAAATACATTTAAAGAAAAGTAAAAAAGATACCGTTTTGAAAATTAATTAATAATATCAAATTACGCTCATCTAAAAATAAGGAAACATTTTTAGTGTAATTTTAAAGCTTCCAAGAAGAAATTTAAACAATAAAATAATACATCTCAGACCAAAATTTTGTACGTAATTTTTATTCAACTATTAGCAGTTAGTAGCACTTTATTTTCTGAAATACTTTGTAGTAAGAATATTTTTTTTGCGCAGAAAAAGTACCATCATGAAATATTTCTCCATAAACAGTACAACACACATGTTCTATCTTGATCTATCATTGAATACATAGCTTTGCACTTAAGATGTAAATAATTTCAAGGTTAAGGTGAAATAATTTGAAGTAATTAATAAAAGACATAAAACAAATTTAAATGCGATTTAGATTTTAGTTAACCGATATTGTAGCTGCACCCTTCATGAATGATAAATGCTTTATTTAACGTATTAGTGAAAAATATTATTACACAACTACATGTAGTCGTTTCCAGTTAATAATTTAACAGAATAAATATATTTGTGTAGTTATTTCATCAAAGCACTGCAAAATTCATCAGAAAGATCACCTACATCAAAAAATATGGATTGTTAATATCAAATGAATGTGCGATTTTGAAATAAGTATGAGGTTTGAAATTAATGTTGGTATCAAAAAGTGAACCTGTTGGTTAACTTCAACATTCAGTGCTTTTTGATTTCTGTCATTGGCATTTTCTCATAAACCAGTTTTTTCGATGGTTTCCACACGGTCTTCCTACAGCCGGCATTTTTTTATATTGTGTAAAACTTAGAATATCTAAGCTCCAACGCAACTGTTACACACTAACAATAAGCCATATAAACAGATAACTTTTGCGAAATGTATGAAATCAATTACAACACAACGTGAATCTCCACAAAAAAAAGTAAGCACTATATAAGTTAACCTAAAAATAATTTAAAACAACTGTTATAAATTCTCAAACAAAACAACAAAATAAAACATATTTAGGAATTTAAACTGTTTAATTTTGCGAGGCGTAACCAATCAATCACAACACAAATAAAGTAGGCATTATATAAATTAACTTTAAAATAATTTAAAATGGCTGTTATAAATTCTTACAACACAAAAATGATTAAAATCGACCTGTGTATATAAGGAAGTAGACGACTGGTACAACAATTCCTTAGCAAATTAAATATAAGATTATACAATGATTATTACTTCTATAAAAATAATCAGTGAAAATTAATATAAATATCAGCTTATGACATGTATACATATGTCATGCAATTAATTAAATTTATTAAAATTAGTTATCTCTATAAATTTTTTCCTTTTCTTTCCCATTAAAAAAAAAAAAATTATTACTGTATTACGTTTGTATGGTTATTGTTTTAATATAATAATTTAATTTATATATATCTTTTTTTTACATATTTATACGAACACCTGCGTATACACACACACACACACACAATCACGTGCGCGCCCACATACACACACAAATCACATTTAATTTTACACATTTTATTAAATTTATAAATATAAAGACATTTATCTTTTTAGCATATTCTTAATCCTCTTATTCTAATAAATAAATAATTTTATGATTCCCCACCTATATTCAACTGTGATTAGCTATACATGTGAAAACTTTAATAACCAAATGAATGAAACATTTGTGCAATACAAAAACAAGACGATTCAATGGCCGAGTCGACAGTAGACTGTAACTCTACCCAGCTATATTACCAAGACCATTGAACATATTTAGGGAAACGCACCCACCCAGTCCCTCCTATTTAGATACTAACCGAATTCCTCTCTATATAAAGTATTTGGGTATTGTTTCATATTGGATAAGGAAAACAATGAATTAATGTGGTTTCTGTTATCCCTAAACCACAATAACAGGAAGGAAAAACTAAAACACAATTGATTATAACAATTATAGTTTTTTTTAACAGAAACCACATTAATTAATTGTTTTCCTTATCCAATATGAAACAATACTAAAAAATTTCTATTAGGTTATAAAAAAAATACTGCAACTTAAAAGTTATTATATTATTTACATATTGAACAAAATTATTTATTGGAGATGTTGTAATGAGATACCAAATTCAGCACCATGACATTCGCATTAATGTGAACACACTTTCATATAATTTTCAATACAGCAGAGGATCGTAGCTGCTCAGTTGGTAATGCATGCATCTAGCTCGTTGCAGTCCAGACTTGTGAAATGTCAAGGTTGCAAAGGTTTGCCCAGTTCTTAGCATTGGTATTCTGTCAGTTTTGCTGCTGCCCAATCTTTATTGAACGTATTTAAGAGGGAAATAAACGTTGCAGTCCATCTCCTTCAGGAGCCTGGGAAAACAGTTTCTAATCGCAAGGCATGCCTCGTTACAGAAATCACTTGGTATGTTACAGTGCTATCAAAGCCATATTTTACCCTAAGATTCCTTATCAGAAATATTCTCTGGGTGTGTATATGGATATATCTCAGAATGGTAAACCCAGTAGGACTACACTATCTTCATTAGTTTAGTGGGCATAATGTAAATAAATATTTATCTAATTACATCAATAACAGTGTTCATTTTAGTCAAATTATAACAACATGTTTCACACACACACACACACAGGTGACATCTTCAGGCTATGTTCACAATGACATTTACACAATACACCACAAATTTAATACTGTGACGTGTTCGAGCCACATGATTGCAATCTGGTTGGTTGCGATCAGGAGACAGCACATTTATGATTGCAACACAATGAAACAGATCACAAGAATGTTAATGTATTTGGATTTAAGCAACCTCTTTGTTGGACGACAGCTTATTTGAACATTGTTTGAGAGAAGGGAGTGTGTGTCCGGCATCCATGACATTGGGATTTTACTAAATGATCCTGCTATTTGATTTATTAATTTAATTTGAGTTTGAAAATTATTATGGCCAGATAAAATTGTGGCGAGTAGTGTTTGGCAATAACCTCAGAAAGGCTTGTAAAACGATATCGAACCCCTAATATTATTATATATTGCAATATGCTTTGAAATAACTGGAATGCTTAACCGAGCATAAACATAACCGGTAAGTCTTGTGTACAGCTAATCATAGATTATTATTAATTTAGTATAGTGACTTCTTAAGAACTTCTGATTATTAACTGACAACACCAAACTTAGAGTGGTGTTTGATTAGACTAAAATTTGAGAATTAAGACCTAGTTGGATAGGCCCAACAGATTTCCATGGTTGGCCTTATCTTGGGTTAACCTGATTTCTGGTAACAATCCCTAGTTTTAACCCCAGTAACAATAACCCGTTCCAATACAGGTATTAATATATGTTATGTATTCAGTGTTGTGGTGTAATGACCTGTGTGCATGAAAGATGTCGCTGCAATTGGATTAAAGAGGACTGTTATCACCACAGTAAGCCAGAGTAGGATTCCAACTATCCAGCCAAATGAAGCAGACGGCCAGGCCGAATAGGAAGAAAGCAGCATAGGACGGATGTTGAGGATAAATCATTTCCTTTGCAATCAACACTCAAATTTGTGAAACTAAACATTAATAGTATTTCATACTTAAACCTGTGTTTACAGCTTTGATCAAAGAAAAAAATTGTTAATTTGACCTAATTATGAAAAGAAAGTAAAATACAATGACAAAAATATTTATTTAATAAAACGGTAACGTTTATTTAAAAAAATGTAACAAACATTCCATATACCAGGCATATTTCTTGCATTTGTCATTAGTATTTAATAAACAGTTAAAATTCCACAACTGGTCATAAATCAAAGTAAGAACGCACTAATAAAAACTGAATGGTGCATAAACTACCAATCGTATAAAAATATTTTGCTAACGAAGTACCGTAAAATAATAGAGCGGTAATTTTCGGTCACTGACATGAATAAGTTGTGCATGTCCTGAAATAACTTGGGATATAAAAACTAGGCAAAAATTAATACTGTAGATAAAGGCATATATTTCATGAGGCTGTAGAATTGATAGGTATTGTATAAATTAAATGTATCGAATAAATAAGAGACTAAATTTGTCAATTGAAAATAATATTAATTATATCACAGTATCACAGCCTGAGCATGACAGTTGGAAGTATCTATTTTTTAATTGATCTATTTTATATATTATTTATTATATCAATAAATAGTTTGTAGGTTAAAATCAACAACATAAAGTTAAGACGTTTCATATTGAAATCTATGTACAGTAATTAGTTAAAACACAATTTATAACTCAGACTAAAAGCTAAAGTATAAGTAAAAATAAAAATTAAACATTCTAGCAGTCATAAAATTTATCAGTTTAACTATAGCTTAGAAATGTTCATTAACCAAAAGAAAACATCAAAAGTGTAAGTAGGAATTGAGATATTTTTGAAAATTTTCCACATTAATAGTCTTTCTCAAGTATTACATTTAACAATGAAAAATATATAAAATAATAATTGGTGAAAAAAAAACATTGAACCACCTTTCCACACTCACCGTATCCCCATAACTAAATTTAAAAAATGATAATTAACCATGGCGACAGTTTTTTGAAAATATATTTATATATTAAATAAGGGACTAAACTGCTTTGTTTGTGCCATGAACATGTCCTCAGCATAAATCATATTTGATTTAAATCAAGCTTTTCAAGGCAACAGTTAATGATTTTGTATTGTATATGGGTTTGTATCCTATATTTGAAATCTTTACATTTCGCTAAAATTTGAACGGAATCAGTAGTTTTCTTTAAGAAAGAGAAATTATGTATTTTGTAACGACACCATTCCTGATTTTCTAATGATTGTTCATCAACTAGCATTTTTGGAGAGATAATGATCAACTAATACGTTTCAGTGGTCCTTAACAGGCTACATTTGAGCAAAATTTGATCATAATTGTAAGTGCTGATTTTAAAGAATTTTTCCGCCTTGTATATAAAAACAAAAAAAACCTCTCTTATCATCACTTAAAAAAAAAAAAAAAATTAAGAAGGAAAGAATATAAAGACATCTTACCTTCGAATACTTTAATAGTGTTAGGGTCGGGAAATAATAAGAGTTGGTTAATAGAGATCTGATAAGAAAGATGAAAGAGAGAGATCGAACCCAAGATTACATGAAAAAAGGTTCAGATCCAGCTAGGTACCCTCAGGATTGTTTTAAAAATAAATGAAAAAGATTGTGGGGAGAATACAGGACTACAGACGAAGTTTCATGAAGTAAGAACTCTTCACTTCTATATGTCTTTAAATCACATATAGCCAAAGAATTACTACTTTCCATATAGTCTTGGTTTAGATCCCTCTCTTTCATCTTTCCTATCACGTCTCTCTTGATCGATTATTGTTCATTTACGATACTGACACTATTAAAGTATTTGAGTGTCTCTTTTTAAAGAAAGCGATGATGGCCAAGCGGTTTTTAAACGACAAGGATAAAAAATTAAGTAAACGAAAAGTAGGTTTGGAATATTTTCGGTTCGTCTGGCCATTTTGTTAACGAGCCTGGGGTTTGGTCCTGAGTTGACCTAACTAGAGGGAACCAACAGTATTACAAAAGCGTTAAATGATTGTGAAGAAAAAGTATCCAAAAAAACTGTTCGCCACTTGTAGTTAAAAGTCAGCAACCTGTTAAAAAACCAAAGCTATTTGCAGTTATGAAACAGAAGGGTCTACTATGAGTCAGGGAATATGATGTTCACTTCTGAAGACTGGAACAAGGTTAGTATGAATTAATCTTTGAGTAAAATAAAACTGTTTATAAAAATTCTTACTGTTAGTTAGGTTAAGTTAACAGAAATTTATTTTTACACGTGTGCTTCAGTGATGAGTGCACAATTGATGTGCTTAGTGACAAAATGTAATATGTAGAACAAAGATCAGGAGAAAATTTAATGAAGACTGTGATGTAAAACCTATCAAACATCCACCATCAGTGATTGTATAGTCAGCCATCAGTTCTAAAGGTTAACGAGACGTTCAAGGGATAATGAGACGGGACTAGTACATTAGAGTATTACAAACAAGACTTATTCTAATAACTTCATAAATGGTTTCCCAACAATGAAGAAAAAATATCCATGTAGGATTCAGCTCCCTGCCATATAGCCAAAACTTTAAAATCATTTCTAGCTCAGAGTGGAATACCAATTCTTGAGTAGCCAGAAAACTTACTGGACCTCGACCCGATTGAGAACGTGTGGGAGCTCTTAAAACGAGACATAACTAATAAAACAACTGATCAAAGAATAATAATATGGCATTGGAATCATAATAATAGTATAAAGGAAAAGACTTTGAATTGCATTAAAAACATGCTGAGAAGAATTGAAAGAGTTATTAAAGCTAAAGAAGGAATAACAAAATACTAATTAAATTTATAACTTTAAAAAAATAAAATTCCATTGTAATATCGATTTAACATTTAGAATGCAGTGCGGCTCTTATGGAGAGTCATTGTGCTATCTATCATCAGACCAAAATCATCATGCACTGCCGACATGACAATGTTTGGCATGCATTTTGTAGGCGATCAATTGTTTTGTTTCTACCTGATATATGCCATACTTGATTTTGAAATTTAATTTTCTTTTTATATCACCGAACGATTAAGGAATGCTGTGATTTAATTGGGTGTGGTTAAAATGTTATGAGTAAGTAACAAATTTACCCTGTGTGTTAGGCTTATTTAATAACAAGTGTTTATATTCATAATGTGAATGGGAAAATAAGTGGTACTATTTTTAAGTAAGGTTATGGTAAAAGTGAAAAAAATTTTTAATAAATATTTTGAAGTAAAAAACAAATTAATACAAATCGATTTAACCTAATCAAATAAACATTTTTACAATACAGCTTTGTTATTTGTATAGAAAAAAGTTTGACAATATGATGATAAAATAAAAAATATAATTAATAACTATGTTTTTTCAAAACGTTAAATATGAAAGGTCTCCGGTATCGATACATTTCATGTTTTGAGTGTGAATATTAATTTTTATTAGTACAGTAATTCCTAAAATAATTTAAAAATACGTTAAATTAACAAACATAAAAATCTGTTTTTCTCAATGATCGATAGAAGATTTTGTAATAGAACATAATGCCTGCAATTGGCCAGTGGAGAGAAACCATCTTGATAGAGCAGTTGATATTTTTACTGATGGAACCATTTGTCTGTGCGCGCGGCTCTGACGCTACTAGCTGTTCTGTAAAAGTAGGGCTCGCTCACCCAACTATGTTTGTCTACCTTTCGCGACACATAATTACAGTTTACAAGATTTGTAGTGCATATAGAAACATGATGTTTACAAACAACTCGAAGCTACATTGAAGACAGGTGAATAATCTACGTCCGGCGCGCTGCGCGGCACCACATGTTTTTGGAAATGAGCGATAACTACTCTCCTCTTCCCCGCCGCGCCATAGCTAGCCGCGCGCACAGACAAATGGACCCATCAGTACTCAGTGTAGTACATTCAAACTCCCAATTGAAATACATTGCTTATAGTTTTTCCATGCTGTATTCTGAACATGAAATAATTTTTCTCTTTTTTAAATGGCTGGCCTAATAATTTGGCCAGTGATTGTAATCTCTTCATTGATTTTATAAACGGGTATCAATGCGAGAAGTTGTAACCGTCCATCTTTACCCTTTAAATAAAAAAGGCACTTAATCTATCTCTCTATACAAAGTGAGCATCTATAACTTTAAAAGAATCATTAGAAGCATAATTAAAAAGAAACAAAACAATATCTTAAAATGATTCCCACAGAATGTTTGTTCAGACAGACTGGCCTAATTGTGATGAGAGACTGCAAACACATTTAGAGTAGGCCTACCAGGAAGTGCAAAAGATAATAATCATGTGCTATTAAGATAATTGCACACAGTAAGAGTTCAGTTACCTCTACATCATAACATTACAAACACTTTCAGTCTGAATTGTAAGCATGAAATATAAACAAAACATGTATCAGAAGAGTAGAGTTAGAATTATTTTAAAGAAATATTGTTTTACAAAAATTATACAGTCTGACTTGCAATTTTGATGTTCACCGTTTGGCAAAAATTGTAGGACAAATTGTTCTTAAAATTTGGCATGACAATTTATCTAAAGGATTTTCACCTACATTCAGGAAAAATAATTAAAAATAAATTCACAAGCCAAAATGTAACACTATTGGTAATATAAGAGAATACCAATTTAATAATCTATACTAATCAAATTAACACTTGAATTGTAACAAAATTCTATCAATATACATTAACTTGTTCACAAAAATAATACTAGTCCACTATAAATAGACATATTGTATGTATAGCTTCCTGGATTGTATATTTGAATAATTGTAGTAGATGAATTACTTTATTTTATATCCGTCAAACAATTCAAATTTGTTTCTAAAGGATTACCGGTTTCGACGGTTATACCGTCATTCGTATGTGTCGGTGTTTATTAATTTAACTTATTTTATAATCTCTTTTTTTTTTTAAACTATTTTGACTATTTCAATTAAGTGTTTAATTATGCCAATAAAAGAAGACGACGCCATAACAGGCTGAACAACATTAATTTTGATATGGATCTGAAGATGACAGTATAACCGTTGAAACTGGTAATCCTTTAGAAACTAATTTGGATTGTTTGACGGAGATAAAACAAGGTAATTCACCTACTGCAATTACATTAAAAATAAACAATGCACACAATCTGAAAAACTTTTCTCACTTACACATCCCCAAAATATAATAAAAATAAAATCTAATGGTTAGCAAAAATATCAGTTTGGTATTTGTCAATCAAAAAGTGAAATTAAACCACAGTGACCGCCAGTGAATAAAATATTTAAATAAGCGCCATAACCACGTCCTACGTACTACTGTAATAGTATTTCATTAAAATCAAACTTTTTGATAGCAGTTAGGGTTCATTTTTTGTTTTCTGCAATTGCTCCTGAATTGTAATATTTTTTTTTACTTGCGATTTTTCAAGCGTTGGGGTCAATAATCTTTATATGTCAATAAAATTTCAACTAAATCAGTAGAGCCGATTTTGAGAAATTACATTTTTTTTAAAAAATATTTTTATCCACATGTTAAGTACATGATATACAAATAAAAATACAATATAATCCTATTCAAAACAAAAAAAAAGTACTTCCTTAACTTAAAGATAGCTTTTTATATAAATTACATATCTTATAACAACACCATGGTAGATTTTTTTTCTATTTTAAAAAATATGCACAAAACTGGAATTTTTTAGACATGGCGACCAATCCTTTTTGTTTCGGTCCTGGAGGTTAAAATAAAAGAAAAAATTGATCAAAATCACATTAGAGGTGACTTTGAAACAATTTCCAAATTTTGAGTTCCAAAATATGCCCAATACTAAATTTCATTACAATCGTCCCACACGTTTAGGTTGTTGTAAAGCACTGCACTTACGACAGAAAACCACTTTTATGGAATTAGGAGACCTCAAAATGGATTTATTCATAAAAAACTCTACATTGATTTTTTGATTCATCATATAACTTTCTCTTAGATATATGCAAATATGTAAAAAAGAGTTTTATCATGTCTACATATTTTTTCCTCCCTTGTTGTTTAAAGACAAACAACTCTCGGTCACCATCCCCTTATTAAAAATAAAGGAAGAAAACAACATAAAATAAAGACCTCCAGCCCTTGAATACTCTAACAGTGTCAGTGTTAGAGTTGGTTTTTACAGATAGTAGAGATGAAAAAAAGCGATCTAACCCAAGACTACATGGAAAAAAAGTGTATATCTAACTAGGTTTTTCGGAATTACCAAAGTGAGCTCCTGAAGCTCATTAGCTTTATGTCAAATTAAATTAAAATTATCATGTAGGATCTTGAATCCAACTCTTACTGGTTTAATATAAACAGTCTGTTTGGTCTGGTAGAAAAACCAAATAGAACATGTTTAAACTTGTAAAATGCTTATTTAATGTATTTCAAGTTTATAGCAACGTTTACACTTAGTTTAGCAACTGTTTCCAATGATATTAACCAAAGTTTTAGATTTTCAAATACAAATTTGTTGTTCTATTATTTACTCAGTATAGGGTAAGTTTGATAACTGCAAAAAAATCGATTTTCAACCAATCTTCAAGGTCACCGAAACCGAAAACATGATTTTCAACATACCCTCTATCCATCATCGTTTGTAAATAAGTACGATAGCGACTGTAAAAATTAAGATAGGAACATGAAATCTGGTGACTACAATGTATATAAATATAGGAGACTATAGTGTGCTGAAATAGGAACCTATTTAGAATAATCTAATATAAAATAGCAGCCACTATAAACAGCTTTTTGTTCATATATCGTGTGTTATTCAACTTATACCTACTAAATTATATTAAAATTTGAAGATTTCAATTTTGCAAGTAGTGGTATCAACCCCCACCTCTTTATGATGACAAATACAGAAGTTATTGTCAAAAATGTGATAATTACAAGATTTGAGTCAACAACAAGGGCGAAGCAAGTCATACATTATGGGGTGTGACAATCCCGAGGTATCCTACGTTGATATACACTTCTTATAGTCTTGAGTTAGATTCTTTTTTTTTTACATTTTTCTAATCGGGTCTCTCTTTATCCACTCTTGTTCGCTTTCGACTCACTTACACAATTAGAGGATTCGAGCGCTTAGTGGTATTTTTATGCTTTTTTTTTGTTATGGCGATCATAGCCAATAGTTTTTCATCTTTCAACCACACACACACAGGAAATACTTATTCTTTACATGTAATCAATTTCATAGTAATGAAGAGGTAAAAACATAAATATTCAGACTGGCTCAGATTTCAAGATAAAATCATTTTTGCTGCATGCGTTGAAACACTATTACAGTGATGGAACAAGTGTTAGCAACTATAGTTATAGCAAGAGATGCAAAATACCTAAATTTGAGATTTATTGAATTTCCTCTATACCAACTAATTTTCCCCTTAATTTATCAAATTACATTCGTAAATAGATGTTCAAAATAAATGGTTTAAATCAGATAATAATATTTTGGAGACAAAGCGTGGAGATTGCTACTTGACAGTTAACTCATTGTCAGCTCCGGTTCCATTTTAGAACACTACTCAGTGCTTACAATTGACGTAACATACCTCTGTGAATAAAAAGCACATACAAAAAGTTAAGTGGGTAATTGGATGTTTCACTGCAATCTCTGAGTCCATTCAAGCTGCTTTAGCAATGGGAATGTAATGTAAAGAATACAAACTTCATGAGAACTTTTTAATAAATAAAGAAAATAGACGGTAAACAAATCACTAAAACAACAGTACTCTGTAACCTGTTAATAATGCTATCAAGATTGGATTTGAATATTATTTTAGAATATTTTTATATCCGGTTGATTTCAGATCTTGACATATTAACCCTTCAAATACCAAGAGGGGATAAAAAGTAATAATTAAAATTAAAAATATCCTCCAAAATTAATTATCCTTAATTATACTTCCCATTGATATATAACAGAATATATATATATATACACAGTATGGCCGTGAGAACTTTGTACACACCTTCAGATTCTGTGTTACCTAAATTTCCCAATGTTAAAAAAAAAAAAAATTGTGCTTATTAAACATATAATTTAAGGTATACATTCACGAATTATAGTAAGGAAGTTATACTGCTTTAGTTTTTATTATATTGGTTATTTCATTGTAACAAACTGCCAAACCCGATGTCTGTCACTTTCTGATGACATTCTGCAATGTGTTGTTGTTTTTAGGTTGCTTGGAGTCAAAACTAAATAATTTGATACCGGAATTGAGGTATTGTATACACCACTGTGACTTTTATAGATCTATTGTACAAATTGACCATGGGGATTAAGGAAACCCATGATAGAATGAACTACAATAAACGTGTTCACTACAATTCACATAATCCCCACCAGACCAACCACCACTCTAGGTAACCAGTTCTTAATGAGTCAATTAAAATAAACTAATTAGGACTTTTTTAAAAATTATAAAAAGTAACACACAGAACTGCAAAATGGTGGTCTAAGACTGGCAGCCTATTACAGACACACCTATTTAATTATATGACACATTATTACGCTTTCCTAAAAATCTTAATCCAATTTAACTGCTCAAGTTTATGGTTTTTTTTTAGATTGAACACTGAACTTTGATATTCTCTAAGAATAACAACTTGTGTTATTATTCTAGGATTGTAAAAAAATCGTCTCTCAACCATGTGATAATCTGTCGTAACTTAGACAGACCACATCGGTTGGAGTTTTCTCGAGAAATGTCTTTTATTCTGCCTTTCTCCAAGGTGCAAATTTTCTACTTTTTCTAACAAACCAGGCTATCATTGTAATTTGGAAGTTTCTAGAATCTTTTTTCCGTAGTTGACAGAACCGATACAAAGGATTTGGTCTGAACAGTGTTGTCTGATCTCTTGTCTATGATTCGACCTAACAATGTTGTTAAATAGGCCATTACACATTTTATATTTAAACCACTTAAACCTAGAATTTTCTTACAATTATACACATATTCCTGACTATTTTATGTAGAAATTATTAATCATGCAATTTAAATCTTTCGCTTTGAATATCTCACAACTTGTTACGTATTGTCATCAATTCAATATTTCGCTAATAAGCAGAAATTACCCCAGGAATTGTTAAAACAGGGATTATACTACTGGTTACTGACGTCACAATCGGTAATTAACATACAATTTCTATTATATTTTGAAAATAATAAGCACAAAAATATGAAACAATACAGAGTCTTTTACTATGATGATGTGTATGTGCAAAGTTGATGGTTTGGGCTAGATTCTGCCTGATGCTTCCTCACACGCAAATGGAAGGGATTAGGACCAACCGCTAATAAAGCGGTGTGTTATCAATTGGAGTGCCTCCATTACAATAATAAGAACTTACAAAATCTGTAATATATATATATATATATATATATATATATATATATATATATATATATATATATAAAGACTCTGCATTGAATTCTGACGAAAATGATAGATATAACATTATCTGTTAAATGTGTCAAAATTGGTTGATTCGGCCGTGAGTGTGCTATGCGCAATAAGGAAATTATCTTATAAAGTAAAATAAAATTACAGTTGGTTTTAAATTCTAACCTGGAGATCATCTCTGATCCTGGTGAAGAACTGTTCCAGTTGAATGTCCTGCAGGATTTCACACAGCCAATCAATTCCACCTCCATCGTCTGTCATGATCCTGTTAACATAAGGGTAATTTTTGTTTTAATCAATCTACAAATATTTGTACACAAAGAGGTTCATTACTGTGTATGTATTACAGACAAAGACAATGAATGAATAATTGACTTTTATTTTGGGACAATTTGGACCACCAAGTCCTCTCTCTACTTAACTCATTCAAAATAAATATATAATTTAAAATAAATAAAAGCTTTAACCTAAAGACAAAAGATAACATAATTTAGATGACAAAACTAAAACAAACAGAGATAATAAAAAAATACAAATTATTTTAAAAACAAAATAAATCACAATAATTATTTCAAACATCGATTTTAAAACAATTTTAAAATAATATAACAACAAAATTATTAATTTAAATTGTTATAAAATACTTACAAACATGTTCACGTTAATACATCATACATTTTATATACAAAAATTCTTTTTGTCGAACACCCCGAGTAAAGTTCAGTCCACATTTATAGCATTCACATAATGTACTTAATAGATTGTGCAAATTGGGCATGGCTTTAATAAATTTAAGGGAATCTGGTAACAAGTTCCACAAATGACTCATCGATACAGTAAAAGATTTGTTAATCATAACTATTTTAAGCTTTGGTATAATTAGAGATGGAGAAAAGGTGTGTGTGTGTGTGAGAGAGAGAGAGAGAGAGAGAGAGAGAGAGAGAGAGAGAGAGAGAGAGAGAGAGAGAGAGAGAGAGAGAGAGAGAGAGAGAGAGAGAGAGAGAGAGAGAGAGAGAGAGAGAGAGAGAGAGAGAGAGAGAGAGAGAGAGAGAGAGAGAGAGAGAGAGAGAGAGAGAGAGAGAGAGAGAGAGAGAGAGAGAGAAACAAGGAGTTGGTATAGAGAGCAATGTAGACCCTCTTATTGTGCTTTCATACTGGGTTAGATCCCTCAACAAATCTTTCCTATTTGGTGTCTCTTGACCAACTCTTATTATTTTCCAACATTGGTGCTTTAGAGTATTCGAGGGCTAGGGGTCTTTATTTTATGTTTCATTTTCTTTATAAGTCGATGATTATAGAGAGGTTTTCGCCTTTAAACAATAATGGAGTATTGTTTGAGGTACAGTAGAACCCCTCTAATCCGCCCTCGGGTGGTCCGTTACTCCGGTTAATCCGACCGTGCTCGAGCTCGCGATATTTTGCCGAGACTTGTCGATGACTCACGGCCCATCTCGCGCCATTCTTTCCAGTTTGTTATCGCTTCCCCGCTTCAGTGATGTGTCATCTCCCGTGTTGTTTCTATTGATTTGCTATAGTACTTGCAAAGTTTATATAGAGACTTTTAAAAGTTTATATATCACTTATTTCACTTTAAAAAAATCTCTTTATATAATATGTAATAAATATTGACTTTTTTCCGGATAATCCGACCCTTTTTGCGTTCCGACCATGCGCCCCGTCCCGAAGGTGACGGATTAGAGGGGTTCTACTGTATATTCAAAAAGAGAATCTTAGAGTTAAAAATCAACTCTTAAATTAAAGACAGACATAGAGGCAGGCAGAGGTAGAGGGTTTTTTATATATATATATATATATATATATATATATATATATATATATAGAGAGAGAGAGAGAGAGAGAGAGAGAGAGAGAGAGAGAGTTGAATTGTCTTTATTTAGGGGCGAAGTTAGAACTATAGTCCTCTCTACCATCTAACTCCATTGTATAAAATACAATGAATAGTTATAAATAACGATAAAAGTATAAACAATGAACAGAAATCAAATTGAAAGTAACAGCAAACTGGTAACAGTACATATAAAAAACAATGAATAATTAAAAATAACAAAGAAAATATAAACGATTAACATAATTTAATTTTAAACTAACATATACAATTTAAAATCAAATGAAAATATTTATATAAACTGTAGCTTATATGTATTTAGACATATAAATACAATTACACACACACACACACAAGCATATTCATACATAGTACCATACATATTAAACATTCATACACATTCTTTATTGCCATAAAGAAACCACAGAACTAAAATAAACAATATTATTACTACATAAAAACTAAAGCAAATAACAATGAGTTATTATCAATTATTCACACTTACTGTATGTACAAAGTAAAAACTAATTACTCTATCAAACCCCGAAACGAGGACTCCAAATCCATTTAATTCAAAAAGGTCTTAAGTAATTTTGAAAACTGGACATGACTGTCAACAGATTAAAGTGCTTCTGGAAGTAAATTCCACAAGCGGCATGTGGACACAGTAAAAGATTTATTAAACATAACGGTTCTATATAGCGGTATAATGAGCAAAGTGGAACCTCTTCTAGTGGACTTTGTACTGATATCCGAGGTGAAAACAAATGTTTTAATTAAATAATTCAGTATGCCAATTTGTAGGACCGAATACAACATAATTAAAATATGAAAAGATCGGAAATCGTTAAGTTTAAAAAAAATTAAATTCTTTATAGGCTTAATAAGGAGTTAGTTACATGAGCATCGTGTTTTAAGTTAAAAATAAATAGCACGGAGTAATTCTATGACCGCTGGAATTTGTTAGTCACAATAACAGACGTCATCTTGACTAATGTCACAGTAAAAAATGTAAGGAAATATTAATAATTTTACTGGGGGAGGGGGAGAGGGAGAGGGGGAGGGAGAGGAGAAGAGAGAGGGGAGGGGAGAGTGAGAGAAGAGAGAGAGAGAGAGAGAGGGGGAGGGAGAGAGAGAGGGTGGAGGGGGAGAGTGGAGATAGTGAGAGAAGAGAGGTAATAGAAATCACTCTCTTCGACTTATGATACATGGTCAAAACAGATATAATGGGAGAAAAATATAATTTCTTCATTCATATAATCTCATTAAGCTATATATACAGCAATCAACATTGTCATACAAATTAAAAACAAGGCTAATCTAAGGAAAATTTAAAAAATAACGTTCAGCAAAACATTACAGATACATTAAATACAAAGAAACATAAAAAAATTATTTCTTAGGCATTATCTAAGTCCCACATCTCTAGACTATACAAAAATTTAATAGATTTAAAATGCTTGATAGAAACACTTCTTGCCTCTGTCGACGAATTTATAAACTAAAATAGAGCAATTACAGCAACTTTTTAGGTAATACTATGACTCAGGAGCATAAAAATGTAGCCTTAAAAATTTTTCACTTTTCAATATTGTTCTAAAAATGACTTTAGAAATTAGGTTTGGATATTTGAAAATATGGTTACAAGATTTACAAAAATGCCTTGGTCTTCTAAGGTTAACAATTAGTTTTCCATCTGTCTCAGAATACACATTAGTTGTGAGCTAATAGTTGAAAGGTTGACGATTATGTGACCTTGCATAGACTAGTCATAACCTGTTTTCTAGTTAGCCTTTAGTTATGTCTAATTATTTTGCAAAACTTGCCTGTCTTGCATAATACATTCTCCCTCGAATACAACTGTAGTGAAAGTTCACAACTTGTAAACCAGTTCTGAAAATGACAATAATTTTAAAAGTACATTTTCTATGACGTTATTTATATTGCAACATTACTTTCTTACATACACTTAGAATACTGTAGAGAAAATGTTGTAATCAGCATTACGGATTTTTTTCAATTTTCATGAACTCCAAACTTGATGGATAGGAGACAAATTCTTATGTATTTTTATTTACCCAGTTGTAGGTAGTATGAAGTAAGTATGGTAATCGCACAAAATTTCAACCTCTGTTGTTTTTTTTTTCAACATGGTGTCTCTCGATTGTCGTAGTCGTCTGTACACGATAGCGGTCACAAAATTAATATAGGAACATGAAATTTGGTATAGTATACTTATATAAAACTCTGTTGAAATTTAGAAAAATCTAATTGAAAATATCAAAATGGTGCCCTTTTTAAACAGATTTTAAAATTCTTATAATACACATTAGATGCAAATTTGTAGATTTCAATTCTGCACACAGTGGTACCAACCACACCTCTCTATGATGACAAATAGTGAAGTTATTGTAAACATTTTATTTCATAACCTGATCTCTGAAGAAAAAATATGATATTCTAGAGTTACAAGATCCGCCAGGACTGAGTCACCGATATGAGCATAGCAAATGGAGGATCCTTCGTACATGTAGAGTTTTGAGGGTCACCAATGCCGAACAAAGCGAGTGAAGACTTTTCAATACACACATCTAGCTGACATTACGATATTAGTGATATACACAATTAATAGTTTCAGATAATCAGTAAAACAAGAGTTTTAAACAAACTGACCCTACAGACCAACTTTTGGACATTATATTTAGGAGATCTGCTTGTATTACATTGTAGGATTGGGCTGGGTAAGTACCATGATTGTACTTGTTTCTATCTTTATCGACGACAAGTCACAACACTCTGTACAATACATATAACATTAAAGTTGTGAGCTAATAGTTAAAATGTTGAGAAGTCATAACATGTTTCTAGTTAGCCTTAGGTTATGTCTAATTATTTACAAAACTTGCCTGTCTTGCATAATGCATTATATTTTACTGGAATACAACTGTAGTGAAAGTTTACAACTTGTAAACCTGTTCTGAAAATGACAATAATTTAATAAATAGATTTTGTACGACATTATTTATGTTATACTAATACTTTTTCAAATACAGTACATGTAATCAGAATTGCGGATTTTCTGCAATTTTCATGAACTCCAAAGTTCAAGGATTACCCAAATTTTTGTATATTTTTTATGTACTTAAAAACAAATTGATGGGTATCACCACGATACCCTATAAATTTAATGTCCAACGCAAAGTTGGTCTTTTTGGGCCTTTGGGGAAATCTTGATAGATTCAAGAGGTCTTACCCAGTAGGGTAAGTTTGTTTAAAACAGTTGTTACATAGGTTTCAGAATCTCGTAATTATGATCATAGATGTGTAAAATTTATGTTAAAAAGTCGCTCATGTCAGTGTCTTGGGCCTACCAGATCTTGTAACTATACAAATATCACATTTTGGGAGATCCAGGGTTCATATATACATTTTTTACAATAACTTAGCTATTTGTCATCGTAGAGAAGTAGTGTTGGTACCATTATATGCAAAATTTTATCTTACTTAGTATTTTAATTTGAATAACACATAAGAAATGACCAAAAAATGTTTAAAAAGCACCATTTTGACACTTTTCATTAGATTTTTCTAAATTTCAATAGGCTTCTAGGTGAGAACACTATAAATCTCTTATATCAAATTGCATGCAGTCTGCTATCTTGCTTACGTACAGGCGACGACGACAACGGATGAACAGCATGTGAAAAATTATTTTTTTGGTTTACTGAAGCCATGAAACGTGAATATCAGTAAAAAAAACGGAGGTCGAAATTTTTTACGATTATCAATCTTACCCTACACTTCGTATACTGGGTAAGTGACAACAGTACGATCTTGGTGAAACTCTATAATAAACGAGAAATGATTACTTTAGCAAGTATAATTTTACAAAGTGCTTTATTTTGGAACATATGTTTCACCATTAGGCATCATCAGGCAACAAAATAAAGCACTTAGTGAAATTATACTTGTTAGAGTAATTGTTTTTCCTTTAAGTAATAAATAACCAAACGAAGTGAGATACTGTTTAAACTCAACCATATGACTTTTTGTCTGTATGTTTGTTTTGTTACATAGTTACAGATAAACGCATCTACCAATAATTATGAAATTTAAGAATAAAGGTTTGTACCAAGGCAGATCGATATACGAAGTATTTTATTTTCCGTATTAAAATGATGTTCACTCAAAACAGTTATTGAAAAAAATCCAAGGTATGGACATGGATGTCCCGACTAGGATTACATCACATGATCCAAAGTATTGAAATACCAGTGTGAATGACGTAATGAACAGCTGTACAAATAAAAAAAACTTCACATGCAAAATTAAATTTAAACAGTTTTAAACATTGTTAGTGAAAGTTTTTCTATAACCATCATATTGAAAATGTCCTTACTAATTACTCTTTTGCTTTTATTTATATAAAAACCTAGGAGTTTCATAGAATTAGACAAATGACTTTACATAATAGTTGACACTGTTTTGTGTTCCCTGATATTTCTCCTAAAATTGATATAACAGTGTATTTTCATCAATGTGAATTAGCGCAAAATATATAACATATATATATATATACACCATCAAGGCATGACAGTACCGATACACTATAATGAGCAAAGCGATTGGAGAATTTTTAATACATAATTACACCGTTTAAAAAACCTGTATAACTGTTTTAAATAAATTGAATCCTATACAGTTTCAACAAAACAGGCCACCAGTCACTGAGATCGACCTGTTTTGGGATGGTAGCTTTCATTTGACAATGCATAGCGGTAGATGATTTCCAATTTGAATATTGATCATTGTTATTATATTGTTGATTAGAGTTTAATTTAAAAGTGAATAAAATATCTGACGTAATAACAATGTAGTTAATAAGAAGAAGATAATCTAACACCCTATAAATTGTTTTATTTTAAACAGCCGCGACTTTGTTCACATGCATTTATTACCTGTGTACAGTATACTGTACTTTGCTAAAAAAAAACCTTTTCAAATTGTTTTGCAAAAAGGCTTTTTACTCTATAAATGGGTACATGAAATGTGATATCTCTTTGTTGTCATGGAATATGATGCAGTTGTTATGTAACTTCACTTTTGCTTATTAAATGTAAAATATTTAATCTCCATAAAACTTTTATTATTAAATTGTATTGGATTAAAATCAAGCCTTTACAGATGGTGCTTATTTTCGTTTTTGCCAATAATTATTCCTGAACTATAAAATGTTTTTACTGTTTCTTAATCTTTATTTGTACCTTTGCAAATAATTATAAAGTCTCTTTTCCAAACCATTATTTATGTCAAGTTTAAGTTTTCCCTGTCTTTTCCACAAAAGTGAAATTTTCCCATCGCTAGCCACCTTACTTCTCTCTTAAATTTGCTCGATTTGTAGTTTCATTTAAGTGTGTGATAAAGCGTCCACTGTTTTTGAAAAGAATGTTTATCTGAATATTTATTCAATTCAATTATATGTCTAGACGATTTAACCACACCTTGTTAAAACTGGGAACCGCTCCAACTATTGACAAATAAATGTTTCAGATCCTAGTTTGTTCCATTGTAACTTTTTACAATTAAAACATCCTGTTCCATAACTTTATAAAAGGATTGCAGGAAATTCCATTACCCATTAAAGATTGCTCAATTAATGCTTTGGAAAAACAGTATTTCATTTAATTGCTGGCTGCATAACAGTTGGCTAGATTCCAGCATGCTTGATGGGAGTAAATGTTGTATCATTTAAAGTGTTGCAGTCATTCAATCAACTAAGGCACATATTATTCTATGCACATATGATCTGACATTGCTCGTGTGTATAGGCCTATTATGTGCTAGATGTAATACAGGGTTCAGTAAACGTATCATATATTTTATGCTTCTAGTGAACACAACTCCTCAGGGGCTTATTTATAATGAATATGGGGGGTGTGGCAATCCCGAGGTATTCTAACTGCATCTACACTTTTCTTCGCCTAATCTTGAGTTAGATCTCTATGAGATTTCTCTTAAGAATGTATAAAAATATTGCATGACCCATAACGTCATCGTAAAAGTGTTTTTAAAAACAAGAATATTAATAATTTAGGTTAATGTAATTAAATTAATATAATAATAAAGAATGTAAATATTTATGGCGTTGATTAAATATTTGCATATCTTAAATTGAAAACTACTGATTATCTTCATATGTAAAGAGTTTCCCAAAATGTTTAAAATTTTTGTAGACAATATGGGTTAGGGGCACTTTCCCTCCCATTTTCCATTAAAAAAATTATCAAATATTAGAGAATTATAATAGCTCTAAATCAAAATTATTTAGTAACAAGCTATGCCATGTTGTACATCAATTTGAAGATCTTTTAATAACAAACATTTCTTGTATACAAAGTTTTGTAATATATTAATTTTTTTGACAATAACTTTAGAATGTAAGAATATCGTGTATGATACCTCATTTTAAAGTTTTTGTAAAAGAAACTTTTCGATGAAAATAGTATTTGAACATATTTAACAGTCACAAAATGACCGGGGGGAAAAAAAGTAATAAAATAATGAAACTGACCCATTCTTAATCTGGAGTGAATTCGCTTTAAAATGATATGCTATTTTACTAAGCAGTTAAAAATAGTTTAAAAAAAATATTATCATTATTACTGGAAATAATAATCAATACATTACTGTATTATTCAAAGCCATGTTAAATATCAATACACAGGATTGACAAATAAAACCAATTATATCAGCTGATAAATTCAATCAATGTCACCAATGACTACATAAATACTATAAGACACGACATAGGATAGGGAAATAGTCTACGCTTTACGGGTGCTGTTCGTCACAAGTTTGACACACAGCTATCAGAAAGCGCTAGCAGCAGGTGCTTGACTGTACGCATCCCATTTGGTTGAGACTGTACAACTGTTGACACAGCATAGTCAGTGTTGTCAGTTCGTGCGCTGAGATAAGCGATTCTCGACCTTCCCTCGCATCTCTGGTCCCATATGTGGCATCAGTGCGCAACTGAAACATTGTTTGACCGTAGAGCCACCTAGCGCCAGTCACATCAACTTCAGATTGGTCACATCAACGCCACCTAGCGGGTATTGGTCAACTCAAGAATAAGCGTAGAATATTTAACATGGCCATGTCGTGTCTTATAGTATTTATGTAGTCATTGATGTCACATAATATTTTGTTATTAAAGGCAAAAAACCTTTTGTCACCATCGCCTTATTAAAAAGAAGTAAATAGAAAAAAATAAAGACTTCTAGCCCTCGAATACTCTAATAGTGATAGAGTCAGAAAAGAAAAAGAGAGTCCTGATAGGAAAGATGAAAGAGAGGGATCTAACCCAAGACTACATGAAAAAAGTGCAGGTCCCTTTAGGATTGCCACGCCTGTACTCACTAAACTAAAGTGGGTTCTCATTCAATGACCTGAGTACTGGACTATAAAGATAATTAAACAATTTAATGATTCAATTTGTTTTAAATAAATTCATCTCTATTGGAATACTGTGTAACCCAACAAAAGTTTTGTAAATTTCTCTCTCTTCTGTTCCTTGACTAATTGCATTTAACAGCACATTCCGCGCTTGGAGGAACATTGGAATTTGTTGTTTCCATAAGAAAGGAATGCAAATCTAATTATGTAAATTATAAAATAATAATATTTAACGCTTCCTATTTTCTCTTCTTGACCTCTTGAATTACATTTTTATATCAATTGTAGGAAGTTGTCCGTTAAAAGCTAAATAACTTATTAAAGAAATTATTATAGTCTTAGGATCACCAATATCCTTTTATTAGAAACCATCTATAATACAATTTAAATCGCTCAAATCAAACTATTCAGACAATGTCTAGTGTAACGATACTGACATTCCAAAGTTATAAAGCTTGCACATGCATTTCACAAAAATCACCCAACTAAACATATTCATTATCACCAACCAAAAACATAACCCATTTCATCAAAACCCACAGTAGATAATAAATATCATTCATATTTTGTATCTCCATATAATATAATTTGTGCAACATGAACAATGATAGAATTAACATTATATGTCACGAGTTTTAAAAAAAAGCAGTAAATGAAAGTCTCTATGGCAAAGAAGAAAGGAAAAAGAAGGTTTTGGGACATTCTACTCAAAGCATCAAAACAGGTAGGATAATTTTGTTGTTGTAGATTAAGTGCTCTTCTAGGAATAAAAAACAGCAGCTAAGTAGCAAAAATATAAGATTCGAACTTAGAAACATTGGTGAGTAGAATATATACAGTATAACAAACACACAGAACACAATTCTCACAAAAAATACGCCTAAGTATCAGACGTGTTTCAACGACAAGGTCGTCCTCTTCAGTGATACACGAGCTACACCAATCAAACTATAACTGAATTTAATGTTGTGTCGAACCCCATATTTATACAAACTGAAGGGGGCGTGGCTTATTATTTTACACTACCAAGGCGATAGTACGCAGAATATATAACTTTATTTATCCCTCCATGGAATTGATTCAATATTCCCCCTTCATCCAGTAAAAATTAACCATCAAAAATTTGAAACTTTCACACAATTAATAAACCCCTCACGACTATCATTAATATTGCACTGAACACTCCCTCAGATCTCTTTTTTCGTACGATTATAGCCGAAATGGGGCTAGTACTTTTTTTTGATAGTTTACGACATTTTGTTATATTGAAGTTGTTCTATAGACATTGTTATTTTATTGTGTAACTATAGGAATTAAATTAAAATTAGGGAAAAAATACATCGTTTTAAATAAACTATTAGGTATTAGTTTTGTTCAGCTGAAGTAAATTAAATTCTATAAATTAAATAAAAACAATGTATTTTCTTCCTAATTTTAATTTAGTTATTATAGTTACTCAATAAAAGAACAATGTCTATAGAACAACTTCGATATAATCAAATATCGTAAACTATCGGAAATTAGTGTTAAAATATTGTATTGTTTATTAATTCTATTCCATGAATTCCATCTCATATATCTATGACATGAGATCGGAATGGGAAAACTAAAATTTCGGCTGACAGCCGACATGAGAGTTGTAAGGGTTAAAAGCCATAAGAAACAAATTCAAAACTGTCAACGAAAGAGTTTTTATTAACATAAGTAATAGAATTACCATTTTTTTAAAAAAATACTATTAACTATTAATTTTGTATCATATTCATCCTTCATTTATCCACTTCCATCACACATCTTTCATTAGTTTTTAAGATATCAAATATCCTAATTGCTTAGATTTAGTTAGAATTTATGTTGTGCATCCAAAAGTGTTGTAAAAATAGCCAAGGCAGAGTTACAGACTATTTAACTTCTGAACCCCGAGATTAAGAGTAGGCTGCTCATTTTGTTAACAATAAATTCTAAAATAATAATGTTAAATTAATAATCTTGTTAAAACACCTAGTACGTTGTACGATATAACTTTATATTTGTATAAATACATACTTCCATATACTCACACCCACATTCCTTAATTTTTAACAAACACGACTCATATAAACTAACACTCGCACTCTACAAGCACAGCGAATATATATTAAAAAATAATGAAAAAAACGCCCATCTAAAAAAATGGTTTTAGGAAAATAAGAATATTATTATGGAGTTACAAATTTGCATTTTAAAACAAAACAAAAAAAAGCAATTTCTTGAAATATTTTGAGAACCAATCAATATTATTATTTATAATTATTTTAAGCGCTACCTTGGGGCTCTGCTAAAGTAGAACTGTTGATGTAAAGTTAATTTTAAATCAAGAAGTGGAACTTTGAAAGAATTTCTAAGGGAGTAAGGTTTAGTAAGATTAAATTATTGGAACTCCTATTGTAGAAGAGCCGTTATACCTTATACACATACAAATGAGAGAGAGGCAGAATCTTAAATGTAAGAATAGAGGTGAGGAATGTGTTGCACTACTGACTCTAAATATAACAATGGAGTCAATGTGACTATGCCCTTTTGGATTGTAATAATTGGTTTGATAGTATAAATTGACTTATATATTTGTCCCCAACAGGTCAAACCACACCCTAACCTTGAACCTAAGTTTATATTAAGTCTTTAAAAAATATTATAACTTTTTACATTAATGAAACAACTTTGATATTTAAATTAAACCTTGTGAAAGTTTAATGAAACTTGTAATTGTGTATATCAATATTCTATTAGTGATGGGTTTATAAGATATATACAATTTATTTATTTATTCATCCTTGTTTTAAAACAATACATTTTGTATAAGGCATATTAATTCTAGTCACTGACATTAGTATAAACAAATCACAATATATATATCAACATTACCAGTCATCAAATATCATAATACTTGAACTTAACAGTTTACATACTTAAAACGTACAATATGACAACTACAATTTAGCAAAATACGACAATAATAACCATAAATACTAATACATTTCCCCTATCTACATACAAAAGCAATTTGGCAAAAAACATCATTGAACCCTTGATGCTCTCAGCGAAGCATTCAGAACCCTATACAAAGCTATTTTGGTAATTATGTATTGAAGCTCACCCTAGATTTTAGTCACTAAAAAATCATGCAAACTTAAACTATTTAACTTCCATATCATTAATCAGATATTTTTCAACAACGCAAAACAATTTTCACGTGTAAAAATCTATTAATATCGACTCACTCTTCAAAATGGTAAAGGCAATATACTACTAAACTGAAACGTCTACATGACTTTTTTTTATTTTGTCAAAAAATAATTCTAAAAGCTTGTTTTTGCAACCTAAACAGAACACTACTGTTTGTTGAATTCCCCCAAAATATGATTCCATAACAATATGAAATGGAAGTATGGAAAATATACATTTTTATAACCTCCAAGGAGCATACACCCTTTAACCCTTTAAGGAGTACGGATGTTCTGGAACGTCCTGCACAACTGGCTCTTAAGGAGTATTCATTTAAGGCTAACAATTAATG
Organism: Aphrophora alni; assembly: GCA_963513935.1. NCBI lineage: Eukaryota > Metazoa > Arthropoda > Insecta > Hemiptera > Aphrophoridae > Aphrophora > Aphrophora alni. The sequence goes on along the minus strand of OY740776.1, from coordinate 18,842,397 downwards.
TAAAGGAGTAAGAAAAAAAACCCAAAATGTTAGAAAATCTCAAAAGTTTTGTTTTTAGCATTAAAAATAAACATTTGAAAGACAATAAGCCAACCTGTTTTAACAACTAAAAGTTTCTTTTGTGTGGGCAATTTCAAAACAAGGGTAAATTCATAAACCAACATTAAAATCTTTACATTCAAAGGTACTGTCTCTCCTCTTTTTTTTTTGCTTCCTATGTGTTTTCTTTGTTTGTCCCTCAAGTGTTGGAGTTGGCCAGAGGAAGTAATGTGCCGTCAGGCGCAGGTCGAGGTTAACACAAACAAGGCTGTGGAAGAGCTGCAGTGTATTTTTTTGTAGTATGATGGTTTTCTAACAGCTGTCTGATTAGATTTAGTAAACTCCAAAAGAAGACCAGTTTTTGTTTTTGAATGAAGTCTAAACATGTGATAGGAGTTCAATATGAGAATATTCTGGATATGGAAAAACAACTTCCTATACCATTTAGTTAATTTTTGTGCAGAATCATTGAAGGAGAAACTTATCATTTCTGTCTTATCAACAGCATTCATATTCTTGTTATACTCGACCACTGCTTTGGACTTTTCCCAGTGCTGAGTGACACTGATCATTCCGTGGGTGTCTGCTGTGTTAAGCATTGTTATTTCATGCTTGTCCCATCACCGGACAGCAATCATTTCTTTGTTGTTTCTTAGAGCTATGTCACCTGTGTTTTTTTGTTTTTTGCAAACAATTCATGTTTTTTTCAATTCAACCTGGCTGTACGACATGCTCCAGTAGAATTGTCATGTAACCATTGGTACAGATCAGGGCTGGAATACCAGCTGTCTAAATAAAGGATGTGATTTTTACCCAGAAACGGCTATATTAGGGTTCTCACTACTTTAGCTGATACTCCAAGTTCATTTTCTGTCGCACTATAATTGGTATTTTTCCCTGTGTAAACAAGGAAATCAAGGACTAGGCATGTTTCACTATCACAGAGAACAAAAAGCTTTATGCCAAAACAATGTCGTTTAGAAGAAATGTATTGTTTGAATCCTAGCCGTCTTTCCAAAGCATCAAACTTTTCGTCTATTACCAGGTTTTGTCCAGGAGAAAAACTCGATTAAAATTTTTCTTCTAACTGTCTCATCACTGTTCTTATTTTATATACTTTATCTCCTCCTTTAGCTAGGGAGTTGTCATCTAGGTATAACATTCTTAGTATGAGAAAGAATCTATCTTGGCTCATAATTTTAAAAAAGATTGGGGTGCTCAGCAACGAATATTTAGTCCAATACAATTTCATTAATATTTTTTTTTTTTTTTTTTTTTTTTTTTTTTTTTTTTTTTTTTTTTTACAATGAGCTATAAGGAATAATATGGCAAAAATAAAATATATATAACATTATCAGCATTAGTGTTTGTCCATAGCTTCAATTTAGAAAATTCTGGTGGGTCTGTATTTTTTTTTTTTTCACTTTCCAAAAAGTATTTATTAGTTCTATGTGATATATGTGAAAAAAGATCATAGTCCATCAGTTGATAAAAAAAATCAATTTCATTTGCAACCAAATCCATCTAGATCTAAGGTTAGGCCTGAATGTTTTGTGCAAAAATCTTCTTTTTTTTAGTAAAAATTCATCATGTGACCATTTGCATACAGGACAACATGAAGGATCAGCTACTGGTTGGACAAAATGAGGAATATTTGTTACGGAATCAGAATCATTGTAACTATTGTTATTAGGACTGTTATTATCAATAGTACTAGCAGGTGGTAAAAAAACTTTCAAAACTTGTTGCTTCAAGCTCACCATCGCTGTCTTCTAAAACATCTTCATCAGATTGCAAAATATCATAGCCATTGTCATCCAACGTCATTGTCAGTAAACTCGTCGGTTTCATTAATGTCATAAACAAGGTGTTTAATATCAGGATCTTCATCCATACTTATATAAAGACAACCACAGTTTTAACACTATTATCTACAAACAATTACACAGCTTTTTAGTATCTATGGTAATATTTACAAAATAATAACAAAGACAACAGTAACACTACTCATGGTAGTCACTACTACAGAAACCATACTGAGCTTTCGTGCCAATATTCTTATTCTAAGCAGTGAAGCTGCAAACGAAGTGATGTTTGGCGCCAAAAATCAGCTGGCACTGTTATTGTCTGCTAGTACGGTGTCGTCATGTTGCCGCCTTGGCTATGTTTACTCATTCAACACGACAACTACATTCTTTCCATCAACAATCCATTACTTAACTCAAATTTTTATTTCCATATTAATCTAATTATTAAAAAAGGGGAACTCTGTAAATACTGCTTTAAGGTTCGCTCAGGCCGTTCTGGAACAGATTTACTCATTTTGTAAGAAACTAATCACTCCTTAAAGGGTTAAAGACCCTAGAATAAAACAGACCTTACTAAGTTTCCTTGATGTTCTTCAATGTGAACCTTCCAGTTCAGATTTTCATCAATTTTTAGTCCCATGAAGTTAGTAGAGAGACCCAATTTATACCAAAGTTAAAATTGTTTATATTTGGTTGATGGCTTGAATACTTAGGCAGGAATGTTATGCAATAAGTTTTTTGAACAGTCAGCATATTCTGGAAAAAACCCAGTCATTCAATTCCTGGTATGCTTTATCTATTTAGACCATGTATCATCAGCAAACAGAACCAATCTCACTTAAATGTTTAAAAGTTATTTGATATACATGGAGTGTTCATATTATTAATAGCTACATTTTAGGAAAACTTTTATCAAAATTGTTAGAACTGATTTTGAGATAAAGTAGACTCTCATAAGTTCGGATCACGAAAATCCGGACCGGACGGTAAAATTTTTTTAAATAACAATTTTCCACTTTAGCGCCTTCAATTTTCACGCGATCTTCCGCATTGCATGAATGACGTATTTTGTAATGATTCACGAGCAGTGGAAGTTTCCGTGTGGCTGAAGTAATTGACACACCCTACCCTGTGTTTTACTTAATTGCTGTCCAGTACTGTATTATGTACATTACAGTAACAGTAGCATTAGTTAATGTGTCAGAGTGTAACAAGTAACAAGTGTTGTTGGGTATCGGCATGGGCCGATAGCGATTGCATGTGTGACTTATCACTGCTCGTATCGGCCCCGCGGCCGACTTATCTCCGACTCCGGGAAATCCGGATTTATGAGAGTCTACTGTATTTGCTATCATTTGTCTATATAAAATATAATACACAATGTGACAAGAGTATAAATCAACTCCTATTATAAAGTAATAAAGATAGAACATGAAAGTGAAAAACACTAACATAGTGGCAATAAATATTGAGATTCAGATTTGAAATTTAGTAGAGGGGACTATAGTGTGCTCATTATAGAACCCTATTACAATTCAGAAAAATCAAATTAAAAATTTCAAAATGGTGGCCATTTTAAACCCGTCATATTATGTCTGTTATTCAACTTACAACGCACTAAACGAGATAAAAATTTCAGATTTCAATTCTGCATGTAATAGTACCAATCCAAACGCTCTACAATGACAAATAGCAAAGTTATTGTAAAAATTATAATTTCGAAAACTGACCGGTTAAAAAAATGGAATGTTCATATAGTTACGACATCTAGCAAGGCTGAGTAATCGCCATGAGCGTACATGTTTGTTTGGGCCTAGCCGAAGTCAAGAAAATACCGATATACAATTACGAGGTTCAGAAAACCTGCGTAACAACACAAATTTAACCTACTGGATAAGACCCCTTGATCTAACAACTCAATTTAACACTTCCTACAAGGTTTAAGAGACTAACTTTGGGCATTACACTGAGACGAGGCTTGATGGGGCTCGGTAAGAATCATAATGGTTAAGCTTGGAAGTAGTTTCATTACAAAAGAAGCAGCTAAATTACAGAAGAAACATAAACAATCTAGTTGTAGCCGGTAAAATTCTGTTGTGTTTAATGATATAAAGATTTGAAGGGAGAGGGAGAATTCAAAAGGAATTTTAAGAAAAACATTAGTTGCTCGTTTTCAATGTTGTTTAAAGGCGTAAAACGTCTCAATCACCACCTTATAAAAAAAGTTGATGAGCTCCAGTACTTGTAATAGAAGCAGATCTTCTAAATGTAATGCTCAAAAGTTGATTTCTTGAGTCTTATAGGTCTTGAAATGTTAAATTGTATTGGTACATCAAGGTGTTTTACCTAATAGCTAAATTAATTTAAAACAGTTGTCACACAAAGTTTTGTATAATTTAAAAAAAAAACTGTACTAGCTTCGCTCGTGACAGGGCCTCAAAGCTGTCCATATGTGAAAAACCTTCACTCCTTACGCTCTATACGATGTACCATTTTTTTGGGAGGTCAAGGTTTGCCAATAGCATTACTGTTTGAAATCTACTAGAGGTAGGGTCGATATCATTACTTACAAAAATGAAACCTGCAAATTTGTATCTAATTAAGTATGTTATAAATTGAATAACGCAAGAGATATATATTTTTTAATGTTTTAATATGGTCGACATTTTGACATTTTTAATTAGTTCTTTTCTGAATTTCAATAGGGTTCTACATAAGCACACTATAATCCCCTATATTAAATTGCATGTCCTTATATTTATTTTTGTGGCCGCTATTGTACTTACGTACAGATTACTACGGACAACGAAAATTAATCAAAAATGTGATTCGCTGAGGGCATGAAATGTGTGTCAAAAAACAGAGATCGAATTTTTTTGTGGTTACCAAACTTACCCGACACTACTTTGTATTACTTAGGTGAGTAAAAGGAAGAAAAGTACATAAAATAAAGACTCCTAGCTCTCGAATGCTCTAATAATGTCAAGGTCAGAAGAGAATAAGAGTTAGAGAGACTTGATGGGAAAGATGAAAAGAAGGATTTAAACCAATCCCTACATGAAAAAGGTGTATATCCAGCTAGGTCTCCTCGGGATTGCCAAGCCCATACTCTCTATACCCCCGATAGAATAGATGAAAGAAGAATCTAACTCAAGACTACATGAATAAAAGTGTAGATTGAGCCAGAGTCCCTCGAGCTTCCTACACACATAATCAAAACTATATATGTCATTAGAGAATAAACTTGCTTTGATTGTGCTATAAACTAGTCCTAAATATTCAACTGAAATAGAGTTTTTATTGAGAGCAGTTTTGGTTCCATTTTTTCTCAATCATTTATTTTCATCCATCTTTTATTTGTAATTTCAAACATAGATTTGGGTCATTAATTTTCATCCTTTACCATTTCAAAATTATAGATAGTTTTTTGGGTTTTTATAATTAAAAAAACATGTTTGGGTGATGGTTATATTTTAACCCTTTGGGGCTACATTTTAGGGGGGGAGGGGGAATTGTCAAAATCATTAGAACTAATTTTGAGAAAATCGGAATTTCGGTCTTACCTCCAAATTTTGAGTTAAACAAACAAAAAAAAACTAGAGATATGATCAAAGTATGCCTAAACTCAATTGGGCTGTAAAACAGACACAGATAACAGATAGACATCGCCCCAAAGCACTTTTGGATTCAGGGAACTGTAAAATTGATATTTCTGAGAAACACAAACCTACTCAGACAGACTTACACAATACAATGGTGCCAGACTATAGATTCAATATAACCTTTTAAACTTGAGTTATGCCATTATCAACAATAGACAACAACAGTCGTTATCTTTTATCATTTACAAATGATGCACAACTGATGTTATTATTTTATCTGGCCTTTATCACATCTTACACCAATAGGTTGGGTGGTTCTAACAGTCCAAGAGTCTTTATCAATGAGATTATTTAGGCTTCACTTTTTACTTTGTCACACATTACATTACATAACCAGTATACAGAAAGTTATGTAATTACATAACCGATCTAACTACTGTTTATATTTTATTATAATTCATGGATATGTATAAATTGTATGAAAGTTATATCAAGTTTTGTAACAAATCACAGGAAATAAAGCAATTTAACTTCATGTAAATAATTATGTAATTAGTATTTTTGTAACCCTATGAAATTTAAAAGATTCTTATAGTGAGTGCGAGTTTGGCAATCATGAGGGATCCTAGCTGGATTTACACCTTTTTCATGTAGTCTTGGGTTAGAACTCTCTCTTTCATCTTTCCTATCACAACTCTTTTTACGACTCTGTTCTTTTCCAACCCTGTCGCTATTAGAGTATTCTAGGGCTAGAAGTTTTGATTTTATGGTAGTTTCCTTTATTTTTGTAATGACTAAAAGGTTTTTCAACGTTAAACGGCAAGAAATTTTTTTTTTTTTAATAATAAAAGGTTTATATAAATTAAAACATTGAAAAAATTAGTAAGCGAGGCAGTTCTTTTTTCTTAGAGAACAGTTTTAGAAAACAAGTAATATATTTTACTTACAATTTTTCACACAGGTTTTGGATAATTAAACTACATATTTCACTAAAATTTGAACAATATTGGTGGAGCCGATTTTGCAAAAATATTTTATAATAGGTGATTTTAACCGATAACTCACGAACCGGCAAATGTGGTAACCAATACGTTTTGTTTGGGTCCTTAGAGGCTCACACTTGACATGTGGGGTGATGTACAATAGTTGTAAATGGTGCAAAACATTACACACATTTTTGAAAAAAAAAAATTAATTTTCCAATTTTTCCTCAAGACAAGCTACCCCCAAATTTTTAGTAATCAAACAAATTAAAAATAATATACTGAGTATGGTTAAAATATCCAAGATTCGCGGTAGAGCATTGCACATACGACAGGCATCATTCAGAGATCAAAACAGATATATACCCGCAAAAATCGATTTTTTCACCTTTTCATAACTTTCTCTATAATACATATTGACATTCAGCTGCAAACTCAGAGACGCTCAACTTCACTAAGCAACAATACTTTAAGACTTTAAAAGAACTCCTTGAACAAGATGACGCAGAGACAATTCGTCTCTTGGGTCAACAATTTTTAGATGACTCTCCGTCCTTCGCTCCCAGTTCTAGACTAACTCCCTTTATCAATTTTGGTTTGTACCGAATATCATCCCCTCTCTTGAAACTTGAGCTGGCTTTCTCTTCGCTGATTCGTTAAAACATAGTTTCTGTCTTTTTAGTGGCGGTTTTCAAAATCTGCCCGTTGATTTTTAAAAGTGGGACCTCAGCTTATTGGTTGACCCACATCCTGCAAACTGTTGTAAAAGAACGGTTCTTTCGAACACATCTAGAACTTCCCTTTCTGATGTACAGTTAGGGACGCTAACTTTTCTCTTGATTTCTCCTTTTTTTAATGCAAATTTTATTCACATCTGTCCTTGGCCAATTCTCCCGTTACTTGTTTTTTTTTTTTTTTTTAGTGTATAGGCGCGTTTGCTCCTTCAAGGCTAAAGTCCCGTTTTCTTTTGTTTTTTCTTTGTACACACTTCCCTTTGGTACCGTTAAATTCCAAACTTCCTAAGCTGCACCTGGAATCCTACATTTTCGCCAATATGAATTGCTTTTTAACTGTTGTTATTATTATTTTATTTTATTTATTCTATTTTACATGAATTAATTAACTATTTATCTTCTGATATCATTTAATCATAATATCGTAAATGATTAGATTGATATCGTTACAACATATATATGAGAAAGTAAAAAATAGTTGGAAAATTTCAAAATGCAGCCGTTATCTTCCTATCTAGGATCTCAAATAGCTTACTTTGTTCACTTTAGTGGTCTGTATATGCTAATAAAAAATACTGTTAAACAAGTAGACACTCTAATAGTGCAAGTGCTGTTTAACTAATAATTGAAAAGGGTATAATCAGGGCTCAAAAAATTGATGTAAGAGGGGAATTTATTTTATAAATCAATACAAATACAAAGTGATTCTTACATCTCTGGACTCTAAATGAAAAATGAACCTCATTATATAAATTGTAAAATTTATGTTATACAAATAAAACACACACAAATTCTTTTGTTAAATTCTACAATTTATTGGTCTAGCCGACCATGGTTTCGCCAGTTACGGGATTGGCTAGACCAATAAATTGTAGAATTTAACAAAAGAATTTGTGTGTTTTATTTGTATAATATGGAATTCTATCAAGTATGGTCGGTTATCAGTATCAGTGGCGGCTCTAGCGGGTAGGCCCGGGCCTACCCAACTTATTTGGTTTTCGGCTGGTGACACGCCTAAATGTACATACAGTATTACCGTTTTAAGGTGTATTAACGAGCTGTATGGTTTACTTTGATTTAAATATTATTTCTCAACAACTACTTTTGTGACACTTATAGGCAATAAAATATATTATATATTATAAAATAAGAAAAATATATTTTTATTTTTCATAGTTGACCTGGCTCTATAGTTTTAAAATTAACAGTGTGGTGTATGCTTTTATCTTCAATAAGCAGTCCCCCCTTATCCTAGGGGGTATTTACCCAGGTCCCCCGCCACAGTCATGACACCCCTAAACTGTGCTTACCCAAAAAATAAATCCTGAAGCCGCCTCTGATCAGTATAAACAAATTTATGTTATTTAAAACAATATTTATTTTATAAATTTTGTAACAGACATAAAGCTACTCGATGACACGTGTTTGCAAATAAGCGATTCAATAGATTGGGTAGGTTTATGGCCCTTAGTATAAGGTATGTTGTTTTGTAAATCTTGCAGCATTCTAGTATTATTGCAGTATACTAAATCCTTTAGATAGCTCCATAGAAAAAAAAATTGGGGGATACAGATCTAGTGACTGTGTTTTGGCCACAGATTTTTTGAGGTGTATCAATCGTCAAAGAACTCACAAACCATCATCATTGTTTCATTGTGACAAGTCGCACCGTCATGATGAAACTAATAATAACATTCATGAACATCAAGTATAGCTACAAATTGTTGCACAATTTCTGCATAAACAACAGAATTAACTATGTTGTCAAAAATTAGTCCAACAATTTTCTTTCTAGATATGACACATCAAACTCCAATTTTCAAGACATGAGGGTTAGCGGCAGCCCATATACGAGTGTTCCAGCTGTAATGTATTCATTTTAAATAAAACTAGCCCGTTAAGTTGATTATTCTTATTGTTAATTAATTTCTTAAACCAATCACAACAGGCTAAGCGATTTCTGCTTAGGATGTAATCTTGACTACACAAACTCGATATGGATGCAGCGTTAGATATTTAGTGACTCTTTGACAGATTGAATAAGATGCTTCCGTCTGTTGAGATGACCGCCAGTGATGGCAAAGGGAGGGGTGTTATAACATCATCTTAAAAACTTGTTACCCAAAAATATTTCAACCAACAAAAATTAGCAATCATTGTTAGTGTGTAGCTAACAATAAAATGGAATACAGTCCAGGGATACAAGAATCACAGTATACTTTCATATGCAAATGATACTGATATCAGACGATCACAAGCAGCCATGAAGGAAAAGTAAGTCTAGAAAAAGTTGCAAAAAAGATCTAATTACATACTAACCAAAACAAAAACAAAATACTTGCCAGTAACTAAAAAAGATTTTAACAACATCCCTTTCTCAGATCTATAAAAAAGGGGAGAAAATTATTTCTATTGTATTGTTTTATCTCTATTGATGGATCATTGTACACTTTATTATTACTGCATTTGTAATTAATTAATTCTATTGTATTGTAATTTAACTATGACTATGTACAAAGAAATTACATTTTCTCATGTCTATAAAATATAAACAAAATAATGCCCACAAGTTGGTCTCTGAGGTTTTGTAGGAAATGTTAAATTGTATTGGTAGATCAAGAGGTCTTATCCAATAGTGTAAATTAGTTTAAAACCGTAGTTATGCAGGTTTTTGAACCTTGAAATGTATACATCACTACTTTCTTGACATCAAGACTAGGCCCTATAGAGCCTTGTAGATTCGTATATATTAAAAACTGTCCACTTGTGTCAACGTCTCTCCCTTGCTGGATCTCGTAACTATAAAAATACCATATTTTATTGTGAGGTCAGAGTTAGAAATTACAATTTTCAAAATAACTTTGCTATTTGTCATCGTAGAGAAGTAGGGTTGGTACCATTACATGTAGAATTGAAATCCACACATTTTTATTTAATTTAGTGAGTTATATATTGAATAACATAAATATCAAATATATGCAAAAAGTGTTAAATTAGATTTTTCTGGATTTCAATAGAATTATATATGAGCACAAAGTCCCCTTTACCAAATCTCATATTCCTATTTTAATTTTTGCGACCGTTATAGTGCTTAAACACAGACGAGAACGACGCAAACCACTTTTTCAGTTTTCTGAACCCTTGAAACGTGAAGATCAATCACTCATTAATTTTTTTTTTTGAGAAAACTTAGCCTATACTTAGTATACTGGATAAGTAAAAATTGAGGATAAACTAAATTTATAAAAAGAAAGTGAAGGATGAAGAATTTGTACACAATAACATAAAGAACACACTTTCGTGTAAATGGAACCTTAATGTTTAATTTGTGGAAAGAGTGAAAGCCTGTATCAAGGTCAGTGAACATGGTAGCATGTCTAGGTTGCTAAGAATGTACATGTTTTTCTGATAACAAACCTAGGCTATTGTATTTGGTAAATTAATAGCTTTGTCATTGACTGGAGGTCATAAGTAATGGTAGATTCTGTACCTGGTAATGATACTGGTTGGTACCTGATAGGAATATTATTTAGTATCAGTATAGGCATGAACAGACCAATTAATTTGGGGGTGACAACTTTGTCTAAAGTCGGAAAACCTCTTGGCCATAAATGCGTTATAAAATAAAAGTAAAAAAGAACATAAAAAACCTAGTCCTCGAATACTCTAACAACGGAAGAGAACGAACGAAAGAAAGATCTGATAGGAAAGATTAAAGAGAGAGATCTAACCAAAGACTACATGAAAAAGTATGTAGATCCAGGTTGGTTCCTCAAGCCTATACTCACTATAAGTGTTCTTCTGAAGGACTTTTCTCATATAAACTCCCTACCTTCTTTTGCACCCACAATCATCCTTTCTCACTCACAATCATAATATAAAATACAAATCATCATTCAAATTCCGTACAATAAAGTGTTATGTAGTACAACTGTTTAGATGTTATTTTATTTACTTTCTAACACATACGTAGTATAGAGAAAGTTATGTGGTGGGTAAAAAAATCCGTCAGTTTTGAGGTTTCTTGAGTCCAAAACAATGTAGCTTGGAATGACGTCTGTCTGTCGTCTTTTGTATATGCAGCCCAAACATGTGGACTGATTTGAATTAAATTTAGTATTTTGGCCATATCCCTGGACTTTTTTTTTTAAATTCAAGAAAAAAAAACAAAATTACGATTTATTCAAAATCAGAGCTGGAACTATTTTGATCAAATTTTGCTTATGTGTAGTCTTTAACCCCCCCCCCCCAAATACCAATTTGAGTTCACATTTAAAAAACGGCTGTTATAAAGTATGTAATTTCTCAAAATCGGCACTACCAATTTTGTTCAAACTTTAGTAAAATGTGAAGATTAATACCCCAAAGCCAATGTAATTAAAGAGATATTACGGTTCAGGAATAATAGATCAAAACAAAAATGAATCATCTCCGTTTAAAAACCTTGATTTTAATCAAATTCAACTTATACTGAGGACGTGTTTATGGCACAAGCGAAGTAAGTTGAAGCTCTTATTTAAATATATAAATATTTTTCAAAGGTGGAATCTATGTGTACTTTTTAACTGACAACTATGGAAATGACATTTAGTAGTGACAAACTAATAGTAGTCAACTACGGAAGTTGATTATTAGTGTTGGTTCATTTTTATTTGGTTTTGGGAATGTGTGAGTGCGCTCATGAATGAACGCAAAGATTGGAAATTTCAAATCTGCTTAAAATTGACAAACCTTATAGAACTTACAAGTAAAAACTTATCTCAGAAACAACTTATTTAAATTTTTAAATTAACTTCCATTTTGAAATTTATTTACCAGCTGATTTGCTAGTGTAGTAATATCCTCAGATCATTTACGGTGAGTACAGGTTTGACAATACTGTAGTTTTGGTGTTGCAACTTTGTTTGATTCTGTTCAAATTTATGTAGGATTAGTTGTATAAATCATTGCACACGTTTTCTAGCCATATCTGTGAAAACATCTTGATTAACTATTGGCTTTAAAAAACCGGAAGGAATTAAAATAAAGACCCCCCCCCAGTCCTCAAATACTCCAATAGTATCGAGATCGGTAGAGAACAAGAGTTTGTCAAGAGAGACTTGATAGGAAAAATAAAAGAGAGATCTAACTAAAGACTAAATGAAGAAAAATATAGATCTAGCTCACGATTGCTACACTCACAATTACTATAGTATCCCCATGAGGGTCACCAATGTCCAAGGTGCAACGTTTACTTTGTCTTTTTGTCTAGAGTTTGATGTTAAGCTTTTTTCCTTTGTTTTCTTTTATTAATAGGATCCCACAACCACCTTATCTGTAAATGATTTTAAAACGTTCCTCTTAATCTCCGTCGAATTATTTGGAGATATCTCCTTCTTCTTTGCATCACCAACATCTTCTGGTGTCGTCTGCTGTTGCTTCCTCTTTACACCAGATTCAGTTGATCCACCAGAAGTAGTCCGTCTCCTCTGTGAGGAAATAGCATGTAGGTTCAGCACCAAATATCCCTGAACCCCAGATCCTGCTTCATTTGGTAGGTTGTGCTCGGTTCCTACCCTCCCAGAGCTGATGTCTTTACTTGATCGATAGAACTTTCTCGGCTTCATCTATCCTCTTCCTTCGTAGTTGACCACGAGAAAGTCTTACTTGTAATTTCCTCGGTTCGTTACTAACCTCTCGGATGTTTCCATCCTCCAAGTTCAGCCCAACGTCCTATCTACGTCAGAGTGTCAGATTGTAAATAGTGTTAGCCTACTAGTATAAATATTTAGAAATTATATTTATAGACTTTAGCCTACCTCCTCTAACAAGTTCCAGTCTTCAGTTTGTAATGTATCCTTCTCATTACATTAAAAAATGTTACTTGATTCTGTAACAAACAAAGAAAACACATTTTTAACTGTGCTCAAATTGAAACACAAAATGTATGTTAAAACTTATACGGTTAATATATAAATTACATAATATATTAAATAAATAATTAGAGAAATTCCTAAAGTTGGTTGCTACAAAATTTAGTTGTAGCATTGAATATATATCTAAGACGAGGTCTCATACTATATTATAATAATATGTTGGTTGAACAGTTATGTGGTTTCAAGTTCAGAAAGCGCTAATTTGGTAGGAGTTGGAGCATTCAATAGTGTATGCTGTTTTTGAAGTTACCAGAAGTAGGTCGTTAGATGACAGCACTGCCGCTAATTTCTGAGCTTCAAACCATACCATGGACATTGGCAATCTGCTTATAAGTAAAATCGATGGTTGTGGTAAAAGCCAAAGCTACGAATTTGTTTTTAATTTCTCATTTTATTGGCCATAAAAAGATAAAGTATCTATTGCGACTGAAAAGAATCGAATAAGATTATCATTGATATACATGTTTTAGATCTCATCAAATTCAAAAAGTGTTTTATTAACAAACCGTCTCTGTAAGACAGACAGCACTGATTGCTACAAAATTATTAGGTCGATAATATTCAAAATTGTTACCCAGGAGTATTTTGGACTCCTAATAATATTGTGGCTATAACTCCTTCACTGGGGGGAATATTTGACACATACAAAAAGTTGATGGTACTCACCCAGGTCCATCATATTATGAAATACAAACAAATCCTTTAAATGTAAAGCCGAAAAGTTGCTTTCTTGGGGCTTGTAGGAAATGTTAAATTGTATTGGTAAATCAAGGAGTCTTATCCAGTAGGGTAAGTTTGTTTAAAACAGTTGTTATACAGGTTTTCTGAACCTTGTAATTGTGTATATTACTATTTTTTTTATGTTGACTAAGCCCTAATGAACCTTGTAGTTGTGTATACATTATGAAGCTGTCACTCGTGTCAGTGTCTCGACACTAGTAGGTTTACATTTGATACAATTAGCCTATATATATTTGTCTCAATAATATACGGGCTTGGAAAAGTTAATATTTCCAAATCTTTGAATGCTTTCCTGTTGAATTCCAATCTTTTTACTAAGAATATCACATTTTCTTGGGAGTCCAGAGTACGAAATTACATTTTTGACAATAATTTCACGACTTGTTATCGTAGAGAGGTTGGGTTGGTAACCATTACATGTGGAATTGAAATATGCAAATTTCTATCCAATTTAGTAAGTTACAAGTTCAATACCACAGAAGATATGAACAAAAGCTGTATAAAATTTACACCATTTTGATATTTTACATAAGATTTTTTTTAATTTCAATAAAGTTCTATTATACGTGCACACTAGAGTTCTCTATATCAAGAAATCATGTTCCTATCTTAATTTTTATGGTTATTATCATGCTTACAAACAGACAACAGATGAATGGCCTACAAAGTTTGTATTAAAAATTTAGAAGTGGTGGAGAAGGACTTTTGAAACAATAGGTATGCTATTAATTAATATTCTTTATGTAGGTTTAATTTAAACATACAGATCTAATAAGATTTCTCCTTCTCATTCTAGAAAGGATACAAATAGTACACGTTCATGCTCTAATTCATTACTGTAAATGTAATTATCTTACAAACGCACAGAACTGTAAGAATCATTTAATATAAAATCACGTCACAATGAAGACCAAGACTAGCAATTAAATAAAATAAATAGTATAAAAACAATGCACTAGCTTTCTCACATACACATATGGATTGTCTCCTAATCGCTATAAAAAAAAAATGTTAAAATTTGGACACTACAGCACCAATTTAAAAAGTTTTCAGTTCCAACTAGCATTTTAAATCATATACAAATTCTGTCAGTGACAAAATATATATGTTGTAGCATATTTTTAGAAAATACATTATGTCAAAAATTCTGGTTTTTCCATTATCCGTCACAAAAATATTGTTATAACTGGGGAACTATGGAAATTTGAATCTAATAGTGATTAAAATCTTGATCAGATATTGTACCACAGGAAAAAAAAAGCAGCATCAAAATTGGATCAGCGATTTATAAGCTTACAGAGAGACAAAAACCGTTGGGTTTTACATAATTATTGATTGCTTTACTGCACTGATTCAATAAATACCTTTTACAGTTATGATCCTCACAATCCTTTGACAATGCCTGAATAATAAGCGAAACGTACATCACAAAAAGAAAAAAGGACTGTGAGCAGCATAACTCAAAAAGGTAATTAATTTGAATATTTCTACCATTGACATTTTGATTTTAATAGTGTTTTTTCAATAGTGTTATGAGTACTCAACAATAAGTACCAGTTTTAATGGGACGACGCTTTCACATGACTGAACGACTTCACAATGTTTTGGATCAGACGATGACGGTTTAACCGTCGGAACCGGTTATCCACAAGAATGAAATTTCGATTGTCTGAAAGAAAGTTAAGGTAATAACGTATAATATATTCACTATTATTAGCCTCTGAGGGCTTAAAACTTGTTATTGAAAAACGACAAAATGGCAAACAGATAGAAAAAGAAACATTTAAAGACAAATATATATTATATGTAAAGACCACGGAGTTAGCAAAGTATAGTAATTAATGTAATAGACTTTCAATTGATGTTAGTTTGGTTATAGAAATTCGTTAAAACTTATATTATTGGATTATAAAAAGTACACCAAAGTAACATTTTGGTTCTAATAATTTTTTAGTAATTAAAAAATATGTAGGCTTATTTTTATATTTTAGAACACCCTGTACAGGATATGTAATTTCCAATACATCTTGGCTTACTTTACATCACAATAACCAAATAATAAATCATTTCACTCAGCCCGTGCAGAGAACGTTTAATATTGAGTTTACAAAATTGTGAATTTTAAAACGCTGTAACTCGGTTGTTATTAAAGATAAATTAAAAATTCCTTTTAAAGTATCTTAAATTGACCTATTAGAATATATAAAAATAATAACAGCATTGCATTTAAAAAGTTGAGAAAAATCATGTTTTGTTAATTTTTGAAACACCCTGTATATCCTACTATACTTATATACCACTAGATATTTAAGATTAAGAGCTTTAAAATGAGAGGTTGAACATCTTTCTAAAGCAGTTCTTGAAATATTAAGCAGTTATCATATTTTTTACACTTACTATATAAACTTTTTGGTTTTTCTGATGTCCCCCTGTATATTGTATACATACAGTGTGTTAAAAAAATCACGATAGTTAAAATTTCTAATTTATAAATATTCTAACGTGGAGAGAAAAGAGGAGTAACAGCACATATAAACAGGCTTATCCCTTCCACAAATAATTATGGAACTTTTAAATCTACCGGAACATTACAATTCTATAGTTTACAGGTCAAGACGCAAAATGAAGTAATGAAAAATAGTGAAATATGAGAGACAAATTTGCATAGCGTAGCATGCAATCACAGCGTATATAGGGCAAAGGTAACAGAGGTGAAAGTAATGACTGTGCTTCAATTGTTTTATTTTATCTGAAACTTACAATAAATCAACATTTTTATTTAATACTGCAGTCAAAGGGATATTCTTTGCAGAATGTGAAAATTGTTATGTTCTTTTCGTAAATAAAGATTTTATTGATTCATTTTAGTCCAAAATGTGTAAGAGATCAAATCGTTTTACCTTTTTCAGAACGTACTATTGGACGTACAGACTCTACAAAACTCTTGGGAGTGGTTATTGATGAGAAATTAAACTGGATATCATATGTTCATTATTTTTGCAATAAACTTAATTCAGCATGCTTTAGATTTCGTGCAATATCAAAAATTGTAATTTTAGCACAGTTAAGATGGCGTATTATGCTTATGTTTACTCAAACCTCAGTTATGGTATAGCCATAATATGGGGGTAATTCTGTAGAATCTATAAAAGTTTTTCGTATGGAAACAAAATAGAATAATTCGCAATTTAAAATATATAGATTCATTGTAGACGTGTATTCAAAAAATTAATTATTTTTTTAACCTTGCACTGTATTTATATTTTGAACGTTTTGCTATTAAAAACCAACCAGAATGATGTCAGTCAGCACCAACAAAGGATATATTAGTTACGGCAGCAAATACTCCAATACTCATTTCATAGACTAAAAATATACGAACATGGTGTGTGCTATTCGGGTTTGAAGTTGTACAATGGACTGGCTTAGTATTTGAAAGAAATTAATTCTTTTATTTTTAAAGCTATTTTTATCAATACCAACAGTCTGCTAAACCCAGTGGATTTTATTAGTTTGAAATAAATTCTGAAATCAAGTATTTCTTTGTTAATCAGATGTCTCAGCCTCAGCTGTAAAATACTATTGTGCTAAACATGAAGAAGTTTCTGTCATTGTAACACAATGTTTTTTATAGTATTTGTCTTATATTTTGATAGTATTATTGTTGTGTTTTGAAAAGATAAGAGAATCGTTACGTTTAAATCATGTGAAAAGATAGCTGTCATTTTGTTAGTATGTTTTTATAGTTTTTGAAAGATAAGTGACTGTTTGTTTATCAGCTAATATTTCTATAGGTTTGTTCTGTGATTATACTTTCATTTATAACTATTTTAATAGTTTTTTAGTAATTTCGAAGTATTTTTAGTAATAGAGTCTCATAAATGGCTCATGTTATAAATGGAATATAAATATTTGAATATTTGTAAGCGCTTACTAAAACACCTCCAAAAGCAGGTGTTACTTTTTCTTACTAAAATCTCCCGCATTAAGTGGTTAAGCTGTTTCTGTAAAAAAAAAAAACCAAAATTGCGTCACTCCGAGGTTTAAAAAGCAAATATGAAAAACATTGAAGTATTTTTATTTTAATCTCACAGCAGATACAGTCTAGTTTTGATTTATAAAAACAAATTTGAAAATAAAGCCTATTATTGAGGTACGACTAAAATTCGCCTGCACACCTAGTACCACAACGATACCTGTACACCGGTTTGCTCTCTGCGGAAATGACAGTATTCAAAAAATCACTTCAACTTTTTTAATTCAGTACAGACCCTTTATCCCCAATACATAGAGAAAGTAAAATGAGACTACATAAAACGAATAACATTAAGAGCTTGAAGTTGACTACAGTATAATTGAAGCAGTCTAATTGAAGTGGAAAAGCTTAAAATAGACTGTCAACTATCAAGCAGTGGGTTGAAGTAGAGACATATTTGATTTACCCTCTCAACTGCTGCTAATAACTTTTTAATAACTAGGTCTATTTCCCTATAACATTTCCTGCAGGTAATATCAAAAGATTTGTATACATCATTTTAAAACTGAATCATAAAATACTGCATGATATGCTTAAGACGTGAGTTTATTTCGTGTTTCCGTTCATTTATTGACCTCGATAATAATATACTCAGATTATATGTTGCACAAATTGACAACAGATTGACACTTTTTTTTAGTACGAAAAAAACTGTTTTCTTATTGCAGCCATCTTGAAATTTTGTTACCATTATTTTAACGATATTTACCGAATTAATAGAAAAACCTAGATGTGATTTATTGTTAGTATACATAACTCATTTACAGTATGTTACTCCCCCCCCCCACACACACACACCTGTTGTTTAAAGACAAATACCTCTGGACCATCATTGACTTATATAAAAAAGGAAGAAGAGAACAAAATAAATACCCCCCCCACAATAGCCCTTGAATACTCAGCAGGGTCTGAAGAGAACAAAAATGGACAAAGAGATTTGATAGGAAATATCAATGAGAGATCTAACCCAAGACTACATGAAATAGGCATAGATCCATCAAGGACCCCTCAAGATTGACATGCTTGTACTTCCTATAGTGAGCCGCTGAGGTACATATATTACGAGAATCAATTTAAATTTTTGTAGCAATATTAATTACAATGTTTGATTTCACAATTTGTTGATTTTTAGAAATGAAACCTTCTAAAACAGGCCTATTTACATTTCAAAATTGTTTCTTTCAATCAACTAGGCATTTATTCTGTACATATATTTCTAAACTAAATTGACGTTTGAGTTTTCAGACTGAAATAAATCAAACTTATTTCTTTCATTCATTTGCAAAATGTATTACTGTATTTATAAATATGGGTTCATTTTACAGGGAGTTAAATGGTGCAAATATATTACACAAACTTTCTCACCCATTCTCCATAACCAAATTTTTGTTAAAACCGACCGAAAATATTTGTCTCCAAAAATATCAGTTCAATAGTTGTAAGTCAAAAAGTGAAAATAAATTACGGACGCCGTTTTGCGGAGCAAAAAAAATTAATAGGGCCTAAACTGGCTTCGCGCGTAGTGCCTTACATATGTCTTCAGCAAAAATCGTATTTGGTTAAAATAATGGCAGTCTCTTCACAGTATTCACAAATAGAAATCTCAGTTCAATTGCAATGATGGTTTTAATGAAGATCAGAAGTACTTGATGCTGGATGCCAACATGACGAAGTAAGAACGACAGTGAAGGTTCATTTTTGTTCTTTGCCAATTATTCCTGAACGGAAATATTTGTTTTATTTGTAATTTTACACATGAGTTTATTAATCTTCACATTTCACTAAAAATTAGAGGAGATTTTGAAATATTGTCTTTTATAAATAAC
Source organism: Aphrophora alni (assembly GCA_963513935.1). Lineage (NCBI taxonomy): Eukaryota > Metazoa > Arthropoda > Insecta > Hemiptera > Aphrophoridae > Aphrophora > Aphrophora alni. The sequence goes on along the minus strand of OY740776.1, from coordinate 18,822,713 downwards.
ACAATGGCCGATTTTTTAAAATTTTTACCAATAAACCATGAACCGAAATCGACTAGGTGACCAATACCTTTTGGGCCAATTTTGAGAAAATCACCTTTTTTGGTTTTCTTTTTTTATGGCAGTTTATGAACAGAAGAAAAATAAATAAATAAAACAAGTTCCCATATTATATAAAATATGCCTAAATCCAATACCCTAAATATGCCAACCTACTAAATTTATTTAAATCGGTCCATATGTTTACACAGGTCTATAAATCTATAGGGTAGTCACAGATGACAGACACACATCATTCCATAAGCTGCTCTTTTTGGACTCACCTCAAAACGGATATATCCACAAAAAACTTAGCAACAACTACGGTTATGACGAGAAAATAATTTTGTTGTATTCCAACAATTTCTGATAGATAAAAAACTAAAGATATTTTTAATTAGATTAAAATTTGAGCATTCCTTTACATTATGGGAAAGATCGTAGGATTACAACATTTGCACAAATACGAATAAAAAATATTGCCAGTGTAAGTACTTCGAGGATACAGTTGATAAAAGAAGTAACTAAATGCATTTGTGATGAACAAAATAGCTTTTTTTCTGCAAGGAAATGAAGCAGAAGAAATGTTCCGAATTCTTTAATCAATATAAATGTGTCTGGATCAGTGTTGGGAATAATCCAAATAACAGTAGGACACGTCCATAAATTGAAATTGTCTTAATGGCAAAAACTTTATCTTACTAGATTCAGAATTGACAGGTCTTGCTTGTGTTATATGGCAACACCCAAGAACGTAAAATTCATTTATTTGAAGACTATAAGAAATGTGAGATGTTGGAAAACAACTCCATAACAGTCTTTGTTTCTAATAAATAGTTATATAAGGCGTCTTATGTAATGAGACAACACATTTATGCGAGACTTAATTTTTCCCAGGCTAAATAAACCAAACAACTTTTACCTCAATATTTAAAAAAGAATTAAAATAATTTTAATTCTTTAACCGTAGAACTATCCTGCATTTCATACAGAACTAGTTTTGTTGTGATTTGCATAGACATAATTTTAAAAATTACCCCCACTATACATTTTATCCCAAATTTTAAGTTATACGACATTTTTTAGAAGAAGTAGTGTGTGAAATACACCACTGAAATGAGAAATTTTGAGAGTTTATTTATTTTAGAGTCGTATGTTAAGAATAACAAAGTGTTCTTTACGCCTAACCTAACTTTAAAAAAAATAAAAATTTTACATATTTTTAAGTTGTAGAATATAGATGACAAGAAACCTTTTAGCAAAAAAAAATTAGTATCATGGCGTGAGTGAAAATGTGGGAAAATGGATTAACAATGTTTTCATTTTCAAATGGAAATAAACTATAATGAATTACTCAATGATAGTTAACTGATATTAACTAAAGATATCAGAATTTCATCTTTCCAATGGTAAAGGATTTTTTTTCCGTTGTTGAAAAATCCGAAAAATGAAAAATCTCGGCCATCATCGCCTTATGGAAAAAAAAAGAAGAAAAAACATCAAATATTAAAACCAGTAGCTCTCGAATATTCTAATCGTTAGAACACCTTCACAGAAAGGGCATTGCTGCGGATTCCCATGTTCCATCATAGATCCATGAGTCATCATAGAATGACCAATGTGAAGACAGGTGACCTCCCGAACTCACCACTTCCTCTCAACGACTGGCATGAATAGATGTACTTCATGGACCGATCTTTGACTTTCCTCAATTTATTGGACACTAATAGTTGTCCATTATTCCTCCCATTATGCAATACATATTTAACTACCGATACAAAGTTAGATACTATAACGTGCTGCATCACTGCCATCTGAATTGTAACTTTCTTTGCTACTTTTGTGTTTCAGTTATTCCACGATGCCCAGGTATCCAACAAAATATTACTCCAACATCCCTGAAGCTGAAGTTCTTCTACTTAAGTTGTGGTTCAACAATGCAGTAGACCTAGTGTACTTCGAAGTGTTCAGCAAGCTTCTGGTTTCCTCGGGTGAGCTCAGCGGTCGTTTCAAAATGAGTCAGACGATGAAGAAATAAAAGAAAAATAACGTATCATCTGGGTTGAAACAGCAGACGCATTAAACAAATTTATAACTTTTGCTGAAGCAAACTCACGTTATAACTGTTCAGAAATCATTGATTTGCATATTGTGAGAAATAACTTTTTTTAAAGGAATTTATGTATTTGCTTTGGTTAAACACTATTAACTATCAATCAATTAAATACACATGCGTAGTCCACAATTAATGTATAATGTTACAGTTTACCACTGGGGAAGGCAAAACAAGATATATGATAGTAATAATTGTGTTAGAATTAATGATATTTTAAAATCCTAGGTAATTATTTACTATCTTTAAAACAATTCTTTAATTACACCTATAAATTTATTAATTATTAAAAAAATGTAACTATGTGTCAAGGTGATGACAATTTTAAAATAAATGGTGCAAAAACATTGCACAAAATTTCTCATTCACCCATCCCCAAAATCAAATAAATTTTTTTTTCTTGTTGCAAAAACCTCTCGGTCATCATCCCTTATACAAAACAAGAATAGAGCATAAAATAAAGACTCCCCAGCTCTCAAATACTAATTAAATATTTAAAGAACATAATTTACATTACATAGACGAATACATTGAGACAGGTTGACGTCGGGTGCGGTTGTCTGCATGTGATTGTGGCCCCACGTTGGGCGCCAAATGACGTCGTGTCCGGGTAGAGCTTGAGTAAATTGTGGTGGTGGGAGACGTCGGCTGTCTAGCCGAGGACTGGTTTTTAGTGCAGGGAAGTGATCTCAGTGTTTGGTGTGACCAAACGCCGAGAAGTGTTGGTTTGAGTGAGTCGGGTAAATTAGTTCCAATGTAAAGGGCGATGGCAAGGTATCATTGGAGTAACATAACCCTGTGTTTCTTTCTTCTGTATAGTTTTTTTATCAATGTAACACACGCTTGACCCTTTTATTTAGAATATTATGTTTTGTCAAGGGTGTAATAGCGGAATGGGTGCCATAAGGAACACCATTGAACCAGGAGGAATTATTAAGGAAGTTTTTACAAAGCTGAGAGAGAATCAGAAAAAAATGACGAACTGTGGAAAAATGGTTTCATTGTGCAGCTTGATAATGTACTACCTGTTTGGAGCACTTTATGTGAAGCAGTGTTTGGCTGATGCACACTATATTTGAACATACTCCGTATACATCAGAATTGGCACAGTGACACTTTTTTTTCTTTCTTAAGTGAAATCTGTGCTTAAACGAATACGTTCTTGCAGTAAAATGGCAGATATATTTTTAAAAGTTTTAAAAGTTTAAAAACGACAGAACCTGATCTGTTGCTTTACACCTACGACCAGTGGAAAACAAGACGGGATCAGTGTGTAATGGGGAGTATATTGAAAGAGAGAAGGATTAGAATTGTGATAAATATAAATTAAGGTTAGTTACTGTATTAGTAGCTTTATTTAAGAGACACACCTTGTATACGCTTCCAGAGTGTGATTTTGTTTTATAACAGAACGTACCTAAATATAAATTATTGATCCAACCTACTATTAATATTTACTTAACTATTAACTTAGCGAGCTGTTGCGCTGCAGGATTATTAATATTTATATGACTATACACGCACAGAAATTTACATTAATAAATTGAAAATAGTTACTTAGCAAAATTACGTGGCAAATAAATTAATTATCGTTGCTTTAAAATCAAGCTTTAGAGAATATTTTGACAAACTCACTTTAATGCTAAACATAGAAAAAACAAATTGTATCTCATTCTCTGCAAATAATAGAGTGCAATAGATGTTTTTCCAGAAAGTTATCAACAAACTGAAGTAGACAGTACAAAATTTCTAGGTTTGACAGTACAAAAATGGGTTTGACTCAAACACATTTTCAAAATGGAATAAAATGGAATTCAATTTTCAATTTTTATAATTATCATATTATTGCACTTTACCAGTTTTAAGAATGGGATAGTGTAGTTCATTTTACTGTCATGTCAAATATGGTGTTGCTATGTGGGGAATGGTTCAAAATTCTCAAAAGTATTTGATATTTTAACTTTCCCTACAATTTACATCTTGAATATGATAATGTATTCCAAGTATCACACAGAAACAGACCAGAGTCAAATACATAGGTGTGACACAAGAAAAATACACAATTATACCAAAATATAGGCTTGCTCAAACTGCAAAATCACCAGCAATTTCTGGAGTCATTCTCCACAAAAAATCAAACTAATATAATATTTAGTAAATACTGTACTACAATATTTAAGGGGGGGAAAAATTATTCTATAGAAAATTATTCTATAGACGACCATCTATTGAATGACAAGAGGATTGGGATGTGTATGATATTTTTGTTGTTTGTGTACTTATTGTTTGATGTAGTGCAATTTTTAAAGATCTTGACAAGGCTAATAAAAAGTACAACATAAAACGTCTCCTATCTGCTAAATAAATAACATTGCGATACATTTTGTTATACTGACGACTATGATAACATAAGAATCTCTCCAAGTATTTAAAATTGAATTTTTCAGTACTTTTAAAAACTAGGCAGAGGTACTTTGGTAAAACAGTACTTAAAATCAAAACCTTTTAAATAACATATAGATTGCTTACAATCATCAATTAAATGTTATCTAAATTTTTAAATCCAACAGGAGGCCTAATCTGTGTCACAAGTAAAATCCCTTTCTAACAAAACACCATGACAATAACAATAGCCCAAGATTTCTCATAGAATCTGTATTTTAACAATCAAGATAAAAGAATGTGAAATAATTATATCTGGGAGTGGTAGGCTACACACTTTCAATGAAAGGTGAAAGTATGAATTTTACAAGACAAAGAAACTTGTTCAATCGGGTTTGATAAATACGGTAACAAATACACTAGAGGATGTTTTCTACAATTCAAGCAACATTATGGAAGTGACAGCATTACCAGTCCTTACATCTGGTTCAACTTTCAGTGCCAATGCTCAACTGTAAGGTCAGGATTTGAAATCACCATTATGTCAATAATGCAATTATTTTTCCATGCTGAAATTTAGTGAATGGGTGGTTTAAAATGACTTCCATTTTGAAATTATTCTTAATTTCATTTTAATTTATTTCAAAGTTAGACAAATGTGTATGGTTGTAGTCACATTTCAACATTGATCAACTTTTTTCCTTGTCTGAGCAATCTTTATGGTAAAACTTCTTTTTTTTCCAGCTGTTTCATCTATTTATCAAGCATCATCAGAACAAATACTTTTATTGCATTAAAAATTTTGTCCAACAGAAAGATTTAAAAAACTATATGTATTATCCAGTCTTACCTCTTTTTTTAGGTCTGTCTACAATCCTATTTTCAACTTAAATTAGCCTACCGGTTTCGACAATCAGATTTTTTCCATCAACTTTGTTATTTTGTATAAAACACAAAAGATGACACTTGCTAAAACAAGAAAAAGTTGTTTTTTTTCTCTCTAAAGACTTTCATCATAATACCATCTACGGTGGAAAATAAACTTTCGTTTGTTTTAACAAGTGTCGTGTTTTGTGTTTTATACAAAGTAACCAAACTTATTTCCTGATGAAAGAAATCTGATGATGACAATTTGATTGACAAAACCGATAATTTAAGTTGAAAATAGGAACGTAAACAGACCTAAAAAAGGCACAGTAAGAATAGATAATAGCCTTCATATCATTCATAATACAATTCTGGTGACCTACAAAAAATTTTAAAACACTTAAATACCACAATAAAATGGTTAATTAATAAACAGTACAAATTTCTACAAAAAAACTTGTCATACATTTTTTGACATCGAAAGATTCTCTCATTTGAGAAAGTAAAATATGTATTTGTGCTAAATTTGAAAAAAAAAAAATAGGATAATAATTGTGATCAATAGAGTATAATACTTAGTAATACAAAAATATAAATTATGAAGGATGTTCAAATCACAAGGGATAATTAATGATCAGCGCTCAATTATTGGTTCCAAATTTGCCATAAAGATATCTATAATAGTTGTACTTCCAAAAGAAGTTCGTTATTAAAGAAAACAGTGCCCATTTTGTCGGCTGCACTTCTAGTGCATTTCAAAACCTAATAGTGTCATTTCCCGAACTATTGCATACTAAAAAAAATTAGTACCACTAAATATCCTGGTTTAATTACCCATTTCATAAACATTTATTGTTTATTCAAACATTCCCACAACAGGTGAATGACTTCGCATAGACAAAAGTAATTATACAAACATTGGTGAAACATATAATAGCCATTAAATTAAGATGTAAAATAGTTATTTGTGCAACTAGTGAGCAAAGTGGCACTTTTTTAAACGAGAGAAAAATGTTGACGCATGAGGCTTGCCGAGTGCGTCAATTTTATCGAGTTTAAAAAAGACACTTTGCTCACGAATTGCACATTATACTTTGTCTACAGTTGTTATTTTGTAACAAATAAAAAACATACTTCAGCAGTAACACAATTTAATAAAACATTAATTTAATACAATAGTGTTCAAACAAACAATCAATTACAATTCAATCTTTAATAACAGCATTTTTCTTATTTTTCAGATTATTTTAAAATCTGAACTGTCCATATTTTAAAACTAACTACACAAAATATAGCAGTAGTGCTAAACAACACATCAACACTGAGTAGAAGTTCTCACGTCAAAACTGAGGTTATTTATGAATATTACAAATAACTTAGGTGTATTGTTGAGGAAAACGGGATTGCCAACTTCAAAACTCGGCAAACGAAAAATACTCTCCGTGTACATACACTGTCAATCATCTTCATGAATATTTACTTCCTTTTTCAACTTTAAAACGTTGTTTTTTGTTTATTTATGTTATTTTACATGTAAGAATTAATCTAACCTATATACGGGACGTTGCCTGTATATTTAAATCAATTCAAATAAACTTAACCTAAATTTCGTTTTGTTCGGTTGCCATTCGGAGTGAGCAAAGTAGTGTGCAAAGTAGTGGGCAAAGTGAAACTGTTGAGAAATCAGCTGTTTTGCAAACTAATTTAAATGAACAAAATGCCACTTTGTCAACAACTGTAGACAAAATAATATACTCCTAACAATCAATGAATGCTTCTCAGCCCTGATACAAATAAATCCTTGTACATGTACAGTTTACTGAATATATTAACAATGCATTTAGCTTCTTTCATGATAACAATCTCTACCCTAATGGCTGTCCATATTACACAGACTTCACTTACTTATTTTTCAGATCTCAGAAAGTTCAATGATGGTGTTCTACAGGTATCGTTACTAGGCTATTATTATTTATATTAATAGTGTATTTTATAATTTAAACATTGCACATTAGGTACTTTATACTGATGATACAAGCACTGCAGTCAGACATAAATTAAAAGAAATTAACAATAATCGATTTTAAGTGTACAATCATGATTTATAAAAAACAAACTCATTAAATGTTGATAAAATTAATTAATAACATAAATAAATATTATAATGATACCTTAATTCAAGGTTATAAATAGACTATCACTTCAGAGTACCATATCATAAACCACAAAACCCTAACTACTCTTCCCACCTAAACTAACTGAACTACATCGCTCTATGGGTTTTTATAATCAAGATTCATAATTTACATATTTCCACTTTGGATTATACATGTCTCGTGTTACCAAAAGTTGTTTCTATCTCCAATTTTTAGATATTCGAATGATTATGGTTCCTCTTTGTAAGATTACTCCCGAACCGGTATTTTTGGGGCTTAAATTTTCAAAATTTATAGAGCCAATTTTTATAAATTTTGGTTCTTAAGAGCTTCCCACCTGAAGTTTGATCATGATTGGTATTTGTGTTTTGAGTATGGGTGTGTGACAAAGTTGCTACAATGTTTTCTTTTGTTTTGTTGACATTTACCTGGTTGACTTGTCCATTTTTAAACTATTAGTACATAAACCACAGTACAAGGCAACACTAGTGTTAAGTAACATCACTTTATAAATGGATAATATGTTATACGATAGTTAAGTTACTTCTATTTAAGGTAATCTATCATTGTCGAGGTTGTGTAACATGTTCCATATAATTTGTTGACAATGAAACATTAGGACATTATAGTTGACCGTGAAGCCTTAATAATAGTGAGGAAGAACGAACAACTGACATGAGTTGAAATAGTCTAAATTGGCCTGGTACAATATCTATTTAATATTAAGATGGGCAACAAATTTTATTCAATGACTTTGCCAAACAGTTTTTTTTATTAAACTCGAGATTTTAATGACAGAGGTCATCTATGGTATTTTGCTAATTCCTCTCGATTCGTGATAGTTTTTTTTTTTACTTTAAATTTTACACACACACACACACACAGATTTTGAAACTTTTATAGTTAATGCACTGTTTATATTGTATTTGTTAAGTTTATATATTTCTATAGCGGTGGTTGATTTATTATCGCTGATGTAAGTAGCTTTTAAAGAGTAAACTACCCTAATGCTGAGTAATTAAAATTGACAGTTTAATTTGTGTCTGTCAATTAATTTGTGATACGATTTGTCCATTAAATTTTTATTGTTTTGTGACGTCCATGTCCATTAATTCTAGTTATTTCATCTCTATTTATTCAGAATCAGATAATGTATTCTGTAGTTATCATAGAGGAGTGTAAATATTATTTGAAATAAAAACTATATTTTTGTATTTACTGTATTTTTAACACTGAGATGAGATAACCTAATTCCTATTGAGAGTTTAGGTTGTGCAATAATTTTGGTCTAATTGTAAAAAATTTACCCTCTATTTTATATCGATTTTCATTTTTCAAGAATAAAAAAACAAAAATTTTCAACATGATATCTATTTCTTGTTTGGTCATCATCACCTGTATTTAAGCCATTGACTATCTATTTTCCACAAGACAACAAGGCCAATTAGTTGCCATTTATTGACATACAAATGCAGCTGTTGTTTAACATTTTAATGGTAGCCTTACAATTAACATAATTTTACTGAAGAATGGTTTTTAAACACAGTAATAAAAAATTATAGTTGTTACTTGTGAACTATACGGAGCTCCGTTTTTTGTAAGTTCAAAATTCGAAACATCCATTTGAGAATATTTTTATATTCTGTCATCTGTCTAACACCATAAACAAAAATAGCATAACTGCGACTTACGTTCGTCCCACTTCTAATCCTTTAAAATTCACTCATTTCATCCAGTCCAGACTGTGCACTACGAGGTCGGTGCTCGTGCTACACTCTTGTGAGAATCATTGTTTGAATTTAATAGCAATTTGAATTCTTATATAGTCAGGGTTCATTAGTAGTTATTTTCTAAAATTCTGTACCAGCAAACGTGACAGTGGTTAGGGTTTATTTATAATCTTTTTTCCTAAAATTAGGTATACCACCAACCCAAAATTTGTATTACTTATGTATTGTATATAAAGAATTTATTGTGGTGGATTTATTTTTACAAACATGGCAATGTCAATAGAACATCATTACAATTTTCAACAATTCACGTATTTGAGAAATAGGGGTCTTTATTTTAGTCTTTTCTTCCTTTATCAAGCAATGACAGATATTTTTTGCATTTAAACAAGGGGAAAAAATGAATGTGAGGCCTTGAAGGTATAACTACAAGTTTACCAACACAAAACTTAATTTCTGTCATGTTATTTTATATCATGTAAAAGCTTTATTTGTTACTTAATGAACATTACAAAAAATTGCCAAATCGGACAAATTGAGGGAACATTATTAAAGAAAGTTTTACTTAACTGTGTCAAATCTTTTTTGTTCTATTTATTTTCTATAGCATGATGAACAATTAAATTTTAAACTGTAAAAAAATTTGCTATTATACTAACTTTAAAAATTGTAAAATAAAAAATACTCTTGTGATTATTATTGCTTGAGTCATAAATAGTTATTCTGTATTTATCTATGACAATGAGCAAAACACTGTCTAATCTAATCTGAGTTATGTAGTCACGGAAGGTTAGTTTGAATATCAGTAGAGATTACTCAAGGCTAAGGCTTGATAATCAAGGTTATGACAGCAAAATCATTGTAGGAATACCCTTTCTAGCATACAAACATAGAGTATAGTTTTTTATTTAGCAATTATCAGAGGGAAAGTATAATAAATGGTGGTAAAATACTGTACAATATTCTTCTCCCTCCATCTCTAAAACCAAATAAAAATTAACCAAAACTAATCGTCACCAAATTTGCCAGTTCAGTTATTGTGAATCAAAAAATGAAAATGCTCCTAAACTTGCTTCATTTGTGCCACACGTCCTCAGTGTAAATCAAAATCGAGCTTTAAATGACAGCAGTAAGTACAATTTTGTTTTATGCAATTATTTCTGAACTGTAATGTTTTTGTTTTTTTACTTATGATTTTGCACATGGATTTGGGTCGTGAGGGATATATCAGGACATTGCATCTGGAGAAAAATGGAATTGGAGAACAACCATGAACAGAGAAGAATTCAGGGTGCTTTGAGGCAGGCTAGAGTTGTCGAATTAATGATGGTATAAACTTTGATAGTGAGTTTGATTAAGAGGAAATAATGGTAGAAAAAGTAAATGTGTGCAATCACTTTTAATAAATTATATTTTGGGGATTATAAACATAAAAAATAAAAGTTTTAAACTATTTAAAGAGATCTGAAGGGGGTGGGATAAATGTTGAAATTTTCATACAAATATTCATTTTTCGAAATGTTCGCTGTCAATACTGACTTTTCAAAGAAAACCCATAAGATCAAAACACAAACATTTGATTTTCTCAAAATTGGTTCTGACAATTTAGCTCAAATGTATCTTCAAAGAACCCTATATTGATTCTTAGCTCTTTACAAAAGTTTGTTACAAAATATATATGGCACTAATTCCTAAATATCTTCGCTATCAATTTTGATGAAATATGTAAATCAATAATCTAAAGCAATGTGTTAAATTGTAAGTAAAACAAGACTGTCTTCGCCAGTAATTGGCCAAAAAAATGAAGATAATTGCCCACCATAAAAAATTTGATTTCAATATTCGGTACCGAACTTGTGAATTATACGGAACCCCCTCTCTTTTGTAAGTTCAAAACTCGAAACGTCCTTTAGAGAATGTTTTTATGTTCTGTCATCTGTCTACTGGCACAACAAACGAAATAACATAACTCTCGACTTTCGTTCGCCCCACTACAATCTTTTTCAGTTCGACCATTCATCCGGTCTAGACCGCGCTACTACGATTCAGTGCTTCTGCAACACTCTTACAAGAATCATTGTTTGTATTTAATAGTGGGGTGTGTTGTTATTTTGCTGATTTATTAACTTATGTTGGCTTTAATTTAAACTGAATAACTTCATAAGTGTATTTGAATATATAACAATAACTTGGTGTAACCTAACCTATTCAAGTTTTTGATAAACAAAAATGTAGATCAGATTTGTGGTAGCAAAAATCACCACAAATAGGTTAGGTTATACATAATAATAGTAAAATTACAGTATCATTTTAATTAGTGCCTGTTCAATGTACAAAACAGGGGAATCCATATAATACACAATATTTAACGACTATTTTATAATGAACGTGTTTCATTATAATGAACGAACAACACTTGTGAAAACAAGACTAACTAATTGAAAGGAAACAGAATTCCACAATAATCACTTTATTTGTACAAATGCAATAAAAGACAACGTTTCAATGACGAAGTTAATCGATAGTTCTACTCTCCTGGCTCGGTATGTTTGAGTCTAAGATACGAAATTTGATTAAAATCTAGTCAAGTATTGTGCTGTGGAGCACTGCACACATGACATACCTCGATTTTTTGATTAATCACATAACTTTCTCTATAGTCCCCTTATATGTGTGAAAGTAAAAAATGGATGGAAACTACTTTAGGCCTACTTAAGTTAAATAATATATATATAACATTAATAATAATTACCTTACTAATAAGTAAACGGATCTAAAACAAATAAAAAGGCCTGGAGTTAAGCAAAATAGGTCAATAAATCCAAATACAGTACATATTTAAAACAAGAAATCCTATGGACATAATGGTAAATGAAAGGATAAGTAGGAAAAATAATTATGAAAATTAGAAACAGAATAAGGTAATAAAAATAAAATTGGGGTTGGGGAGATTTAAAAGATCCATGTATTAGTATAGAATTAATAAGTCAGGTTCATTGAACCTTAGGAGGAAAAGAGAAAAGGGAAATATTAAAAGAGTACTGTACGTCATACTATTTCAGTAGACATATTATTCATTTAATAATAATTAACTAATGAGTTTTCTTCTCTAAAGAGTATGTTGTACGTTTACTTTAATTTGTAATCAAAAGTCTTTAATCTAGGCGATGCACTCATCATGGTACTTACTCAACCCGAATGTAAAATGTAATAAAAACAAATCCTCTAAATGCAATGCTCAAAAGTTGGTTTTTAGGGATTTGTAAGAAATGTTAAATTGTTTGATAAATTGTGGGGTCTTATCTATTAGGGTGGATTTGTTTAAAACAGTTATTACACAGGTTTTCTGAACATTGTAATTGTGTATCATTACTTTATTTATTGACATCGCTCAGACATTTGTGTAGGCCTATATATTAAAAACATTTCCACTCACTTTGCTCGTGTTGGTGTCTTGGCCCTTGTGTGCCTCAAAACTATATGTAAAAGACAATCCATTCGCTACGCTCGTGTTGGTGCTAGATCTTGTAACAATTGTTAGGATTTTAGGTTAACTTAGGATTTAAAGTTAAGTTAAAACGTAATAAATAGATAAATTATCAAAGTCCAATCTATAGACACCAAATTCTAAACAATCATTGTGACAGAGTACAAAAAGTTAATATAGTTAATTACCTTAGAGGTTGTCCTCAGTCCGTATTATAGTTATGGCTACAGCGCTGTTTCGCCGAACACTGTCGGCTTCGTCAGGCCCGCACTAACACATAAACACGTAACACAACACAACACTAACACATATAAAATCAGAGTCAGACGAAGCCTGATGAAGTCGACAGTGTTCGGCGAAACAGCGCTGTAGCCATAACTCTAATACGGACTGAGGGCAACCTCTAAGGTAATTAACTATATTATATATTAAACAGTCCAAGGCAACACATTATACTTTATGTAAAAAAAAACAAAAAGTTAGGTAATTGCTTGGCTTGCAACCTACTAAAGAGTCACAAATGACCAAGAGTATATAAGCCAAGATTGATAGAAAATTGAGGTCAGACGCAGCAAGGAGGTGTCGACGGTCAGCTGTCGGTAGCTAGAGTTGGCATGAGGTTGCCGCGAGAACCAGTGGGAGACTCTGCCGGAACTGACCAGGGTGTTGTCATGGGATAAGATCGCTAATCAAAGAGAATTTCATATGAGGGATCAATACGATCACAGAGCCACGAGAGGTTGCAATAGGAAGGTGAGCAAGCTTCATGTGTAAAGCGATTCAGTAAATTCTTGGAATTGTTATTTAAATATATATCTATAAGATCTCAGGAACGAAAGCTTAGGATATTTAATTAATGAATTACTTTGGTATTAGCCTACATGTATGTATGTATTAGAGATGTTTTATATTATGTATTAGAATCATTAATAATAACAAACTTAAAACATTGTTTATACAAACAATTTTAGCATTGAAACACTGATTGCCTAAATAATTTTCATTTCATCAGAACCCGACTCTAAGAACCCCGTTTGATTCCTATCACTATATGAATATTACATTTTTGACAATTACTCATTATTCGTTATCGGCAACGGGTGGACAGCATGTCAAAAATCGCTTTTTAATTTTTAACATGTTGAAAAGACCAAGAGAAGGTAAAAATAAAGTTAATAAAATAAATTTTTGACGATTACCTTACTCACCTTTCTTATACAGAGTAAGTTAAATGAAAACACAAACACTGGTTATCCGTCCTAAACAAAGAAACCAATCAAGTACTGTACTCTATAGAAAAATGTAAAGATAAGATAATGCAAATCACATTTGTAAGACGTAAGATTTATAAACAAATCTAATTACAGAGTATATTAATATCAAAATAAGGAAAGTATGCCATTGATACTCTGACCCAATAGATGTTTTTTCCCCCTTTGTTTGCCTATCTTGTCCTTTGTAATAAATGAATTTAGATAACCAATTCAGTTGATACTCTGACCCGATATGTTTTCCTTTTGTAAATCCCCTTGTTTGCCTATTTTGATCTATCAATCAATTTAGATAACCAAGCAGCAATGAAAAGATGAATTCAAAAAACTATTAATTTCTTACGTTCTCACATTATACAGATTCTTTATAAAGTATATAATATATCAAAAAATCTTTTAAAAACTACTGAACATAAAAAAAATCGTTTTAGATAGACTATATATAAGACAACATTTACTTCCAGTTTTGATAGTTATAAATTTTAGCGGCTATCATTTTGAAATTAAGTTTAATTTTTAAATAGGAATAGAGTCATGTGACACAGTTTTTTACTCCGAGTTCAATGGTGGAATCCTTTTTTAAACATGCTGTAGTTTTGAACTTCTGATTTTAAAAGAACCTCAAAAAGTTCCTCTAGAGCGATTTGGCACAGTCCTAAACAGTTATAAAATCCACCAACTACTTTAGAAATTGTCTGATCAGTAATAGTGTTAATTTCTGTTCGTATCCTATTTTGTAGTTCATTTAGGGTTTCTGGTTGGTTGAAATAATCAATTTTTATATCAGTTTAGGACTGTGTCAAATAGCTTTAGGGCAACAATTTGAGAATCTTTGAAAATCACAAGTTCAAAACTACAGCATGTACGAAGTGTGATAAAAAAAATATGGTGAGTGAATTTTTATAGCAGCAACTGCTGATCCTATAGGCCTATCCATTTGAAGTAATAAGTTCGATAAGCCATCCTTTGAAATAGTCAGTGACAAGTTTGAACAAGTTGTGACTTGTTAGTCCGTTTCCAAAGTCTGAAGAGTGTAAAATATTCTTATAAAATACCTTGACAATGCTGTAAGTAGTGAAACCATGGTCGGCAGGTTTCAATAAATTTGTGGTTTACTAAAAAATACAAGTGTTTTATTTATATTCTTAAGAGTAAGGTCGTATTTACTGTGTCTGTCAATTTGCATGGAATTGACGAACTGTTTTGAAGCAGATTCAGATTTCATGGCCAATATTATAACTGGAGATGAAAGTTGGGTGTATGGATATTATCCTGAGACGAAAATTTCCCAGTGGAAAACTAGTGGTTCTCCTCGCCCTAAATGTCAGTCAAATTCGAACATTAAGGGCGAAACAACTATAAACTCCGAATATTACAAGGGTGTACTGCAATGTTTGTGAAACGATGTACAGAGAAAAAGACCAGAAAAAATGGGCCAATGGCTTCCTCCTTCATCACAAAGCGCCATGCCATACCTTGCTTCTGCTCCACGAGTATTTGGCGAAAAATAATGTTCCCGTCCGTTCACATCTGCCTTATTCTCCGGATTTACACCATGTGACTTCTGACTATTCCCAAAAATAAAAACTGTGCTAAAAGGGAAATGTTTTGACACCATTCTCGACATTGAGAGGTCTGCAAAGGAGCAGCTGAAGGCTCTTCCAAAAGAAGCCTTCCAGAAGTGTTTCCAGTCACGGAATCAATGTTGGGATAAGTGCAGCGCTAGCCTTGGAGAGTACTTTGAAGAAGATTAATTCAAATTTGATGTAAGATTATTACTTTGTTTGTAATAAAATTATTTACTGTATTTTTTTATCACAGTTCGTATGAATTTGTCCACCTGTAAATAGCTGTTTTAAATGTTCTGCAATTGTATTAGTTGATAATTTTTTAAGGAAATGAGATATAAAAAAAAACGGAATCACCATTGAACTCAGAATAAAAAAAGGTCACATGACCCTATTCGCATTTAAAAATTTTAACTAATTTTAAGATGGCATTCAAAATTTAAAACTCAAAACTAGAAGTAAATGTTGTCTAATAAACCAAAAATTAACTTTTTTAAGTTCAGTAATTCTAAAGATTTTTTATATATTCTATACTTCATGAAGACTCTGTATATACTAGGCCTACAGAAAAAGTTATGCGATGAGTCAAAAAATCAATGTTGAGCTTTTTACATGTATTTACATTTTTTAGGCCTCCCATAAGTCCGAAAAAGTAGTTTTGGGAATTGATGTCATATCTACAACCCAAATGTGTGTTCCAAATTTAATCAATATTTTGGCCTCATCTCGGGACCTATCTTCTACAAGTGTGACCTCCCATTAGACCTAAACAAAATGTATTGGTTCGTCATATATACACTAACAAAAGTTATCAGTTAAAAAAAAATCAGTCATGGAGCTGTAATAAAATTCTTCGTTTCTCAAAATCCTCACAAACTTTCTAACTCACCCCATCCGTAAAACCAAATAAAAATGAACTATTAAATAATAGCAAACACGAGATGGCGTGATTGGACAAATTAAATATGGATTTATTGACAACTTAAAAAGAATAATTATTACAATTAGTTATTTAGCGTCGGTTAGCTTTTGAGTTTAAGATTTTACACTTGATTACAATTCACAAATTTTACGTTTTATGAGAGACCTGGTGCTTCTTCACATATTTCACAAATTAACAAAATGACGAGTTGGGGTCACATCAAACCTACACAAACATATACAAGATAAGTAATTGCCTTATTTTTTGTCAAGTAGGAACTCACCAATAGCTCAATTATTGTTAGATAATTTTAATACGAAAAAACACACAAAAACAATCAGAAGAAATGAATATCCTATCTCAAGAGCTTGTCAACCGTGTTAATTGATTAACATGTAGTGAAGAGAATTAAACAGATGTATTATCAGCAAACATAGTAACTTAATCAACTTCCATTGTTTCTTTCCTAAACAATCCAAAATTCATGCAACAAGATTAAGCCTACTACAATTGACAGTGTGTAACTGTCAGTTTCAGATCTTAACCATTACAAACTCTCACGTCTGATAGGCCCAAAACATACAATTAATTCACTTGAAATGAACAACCCTTGTGAAGACTTCAGTCATCAAATGAAAGAACAAGTTGATGAACACCCAGCACTATTGTATAATGTAATACAAGGTGACCTTCTAAATGTAGTGCCCAAATGTTGTTCTCTTGCGCCTCGGAGGTAATGTTAAATTGTAATCGTATCCACCCAAGAGGTATAACTCGGTAGGGTGAGTTTGTTTAAAACAGATGTTACACAGGTATTTTGTATAATTGTGTATATATTGAAAAGTCTCTCCATTCGATTTACTCGTGTGAGTGTCTCGGCCCTGGCATGCCTCGATACATGTAAAGGAACCTCCAATAACTTTGCTCATTTGAGAGAAGTGGCGTTGATACCATTACATGCAGAATTAAAATCTACAATTTTTTATCTAATTTAGTTTGTTATAAGTAAAACACATGATATAAGAACAAAAACTGTTTAAACAGGCCGCTGTTTTGACATTTCCAATTCAATCTGTTTGAATTTTAATAAGGTTCTATATAAACACACTATAGTCCCTATAACTTTACGATTTCCTTAGACTATGAGACGTGAAAATAAGATAAAAAACATTTGTCAAAATGGTTTTTGATTACCAAACTTATCTTTTCACTACATATACTGAGTTAGTACAAACATTTATTCAAGACGACATTTCGATGAGCGAGTTGTTACATGTGCACAAAACAATTTCGAGTTCAAATTCAGTGCCAAGAAGATTATATATGTAACAACTGAGGATGATGACTTGGTCATTTATCGAGTATTTTTTACCAACTTGCTTCATTTTATAGTAGTAGTATACTTCCAAATTCGTCTTACTTTTGAAATTGCAAACATAGGTTATACAACTTATCCCCCCAAATATTTATCCTTTTATTGTTGTATCAAAATCAACAAGCCTAATTTCATTGTAACATCGGAAAATTTGATACATTCTGAAGTTAATATTATATTATATGTTATTGTTTTATTATTTATTTTCAAATAAATTTAAGGCATAAATCTATACAAAATTTTCTAAATAATGACTTTTGTATTGGTTTTACTTTTCCAGTATACAAAGTAGAGAGTAAATTTGGTAATTACACAGAATCTTTACCTATATTATTAAACTGATCTTTGTCACTTCTCAGGAAACCGAAGTGATTTTCAACATGCTGTCCATCCGTCATCTGTACACAAACATGATAGCGACTACAAAAATTAAGATATAGAGGACTTTCGTCTGATCTTATTATGGCCTTATTTAAATTTAGAAATACAAATTTAAAATGTCAAAGTGACAGCTATTTTAAACAGTTTTCTGTTCATATCTGATGTGTTATTGACCTTATAACATACTAAATTAGATAACAATATTCGAATATCAACTCTGTATGTTATGGTATGTTTGAAACTTATCAACCGATTTGCCTAGTTAATTGAACTTGTTCAATAACAATTAAAACCAAGCCTATAGCCTATACCAAAATGTGAAAAAAATTATAACCTTTAACATACACATAGTCAGCCATTATGGTAGCAAATCACTTCAATGAGTAGGATCAATGGAGATTTCATGGTCTCAGAGTGATCATAAAAAGTGGAATTTTTACTTTAGAAATTCGTTAAAACCAAACACAGTTGCGTTACCATGTTGAATATACTGGTAGGTGCTCACTTTAGCGAGTACAGGCTACGCAATCCTAAGGGAACTAGCTGGATTTACACCTTTTTTTCATGTAGTCTTGGGTTAGATACCTCTCTTTCATTTTCCTATTACGTCTCATGTTCAATTCCAACCATGATACTATTAGAATATTTGAAGGCTAGGAGTCTTTATTTTATGTTCTTTTCTTCCGTTTTACCTACCCAGTACATAAAGTACAGAGCTTAAACTTGGTAATTTTTTATGTCATCATTAGCATCTACATAATCATGATAGCGATCACAAAAATTAAGATAGGAACTTGCAATTTGATATGGAGGACTATAGTGTACTCGCAGAACACTACTAAAAATCTAATAGGAAATCTCAAAATGGTGGCCATTTTAAACGGTTTATTGTTCATATCTTGTGGCCGTCGCCCGCGTTTAGGCGCCAGAAAATCCCCTGCCGAATAATCAGAAGTTCTCTGTTGGCTGGAGACTGCATCCACGTAGGCCGAAATCTGTCAGGATGGCGACGAGGAAACGGTCTCGTGTGTTTCATAACACACAATCTTGTGTGTTATTAAACATATAAACACATTAAATTGGATAAAACAATATAGATTTTAATTTTGCACGTAATGGTACCAACCCAACCTATATACGATGATAAATAGCAAAGTTATTGTAAAAAATGTGATAATCAAATAGTCATGAGATAAGAGAGGGTACAAGCGTTGTCAGTGGAGACTTCACCACATATGTATAACCGAGGCCCACTACGGCCACGACATTGACATGAGCAAAGTGAAAACCTGTGAACAACCATTTCAAACAAATTTATCCTACTGAATAAGACTCCTTGATCTACAAAATACAATTTAACATTTCCTATAACGCCCAAGAAACCAACTTGAGCATTACATTTAGAGAACTTTGTATGATTAGCTGGGTAAGTACCATGATGGTACCCATTCACTTGTTTTTTTTTTATTAGCTAATGATATTGAAGAGGTTTTTTGTCCAAACAACACGGAAAACACAAACCTGTGTTACACAATAAAATACAAGAGGATTTATAACTTGTTGGATGTTTTAAGAACTGATATTCTAGAATAGACCTGTCAATAACATCTATGACAACAGAAAGGGAATTGTTTTTGTCAACAACATCTGTAGATACTGCACCTGTTTCAGACACTTATCAACTCTGTTTAGACCTACTTAAGACTTCTGTTTGATTGATTTAGATTGACTACAAACAAGGTAAGATTAGATTATCTCTATTATCTTTGTAGCGTATTATGTGCATCATCAGTGTTGTGTAAAAGCATTGCTGACAATGAATAAATATTGATTTCAATAAATTTTTATGTTACATTACTTCCAGGGCCATCCCTAGAGGTTGAGGGCGCTTGGGTCAAAGCATCAAAGGTTCCTCCGACTCTCAAGGCCAAATTCATGAAGTAGTGTAAATATTGAAATTCTGGTATTAAAGGAAAACAAACTTTAATTACGACTATTGTTATACATTAATATGATATTACAACTTACCGTTGTCAATAGCCAGTTGTCGTATAATTTAATAAACGATGACTGTTTCGGCTATTCAGCCATTATCAAGTATATTATTAGAGAAGCTTCTCTGTTGTCATAGAACACTCAATAAAACACTTTTACAAACATTTAAAAAAATTATTCTAAAAAACATACTTAATAAAAAATCAAGTCCGGTGGGCCACTGTCTTTGATTGAACTATAAATAAGAAACTTGATTATGGCTGAATAGCTGAAATACCCATAGTATTTTAAAACTATACGACAACTGACTATTGACGATGGTAAGTCATACCATCGTCAATTAGTTTATCATAGTATGATAAACTAATTATCATACTAATTAGTTTACTGTTTAGGTAATCATTGTATTGTACATTAATTATTCTTAATGAATGGTATTTGTAATTTTGTAAATAATCAAAGATTTTGTTCTCAATCTATCAAAGAACTAACTAACTTACCACAAAACTGTTTCTAACTGCAATTTTCCAACTATTTTTACTTTCTCACATAGGCTATACGTATAAAGTTAAGTAATGCATCAATTAATGTCAAGCTTTATGGGATATATTCGTTTTGAAGTCCCTTGGGATGAAAAAAGTGGTGTCTGTTGCAACCAAAACGTGAGGATAAATTTGAATTAAATTTGTTATCTGGGCATATTTTGATCATATCTCTGGAATTTATTTAATTTTTTCTAAACTCACAATTTAGGATAGTGCAGTAACGAAAAAAACACAAATTCATTAATTTCTCAAAATCGGCTCCAACTATTTTGATTAAATTTTGTTCAATAGCAGTCTCTAAAGACCCAAAAAAACTTATTATTCGTCATCTCTCCAAAAATGCTGGTTTGCGAGTTATTGGAAAGGAACAAAAAAACACCGGTCAAAGGGCTGTTATAAAGAACATAAATTCTCAAAATCAGCTCATCAATTTTGTTCAAATTGTAGTAAAATGAAAATTTACAGTGAAAATATTGATTGCGCTAAAAAATACTAATCGTTTTCAAAGTAGGGTTTGAACTAAATAAATCCGACAAATTTAAAAATTCATTCTCATGAGATATAGGCTAGGGTAAACTTTTAACACATCTATACTTGGTCTACCTAATAATTACAATGTAAAAATATAGTCTTCTCCAAATTTTACTGAAAACATCCAAACGAGTAATTCTATGATCTCTTTTTCTTGTAGAAGGCCAACATCACCTTCTAAAAAAGAAAAAGAGCGTAAAATAAAAACCCATAGCGTTTGAATACTCTAATAGTGTCAAGGGTCAGAAAAGAAAAGGAGTTAGTCAAGAGAGACCTGATGATAAAATGAAAGAGATGGATCTAACCCAAGACTATATGAAAAAAATGTGTTAATACAGCCAAGCCGTACTAACTATAGTGAGGCTCTGAGGGTATTCTATAATCTCATCAACTTATAATTAAAAAAATTAACGAAATTATTAATCTACATAGCCTAAAGGAAGGTTAGTTACAATTAATAAGTGAAATGCCCTCATCTTGCCAGGAAACATATTTCAAATAAAGTATGGCAATTATCCAGCAAGTCAATTAGTAAAACAAAAGAAAACAAAATGGAATAGTTTAAAGGATAGAACTTTCTCCTGCTATTGTTTTACACATATATAAAACTTGAGGCTCATTAATTCAACATGTCTGTTTACTTTTACCCGTTTTATAATTTCACCAAGAGATTGTTGATTTAAACTAGCAAGTCTAGTGTAAGCCTAGTTATATGTAAAAGAAGAATGTTCAGGTTTCCTAGAAACAGAAATGGAAAATCAACTGAAAAAAAAAAAAAATATTGGGAGGAGTCGTATGACTAATATGGCTAATAACGAAACATTATAAAGTATAACATTGACTGCTTTCATTCATAAAAAAGTAACTGAACTCATTGCAATTATCATATAAAGAAAATTGCATATGGGCTATACAGAGTGAGTTTTAAATTTCTTCCTTCCCCCCCCCCAACCGTTTTTTATACGGTTTAAGTTAGAAAATAGAAACTCAGCATATCCATCTTGGATCTAAATATCTTGGTTTTGATGTGCTCACTGACTGTCCAACTCCAATGGGGGATGGCCCACAGGAAGTCAGAAGAAAATCTTAAATGAGAGCATAGGTCAATATATACATCAAATTAAAGGTCTTTGTTAGTAGAGCACAGTGCTGCAAACTGGTCTCAAAGGTCCAGTCAGTGAGCACATCAAAACCAAGGTATTTAAGTCCAATACGGATATACGAAATTTCAATTTTCTTAATTTATATATTAGAATTGATACCGTACAGCATCAAATCACCACCCCTAATAGAGGTGTAAACACAGGTTGAGTTTCTCGTTTACTACCCCTTGGCCCAACTAATGTATACGGCGTAGCAAAATAACAGAACCTTGTCAATATATACAATGAACTTTACAAACACTGTAGAAAAATATCACCTTTATATGGGGGAAAAAATTTGGAAAATGAAAACATTTTCCTGTTTTCCGGTTGCATTATTTTTGTTTTCGGTTTAGAATGATCACAATTGGAAGTACTATCTAAATGTACAAAAGCCGTACAAAATTTTTGCCAAATTATACCACACTTGGATTATGGATTTTCACTTTTCCGCAGTATTCACATGCACCACCCAAAATGTAAAATTTGAACTGTCTAGGCAACTATTTAAAAATAGGTATTTTATGTAGGAAAATACTTGATCTTCTTTAAAAAAAACTAATTAGATGTCAAAAAAAGTTTTACAATTTCATATATGAATGTAAACTAAAAATTTTAAAAGTATGCACTAAATTCAATAAAAACAAAGAATTGATTATGTGTAAATTGCTTATTCACCTATAACACTTCTTTGATTAATTTATTACTAAAACGCCCCCACCTGGAGAAAGTTTTTCGTCTTAGCATCAACCGTTGCAGAAAAAACATTCTGCCTTGGGGAATTCTGAGTTTAATTGGTTTTTGTTTTTGTCTATAGATGTATCAAATGTCTGAATTTAGACATTTGTGCAAATAAAAAAATATTATTTATCATTTATTTATGCCTACAAATTATCATTATAAATAACACACAGGCATAACATGATGTATACATACACACATACCAAATTATTTGCTATGTATATAAACTACATTATATATGTGATGACATTGTATTAAGATAAAATATGAAATGATCACTTCAAACAGTGATATGTAGGCCAAGCTATGACAGCCATACAATCCTTTATTGTTGACAATGTAGGCAGTACCTCATACCTCCTTCACTAAACAACAACACATTTGCATATGTTTGCTTTATGCTAATCTAATGGGAACCTAGGGGCTCTCATATGAGAGAGTTGCTTTATAGCTCAAATATAACGTTGTGTTATGTCTATTTGTACATCATATAGGCTAAATGAAATGATAAACCTAAGTTTAGTTAACTTTAACGTTAACATGAAATTTAAAAAAACCCTTTGTGCGACTAACTAATCTATACAAATTTTAATCTACTTCTAGATTAGCTAGAAACTTGAAATTTGGTCTAGTTGGACCATTAGTACAGTCGTACAATTCCAAGGGATTCTAGCTGGATCTAGCCTATATCTTTCTTAAGCAGTCTTGAGTTAGATGTTTCTCTTTCATGTTTTCTATCAGGTCTGTCTGACCAACTCTTGTTAAACACTGGCAGTATTGAAGTACATATTCGACTTGGAGTCTTTATCTTATGATCTTCCCTTGATGTAAATTTTGGAGTTTAGTGCATAATATTATTATTATTAAATATTGGTTGAAATCACTTAGAGGTTGGCATTAAATATATTGAATTATCCCAAATTTATGAAAATGTTTATTATGAATCATTTTGACGATAATATTTTTTAGCACCATCTTTGAATTAGACAAATAATATTTGCGTGTGTCAGAGCAATCTCAAAAATAAAATGCCCCAAATTTGAAGAAAAAATTGTATTGTTAAATTTTAATGAGTTGAAATATGAACTTATGTTTATAAATTATTCATTGTCCAGAACTTACATATATTGCGTACGGATGTGGCAAACACGAGGGACCTAGCTAAATCTACACCTTTATTCACGTAGTTTTGGGTTAATCTAGATCTTTAAATATTTCCTATCAAGTCTCTCTTGATCAACTCTTGTTCTTTTCCAACCCTGACACTATTAGGCTATTCGGGGGTTGGAGGTCTCTGTGCTCTGATGATGTTCAAGAGGTTTTTTACCTTTAATCAACGGGGGGGGGGGAGATTTATCACAAAGTTCTGCATTAAAATAGTTTGTTATTTATGAAATTGGAATGCCTTATCAACTAATTTATACCACAGTAAAAATAAACTAGGCCTGCTGTAAATCTACATGAATCTAAAGTTAGAGACTATATTTATATCAATGACACTTAGAAATGTGTTTATTTTCTTATTGTATTTAATAGACCTTATATCTATACTTAATTGATACAATAGGTAGTACTTTGAAGATAAAAACACAGTAGGCAATAACAACAATTTGTAATAACAACAAATGACTCGTGCTGACGAAACATTGTCGGTATTATTATTAGTGTTGAAACAATGTTAACTTTATTGCACTTGTATATAGCCAATAGATATATCTTTGTTGACGTAATCACCACAGTGATTCGATGCACATATAGATTAAACAAAACAATAAGCTGTAACTTATCAACACCTTAATATTATGGACAACTTTTGTATCACTAAATGAAAGAATATCACTAATATACATTTTATTTCTAACAAGACTGCATTTCAATGACTGTCATCGTCTCGCGTTCTTAAATTTACAACTTTTGTAGCACTGAATTACATGAGATCAAAATCTCTTAGTGCGTCTTGTAATTCAGTGCCACAAAGATTTGTGTACATGTAACTAAAAATGATGACTTGATCATTAAAATGTTGTCTTATTAGAAACAATATGTTTGTTGTTGTAAAGTGTGTTGATTTTTCATATTTGATTATGGACAATGTTTAAACTTTTTCGGAAATAATTTTCATGAACATGGAAATATCAAACGTGGAAAAATAACTGTTTCATAATTTTCTGTTTAAATTTAAGTGTAAAAATAACAGTAAATTTTTTAATGTCAAAATATTACTGTTAAAATTATTCACAGAAAAGTAGTCTTTATAACTTCTTTAAAAGTGACAGTTTTAGAAGTGAGTTTAATTGAGAGTTATGCATAACTATTCATATACTCACTGATTAAAAAACACCCCTCAAATAACTGTTTAAGAATTACCTCAGTCATTTACATTAATGGTAATTAGGCCTATTATTATTAAATGTTAATTAGGCCTATAAAGTTCCATAATCAAGAATTAAATCAAAAAATCAAATAAAAAATTTGTTTTAACATAGGCTACCTTGTTTTTAAAACGGACTAAAAAGTATAATAATTTTTCATGACCCTTCTACAATTTTGAGGAAGGATTGTTAGTGGCTATGGATATATTTGGAATACTTGGAGAGAAAAATGTGGGACGCAGGCAATCTATGATAGTTAAGGTGGAGTAAATAAATTAAATTACAGTGAATCTCATTTCCGATTCACTGAAATTAGCTGTGAATTCATCCGGATTGTCTACTTGTATTATTTACTGGCTGCGCCCGAAGGTTTTCTCTCCAACTATTTAAAATATATCCATAGCTACTAACAATCCTCCCTCAAAATTGTAGAAGGGTCATGAAAAATTATGTTATACTTTTTAGTCCGTTTTAAAAACGTGGTATGTTAAAAAAAAATTGTTTATTTGATTTATTTTTTGTTTTTTAGTCTTATGTCCGGGTGAAAGATTTCAATCGGTTTTGTATACATAGATGAGACTCTGACAGGGACAAAGGTAGGTATATAGGAAATTCCCAATGCATTTCACATCCTGTTTAGCTGCAAATGTCTGAAATTCAAAATATTACCTGTTGTTTAAACAAATGTAGAGACAAGAAACCAACTGAATATTGCATTGTCATCCAATTCTGACTTATGTTCAAAATTTCAGGTCTCCAGCTTATCGGGAAGTTAGTTTAAACTCGATTGCAAAATTCCACCCGGACAGACAGACAGATATGACGGAAACCGAACTAATAAAAACGTGGTAAAAAGTCATTTGGTAGAGTAATTTCTTAATTAATGAGTTTGGTTTATTTAATTGGGTGAATAATAAATGCTGTCTTCTGATGTGTGTCATTATCAAATCTATGATTTTTCTTACTAAATTTGTCAAAAATATTATAGTCAAGTAAAAATTAACACTGCATTAAGAAAACCCTTGGTTTTTCTATTAAATATTACACGCTATTTCAATCATCAATTTCGGTAAAATCAAATTTTCTGCTTACCAGTTTTTTCCTTCCCCCTGGCTTGCGCCTTTTTTATATAAAAACATTAATCCAGCATTAGGACTAATTATGTCTAATGTTACAATACAGTCCCATTTAGTTAGTGGGCTCATCTATTTTAATGCCAGGAAATCAACTTACTGCTTCAGTAAACCTGCCTAATATGTTTTACAATTAAAACAACAGTTTGTCTATTTCTAATGGAATTTTAAACAGTTGTCTAAATTCGTTATCTAACGTGTTCACTAGTTAAATCCCATTATAGGTGAGATTAGGAGAAGTTTAATATGGAGAGACCAAACAATATCATCATAACGGTTAACTAGTTCTGACTCAAGTATGTTTACTTCCTCACACAATTATAGTGTGTAGTACCTCAAGATTAAAATAGTAGATGGGTTGTATCATGGTACTTACCCAGCCTCATCATAAAATGTAATACAAGAAGATTCAAAAGTTGGTTTCTTGGGCCTTATAAGAAATGTTAAATAGAATTGATACATCAAAAGGTAGTAAGTTTGTTTATTTAAATCAGTTATACAGGTTTTCTGAACCTTATAATTGTGTACCTATATCACTACTTTTTTGACAACAGCTAGCCTCTACTCATTTTGTTCGTGTCAGTGACTCGTGATTCAGCCCTTCCAAATTTCGTTACTATAAGAATATCACATTTTTTTGGAAGGCCAAAATTAAAAATTATACTTTTGTTAATAAGTTCATTATTTGTCATTGTAGAGAGGTGGGGTTGGTACTACTATATGATCAATTGAAATTTACAAATTTATATCTAATTTACTATGTTATAAGTTACACTTTGACATTTTAGTTTGATGTTTCTGAAATTCAAGAGTACACTAAAGTCCCTTATACAAAATTTCATGATCCGATCTTAATATATGTGGTTACTATTGTGGTTATGTAGGCCTACAGATGACAACAACAATAAAATGGGCAGCTAGCAAGTCAAAATAACTTTTTTAGTATTCAGAGGACACTGAAGCGTGAAGATCAGTCAAAAAGCAGAGGCAAACATTTTGAACCCAATCTACCCTATTGGTATAGGCTACTAAAACTTTGTACACTAGGAAAAGCAATGAGTACAGTATCCTCAAGGTAGGAATGTGTCTGGGGCGGAGAGGAAAAGAGGGGGCCCCGACTTCGTTTGTTGTGTTTGCTTTCAGCAGTACAACCCCAATAAAAAAATATAGACCTCAAATGCTTCTTCTGTGTAAACCCCTACCCTACATTCGTTTCTTTTATCGGTTAAATAAGAATAAAACGTTTACAAAATTAAACTTTTACGAATTAACTTGTACTTAAACTTTAAGAATTAAATGTAGCTAATCAGTAATTTGTACAATTCCTACAGTTTTCTTGGAATGGGTTGTACCGTCAGGTTAGGTAAACAAGTAGAAGGGAGGACACGCCCATTACACCAGACACAGTCCTAGTCTGCGGGTACTGTAGTAGCAAACAAATTTTGTCAGGGAAAAATGCTATTAACATCATTTTTTTAAATCTGTAAAATATATTGTGGTTATTGTAGAGATTGGACTTTCAATGATATTAAAGAAATGCCAGTATCAAAGATAAACCAACAGTCCAGTAAAAAAGAATATATAGACCTAGTTCTACGTATTAGATGCATTATGGGAGAGTGGATGAATTTGGGTAAAGGGGAACTAACTGAATGATATTCTCAAAACCATAAAATGTCAAAATTGTAATGCTGTAACACACTATACAAATTAGAGGATGTACAGAAAACTTAATTTTGCATCCAATCCCATAAATCTAATTTAAAACTGATGCATATTGCAACAACATTAAACTAGTTTCCTTTTTAATCTTTAGTTATTTGTTAGGAGCAGGGCTGTATATATGGCCACATTTTCTCCGAACTTGTAATATAGTTGACTCTAGTTGTATTATGTTAATTGTGTATTAATACATATTTGTTTTCGCCATTCCGACTACTGATTAATAATTAAATATATTATAAGACTTACCGTCACAATAGTCTATGTTTGTCTGTAGTTATTTCACTACGGCCGTTTCAGCTATTCAGCCATTTTCAAGTGTTACGCGGGTATTACCGTTGTCTTAGTTTAAAATAGAAATTACGAACACACGACACATAACAAACACACAAGTTCTTTAAACATTTAAAACATGATGTAGTAGGCCCACTGTCTCAACGCGTACTCTATGTTTAAAGAACTTGTGTGTTTGTTATGTGTCGTGTGTTCGTAATTTCTATTTTAAACTAAGACAACGGTAATACCCGCATAACACTTGAAAATGGCTGAATAGCCGAAACGGCCGTAGTGAAATAACTACAGACAAACATAGACTATTGTGACGGTAAGTCTTATAATATATTTAATGTGTATTAATGTTTACGTAAATGTTTAAGTTTCATATCTGTACCTGACAAAGCCGGCTGTGTATGCTGAAACAGTGCTGTGATATTTAACAGAATACTCTTAGTCTAAATCATTCCATAAGTAAAAACTCCTATCTTAAGTGACATATAGTAATATTTACTTTATCCTGAAAAAATAATAGCCACTAATTAGTCATCATTAAAGTGTTTAAACAACAAATATTTGTCATCTAGGACAAACTAGGTTAGCTTGTTTATTTACATAATTATAATTTCATTTAAGATAATAGTATAGGCCTAGGCCTATCTTTCTTTTTTTTTTTTTACTGATGTGACATTAAACAAGAATTCCATAAAAGTTTTTGAAGGGAATAAACAATTTTGTTAAAAAAAATGTGTGTAGGCCTAGAATAAATCTGTAGGCCAATCATCATAAGTTGTAAACTTAGTTTACTTGAGTATGATATAGGCCTAATCCGAATCAATTTGTTATTGAAATCTATTGTGATACCCTTAAAACACGAATTTTAAAATCTAAGCATAAGCTACACAAACATGAATTCCCAATAGGATTTTGTAGTGCTATATTAGAATTCTTACTATATTAGATTTAATATAGTCCCAAATTTTACAACAATTTAAATTAAATTCTAAACAAACATTTGGTAGACACATAGCCTACAAATTAACCTAGGCTATTGGTGTAAAATTACAGATATTCAAGGCTTAATGTTTTGGTAATTAATTAACTCTATGTCTTTAATAGTACATCTCTATTTACTTAAACGTACAACAGCCTATAACTAAAATGATAGCCCAAAGTCTATTCAGACTTATTATCGTCATGGTAGGGACATTTTCAAATGCAAATTTTATTTCATTTAGTAGGTGTTACAAGAAAGACTGTAACACACTCCTCAATGGTTAAATGAACTGTGAAACAGTAATTACTATTGATTAGAAGTAAAAAAATATTTACTTGTAAATTGATAAATTGAAACAGTTATTTCAAAATTCCTTTGTAGTTTCCGCTTATAAAATAACAAAGGTTATTTCCATATCCATAAGAGCAGCTGCAAGAAAAAGAACTTTCACTTTGCTAAACATTTACACTATAACTAAAATGAGTTTTTAAAACGCTTACCTTTAGATTATTGTAACTGTCAATTAGAAAAATGCACAAAAAACATTCTCACATACACTAACACAGACTTGAGTATTAACTATGCACACTTCGTAGTTGTTGCACACAGCTAGTTGATACTATACTTGCAATTCACAACACTAAACGCTAAACACTGAACAAATAAAACCACTAGTGTGCTTCCAAATAGCAAGACAAGAGCTCCAAAGGTACCATTGGCAAACAGCCGTAATACACTTAACCAGTGACACCTATCGGCGAGAATTAGACCTCAGATCCAGCGGGAATAAGTCTGTCATTTTAAATTAGAATTAAGTTGAATTATTTATTAAAAGTGGTGGTTAATTGATTTTGGAAAGTTATCACTATTGATATAAATGTTTCTTTTAAGTGTAATTGTCTAAAAAAATATAGCTCAGTATGAGAACGGCCTGTTTTAACTAAATTTGATATAAAGATTATAATAAACTATTTAAGGAACCATTTTTATGTTTATGTGAGAGATGGACCATGGATTCATTGAGGTCCAGACAAAAAATGAAAAACATTAAAATAGAAGTAAACAAAGGTGTAAATAAGAAGGAAACAAGTGCATCTCAAGTGATTTGTATAGCCTATGTTTTGTGAAAAAATAATAAAGTTAAAAGAAAATTTTAATAAAATATAAAAAAATATAAGTGTTATATAAATATATAAGTGTATGTGTTTTTTTAATAAGTGTATTTTTTATATAAAAAGTGTTTTCAGAATAACTGTATCTAAATTTATAGAAAAGAACAAAGGAACATTAATTTTGTAAGTAAATAAATAGAATAATATAAAATATATGTAAGGCACTATTTAAAAGGATACATAAATTGTCTTTAGAATTTGAAAATGCATATTATCTTTTGTTCTACATGTTATAAGTAATCTTAAAACATGTTATAATAGGTTTTTGATATAAGTATGAATGCACGTGCGTGTATTTAACTTTACAAAAGTAAAGAATAAATTTAAAATGTCAAATTTATCTCTATATTTGTTAAAACTTATTCAATTTGGAAATACCTGAAACACAGCCAAGCTAGAAATATTAATTTTAATGATTTCCTATTTTCAAAGGAGAGGAAATCATAAAAGTTCATGTGCTTATGAACCAAAAATAACCCTACAATGAACCACCAAAGTCTGACAATATGAAATAATTTATAATGTAATAAAATTATATTGAACAGCTGTAACTATGTTTGTAATGCAAAACTTCTTCTGTTTAAAATGATTGATTATTAATAATTTAATAATCTTTTTAACATCACACCGAACAGCTTTTTCGCAATCACTGTCTAGTCATTTAGTTAATTATTAAAATTTAAGACTAATATCTGTTATTTTATGTGATATTACCTGTGCTTGTTATCAAACACATTTTACATATCAACTTTCACTCATTTTGTTTCCTGAAATCTTTTAATATTATTAAAAAATTTGAAACTTCCACTATGATTTTCCATTAGCTTTCTGTCAGAGAACCAATAATAATTGCATCCAAAACTCTGTAAAAAAAATTTACTTTAAAAGAGGTACATGTCTCAACTATTTACACTTTCATCAGAAAACTGTTGTTTTTTTTTACTTTTCATACATAGCCTAATTGCAGGATTGAATTCAAAATTTCAGCTAGCTTCATTGCACTGTTGAGTTTCATCTCTTACTTCATAATTTCCTAAAAACTCCGATACTTGCAATCAAATCTACAACACTTTGTAAGTTTACAGTTTTTTGAGGACTTTATTGACCGTATTAATTTTGAACAAAATCTCATACGGTACCAGACAATTAAACAACAGAGAAATCTATCTTCGAGCTTTTTAGCAATGACAATGGCAGCTTTTTATTCCAAAAACTCCTACTTTACATTCACTAACAGCAGTCATAAAATTAATTTGGGTATACCAGTAAACAGACTTTTTAGAACTTGTACAATTTTTTTTGTATTTTATATATAACAAAATTCCTAATGACACAGCTACATATGACAATTAAAAACGCATTTTATGAAAATCCTTTTTAAAAAGTCGAGAAGTTTTATAAATTTAATTATGAAAAACTACGTTAAAAATTGTTTTAATAAAAAATGGTGTATTAGAGTATTTGTAAACTTCTTTTTTAGCTCAAAACTTACTGGAAAAATTAGTTGTTATAAATCACTAAAATTATAGTGTAACTAGCAAGCATATAAATAGTTATTGTATAGGTAAATATAGTTCAAAGAATTTAGTTACTGTATGTGGTAAATGTGCAATCGGTAGCTTTAAAATAAATCCCTTAAAATTAATTAAAAACATATTATCATTACAGTATAAAACGAAAATTAAAAAATAAGCCAGTACTCTTTTGAACCATGAAAGTGCAGGGATGCCAACCGAAGCTTGTGTTACTAGGGCCTACATATAAAATTACTAGAAGTATGTGATTTTATTTTCAAATTTTATTCTATAGAAAGTATTTTGAAGGGATAAAACTTTTGATAATACTTTTTTAAAAGATTTTAACATTTTGAATCACTAAAAGCACATTTGAACAGAAAACATGTACAGTATGCAGAATCAGCGTAACTTAAACTCTCTCCCAATTACTATCTTCATTTTATGCTGAGAACAGAACTTTAAAATTATCAAAGTAAAAATTCAGCTTTGTATTATTTCTTTTTTTTAGTCTCATTTTTGTAGTCTCTGTTGTATGTAAGCAATACAAAGAAATAGACTAATAACTTGTTTACTTTGGTTTCAGTTGGTTTATGATGGCAAATTTATTATTTTAAATTGAGCTATATCTGAAAAATGATTTGTTGTAGAGAGTTGGGAGACATAGGTAGCCTATCCAAAAATGTAGCTTAAGAAAATATATGCAATTATATAAAACAGTGAATTTTATTTTTATCTTATTTTGTTTGACAGCCATTTTAAATGAGCTCCTGTTAATTGATTTGTCTAATTTATAAACTCATTTAATAATACAAGTAGAAAAATTTACGAACATGATTTTGTACCGATTGAATAAATAATTTTATTGAAAAATTGACTAACGAAGCACTATGTTCTAAGTTTTTCACTTCATAACAAGAGTTGATATCAAAACATTGTGGATTATTTTTATAAACACAAACAATGACGGCAAATGTTTGAAAATTATAGAAACTCTACTCTTCGTATTGACGACTTAAAAGATTTTTTAAAATCTTGTCCCAGTTCAAACCATCAAGAGTCATTCGTGATCAAAAAAGTTTATATTTTTAGAATGACGTCTACAGTATTTTTGTTATGCATACTAAAAATGACTTATCTGATTGAATATTCATTGAAAAAATCTTAGTTTAATGTGAGTTTTAAATTACTGTAATAATACTCTAATTTTTTTCATTTCATTTTTTTATTCATTTATAATTATAACAATTCACGTAATAGATTTTTAAAATAATCATGTTTATAATTGAAAAATGTAATTTAATTTTCAATATTTGAAAGTGTGTTCACTATTTCCTAGCTTAAATATAGCCAGATAATCTTAAAAAAAGAACTTAAACAACTTAATTTTTTTTATAAAAAATGAAAATTAAGCACTACAGGGAAGTTAGCTATAACAGCAGCCACATGATAAGGGTTAAGTGATTTTAGTAAATTTTTTATATTTATTTTTCAAGACGCTTAATTTGATTTTAACTCTTTTACATGCATGTATTTTGAAAGTCATTTGCTAGTTCCGTCAACTATTTATAATTGGCAGCCAACAAATTTGAGCAATATTTAATTTTTTCAGGAAGATATTTTCTTGTTGCTGTCATTAAACCGTATCCTGAATTATAAGAATAATTCCAAATAAACAAGAGTACAAACACTGAAATTCATAGTTTGAATATTTTTAATTACCCTAGTCAAAGTTTTGACCATCTGCTATTTCCAGTAGCGGACACTTTGATAAGAGTATTATCTACAATCCGCCCATGCGTGTAGGAGGAATATATTCCAACCCATTCACAAAGGCTTCCTTCATTACAGGAAATATCAGTAGATAACCAAAATGACAAGACAAATAAATTAGTCTAGTAGAACACTAAAAATAAGGGAGTTTTACTAAAATGTGTAAACTATAACAGGCTTTGAGCACCAAATATAGGTTATATTAAGTTTTAGAAATGCAAAGACAAATTCCAAATTATTTATTTTTCCAGCTGTTGATTATTTCAACTTTCTTTACAAATGGAGCTGTTTGGTAAAAAAATATAGGTTGGTTGTTTTGGAAATAGTGTTAAGCTTAAAAATCTGCTTAACATCTATTTTTGTTTGTGAAAAGTTCAAATTACTATAATACAGGTAAAAGCAAGTGGATAAACAAAAATTTATAGAAAAACAAAATCAGTAATACTTTAACTCATAAATTTTTAGTCAGATTACAACTTTATTTTGGAATTAAGCTGGGTTTTGCTCTATTAGGTTTATTTAACATGTTATAATTTTTTTAAATATAAGTATTTAAAATTTTTTAAATTCAGACACAAGAAACAGGTTATTGGCAGATTTTATATAGATACTACAATACTCTACAATGGCTCATTGTGTACAGTTTATAGATCTAAAAACTTTGATACCAATTGTCAATGATCCAAAATATATATAAGGTCTACAAGGTCTGCACAGTGTAACCTTGATATCTCGAATTTATGTCATTCCCCTTCAACTTCCCATAACCACCAATGGTAATTTTCCCTCTATGAGTCGAATATTTTAAAGAAATAACATCGATAAAACAAATTTGTTTATTTCCTGGAAGCATCAGTAATCCAAAGACCGGATTTAGTATTTTGGCGCCCCTAGGCCCAATAATTTTTTCCGCCCCCTAGTCTGGTTAAAAGTTACTTCCCCAATAACCTTTATTAAAAAATTATATCATGCCTATATGTTAATTGCTTAAACACAACTCCACGATGCAATTTTTTTGTAATCAATTCAAAAAATATGTTAAGTTATGGCTATTTATTTTTATTTCTAGATATTAGTTTTAATATTTTTTTTTTCTCTTGGCCGTGCGCCCCCTGGAAGCTTGCGCCCATAGGCCCGGGTCTATTGGGAAATCCGGCCCTGAGTAAACCTCTGTAACTTAAAGTTAGATGCTCCAAAAACCTCTACAAATCGAAGTTTTAATAAAATCATCTCTATAACTGGAAGTTTTGGCCAGCAGACTTTTGTAAGTCGAAGTTTATGGTAGCTGTACTGTGCGAGATGACAAAATGTTTATATTAAGACATGAAGTTTCACTCTCCATTTTTCCGCATTTGGGCTCAGAATAGCTTTGTTGTTTACTCTATGTGTGGATATGTGCCTACCGTTTTGTATTATAAAGTGATTGTGAAGTGCTGCAATAAATTATTTAGGTATTTATTGCTATTACTGTATTTACATAAAATAATGTTAACTATATACAGTACTGTACTGTTCTTATATGTAAATGTGCCGATTTTTTTATTTAAATAAAATTAAGAACTGTTTATTAAAACAAAATACTTGTACTGTGGTGTTTTCTTTCACATCTACCTTAATACAGGAATAAAAATATAATCAGAACAGAATGCCAAAGTGAATAAAGGTCAGTCAAGTTGATCCTCTATAACTTGAAGTCGGTGATTTTTTCCCCTCAGTAACTCGAACCTTGCTATCACAAATTATTTGATAACTCGAAGTTTTAATAATTCCCTTGAGATTTGAGTTATCGAGGTACCACTGTATTATCTACATGTGAGAGAGTAAAATGAGGCTAAAAGTACAGAGTACAGTGCTAACTATCTTTTCTGTGCTTCTGCTCTACCAAATTCAAAGTGAACATCTTATTTGAAATTACCAGAAATGAAAATCAAAGGTACACAGGAATAAATAAAAATCATTTTAAATTAGCTAAATTATATTTTTCAAACTTTCTATATAGACGTGTGTGATTGGAGTCTATATACAAACAAACAAAAAACACACTTATAAATTTTTATTTTTAATTATCGAACATTTTGTTACATTTAGTTTTTATGTAAAAAGATATTATAAACATCATAAAATACTCTTTTGGATAAAGATGAAACTATTTACATTCTTTTAATGTTTGAGCAAATACTCATAGATTGCAAAATAATAATAGTTAACAAATTCACAGATTTATTTTTTAAACTTAATTCTAGAAGAGATTCATCAGACTGTTTATATATATAACAATTAAATAAATAAGGAATGTTTTACTATGGTAAATTACAACTATTCGGAATGATATTTTGATATATTAATAAGGATTGGTACTTGAACACAAAATTTCAAATATTAAGAGTCCTGGGCAATGGCGGCTTACTCATAAGGACTCTCGGACGCCCCCCCTCCCAATGATAATATTATTTTATAATGTAAATACCTATATGTATTTAATTCTGTGGAGATAAATGAATTATGAATTGCCGCTATGGATTTCACCATCATTTGTAGCGGAAGTTTTACAATATAAAATATTTGACGAATGTATTCTGGAGTTCGGACGGTGGCCAGAGCGTCCCAGTTTCATTGCATTTTGTCATATGGGGAAAGCAGCAGACAGAGCTGAGGGTGCCGTGATGTCATTTACACAGCGTGTAATGGGCTTCTAGGGCAGAGTCCGAAGCTGCACGCGCAGACATCAGTCAGTGTAGCCACCATAAATTAGATGTTCCGCATTACTAAAAACCTTGTTTTCGATGGGCAAAATAAGTTGGCGCAACTGTTCTAAATAGTGTCTCGCCACTCACACGAGTTGTTTGTTTATGTTTTTAAGTTTAACCCTTTGTGATTGTGAATGATAACATGCCTTCCCTTACGTGTATAAAATAAAACAGAGCCCTCCCATTGCCCTTAACCATCGGCCGCTACTGGTCCTGGGATGGGATGACTGACAGGAATATTGTGTTTTGATTCTTTTATATTTGTTTTTGTAATGACGGAAATATTTAACTAATACTGGATAAAAAATACTATAATTACAAGATCCAATTTTTATTTTATAACATGTATATTTTAGTTGTCTAATTTTTAAAAAACAAATTTAATTATGTATATTTTCAAATTATATATATAATGTGTTTAATAAACAAATTCTTACATTTTTTAAATTTTCGTTATTCTTACAAAAATAATAAATACACATTTATTCTAAATACATAAATCTACACTAGGATCTTAACCAAGTCATTTTATAGCATATATTCTAAACAATATTTACTCTGTTTTTCTACGATAATATTTTGGTCATATTAAGTATGAAAAGACATTGGTCTTTTATTTGAAATTAATTCATACCTTAGAATCTTCTTGATAACGAGAGTGTTAAAAATAACAGTGTTTAAATATACGACACATTGTTTAAAAGGACCATTTAAAATGAATTGTAAAAGAAACTTAGTATTAGGTTAACAATTTTAATTTCCAAAAAATTAATGGTTTTATCATGTTGCAAATGATTTTTGTTTTGGATTCACCCATGTCCTAAAATATCACTAAAATTTGTGTATATTAGGGCTTGTCAAAATTATGTTAACACTTAAAACAAAAGGACATTTTAATTGTTACTTAATTTCAATGCTGGAAGAAAGAAGCTTGATTGTTTCATTCTTCAACTAGTTTCGAAGAAAATCCAAGATGAATTTGAATGACACACACCACCAAGTCATTCACATTTCTAAAATAACATGGTTGGTTCGAAGTGTCCAAAATGATACATTTGTGTTTAAACACTTCCTACGACTCTATAATTATGGTCTTTGAAGTTTTTAATAAATGAATATATGTTATATCATATTTACTTTCAACAAATATTAAATTTGTAAAGTTGCAAATAAATATGATTTTTTTTTTTTTTAATTGCAAAAATTGGAAATTTGAGTTAAAATATGAATCCAGAAAAGTTGCAGTGTATCAAATTGATACACGAAATGAAAAGCACAGTACTCAATTACTTTTTTAAAACTAAAAATCAGAATCTTTTTTACAAACAAAACAACGATAAATAATCAAAAATAAATGAAAAATACTGCAAATACAAAATTAAATTTCTAAAAATAAAAAAAAAAAAATCTCAATGGTCACACTGTATCAGATAAATATGAATTAGTTCCTCTAAAAGTCAAAGTGTATCACATATGTAAGTCTAGATCACATAATATGTTTTCCTCATGTTTAGAAACAAGGCCAGCATTATGGGAAACTCTTGAAAGAATGGGAAAAAGGTTTACTACCTCTATAAACAATAAGGACAATTTATTCCTAACTCCATCCCTTACAATCAGTCAGTGGCGGCGATAAGAACCCGCGGGCCCCCCCGCAAATTTGTTCATCGGGCCCCCCTCTCCCAATAATCTTTTCCCGGATGTTTATCTTTTCGCCGGCCGGTGCCGGTGAGTCACCGCGATGTGCGACGTAACGATAGCTGCATTACTTATCGGCCAACGGTAAACAATACACATACTTCGTATCATGACATTAAATAATAAATACTGCTCTCTAAAAAATAAAGGTTATTGCCGTTTTGTATGCACGATGCACAATCTTGTCTGAAGACATTTTACCTTATTTTAGTAATTTCTTGACAATACTCATAAAAATATTGTTATGATAGGGGGGGCCCGTCGCGGGTCCGGGTCCCGGTAAAATTTCCCGAAAAATCCTGGTCAAGGCTCGGGGGCCCTGCGGGCCCACTATTGCTGCCACTGCAATCAATTGATTACTGTTCTTTATGTAGTATAGTGTGTGTTGTCGTTTTATCTAATCATGTTTGTACTAGTCTTAGCTTGGATTTAGTCTTGCACCTCATGCACATTGCTTAGCCTAGGTATGGCTAAGTTGGACCTTAGTGCAATGTCCAGCTCTACCACAAGGTGCTTCATTGTGCTGACATAATTTGTTGAAGTTTTTGTGGTTTGGGGAATCCTTGTTTTTTTCTTATTAGCTTTGACTCCTCAGGCCTAGTTTTAGGCTGAGTTCTTTTAGATTTAGTTTTAATTTCCATCATAGCCATGGTGTTTCCTAGGCAAGTAGTCTATGTTGGTGTTTTTCTCTTTTATGTTCTAGTTTCACAATTGACAACGGGAGTTGATTTATTCTCTCGAAACTCATGTATTAATTTTCTATACCGAAACGATGCCAAATGTTGATTAAACCATATTAATAATATGTTTAATATTATTGAGTTGTGGAGGAAACGGAACATATTGGGATGTTGAGATCACTAGACTGGGCTCTATACTTGCGATCAATGGAAAGTTAATGTTTTATCGTATATCTGAAAAGTATATTAAGATTGGTTCACTTGTAGACAAAGAAAGTGTTGAGCATTCCAGATCATATAAGTGAAATTAATATCAATATTATGTCAGCAATCAATCTGAATAATTGTAGAAAAATCTACTAAATGTTGCTGTTTGGTAACAGGGATTTTACAAAAAACTTTTTGAAAGATTTTAACAGAAAACCTCAGAATACTTGTAACATATTTATGTCATCTAAGAATTGACAAAGGATAAAAAAATGTTCTAGATTTTATTTAAAATGTCAAACATCCATCTGGATATTATAGCATTCAGTGATGAAGCATTTTTCACAATAGCAATTGTATGAAAAGAGACAACACAATCTTTTAGGATAAAGAAAATCCACAAGTAATTTGTAGCTCTTCAAAGATCATTGTGATATACCAATACTGCCGCTAATACAATTTGACCATACTTGATTCTATCCACACAAAACAGTGATTTCCGAATACTACTTTATGTTGTAATCCTTTGGATTGAGCTAAAATTGTTGGAGCTATGGTAAATTATTTTTTATAACTATTAATGTTTAAATTACTAAAAAATATATTGGTGTACTTAACGACTAAAACTAATTATCACTATATACATCGACTGCATTAATACTGAAGTACTTTGGAGCTATGCAAAGTAATTTTAATTCCATTAGAAAAAGTACTACACAGTATTCTTTTCCTGTTTTAATGTTAGTAAACATGATTGTTGAAGAAAATGCAAAAAGATGTTACAAAAGCAAACTATCCAAAAAAATTTTAATATGAATACAAATGAAGAAAACACTACAGACTGTTATAAATTGCTTCATTCTCTAAGAACAAATTTATAAGCCACCATTTTAACAACTTAAGTCTATACAAATGCAAAATAACTTTGGTCACATTGTTAAAACACAATGGCTCAAAATTTAACGAACAGAAAACTAAGTGTTTAAAAAAAAGAAGTTTATAAGAACCTTTTTAACTATTTTTTTTTTAAATAGGACAAAAAATGAAGGAAAAACTTCATGACTGTTCTAAATTGATTAATTTTCCAATAACAAATTCATAGGCCATCATTTTAAAAGCTTAAATCTATTTAAAGGTAATAAGGGTACAATTTTGTGAAGATGTTGAAGCACAACGACTCAAAATTCAATAGACAGAAAACTAAGCTTTTCTAAAGAAAGTTTAAAAGAACATTTTGAAATTCTGGTTTACTTCCAAAGAGATCAATTTCATTAAACCATTGAATTCTGTTCACACTATAACCAGTTATTAGCTCAATAATAAAACGAATCTAGTGAATTGACAATAATTTTACTTAAATTCAAATGATTGTTTTGATATTTAAATTAATTACAATTCAAGACACTATCAATATGTTTTAACAATATAATTGATTTTATTTATACTATATTGTGTATTATTTAACCTAACAGAAATCACTATAATCTAACACGTAAACAACACATAACAATTCAGTTTCATTTTATACAACAGAAAGTATAAAACACAAGGTAGAGAGCTTAAAAAACAATCTCTTTCAATTATTATTTTTCTTTTTACAAAAAATAGAAATTAAATATTTTAAGCTTTATTCAAGTTATCTAATTGTCTAATTAATATTTATCAAATTCTAAAAAAATACATAATTTTTACAAATATTTCACATTTTTTAATATCCTTTATTTCTGTTCAATTGTTTCTTGATTATTTGTATTATTACCAGTAATTTAAACACCAAAGTTTTTCTTCAGTTACATGTAATACTTTTAGACCAATATGATCTGAGCAGATGATGTTGATAGGACTCAATAGGAAGTGGAGCGTCATACAGGGCAACAAGCGACTATTACCTCTCTTCCTCAACTCTATTCTCGCTTACATGTTGGTGAGTCTTGTAAATCCAAGCAACCCAAACTGAGGTTGTGGTAATCAATCCTTTTGAAAGTCTGGGTTGGGGAGCAAACGAGAGGATCCCCGAGGTCCTGTTTGTCATGATGGTATATGCTGACAGCAGGGAATACCTTTAGTGTGGTGGCAGAGGAACCTAGCTATTGGCAGCATCCAAAGATTGAGTGGGAAAACCAACTGCAAGATAAGATAATCCATGGTGAAGGTGAACTTTCTTGGGGATAAACACCCCAAAATCAAAGTACCTAATTGTCTAGATTGGGAGTTGGGCGTGGGGTGAAAAACCTACACTGTGAAAACTCAAGTAGAAATAAAATCATGGAAACAACTAGAGTGGTAAAAATGGAAAGAACCAGAAGAATGGTAGATACAGGAAGATAGAAAGCTGTGATACAGAAGACCAAGATTCTTGAAAGACTGTAGGACTATGGAGTAAATAAATTTTAAAAAAAACAAAAGTTTGAGAAACGTGCCTAAAAAAAATGTAAATTTCAAACTAGCAAACTAATTAATCAATAATAATTGTCAATAATCCATAAATATTATTAAAATTTCTTTGTGTCAGCATTTCATCTGTGTATCAGAATTTATGTTTTACCTGGTTATATTTGTTTAACAAATTATCTTGTTTTATTGAATTGCAGGATAATCAGTTAATATTGTTTGAAGGTGAAAACCCTCTTGGTCATCATCCCCTTACAAAAAATGAAGGAAAGACCATAAAATAAAGACTACTAATCCTCGAATATTAATAGCATCATAATCAGTTATAAATATCTTGCTTTTGTGTTGCAAAATTAGAATTGCACAGTCTCAAAAATAAGGTATTTATTCTGATAAGGTAATAAATAATTTGTATGCTAGTTTCAATTTTAGTTGTGAATTTAATATTTGTATCCAATCTATTTAAATAGGCCTTAATTATATGATTTATACTATGGACCGAAAGTACTCCGTAGAACTTCATGTTTAATGAAATACAATATTTTGTAAAATTTTACAATTAATTGTAGAATTTTACAAAATAATCTATTTGTGTTTCATTTTATTATTACATATATATATATATATATATATATATATGTCTTTCATACATCTATGGTATGAAATAATAGTAGTTACAAACCCAATATGACTATGCCTAGCATGCTAAGTAACACAAGAATATTCACTGAACCAAGAAGATAAACTAAATAATATCATAGCTATTGTACACAGGGACACCATTCACAGGGAGAAATAAAAAAAGTTAAATGCTTTAAAGAGATACATTGTGATTGTGAGTTACCATTCACTG
This sequence comes from Aphrophora alni, assembly GCA_963513935.1. Lineage (NCBI taxonomy): Eukaryota > Metazoa > Arthropoda > Insecta > Hemiptera > Aphrophoridae > Aphrophora > Aphrophora alni. The sequence continues at coordinate 18,779,939 of OY740776.1, read as the reverse complement.
GGATCACAATGACCGTAAATATTATGTTGTACATCTATGGCAATGTATACGAAATCTGGAATTGTAACTGTCATAACTAAAAAACGATCCTTTACTCTCACCAATGGTGACCATAGTCCTCTGGTGGCTCAATTTCTTGGAATCCTAAAGGCTCCAACATGGAGTGGTGCATCCAAATACCCTCTAAAGGAGAATACTATTCAATGGTATGTTATATATTGATAGGTCTAAGACCAGAGAGGGTACTGGAAATGGAGAACCAAGTACTTTGAGGCTATGGGCAAGCACCTAACTGTCTTTCAAGCGGAAATCTATGCAATAGAGAAATGTCTACAGTTCAAGTTCGTTAGGAGATATAGAAATCAGGATATAGCTATCCTTTCAGACAGTCAAGTAACCATCGAAGTGTTGACCTCTCCAGTTATCAGCTTTAAGATGGCGTGAGATTGCCTAGAGAAACACAACGACTTAGGCAAAAACAGTCTTTATTCTTACATAGAAAAATAATAGTAGCATTTGACTCAATAGTTTACCAATTTCTAATTACTTTCTAAGAACAGAAACAAACATACAAGAAAAAGTACAATACACAACATAACAAAACAAACATGCATGATATCAATAAACATAAAAGTAACACAAAGCAAAACATCATAAACATAAATAATCATGGCAGAAACCATAGCATCACAATAGCCTTAAACATATCTTCAACAAGAATAGTATGAAAGAAATAGTAGTATGAAAAAGAAAAAAAGTGAAAAAATTGCTCAAAGTATTAAATAGTACAAACTTGAAAATAACATATAAAAAGCATTAAAAAAAAAACACATTACAAGAAGAGGTACAACTCAGTGAAAATTCAATAGTGTAAAAAATATTATAGCTATAATAACGGACAAAATGAAAAAGAAATACTATAAAAAGAATTAAAATAAAATCCGAAAGAAGAATATTGAACATAAAAAGACATAAAACAACACCAAAATCCTATTTTAAATTATAAAATCATATTACATCATATCCTAATATAATTTCTAAAATACTGTGAAACATACAAGTGGAAAACATGTTCTTATTGGGTCTATATCTATCAAAGTCATCTGCTCAGATTATATCAGAACAAGTGTTTGTGTAGAGTGTAGTTAATGAATTTGTAAATCTAATTATGTCATTTTTATTAAAAATCTGAAGAAGTCATATTGTTCAAATTATTGGTAATAGTACAAATAATAACCTAAAATATTAAACTTCATAATAATTCAATCCACAGCCTCAACAAAAATCTATCATATTAAATTGTTATTAAAGTTTTTTTCACAAATTAGGCAAGACTGAAAGAGAATGAATGGCAATTAAATGATCAAATGGACATAAATATACCTAACCTAAAACTATTTACATTTTATGTATATTTTAATAACTGTACAGATAAAGATCTTCAAATCAATTTCTTTTTAAAAGTAAATTGCATAACTCCAAATTTATCTCCACTAACCAATGAAATTCATGAACATTTACAGAAATAACCTTCATTAAAGAAGTCCTTTTCAACGAGTAATTAAATAGTTTATTCAAGGAAATCGAACTTCACCCACATAAGAACGGTTATGTTGTGGTGAATAATGTTGTGATCTCGGCCGTCCTTGATTTGATGCTGGATGACTTCTTCTTGGTTTAGAATCTTCATCACTCATGTATCCTCCATTGTGATAAGTTGTTGGTGAACGATTAGGTTGTGAATTTGGTACAGACGACTTCCTCCATCCTTCGTAATATCTCCTGCGTTGACGTTCATCATCTTCTTCTTCTTGTTTCTTTCGCTGTGATTTTGATGAACTGGACTCACTTGAATCTTCTCCTGATGTTCCTAAACCTTGATCTTTTTCACCTTCGACAATGAATTTCCCTCGAGTGTCACCATCGTATGTTGTCATAACAATACGTGGTGTTTCTACTAAACCATGCAAAGGAACACCGAAGTGTTTTCCATTTGGATTAAATTGTGTAGGGTGCAATGACGGATGTGGAATACAGTATGGGTGTGGGAATGATTTTTCAACTTCAGAGCTTTCTTTCCTCTCTTTTGATGAACAAGAACCAGGTCCAAACAAAGAAAGAAGCACAGGTAGAAGAAACAATCCATGAAGTGCTCCAAAGAAAATAACTAAAAATATCATTTTAAAGAAAACTAAAAATATATAACTGTCTGCTAGAATCAAAGCTGCGACGCCTAGTATAGTACTAACAGCACCTTGGAAAATTGGTAACCCTAACGAATAAAAACTCTCGCTCACTTTTTCGTCAACCGTTTCTTTCTTGGATGACATGAAAGAATAGCAGATATGTGCAGTGAAATCAACAGAGAAACCGATACACATGATTAAATTTATCATTGAAATCGAATCCAAGTTTACATCCCAGAGTGCCATGTAGCCTACGACACCAGTTTCAATTGAAACAATACAGAATGCTACCCACAGTGAGCAAAGAATGTTTGGAATGAAAATAAAGGAAATTATCATCATTATGATTGCACCAACCACCATGCTCTGTATAGATGTCGGCCGTACTAATTCAAACTGTAACAAAAATGTTAATTTTGTAAAATAATGTATGAAAAAGATATAAACAAACAACATTTATGCAGTAATTTTTGTGCATTTATGCAGTAAATAAACTAATAAAATTTATGGTTTTTAATATAAGATCATTTAGAAAGTATTTTAATCAGACAAATAGTTTTTGAAGATAGGATTTGCGAAATGGTATTGGAGTAGTGAAGAGGATAAGTTCGGAAGTAGTAAAATCTAAATTACGGCTGAAAATGATGGTTCTTAGGTTTGAAGCAAATTTAGAAATGGAAAGGAACAATAATAGTAGGAGACAATGATCTGGTTATATACAAAATGCCAGCACTCTTAACAGTTTCATAGAAGGTGTGTAAAATAATTAGTGACAACACCAGTAGATCTAATTCCAGGTTCCCCCAAACACGAAAAAATAACAACAATTGATTTATGATATTATGAAACATTACGTCTTGATGTTGAGATTTTCTCACTAATATAGCATTTCAGATGCTTGACAATATGCTTTTAGAATTAAACCATTTTATAGACGTTATTCATCATTTATTGAGAGTTTATTAATTTTTTTTGTTACAGAGGACAATATCAAATTGTATTATAAACGTTATAAACACGATAATAATAATAATTATTATAACAGTAATAAAAAATTATAAATACAAAATATATACACAAATAGTACAATTATAAAATAGCATGAATAAATTCTGATCGTCCAGTACTCCGATGTATAATCAAACACACCAAACTCCCGTATATATATAGCTCACTAAATAGTGACATTAAAAAGATTAACGTCATTTATATTTTTTCAAGGTATATTGGACAGGCTAGATGAACAAGATAATGTAAACAAGTTAATAATTGATAAGTTGGAAAAGCTGACAAATAATCAAAGTAAAATAGAGTTAAAGAGGAGAAAATGATTAACACCTTAAGAATAGCAACATGGAATTCTAACGGTCTTCTTCAGCATAAGCTGGACCTGGAATCATTCCTGATTGGAGAACGAATAGACATCTGTTTAATTTCAGAGACACACTTCACTAAACATTCGTATCTCAAAATAAAAGGCTACTGCGTATATCATGTGGAACATCCAGCAGATAAAGCAAGGGGAGGGTCTGCAGTAATTATAAAACATAGTATCAAGCACTATGAGGAAACTCAAATAAAAATTGACATAATGCAAGTTACAACTGTTAAAGTGCACATGAAGAATAAGTACTTTAATGTATCATCTATATATTGTCCACCAAGACATAATTTAAAAAAGGCAGACTACATGAATCTTTTTGATATGCTGGGCGATAACTTCATTCTTGGAGGGGATTTTAATGCGAAAAACACATTTTGGGGATCTCGACTTACTAATGCAAAAGGTAGAGAGTTATATGAAGCAAGTAAGGAGGTTAAATGTGACTTCTTTTCAACTGGTAAACCAACTTATTGGCCATTAGATCCAAGAAAGGTACCGGATTTGATTGACTTCTTTGTGGTGAAGGGCGTATCTGACAACTATATCCACGTGAGTGAAAGTTTTGATTTGGGCTCTGATCACTCTCCTATTATTTTAACATTATGTCACAGCATAATACAAAGAGAAGAACCACCCAGATTAACTAATAACAGGACTAACTGGGAAGGTGTCAGAGTTGAACTTGAAAATAATATTGACCTGCATGTTCCCCTTAAAACACCAATGGAGCTCGAGGAGGAAGTTGAATTATTTGTTGTTAATATCCAGCAAGCAGCGTGGAACAATACACCTCAAGTAACTAAACGATACCATAATAGCAATACTTACCCACTTGAAGTGCTAGAATTGGTTAGTAAAAAAAGAAAAATGCGAAGAAAATGGCAGCAAACTCGAGTTCCTCATCATAAAACTGAACTAAATCGTATTAGCCAGAAACTCACAAATTTACTACAAACTATTAAAAATGAATCCATTGCTAGATACCTTGAAAGCCTTTCAGATGATAAAGAGAGCGAACTCAAGATATGGAAGGCCACTAAATATCTTAAAAGGCCTAATATCCAAATTCCACCAATCAGGAAAAATGATAACACATGGGCTAGAAGTGATAAAGAAAAGGCAGATTTGTTTGCTGAATACCTAGAGGAAACCTTCCAGCCACTTACTAGACAGACAGTTGAAAATATAACAACAATCAAGAACAAGGATGAATTTCAAATTCGTAAAGTATCATTTAAAGAACTTAAAAATGAAATTAAACACCTCAAGGATAAAAAAGCTCCAGGATATGATCTTATCACGAGTGAGGTGTTGAAAGAATTGCCATATAAAGCACTAAACAAATTTATTCACCTTATTAACGCCACGTTTAGACTAAGGTATGTTCCAAGACAGTGGAAGATTGCAGAAGTGATTATGATACCCAAACCGGGAAAAGATCCTAACGATAAATCATCATACCGACCAATCTCCTTGCTGCCAGCTATGTCAAAGATTTTTGAAAAATTACTGAAGAAACGCCTTAAGCCAATCATTGAAGAAAAACAACTAATCCCTCACCACCAGTTTGGCTTTAGAGATAAACACTCAACTATAGATCAAGTACACAGAATCACACATGTAATAGAAAAAGCCTTGGAGGAACGCAAAATTTGCTCAAGTATATTTTTAGATGTTGCTAAAGCATTCGACAAGGTCTGGCACGAGGGATTAATTTTTAAACTGCAGCGCGATCTTCCAGAGTCGATTTGTCAGATTCTGGAATCTTACCTATCAGAAAGATGTTTCAGAGTTAAGCACAAAGGGGAGTACTCAGAATTGAAAAGCATTTCAGCGGGGGTACCACAAGGAAGTGTCCTTGGACCTTTGCTCTATCTCTTGTACACCAGCGATATTCCCCAAGAAAATGGTACAATTACTGCGACTTTTGCTGATGACACAGCAATCTTGGCGACCGGTAGCAATGTGGAAGAGGCAACACAAAAACTGCAAAGAGCGATCGATAGAGTTAGTATCTGGATAAAGAAATGGAGATTAAAATTAAATGAATCTAAGTCAACCTTTGTTAATTTTACAACTAGAAAAATAAATCCAATTCCTATTAAAATAAATTCCCATTTAGTAATTCCGGCTAATACTGCTAAATACTTGGGAATGACACTAGATGCCAAGCTACACTGGAAGGAGCATGTTAAAAAAAAGAAGGTAGAATTGAATATGCAATTTAGGAAAATGTACTGGTTACTTGGGAGAAAATCACAATTAGATCTACACAACAAACTGCTTCTCTATAGGCAAATATTGAAACCAGTGTGGACCTATGGGTTACAGTTGTGGGGTTGCACAGCGAAGACAAATGTTCAGATTATACAAACTTTTCAGAATAAGGTTCTACGGAGTATTGTTGATGCACCATGGTTCATCCGCAATGATAGTCTGCATCGTGATCTTAAGATGAATACCGTCGCAGAGGAAATCAGAAGGTATGCAGAGAAGCACAAACACAGACTTCAACAACACGAAAATTATGAAATGAATTGTTTACTAAACTGCTCTGGGGAGATTCGCCGGCTGAAGAGAACGAAGCCTTTTGAACTTTGATTAGTGAAAATTACACATGATTACACATGAGAGGAGTGCATCAATGGGTGATATTCCGGCTAACAGTGTTATTTAATGTTAAATGTATATTGCTTGATAGGCTCTGCCTAGTTGTAATTAATAATAAATTTAAAAAAAAAAAAGAAAAAAAAAATTTATATTTTTATGTTATCAGGCAGCTGATTTGGAAGTCTGTTGGCAGACTGAGTGAGCAATTTTTCAGACACCATTAGGTGGTGTTTATTCACTCGGAAATAATTTATATAATGAGTGTTGTATGAATGAATATCTCTATTCTGGATAGCCCAATTCTCAATTCTGGATACATATAATCAGAATATATATAACATGGCTTTTTTTGTAGATTGAAGATTCTTCTGAAATGAACTTTGGCACGACCTCTTTAAACAATAATACCATAGCCTCAGGTTTGGTAAATTATTCACGAATATAGCAATAAAATAAATTATTGAAATACAATATGGTGCTGAGCATATGACATTGACTGTAATGGCTTTTATTGACTCTCTCTCAAAGTGTTAGAATGAAAATGAATTGTTAATCATAATTATACATTTTATTGGGGTCAAAAATTCCAAATTTAAACAAGATAATGGGCACCATAAATAGTACTTACCGGCCCCTATTGTACAATGTAATACAAACCGATTCTCTAAATATAATGCCCAAAAGTTTGTTTCTTGGGCTTTGTAGTTAAATTGTATTGGTAGGTCAAAGATAAGTTTGTTTAAAGCATTTGTTACAAAGGTTTTTGAACCTTGTAATTGTGTATATCACTACTCCCTTGATGTTGACTAAGCCCAAACAGGCTTCATTGATGTGTATATATTTAAAAAAAATCAACTTGCTTCGTTCGTGTCAGTTTCTCAGTCCTAACATTTCCTGAAAGCTGTACATATGTGAAGGAGCCTTCACTTGTTGTGCTCGTGTAGGTGACTCGGTCCTGCCTGATCTCGTAAAGTACAAATTTCACACTTTCTTGAGAGGTCAGGGTTGGAAATTACATTGACAATTACTTTACCAATTTGTCATTAAGGTGGGGTTGGTAAAATTGCATGCATAATTGAATCGACAAATGTATATATCTAATTTAATGGGTTAAAAGTTGAATAAAAAAAAAGATATGAACAAAAAACTGATTAAAATGGCCACCATTTTGATATTTTCAATTTATTTAAAAAAAAAAAAAGTACAATAAGGTTCTATATGAGCAAACTATAGTCTGCTGTAGCAAATTTCCTGCTCTTATCTTAACTTTTATGGCCCTTATCACGTTTACGTACAGAGAAAAATACAATTATAGAAGGGCGGCATGTTGAAAATAACTTTTTTATTTTCTGTGAAATGTGAAGATTAGTCAAAAAACGGATATCAAATTTTTTTACGATTACCAAACGTACTCTATAACTTCGTGTACTGGTTAAGTAAAAATACATAAATCACTTGAATGTATTTTAATTCATTTTAAAAAAGAATATTTTAATTCAATTATCATTGTGGTTGCATTCTAAGAATAATTTAACAAAACAAAAAAATATGTGATATATTACACGAGTTGATATTATGTTATCAACAATAGTTTTTTAATAATATACAGATATTCTATTTGAATTTGAACTACAATGATGGACCAAATTTTAAAACTTAATTCAACACCATTTTCCACAATAAAAAAAGAGAGTGAAAAAAAAAAGCTTTATATTTCACTGAATACGTATTGGTTATTTTTATTTTTAATCCTACTATATTAAAATAAAATATTATTTTAAACTAAAAAAATTACCTGATCAAAGAAGACAAAATAAGGATGGAAAACACTGACGTTGAGACTTGAATGAGCGCAGATCTGTCTTAGTTCCTTCACCATGTCCTTCTCCATATTCCCATCAGTAATGTTTACTCCTTGTATCAAAAATCTAGAGGCAATGATTTGTTTCTTATCTTCACTGAATTTAACATCTAATGAGAACGGGTTGGGTTTGAATAACCAAAGCTGTAACAGAAAATTTTGGATTTAAAATTGTTTTTAACATACAAACACCATATGAATCCTTGTAATTTCCTATAAGGAATGGTACGACAAATATTGATATAAAATGTTTTGAATTTGAGATACAACAGGAGGGATGGAAACATATTTTGTTGTACAGAGGTTGTTTCAAGAAAAGTACCCCTGCCCACCCTCTCGCTTATCCACTTATCTTATGATATGTGCATACAGCTACTTTGTTTACTAGAAGGGACATCCATCTACCACTTATGTCACAACATTTTAAAAATTTGATAATAATATATATAACTTACTTCATTTAATGCTTTGATAAAACTTTCCTCGGTGTCTATGGTTACGTTCAAATAGTCTTCATTCCGTTTCACATAACTGACAAAAGAGCGCAGCCAAGATTCAGTATACAGAGGTGAAGAGATGTAAATTGATTCTTCAAATTCTTTTGTTAAAATTTCAATTTCTTCTTGAACTTTTGGATCAGAATAATTAAGTGCTCCGCTTATAACAACCTGAAAATAATAACACCTCTTAAAGTTTAAATCTGAAATTTAAAATGAAGGCTTAGTACAATATAATGTTAATTAACGCTATAGAATGGTAAATGGTTCAAAAACATTACATAAAATTTCTCATTTACACATTCTCAAAACCAAATAAAAACAAAGGAAACTACAATGTCACCAAAAATGTCAATTTGGTAGTTGTCAATTAAAAAGGCAAAATGAACTGTCTATGACAAAATATTTAAATAAAGGCCTACAGTGGGCGTTCAAAATCACAAGAGGACTTATTTTTTAGGCGTTTTCTCCTCTATGTCACTACACGGCCTCTTCCCTGTGCAAATAAAACAGTTGACAATCCCACCTACAGTCCCAATCTGTCCCTAATGATTATCGTCCGTTTACCGAACTTTTTGAGAGGAATTCATTTTGAAAGTAATGAACTGTGTTTACTTATCTCAATGAACTTAGGTGAAGGAATATGACACGAGAATACAACCTAGTTAAAAGTACAATAAGTACTCAAATGTATAAGGTGACTATGTAGAAAAGTAGCCTAATGTTCATGTTTAATAAAAAGTTTTGTTCAAATATCTGTTGGTTATTTTATAATTATAAAATTGGTACTTCCTTAAGCATGACCTTAGTATTAAAATTTGTAGTATTGCAATATATGATAACAAATTTAGAAAGGTATTGTGACGCTTGGAATTTGAAAATAAATTTAGACAAATCTAAAATTATGGTCTTTCGAAATGGGGGGAAATTATTGTCTCATGAGCGATGGTTTTATAAAGGTGAAAGGATTGAATGTGTCAACAAGTATAAATATCTAGGTCTGACTCTGACACCAGCATTGTCTTTACAATGTCATTTTGAAGAGAAACTGACAGCATCTAAAAATGCCATCAATCATGCTTGGGTAAATTTGTTAGGCCATGCAAGTATTACCCTATTAACTAAATCGGAATGTTTTAAAGCTGTAGCCAGGTCAATCGTGTGTTACGGAGCCCAAATGTGGGGATATCGGGAACATGATTCGGTAGAACAGCTGTTACGTTTTTTTATCAAACGGATTCTGTGTCTGCCACAAAACACACCTAACTATATGTTTTGTTTGGAGACAAATTTTGAAAAATTATATGTTTTTGCTTTTAAGTTATATTTTAAATACATAATAAAAGTGCTGGACATGGCCGATAACCGTCTACCTAATATTTTATCAAAAGAAATAATTAGGAAAAATCTATTTTGGTTTCGAGAGTGGCAGTATTTGGCTGAAAGGCATTCTGTGCCGTTATCAGCTGATGCGGGACTATGGCGGGGGCAACTGATGACCTTATGGCAAGCAATAAGGGACGATGCTAGGCAGAAATGTATACAAGCCGCTAGGACAAGTCAGTACCATGCCTTATACAGAGAGGTAGACTATGACCTTGGCGATAAAACCTATTTTAGAGAGGAATTTAATTCAAAATTAATTGGATGGGTTTTCAAGTGTAGGGGAGATTTGCTTCATTTAAATTATAAACCTTGGGTCAGGGAACAAAATTATAATTGCTCTCTTTGTAATTTAAATCAGTTCGAGGATACATACCATTTTATCGGAAAATGTCCAATTTTAAAGGATTTCAGATTTAGGTGGTTTAAAACGCATGAACTAAGTAAGGAAGAGGTTTTAAAGTATTTAAATGGGCACGATTGGGTGCGGCTTGCAAAATTTTCTCAACAAGCTTGGCAATACAGATGGGCTTTAATTCAAGAATTTAATTTCTAATTCTTATCGGGACGTCTATACATTTTTAAACTTTTGTTTCCACATGTTTTCCAAATTGTAAGATATTTTCCGTTTTTAAGATTTAATTTTGATGCAAATATTGGTAGTCCAGATTTATTTTTAAATACATGTTTTCTAAAGTTATTTGTTTCTTATTAAGATCATCAAATGTGTGTAATGTGTTAATTTCTTTGATGTAATATGTTATTTCTACCCAACCAAGCAGACAGCCTAATCAGCTATGCTTTTAAAATGCAATTAATATTGTGATGGAATATTTTCGTTGCGAAATAAAGCATTTTTTCATTTCATTTCATTAGTATTAAAATTTCGAATTATTTAAAAATATTTGTATATAGGCGTTACTTTTACTTAGAACAGTTTACCCATATAAATGTTCACAATTAACATACAAATAAAAAACACATACAACATATTACAATAATATTTAATATAATACCTGCATCCTGTAGGGAAATTCTCTGAAATAATAATCTTCTCGATCATAAAATGTAATTGAATATGAATCAGATCTTGAGAGTTTCCTCCGCTGAAGACCTTCTTGTAGAGTAGTAATTCCGTAGCAAGCACCACCCAAATAAGCAGCAAATACTAATATTATCAGCGTTTTGATTGGCCATCTGTTTACATACCAGGCCATTGTATCTCGGAAAAATACCATCATACAATTTTCTGGATTGTCCTGAGGATTGTCTGGGTCTTTAGGGTTGATGCCACCACTGCAGAAAGCTCGATAAAGCCAGGATTTTTTACCTAAACATAATGGTTTTAACTTTTAAAAATAAATTGGACATAATGGATTTTCATTCATTTATTCCTTAGAAACATGAGACACCCAGAAGAGAATGTTTCAAAATAGTGTAAGGTGAGGGTATGACAACCCTCATCCTCCATCCTTATTCTGTTAACTTTATTCATTAATTTAATATAAATTATTGAGTAAGCTCACTTTGGGAGGTTATAATCTAGGTCTGTAAATGAAGCAATGCGACTAATCATGTAGCAGTCAATATGGTAACACTGTAAAATTTCCATTAACCCTACAAGTGTTAAGTCGCTCGGCTTTAGCAATTATGTGACAAGAAATCACGTTTTTTGCAATTCAACATTTCGCTCATTTAGAATCGTCCTACCGCAATAAAAAAAATAATGTTGGAAATCTAATGTTCCGTAGATGCATAATAATGCAAAAAAAAACTACAAAACGTTGTAAATAATATTTTAAAAATTGCTAAAGTTTTTTGGTGATTTTTTCAAGTTAGGCAAAACATTTCCCCTCTTTACGTAAAACTTTTTTTTGAAAATTTAACAAATTTATTATTATTATTTTTTCTAAAAATATTCACAAATATTACATAAAACTTTTGTATATCTTGAAAAAAGGTGGTAAGCTATTGATTTTGGATGATACAGGTTTTTCTAAAAAATGTTAACTTCATTTTTTGACACCTAACATACTTACTCCAAAACCGTTTCATATATATATATATATATATATATATATATTTACATAGATAAATTCTACGCATCTTTCTGAGAAAAATGATATCCTATAAGTTAGGTGTTGTATACAAATAATATATTTTATTAATTTTTAAACAAACGAAGAAACTTAACATGAACAGTTCTAGGGTTAACACATATGGTAAGACAGCTGATCGATAGTGAGCATTAAAATTTATTGTCTATTATTGTCACATGAAATTTAAACAAGTGAATTTTGTTGTACATTATTAAAATGCATGATACCAATTACTATCAATTTTTGTGTTAAACTTGAGCACAATGCTACTGAGACTTTTTTTAATGACAAAAGCTGTATGGAGATGAAGGTTTGTCATAAGCACAGGTTTTCAGACGGGATAAAACATTTTCAGATGCCTGGGAATCAATTGAGGATGAACCACACTCTGGAAGACTGTCGATGTCAAAAACTGATGATCGAATCACGGATTTGGTACGGTCTGACTGTCGATTAACCATCAGAATCATCAGAGAACAAATAAATTTGAACTACACTACAATTCATCAGATTTTGACAAACGAATTAAGAATGTGAAATTGTTCCCAAAAAACCTCACACTTTAACAGAATGACAATATGATGGAAGTGTGCTGTAATCTTCTATGATGAATTGAAAATGATCCTGACTTTCTAAAAAAATGTTATTATTGGCGATCTTTGAAAGTGGTTGGATGAAAAATGTTTCATGGATCTTTGAGTACGATTTAGAAACAAAATGTTAAAGTGTAGAGTGGCACACACCGAACACACCACGTCCTAAAAAAGTAAAAATGAGCAAATCCAAAATCAAAACATTCCACAATTCTTCATTCATAGTATGGTATTATCCATAAGGAGTTTTTGTCTACAGGACATACTGACAATCAACATGTTTACTGTAAAACCCTTGAATGGCTGAAGAAAGAGTTGCCCGTGTGTGAACAGCTATTGTGAACACCTGGAAGCTGCATCAACGCAATGTACGATTTTATCAAACCACGTTAATGAATTTTTGACAAAGGAAATATTCTTGTTGTTCCTCAGCTCCTTATTCACCTAATTTGAGTCCCTGTGATTATTTTATCTCCCTTTAATTTTTTTCTTTCCAATAAAAAAAAAAAAAAATTACAGACTTGAGATAATAGACACATTTAAAACAAAGTATCAGACCAGTTGAAGAAGATCCCAGTTTCTGAGTTCCAGTACTGGTATGTAGAGTGTAAAAACCATATGAAGCAGTGTATGGCTTCCCAAAGGAATGATTTTGAAGTCTAAATATAGTTTCATTGTAAAACCTTTTACTGAATTGGTCTACTTAATTTACAGACCTCAAATTTTGAAAAAAAACAGTTACTAATAAAGATAATTAAGTTCATCTATGAAATGTGTCCACACTCTGTGATTTTTTCCTACTGAATTTTAGATCAGTTAATGAGTATGGTGAAATTTAAATCTACTCTGGGGAAAAAAAATCATTACGTTCTTGTCTAGAACGGTTGCTTACAAATATCTAACAGAAAATGCAATTTGCAACATGAAACATATTCTCAGTCCATACAAATTTTAAGATTTGCTTTTTGGAATTAGTCCACAATTGAATGAAAGTGTTTATGTATTACTTTTCATTGTTATCTTCTTGAGAAACAGAGAAAGTTATGTGATGGGTCAAACAAATCGATATCAAGTTTTATGCTGAAATATCTGTTTTCAGATCCAATAAAACTGAAAAGTTATTTTTTAAATGATGCCTATCTATAAGCCCAAACGCGTGAATCAAATTTGGTAAGCGGGCATATTTTGTCCATATCTTATTCTTCCATTTTTTTTTTGTTTTTTTTTTTGATAATTCGAAATCTAAGGGTAGCTACCATAATAAAAACATGGAATTACGATATTGATCAAATTTAGCTGAAATCTTTAAGGACCCAAATATAATATATTAATGATGATTTATAACTTATTGCTATAAAAAAAATTAAAAATAGCTAATTTCTTAAAATCATAAACACAAATGAACTTTGACCACTGTCATTAAAAACTAGATTTTAATCAACCTCTATTTATGTTGAGGTTATGTTTATAAATAAGCAACACTAGTTTAGGCCGTTACATAAATTTATAAATATTTTGTTTAGAAAATTAAATCTATAGTTCATTTTCACTCTTTGATAGACAACTACCAAACCAATATTTTTGATGCCGATTACTTTTGGTTTCTCTTCATTTAGTTTTTGGGTTGAGTGGGTGAGAATGTTTATAATATAGTGTTTATTTGATTTACAACTATCAAACTGACATTTTTGGCAAGAGATAGTTAAATTTAATTTTGTGGATGGATGTGTGGGTAACTTGTTTGTGTAATGTTTTTGCTTTAATTGACTGTAAACACAATGAATTAGTTAGGTCTAATGATTTTTTTTTTATAGTATGATATTATTTAGGACTATTTAAACTAAACTATAACTGTATGAAATGAACCTGCCTAAATTATAAGTAAAAAAGACTGTATTTAGAAAGGATTTGCTGAAATAAATAAGGAAAACCACCAATTCAGAGAAGTAATTATTGTCCTACGTCAAACCCAATTCCTTAAAAGTGAAAGTGAAGTTTTCCCCCTCAATGCCAACTGCTTTCACAGTGAAAGTTATTCATATGCCCTTCTTAAGTAACTTTGTGGAATAGATTGTGATGTGTTTAATATCTGTTGACTAACCACAGTGGGTTATGTCGTTAATGTTCTAGATGCCAAAGGTCAAGATGACATTATACTTAGTAAAAGCTAATCCACTGGAAACAGCACAAATTGTTTTCTAAAATAGAGTACGGTATATAGTTTCTATCTGTGTTACAATCAGAGTTTATAATAGTCAATAAAAGCAAATATATATATATATATATATATATATATATATATATATATATATATCAGCTCGGTACTGTTTTGACATGTAGTAGTCTCTGCCGCTAGCGTGGCCAGTACCACTGAGCACTCCACTCTCCGTGTCAGCTCGACAGCTATCATGGCGGCATCTTCCCACCAGGTCGAAATTATTTTTACCACAGACTGTGATTTTTACAAAGGGTATTTAAATTTTTTTAAACAATTCTATTTTAACAATTATGTTATTAATAATATACAAAACAAATAACATACTGAACTAAACAAAAACATATGTTTAAAGTTAAAACTGAAAATAACACCTTATTTACTAATTATACAAAAATCACATATATTTAAAACTTACCCAAACACCTTGTCAGTTTTTTATTTTAACACATTCAAATTTTTTTTTCACTGTAATATTTTTCAAAACATTCACAGATATGGAGTCCAGGATTGTTTGAGCATGTTCTTTTCCTTTCTTTCCCAGGTTGCCTATCGCTACAAACGTCACAGTCTATGGTTTTGCCACTTGGCAGTGGATAGGGCAGGTGCAACTTGCCATTTAGTCTTTCGTCATCTACTGAATTAGACGTTCTTCCTCGTTTTTTCACATTTCTCACTTCCCCTCGACTAGTTTTTCATCAACATCTTCCTGTAACATCTTTGTCTAACTTTGTTTTTTTGTTTCTTGGTTAGCATTGTACAGAATAAAAGAGTTGACAACAGCTGTTTCCAGCAACCAAAAAAACACATTCCTCCATGGATTTTCTTGTAAATGAATAAGAACTTATAAACTGGTGTGCTATGTCAACTCCCCCCCCCATTGATTCATTGTATTTACAGACTACTGTTGGTTTTCTTACTTCTTCCTGTACTTGACCTTTCTGCAAGTGCCTAAACGTGTTGGTGGTGTTGTCTCCATACAATGTACTTAGCATTGTCACCATATTTTTATCTTTCCAGACCAAGAAACCAAACTTGTCACTTTTCCTAAAGATTTTATGTAGTTTTTTTTTTTTTTTTTTTTTCAAGTTCAGAATAAATTACAGAAACATCGGCTTCAGTAAACAAGTCTCTTATTCGCCGGATCTTAAAGGATTGCCCATGTTTAGATTGTTTTATAAAGTGTAGGAGAATAGAGGAAAACATAAACAACACTAAATAGCCTTACTCACAAAACACTATGTCTTAACTTTCAACCTTACAAGACACTGTGTGTACATTCTCAATGTTGCAACCAAAAGAGCATGTGTTGATTTAGGCATTTCTGGCAATAATTTTCAATGATAAAGTTGCCAGAACTGCTGGTCATTTAGTTCAATAGTTTTTCGCTAGGTTTTAGTACTCTACACACATCACAACACAAAAATATATTGTTAAAATGCAACATAAGTATCTTGGTCAGTGATGCTGGCCTTCCGAGCATTCAACGGTTTTTATCTTGGCCAGTACCACTGGCCATCCAAGCCCCAGAAACAACTGATGTGGAATTAATTCCGAGTTGTTGCACAAATGGTCACAGCCTGTACAGCTGGCCACCCGACTGGTAAAGACAACCTATACATACTCTATCCGATCGCAGAGGGTTAAGAAATTAAAAAACTGCCCAAGACAACTTTTATCGTTTCAGTCCTTCTACTCGGTGAGTGAATTTAGTAGCCATTTATATCATTCATAAATCCTACAATAACTCAGTCTAGTCTATTTTTATTCAATTTGTAATTATTTTGGTAAATTCCGTCAGTATTTTAAATGTATTGTGTTATTGAATTCTTTTATATTTTGTTATCACTTAATTGTACAGTTTTAATATTGAATTTTTAATTAATTAAATTTGATTGATGAAAAATGTCTATGTTGATCTAAATGTAGTTTAGTCCTAGTCTAAAAAAAGTTTAATGAAATTTTGAGTAAGAATTTGAAAAAGTTAGTGTAATGTTTGTCCAATGTTAATGACAGCCTTGAGTATATGTTAAACTTTTACCAAGTAATACTATTAAGAACTTTACTTTTTAGAATAACTGTCTACGCACATATTAGAAAGTAAAAGTAATTCTTAAGAAAGAAAAAAAAGATTGCATAACTAATCCATGACACTGTTATTATTGGTTGATTTGTTTTTTATACTCTCGCAATAAAGCCAGCCATGCAGAACAATGAATTATGACATTTTACTCCGGTAGTTCAGTTTAAACATTCTTGTATGATTGGTTACGGTTGAACTCATCTGATATAATCAGCTGAGGAAGTTAGAAAAAAAAGGCGTGTAAATTACATTAAATGGTTTACAAGCAACACTGCGTACTCGTTGGTATCTATATTCTATGATTATCTCTGGATATTTAAAATCCATGAAAAGAATCACACATTAAAAAAACTTTAAATAATCAAAAATATTGTTTATTGTACAGTGTATCAATTAAGTTTGATTGGTGTTTTATTAAAATTATTACTAAACATAAATTAAACTTAATATGATGAAAACCATTCTGCTAATAGATATTTTTCTTCTATAACTTCCAGTGACGGCAGTCTTAATTCTTCTGGTGTGCTTTCTTTCTTTTTGGTATTTTCTATTAGATTTATATTAACTAGATAGGTATGATAGTTAAGGGAGTTTATCAACGGTAACATAGATTTTATTTGTTGGTATATATAGTTTTAAAAATATTCTATGTTTTCCAATTATATATTTCTGTGTTCTGCAGCTATAGAAGAGATTAGGATTTTAGGAAGAATTTGCTGCTTGTCGTCTTTTTTCTTTAACTATTAGATTATTTTGAGTGTACATCTGTAATTTCTAGCTAGGTTTTGACTGTATTCTTCACTCTTTTCTCACTATGTAATCGGGGATCACAAAACAAATGTTGATGCAGAGGTAGAACCCATAATTTTTGCCCTATAACATCTCCTATGCAGACCTAACAAATTAAAAATGTTGTCCTCCTGATGGACTCCCAATCAGCAATACAATTTATACTTTAAACAGCAACAGAACATTAAAAGCAATTCATGAAGCAAAATATTGATTAATATTTGAAGATTTGGAAAATAGGATATACCTATAGTAGATACCCTCATGCATTGGCCTGTTTGGAAATGATGTGGTAGATGCCTTTGCGAAACTTTATAGCTCAAACAAAAGTTAGAAATATCAAAAGCTATCAAGATTAATCAAATCTAATAGACCTACTAAAAGTCACACACTATGAAAAAGTTACATACTATGATCACAAGGCAAAAGATGAACAGATAGTGGATGTGCTTGGAAAAACAACTGCCAAATCTTACAAACGAGTAAAAGACGAGTTCCAGTTACAATTTCCCAATTCTTCAGTACGTAATAAGTCAACAATATCGCGTCTGAATAATAAATTTCGTGAGACTGGCAGTGTATATGATCGGAAAAGCACAGGTCGACCATCAATGTTAACAGTACAAGTTCTGGACGATGTGAAAGAACATTTGAATCTCTCACCCAGCGAATCACTTAGAAAGTAATCTTCTCAGGCTGGACTTTCGTTATCTACTGCTCTTAGGGCTACTAAAAAATTTAAACTATGTGCTTACCACATCATGAACTGAAAGAAGTTGATCACTGTAAACATCTACAGTATTGTCGCTGGTGTGTGTACTCTTGTTAACACCTTAAGTGTTTATGTCGGTTTAAGCCGACGCTACAAATATCGATAAAAAGTGCCGCTGTCGGCTAAAGCCGACGCTCTTAACTTGCCCTATTCTATTTCGTTCTCTGTCGAAATATTACGTTGTAGTTGCTAGTATTGCCGCTAGATAGTGTTGGCATGCTCTCTAGAGCATAACTTATAAAACTACCGCTTTATTTTTGTTCTCTTTGGATCCGCCGTGAAATTATATTTACAAGGAGTTGCGATACCAGTGCAGCGAATGTGATGTTGGGCTGTGTGCTGCCCCATGTTTTAAAATATATCACACCCAAAAAAATTAGTAAGAAACTGTAAACAATCTTTATTGTGTGTACTTTTATTTTTAACAATGGTTTTATACATTTTACTTTTTTTTAATTGTTAGGTAAATGTGTTTTTAATGTATTTGCAGAAAACTTTTAAATTATATTAAACATGACATTTATACTTTTGATGTTGCTTATATTTTCTTTTAATGCCTATTTTTTAACTTCCAAGTTAACAAACATTAAAATAATCAAATAAAAAAATAGGCATTTTTGGGTTGATTTAGGCAAAAAAAATAAAACACTTAAGGGGTTAATGACAAGGGTATTGAAGTGTTGGATCGTGTTTTATTTAGTAACGAGGCATGGTTTCACTGGGTTGGTTACATTAACAACCAAAACTACCGAACATGGAGCTCAGTTCAAAGTGAGATTTCAAACATTACTGAGCAAACACTACGAAAAGTGGCTCCAAATGTTATGAAACGTGTCCGAACCTGCATTGCAAACGGAGGGAGTCATTTTGAACATTTATTATAAAATATTAGAGGTAATTTGAATATTGTATAATTATATAATGTTATATTAATTTTTAAAGTAATAGATTCACGTCATCAAAATTAGGGTTGTGTACTTTTTCAAACACCCTGTATAATGAGTATAGTCCTGGTAATCCCTAGGCTGGATCCACACCTTTTTTCATGTAGTCTTGAATTAGATTCCTCCCTTCATCTTTCCTATCAGGTCTCTCTTGACCAATTATTGTTTTCCGATCATGAGACTATTAGATTATTCACGGAATTAGTGTCTTTATTCTATGGGGCAACTGTACCATGATAGGTATAATAAACAAGTAGTTATTACATTGTTACTTTTAGGAGTAAGTCTTTTTTAATAATTTACCGCTTAAACCTAAGGATCTGCCTTTTAAGATTATTAAAACAAAATTATATAAATGGTTTATTGAAAATCCATTGTATAGTGTGTCAATTTTACTGAGAAAAATGTTAATGTTCTCGTATAAAGGTTACTCGTATAGTTTGACTCTTTGGTGGCTGAATGATATCGGGTTGAATTGTTTAAAGTCTAAAGGATATTGGTTAATAGTATTAGGTTAAAATATATTGTATCTGCTGTTATTGTAACTTTTGTTATCATTCTGATTCATTGGTGTTTTATGAAACTTGAAACACGGATAATTTTAAGAACACATTTTGTTATAATTTTAGATCATTGATGTGATTGTAAGACTATTCCTATTGCTATATCAGATGGTTTATTTATAAATAAATAGATATGGTCTTTTTTTAAATAAGGGAATGATAATTGACAAATTTTTCACCTTTAAACAAGAAGGAAAAACCTAGATAAAATTAATGTAATCTTTCAAAACTAGTTTGATTTTTCACTATGAAGCATGTTTTTTGTATTACAACTTTAACATTTTGTATAACATTCAGTTTTTAATTAAATGGGAGTTAATGGTTAAATTTATCATAATTTTTTATTAATTGAATGTAATAGCTATGGTATGCAATTTCAGAACATGGGAGATAAAACTAGAATTACACAATCATCAATTTTCATCATTTCAAAATACAAAACAATGATTATGTTCATCATTTTGTTTATTGTGTTTTGGAATGTTGAAAAATATTGTTTAACAAGATGCAAATTTGAGTAGTAAGATCAAATAATTGAATTTAAACGCCAATTTTAGGAGAATCCGTTTTGATATTTTGTATTTTAGAGGTAGAACACGATTTATCAAAGTTTATTTCCGACATAGTTCAAAACCTAAATTGAATAATGGTCACATCAGTAATAATTTAGAAAGAGAAACAAAGAGGCAAATGACCACCAGGAAGACCATATCTATAGCAGTGGGATGAAAGCAAGAAATATCTGGAAAATTACAAGAAACAGCAAGAACAGAGGTGTGTGCAATGGACCGAAGAGCATGAAACTAAATCATTTAAAAAAAAAAATAGATTTAGGTGGCCTCTCAAGACTATTAAACTAACATTCTTTTTTATTATTATTATTTATGTTTTTAATGGTTGTGAAAATTACCATTCTACAAAGTTTATGACGATGAGTGTCAGGTTTTTGATTGGTTTACAAATTTTAAAAAGTAAGTTATTAGAGAAAGCGTGGATATACAAGTCAAAATTCAAAGAAATTATGATAGGATTTTTGATATCCAAGGGATTATTCACGTTGTTTGAGTGCTTGAAGGTCAAATTGTTCATCAGGTCTATTATAATGAAGTCATGCAGTACTCCGTGAACAAGTGAGAAGAAAAAGGCCTGAAAGGTGGAAGAATGGCTCATGGATTCTTCACTAAGAACATACGCTGCCAATGTTTTTGGCGAAGAAGTTGGAAGATCTACTGTACTCATTAGACTATGATCACCTGACTGTATAACTGAGGATGTTAATACATTGAAGGGGATAATATTTTAATTGCCTAATTTCTTGAATAACACATTTTAAAACATAAGTATAGTTATATCTCATATCGAAGAAATTTAAACAGGTTGTGCAAGAAATACCCATCTCTCTCAAAAGGAAATAATAAAAAAATTAATTAAATATATCCTAAGATACATAAATTTTCACTACATGGATAACATAGAAAAGAATTTAAATATTTGAAATTAAAAGCTGAATAGCTGTCAAGATGTATATACACTATATAGGAGATTTAAGTAGAGGTGAAAAACGGTAAACTTTAAAATAATTTATGATAAAGGTGCAAAGATGAATTGAAATATGAACAAATTAAAAGCGAATCTGACCTGTTACACAATGTGGTGAGAAACTGAATGGCGACTCCTGGTAAAGTACATTTCCTTATCTGCAAATGTCCATAAGCTAGTGCTTTAGCAAGTAGTTTGAAAATTATCTTTTTTTTGTATATCCCGTTATCTCTGAATAATAAGGATATAAGTAGGCCTACAGAAGAAGGAAATTATTTCACGACCTAACTAATGTTTTAAAATACGAAACACGCTTTATTATATGTTCAGCAACTAGAGCTTGAATAGGTTAAATTAAACAATATATGAACTCATTATGTATCTTTAAAATAATTTTATATTTACTAACCTGATTGAGAAAGTGGTTTAACTTTTAAACATGTGATAGAGTGACGGTTATTCTGTTCAGCATACCCAGCTATGGCGACACATGCAGCAAAGAAGGTCACGTGCCACACAAATATGAATGCTACTGCGAAACCTAAAATAATTTAAAGAAAAATTAGAAAACTGCTATTATTTATCAGTTGGAGTAATTGCAATATACTCATAAATAAAGGTTAAAGTATACAATGTGATATCAGTTGATGGTGTCAAAATTTCTGCCCAACATTAACTGAATACATTTGCTCATGTTTCTAAAATAATTGTTCAGAACATGCTTCATAAACATTTGAGCTGCAAACTTACAAAATGAAACATGAGCTGCTTAAACATGAAATTAAACAAGCAGATCACTCTAAAAGAGTTAAGTTTGCTGTGACAATGGTCAATGCAATAGGTGATGATGATATTTATCTTAGCCGAATTTTTTATTTCAACGATGAAGCAACTGTCCAAATCAATGGCCGAGTCACAACTATAGAATCTAGGAGACTTAGCAACTAAATGAAATTTCTCAGTATCTTCATGATTCTCCTAAGACTGTGTGATGTGGAATAATGCATGTTAGAGTCGTGAGCCTGTTAATATTTGTTGAGAAAATGATAATAGTAGCCCAGACCAATATTCGAGCTTGTGACATATAAGCCGACAGCTTTGTGACGCACAACTATACTACTCTTTTCCGAACATTGTACTTCGTCAGTGACAATGTTTTGTGCATGTACCTTTTCTTTTCACTAATCACGATGACATGAATCATAATATTTATCATTGTAAACTATTCTTAAACCAATGACTAATGTATTTATTTATAGATTGTACAGTGGAAGCTGCTTATTGTAATCATGATGTCAAATCATATTTTACAGACTAAGTTAGAAGGATGTACCACCAACATGTTGCAGAGACAGTAAGAATTTTAAAGAAAGGAATGTAGTAATTATACAAAAAGGTTTTTACTCCATACCAATAACTGTGTCAATCAGATAGTGAACTTACTCAAGAATTGGATTAATGTCACTAATTCACGTAATGTTTTTGTTTAATAATATTTTGCTAAATATAAAATCCATTGTTGTAAACACGTAGAACAAAACTATGAACAATTTCTGTAATTTATACTTTTTAAACTTATTGTTTCTATTAGTAACATAACATTTTTTTATAATAATTAATTATTAGTGGCTTACTGTACATAAAACAATTGTATATTAATAGATTATTTATGATAGAATGTAGATGTATGATCATTATTCTTCCCATAGATAATCAGAGTTAACGTTTTTAGGTTATGTAGTAAGGCACTGTCGTCTCGTGACGCCACAGACTTGTATATTGGTCCAGGGGACTGTATAGGTATCTCACTTGGACATGTTTGAACTTTATGTTTTCTCACAAGTTAATAACACAGAAAGAGAAAAGGAAATATGTATAATTTTTCAGTAAGATAGAGCTTTAAGGACAAGACATTTTCAATGACCAGTTACCAATGGACGTTGATTAGAAGGAATGATCCTTTTTCATGGCCACCAAGAAGTCCTGATCTGACTCGTATGAATTCTTTCTTCTGGGATTACATTAAGAATACTGTCTTTGCTGGAAAAATCAGGGATCTACGTCATTTACCTGAGCGGGATGATCAAGCATACTAACGAAGAACTTTTGATATTGAAACTTCTAGGTAATTGTAAAAAACTTGATTATTTTCTGTATCTTTTTGTATAGAAATAAATAATTTACCTGAACAATATAGAAAGTTGTTTACAATCCAAATTATGGTTTAAAATTTACAATTTTTCCCGGGTTATCATCCTTCTTTCCCCTTGAGGGGATAAGTATTTATAAGCCTTCCAGACCATAGTTTTGGCTACATCACTGTCCATATACAATGCTGAGAATCTCTTTTGTAATTTAAACACAAGTATAGATTGAATGCCTACTTGGCCCAATCACAGCTCCGACCCTGCTATTTAATTCTGTAGAAAATTTGTTTATACAGTAGAACCTCATTAATCTGGAGTAATTGGGGCTCTAGGTTGTCCGAATGTAATGAAAGTCCGGATTAAACAAAATAGCCTATGAAATGAGCCAAGGTACATAATTAAACATTCTGTTCAGTAAATAGAACGTGTATTTTTAATTTAAGAAATGGAAAGGTTTTTAATATATAAGATATAATCCAATTTAGTATTAAGCTAGGTTCTTCAAATTACAGAATAACTAGTTCAGTACAGAATTTGGATCATGTCAATCAAGGCACATCTTCATTGACCGCATTTGACATGCTGGTGATATTTTGTTGTCTTCCTTTGACATTAATTTCTTTAATAATTCACTCATGCAGATGCATCAAATGTTCGTAATATGCAGATACGTTTTCATCATTGTTATCTTCAACATATTTAAAGACAATGTTTAGATGGTCTTTAATTTCACTAAGTTTTGGCTTATGATTCAGAAGGGGAGATCAAAGATGTTCCGGCTGGCCAGTGGCATGTGAAGGAAGATAGATAAGATAGGAAGGTAGATTTCCCCTCCATCTGTCATCCTAAGGCGGGCTGCGTCTTTCAAGTGCGTGGGAGAGCTGTTCACATTGTTTTTCAGCTAATGGAACAATTAAATATTTGAATAAATTGTACCCATCAACCACCATAAAAATGTTTGATTTTTATATTTTTGTTACAACATCGTTTCAGAGAACAATGTCTCTGTCTTTATGGTTAACTTTTTATAATCAATAACGAAAAAATTTACATTAAATTTTTTTTATATTGATTTTATAATTAAACATTTTTATGATGGTAATGTCAAAACAACGGATGTCCGGATTAAGCGAAGTTCGGATTAATGGAGTCCACTGTATATAATTGTTATTAAATTATCGCAAGATGTATATTGGTCTTTCTGAACAACTGGTGTGCACTTGTAACATCTTTTGGTGGATTTTTTATGAGTTAAAATACTGTGACCAGACACATATTTTAGAAGGAGCTTTGACACTCGTTGAGCCACAGGTTTTATATAAATTTCTTTTAAATAACTTTGTATATCAATTTTTGAGTGTGTTTTGTTCTAAATATGTAATTGTAATTTTTTGTTTGCAAATATTATTTATACTTATAAAGAGTGAAAATGGTGTTATAATTAATTAATAAATTCATTCAGTGTTACTTTTACCGGTACAGTTTTTTTTTTTTTTCAATAAAATCCAAGGCAGTTTTAAAAATGTAACCATTCACTTGGTAAGGAACATAAAACTACCCTTTATTATTTTTTCCCTATACTACATACATGTGAGATTGTAAAAGTGATGTTATAGCTGAAATTAAATGAGAATAGAATTAATTGAGAAAACTCGAGAATGTGGAAATGAAAATTTTAATGATCTTGAAGAACAAAAGTTTTAAGAAGTTAAGGCTGATAAAAACAATTTTTAAGTGCTTATGGACAAAAGTGAGTACCGTACAAGCAATGTTACACACAAAGTTAAACTACTTTTTTTGTGTGTGTGTTTTGTGTTGTATAAGTGTTACCTGAAGATGGGCGACTGCCCGAAACCCGCTGTCGTAAGGAGATTATTCTACAATAGAATAAGGATTAGTCTGACATACCAAATAAGGTAAAAATAACCAGTTAATTACATTAATTATTTTATCAAATACATAAATGTATTTACATTGATACTAAATTAGGCCTACTTGAAACCAGCTCAGGTTTCCTTACTGACCTTGACTAATTGAGGTTAGGAATAGAACCCCTACATAGCTTATTGCAGCCACCATGCTGTGTATTGTGTGTGTCA
The DNA here is from genome assembly GCA_963513935.1 of Aphrophora alni. Classification (NCBI taxonomy): domain Eukaryota; kingdom Metazoa; phylum Arthropoda; class Insecta; order Hemiptera; family Aphrophoridae; genus Aphrophora; species Aphrophora alni. The sequence goes on along the minus strand of OY740776.1, from coordinate 18,754,175 downwards.
ATGTCAAACACAGCTTCATTCATTACACAAACCAAACAGCAAAACCACTTTTCAAAACAATGATCTTTTCAATTCAGCACCAGACAGGGCCACTGTAAATGGGGGGTCTACAGTCTTGAAGTTGTAGGGTTCAGGTCTCAATTAGGACCTACCAGAATTGGTAAAAACTGCAAGATTGGTTATTGCAGAAAGCAGCTCATAGGTAAGACCCATTTAGGAGTGTGAAATATATATCACTCCTGAACCCTAAAAGATTTTTTGAATGGTCTTGAAAACTGTATACAAAATGTTCCAAAAATGCATAAAATTTTATTTTTTTCAGGTTTGCTTTTGGAACCATGCAAATACGTTTGTATTTTTTGAAAGTAGAGCAAAATACATCGAAATTTGATAAAAACTTTCCCCCTCCCATACTAGTTTTACAGGTGTTTAAATTAGACTTTTTATGGAAGATTACCTTGTTATTTTTACATTAATGCTCGAACTGTTTCCCTTCTGCACTGCAGTGTGGAAGAGAGCTAGACATTTATCAGAATCTGTAGCATCTCAAGAGGGATTTTTGATGTTGTCATATTCACTGTGTTAAATTATTGATGTCATTTTGCAATAGAGTTTGTCAATTTTTATAAACTCTATTGCGAAACATTGTGAGGTCACATGACCCGACCCATTTATAGTATATTTTTAGGGGCTGTTAAAAAACCATACAATTATATTATATGAAGTTGGATAAATTCTGAGATGCTACAGAATATAATAAATGGCTATCACAATCACCCAGCTCACTCCCAAACAGTACAAGCATTTATTGTAAAAAGAACAAGTTAATCGTCAATAAAATATTTAATTTTAACCACTATAAATCTGCGGAGGAAAATAGTAATAAAATTGTTTAAACTATTTCTATGTATTTTTTTTCTATCTTAGAAAAGACAAACATACTTGTATGGTTTCATAAGACAAAGTATGAAAAAAATCACATTTTATGCATTTTTGGGACATCCCGCACTTGGTATGTAATTTTGGCTCACTCTGTAGATAGAGTAGGTTGATTTCTACAAAATTCCATTTATTTCAAATCTCTATTTAAATTAGAACCAGAGATATTATGCTGTTCTGAACTCTAATATATTGCGTCATGCGAACTTTTCAGTTAAGTTATTCTTTAAAACTACTGCATTCATCCTACTGTATGTTGTTAAACAAGCCTCTACAGGGTTTTGTAGCCTAAACTATACTTGAAGGCACTGTTCAATGGCTCATATAGATTCACTGAAACTTTGAAAGAGATTCAATCTGAGAGTTCTAAATGAAAACACTTTCCTAGGTTTGCATATTTCCTTAAATGACATGGGTCCTCTGTTAAAAGGATCTTATATGTGTTGAGATTCAAAATGAAGACACTATGTGAATTAGTGGAGAACTATCAGAAGAGTTTAACAAGAGAGGATAACTAAAATAGTGAAGATGGCAGAACAAAACATCTATTTTTTGTATAAAGTTTTTTACTCGCCTGAGCAATCATGATTGTAAGCTTTCCTGTTTATATATATTTTACTTATCTCTAAGGCAATATCAGAACAAACACTTTTATTGCATTAACAATTTGTCAAACATTAAAAACTTTTTTTTAAACACTTAAAAAGGTTTGTTCATCTTATGACCCTTACTATAGAAGTATAGGATTTCTTTGTTCGTATCTATATCGGTATAGGTATGATTCTCTTTGATGATGTGTTGTGAAATATTAGATTTGGATTTGAATATATTTTTGGTAGATGGTAGGCGTCTTTGAATCATTGGCGGGAAAGTTGTTTTTCTTTCTGTTCAATGTAATTTTTGGGGGCAATCGTTGTATGTGATTTTATAGATACCGGACTTGTCAAATTTGTTGGTGGTTTTGTTTTAGGGGTTATTAAATGATCAAACACAATTTTAATCCAATCTCATGTTTGATCTAATAGATAAGCTATCCCCACCCACATACGACAACCCACCAAATAAAGTCAACACAGTTGAACAGTTGGTGAAAGTAGACAGTGCTGTAAAACATGACAAATTAATTTATTTGAACTAAAATTGAACTTATAATGATATGTCTATTTAAGTGTTTTTAATGTTTGACAAATTGTTAATGCAATAAAAGTGTTTGTTCTGATGATGTCTATCAGACAGGCGAAACAGGAAAGTTTACAATCAAGATTGCTTATAAAGTAAACAACTTTATAGATATTATAGTGAGGAATTTGTTTGTTGGTTATCTGATTATGGAATGTATATGGCACACAATGGAGATTTAGAATACATGGGGTCTTTGTAAGGAAAAATGGGCTTGTAGATCTCATGGGCTTTGTAAGAACTTTTGAAGGATCAGAGAAGAATGATATATGTATCATATATTCCACAAAAGATCCATTTTGAGTCGCACTGAGAGAGGCTACAAATGGTTTTGCAACTCCAATAGATTTTTAAAAACACAAAAACCGATTGTATAACTATTTTTATCTTCATAAGGAAATTTGATTAATTCACACTAGGAGAATGTTAATTAAAAGATTATTTTTGGTCACTTTCACTATGTTTTACTGCTTTTAGCTGATTAACTAGAGATACAAACAAATGGATATTCTATGTCATCCTCATTTTGTTTATCACATATCGCCAAAGCATTTGATAAGGTGATCTTATCAAAAATTACTTAAATTTTTTCTTTATTAGTATTCATTTAAAAAAAAGTCTGATTTGTTTTCTACCCTATCTATTCTTTCACTTATTAAGGTATCAGCTTTTCTTTTATTTTCCCATCTGATGACTTTAAACCCACTTACTTTTTCCTCGATCTTTATTAACCTATATTAATTCAATTACTTTTTTCTTTAGAAAATAAATTATTATGAAAGTAGTAGTTGATCAAAAATACCAGACGTGGATTCAATATGATATCAACAGAAATCTTTCTTACCTTTTTGACCATTACTTCCTACCAAATTAGTAGAATACCCTGATATAATTGATTTGTCTTTTATTGATATTTTATTATGTGCTCAATAATAGAGTTCCAGCCTTCCAAGCTGACAGCCTGGATTCGTTTCTCATGCTAATAGTGTACACAGAGATTTTTCACATTTAATTTTATTACATACTAATGACTATTTCGTTTCGGGTCTAATACCTCAAGCAACGCCAATACCGGATCGTGAACCCATCCGTTATAAGCTCAAGCTTCTTTGGATTAAATATGATAAAGCGGCACTTACATATATACTATGGACCTTATTTCTTTTCAGCTCCATTACTTTATGCAAAATGTAAGCTCGTTATTTTGTTTCCTCAATTTGCTAACTTCGTCTTTATATTCGCTAATTGCTTCTTGCATAAGATTTAATTTTAACTAAAACTTTTGAAGAAGTAAGTGGTATTTAAAAAAATTTAACTATTAAAGATAAAAATTTATAGGTAGCATAGAGAAAATTGATGTCTAGCTTTTTGTGGATATTTCCAATTTGAGTCCAAAAAAGTGGTTTTTGGAATGATGTCTGTCTGTCATGTGTGTAGTGATTTACAGTCCAAACATGTGAACAGATTTTAATAAAATTTAATAACTGGGCATATTTCTTGGGATGTCAAACCAGGAAACTCCTGCACACAAGGTGAGAGTTCTAACCAATACAGTAATCAGATGCTTACTTAATACATATTTATTATAGATAAAAGGTAAAAATATTTCAGAATATTATATAATATTTTCAAAAGTATAACTTCAACGACTAACAATATTGGTTCAAATAAATAGAAGATTTTCTAGTATTCAAATAATTTTTAGTACACCTTCTTTGGCCTTTATAATGCTTAATTCCATTTCAAAATAGTCTCGACCAATCAAATAAATTTATACAGTTTTTCCTCTGTTGTAGATATTCAAACCAGCAGATTGAAATGACAATACAGTATTCATATTAAAAATGTTCACCTTCATTCTAGAAAGTAGTTCTTAATCCTCGGTCAAGCATGTTTTTAATCATGGTGCATTCTCAAGATATCTATACAACTTTTGGTATAGTCTGTACAATAAAATACAAGCATTCTTTGATTGAAAAGAATTTATGAGACTATTTAGATTCAAGGTAACCAAACCAATTAGGCTATAAGTTTGTTATTTTTAGAACTAAAAATGTCAGTGCCCGACTTATGTAATTAGTTTGTTGTTATTGCATTTGGCAATACTTTATAATCTAACAAAGATTACTATGAACAATAATGAATTAAAATCAACAACAAATCAATTAATTAGTCAATATAAATTACAACAGCAACAGTACAGGAAATGATTAAAAGTAATTAATAAATATAAATGAAAATAACTGTTATATCATCATGTTGCTTCTATGTATTGGGGTCAAGTCAATTACGGTCCTGAATTTTCTTTCCATCAGGAAACACATTTTTCCACACAAAAAACAATTTATTTGTACAAAACGATGGTTCAATGACTAAGTCATCATCTTCAGTTGGTATAAGCACACAAACTCTACTGCAGTGGACTGTAACCGGCAAGGCTTTACATTTATAACAAGAGGAAATAGCTTGACCACACTCCTAAGTCCAATGCCATCTCAATATATACTACAGTACAGGTTAAGTAAGATGTCTTAGATTGTCTTCCTTTTGTTTGGCGTGAAAGAAATTCCTTCAGCAGTCTTCCACATTAAACCTATTGGTTAGCGGTCTATCTTCACGAGTGAGAGGTACAATCCCCATAAGGGCTTCACGTAGTTGACCCAGCTTCATGAAGAAAATTAGGAAACTACAATTAATAATGAACTTTGATTGATAAGGCTAGAATAACAGCAACAGGAACTTTGATGTGCTAACCACACATTACTCGACTGAAAAGCTGTCTTGCAGGTTTAGACTCTAAACGAGGTGTTGCACCATCAGGGCCGGATTTAGCATTTTGGCGCCCCTAGGCCCAATAATTTTTTCCGCCCCTAGTCTGGTTAAAGTTACTTCCCCCAAAACCTTTATTAAAAAATTATATCAGGCCAATATGTTTAAACACCACTCCGCGATGCAATTTTACCATTGCAAGTTTTTTGAGTACCGGTAATTTACTTGGTTCTGGGCTTAACAAAATGCCGTCTTAAAACACTTTTAGTAATTTTATGTATTAAATAGTGAGCTCATGTTTGTGGGACTGAAACAAAATGATCCAACCCGCAGAGTTTTCCCGCAACAAAGCATGGCCATTGCTATGTTAATACTAACTTAGGTTTTGTTCAATTTAGTCATTTGGGCAAATAAATAGAAAAACTCTGTAATACATTATAAAAAAGGTTTAATCTCAGAAACACAGCTTACATGAAATATTTTGATAACGTGACACAAAATCTCGGCCGTGCGCCCCCTGGGAGCTTGCTATTGGGAAATCCGGCCCTGTGCACCATGGAGTTTAGTTTTGTTTTAGTCTTCCACGTTACAATCTTTGGAGATATCTCTTCCAGTTATCCTGACAATTGCATGTAATATTATAATCCACTATCAGTTCTACCTAATAATTCATCCAATTTCTCTTTTGTGGCCCTACTTTGTGTAGCATACTGTTCATTTAATTTCACAAACTGTAAAGGGCTGTCGTGATGAAGGATGAGTTCCTATGTCAAAAGTAAAAATAGTTGTCATTGGAGCACTAAAATCCCTCATCTGATCTATTACACATTACAAAAGATCGGGTATGATGACGGAACTCACTTGCAATGGCATTGTTAGTTCAATATTTATTTGAAACAATTTTAAACTCTTTCAAGAAATCCTGCATCAGTTTGTTGCTCTGTAGGGAATAAATGAAAGGTACTGTTGGTTTCAACAAAACAGAGCAACGTGTAATACAGCGAATGAATGTTTTAAATGAGTTTTTGTCAATTGACAAAAGAATTATTGGAAGTGGATTGTTTCCAGCTAGATTACGTGGTCTTTTTCCATTAAATTCTTTTTATGAGATTATTTAAAAAGGAAATCGTTTGAAAATAATCGACAAAAAAACCAACATTGCCAATATTAGTGCAAAAATTGAGAAAGACATAACAACCCTAACAACAAAGAAAAAGAACTCAACTTTATATTAAAGCAATTGAATATTAGTTGTGAAATACATTATTTTAACATGTTAAAAGCTTTGTATTCATTTGTACTAAAAGTTTGTTACAATAAGAATAAATATATAATTATTGTTATTGTAATTTTTAGGCTGTGTTTTAAAAGATAAACTTTGGATAAACAGATATCTATTGTAAGTTATTACTTTTTGGTGTTCAGAAATATTACAATATCAACTTTCAAAATTCAATATAATTAAAAGTTTTTTTTTTATTTATCAATAAATCTACTTACTTGAGTATATACAGAAAATCTTTATAGATGGGAAAGGACTGAGCATACCAATCCATAAGCTGACCATATCTGTGACAGAAGTTATAGTAATAGAAACTGCGGCATCCGATAACATGTGAGCCATGCGTTCAGGAACGTTCATTGTTACAGGCGATCGTCGCCATGCTGCCAGCATTACAAAAGTGTCATCTATTCCAATGCCTGCAACAAATTGTATTATGTTAATTGAAATACATTAAAGAAGAAATCATTTATATACTGTTAGATAATACTAATATTTTAACTGTGTGGAAGTCACATAGTATACAAGTTGTAGACTTCATCATGGTACTTACCCAGCCGCACTATACAATGTAATACAAACAGATCCTCTAAACGTAATGTTCAAAATTTAGTTTCTTGGGTCTTGTACAAAATGTAAAATTATATTGGTAGATCAAAGGATCTTACGTAATAGGGTAAGCTTGTTTAAAACTGTTCTTACGCAGGTTTTCTAAGCTCCATAATTGTGTTAGTTCCTCGAAGTCAACAAGATCCTAACAAGCCTCGAAGATGTGTATATATTAAAAAGTATCCACTCATTTCATTCATGTCAGTGTCTTCACCTTAGAAGGCTAACCATATGTGAAGGAGCCTCCACTCGGTATACTAGTGTTGGTTACAAGGCCCTGACGGATCTCGTAATTATAAGATTATCCCATTTTTGGAGAGAAATCAGGATTCAATAAGTTCGATTATCTTTGTTATTTTATTACACAAAATATACGAACAAAAATTTATTTAAAATGCTATCATTTTGATATTACAATTCGATTTTTCTAAATTTCAATAGGATTCTATATGAGCACACTATAGTATCGTATACTAAATTTCATGTTCATATCTTTATTTATGTGGCGACTATCATGCTTACATAAAGATGACAATGACTACGGACGGATGGCATGTTGAAAATTACATTTTTGGTTTCCTGAAGCCTATAAATGCAAAAAAACAGAGGTGAAATTGTTGATGATTACTAAACTTACCCTGTACTTTGTATATTGGGTAAGAAACATTTTTTTGTTCCAGATCAACTTAAAACTGTTATTTCCTCAAACAACTCAAAATCAATTTTTGACCTACGACATAACTCTACTAATTATGTGTGAGAAAGTAAAATTTTAGCACCATCACAGCATTTTCACTAGTATTTAATTCACCCAAAATTCACAGAATATGATATGGAATGTTATGGATTTCTAATTCAGACAATTAGTAGCCTACTAAGAGCCAATACAAGAAAGAAAGCATATCTATTGTTAGGCTTACTTCCTTGTAGAGTGAAAGGTGCTAAATCTATTTGTCACTATTTCTAGTCAAGGTCAGTAAATAAACACCATAACATTGTCTATTCCATTAAAAATCTGAGCTAAAAATTTTGTGCAATTACTAAACTGAACCTATACTTCATATACCCTACTTGGTAAGTAAAATAACAAAAAACAGTGCACAAACTTTCTCACTCATTCATTCCCAAAAGCAATTTGTGTGTATTTAACGACTGAATATTTATGACTTAGTCATTGAAACACCTTCTTGGGAAAATTGTGTTTTCATTCATTTGGTGATTAAAGTTCCCACAAGTGTAGCTTATTAAAGTGAAAATTTCAATCACCAAATGATTGAAAATACAATTTTTCCAAGAAGACGTTTCAATTGCTAACCCTTTTGACATTTCCCCGTTTCACTGATTATTTGTGATTCAGTGTCAGAAGGGTTTGTGTGTATGTAGCAACTGGAGATGATGACATAGTCACTGAAACGTTGACTTGGGAAAATTGTATTTTCATTCATTTGATGAATATATACATACATTTATTCCAATCAAAAGATTATGATAATGTAATCTTAAGAAACTTCTTGATCGAGTACAAAGAATTACCTTTCAGGAACTGTTTTAATTTAGTTTTAATAATTTTGCGTTCCATTATTTCTTTAAACACCTGAGAAGTTTGTTCTTAAACAGATTACCAGCTACAGATGGGTATTTTCCAAAGTCGCCAATTTGTGCTGTTTTCCTTGGAAATCATATTTACCATGGGTTTTATATGTATAAAATTAATATTGTTATATTGAGGAAATGAGTTTTTTAATTTATAATAAAGTAACTTTTAAAATGTACAGACAGGGGTTAATTTGAATACCCAATGTTTTGAATCAATCTACACAAAAGTGAAGTAACTCAAATGACTTACTTCTGTAAACAAAAGGTCCTTTGGCTCTATAATTTACATGGGATGCAAACAGAGCAAAGTATGTTTTAAAATAGTTACAGAAAAGTTTCCTTTGTAAAAATACCACTAAGCTGAGAGTTTTACACAGCTCATTAGTAGTACGATCTTTCCATATGGGCCTGCTATCAGTTGTGAGCTTTAGAAATTTTGTTATTGACATTATCCATAGTGCTGCTTAAGGTTTTAATATATTTAATACAGATTACAACATAAAAATCATGCATTTAGTCTTAATTGGGTTTAGTAAGATTATTTTCATTAAAGTATTGGCAAACACGGTTTATTTAGACAAATGCATTAAGTTATAAATCACTTTGTTGGTGGCCTTTAAAACTAAGAGTTGTGTCATCAACACACTGAATTGAGTTTGATATGATGCAGAATCAATAAGTTATATACAGAATAAGGGTAAGTTTCTAATGTTATCATCATTTCTTACCTTGCAACAGTTACAAACTGTGTTGGCGATTAACAAAAAAGACTCCAGAATAAAAAACACTGTGCCCAGAATGGATCCCTGTGGGACAACATAAATTAAACAAGCTGGATCAGACAATGCATTAAAGATCTGGACTACTTGCTTTCGGTTTTTTTATGTATGAATTAAGCCAGTTGAAATGTAGGCTTTGATCCTATACTTCTCTAAAACACAAAACAAATTCTGGAAGTTAACACAAAATCTTATGCCAAAAAACCTCTCAGTCATCATCACATTATAAAAAATAGAAGTAAAGAGCATAAAATAAAGACCCATATCCCTCGAATACTCTAATAGCATCAGGGTCGGAAAATAACAATTTGGTTAACAGAGACCTGATAGAAAAGATGAAATATAGAGATCTAACCCAGGATAACATGAATAAAACTGTAGATCTAGCTAGGTCTTCTCAGGATTGCCAAGCTTTTACTCATTAAAGTGAGCTTCTTAGGGTGAAAAATTCATTTTATAAACCCTGTATTGTATTGAAAGATTCAAGCTTAATATTTGTATCAATAACCTATAATGGGACCAACTTAGAAAGAAGAAAATAAAGAAGCATTAATTTTACCATAAGTTTGAATGAAGCAAGCAACATGACTCAAACATGCCAAGGTTAGGCTTAACAAATTAATCATATAGAACCTAAACCTAAATTAGCCCAGCTGTGACAAGTGTTGAAACCAAACATTTTTATAAAAGACAACTAACTAGGTAAACCAGTCTGTGCATTGCACAAGGAACATGTTCTACGATACCACCTACCTACACAACTGGTTTCTAACCTCACACACGTGCAAGAGTTTCCTGACATTTTGAATTTATATATTAAATTTAGCTATTAATAAGTTTTATTTAGGTTGGTTCTGTTATCGCGGAATGAAGGAGACAGAATACATTCTGTATGAGTGTAAGGTGTTTGCTCTAAGGACCTTCAGAGTCTTTTGAGATGCTGTTGAAAAGATCTTTGAGTTAATAAACATATTATTTGTGAGAAATTGTTGTTCAATTATAAATAACTACCGGTGGAAATTAAAATCATCGCTTCCCCTCAATATTTTCCCATATAGTAAATCTTTCATTAGTTCAAAAACACTAACTTTGAGGTGTGCTCCTTCTGTCGATCAAATTTGAAGTGACCAATTTTAAAATTTCAATTACAAAGACGCTTTTGTTATATCATTTAGGTACAACTTTTTACTCTAAAATAGAACTCAAAAATTGTTTACGGTTTTTAAAATATTTCAATTTTTGGAATAAATTGAACTGATTTTATTTCTTTGTTAAAAATACTTGCGATACATTTTTTTAGAACTGTTTTTAAAAATTATAAAACCTATGATACAAACAGAATTAAAATAAATACTACTACCCTCTAAAAATACAAAAGGCTGTGTTGAAATAAAATAAAAGTTTCAAAAAATGTTGTTTGTACCATTAGCTTTAGAATAAAAAACAGTACTACACCACATTATATAGTACCTGTGAAAAAAGAAAGTTGGCCATAATCATTAAGAACATGAAAATAATTTAGAAATGGTAAAGGATTTTGAGTTCAACATGAGGAATTGTTTTTAGATTAATAAACAGTACAGAACATTGTACATTCTCACTCAGCCATACCCATAACCACATACAAACCAATCAATATTATTTAACACCTAAAATCAGTTCGGTATTTGTCAGTCAAAAAGTTAAATTGAATCATTGAAAAGACTCTGTCTTTGAAAGAAATATTTAAATAGGACCTAAACTTGCTTTGCTTGTGCTATAAACACACAAGTGTATATTAAATGTTGAGCTTGACTTATGAGAAAAACTACGCGTTTCAACGACAAGGTCGTCCTCTTCAGTGATACACCAGCTACACCAACCAAACCAGTTGTGGTTTGGTTGGTGTAGCTGGTGTATCACTGAAGAGGACGACCTTGTCGTTGAATCGCGTCTGATACTTAGGCGTATTTTTTTATGAGAATTGTGTTCTGTGTGTTTGTTATACTGTACACAAGTGTATATTGTATTTGATTGATCAAGCTTATAAAGACAGCAGTCAAGGTTAATTTTTATTTTTTACCAATTATTCCTGAATCGTAAACCATTTTTACTTGCAATTTTATTATTTTTCACGTTTCACTAAAATTTTAACAAAATTGGTAGAGCCGATTTTGAGAAATGATAAATTTAAAACAGCTTCATGACTGAATTTTTACCCATAACTAATGAAATGCCATTTTTTGAGAGAGATGAGAACCAATACTTCCCTTTGGGCTCACTATAGTGAATTCGGGTGTGACAACCCCGAATGACCTAGCTGGAATCTACACCTTATTTCATGTAGTCTTGGGTTAGATCCCTCTCTTTCATCAGGTCTCTTTTGACCAAACTTTGTTCTCTTCCAACCCTGATGAAATTAAAGTATTCGAGCCCTTTGAGGCTCACTATAATGAATTCGGGTGTGACAACCCCGAATGACCTAGCTGGAATCTACACCTTATTTCATGTAGTCTTGGGTTAGATCCCTCTCTTTCATCAGGTCTCTTTTGACCAAACTTTGTTCTCTTCCAACCCTGATGAAATTAAAGTATTCGAGCCCTTTGAGGCTCACTATAATGAATTCGGGTGTGACAACCCCGAATGACCTAGCTGGAATCTACACCTTATTTCATGTAGTCTTGGGTTAGATCCCTCTCTTTCATCAGGTCTCTTTTGACCAAACTTTGTTCTCTTCCAACCCTGATGAAATTAAAGTATTCGAGCCCTTTGAGGCTCACTATAATGAATTCGGGTGTGACAACCCCGAATGACCTAGCTGGAATCTACACCTTATTTCATGTAGTCTTGGGTTAGATCCCTCTCTTTCATCAGGTCTCTTTTGACCAAACTTTGTTCTCTTCCAACCCTGATGAAATTAAAGTATTCGAGCCCTTTGAGGCTCACTATAATGAATTCGGGTGTGACAACCCCGAATGACCTAGCTGGAATCTACACCTTATTTCATGTAGTCTTGGGTTAGATCCCTCTCTTTCATCAGGTCTCTTTTGACCAAACTTTGTTCTCTTCCAACCCTGATGAAATTAAAGTATTCGAGCCCTTTGAGGCTCACTATAATGAATTCGGGTGTGACAACCCCGAATGACCTAGCTGGAATCTACACCTTATTTCATGTAGTCTTGGGTTAGATCCCTCTCTTTCATCAGGTCTCTTTTGACCAAACTTTGTTCTCTTCCAACCCTGATGAAATTAAAGTATTCGAGCCCTTTGAGGCTCACTATAATGAATTCGGGTGTGACAACCCCGAATGACCTAGCTGGAATCTACACCTTATTTCATGTAGTCTTGGGTTAGATCCCTCTCTTTCATCAGGTCTCTTTTGACCAAACTTTGTTCTCTTCCAACCCTGATGAAATTAAAGTATTCGAGCCCTTTGAGGCTCACTATAGTGACTTCGAGCGTAGCAAACCCGAGGAACATAGTTGTTCTACATTTTGTTCCATGTAGTCTTAGGTTAGATCCCTCTATCTACTAACAGGTCTCTCTTGATCAACTCTTGTTCTTTTCCGACCCTGATGTTATTAGAGTATTCGAGGGGGTAAGAAGTCTTTATTTTATTTTTTGCTTCTTTTTATAACGGGATAATGACAGAGGTTTTTCGCCTTCAAAAAAACAAAGAACATTTGATAGAATAGATAGGGTCAATTTTGAGACAGTTTTATTTTTTCTTATGGGATCAAAAATGCAAAAACAACTCGACATCAAGGTTTTGACCAATCACATAACCTTCTCTATATTATTTATATGTGGGAAAGTATAAAGGAGGACTTAATAGATTTATCACGTGACTTTCTTTGTATTCAAAATTTGTAAGTTTAGCCTTTCCCCCAGTTAGAAGGTGATTACCTGGTGTATAGTTAGCAAATAATTGAGAATAATCACTGTTTGACATTGAATAATTTCGGATGTAGGCAGTACCACGAGGTATGTTGCTATAATTCCTTCACCAGAAATTCGCTAATAACCTAAAATGCACAAAGCCCTACTAAATATGCAGCTATCACAATTAATAGACCTCCAGCACAGCGTGTCAGCAACTCTAAACCACTGAGCTACGAAACCGTCTCAGTTGAAGACATTTAATTTAGAAGGCAATTAAGTTAACACAAAGCATAACATTTCGCCGGTTTCACAGCCCAGCTGTTGCTTGATTTAATATTAGCAAATGAGGTTAGGTTATGCAATTGCAGGTTTTTTAAAAAGGAAACAAAATCTGTGTCTTCATTAGTGGTTACCTTTCTTTTGTTGTTTTAATTTTTATTTCTAAACAATGACAGAAAGTATTGGAATGAAGAAAAATTGAAATTGCAATTTTCATGAATTTACATGTGTCTGAAAATCAAGGACAAGTATTGTGAGCAGATATTGTCGTCTGTGGTAAACATGAAAGTGGCTACGAAAATTAAGATAGGAACATGGAATTTGCTATATGGCACTACAATAGAACTCTTGAAAATTACAAAAATTGAATTGAAAATGTCAAAATAGTGGCCATTTTAAACAGTTTATTGCCGTATCTAGTATTCTATTCAACATATAACATACTAAATTAGATAAAAATTTACAGATTTTAATTCTGTATGTAATGGTACCAAACCCACCTCTACGATGACAAAAGTAAAGTTATTGTCAAAAATTTTTGCCAAAGAGATGTGATATTTTGAACTTCAGGCACTGATTAGGTAGGACAAAATATATAATAAATGCCATGTAACATACAGTCCTATCTTGATTAACTTTTCGAATATCCGCCATTTTTTTTTAACAAAATTACTTTATAACTTTGGAAATAGATAATATATTGAGTTCAGATTTGGTACAAACATTTTTTATGTAACATTTTATACCAGTCCCTTAAAATCCACTCTTATTAATAAATAAAATACCTTTAGAATTACGATATGTTCTTTTTCAATCATATAAAATATATTTTGATCTCTTAAATTTTTCGTGTAGATTCTTGTTCCTAGTGGCCTATTTCCTTATGTGAACAGAAATATATCCTAGATATAGTTGATGTGAATCTGAGAAATATTTATCAATTTATTCTTGTATTAGTGTATACTTCTAGGAATTGTATTATTTGTTGTTGAGTTTTTACTAAATACAAAACAAGTACTGAAATGACATAGGTAGACAAATAATATACAATTTCACACATTTACCGAAAACAAACAATTTATTTCATATATTTTCAAAATGGCTGCCGTTTATAATTTTTAACTTTGAATATCTCGAAAACAGTTAACTTTATAAAAAAATTACGAGACAAAAAAGTTACCCTTTTTAATGACAAACAAAATGATTTGTTGTATTTTTACTGTAGCTTGAAGTATAATTGAGTTATCGACAAAAAAAACTAAACATAATTTCTCAGTCATTGTCTACAACACCCAAAATTAGGCTAAAACCAAAATATTTTTGAATTCTGACAATTTTTAATAACTTAATCAATACATCTAATTTCAATTACTTAAATTTAATTTTAGTAAAAAAGTAAATAAATATCCCACAAATCAATTTTTTTCAAGATATTTGACGTTAAAAATTTTAAACGGCAGCCATTTTGAAAATCTACGAAAAAAAAATTTTTTTTGTACACGTGTAAAACGTTACATTAAAAATGATTGTACCAAATTTGAACTAAATATTCTATCCATATCCAAAGTTATAACGTTTTTTGTAAAAAAAAAAAAAATGGCGGATATTAGGAAAATTAAGAAGATAAGGACTTATATGTTGGGATTTATTATATATTTTGTCCTACCCAATCAGTTCCTGAAGTTTGGACACCCTGTATATACACGGTGTTCCGAAAGTATGGTACCTGTCTCGATTTTTCGATTTAGAGTTCTCATTTTGACAGATCTTACATAAAAATATTACAAGACAAAGTTAAATTGTCACCATTTAGAAATTTAAAAGTGCGAGAGAGTCTTTTTCAAAAGTTTATTACTCTTAAGAAGTTTTTGTTTACTGCTTATGCGACCTTATTACGTAAAATCAGTCAAAATGAGTGAAAAAATCGATTAGTTGGGCTTACAAAATTTAATTAAAATAGTGTAATTTTTATTTTCATTTCATGTTTTTTACCAATACTGTTTGCAACTTACATTAAATTTTTTTCAGTTCAAATAAAATTTACTAAATACTAATAAATAACAGACAATTTATTATATCAGAACAGTTAGAAAAAACAAGACAGATACCGCACTTTAGGAATATACTGTATACACATAAAACTAAAGCTGTATAACTTACTGCACATTAGAAGCGGTGAGACCAGGTTTATACCAATAAAGTCGACACCACAGTAGATTGCCAATCCAAAACCAGAGATTGTACCCATCGCTGCTGATACGTTCCCTAATAAGCCGAGCAGTGGTTTCGACCTTACCCAATCCATCATCATACAAGTAACTGTAGAGAATATCGCCATTATGATAAAAGTAGAACCAAAGTAAGGCACCACACTCTGTGTGTTCTTCTCCAACTCGATGTCCAGTGTTCTTGAGGCGAACCTAGCTGTGGAGATGTACTTGAAATAACCGCTGTCTTCAGCTTTACCCACGGCGTCTAGGAAGGCTTCTTCCCATCTCGCACCTCTGGAATGAAAGGAAAAATATATGTTACAAAGTTTACTGGTTAAATTTTAGGTTAGGTTAGATTAGGTTAGGTAAGGTTAGGTTAGGTTAGGTAAGGTTAGGTTAGGTTAGATTAGGAAAAGTAAGGTTAGGTTAGGTAAGGTTAGGTTATGTTAGTTTAGTTAGGTTAGTTTAGTTTAGTTAGGTTAGGTTAGTTTAGTTAGGTAAGGTTAAGTTAAGTTAGGTTAGGTTATTTAGTTAGGTTAGATTAGTTTAGTTAGGTAAGGTTGGGTTAGTTTAGTAAGCAGACAGACAAAACTCATTATTCTGATAATTGTGGGTGTAATGTGGATTGATTTATTTGTTGTAACACACCTCATTTTGTTAGATGGCATACTTACTTAGCCTATCAGTTCTTATTGAGTTGCAATTAAAATCTTTTCTATTTATTCTGAGATATTAATGGATCCAAATTGATTAAAACTGCCTTTCATTCATTTTTTTTATTAGTATATTTTTTATTTATCAATCTTAACCTTACTCTTTTTCATTAAAACTTTTTGCATTTTTCAAATATTGCAATACAGTTTTCAACGTAAGCAGGTGTACCAAATATGGCACCAAAACACGTTAAAAGAAAGCTCGGTTATTTCACAGCCTACAGTATCGCAGTTCCCTGAATTGGTTGCAATATAAATCTGCTAATAACACACTACGGTATTATGCTCCATGTCTTTTTCCTCAAACTGTAATTTCGACACAGCTCCGGGTCACGCTGTTTGGTCTAATAATACATCCCGCGCGTCATCGGGCTTACCAACCTTTCGCAAATTAATTAGTTTAATTGTTTCAAAGTGAATTGCAAAGAGTGGTGAACTGAAATGGCCGACACTTTCACCACTTTGTCAACATTACTGTTGTCATCGCTATAAACAAACAGTATTGCAACATAACCTCAAAGATGTTAACAATAATAGTTGAATTGTTTTAATGCCAAGTCGAGACGTTTTAAATTCTTTGATAAACATTACGATCTGGTTAAGTACTTGTTTTTACGTTGAGCAGGATGTCTGAAATTCTTTGAAGTAAAAACTTGTTTAGTTTGAAGAGGAGGAGGAGTATTGCTTAAATCTTTTTTATGATCTGTAGGTAAAATCAAATTCATATAATTTCACGCGCGTGTCTGTAAGTCGCAACCCGTCTACACAGAAAAGACGATAAATCCTATATAATTCAAACTTTGCATTTATATTCTTTGTATTGTCCCACATATAGGAAAAATATAGCGGTAACAAAAAAATGACCTTGTCGTAGTTAAGCGACAAAAAATATCGCGTTTTTTGTGAAAATATTATGTGTGGGGTATCAAATAAAACTAGAAGTTATTATGATTACGAATATGTATGTTTATTTAACGAAAAAATTAATTTGTTGGCGCTAGGCTAAATTTAAAGTGACAGATATCATGTCTCCCCCTCTCTATCATGAACACGGCGTGACCTACAAGTCAGAATCAAAAAATTCGATTTAAAATTAAATTGCCGTGCGAAATCATATATTATAGTTTTTTGTCCGAGGAAAACAAATTATTTTAAACACACAATGAGAAATGTGTAGAGGTTTAAAAACAGTTTTTGTGGGATGTGAGAATTGCATTTTTATTGAATTCTTTTTTTAGGGTAAGTTGGTAAAATCAAGGACCCTTATAATTTCACACGCATAAAAGTCCGTCTGTCTGTCTGTAAGTCGCAACCAGTTTGCACAGACAAGACGACAAATCCTATATATTATATTTCAAACATAGCGTTGTTTATTCAGTTAGGTTAGGTTAGGTTTGGTTAGGTTAGGTTAGATTAGATTAGGTTAGGTTAGGTTATGTTTGGTTAGGTTAGGTTTGATTAGGTTAGGTTAGGTTAGGTTAGGTTTGGTTGGTTAGGTTAGGTTATGTTTGGTTAGATTAGGTTAGGTTATGTTTGGTTAGGTTAGGTTAGATTAGGTTAGGTTAGATTAGGTTAGGTTATGTTTGGTTAGGTTAGGTTTGATTAGGTTAGGTTAGGTTAGGTTAGGTTAGGTAAGGTTAGGTTAGATTATGTTTGGTTAGGTTAGGTTTGATTAGGTTAGGTTAGGTTTGGTTAGGTTAGGTTATGTTTGGTTAGGTTAGGTTTGATTAGGTTAGGTTAGGTTAGGTTAGGTTTGGTTAGGTTAGGTTATGTTTGGTTAGGTTAGGTTTGGTTAGGTTAGGTTTGATTAGGTTAGGTTAGGTTAGGTTATGTTTGGTTAGGTTAGGTTTGATTTGGTTAGGTTAAGTTTGGTTAGGTTAGGTTTGGTTGGTTATTATTTCATTTTGTGGATAAGTAAATGAGAAAGTTTGTGCAATATTTTTGTACTTTTTCTATACAACGAATAAAACTACTCCAATGGGTGGGATCTGTTGACATTTCACAGTTTCGAATAACAGTGTTAGATTTCCTATTTCTAATACTGTAATTATAAAAATATAACCATCACGGGAGGGTAGACATAAGTGAAAACTTTAACTATCAATTTTTAAAATGTATAAAATTTTAAACATTCAATAAATATATTAAATGGTTCATTTTTTTATTATTTAATATATATTTAAATTAAATACCACCTAATAAAGAGTTTTTACGAATTACACTCCGCTATGCGTCGCACGGTTTAAATAGACAGGTTTCATCTGAGCTGTGAGCTGCGCGTGGAGGGGAGATACAAGTTTGTAGTTCGAGGCCGCGTGGGGATAGGGGCATTGTAGGGGAAAAAGTCGGCGCCGGCTACTCTCCACGATCCATTGTTGTTAGTACTGATGGGTCCATTTGTCTGTGCGCGGCGGGGAAGAGGGGAGTGATTATCGCTCATTTCCAAAAAACATGTGGTCGTCCCGCGCGGCGCGCCGGACGTAGATTATTCACCTGTCTTCAATGTAGCTTCGAGTTGTTTGTAAACATCATGTTTCTATGTGCACTACAAATCTTGTAAACTGTAATTATGTGTCGCGAAAGGTAGACAAACATAGTTCCCATCAGTACAAATGGTCCCATCAGTACCAACACCCGACACAGACTGAGGCGGCCGCTTCCCCCACCACCTTACTACTGCTTAGACCACGCCTAGACCCACTGCGCACCCAAACTCCACAGCTCAGATGAAACCTCCTACTTTCTCGCGCGATAAAGATCTACTTTGCGTTCTCCTGAGCCGGTGAAACGTAAAGATCGGACAAAAAACATAAGTCAAATTTTTAACGATTAACAAACTACCCTCTCTTCAGTATAGGAAGTATAAGGGAACTTTTGGTAACTCAGTGGTAAGTAAAAAGTGATCCAGTGTATAATTACCATCAACGTTCCTTGGTTTATGAACCGTCAGCAACATCAAGACACATTTACACGCCGTATCCCAGACAGTACGGTTCAAAGCACACGACCGTAAACGCATTGTTTCCATTGACAACGACAACAAAGCGCCGCCGTTTACGTATGCAAAATGAGCTTCAAAATTAACATCAATTATTAAGCGTGACATGTATCCAATTTGCATAACCAACGCCCGGTTTATTTATTTTTACGCTTGAATTTCTCGCGTATCAAAATACAAAGATGTGTTGGTGAAAAATGTTTGATTTCGATATGCCCTCTAAATGTCGTTTTGAAAACTGCAGAATAAAATAAACTTTGCAAAAATATTGCACAAACTTTCTCACTCACTCAAGCACAGAACGAAATATTACCCACACGTCCCAAGCATGTCAATTCAGCAGTTGTCAATAATAAAATAAACTGTCTGCTCGGACCAGACGGTGGAAGTTATACTTCTTTGGCCATTCACTTGTTATTTTTATGCAACCGTTACTATATTATTATAACCTTATAGTGTAATATTAATTTACGACAATGTCAGTAGGCCATAAATCAGGCGGGCAGTAATAATCTTAATCAACTTTGTCTAGCCTAGGTCTGTTTTGAATAAACTAAACTAGTATCAGTCTATAGCATTTCATGATAACACAAAAATGTATAATTGTGCGGTTATAATATGCAAGATTTGTCTTACAATCAATAACAATATACTAAAACACATGGTTAGAAAGTATCATTTACTCGGTTTTGCCTCGGCTGATACGAACACCTGTGTCACTTTGTAGCAGATGGGGATCGCCTGAGCGTTAGCGACTGCCGCCGAGTCTACCCGAACACTCGATTTTTCTCAGTTTTAGCGTGACGCGGTTTCTCGACCAACACCCCATCCCAACGAGCGCAAAGAAGTATAACTTCAAAAAGTGAAACGCCCTAAACTTGTGTCTTGAGCGTCCTCAGAGTTTCTAATAACGGCGGTCAAGGTTAATTTTGGGCTATTCCTCAACCATAATATTATTTTAATTGCGATTTTGAACGCGGATTTGTGTCTTCATATTTTATCAAAATTTGAACGAAATTGGTGCAGCCGATTTTGAGAAATACCGTCTTTTATACAGCTCTATGGATAATATTTAGTTTTACCAATAACTCTTGAACAGCAATTTTTTTTAAGAACTGACGACCAATATGTTTTGGTAAGGTTTGGCTAGGTAAGTTAAAAGGCTACATTTGAACAAAATTTGTTCTAAATAGTTCGAGCCGATTTTGAGAAAATCGTTACTATATATTTTTTCCTACGACATCTACCCCCAAATTTGAGTTATACTCGTATATATATATAAGTAAGTAAACGGCTTTATACTGCATAACTGAGAAGTAATTGAAGACAAAACAAATGCAGATCTACGTACTTTATAAAATTTTACTTTTTCGTACGTTTGAAATTTTTATCCGCCATCTTGGATGCGCCATATTGAATTAAACTTTTCTTTTTTTAAATAGGAAGGTGGATATGTGATACATGATTTTAATGTAAACTTTGACAAGGAAACCTATGGTGAAAGCAGTTTTTCGATGAATCCCTTCATTGTACGTTATAACCATTCGAAGTTGCAATGACAGAACAATCGCGTTAGCAATAAACCGTGCTAAAATGCGCGGCCGAAACTTTTTTATCATGTTTTTCCAGTGGAATACATCCAATAACGAATTTTAAACTCTAAAATGATGATAATAAACAATAACTAATAATTAACAATACAACTACAAATTAAATCTCAACTGATATTATTCATTTTAAAATTTAAATAAATGTTTCCGATCGTACATTACTAATACAATAAATTTAGAAAGCATACCATTCTACAATAAATATTCAAAGTGCTTCCCCTCAAAGATTGTCAATGCGCTAACCTCAAGTAATATCCGATGAAAGTAGGCCTAGTTTAAATCAGCTGTTTGCATTACGTTACAACAATACAGTTTATTAACTACTCATTTTGCCTGTAAATTTAATATGTAGTGGTTCAAAATTGTTTTCTGGTTCGTTATTGGTTGTATTCTGTAGGGAAAACATAATAGAAGGCGCATTTTACCTCCTTGTATTGTTAACGAGATATTACCGTTATTGCAACTTTGAATGATTATAACTTAAAAACGAAGGCATTTATCGAAAAAAAGCTTTCCTTTAAAAAAATTTTTCCCTTTAAAAAATGTACATGAAAATTATGTATCACATGTCAACCTTCCTATTAAAAAAAAAGGTTTGATTCAATATGGCGGACAAAAATTTTAAACCTAAAAAAAAGTATAAATTTTTAAACTATGTACATACGCATTTGTTTCTGCCTCCAAATATTTCTCAGTTCTACATTATAAAGCCGTTTCCATAACTTTTTCGACCAATCACATGACTTTATCCACATTACGTAAATCGTGACGTCAATTTTTCGACCAATCACATGACTTTATCCACATTACGTAAATGGTGACGTCAATTTTTCGACCAATCACATGACTTTATCCACATTACGTAAATGGTGACGTCAATTTTTCGACCAATCACATGACTTTATCCACATTACGTAAATGGTGACGTCAATTTTTCGACCAATCACATGACTTTATCCACATTACGTAAATGGTGACGTCAATTTTTCGACCAATCACATGACTTTATCCACATTACGTAAATGGTGACGTCAATTTTTCGACCAATCACATGACTTTATCCACATTACGTAAATCGTGACGTCAATTTTTCGACCAATCACATGACTTTATCCACATTACGTAAATGGTGACGTCAATTTTTCGACCAATCACATGACTTTTTCCACATTAAGTAAATCGTGACGTCAATTTTTCGACCAATCACATGACTTTTTCCACATTACGTAAATGGTGACGTCAATTTTTCGACCAATCACATGACTTTATCCACATTACGTAAATGGTGACGTCAATTTTTCTACCAATCACATGACTTTTTCCACATTACGTAAATCTTTACGACAATTTTTCTACCAATCACATGACTTTTTCCACATTACGTAAATCTTTACGTCAATTTTTCGACCAATCACATGACTTTTTCCACATCGTGAACCAATACAGACAGTCATCGATATTATATAGAATATCGACCTTGTATTGACAACATCATGCCAAGTTTAAACTAGGTGAATTACACAGACGTTGCCGGAATACCGCAGCGACTGCGACAAGGTTGAGGAGACTTTAACGATAGGTTTGACAGGATGTTTTCACTTTAACTTAATAATTCTAAACAGAATTAAAATTGCTTGCTTGTGATGTTATTACTGTATTAGAAAGCTAAAAGACCATATATTATAATCGGTACACGCTTTATTAGGGGAAACTAACCATAAATCTCTAATGTTTGTTATTATAGTTTCGGCATGGTCCAAAAATATATTGAGCTTGCGAAATAAATGTCGAATATTAGGCTATTATTTTCTAATACACAGTGTAAATAGACACATTATTTTTAACGATTTATAAATAGATTTAGTACGTTTTTAGGAAATATATATTTTGGAATAAAAATATTAAATTATTTTGGTAACTTTTAAAATAGATAAGAAAAACTATTACGTTTAATCAATTTTTTCTTGTTGTTTGAAATCGAAAAACCTTTCGGTCATCATCGTCTTGTATAAAAAAAAAAAAGAAGAAAAGAAAAAAACGAAAAATGAAGACCCCCCCCCCCTAACCCTCGAATATTCTAATAGCGTCAGGGTTCGAAGAGAACAAAAGTTGATCAAAAGATATTGAAAGATAAAAGAGCGGAAACTAACACTTGAATAGATGACACAAAGTGTAGATCCAGCTATAGGTTCCTGGGGATTGATTAGCCCGAACTCATAAAAATTGTATGTGCGCATATTTTGGCCATATCTCGGAAAATTAAATTTTTATTTTCGACAACTCAAAATTTAGGGGAAACCTGGAATAAAGGAAAACAGAAAATTCAGATTTTCTCCAAATCGGGTGGAACGATTTTAATAAAATTGTTATGTACACATATTTTGGCCCTATCTCTGAACATTTTTATTCATTTTTTCGATAACTCAAAATTTGAGCGTAACTACAATAAGAAAAGAAAAAAACACAAAATTCAAAATCAGCTGGAACTATTTTAATCAAACTACATTCCTCCGAGGACACAAGGATCTCTCTACTCCGATTCGTTAGTTATCGGTAAACATTAAACGATCCTGTTATAAAACAGTTAGTTTTTCAAAACAGACTTCACCGATATCGATGAAATTTTATTAAATTGTGAAGATTAATGAATCAAACCTGTGTAAAAAATCGTAAGTACAAAACTATTAAAATAGAGAAATTAAAAAAAAATACCACTGAAAGACAAAAAAGAGTTAGATTTTAATCAAATATGATTCACAGTGAGAAAGCTTTTTAGGGGAGAAGTGAAGCAAGTATAGAGTTTACATAAATATATAGGTCTAAATACTCTCAAAGGGTCACTATAGTGACTGAGGGCTTGGCAATCTGAAGGGAACATAACTGTTTACGGTCCATAGGTACAATCAATGATCCTTATATCCGTCTACACAGACAAGACGATAAATCCTGTATATATTTCAAACTTTGCATTTATATTTCTTTGTATTGTCCTACATATAAAAAAAATATAGCGTTAGCAAAAAAAATGACCTTGAAGTAGTTAAGAGGCAAAACCTATCGTGTTCAAAAAAAATTTGGAAAATATTTTGTATAGGTTATTAAATAAAACTAGTTATTCTGATTATGAATATGTACGTTTCTTACGAAAAAAAAAAAATGTTTGGCGCTAGAGAAAATTTAAAGTTTCGATATACCCCCTCACCCTAAATTGAACACGGCGTGACCTAAAAATCTGAAAACTTAATGATTTAAAATTAAATTGCAGTGCGAAATCGTAAATTATAGTTTTTTTGTATGAAGAAAACAACTTAATTTAACCACACAATGAGAAATGCATAACGTATAAGTTTTAAAAGCAATTTTTGTGAGTAGTGAGACAAACAATTCAATAGCGATTAAAAAATCTATTGATTTCTCTTATTAGGGTCCGTAGGTAAAACTCAGGGCCTTTATAATTTCACGCGCGCAAAATTTAAAAAAAAATTATTTAATTTGTGCGAGTTCGATTTTATAAAAATAATTGACCCTATATGTCAACGGACCATAGTGTGGTTTTAGTACAGGCTTGACCCTTTTATTTCATTTAGTCTTGGGTTAAATCCCTCTCGTTCATCTTTCCTATCTGGTGTCCCTTGAACAACACGTACCCTGACGCTACTATATTCGAAGACTATATTTTATGTTCTTTCCTTCATTTTTTTAAGGCGATGATGAGCAAAAGAATTTTTGCCTTCAAGCAAGGAAAACAATGTAATTAAATAGGCCACATTTTTTCAAAGCCAGTGTACATAATTTATTTACATTTCTTGACTGACATTTACAGAACTGACATTTTTAAGACAAATAGTTCCAATTGCTTTTTATTTAGTTTATTTAAGTTTGTTGAACGAAAAACATTGTGCATTGTTTTTACACCGATTATTCACAGAAATTCGTATTCAATTTAAACTACATAATTTTGGTTGACACTGTACTTAAAATCACTAAAAGTCACATTCTTCCCTCACGTGTTTTAAAGTCAAAAAACTTTCGATCATCATCGTTTTCTAAAAAAGGAAGAAAAAACCCCTGGAATACTCTAATAGCTACAGAGTCGAAAGAGAACAAGAGTTGGTCAAGAGAGGCTTGATAAAAAATCAACTAACCCAAGACTAAATGAAATAGCTGTAAATCCAGCTATGTTCCTTCGGGGGATTGTCAAACCCCCCTGAGGTTACTAAATAACACAACTCACGCATGCGCATTAAGTCCAC
Organism: Aphrophora alni; assembly: GCA_963513935.1. Taxonomy (NCBI): domain Eukaryota; kingdom Metazoa; phylum Arthropoda; class Insecta; order Hemiptera; family Aphrophoridae; genus Aphrophora; species Aphrophora alni. Next base: position 18,729,098 of record OY740776.1, on the reverse strand, counting down.
CTTGATCCGTCCAAAGTGGTAAAGTACCTGCTACTGAACCTAACCTCACCTTGACATCGAGTAGGTTGTTTACCTCGCTATCAAGCAGACGTCAAGATGTATTTATCTAAGAATGAACTTTAGCATCCTTGAGTTCACGTTTGACCTTAAAAGTACCTTTTTACGCACTTGGGAGTTTTTATTTACTCGCCAACTTTTACAAACAAGTTATTTATGTCAACTAGTGCGTAAGTACTGAGCATGACTAAACAAAACTTCAAAGTTAATTATAAGTATGAAAACAGATGTTTGGTAAAACCAGCTGTTGAGAAAAATCACAAATGGTTAGGTTAGGTTAGGTAGGGTTAGGTTAGGTTAGGTTGTTTTTCAAACTTGAACATTTTATATAACTTTCCATTTTGTAATCAGAAATTACGAAACGAAAAAAAAAGTATAAACGATTCACGAATTTCAACAAAAATTCTATAAATAAAGTTGTATATCACTGATGAAAAATTTTTGTAAAGCCATATAAAAGTTTCATAAAATAGTTGTGAATAGAAATATGTAAAAACTTTTACCAATTTCAAAGTAGTTTTTATGAAATATAATTTTTTATGTCCGGGGGCCACTAAAATCAAGCCTATTTTGATTGGTAAATATTTACAGTATATGACTCCACATACAAACATAACCTAAACCGTTTACTAAATAAACCTTTTATAAAACTAATTTCACTAAACAAACACAATAACAAACACTACACTTATTTATTTATATATAATACACAATTTCATAAACGTTATTCACTATAAATCACCAAAATAATATTTCAGATCATAGATTTGAAAGCAGTGGTAGAGAGTTCGAAATTCAAGCTTTCTATTGGTACAAATATCATTGTCCTAAAGTCAGTGTATATAACGGGTATAGGTCCTGAAAGTTGTCGAAATTCAAGTGTTGCGTCGTCCAGTTTGACGCTCGGAGCAGCTGTTTAGAGTTCTGCAATTACTCCATCGATCATTAGACATGTTAATATTCATTTTAGAAAAATATGGCAAATAGAAAGATTAAAGTTTGAAAAGTTTCCTTTCCAACGGTATAAAGTTTATTGAGATTGGATGACAATTAGTGGGTCAAATATTAGAATGTAGCGCGCACTGTTAAAAATGACAAAGCAGTGCAACATGTTGCAGTTTGGCAATGCTAAGGTTGATAGGAGCATGAAATTTGATTTAGAGGACTTTAGTGTCTTCATATTGAACTCTATTGAAATTCGAAATAAAATTGGGTCTGCGTCGGACCAGACGGTGGAAGTTACACTTCTTTGGCCATTCACTCACACACACGCACACAGACAGACAGGCAGGATACATAAATGAAATATAACACATTTTTCCCTGTTATTCAATATATTACAAGTGACTTCAGTATATTATATTATACACCCTTTATATTATCACTATCAGTAATTTCTTCTATAAATCATTCTTTCATCGTGGTTATTTTCTGGTTGGTCATTAGAAATCGTACTGTATTCCAGGAAAGACACAATCATATAGAAAACAAATCATTGAAACACGATCAATAAATAATCATTAAAAAATATATTATTCTAAAATCACCAAAAAATCAAGCAATGAAAACACAATGACGCACAACAACGAACCAGCCTACTGCGCATCATATACTGCGCATGATCTCTCAGTTCGATTTTTCTCAGTTTTAGCGTGACGCGGTTTCTCGACCAACACCCCCATCGCAAAGAAGTAGAACTTCAAAAATCAAATTTAAAATGTCAAAATGGTGGCCATTTTAAACAGATTTTTGTCCTTATCTCGCGTGTTATTTAACTTATAAAACACTAAATTACATAAAAATTTACATATTTCAATTCTGCATGTAAATGGTACCTAACCTAACCTCTCCACGACGACAAATAGTGAAGTTATTGTAAAAAGTCTCCCTAAAAAAATGTGATATTCGTACAGTTACGAGATCAGGGACTAATCAGCGGCGAAGCGACCTTTACATTACATGATGAGACTGGGTATGTAACACGATGGCGACGCAACAACGATTTTTTGCCCATCACCCTAACTTTCTCTCTCCTACGGATTTATGACAAAGTGAAAACATATTTATTGAAATGTGTTTACAAATAATGGAAATCTTGATCAAACAACAAAATCCTTAGTGTTTATAGGATGTGAAAGTGATTCTAGGAACAGGTTCTGTGCACATCTTGAAGGCTTTACACTACCGGAAGTGCCAATGCCATCGACAAGAACTAGATTTTCCTCGCCAATATTTCATCTCTCTGGTTGATAGGTTTTAGTTGCGTGAAAACTGGAAATGCTCCCTTGAATAAATTTAACTTACGATTAATTTTTGTTTTAAATTGTTGTTGGTAAACCTGACAGACCAGTTTTTTAGAACAAAGTATAAAGTTATTTAAGAGAGCGGCGTAGCTCAGTTTTTTCAAGTTTGCGTTAATCTCAACGCTGTTCGAATTACCGCATCCTCAAGGTAGGAATGTGTCTGGGGTGGAGAGGAAAAGTGGAGCCCCCACACTTTGTTTGTTGCGTTTACTTTCAGCGGTACAACCCCAATAAAAAAATATATACCCTACCTCAAATGTTTCTGCCTAAACGCGTACCCTACTTTCGTTTCTTTTATCGGTGTAAATAAGAATAAAACATTTACAAAAGTCTGTCACAAAGTTTTAACTTTAGGAATCAAATGTAGCTAAGCAGTAATTTGTGTACCTAGTTTTCTTGGACTGGGTTATACCGCCAAGTCAGGTTAGGGAAGCAAGTAGAAGGGAGGACACGCCCCCTTACACCAGACACAATCCTAGTCTGGGGCTACTGTAATGTTAAAGATTATAGATACCTATAATATACTAGTTATAGTATAGTATTATAGTTAAAGTTTAGTTATTGTAGCTCATGTATCACTGAGGATGGCGGCTTTGTAGTTGAAACGCGTTTCATTAAAAAAACGTAATTTTGTGAGACGGTTAATATGAACAAAAACTGTTTAAAATGGTCGCCTTTTACTGAATTTCAACAACGTTCTACAGGAGTAAACTATAATTTCATCTATTCTTCATTTTTGTAGCCGCTATTTTGTTCACCCGTAAGGGCCGAGATATTGACACGTGGGAAGCGAGTATAAATGGACAGGTTTCATCTGAGCTGTGAGCTGCGCGTGGAAGGGAGGTATAAGTTTGTAGTTCGAGACCGCGTGGGGACTGAGGCATTGTAGGGGAAACAGTCGGCGCCGGCTACTGTCCACGATCCAGCAGACATCGTTGTTAGTACCAACACCCGACACAGACTGAGGCGACCGCTTCCCCCACCACCTTACTGACGCCTAGACCCACTGCGCACCCAAACTCCACAGCTCAGATTGCCACGCCGCCTCTCTCCTCGTTAGTGAGTTCGAGTAGGGTTCTTCTTGCCCCACGTTGGACCGCCACTTACCACGCCGAAAGTCTTGTCTGACTTCACGCGAATTTAAGATTCTTGTTCCCTTTTTTGGAACACTATTATCACGAACTCTTAAACTCGCTGTACGATCACCACCGACTGGGCGAACCACCTTTCTTTTCAGAGCAGGCGCGGGCAAGGCCAAGATGCTCACTTTTACTTTTTTAAATCAAAGATTTTGCAACTCTTGGCTCTAATAAGTATGAGCTTGTCCTCATAAACTTACTAAATTTTAATTAACGCAAAATTCCCTGAATTTTATCTCAATGCTCGATTATTTAACTTTTTTAAGATTAACTCTCTCTCTCTCCAAGGTCGTGCCTTTTGGGAGAAATCGGCTCTTAAGTTCTGATGATAACTTTTTAAAATTTTCAAATTATATTACCAGAGCACATATATATAAAATTTATGTTAAAATAAAGTTAATAGCATACACAGAATGGATTTATATTAAAAACACAACAAAATTTAGAAATGAATTATTTGTATATTATCTCCTCTTTTCCACAGAAAAATTATATATTCAAAACTTTTTTAATCACACAAAACAATTTAATGGAACAATAACACAACTATTTATTTATTTAACAACATTAATTAATGTAAGATTATCTATATATTAAACAAAAATAAAAGCTCTTGACTTTCCAGACAGAACCACAAACAGTTTTTCCTGTACTGAAAAAGTCGTATTTAAATTATTAATTATTATCAACACCAAAGCAGAGGTTTAAAAAATGAATTTAATTTTTAATAATTCCCCTAATGACGTTATATTTGAAAAGAAGTTAATATTTGCGAATTATTCCTTAAGTATAAGATACCTTCACACTTTAATAGAAGTTCTAGTTGGATTTGGAATTTGTTGTATTATTAGGATGATAGTGATGTGATGTTTTCTATCCAGAGTCTGTAAGCTGCTATGTAGTTGAATGCTGGTCTCGAATTCTTCTAAGTCGCCTTGAAGATCGATTAAAGTTGAAATTATTCTAAGTCCAATTAGTAGAGTGACAGTTGAATCTTCCTCTCAGCTCAGAGTCGGTTGCAGAGGAAACGTCCTTTAAGCGTCGATTCCAAATCAAAAGTAATCGTCTTTCGACGATTAAAACTCGGTCTCCCTGTCAGTGGGAATTAATCCACTTTTCTGGAGCCAATTTTCCTCCCTTTTTGGGAAAAAGGTATTTTCCATATATTATGTGTTTTCAGGCCCTTTTGGTCTGAAATATTTACACTATATGTTTTATTAGTCCTATTTTTTGACTAACGAATAGTTTTCTTCCTTAATTATTAATTAAACCACCTTTTAATTAATAATTTATAGTATTTTTTCTTTAACGTTATCTTTGATCCATGTTGGCAACATGATGATTCTGACTTTAGACTCTGCTTGAAGATGCGCGCGCAACTGTTCATGTTTTGGCATGAAAATCTCTACTTTTGACGTTTTTTCGTTCAACTCGCTATAACTTTCGAACGCTCGAACCGATTTTAAAGTTCCTTTCGGATTCTTCTTCCTTTCCATCTTGTGGGTCTTGTGGAACTTGATTCATCGCTCTACTACGCTTCGTTCGCGAGTTATCGCCCTTTTCCTGAAATTTGATTTTTCCCCTTTTCAAATTTTGAGATAAGTCCTTTCTCAAAATTCTTTTGACGAAATCTTGTTCCTCTTCTACTACGACGAAAAACTATGTTTGCACTTTTCCCATAACTCGTTTGGTTGTCGAGTTATTCGCCTTTGAAGTCCTTAAGTTTGTGTCGTATGAGTTTATGTTCATAAAAACCCCCCCATTATATATTATTACTTCTGCTTTGGTGTTTTACCATTTTACATACTAAATACATATAATTATCATGTTACTTTACCCCTTTAACGTTTATTTTACCCGCTTTTGGGCTTTGAAGTTTTACATTTTGTAATTATTATATCTCCCTTATTTTATTTTCAAATTTGATTCTAAGTACCTATTATTGTGCCCTATTGTGGTCTCTACAATAGTACTTATTATTATTTTTTAAATGATCCCCCCTTCAACTCAAAAATTCCAAAAAACTCCCCAAGAATGACTTTCTAAGTCCATTCTCACCTGTTAATTATTATTAATTCATATTTTTTATTTGTGATTATTGTTACTTCCCCACTTGGTTATGACTCTACGATTTTTGAATTTTGAATTTATTCTTTTTCCAAATTTTAGGTTTTTGAGCCCTTCTAAAAACTTGAATAACTTTTTTGTTTTATGTGATTTTAAATTTATTCTTCGATATTATTGGTCGGTTGACTCTACTGAATATTTATTTATATTAATAATTTAGTTTTTTAATAAAATAGGAACTAAGGCAGTTTGACTTTTCACGTCTGAACAAGCAAGTTTGCTCTCGAGCTGGCGTGACGTCATCGCCCCACCTCGTCCCCACTCTACAAGGTTTAGCGCGGCAATTTAACTTGTTTTAAATGGACTTGAGACGTTTGGCTTTTTCCAAACCGCCTCAAAATCCCCCCTTTGAACTAAAATTTTCGGTTAAAATGAAAATATCCTATTTTTCATTTTTTAAAAAACTAAAATTTTAGTATTAAACCCCTTTTTCGACATATCACATTTCATATTAACTATTTATTTATCATCTCTATTAATCATCAACATAAAGTTTGACATATTAACCTAACAACTTATATAAACACATTTATTTATCTCTAAAAAACATCTCCTCCATCATTTCATATATTGATATACTCAAAACACATTTTATTCATTATAGTATAATTTTTATATATTCAAAACACATGTTATTTATGATAGTATAATATTTATATATTCAAAACACATGTTATTTATTATGGTATACATACAAATTTGCTTAAGCGTTCTTATAGTCCATTACAGCCGTTTCATCTAAACGTCCTTGCTGTAAATAAACACATTATCACACACAAAACATATTACATTTATATAAGGAATAATTCGTCTTATATGATTATATTTATCTGCTTTGGTTGAATTTAAAACTATGCCTACATATATATAAAGTACTTGGTAACTACAACGATTATTATCCTAATTGTAGTTAAAAAGAAAACATCATTTATTTAATCGAAATCTCTCATTAATAAAAAACAAAACAGTACACATTTAAACATCCATTCATTCATTTCCATCACCCATCTGCTAATTTGCTTGACAGGTTGTCGTTCAATATTTGTTTATCAATATCCTGTTTTCCCCTTCACCTCCTCGTCTATACTTTGTTTATTCAGGTGCGGCTTGCAGATGCGTGTTACCGCTAGGCTCCTGACCTTGTACACTTAGGAATTTATTGAAGCTTTATCCTGTTATTCACTGACCTAGGTTACATTCTTTTAATCAGCTGAGAGTCCGTTATTTCCCTTTTACCTCACTCGCTTCTACACTTTACATATTACAACTTTTAAACATTACAACTCATACAATTTATTCATGAAATTTCTTCAAATCTTTGATGTCATAACGACCTTTAACTTTTTGAGTGTCGATATTTGTTACCTCATATGTTTTTCTCCCCATGACTTTGCTCACGACATATGGTCCACCATATACGAGCATTAATTTTTCGGTCTCGCTTTTATCCAAATTCGCTCTATTTGCATTCAATACGAGAACACGATCTCCTACCTGAAATTTTGTTTCTCGTATTCTTTGGTTAATTCTCTCCGCTCGCCTTGTGCCGATTTGCGTCATCCTTTGAAGACATTTTTGCTTCTTTTCTGCCCAAGTTTCACTCTGTCGTAGCTCTCTGTCTCGTGGGAAATATGACTCCCATACATAATTTGGATCCCTATTCAACTGTATTTGTATTGGTGCATACCCGGTAGTTTCATTTGGTGTGTTGTTGATCAACTCTTCTATAAAAGGTAATTGCTTCCGCCAAGTGGTTTGAGTATCGTGACAATAAGTGCGTAATAGTCTCCCCACTTCTTTGTTGACTCTTTCTGCCAAATTTACCTGAGGATGTCTTACCGGGATTAACACATGTTCTACTTTTTGTTCAGCCATCCACTTCTTCCAATTTCTAGATGTAAATGCTGCTCCAAAATCAGTTAAAATCTTCTGCGGTTTCCCAAAATTGTTCATATAATCTGTCATATGTTTGATGCTGTTATTTGTGGTTGGATTTCTTACTGGATATAGTTTTATAAATTTTGAAAAGGTATCTATTATAACTAAAATATGTTGTATATTTCCAAGTCCTTTTGGCAATGGACCTAAGTAGTCTATGGCTATCATCTCGTTGATGTCCCTTGGAACAATAGCCTTAGACATTCCTTGCAAATATTTATTCGTCTTTTTCGCATATTGGCAAATTCTACATTTTTTGATTACCTGTAATATTCTATACCCAGCATTTTTTATATAAAAACATTTATTTATCATCGCTAACAATTTGTTCCTTCCTAAATGGCCATATATTCTGTGAACTTCGCTTATGAAATCATTTTTGTTTATTTCAGGGATAATTATTTTCCATTTATTATTAATCTCCTGATATACAATATCATTAATTATTCTAAAATTATCTCTTTCCTGCAAGTTTATTCCTTTCATTGTTAATTCCTGTAATTGATTATTTCTAAAATTTTGCATTATATCCTGAAATTTTCTTGTTGTGACTAATTTTGACTGACTTAATTTTAACCTAATTTTATTTCCACTTGGACAATTTTCGTTTTGACCATCATACATCCTGCTTATGATGTAACAAGGAACGTTTATTTTTCCTGCACAGTGTTCAATTTTGGCATCATACTCTTGGATTGCCAGTATCCATCGAGTTAGACGAGCTGTAGTTAATTTGCAGCTTCTTAGGAACTTTAAAGCTTTGTTATCAGTTATCACCGTCAGTGGTGCCCCTACAATCAATGGCCTAAACTTCTCCAGACCATGAACTATGGCTAACAACTCCTTCTCACAGATGGTATAAGCTAACTCCGCTTTCTTTAAAGTTCTGCTCACAAATCCTATAACTTGTAACTCGCCCAACTCATTTTTCTGGTACAACTGGCTAGCAATTGCACCATCACTCGCGTCGGTTTGCAAAAACGTTTCCTTGCCTTCCACAGGATGCATGATTGTTACAGATTTCTTAAATAATGATTTAGTTTTCTCAAAAGCGTTTTGCATTACATGGTCCCACTTAAATGGTTCATTTTTTCTTAATAATTTTAACAATGGTTTAATTTCATGGGAATATCTTGAAGTAAACCTAGAATAGTAATTCACAAACCCTAAGAACGATTGCAGTTTTTTCTTATTAGTCGGTCTCGGAAAATCACTGATAGCTTGCAATTTTTCCGGATCCGTACTTATGCCTTGTTGCGAAATTACATATCCTAAAAATTTTACCTCCTTTTGACAAAAATAAGTTTTGGTGGGATTTATCGTTAGATTTCCTTCTTTAAATTTTTCAAAAATCGTTTTTAAATGCTCCAGGTGTTCTTCAAAAGTCTCAGACATGCATAACAAGTCATCGACATAGCCTAACGTGTAGTCGTCGACTTCAGTACCTAAGGTTAGGTCTATTGTCCTTATCAGCGCTGCCAAAGAATTTTGAAGTCCAAACGGTATCACTGTATAGTTATACACTTTATTGTTATATAAAAATCCTGTGTATTTTTTAGACTCCTCCGATAGTGGGACTTGCCAGAAACTAGATGTTAGATCGAACTTAGTTATGAATTTTTTGTTACGACCTTTCCTTAAAATTTCTTCTATAGGCGGCGCACTTTCATAATCCGGCTGTATTATCTGATTCAGTCTTCTAGCATCCATACATAGCCTAACGGTTTTATTCGGCTTTAACACTACCACCATCGGATTAATATACGGTGTTCGGGATCTCTCTATAACTTTATACTTTAGCATTTTATCTATTTCCTCCTGTACTTGTTTCCTATAATTTATTGGAATGGGGTAATTTCTATTAACATAAGTTTTATTATCAGTGATTTTTAGTTCATGAATGTATTTATTAGATTTTCCTGGAATTTCGCTAAACACAGTATTATATTTTTCCACCAAAACTTTTATTTTTTCTTCTTGATCGATTGTTAAAACACTATTTCCTAAGCCTAAAATTTTGCCGTTTTCTTCAAACATTAATTCTTTTACATGAAACTCTTCTTTCCTTTTATATTTCACCTTGGGCCGTCCTCCTTTTATTTTATACTTCGTAGAATTTTTGAATTTAACTTTCTTCTTTCGATACCTTAAATTTCGTCCATTTTGTCTCTCCGGATCCGCCATTGTTATTGTAGCTCTCCTTTCTCTCTCGTCTCTGGCGTCGAATCTGTTTTGTGTAAGTTCCGAATCGTTTTCAGAGTTATTTTGCAAATTTTCGTCGTATTGTATTATTTTATTATTTTCGTCGATTGTTGCCTTTGGCACATTTTTATTTCCTTTATTCTCCGCTCCTTTCAGCCCTTCATCTTTATTAATTAATTGGTTACCTTTATCCCACGCTTTTAACAGCACTTCATCATTGTTAAAATTTGCATTTTTCCTCTTCGCCGATTCCTTCCTTACACTTAACTTGCTTCCTCGCTTTTGACCACTTTCTGATTTGTCACTACTCGGTCTAGACACGTCCTTTGCTTTTTGTTTTAGGTCCGTAGGCATTTTAACGGCCAACACACAAGCCCCTTTTGCTCGCTTGTGCGAATTTGAGCCTCCTTTATTCGCTGCTGACGACTCTACCATTTTACCGGTTTCGCCGTCCTTTTGATGTTCAGTCTGCGCGTTTTTATTGCTCAATCTTAATCTCCTATTCTCCGCTTTTCTAAGCACTACTTTATTATTAATTTTTGCAAAAAACTGGCTCACCCTATTCTTACACTCTTTGTCACCTCCGGTATAGTCACATTTCAGTCTAGACACGTCCTTTGCTTTTGGTTTTATGTCTACCGGCATTTTGGTAGACAACGTATAAGCCCCTGATACTCGCTTATACGAATTTGAGCCTCCTTTATTTGCAGCTGACGACTCTACCATTTTACCGGTTTCGCCGCCATTTTGATGTTCGTTCTGCGCGTTTTTATTGCTCAATCTTAAACTACTATTCTCCTTAAGAAAATCTACAACAATAAATTCATTTTCCTTTACCAGTTGTAGGAAACCCTTTTCCATATTAATTCGACTTCGATATTTGCACATTAAATCACAACCCATTATAATTTTGCTTTCCAGCTTTGGTACCACCATAAATACCCCTCTTATTGCTTGGTTATTTATTCTAATTTCCAATAATGCCTGTAATTTAATCTTCTGTCGTTGGCTTTTTATCGCTGTCACCATCTCCGTATTTACAACTGGTAATTCCATGATTTTATCGTTCCTATTTTTAAGCACATGTTTATAAAAATCCTCTTGAACACAGGACATTTGAGCTCCGGTGTCAATGGACATATTTACTTTTATATTTTCGATTTCTATCCCTATTTCCGGACATTTTTCGTAAACTTCACTATTTAAAATTTTATTATCTCTTTCCTCCATTAAATCTTTCTTAATTTCTGTGTTTAAAATCCCCAATTTAATTTTATTTATTTTCTGATCCCCTCTTTTAAGTTTGCTAAATTTGGTTTTATCGTCGATCTCAATTCCGTTTGTATTATCCTTTTTCTGCCAAAAATTTTGCCTTGAGATCTCGTATTTTAGTTTTTTGTGACCTTGGGCGGGAATTTTTGATTTGAAGGACCAGGGTTTTGAGGTATTTGTGGTTGAGGTTTATTCTGGGTTTGACCATAGGATCGAGGGTTAGGGTTTTGGGATGGTTTTGAGTAGTCTTGATTCCTTTGCCTGAAATTTTGATCTCTTTGTGGTCCGTCCCTCCTTTCGAAACTATCTGGTCGGCGAACTTCTCTCGTCATTCCGTCTACGTTTTCAATGGTCCTCAAAAACTTGATAGCGTCCTCCAAATGCTCACTAGCCCTACCAATACACGCTAATTGAACTTTCTGGTCGAAATGCCTCATTAGTTGGTATATAAGGAACTCTTCCGGAATTTTGGGTTCCAAATATTCGGCCTTTCGCACCATTTTACAAAAATAATCAACCCTACTCATATTTCCGTTAGGATTATATCTATGGTTTTCTATCTGATTCCTAACTACTTGTTGCGTTTGATAACCCCAATAATGCTCTAAAAATAACAATTTAAACTGGCTATATTCTTCTGTATCTCGCTTGATTATTTCCCACCACTCCATGGCAGCTCCTTTCAATTTTTTCTCCACTACTTTCAATTTATCATTTTCTTCCATGACGGGATTTATTTCTTGGAATACCTCTTCAATTTGTTTCAAAAATTGCACAGGATTTTCTCTTGAATTTCCCCAAAATTCTATAGTTTTTGACTCTAAATTTGCCCTATCTAAATAAATTATATTTTTAGCATTACCACCGGTTTCTTTAATTTTGGCAACTTCCCTAATTTTAACTTCTAATTTTTTAACTTTCTCCCCAATTTCTATAGTCGACTTTCCCTGTTCCTTTAAACTGTCCGTCATTTTTTTAATTTCCCCTACGCACTCTTCCACTTTTTCTTCACAAGTTTCTATTCGCCTCGTATTTTCGGCCATATTACTATCTATAGATTCCTTTATTTCCTCCATATATTTCCCTATTTCCTGTTTCCTAGCTTCTTCCCTTTGGATCCGTTTTGTCTCCATTTCTTCCTCTCTCTTCATTCTCTTGGCTTCAGCTTCTTCTCTTTCTTGCTTCCATCTTGCTTCCATTTCTTCTCTCTCCTGCTTCCTTCTGGCCTCCACCTCTTCTTTTTCCTGTTTCCGCAATACCTCCACTTGGATCCATTTGGACTCCATCTCTTCTTTCTCCCTCTTTCGCAATGCTTCCATCTCCTCCTTTTCTTGCTTCCTTTTGGCTTCCAATTCTTCATCTCTCTTCATCCATCTGGCTTCCATTTGGATCTGCTTGGCCTCCGCTTCTTCCTTTTCCTTCTTCTGCTTGGCTTCCAGCTCTTCCTTCTCCTGGTTTCTCTCGATTCTTTCTTCTAATCTTCTTAATTTGTCCTCGTCTTCCTTCTCCTTTTCTTTTCTCTGTTGTTCTGCTTTGTCCTGTTCTCTCTCTTGCTTTCTTCTATCCTCCATTTGGTTCAGATACCTCACCATTTTCTGCATTTCTGTCTCCTGTTCCTTTGAACCCTCCTGTTTTGCTGGATCTTTCGCTGGTCCCGTTTTCACTTCACTTATTCACTTGATTTTATTGATTAGTTAAAAAATTTAAATTTCGGTTTAATTTGGACTCTACTTTTAATTATTATTATTCTTGCAATTTATTATATTTGTCGTTGTAATTACCAGCACAACTTATTACTAACACACATGTACATATAAATTATATCAGAACTTAAGATATTCTCGTTCGTATGAAACACTAAAAAATTCAAAATTTTGAAAATTTGTTCCAAAACTTTGCTTTTTCGTGCTCCACGCTATTGGGCGCCACTTGCCACGCCGCCTCTCTCCTCGTTAGTGAGTTCGAGTAGGGTTCTTCTTGCCCCACGTTGGACCGCCACTTACCACGCCGAAAGTCTTGTCTGACTTCACGCGAATTTAAGATTCTTGTTCCCTTTTTTGGAACACTATTATCACGAACTCTTAAACTCGCTGTACGATCACCACCGACTGGGCGAACCACCTTTCTTTTCAGAGCAGGCGCGGGCAAGGCCAAGATGCTCACTTTTACTTTTTTAAATCAAAGATTTTGCAACTCTTGGCTCTAATAAGTATGAGCTTGTCCTCATAAACTTACTAAATTTTAATTAACGCAAAATTCCCTGAATTTTATCTCAATGCTCGATTATTTAACTTTTTTAAGATTAACTCTCTCTCTCTCCAAGGTCGTGCCTTTTGGGAGAAATCGGCTCTTAAGTTCTGATGATAACTTTTTAAAATTTTCAAATTATATTACCAGAGCACATATATATAAAATTTATGTTAAAATAAAGTTAATAGCATACACAGAATGGATTTATATTAAAAACACAACAAAATTTAGAAATGAATTATTTGTATATTATCTCCTCTTTTCCACAGAAAAATTATATATTCAAAACTTTTTTAATCACACAAAACAATTTAATGGAACAATAACACAACTATTTATTTATTTAACAACATTAATTAATGTAAGATTATCTATATATTAAACAAAAATAAAAGCGCTTGACTTTCCAGACAGAACCACAAACAGTTTTTCCTGTACTGAAAAAGTCGTATTTAAATTATTAATTATTATCAACACCAAAGCAGAGGTTTAAAAAATGAATTTAATTTTTAATAATTCCCCTAATGACGTTATATTTGAAAAGAAGTTAATATTTGCGAATTATTCCTTAAGTATAAGATACCTTCACACTTTAATAGAAGTTCTAGTTGGATTTGGAATTTGTTGTATTATTAGGATGATAGTGATGTGATGTTTTCTATCCAGAGTCTGTAAGCTGCTATGTAGTTGAATGCTGGTCTCGAATTCTTCTAAGTCGCCTTGAAGATCGATTAAAGTTGAAATTATTCTAAGTCCAATTAGTAGAGTGACAGTTGAATCTTCCTCTCAGCTCAGAGTCGGTTGCAGAGGAAACGTCCTTTAAGCGTCGATTCCAAATCAAAAGTAATCGTCTTTCGACGATTAAAACTCGGTCTCCCTGTCAGTGGGAATTAATCCACTTTTCTGGAGCCAATTTTCCTCCCTTTTTGGGAAAAAGGTATTTTCCATATATTATGTGTTTTCAGGCCCTTTTGGTCTGAAATATTTACACTATATGTTTTATTAGTCCTATTTTTTGACTAACGAATAGTTTTCTTCCTTAATTATTAATTAAACCACCTTTTAATTAATAATTTATAGTATTTTTTCTTTAACGTTATCTTTGATCCATGTTGGCAACATGATGATTCTGACTTTAGACTCTGCTTGAAGATGCGCGCGCAACTGTTCATGTTTTGGCATGAAAATCTCTACTTTTGACGTTTTTTCGTTCAACTCGCTATAACTTTCGAACGCTCGAACCGATTTTAAAGTTCCTTTCGGATTCTTCTTCCTTTCCATCTTGTGGGTCTTGTGGAACTTGATTCATCGCTCTACTACGCTTCGTTCGCGAGTTATCGCCCTTTTCCTGAAATTTGATTTTTCCCCTTTTCAAATTTTGAGATAAGTCCTTTCTCAAAATTCTTTTGACGAAATCTTGTTCCTCTTCTACTACGACGAAAAACTATGTTTGCACTTTTCCCATAACTCGTTTGGTTGTCGAGTTATTCGCCTTTGAAGTCCTTAAGTTTGTGTCGTATGAGTTTATGTTCATAAAAACCCCCCCATTATATATTATTACTTCTGCTTTGGTGTTTTACCATTTTACATACTAAATACATATAATTATCATGTTACTTTACCCCTTTAACGTTTATTTTACCCGCTTTTGGGCTTTGAAGTTTTACATTTTGTAATTATTATATCTCCCTTATTTTATTTTCAAATTTGATTCTAAGTACCTATTATTGTGCCCTATTGTGGTCTCTACAATAGTACTTATTATTATTTTTTAAATGATCCCCCCTTCAACTCAAAAATTCCAAAAAACTCCCCAAGAATGACTTTCTAAGTCCATTCTCACCTGTTAATTATTATTAATTCATATTTTTTATTTGTGATTATTGTTACTTCCCCACTTGGTTATGACTCTACGATTTTTGAATTTTGAATTTATTCTTTTTCCAAATTTTAGGTTTTTGAGCCCTTCTAAAAACTTGAATAACTTTTTTGTTTTATGTGATTTTAAATTTATTCTTCGATATTATTGGTCGGTTGACTCTACTGAATATTTATTTATATTAATAATTTAGTTTTTTAATAAAATAGGAACTAAGGCAGTTTGACTTTTCACGTCTGAACAAGCAAGTTTGCTCTCGAGCTGGCGTGACGTCATCGCCCCACCTCGTCCCCACTCTACAAGGTTTAGCGCGGCAATTTAACTTGTTTTAAATGGACTTGAGACGTTTGGCTTTTTCCAAACCGCCTCAAGATGAAACCTGTCCATTTATAGAGACATTTTAATCCCATCTATAAAGTCCCATGAAGGCCTAAGCGACGCAAGAATGTAGTCATTAGACAATTACAAGTTTCAGAAAACCTGTCTAACAAACTTACTGGATAAGACCTCTTGATCTACCAATTTAACTTTTCCTTACAGAATCTAAGAAACCAAATTTTGGCCGTTCCTACGATGGTGCTCATCAACTTATCTCTTCTTCTTTCCTTTTGATGACCGCGTGATTTTTCGTAAAAAAAACTCTACGCGTAGCAGTTCAACATCGATTTAACAATTCATATTTCCAATTGGACAATGACAAAGTTATTCACTTTTTTTTATTCCTAAATGTGTAAATTAGTTGCTTTTTTTTTAAGTGAGACATTTGAATTGCAAAACAATCCTAACATATGTTTCGTTGTTCAAGGATTGTCTAGTACAATACAAAATAAAAACCGCAAAAACATTGCACAAACTGAGATGATAGTGTTTTTGGACCACTGAATAAAGCCAGATTTTGTGAAAATCTGTACAAAATTCCTTCAGACACGAAATTAGGTGGAAAGTTAGGTTTTGGGGTTACTTCAATAGGGGGGGGGGGGGAATGGAACACTCCTCCTCACCACTGCGCTCCCTTTGAGGGTTAAAAGATGAGGCAAAACGGTTATTTGTAAAATCACAAAAAGTAAACAAGATATCAAAAAAGTTTAAGACACAAAGTTGTAGCTGACTAAATGTCCCATCAAAATGGTCCTTGGTAATTTTTTCGTCAGTCGCACTGGGACAGAGATATGACCGCTCAAAATTGCAATTCATCGTATAAGGCATTTTTACAACAACAAAAACTTGGGCAGTAAGCCTCAGGGGCGCTACTTTTTCCTCATAATAAAAAAACGGGCTTACCGCATTATTGGAAAAATGACTGATGATAGGAAAAAATCGGTAATACCTCTAAATTTAACTCAACAAAATCCTACTTACCTTTTTAAATTTTTTTGTAATTTTTATACTTATCGAATAAAACAGCGGTCACACCAATTTCAATCACCCTGTATATAATATTATCAGAAGATGATTACTTGACAGTATTCGATTTAACTTCTACAAAGCTTAGGTGTGCTGTTTTCTAAAACGGAAAGAAAATTAAAAAGAAAGTGTTTCATTAAAAGTTAATTTGTTTTGTAAATTTATAAGAAACTGCGAAACGTGAGTAGCCTCGCCTAGTCTGAGGTGAAAGTAGCAGGAGATGTTGTACAGCTTGTGTGTGGCTTCTGCTCAGTAACAGGTAAACAGGGGGTTAAAAAAGTTAATGTGGTGACTGTAGGGAAGGTGTGGAACACAACTAGCACAAAAACCTATTCAGTATATGATTGTTGTAGTTGATGTATCCCTGAAGATGGCGACATTTTTGTCGAAACGTTTTTGAAAATTGAACGTTATTTTTTGAGAATCTGTGTTTGATTAAAAAAATGCTTAAACATAGCACAAACTCTCCCGCACTCCCATAAAATCAAAACCTAATAAAAAGTCTTCCTTTAAAAAAAAAAAAAAATTTTTAATTGAATACATTTCACTATTTTCATAATACAATTATTTCTATGAGAAAAATAGGGCCCCTAAGTATTATTGTCTGTTTAGGGGTTCCAACATAAATATTTAAAAATTACTCAAAAAAACAAAACTAATAATAATAAATAGTGGGAACAAAACAAAATTTGTTTTATACTAGTTACACTAATCAAAATCAAATGTTAAATACAAAACGTCCTGACACATTGCGCTACATAATGTATAATATAATGCAAACAATTACAAATAAAGCAAAATCAAAATAAACAGACATAGCTTTCTCCGCCAAATAATTCCCCATGAAATCAATAGTAAACTATTTAATTCTAGCAAAGCAGTACCCCCCAACCCATCAAGATCCACAAAAAAGCACGAACAATCAGGAAGAAGAAAAAAGGGGGGGGGAGTTCCACAATTTAATTTATTTCTAATTATTTAATAATTTTTCAAGGTCTCCATTCTCAAGCAACTTTTACTTTTTTTTAAGACGTTTATTGTATAATCATTTAATAAATATCGGTAGTTTATTAAAAATTCCAGGGGATATGAAGTTAAAAATTCCGAAAAATGTTCTGCTTTTCTAAGTTTTATCAGGTAAGAACTGCTTCTTAAATTTAGTATTTTATATAAATATATGACAACAATGAATATTTTCACCAGCTGGTTATTGTGTTAACATTTACAACAACTGACAAGGTTAGGTGATAGTTGCCCACCATAAAAACAAGCATATCTCGATTAAACTTGAGTCAATCTTAAAAAATGAGGTATCGTTAGATTTGTTATAAAAATATCCAAAAAAGTTATTTTGGTACATTTTGATACAATTAGCCATTTTAAAGTTATTTCTGTGCAAACACTTTAGACGGCAGGCATTTTGGTTTTGGATTACGAAAAATATTGATTATATATTTTTTTAGGTTTTTCCTAATTGTTATAAAACTGAAGAAGGAATTTCAAAATTATACGTTTAATAGTTTTTGAACAAAAAAATAATACGTGAAAAAACAAAATGGCACCTGTGTGAGTAACTGGGGACTTTCAGACGATTTCAATATGATATTTAGATTTACTTTTGGGTCAGAAAAAATACCTTAAAATATTGGTAGAGAGTTCAGAAACACTCTGTATGTACGACTTTTATTGGTTGTTCAAGCAAAACAATTTATACTAAATTATTTAATCATTGGTTTCAGTTTGAAAACAAAATGGCGCCTGTGTGAGTAAATGGGACTTTCAGACGATTTCAATACGATATTTAGATTTGCTTTTGGGTCAGAAGTAAAGCCTTAAAATATTGGTAGAGAGTTCTGAAACACTCTGTATGTACGACTTTTATTGGTTGTACAAGCAAAACAATTTATACTAAATTATTTAATCATTGGTTTCAGTTTGAAAACAAAATGGCGCCTGTGTGAGTAAATGGGACTTTCAGACGATTTCAATACGATATTTAGATTTACTTTTGGGTCAGAAGTAAAGCCTTAAAATATTGGTAGAGAGTTCTGAAACACTCTGTATGTACGACTTTTATTGGTTGTACAAGCAAAACCATTTACACTAAATTAGTTAATCACTGGTTTCAGTTTGATTACTCATCTCCATGATAAGGGACGAAGCTCAGGAATTACACCCTCTAGTGCTGCCATCTATCCGACACCTCCCACACTAGCGCATTCTATATCTGAACCCATTAGTTGAGCTACGGGACTTCTAAAGCTACAAGTATCAATGTCTTGGTCAACTTACCGTTCATCTTGGTACTTAGTGTCGGCATTAACAAAGTAAGCCAACTGTAGAGCAGGAACACTGATGATAAGACCATCCTCGCTCACTTCAGTACTTCCGAAGAAGACGGGGAACGCATGAGCGTCCCAAGTCACAGGGTTGAACATTATGGGAAATGTTAGGTTTAGAGTTTTGTTCACGACCTGTACAAAGAAACAGTAATAATTTAGTAATTGTTGGGTTGGAAAATTGATGTGCATGGAGGTTATTTTGTAATGTACTCAGTTCATGATTACTTCTTTACTTTTAAATAAATATTGAGCTTAACTTGTGACATGTTTTAAAAATTAAATTTAAACACGTTGATAGACTTAGGGGCGAGGAAAGGGGCGGGGCTAAGGGCACCCCACCACTTTTGACCTAAAGTGCCGGGAACTCTACTGTTTTCGTAGTTGATGCATCACTGAAGATGGTGACATTATCGTTGAAAGGCGTTAATGAGAAATTGTGTTCAAGTTTTATTATTTTTTTCGCTTGTTGTTTCGCCTTAAAAAAAAAAGAAAAAAAAAAGATGAACAGAACATCAAATGAAGATCATTCAATACTCTAATAGCTTTAGAGTCGGAAGAGAACAAGAGTTGGTCAAAATAAACCTGAAAGAAAAGATGAAAGAGATGGGGAAAATATATATACCAAATTTAGACTTGATATGTAATTTATTTCCAAAAATATAATGTTTTTTTCTATAAAATACAAAATGACGGACAGATAGACAACTAAATTTGTTTCAAACAAATTAATGCTCCTTCCATGTGTACTTTAACCCCAGAAACAATCCTCTAAAATATGCGACAAGAGTTCTGAAACACGCTGTATACTTTTTTTAACACTGTGTTTAACACTATGTTTCAAAAATATGTGCCCTACCTTCGGGATATTATTCATAGAATTAAAAGTAATGGAAAACGTTATCGTTATCTGTCGGCCATTTTGAGTTTTTTAAATAATGATAACTTTAGAAATTAGTGTACACATTTTTACCAGTATAAGTCTACTAAAAATATAAACTTTATCTTATACATTTTTTAAATGGCGCCCGTTTGTTTCAGTTATCCTTTGACTTCAACATTTTGTTTCCCTTAAAAAGAGGAAAATATTTTGTCTCTTATTTTTTTTGAAATTGTATAAGATATCTCTTCAGCCATTTTGAAATTGTATAAGATAAAGTTTTGATCCTTGCTATACTGTTAAAAAGTAGCTTACAAATTTGTAAACAATACCTCCATGTTGCAACCCCCCCCCCCGTGAAGAGCTTGTCAGTAGGGTAATATGTGGTTAATACATCACAATTCCCGTCGCAGTGTTTCTAGCCTCCTCCACCAGAGTTCCCTACTAATTTGTAGTTTCAACATTTCCCTCACAAAGCTGCGCCAACTCCGTAAAGTATGAACCCGGAATCTCTCACTCTAAAGCCGGAATAAATTCTGTACACCACAATTGGACTAGAAATCTTAATAATTTCTAAAGTTATCATTATTTTTCTGAAAAACACAAAATGACCTACAGACTGATATTGAATCGTTTTTCGACATATCTTTAAAGGAATTCTTTTCTTTATTTTGATACCCTGAATACAATCAGTGGCCTGTTGAAGGAATCTGCAACTGTTAGATTTCCCATACTAACGTATTTCCAAGGTCACCTTGCCTACACCTCGGACAAGACTAGTCAGTTACTTGATTTGCTCTAAACGTACACCTGGATTCTTGCACGAGGTTTTTCCTGACTTCTCTTTTCAAATCAGGTTTTTTACTCTCGCTTTTAGCGTGACACTATGTTCTGGTTTCATTTCTCCAAATCCAATTAACCATGGAAAAATCTTCTCACCTTGTCACGTGGTTTATCAGCTTTCATTGTCCGACGAAACTAACCGCACATGCGCGTGACGGAGGTGGTACCGATCAGGCAGCTGAATATTTTGTTTCCTTGTTGCCTTATAAAAAAGAAAAGATGAAATGTAAAACCTTAGTCCTAGAATAATCAAATATCGTCAGAGTCGGAAAAGAACAAGAGTTGGTCAAGAGAGACCTGTAGGAGAAACGAATTGAATTGCCTAACCCAAAGGCTACATGAAAAAAGGGGTAGATCCAGCTACTTTCCTCGGGATTGCCAAACCCTTATTCACTAAGTTGATTCTCTGAGGGGGGCGGGGACGCCAAATATAAAAATATTTTTCATTTTAATCGACGAATGCGTGTAAACTTGGTAAGAACAGAAGATGACAACTTAAGGGTTAAAATATTATATTGTAAAAATAACTGAGTTTATCAATTTATCACACACGCTGTAAATGTCACTCTGATTTTGCAAAGGTCATATGAAGGTTAAAAAATCGATATAAAGTGTTTTTTTCCAATACTGTATATCCCCTTTGAGAAGTCCCATCAGTATAAATGTAAAGTATAAGAAGTTTAGGGTATAAGATTAGTAGTGAAATATTTTGACAGTTTTTCAAGTTCATGAAATGAAAAAGTTATTTTCGACAAGCCGTCCGTCCGTCGTCGTTGTCGTTTGTATGTAACCACGACAGCGGTCACAAAAATGAAAATAGGAAATTAAAATTGTGTATAGGGGACTAGAGTGCTCGTATAGAACGAAAATGTCAAAATGGCGGCCATTTTAAACTGTTTCTGTTCATATCTCGTGTGTTGTGAACATAACACAATAAATTAGATAAAAATTTGCAGATTTGCATTGAACCAAACAATTTAGTATTTCCTACAAGTCCCAAGAAACCATTTTTTGTGGATTACATTTAGAGGATCTGCTTGTATTTACTTTGTATAATAGGGCTGGGTAAGTACCATGATGGCGCCATCAGCCTGTTTCTAATGGGATATCTATGAGTCACCTGACATTTGTACATTATTATACAGCCTTAACGCGTGTACAGACTAATCAAATATGTGGGTATATTTCGTCAATATTTAGGGACATTTTTCTGTAACTCTAAATTTGGTAATAGCTACCATAAGAAAGAAGAAAAAAACGCAAAACTTTCCAAATCGGATTTAATAATATTGCACACGTGAACCCAATCAAAACGTATTAGTCGTTATGTGTCCAAAAATACAGGTTCGTGAATTATTGGAAGTACGCAATTTCTCAAAATCGGCTCTACCTATTTCGTTCAAATTTTGGTGAAATGTGAAAATTAATGGCCAAATATCCTAAGTAAAAAAAAATTAATTGGTGTTAACTTAAAAATAAATAACATGAAAGTACTAGAAAAGCTTTTAGATTTAGGTCTAATTTGGGATAAAACTGCTTTCTGAATAATAATAAAAACATAAAATGTTGAGATATTGTACAACTCTCCCAACTCAACAGCTGACTTAACCCGCCATTTTCTAAAATAAGTATCCAGTTTGGTTTGTCATAAAATAAAATAATAAATCTTTATTTTATGAAGCGAAGTCAGGACCACAGAGTCCTCGTTTTTATTTAACCTCAACTAATTAAAAAAATGCACGAGTTAACACTAAATTATCATGATAACAGAATATAAAATAAACTTATTTATAAATGTAATTACAAAACAATAAAATAAAACAATATAATAATTAGAAAATATAAAAATTGTTTATTTATAAATAAAATCATGAAACCTTTAATAACTGCTAAATTAACAAACCTAACATACACGTGCATTTAAACTACTTCCCCGAAACAGCCCAATCGCCACGAACACACTATAACAAAACCAGTATAAATGGACAGGCTTCATCTGAGCTGTGGAGTTTGGGTGCGCAGTGGGTCTAGGCGTGGTCTAAGCAGCAGTGAGGTGGTGGGGGAAGCTGCCGCCTCAGTCTGTGTTGGGTGTTGGTACTAACAACGATGTCTGCAAGACCGCTGGATCGTGGACAGTAATCGGCGCCGACTGTTTCCCCTACAATGCCTCTATCCCCACGCGGCCTCGAACTACAAACTTGTACCTCCCACGCGCAGCTCACAGCTCAGATGTAACCTGTCCATTTATAATTCAAAGAGTTTTTAAACTGAGCCCAAACCTATATGCTCTTAATATTTTCCCCCAACGAGTTGCAAATCACACATGTCTTCGCTGTAAAACATTTATTAAACATAACAGGGATGCTTTGGTACAAATAATAAATATAATCCTTTTCTATTATATCTAAAATTGACGTTTAAACTAAATACAAAATTTCCCACCATTTAGCCAAGCAACCCAGTGATCAGAATAGCGTACAGTAACAGAAAAATGTAAAGTTACAAAATAGAAACTGATTAATGGAAATCAATAACTCTAAAGAACCGGTCGTTAAAGTCGATAAACTGGTTTCCAACACAATCTGCATGATTGGACTGCATCCGGAGAAATGTTTATAAAAACCAAGCCTCGACCTAATATCCCTTCTAACTTCAGTCTTGCAGAGCAAGGTTGGTTTGTAAGTACTGTACTACCGGAGGAATTTGGATCTCGTGAAATATACGGGCTTGGGTAAAAGTCCCGGATACATCCCAACTTCCAATTGTTGTTAGTAGATGGAAATTGGAATATAAAAGTAATGTTACCAGGAAGTTGAATTTTTCTTCTTTTATTTTATACGTGGAACTGAGTGGAAAACCGACAAATTTATCAAAATCGTACTGGAGCTTCGCTAGAAAAGTGCATTTTGAGTGCATCTCTACACTATAGTAATATCTATATCTCTATTGTAGATATTTGGTGAAGTCTTAAACTAAACTGATAATATGTGGATCCTTTATCACTTCTAAAATACAAATCTATGATTTACTCTGTTGTTTGCTTTTCACAACTCAAAAATTAATTTTTGAATTAAACGATAGTTTTTCATTTAACACATTTTAAGAGTCTAATTCCAGAATTACTCTATTGCCTTGTAATTCTTGTTGTCTTTACATTGCTAAGTACTCTTCTGACATTTGATTAGAAAAAGGAGTTAAAGGTATTAAAAACCTTTGGTACCTTATTTAATACAATGTACTGTGCAATTGTTCCCCTAAATCTAGTTTAGCAGATTTGTCCCCTCAATAGATTTTAATAGTTCAGTAATTAGCTTTTCTTTTCATATATATATACAACTCTATGGATCGTACAAAAATATAGTAAAATACTTGGAAATGAAGGAACTATCGAAATGGTAGGGAGTAGTAACAGTATAACAAACACACAAAACACAATTCTCACAAAAAATACGCCTAAGTATGTTTTGAATACTTAGGCGTATTTTTTGTGAGAATTGTGTTATGTGTGTTTGTTATACTGTAAATTTTTCTCATAAGTCAAGCTCAACATTTAATATAGGGTATAGTAACATTAAGAGTACTTCCTAACCTCAAAAAATGCGAATTTTTGGATTAATTTTTTATTCACTAATAATTCAAAAAATGGTGTAAAAATCATCAGATCTACACGAAAATTGGACAACTTATTATTTTTTTTTTCACTAGAAATATGTACATTTTTATCCATTTTCGAAAAAAATTGAAAGCATTGTAATTTATTGAGAAGTCGTCGTAGAGTTGATTTTTTTAAATTTTCAGTTGTTTTACCTACTTTCTAGTGAACATAAGCAAAATTTTGTCGTAGAAAAATGAAAAAAAAAAAATTTAAAATTAAAATATTCGGAAATGAAGGGACTATCGAAATGGTAGGGTATAGTAACATTAAGAGTACTTCCTAACCTCAAAAAATTAGAATTTCAGGATTAATTTTTTTTCACTAATAACGGAACAAATTATCAGATCTTCACGAAAATTGGACAAATTATTTGTCTTTACACTAGACTTCGGGACTCAAATTTCCCCCAAAAGATTTTCATTTAGAATTGGCCATTTTTGAAAGTAACTCAAAGCATTGTAGTTTAATGAGAAGTGGTCGTAGAGTAAAATTTTTTTTAACTTTCAGTTGTTTTACCTACTTTCTAGTGAACATAAGCAAAATTTTGTTTATTAAGGTAAAGTACCCTTTTTAATATCATACCCTTGGTATTCTTTCTAACCAAATTTACGTAAAATTTGTAGTTTAAATGTCATTTTCAATCAAATAAACAAATTTTCATCAAACAATTTTCAACTAAATGTTGAAAATTCATAAAAGGGCGACTTCGTTGTCTAGAACCGGCCCCGATGTACTGGAAAAAATGACAAAAGAGTAGGCTTAGTAAAATGACAATTTTTAAAATTAAAAAGGGCACTTTACCTTAATAAACAAATTCTTGCATATGTTAACTAAAAAGTAGGTAAAAAACTGAAAGTTAAAAAAAATAAGTTTACTCTACGACCACTTCTCATTAAACTACAATGCTTTGAATTATTTTAGAAAATGGCCAACTGTAAATGAAAATTGTTTTGGGGAAATTTGACCCACGATTTCTAGTGTAAAGTCAGATAATTTGTTCAATTTTCGTGAAGATCTGATAATTTGTTCCGTTATTAGTGAAAAAAAAACTTTAATCCTGAAATTCTAATTTTTTGAGGTTAGGAAGTACTCTTAATGATACTATACCCTACCATTTCGATAGTCCCTTCATTTCCTAGTATTTTAATTTTTTTTTTTTCCATTTTTCTACGACCCATAGAGCCGGAGATATTTTAAAAAATATTGTAGCGTTATATTCAAATACACTTTTCTAGCAAAGCTCCAGTCCGATTTTAATAAAAAAAAAAAAAAAAAAAAAAAAAAAAATCCCTAATTTCCCTCTAAGAAGGTGATGGAGATGGACACATCAATGAAAAGCTATTGATTGAGAACAAAACTCAAGTTCCATATACAGAGTGTTCCGAAAGATGTAAAACGTATTTCCCCCTCTTTTTTAAATGTAAATTATCAATGCCCCCCCCCCCTCCAGTTACTCCTGAGAAGTCCCTTTATTTTGGTGGAAACACTTTTTATTTTACTTAGATACTAAGCTATGGAAAATCAAATTTCACAGGCTTATTTCATTATTACTCGAACACAACACAAGAAAAACATTTATGTAACAACTCTTTGGTAAGTGTTTCTGTCTGATAATGAAAATATTATTGTGTGAAATATTATTTTTCCGCACAGGGTGTTTCAAAAATAATTAATAAAAAGTTTTTTGTTTTTTTTCATGTACAATACAAAATACTAAAAATAAAGAAACAACAAAAACAATAAGGCATAGCAAA
Organism: Aphrophora alni; assembly: GCA_963513935.1. Taxonomy (NCBI): domain Eukaryota; kingdom Metazoa; phylum Arthropoda; class Insecta; order Hemiptera; family Aphrophoridae; genus Aphrophora; species Aphrophora alni. The sequence goes on along the minus strand of OY740776.1, from coordinate 18,703,056 downwards.
ATTGTTTATCTAAATAATGTCAACCATAATATAATATTGAGTGTGGCAAAAAGAGGTAACTGAAAAATTAATTAACACATAAATATTAAACAAAGCATTAACATTTGTATTACACAGTTATATATTCAACATGTTTCCCTCCATCGACAACATATTCCATGTGCAGTGACCATGTTGTTACATTGGTCAGGGGTAACATCTCCAAGAACTGATTCTATGTTTTGACGGAGCTGTTGCAGGCTTCTTGGAAGTGAAGCACTTTTCTTTTAACAGTCCCCATAGATAAGCGTCACAAAGCGTGAGGTCAAGACTTCGTGATGGGTAAGGAAATTCTGTTCCTCGAGACACAAGTCCTCCAGGAAAAAGTTCCTCCAACAGCTGTTTGTTACCACGGACCACATTGCTCCATCATACTTTTCACATTCGAGACCATGAATGCCACAAAACAACTGCAAATCAACTTGAAAATTATCCATCACTTGTTCTCTGTACACTGCTGCAGTAACAGTGATTCCCTGCCTATTGACATCTTCAATAAAGTATGGTCCAATGACACCATATTTCGAAACTGCAGTCAATTTTTCTGAATGTAGTTGTGGTACAGCCAAGGAGCCCACCAAACCAAAACTATAATAAGTATAAATTAGGATGTAAAGGAATTCTAAATAATAAAATATGAATTGGCACTTGCGATTTTGTTGAGCAGTGCAAGATTACGTAGAAGGGGGGAGAGACGAGGAGTGGAGGGCTTGAACCAGCGAGCCGAGCGGGATTCTGTTCCGAGAGCCGCGAGAAGGAAGACCGCTACGGGACGAGATCAGTCCATTTTCGGCCACGTCCTAGCTAAATTAAACGGTATGTTTTTCGGCCACTATTAAGGCTTTATCTTGCCGTTATGTCTTTTAATAAATTATAAATATTTCTGTAATCTAATTCGGCGCTCAAATAAAATATAACATTTAATTTCACTTGCGTTGCGTACGTTTATTTAGCGTCCTAACCCGACTCCTTGGCCCATCCTGACAAGATTCGGCTAAAGTGTACGTGGTCTCCAGCCAACCGGAGCTTCCAGCTGGTCAAAAGAAGTGGAGACGGTCACATAGTGGTCTTGGGCATATTCATCTGGTTTCCCCCAACCCAAAAAACGCATATTTTGTTAGTTAACATGACCATTAAGCAAAACATGACATTCATCTGACCACCACCAATTGTCCAAGTAATCTGGATTGTCAAACACTCGGCCATAGTAACGTAGACGTTGAGGGAAACCATGAGGTTTCATTCCTTGAAGGATCTTTATTCGGTAGGAGCGTGCACCAATTTCTTTAATCAGGCGACACATACTTCTTGAATCAATCTGTAGCTCTTTAGACAAGCGCCGCATGGTCTTATTAGGAGACTGTAACAATTTATCAAACACTCGACCAACATTTTCATTTGTCCTCGTGCTACGTGGTCTTCCAGAGCGCCCTACATTGTGATTCTTAACAGACCTTGTGGTAACCAAACTTAAGATGGTTTTTGTCTTAAGGTCCCTGCCTTTGATAATGTGTTAAAAACTTTACCTTTACAGTTGCCAAGGATGGCCCATCACTTCTACCTTCACCGTAACTACGGAAGTAATGTTCCACACAAAAATCACGTTCTTCTTCACGATATTGCCGCATTTTTCTCTTAAAAATATCCATCTACACAGTTCCTTATCTGAATGCGACAACAATGGTTTCAATAAAATACCAAATGTAAACAAAAATCAGCTGTTTATATAAAAAATAAGTAAAAACCGCTGTTAAACGCCAATAATACAATTTAGTTGTCTTATTTTGCCAAAGTCTGTACTTTGGAGAGTCCGTGTTTATCATGTTTCAAATCTCCATTTCACAATGTCCCAAAACGCATGTTACTATTAATTTCGTCACTAATTTGCTGTATTGCTAGTAGTATTGTTTCTTTCAGGTTGTTCAGATTTGTGGACTACTTTCATTTTCAAATTAGCCTCGCGGTAAATAATCCAAAGGATTTAAAATCCAGACACCTAGGGCGCCACTCAGTGACGGCTTCATCGTCCAATGTAAACAACTTTCCATAGAGGTTGTCACATAAAACTTTATCTTGTGTTAAGACCGAGTAATAATGAAATTCGATTCCTCATAACTTAGTAACCAAGTAAAATTAAAAAAATCTGTTTTCACCAAAATATGAGGAAATTAATGGGGAGGAAACATCGATATCCTAACATTTCAAAAAGAGGGGGACGTTATATATTTTTCGGAACATACTGTATATAGCCCACAATCAAGAGCTTTCCATTGATGTGCCTATCAACTTCCTACGTCAACTAGAAGTTGATATATGTATGCTAGACATTGACCCAACTTTGAACCTTATACAACCCAGGTATTCTGGACCGAGAAGGAAAAAAATTCTAGTTAGTTAGTTTTTTGTAGATATCGTTTCACTCATTAGAAAAAACGGGTGTTAACTAATATATTTCAAACAGCAATGAAACAAAGAATAAATTTAATAAATTAACAGATGTTATACAAAGGAAAAACAATGGCATTTTATGTGTTAGATAGTTTTTTAGATTAACCTAAAAAAAAAACACTTTTTGAATAAAGTTAGTTCACATGATGACATTCTTGTACTCGCGTCATTGCGTGGGGTCCCATAGCTCTGAATCATAGAAATTGTTAACTCGACCAAAAATGGATGCTGTATCTTAGTTACGAATATATATTGAAATCGGAGTTGTGCCACAAATACAGGACTGACATAAGTAGCAGAGTGTCTTATAGCTCCGGGGTTGGCGACAGTATGGTGGGAGGCATGGCGGATGAAGGACAGTCTTCCACTGAACAAAAAATGTAATTTTTATAACTATTTTCATCATTTTTCCATTTATAGGACGAGTATCAAGGGAGCAGAAATGGAAGAATGTTTTAGATTAGGTTAGGTTAGTTGAAAGATAACCATATTTTCGACAAGACGTTGAACGTAAACCTAAATGCCTAAACAAGATTTTTTTTTGGAATGTAGTAAAATGACTCCATGAATAAATAATTGAGTCTTATTTACTGACCAATTTCCCCCGCTTAATCTCTTAAAATGTTGAAATTTATTTCAAAGTTAGAAATAAATAAAACTACAGTTTGTCATTGCGTGATCTATAAACGTTCTATTCAGCACTCACTGGACAAAGATTCGCAGAGTTACGAAGGTTTTGTGGCGATGGGTGTTACTCCCCCACGTCAACCAATAACGTGCCTCGTACCCCCTCCTCCATTTCTTCCGTCACTGTGCAGACCCCCACCACAATTCGGACATGCGCAACATCTTAAAACTTTTCTAAGCTATGGGATTTAACCATATTCGTTGCTGTGGCGCGGTTATAAAATTCGATCTTGTTAATATTCAGCCCTATAAGACACATCTGTTTTCGGAGTTGTTAAACTAACTCACTATAAGATTTGGTGTTACGGCAGCGCACAGCATCATTGCTCTATCGATAACTTGACACAACATGTCCAGAGGTAGTGTTCTGATTACTTCTTCAATAACTGCTAACCAGATCACCCGCTCGGGTTTCATATACTCTACTTTTTAAGTATCCGCAAAGAAAAAAAAACACTTTTACCAAATCTTGTCTAAATCTTGAAATCAAGCGGGGGCATCAAATGCAGGCCTTAAAGTGTGATTGGATGAGGAAGAGGGGGTGCAGGGGACGTGGAGTTGGCCCTGAAGTAGTTCGAGTCGAGCCGGGAGGCGACTGGTAGATGATGGAAAAGGAAGGATTTGTGACTCCGGAAGGTTTCGAGGGCTTGGTGGGTGGAATGGTGAATGTGATACGGCACTCTTGGTAGTCCTGAAAAGGGCCCTAACCGAAAGGAACCTAGAAGTGTCTCGGCCAATCAGAGACAAGTAGCGTGTACGGGGCTTGTAATGTGAGATTGGCCGAAGCAGAGCTGTTTAGGGCCGGGGAATTGATGCTTATGAGTGTTGGCAGGGTTTGCCGTGTAAATTGTGGGAAAGTAGTCGGGTGAACAAGTTCCCTTGGTGGTGACGTTAACAAGTGTCCATCGAATGCGATGCATTAAGAGCTGTAGCTCCATCATGTTGAAACCTGCAGGTGTTGGATGTCAATACTCTGGCGACGCTCCTTGTTTCTCTCGGTCATCATTGCCTTATAAAGTAAATAACGTAAAATATAAACTCCTACCACTCCTTACTCTAATAGCGTCCTGGTTGGAATAGAACAAGAGTTGATAGGAAACATGAAAGAGAGACTAACTTAAGGCTATGAAACAAAAAGTGTAGCTCCAGCTAGGCTCCATCGCGTTTGCCAAGCCAGTACTCACACTGAGAGTCTCTGACAACGCAGCTGTGGCAGGAAATATTCTCTTTATCATATTGACATATCCGTGTGGGTTGCTGGTCCCATATCGGACGCCTCCCCAGGTGGCGGATAGGGGAATGCCTCTCAGATATGAGTGGTACCGGGGAAATCAAATACCCGGGGCGGACCAAAAACCAGATAGGGGAAGGTACCCTGATAATAAACCAAAAATGGAAAGTGATCAGAAGAAAATTACTACGGTGCAGGGAGTCGGATCCCCAGTGCCGGCGCCTGTCAGGAGTGAGAAAGCGGGCTCCGAGGCGTCGTTAGCAAGCGACCGCAATATTACCACTACAAATGTAAAGGAAAAGGAAACCCCTTTTGGGAGGAGCAATTTGACTGCAAGATCCCCAAAATCGAATGAGGTAAAAAATGATAGCTACATTGCAGAGGCATCAGTCAAAGATAAACTGCCTCCACCTGATCCAGGTAGGAGAGAAGAAGCAGTGAGAACCTGCAAACTAGAAGAAGAAAATAAGGAACTCAGGGAAAGACTTAACGAAGTAGAGCAGATAACAAGACAGCTAAAGGAAGAAGTATTAAGCCTGAGATTGGAAAACAACAAGCTAAAAACCTTTCAGTTGTCAAGTATGAGGAAAGGGGCCGAAACCTCACAAAAATACAACACTGACGAGTATCATACAGATGAGGAGGAATTAACTAAGGAAACGGATTGGATAAGAAGGAAGAAACCCGTAAGAAAAATAAAAAAGAGGAAAGCAGAAGGTTCACCTGAAGTTGAAGTAACCGAAGATGTTAATAATGTCAGAAAACCTGATCATAAGCCGGTAAAGGCTCCAAAAGAAAAACCACCTCCACCAATAAATGTTGTTGGCATAAAGGACTTCGCAACAGTGAGAGCGCTAGTGAACTTGGAGGAAATGACCAAGTTAGCTTCCCTAAACAATGACGTGTGGAAAATTAATACAAAGGATTCAGATGCATATAGAGCTCTTTCAACTAAGTTAAATGAAGGGGGCTTCCAATGGTTCACATACGAAGACAAGAAAGACAGGCCAATTAAGGTAATGGCTAGGGGTCTACACCCATCCTGTACTAAAGAAGAGATAATAGAGGATATAACCAATAAAGCCGAACTAAAAATAATTGATGCTGTCAACATTATCAAAAAGGAGAAGAAAACTGACAAGGACGGGAATGAATCAATCTGCAAAAGAGGACTCCCGTTATACATGCTCACATTTGATAATAGAGAAGAAGTAGGAAAAATTTATAACATCAAATCGATACTTCATATGAGGGTGAAGATTGAGCCATTGAGAAGAACTACAAATTTAATACCGCAATGTAAAAATTGTCAAGGCTTTAATCACACAACAAAATACTGCCATAGAGAACCTAGATGTGTGAAATGTACAGGTAAACATTCTACTGCTCAGTGCACAACAAATAAAAATATTCCACCTCAATGTGTTAACTGTGGAGGAATACACCCTGCCAACTATCGAGGCTGTGAAGTCGCAAAGGAGTTGCAAAAAATTAGGAACAAAGCAAGTATCCCTCAGCAAAGAAGGGGAAAAGATGAGGAGAATAGGTTGGCTCCAAAGCCCATGATACAAAAACAAGATGAAAGTAGAAGTACCTATTCCCATGTGGTTCAGACTAGACCTGGTAAAGGGGGAGATATAGCTGAAAACAATCTACTATTAGAAAAGGTATTAAGGAGATTGGAGATGATTGAAAAGCGGCTAGACTCTAATGATAGGAAAGTTGAGGAGGTAGTCACAAACCTCGCAGATATTAACAGCTATTTTAGACATGAATAAAACTCTCAGAATAGCAACCTGGAACGCAAATGGTCTAATGCAGCACATTCAAGAACTAGAAATATTTCTCTATATGGAAAAGATAGATATATGTTTAATATCCGAAAGCCATTTTACAAAGTCATCTTATGTCCATATACGTGGCTATAACTGGTACTCTGCCATTCACCCAGCAGATAGAGCTAGAGGAGGGGCTGTATTAATTATTAAAGATAATCTACAACACTACGAAGTTCTAAGGGTTGAAGAAGAATTCTTTCAGGTTATCGTTGTCAGGATTCAAACTAATAATTACAAAGAATATAATGTTGGTGCTATCTACTGTCCCCCAAAATACAACATAAAATGTGAAGAGTTCAAGCAGTTGTTTGAAAATATTGGAAGAAGCTTTATTATTGGAGGAGACTTCAACGCTAAGAATTTATATTGGGGATCAAGATTAAATAACCCAAAAGGGAAAGAACTGTTTGAGGCAGGAACAGCTCTAGCATGTAGCTTTCATTCAGGGGGTAGACCTACCTACTGGCCGGCAGACATAAATAAGATTCCAGACATTATAGATTTTTTCATATCCAGAGGAATTTCGGAAAAATATATCCAAGTTGAAAATAATGAGAGCCTTTCTTCGGACCACTCCCCAGTTATATTGACAATTAGTGAACTCATGATTTTAAACAAGACAACTACCCCCAAACTAACAAATGCTAAAACTGATTGGACCATGTTTGGAGACCTGTTGGAAGAAAACTTAAACGTGAATGTACCCATTAAAAATGTATTTCAATTAGAAGAAGAGCTTGATGCGTTTAACGAAGTCATTCAACATGCTGCGTGGAAGAGTACGCCTGTAAGCCATAAACAATGGAATAGAGAAATTAACTATCCAGTTACACTAAGGGAACTAATTAGGGAAAAAAGGAAGACAAGGAAAGACTGGCAAAGGAATCGACATCCAGAGACAAAAACAAAGTTAAATAAATTGTGTAACGAAATAAAATCTTATATTAGTGAACTGAAGAATGAATCAATTAATAGATTCTTAGATAGTCTATCCACTCATAAAAATGGAGAGCACTTCCTCTGGAAGGCAACAAAAGGAATTAAAAGACCTATAATACAGGTTCCTCCGATTAAAACTGCAGATGGTACATGGGCCAGAAGTAGCCTGCAAAAAGCAAACCTCTTCGCGGAATACTTAGAGGAAACGTTTCAACCCCTACCCAGACAAACAGAGGAAGAAAGCATACCTCCAATTGAAAAGCAGGATGATGTAGAGATAACTCCGGTGACACTTCAGGAACTAAAAAAGGAAATCAAAACTAATTTAAACTCAAAAAAGGCCCCAGGTTATGACTTGATTACTGGCCAAATAGTAAAAGCCCTACCAGAGAAAGGACTTAGGAAGTTGCTCTATTTGATCAATGCGTGCTTAAGGATTAGGTATGTTCCTCTTCAGTGGAAGGTAGCTGAAGTCATTATGATACTAAAACCTGACAAACAATCTAATGACAAGAATTCATATAGACCAATTTCGTTACTACCAATAATCTCAAAGTTGTTTGAGAAGCTATTGTTAAAGAGACTCATGCCCATTATTGAGGACAGAAATCTTATTCCTGACCATCAATTTGGATTTAGGCGTAGCCATGCTACAATAGATCAAGTCCATAGGATCACAAATGTAGTAGAAAATGCGTTTGAGAAAGGAGAAACATGTGCAAGTGTCTTCTTGGATGTAGCAAAGGCATTTGATAGGGTATGGCATGACGGACTGGTGTGGAAATTGCAAAGAGATTTACCAAAGCAGTACTACACAATTTTGAAGTCATATTTATCTGATAGATACTTTCGAGTGAAATATGAAGCCGAATACTCAGGACTGAAGAAAATATCTGCTGGGGTGCCACAGGGTAGTGTGTTGGGACCTATCCTGTACTTATTGTACACAAGGGACATTCCTACACCAGATGATACAACCATAGGTACATTTGCTGATGACACGGCGATTTTAGTGACTGATAAGAAAACCAAAGAAGCTGTAATTAAACTCCAGAGGGTCGCTGATGAGGTGTGCACATGGACTAAAAAATGGCGCATTAGTCTTAATGAAGAGAAATCAGTCAATGTTAACTTTACAAATAATAAGAACGAACATCGTATTCCAATTATAATAAATTCTAAACAGGTTCCTCATGCCAACTCGGCTAAGTACCTTGGAATGACACTTGACGTAAAGCTGAAATGGAAGGAACATGTCAAAAAGAAAAAACAAGAATTAAATCTAAAGTTCAGGAAAATGTATTGGCTGCTTGGAAGACAATCACAACTGTCAATCCATAATAAGCTGTTGATATATAAGCAGGTCCTGAGACCAGTGTGGACATATGGGATTCAGCTATGGGGCTGCACTAATAAGAAAAATATAAATATAATCCAAGTGTTCCAAAATAAGGTGTTAAGATGTATAGTTAACGCACCCTGGTTCATCAGAAATGAAGATTTACATAGGGACCTCAAAATAGATACTGTCAGAGATGAAATAAAAAAGCAGGCAGAGAAGCACAGACAGCGCATCAGGCACCACGAACGTCATGAGCTGCGGGGGATGTTGGATGTGACTGGAAGAAGACTGAAGAGAACTAAGCCTTCGGATTTGATTTGATGGACAATTAGTGATAGGGAGTAACCATTGGGTTATATCCCTTACAAACGTTATTCATTTATGAGGAATAAATTACTAGATGAGTACATCTTACTCAGTTGTAATAAAAATCAATAAAAAAAAAAAAAAAAAAAAAAAAAAAAAAAATATTGACATAGGTTTCATAATTTACTCTACTATTCTCATCTTCAAAGAACTAAGGACCGTAACACTTTCACTGTGAAGAAGGTTTACCATGGGTGTTGTCGCATATTTCGTTTATTTAAACCGCAAAGTTGAAAACGACCTTCGTCTGACGTTAATCAGTAGTCATTAGAAGTCGGGATGTTGATTACTAAAATCCATGTAATGTTCACACAAAAAATTGTTCTGCCACAAAATATCGTTCAAATAGCTTCTACACATCTTGCCTTTTGCATTGTACTTGTTGTAAACGAATTTAGGAGTGTCTCTACATTTTCGATAACGTACTGCTAAAGACTCAAGCCCATTTTGAAGTCTGAAATATTCACCCCAGATCTACCCATACACCATAGGGTATCCAGCTTTGTAGAGATTAATTTAATTAATATTTCATCAACGAATTAAAGGTAATTACTAATAAAACACTTGCACAACTTCATTTATGAACACAGTTGACCTTGGGCAAAACCAATTCTCAAACTCGTCTCGTTTTGAAAATAAATTAACGCGTCCATTTGGGGATAGGGATTGGAATACACCATGGCCCCAATTAAGTAAGCAACCATGATCAATTTTAAAATTAAATATTAAGACCAAAAATTAAAAGAAGACTGCAATGCACTTCACAACCTGCCTTTACGGTCGGAATACTTCCCCATAGTGTGACTAGCGTGGTCTGCTCAACATAGCTGCAGACCAAGTTTTGATCAGCTGTTCACTGTGATACCTACTCAAGTAGGTCCAACTTTCGGTCCCGAACTGAATGACCTCGCCACAGTATGAGTAAATCATAATGAAAGAACTGTTCCATCTCTTGCATTGTTTTCTAAACAGCAGTCGGGAGCTATTTAAATATCATTGTTTAGACAAAATTTCTACTCCAAACTGAGACCACTTATTTACCTAAATGGCATAGAACAAGTGAGGTTATGACATAGTTTGTTTATTATTCATCACCATAACAACGCATTACTACTCAAATAAAATCTATGCGTTAACTTAACTCTTCCCGGTATAATGTTTTTTTAAAGAACAAAATAATATATTGAGACCCAGTCTAGTCGAAGATGTAAAAAATTAGATTTTTAAGATACCTCGGAAGCTCTATGAGAAAAATAAGACACAGGTGAAAAATATACATTTAAATTATTCAATAAAAAGGTTGCCTACAATTTCTGAAATAGACCTCCAGTCGCCGATTACTCTAATTGCGTCAGAGTTGGGAAGAGACACCCTGATATAAAAGATGAGGGTGATCTAACCCATAACTAAATAAAAAATTGTATAGATCCAGCTAGGTGACCTCGGGATTGACATTAAATATTTGAAAACTAACAAAAGTGCGCTCACCTCTTCTATTATTTTATCGATATTTAGAATATCGTTCTCGAAGCAACTATCGATCCATCTAGCACATATCTCATTGTACGTAAACCTCTCGTTGTCTTCTCCGAATATTATAGTCGCGTTTTTGACAATTTCATCCAAGAGTCGAAGTTCCTTCCATATCTCTACAGACAGCATGTTGTTGCCTTCCTTTGGTATGACGATCACTCTCCCAAAACGTCCTGAAAGATAAAAACAAAAATTAATCATTCAATCTGTATATTTTTATACACATCTTTATTAAGTTTTTCTGTTATTTCTAGACTTACACTGAACCGATTTTCATGTTTTTTTTTTATATTGTATCGTTTTTCTTATAAAAATATAAAATACGATGTGTGTCTAGTAAATAACGAGACTCTACTTCTATCTCTTAAAAAAAAGAAGTGAGAACAGTGAAGCGTATAAATGGACAGGTTTCATCTGAGCTGTGGAGTTTGGGTGCGCAGTGTGTCTAGGCGTCAGTAAGGTGGTGGGGGAAGCGGCCGCCTCAGTCTAGCGATATTGATACTCGGGTGAAATGGATACTCGCATTACTCGGTTTCAAATGATTTCAATACTCGTATTATTATTTCGAAATCGAGTATCTGCGCAGAATGTTTTTCCGCATCGGATTCGAACTCAGCTTTACCAATCAGATCGTTTTAGATAAACCTACACTTTTGCTTTCTATCTGTTTTTTAATATGTGATTGACACTTCTAATACGTAATTAAATGTTATCCTGCCTCGACACAAATTCAGTAAATTAACGTTAGTACAATTATTACCAACATTAATAATTTAGTTGTTATTTAAAATAAGTTAATTTACTATATTTTTTATAAAGATGGTAACCTATAAATATTTATTTAAATATAAATAATAACAATTAAATAATAATTTAATTTACTTTTTGTTAATGTGGAAATAAATGAATATTATTATTTTTAATTGAACTTGTTACCCAATCTAACCATTTAAACTCAAAATCGTAATGTTTAATTAATTAATGTGTAGTGAAAAATCAGCTTAGAAACTAATATAACCAAAGTAGAAACATCGAGCATTTTGTTTGGAATTGACACAACACTAACGAATATCGTTGTCCGAGGATTTTATTTCGAATTCATAGTCGCACATTACCTCCTCCTTGTTCCTAGTTACAAGGATTTCGTCCGAATATTTTAATACGAAACCGAGGATTTTAATACTCGGAATGCTCCGAGGATTTTGATACTCGGATTCACCGAGTATTTTAATTCGAACTCACACATCACTACCTCAGTCTGTGTCGGGTGTTGGTACTGACAACGATGTCTGCAAGACCGCTGGATCGTGGACAGTAGCCGGCGCCGACTGTTTCCACTACAATGCCTCAGTCCCCACGCGGCCTCGAACTACAAACTTTATCTCCCCTCCACGCGCTGTTCACAGCTCAGATGAAACCTGTCCATTTATACCTATCTTAGATCGCGGTTTGTTGAGTCAATCTTGGTTGTACGCTTAACCGCGATTACCAGCCGTAATGTCAATCACACGGTATAGATAAGGCAGGGGATAAGCTATCATCTGCTGCTGACATGTCGAATTCAATCAATTTGTATAGTTAAATCCTTTAGTCAACTTTTCTAAACTATCATGTCGGGCTAAGTTTTCGGGAAATGGCGTTACTGAAATTCTCGGGTAGGACTATGAAATATGTCAGACTGCGTTAATTATATATACAGTATATTTAAAAGGATGAGTTCCAAATAGGCCATACGGACTTCGACCACCCATATTAAAATTAGACATGTGTGCAATTACTATTATAATGAGAATTTAAGTCCTCCAAATTAATTTATTATAATAAAATGGTGTTTGGTCTGATGGGGGTAAGTAATTAAGACGTATTTCATATACGGGTAACCACATTTTCACTAGCCAACCCAATGTTGCGAGCGTGTTACTTTTTCTCTCTGTGTTTAATAATCTAATCTAATAATTTAGAACACGAGGCATTCAATCAAATATTCAACATTTACAACAAGCCTTCTGTTTTGCATAAATTAAAACAACAATTTTTTTAGTATAAACCACAATATTTTAATTGAAACTTGCCAAACTAACTTGCCAGTATTCCAGTTAAAGGAATGTTTGGAAAAGGTGGAAATTGGCAAGTTTCAATTAAAATATTGTGATTTATTGTAAAAAAAATTGTTTTTTAAAATTTATTTAAAATGGAATACCACCAAGTACCTACGGTCTTTAGCATAAATAGTTTTCTGTTTTCAGTTTATTTTACTACTTTATGAAAATAATTCTTTCAGTAAAAAAGAACAATTGATCAATAAAGTAATCCTTTATTATTAAATTGTGAAACAATTAAAGTACAGTAATATCTATAACAACATTTCATTTCAAAATAATGCATTACATCAAGGTCTAGCAGCCCCTAAATTATATGAATACTGCAAGCAACACACAAATGTGTGACACTGTGTATCTCAAAAACTGCAAATTATTAATTGTGAACCCCTTGTAGATGTACTCACGAGCCGCCACTGGTTTCATAGATTTGTTGTCTTGTTTTTAGTTCTAAAATCAGCTCCCAAAATATTGCCGTACAATTTTGAAACACTCTAAATTCCTATATTTTCACAGCCGATGATACTCAAACACCACGATTGGTGGATGGGTCGTTCAAAGTAACGTGTATGTAAATTGATCTCTCCAGCATTAAATCTTCTATTTTCATCAAACGTGTTGAAATCATTGCTTTTTTACAGCTGGTTAGAAACGTTGGTTAGGTTAGGTGGTCGATTTTTTTACGACTATTTTTTATAGTTTTTGCCAAACTTTATAGCATAGGCAATGAATCCTCTATCTGGAATGCCAATATTTAAAATGTCTACTTCTTTTTGCAGACTGTGTTGTTGTTGTAGCTGTGTGATCTCGGGAGGTCTACTGTGCCTTCTTACTGGAAATTCCTGTCTATAGAAGCCCCTCCATCCCTAACTCGGGTCTTTTTTAGAAGAGGGCCGCCACTATTAAAATTTCCCCTACACAGCGAACCTTACTGGGTACACATATTATTTACCTGATACAGCAAATTTGTGGTTATTTATCACAACCTAACCTAACCTAACTCCGCACAGCGCTGTATAGCGGGATTCCGCGGCGCGCAGAGCACTGACCTTTGCCCGACCTTCACAGCATATAAGAAACATTCTTTGGTCTCACGGCACACTCCCCCGAAAACCCATTGTTGTGGGAATAGCCGTCCTACTTTATACTTCCGTTTTGAGAAACATGATTCATCAATTTCTACTATGCGATTCGGACCTCCAATTTTTATTGGGTTTTGCAATAAACTATTGGCACACACCTCACGCAAAAAGTTTTTCCAGTCAGTTGTTGTTCGTGATGTCATGTTAAGTTCTTTCACACAAAACTTCGTTGTAGCATATTCTTCCGCCCAAGAGAAAACGAATAAAATAAAGGTATCCAGCGGTATTTTAGAATTCTCCAGCCACGTACCTTTCCTCAGTCCAATACTACTGCGACACTGTCGAACATGACATCTCCAACGATCCTTGGTCTCAGTCAACTAAAGAGACATGTCATGTCCTTCCGAACACTTCCGCACGATATGCAATATGTGTTTATTTTGTAAAAACTTTACTGCACTTTCTTTACAATTGATTTCCCGAGCTAACAATAATAGCGACATGATTAAGTAAATACTCGAGCTCGACTGACGAGTGCAGCGGGGGCAGCGGCAGTCCGCCTGTTACGTCGCGCGATAAGATAACGGTTGATAAGATAAGCTTGACCATCGTACCTGAGGGTCCGTTGGCGTATTGTGGATATTTCCGTCTATATGCATCCCAGTAAGGTTCGCTGTGTAGGGGAAATTTTAATAGTAGCGGCCCTCTTCTAAAAAAGACCCCCTAACTCCTTTAAGAAGAACAGCTCGTGAAAAGTGCAAGGATGAATACCCCCTTCTACATCAATTTGTTACCAGACTTCTAGACCTTTTGTGGAACACTTTATATTCGACTAACAGTTAGTGTGTGATCTCCTTTTTGCTGAAGCTACAGGTCCTTTTATTTTCTAATCCGGTCCTTCCCTGACTTTACAATTCTCCAATAGGAACCCTATCAATATAATATATTATTTTACATAACCTACTCCTTTCTCAGGAGTTTTTTAGCCTTTCTCAGCTCAGAAATTCTTTTCCCACAGCCTTCTTCCTCATTCTTCCTTGGAAATCGATCACAAAATGGTTCTGGTCATATACAGAGGGTATTGCTTCCAATTCTCACAAGTACCTCTATCTCCCCAGGTAAGCACTCTTTACTTTGTTTACACTATCAATATACTCCGTTCGTAAGAGAAAGTAAGGCCTATGTTTGATTATACCAATGTACAATTTACAAAATACTTTCTAAGATGTTAGCTTTATATACAGGGTGTTTCGAAAAAGATGAATTGGCTTATTTTCGGATTATATATATATATCAAAACGAACAAAAAACGACAAATAACATATAGTGGAATTCCGCTACATTATCCGTCTATCTGCCATTTTGTTCTTTACATAAAAGCATTATAACTAAAGAAATATATAATATATTGAGTCGTATTTGGTTATATAAGCATTTTGTACGTTACGTTTCACAAGTGTACTGAACACAAATATATATATATTTTGATAACTTTAAAAATGGCAGCCATTAAAAAATTTAACGTCGAAATCTCGAAAACCGTTTTTTAATTAGAAGAGATAAAAGATTGTTCTTATAAACGACGAACCAAATGTAATGACGAATACAAACCTAATTTAACCACACAATGAGAAATTCGTAGCGTATAAGTTTTAAAAGCAGTTTCTGTGAGACAAAGAATTCAATAGCCAAAAAATGGATTGCATTTTCATTGATTTCTCTTTATTAGGGTTCATAAGTAATTCCCTCATTGATTTCTCTTTATTAGGGTTCATAGGTTAAACCCTCATTGATTTCTCATTATTAGGGTTCGTAGGTAAAACCTTCATTGATTTCTCATTATTAGGGTTCATAGGTTAAACCCTCATTGATTTCTCTTTATTAGGGTTCATAGGTTAAACCCTCATTGATTTCTCATTATTAGGGTTCGTAGGTAAAACCCTCATTGATTTCTCATTATTAGGGTTCGTAGGTAAAACCTTCATTGATTTCTCTTTATTAGGGTTCATAGGTTAAACCCTCATTGATTTCTCATTATTAGGGTTCGTAGGTAAAACCCTCATTGATTTCTCATTATTAGGGTTCGTAGGTAAAACCCTTATTGATTTCTCATTATTAGGGTTCGTAGGTAAAACCCTTATTGATTTCTCATTATTAGGGTTCGCAGGTAAAACCTTCATTGATTTCTCATTATTAGGGTTCGTAGGTAAAACCCTTATTGATTTCTCATTATTAGGGTTCGTAGGTAAAACCTTCATTGATTTCTCATTATTAGGGTTCGCAGGTAAAACCCTTATTGATTTCTCATTATTAGGGTTCGCAGGTAAAACCTTCATTGATTTCTCATTATTAGGGTTCGTAGGTAAAACCCTCATTGATTTCTCATTATTAGGGTTCGTAGGTAAAACCCTTATAGATTTCTCTTTATTAGGGTTCGCAGGTAAAACCTTCATTGATTTCTCATTATTAGGGTTCGCAGGTAAAACCTTCATTGATTTCTCATTATTAGGGTTCGCAGGTAAAACCTTCATTGATTTCTCATTATTAGGGTTCGTAGGTAAAACCCTCATTGATTTCTCATTATTAGGGTTCGTAGGTAAAACCCTTATAGATTTCTCTTTATTAGGGTTCGCAGGTAAAACCTTCATTGATTTCTCATTATTAGGGTTCATAGGTAAAACCTTCATTGATTTCTCATTATTAGGGTTCGTAGGTAAAACCCTCATTGATTTCTCATTATTAGGGTTCGTAGGTAAAACCCTTATAGATTTCTCTTTATTAGGGTTCGCAGGTAAAACCTTCATTGATTTCTCATTATTAGGGTTCATAGGTAAAACCTTCATTGATTTCTCATTATTAGGGTTCGTAGGTAAAACCCTCATTGATTTCTCATTATTAGGGTTCGTAGGTAAAACCCTTATAGATTTCTCTTTATTAGGGTTCGCAGGTAAAACCTTCATTGATTTCTCATTATTAGGGTTCGCAGGTAAAACCTTCATTGATTTCTCATTATTAGGGTTCGCAGGTAAAACCTTCATTGATTTCTCATTATTAGGGTTCGCAGGTAAAACCTTCATTGATTTCTCATTATTAGGGTTCGCAGGTAAAACCTTCATTGATTTCTCATTATTAGGGTTCGCAGGTAAAACCCTCATTGATTTCTCATTATTAGGGTTCGTAGGTAAAACCCTTATAGATTTCTCTTTATTAGGGTTCGCAGGTAAAACCTTCATTGATTTCTCTTTATTAGGGTTCGCAGGTAAAACCTTCATTGATTTCTCTTTATTAGGGTTCGTAGGTAAAACCCTCATTGATTTCTCTTTATTAGGGTTCATAGGTTAAACCCTCATTGATTTCTCATTATTAGGGTTCATAAGTAATTCCCTCATTGATTTCTCTTTATTAGGGTTCATAGGTTAAACCCTCATTGATTTCTCATTATTAGGGTTCGTAGGTAAAACCCTTATAGATTTCTCATTATTAGGGTTCATAGGTTAAACCCTCATTGATTTCTCATTATTAGGGTTCGTAGGTAAAACCCTTATAGATTTCTCATTATTAGGGTTCGTAGGTAAAACCCTCATTGATTTCTCATTATTAGGGTTCGTAGGTAAAACCCTTATAGATTTCTCTTTATTAGGGTTCGCAGGTAAAACCTTCATTGATTTCTCATTATTAGGGTTCGCAGGTAAAACCTTCATTGATTTCTCATTATTAGGGTTCGCAGGTAAAACCTTCATTGATTTCTCATTATTAGGGTTCGCAGGTAAAACCTTCATTGATTTCTCATTATTAGGGTTCGCAGGTAAAACCCTCATTGATTTCTCATTATTAGGGTTCGTAGGTAAAACCCTTATAGATTTCTCTTTATTAGGGTTCGCAGGTAAAACCTTCATTGATTTCTCTTTATTAGGGTTCGCAGGTAAAACCTTCATTGATTTCTCTTTATTAGGGTTCGTAGGTAAAACCCTCATTGATTTCTCATTATTAGGGTTCGCAGGTAAAACCCTTATAGATTTCTCTTTATTAGGGTTCATAGGTAAAACCTTCATTGATTTCTCATTATTAGGGTTCGCAGGTAAAACCCTTATAGATTTCTCTTTATTAGGGTTCATAGGTAAAACCTTCATTGATTTCTCATTATTAGGGTTCGCAGGTAAAACCCTTATAGATTTCTCTTTATTAGGGTTCGCAGGTAAAACCTTCATTGATTTCTCATTATTAGGGTTCGCAGGTAAAACCTTCATTGATTTCTCTTTATTAGGGTTGGCAGGTAAAACCTTCATTGATTTCTCTTTATTAGGGTTCGTAGGTAAAACCCTCATTGATTTCTCATTATTAGGGTTCGCAGGTAAAACCCTTATAGATTTCTCTTTATTAGGGTTCATAGGTAAAACCTTCATTGATTTCTCATTATTAGGGTTCGCAGGTAAAACCCTTATAGATTTCTCTTTATTAGGGTTCGCAGGTAAAACCTTCATTGATTTCTCATTATTAGGGTTCGTAGGTAAAACCCTTATTGATTTCTCTTTATTAGGGTTCATAGGTAAAACCTTCATTGATTTCTCATTATTAGGGTTCGCAGGTAAAACCCTTATAGATTTCTCTTTATTAGGGTTCGCAGGTAAAACCTTCATTGATTTCTCATTATTAGGGTTCGCAGGTAAAACCCTTATAGATTTCTCTTTATTAGGGTTCGCAGGTAAAACCCTCATTGATTTCTCATTATTAGGGTTCGCAGGTAAAACCCTTATAGATTTCTCTTTATTAGGGTTCGTAGGTAAAACCCTCATTGATTTCTCATTATTAGGGTTCGCAGGTAAAACCCTTATAGATTTCTCTTTATTAGGGTTCGCAGGTAAAACCCTTATAGATTTCTCTTTATTAGGGTTCGCAGGTAAAACCTTCATTGATTTCTCATTATTAGGGTTCGCAGGTAAAACCTTCATTGATTTCTCTTTATTAGGGTTCGCAGGTAAAACCTTCATTGATTTCTCTTTATTAGGGTTCGTAGGTAAAACCCTCATTGATTTCTCATTATTAGGGTTCATAGGTAAAACCTTCATTGATTTCTCATTATTAGGGTTCGCAGGTAAAACCCTCATTGATTTCTCTTTATTAGGGTTCGCAGGTAAAACCTTCATTGATTTCTCTTTATTAGGGTTCGTAGGTAAAACCCTTATAGATTTCTCTTTATTAGGGTTCGTAGGTAAAACCCTCATTGATTTCTCATTATTAGGGTTCGCAGGTAAAACCCTTATAGATTTCTCTTTATTAGGGTTCGCAGGTAAAACCCTTATAGATTTCTCTTTATTAGGGTTCGCAGGTAAAACCTTCATTGATTTCTCATTATTAGGGTTCGCAGGTAAAACCTTCATTGATTTCTCATTATTAGGGTTCGCAGGTAAAACCTTCATTGATTTCTCTTTATTAGGGTTCGCAGGTAAAACCTTCATTGATTTCTCTTTATTAGGGTTCGTAGGTAAAACCCTCATTGATTTCTCATTATTAGGGTTCGCAGGTAAAACCCTTATAGATTTCTCTTTATTAGGGTTCATAGGTAAAACCTTCATTGATTTCTCATTATTAGGGTTCGCAGGTAAAACCCTTATAGATTTCTCTTTATTAGGGTTCGCAGGTAAAACCTTCATTGATTTCTCATTATTAGGGTTCGTAGGTAAAACCCTTATTGATTTCTCTTTATTAGGGTTCATAGGTAAAACCTTCATTGATTTCTCATTATTAGGGTTCGCAGGTAAAACCCTTATAGATTTCTCTTTATTAGGGTTCGCAGGTAAAACCTTCATTGATTTCTCATTATTAGGGTTCGCAGGTAAAACCCTTATAGATTTCTCTTTATTAGGGTTCGCAGGTAAAACCCTCATTGATTTCTCATTATTAGGGTTCGCAGGTAAAACCCTTATAGATTTCTCTTTATTAGGGTTCGTAGGTAAAACCCTCATTGATTTCTCATTATTAGGGTTCGCAGGTAAAACCCTTATAGATTTCTCTTTATTAGGGTTCGCAGGTAAAACCCTTATAGATTTCTCTTTATTAGGGTTCGCAGGTAAAACCTTCATTGATTTCTCATTATTAGGGTTCGCAGGTAAAACCTTCATTGATTTCTCTTTATTAGGGTTCGCAGGTAAAACCTTCATTGATTTCTCTTTATTAGGGTTCGTAGGTAAAACCCTCATTGATTTCTCATTATTAGGGTTCATAGGTAAAACCTTCATTGATTTCTCATTATTAGGGTTCGCAGGTAAAACCCTCATTGATTTCTCTTTATTAGGGTTCGCAGGTAAAACCTTCATTGATTTCTCTTTATTAGGGTTCGTAGGTAAAACCCTTATAGATTTCTCTTTATTAGGGTTCGTAGGTAAAACCCTCATTGATTTCTCATTATTAGGGTTCGCAGGTAAAACCCTCATTGATTTCTCATTATTAGGGTTCGCAGGTAAAACCCTTATAGATTTCTCTTTATTAGGGTTCGTAGGTAAAACCCTCATTGATTTCTCATTATTAGGGTTCATAGGTAAAACCTTCATTGATTTCTCTTTATTAGGGTTCGCAGGTAAAACCTTCATTGATTTCTCTTTATTAGGGTTCGTAGGTAAAACCCTTATAGATTTCTCATTATTAGGGTTCGCAGGTAAAACCCTTATAGATTTCTCTTTATTAGGGTTCGCAGGTAAAACCCTTATAGATTTCTCTTTATTAGGGTTCGTAGGTAAAACCGTCATTGACTTATCTTTATTAGGGTTCGTAGGTAAAACCCTCATTGATTTCTCTTTATTAGGGTTCGTAGGTAAAACCCTCATTGATTTCTCATTATTAGGGTTCGCAGGTAAAACCCTTATAGATTTCTCTTTATTAGGGTTCGCAGGTAAAACCCTTATAGATTTCTCTTTATTAGGGTTCGCAGGTAAAACCTTCATTGATTTCTCATTATTAGGGTTCGCAGGTAAAACCTTCATTGATTTCTCTTTATTAGGGTTCGCAGGTAAAACCTTCATTGATTTCTCTTTATTAGGGTTCGCAGGTAAAACCCTTATAGATTTCTCTTTATTAGGGTTCATAGGTAAAACCTTCATTGATTTCTCATTATTAGGGTTCGCAGGTAAAACCCTTATAGATTTCTCTTTATTAGGGTTCGTAGGTAAAACCCTCATTGATTTCTCATTATTAGGGTTCGCAGGTAAAACCCTTATAGATTTCTCTTTATTAGGGTTCGCAGGTAAAACCCTTATAGATTTCTCTTTATTAGGGTTCGCAGGTAAAACCTTCATTGATTTCTCATTATTAGGGTTCGCAGGTAAAACCTTCATTGATTTCTCTTTATTAGGGTTCGCAGGTAAAACCTTCATTGATTTCTCTTTATTAGGGTTCGTAGGTAAAACCCTCATTGATTTCTCATTATTAGGGTTCGCAGGTAAAACCCTTATAGATTTCTCTTTATTAGGGTTCATAGGTAAAACCTTCATTGATTTCTCATTATTAGGGTTCGCAGGTAAAACCCTTATAGATTTCTCTTTATTAGGGTTCATAGGTAAAACCTTCATTGATTTCTCATTATTAGGGTTCGCAGGTAAAACCCTTATAGATTTCTCTTTATTAGGGTTCATAGGTAAAACCTTCATTGATTTCTCATTATTAGGGTTCGCAGGTAAAACCCTTATAGATTTCTCTTTATTAGGGTTCGCAGGTAAAACCTTCATTGATTTCTCATTATTAGGGTTCGTAGGTAAAACCCTTATTGATTTCTCTTTATTAGGGTTCATAGGTAAAACCTTCATTGATTTCTCATTATTAGGGTTCGCAGGTAAAACCCTTATAGATTTCTCTTTATTAGGGTTCGCAGGTAAAACCTTCATTGATTTCTCATTATTAGGGTTCGTAGGTAAAACCCTTATTGATTTCTCTTTATTAGGGTTCATAGGTAAAACCTTCATTGATTTCTCATTATTAGGGTTCGCAAGTAAAACCTTCATTGATTTCTCATTATTAGGGTTCGCAGGTAAAACCTTCATTGATTTCTCATTATTAGGGTTCGCAGGTAAAACCTTCATTGATTTCTCATTATTAGGGTTCGCAGGTAAAACCTTCATTGATTTCTCATTATTAGGGTTCGTAGGTAAAACCCTTATAGATTTCTCTTTATTAGGGTTCATAGGTAAAACCTTCATTGATTTCTCATTATTAGGGTTCGCAAGTAAAACCTTCATTGATTTCTCATTATTAGGGTTCGCAGGTAAAACCTTCATTGATTTCTCATTATTAGGGTTCGCAGGTAAAACCTTCATTGATTTCTCATTATTAGGGTTCGTAGGTAAAACCTTCATAGATTTCTCATTATTAGGGTTCGCAGGTAAAACCTTCATTGATTTCTCATTATTAGGGTTCGCAGGTAAAACCTTCATTGATTTCTCATTATTAGGGTTCGCAGGTAAAACCTTCATTGATTTCTCATTATTAGGGTTCGCAGGTAAAACCTTCATTGATTTCTCATTATTAGGGTTCGCAGGTAAAACCTTCATTGATTTCTCATTATTAGGGTTCGCAGGTAAAACCTTCATTGATTTCTCATTATTAGGGTTCGTAGGTAAAACCCTTATAGATTTCTCTTTATTAGGGTTCATAGGTAAAACCTTCATTGATTTCTCATTATTAGGGTTCGCAAGTAAAACCTTCATTGATTTCTCATTATTAGGGTTCGCAGGTAAAACCTTCATAGATTTCTCATTATTAGGGTTCGCAGGTAAAACCCTTATAGATTTCTCTTTATTAGGGTTCATAGGTAAAACCTTCATTGATTTCTCATTATTAGGGTTCGCAAGTAAAACCTTCATTGATTTCTCATTATTAGGGTTCGCAGGTAAAACCTTCATAGATTTCTCATTATTAGGGTTCGTAGGTAAAACCCTTATAGATTTCTCTTTATTAGGGTTCATAGGTAAAACCTTCATTGATTTCTCATTATTAGGGTTCGCAAGTAAAACCTTCATTGATTTCTCATTATTAGGGTTCGCAGGTAAAACCTTCATAGATTTCTCATTATTAGGGTTCGCAGGTAAAACCCTTCATTGATTTCTCATTATTAGGGTTCGCAGGTAAAACCTTCATTGATTTCTCATTATTAGGGTTCGCAGGTAAAACCTTCATTGATTTCTCATTATTAGGGTTCGCAGGTAAAACCTTCATTGATTTCTCATTATTAGGGTTCGTAGGTAAAACCCTTATAGATTTCTCTTTATTAGGGTTCATAGGTAAAACCTTCATTGATTTCTCATTATTAGGGTTCGCAGGTAAAACCTTCATTGATTTCTCATTATTAGGGTTCGCAGGTAAAACCTTCATTGATTTCTCATTATTAGGGTTCGCAGGTAAAACCTTCATAGATTTCTCATTATTAGGGTTCGTAGGTAAAACCCTTATAGATTTCTCTTTATTAGGGTTCATAGGTAAAACCTTCATTGATTTCTCATTATTAGGGTTCGCAAGTAAAACCTTCATTGATTTCTCATTATTAGGGTTCGCAGGTAAAACCTTCATAGATTTCTCATTATTAGGGTTCGCAGGTAAAACCCTTCATTGATTTCTCATTATTAGGGTTCGCAGGTAAAACCTTCATTGATTTCTCATTATTAGGGTTCGCAGGTAAAACCTTCATTGATTTCTCATTATTAGGGTTCGCAGGTAAAACCTTCATTGATTTCTCATTATTAGGGTTCGTAGGTAAAACCCTTATAGATTTCTCTTTATTAGGGTTCGTAGGTAAAACCTTCATTGATTTCTCATTATTAGGGTTCGCAGGTAAAACCTTCATTGATTTCTCATTATTAGGGTTCGTAGGTAAAACCCTTATAGATTTCTCTTTATTAGGGTTCGTAGGTAAAACCTTCATTGATTTCTCATTATTAGGGTTCGCAAGTAAAACCTTCATTGATTTCTCATTATTAGGGTTCGCAGGTAAAACCTTCATTGATTTCTCATTATTAGGGTTCGCAGGTAAAACCTTCATTGATATCTCATTATTAGGGTTCGCAGGTAAAACCTTCATTGATTTCTCATTATTAGGGTTCGTAGGTAAAACCCTTATAGATTTCTCTTTATTAGGGTTCGTAGGTAAAACCTTCATTGATTTCTCATTATTAGGGTTCGCAGGTAAAACCTTCATTGATTTCTCATTATTAGGGTTCGCAGGTAAAACCTTCATTGATTTCTCATTATTAGGGTTCGTAGGTAAAACCCTTATAGATTTCTCTTTATTAGGGTTCGTAGGTAAAACCTTCATTGATTTCTCATTATTAGGGTTCGCAAGTAAAACCTTCATTGATTTCTCATTATTAGGGTTCGCAGGTAAAACCTTCATTGATTTCTCATTATTAGGGTTCGCAGGTAAAACCTTCATTGATTTCTCATTATTAGGGTTCGCAGGTAAAACCTTCATTGATTTCTCATTATTAGGGTTCGCAGGTAAAACCTTCATTGATTTCTCATTATTAGGGTTCGCAGGTAAAACCTTCATTGATTTCTCATTATTAGGGTTCGTAGGTAAAACCCTTATAGATTTCTCATTATTAGGGTTCGTAGGTAAAACCTTCATTGATTTCTCATTATTAGGGTTCGCAGGTAAAACCTTCATTGATTTCTCATTATTAGGGTTCGTAGGTAAAACCCTTATAGATTTCTCTTTATTAGGGTTCGTAGGTAAAACCTTCATTGATTTCTCATTATTAGGGTTCGCAAGTAAAACCTTCATTGATTTCTCATTATTAGGGTTCGCAGGTAAAACCTTCATTGATTTCTCATTATTAGGGTTCGCAGGTAAAACCTTCATTGATTTCTCATTATTAGGGTTCGCAGGTAAAACCTTCATTGATTTCTCATTATTAGGGTTCGTAGGTAAAACCCTTATAGATTTCTCTTTATTAGGGTTCATAGGTAAAACCTTCATTGATTTCTCATTATTAGGGTTCGCAAGTAAAACCTTCATTGATTTCTCATTATTAGGGTTCGCAGGTAAAACCTTCATTGATTTCTCATTATTAGGGTTCGCAGGTAAAACCTTCATTGATTTCTCATTATTAGGGTTCGCAGGTAAAACCTTCATTGATTTCTCATTATTAGGGTTCGTAGGTAAAACCCTTATAGATTTCTCTTTATTAGGGTTCATAGGTAAAACCTTCATTGATTTCTCATTATTAGGGTTCGCAAGTAAAACCTTCATTGATTTCTCATTATTAGGGTTCGCAGGTAAAACCTTCATTGATTTCTCATTATTAGGGTTCGCAGGTAAAACCTTCATTGATTTCTCATTATTAGGGTTCGTAGGTAAAACCCTTATAGATTTCTCTTTATTAGGGTTCATAGGTAAAACCTTCATTGATTTCTCATTATTAGGGTTCGCAAGTAAAACCTTCATTGATTTCTCATTATTAGGGTTCGCAGGTAAAACCTTCATTGATTTCTCATTATTAGGGTTCGCAGGTAAAACCTTCATTGATTTCTCATTATTAGGGTTCGCAGGTAAAACCTTCATTGATTTCTCATTATTAGGGTTCGTAGGTAAAACCCTTATAGATTTCTCTTTATTAGGGTTCATAGGTAAAACCTTCATTGATTTCTCATTATTAGGGTTCGCAAGTAAAACCTTCATTGATTTCTCATTATTAGGGTTCGCAGGTAAAACCTTCATTGATTTCTCATTATTAGGGTTCGCAGGTAAAACCTTCATTGATTTCTCTTTATTAGGGTTCGTAGGTAAAACCCTTATAGATTTCTCTTTATTAGGGTTCATAGGTAAAACCTTCATTGATTTCTCATTATTAGGGTTCGCAAGTAAAACCTTCATTGATTTCTCATTATTAGGGTTCGCAGGTAAAACCTTCATTGATTTCTCATTATTAGGGTTCGCAAGTAAAACCTTCATTGATTTCTCATTATTAGGGTTCGCAGGTAAAACCTTCATTGATTTCTCATTATTAGGGTTCGCAGGTAAAACCTTCATTGATTTCTCATTATTAGGATTCATAGGTAAAACCCTCATTGATTTCTCTTTATTAGGGTTTGCAGGTAAACCCCTCATTGATTTCTCATTATTAGGGTTCGCAGGTAAAATCTTCATTGATTTCTCATTATTAGGATTCATAGGTAAAACCCTCATTGATTTCCCTTTATTAGGGTTCGTAGGTAAAACCGTCATTGATTTATCTTTATTAGGGTTCGTAGGTAAAACCGTCATTGATTTATCTTTATTAGGGTTTGTAGGTAAAACCCTCATTGATTTATCTTTATTAGGGTTCGTAGAAAAACCTTCATTGATTTATCTTTATTAGGGTTCGTAGGTAAAACCCTCATTGATTTATCTTTATTAGGGTTCGTAGGTAAAACCCTCATTGATTTATCTTTATTAGGGTTCGTAGGTAAAACCGTCATTGATTTATCTTTATTAGGGTTCGCAGGTAAAACCCTCATTGATTTATCTTTATTAGGGTTCGCAGGTAAAACCCTCATTGATTTATCTTTATTAGGGTTCGTAGGTAAAACCGTCATTGATTTATCATTATTAGGGTTTGTAGGTAAAACCCTCATTGATTTATCTTTATTAGAATTCGTAGGTAAGACCGTCATTGATTTATCTTTATTTGGGGTCGCAGGTAAAACCCTCATTGATTTATCTTTATTAGGGTTCGTAGGTAAAACCGTCATTGATTTATCTTTATTAGGGTTCGTAGGTAAAACCGTCATTGATTTATCTTTATTAGGGTTCGCAGGTAAAACCCTCATTGATTTATCTTTATTAGGGTTCGCAGGTAAAACCCTCATTGATTTATCTTTATTAGGGTTCGTAGGTAAAACCCTAATTGATTTATCTTTATTAGGGTTCGTAGGTAAAACCGTCATTGATTTATCTTTATTAGGGTTTGTAGGTAAAACCCTCATTGATTTATCTTTATTAGAATTCGTAGGTAAGACCGTCATTGATTTATCTTTATTTGGGGTCGCAGGTAAAACCCTCATTGATTTATCTTTATTAGGGTTCGTAGGTAAAACCGTCATTGATTTATCTTTATTAGGGTTCGCAGGTAAAACCCTCATTGATTTATCTTTATTAGGGTTCGCAGGTAAAACCCTCATTGATTTCTCATTATTAGGATTCATAGGTAAAACCGTCATTGATTTATCTTTATTTGGGTTTGTAGGTAAAACCGTCATTGATTTATCTTTATTAGGGTTCGTAGGTAAAACCGTCATTGATTTATCTTTATTAGGGTTTGTAGGTAAAACCCTCATTGATTTATCTTTATTAGGGTTCGTAGAAAAACCTTCATTGATTTATCTTTATTAGGGTTCGTAGGTAAAACCCTCATTGATTTATCTTTATTAGGGTTCGTAGGTAAAACCCTCATTGATTTATCTTTATTAGGGTTCGTAGGTAAAACCGTCATTGATTTATCTTTATTAGGGTTCGCAGGTAAAACCCTCATTGATTTATCTTTATTAGGGTTCGCAGGTAAAACCCTCATTGATTTATCTTTATTAGGGTTCGTAGGTAAAACCGTCATTGATTTATCATTATTAGGGTTTGTAGGTAAAACCCTCATTGATTTATCTTTATTAGAATTCGTAGGTAAGACCGTCATTGATTTATCTTTATTTGGGGTCGCAGGTAAAACCCTCATTGATTTATCTTTATTAGGGTTCGTAGGTAAAACCGTCATTGATTTATCTTTATTAGGGTTCGTAGGTAAAACCGTCATTGATTTATCTTTATTAGGGTTCGCAGGTAAAACCCTCATTGATTTATCTTTATTAGGGTTCGCAGGTAAAACCCTCATTGATTTATCTTTATTAGGGTTCGTAGGTAAAACCCTAATTGATTTATCTTTATTAGGGTTCGTAGGTAAAACCGTCATTGATTTATCTTTATTAGGGTTTGTAGGTAAAACCCTCATTGATTTATCTTTATTAGAATTCGTAGGTAAGACCGTCATTGATTTATCTTTATTTGGGGTCGCAGGTAAAACCCTCATTGATTTATCTTTATTAGGGTTCGTAGGTAAAACCGTCATTGATTTATCTTTATTAGGGTTCGCAGGTAAAACCCTCATTGATTTATCTTTATTAGGGTTCGCAGGTAAAACCCTCATTGATTTATCTTTATTAGGGTTCGTAGGTAAAACCCTAATTGATTTATCTTTATTAGGGTTCGTAGGTAAAACCCTCATAGATTTATCTTTATTAGGGTTCGCAGGTAAAACCCTCATTGATTTATCTTTATTAGGGTTCGCAGGTAAAACCCTCATTGATTTATCTTTATTAGGGTTCGCAGGTAAAACCCTCATTGATTTATCTTTATTAGGGTTCGTAGGTAAAACCGTCATTGATTTATCTTTATTAGGGTTTGTAGGTAAAACCCTCATTGATTTATCTTTATTAGAATTCGTAGGTAAGACCGTCATTGATTTATCTTTATTTGGGGTCGCAGGTAAAACCCTCATTGATTTATCTTTATTAGGGTTCGTAGGTAAAACCGTCATTGATTTATCTTTATTTGGGTTTGTAGGTAAAACCCTCATTGATTTATCTTTATTAGGGTTCGTAGGTAAAACCGTCATTGATTTATCTTTATTATGGTTTGTAGGTAAAACCCTCATTGATTTATCTTTATTAGGGTTCGTAGGTAAAACCGTCATTGATTTATCTTTATTATGGTTTGTAGGTAAAACCCTCATTGATTTATCTTTATTAGGGTTCGTAGGTAAAACCGTCATTGATTTATCTTTATTAGGGTTTGTAGGTAAAACCCTAATTGATTAATCTTTATTAGGGTTCGTAGGTAAAACCGTCATTGATTTATCATTATTAGGGTTTGTAGGTGAAACCCTCATTGATTTATCTTTATTAGGGTTTGTAGGTAAAACCGTCATTGATTTATCATTATTAGGGTTTGTAGGTAAAACCCTCATTGATTTATCTTTATTAGGGTTCGTAGGTAAAACCGTCATTGATTTATCTTTATTAGGGTTTGTAGGTAAAACCCTAATTGATTAATCTTTATTAGGGTTCGTAGGTAAAACCCTCATTGATTTATCTTTATTAGGGTTTGTAGGTAAAACCGTCATTGATTTATCATTATTAGGGTTCGTAGGTAAAACCGTCATTGATTTATCTTTATTAGGGTTCGTAGGTAAAACCCTCATTGATTTATCTTTATTAGGGTTCGTAGGTAAAACCGTCATTGATTTATCTTTATTAGGGTTCGTAGGTAAAACCCTAATTGATTTATCTTTATTAGGGTTCGTAGGTAAAACCGTCATTGATTTATCTTTATTAGGGTTCGTAGGTAAAACCCTCATTGATTTATCTTTATTAGGGTTCGTAGGTAAAACCGTCATTGATTTATCTTTATTAGGGTTCGTAGGTAAAACCCTCATTGATTTATCTTTATTAGGGTTCGTAGGTAAAACCCTAATTGATTTATCTTTATTAGGGTTTGTAGGTAAAACCCTAATTGATTAATCTTTATTAGGGTTCGTAGGTAAAACCCTCATTGATTTATCTTTATTAGGGTTTGTAGGTAAAACCGTCATTGATTTATCATTATTAGGGTTCGTAGGTAAAACCGTCATTGATTTATCTTTATTAGGGTTCGTAGGTAAAACCCTCATTGATTTATCTTTATTAGGGTTCGTAGGTAAAACCGTCATTGATTTATCTTTATTAGGGTTCGCAAGTAAAACCCTCATTGATTTATCTTTATTAGGGTTCGTAGGTAAAACCGTTATTGATTTATCTTTATTTGGGTTTGTAGGTAAAACCCTCATTGATTTATCTTTATTAGGGTTCGTAGGTAAAACCGTCATTGATTTATCTTTATTAGGGTTTGTAGGTAAAACCCTCATTGATTTCTCATTATTAGGGTTCGCAGGTAAAATCTTCATTGATTTCTCATTATTAGGATTCATAGGTAAAACCCTCATTGATTTCCCTTTATTAGGGTTCGTAGGTAAAACCGTCATTGATTTATCTTTATTAGGGTTCGCAGGTAAAACCCTCATTGATTTATCTTTATTAGGGTTCGTAGGTAAAACCCTAAATGATTTATCTTTATTAGGGTTCGTAGGTAAAACCGTCATTGATTTATCTTTATTAGGGTTTGTAGGTAAAACCCTCATTGATTTATCTTTATTAGAATTCGTAGGTAAGACCGTCATTGATTTATCTTTATTTGGGGTCGCAGGTAAAACCCTCATTGATTTATCTTTATTAGGGTTCGTAGGTAAAACCGTCATTGATTTATCTTTATTTGGGTTTGTAGGTAAAACCCTCATTGATTTATCTTTATTAGGGTTCGTAGGTAAAACCGTCATTGATTTATCTTTATTATGGTTTGTAGGTAAAACCCTCATTGATTTATCTTTATTAGGGTTCGTAGGTAAAACCGTCATTGATTTATCTTTATTAGGGTTTGTAGGTAAAACCCTAATTGATTAATCTTTATTAGGGTTCGTAGGTAAAACCGTCATTGATTTATCATTATTAGGGTTTGTAGGTAAAACCCTCATTGATTTATCTTTATTAGGGTTCGTAGGTAAAACCGTCATTGATTTATCTTTATTAGGGTTCGCTAGTAAAACCCTCATTGATTTATCTTTATTAGGGTTCGTAGGTAAAACCGTCATTGATTTATCTTTATTTGGGTTTGTAGGTAAAACCCTCATTGATTTATCTTTATTTGGGTTTGTAGGTAAAACCCTCATTGATTTATCTTTATTTGGGTTTGTAGGTAAAACCCTCATTGATTTATCTTTATTAGGGTTCGTAGGTAAAACCGTCATTGATTTATCTTTATTTGGGTTTGTAGGTAAAACCCTCATTGATTTATCTTTATTAGGGTTCGTAGGTAAAACCCTCATTGATTTATCTTTATTTGGGTTTGTAGGTAAAACCCTCATTGATTTATCTTTATTAGGGTTCGTAGGTAAAACCGTCATTGATTTATCTTTATTTGGGTTTGTAGGTAAAACCGTCATTGATTTATCTTTATTTGGGTTTGTAGGTAAAACCCTCATTGATTTATCTTTATTTGGGTTCGTAGGTAAAACCGTCATTGATTTATCTTTATTTGGGTTTGTAGGTAAAACCCTCATTGATTTATCTTTATTAGGGTTCGTAGGTAAAACCGTCATTGATTTATCTTTATTTGGGTTTGTAGGTAAAACCCTCATTGATTTATCTTTATTAGGGTTCGTAGGTAAAACCCTCATTGATTTATCTTTATTTGGGTTTGTAGGTAAAACCCTCATTGATTTATCTTTATTAGGGTTCGTAGGTAAAACCGTCATTGATTTATCTTTATTAGGGTTCGTAGGTAAAACCCTCATTGATTTATCTTTATTTGGGTTTGTAGGTAAAACCCTCATTGATTTATCTTTATTTGGGTTCGTAGGTAAAACCGTCATTGATTTATCTTTATTTGGGTTTGTAGGTAAAACCCTCATTGATTTATCTTTATTAGGGTTCGTAGGTAAAACCGTCATTGATTTATCTTTATTAGGGTTCGTAGGTAAAACCGTCATTGATTTATCTTTATTAGGGTTCGTAGGTAAAACCGTCATTGATTTATCTTTATTAGGGTTCGTAGGTAAAACCGTCATTGATTTATCTTTATTAGGGTTCGTAGGTAAAACCCTCATTGATTTATCTTTATTAGGGTTCGTAGGTAAAACCGTCATTGATTTATCTTTATTAGGGTTCGTAGGTAAAACCGTCATTGATTTATCTTTATTTGGGTTTGTAGGTAAAACCCTCATTGATTTATCTTTATTAGGGTTCGTAGGTAAAACCGTCATTGATTTATCTTTATTAGGGTTCGTAGGTAAAACCCTCATAGATTTCTCATTATTAGGGTTCGTAGGTAAAACCGTCATTGATTTATCTTTATTAGGGTTCGTAGGTAAAACCGTCATTGATTTATCTTTATTTGGGTTTGTAGGTAAAACCCTCATTGATTTATCTTTATTAGGGTTCGTAGGTAAAACCGTCATTGATTTCTCATTATTAGGGTTCGCAGGTAAAACCTTCATTGATTTCTCATTATTAGGGTTCGTAGGTAAAACCCTTATAGATTTCTCTTTATTAGGGTTCATAGGTAAAACCTTCATTGATTTCTCATTATTAGGGTTCGCAGGTAAAACCTTCATTGATTTCTCATTATTAGGGTTCGCAGGTAAAACCTTCATTGATTTCTCATTATTAGGGTTCGCAGGTAA
Organism: Aphrophora alni; assembly: GCA_963513935.1. Lineage (NCBI taxonomy): Eukaryota > Metazoa > Arthropoda > Insecta > Hemiptera > Aphrophoridae > Aphrophora > Aphrophora alni. The sequence goes on along the minus strand of OY740776.1, from coordinate 18,671,174 downwards.
AACCTTCATAGATTTCTCATTATTAGGGTTCGTAGGTAAAACCCTTATAGATTTCTCTTTATTAGGGTTCATAGGTAAAACCTTCATTGATTTCTCATTATTAGGGTTCGCAAGTAAAACCTTCATTGATTTCTCATTATTAGGGTTCGCAGGTAAAACCTTCATAGATTTCTCATTATTAGGGTTCGCAGGTAAAACCCTTCATTGATTTCTCATTATTAGGGTTCGCAGGTAAAACCTTCATTGATTTCTCATTATTAGGGTTCGCAGGTAAAACCTTCATTGATTTCTCATTATTAGGGTTCGCAGGTAAAACCTTCATTGATTTCTCATTATTAGGGTTCGTAGGTAAAACCCTTATAGATTTCTCTTTATTAGGGTTCGTAGGTAAAACCTTCATTGATTTCTCATTATTAGGGTTCGCAGGTAAAACCTTCATTGATTTCTCATTATTAGGGTTCGTAGGTAAAACCCTTATAGATTTCTCTTTATTAGGGTTCGTAGGTAAAACCTTCATTGATTTCTCATTATTAGGGTTCGCAAGTAAAACCTTCATTGATTTCTCATTATTAGGGTTCGCAGGTAAAACCTTCATTGATTTCTCATTATTAGGGTTCGCAGGTAAAACCTTCATTGATTTCTCATTATTAGGGTTCGCAGGTAAAACCTTCATTGATTTCTCATTATTAGGGTTCGTAGGTAAAACCCTTATAGATTTCTCTTTATTAGGGTTCGTAGGTAAAACCTTCATTGATTTCTCATTATTAGGGTTCGCAGGTAAAACCTTCATTGATTTCTCATTATTAGGGTTCGCAGGTAAAACCTTCATTGATTTCTCATTATTAGGGTTCGTAGGTAAAACCCTTATAGATTTCTCTTTATTAGGGTTCGTAGGTAAAACCTTCATTGATTTCTCATTATTAGGGTTCGCAAGTAAAACCTTCATTGATTTCTCATTATTAGGGTTCGCAGGTAAAACCTTCATTGATTTCTCATTATTAGGGTTCGCAGGTAAAACCTTCATTGATTTCTCATTATTAGGGTTCGCAGGTAAAACCTTCATTGATTTCTCATTATTAGGGTTCGCAGGTAAAACCTTCATTGATTTCTCATTATTAGGGTTCGCAGGTAAAACCTTCATTGATTTCTCATTATTAGGGTTCGTAGGTAAAACCCTTATAGATTTCTCATTATTAGGGTTCGTAGGTAAAACCTTCATTGATTTCTCATTATTAGGGTTCGCAGGTAAAACCTTCATTGATTTCTCATTATTAGGGTTCGTAGGTAAAACCCTTATAGATTTCTCTTTATTAGGGTTCGTAGGTAAAACCTTCATTGATTTCTCATTATTAGGGTTCGCAAGTAAAACCTTCATTGATTTCTCATTATTAGGGTTCGCAGGTAAAACCTTCATTGATTTCTCATTATTAGGGTTCGCAGGTAAAACCTTCATTGATTTCTCATTATTAGGGTTCGCAGGTAAAACCTTCATTGATTTCTCATTATTAGGGTTCGTAGGTAAAACCCTTATAGATTTCTCTTTATTAGGGTTCATAGGTAAAACCTTCATTGATTTCTCATTATTAGGGTTCGCAAGTAAAACCTTCATTGATTTCTCATTATTAGGGTTCGCAGGTAAAACCTTCATTGATTTCTCATTATTAGGGTTCGCAGGTAAAACCTTCATTGATTTCTCATTATTAGGGTTCGCAGGTAAAACCTTCATTGATTTCTCATTATTAGGGTTCGTAGGTAAAACCCTTATAGATTTCTCTTTATTAGGGTTCATAGGTAAAACCTTCATTGATTTCTCATTATTAGGGTTCGCAAGTAAAACCTTCATTGATTTCTCATTATTAGGGTTCGCAGGTAAAACCTTCATTGATTTCTCATTATTAGGGTTCGCAGGTAAAACCTTCATTGATTTCTCATTATTAGGGTTCGTAGGTAAAACCCTTATAGATTTCTCTTTATTAGGGTTCATAGGTAAAACCTTCATTGATTTCTCATTATTAGGGTTCGCAAGTAAAACCTTCATTGATTTCTCATTATTAGGGTTCGCAGGTAAAACCTTCATTGATTTCTCATTATTAGGGTTCGCAGGTAAAACCTTCATTGATTTCTCATTATTAGGGTTCGCAGGTAAAACCTTCATTGATTTCTCATTATTAGGGTTCGTAGGTAAAACCCTTATAGATTTCTCTTTATTAGGGTTCATAGGTAAAACCTTCATTGATTTCTCATTATTAGGGTTCGCAAGTAAAACCTTCATTGATTTCTCATTATTAGGGTTCGCAGGTAAAACCTTCATTGATTTCTCATTATTAGGGTTCGCAGGTAAAACCTTCATTGATTTCTCTTTATTAGGGTTCGTAGGTAAAACCCTTATAGATTTCTCTTTATTAGGGTTCATAGGTAAAACCTTCATTGATTTCTCATTATTAGGGTTCGCAAGTAAAACCTTCATTGATTTCTCATTATTAGGGTTCGCAGGTAAAACCTTCATTGATTTCTCATTATTAGGGTTCGCAAGTAAAACCTTCATTGATTTCTCATTATTAGGGTTCGCAGGTAAAACCTTCATTGATTTCTCATTATTAGGGTTCGCAGGTAAAACCTTCATTGATTTCTCATTATTAGGATTCATAGGTAAAACCCTCATTGATTTCTCTTTATTAGGGTTTGCAGGTAAACCCCTCATTGATTTCTCATTATTAGGGTTCGCAGGTAAAATCTTCATTGATTTCTCATTATTAGGATTCGTAGGTAAAACCCTCATTGATTTCTCTTTATTAGGGTTTGCAGGTAAACCCCTCATTGATTTCTCATTATTAGGGTTCGCAGGTAAAATCTTCATTGATTTCTCATTATTAGGATTCATAGGTAAAACCCTCATTGATTTCTCTTTATTAGGGTTTGCAGGTAAACCCCTCATTGATTTCTCTTTATTATGGTTCGTAGGTAAAACCCTCATTGATTTCCCTTTATTAGGGTTCGTAGGTAAAACCGTCATTGATTTATCTTTATTAGGGTTCGTAGGTAAAACCGTCATTGATTTATCTTTATTAGGGTTTGTAGGTAAAACCCTCATTGATTTATCTTTATTAGGGTTCGTAGAAAAACCTTCATTGATTTATCTTTATTAGGGTTCGTAGGTAAAACCCTCATTGATTTATCTTTATTAGGGTTCGTAGGTAAAACCCTCATTGATTTATCTTTATTAGGGTTCGTAGGTAAAACCGTCATTGATTTATCTTTATTAGGGTTCGCAGGTAAAACCCTCATTGATTTATCTTTATTAGGGTTCGCAGGTAAAACCCTCATTGATTTATCTTTATTAGGGTTCGTAGGTAAAACCGTCATTGATTTATCATTATTAGGGTTTGTAGGTAAAACCCTCATTGATTTATCTTTATTAGAATTCGTAGGTAAGACCGTCATTGATTTATCTTTATTTGGGGTCGCAGGTAAAACCCTCATTGATTTATCTTTATTAGGGTTCGTAGGTAAAACCGTCATTGATTTATCTTTATTAGGGTTCGTAGGTAAAACCGTCATTGATTTATCTTTATTAGGGTTCGCAGGTAAAACCCTCATTGATTTATCTTTATTAGGGTTCGCAGGTAAAACCCTCATTGATTTATCTTTATTAGGGTTCGTAGGTAAAACCCTAATTGATTTATCTTTATTAGGGTTCGTAGGTAAAACCGTCATTGATTTATCTTTATTAGGGTTTGTAGGTAAAACCCTCATTGATTTATCTTTATTAGAATTCGTAGGTAAGACCGTCATTGATTTATCTTTATTTGGGGTCGCAGGTAAAACCCTCATTGATTTATCTTTATTAGGGTTCGTAGGTAAAACCGTCATTGATTTATCTTTATTAGGGTTCGCAGGTAAAACCCTCATTGATTTATCTTTATTAGGGTTCGCAGGTAAAACCCTCATTGATTTCTCATTATTAGGATTCATAGGTAAAACCGTCATTGATTTATCTTTATTTGGGTTTGTAGGTAAAACCGTCATTGATTTATCTTTATTAGGGTTCGTAGGTAAAACCGTCATTGATTTATCTTTATTAGGGTTTGTAGGTAAAACCCTCATTGATTTATCTTTATTAGGGTTCGTAGAAAAACCTTCATTGATTTATCTTTATTAGGGTTCGTAGGTAAAACCCTCATTGATTTATCTTTATTAGGGTTCGTAGGTAAAACCCTCATTGATTTATCTTTATTAGGGTTCGTAGGTAAAACCGTCATTGATTTATCTTTATTAGGGTTCGCAGGTAAAACCCTCATTGATTTATCTTTATTAGGGTTCGCAGGTAAAACCCTCATTGATTTATCTTTATTAGGGTTCGTAGGTAAAACCGTCATTGATTTATCATTATTAGGGTTTGTAGGTAAAACCCTCATTGATTTATCTTTATTAGAATTCGTAGGTAAGACCGTCATTGATTTATCTTTATTTGGGGTCGCAGGTAAAACCCTCATTGATTTATCTTTATTAGGGTTCGTAGGTAAAACCGTCATTGATTTATCTTTATTAGGGTTCGTAGGTAAAACCGTCATTGATTTATCTTTATTAGGGTTCGCAGGTAAAACCCTCATTGATTTATCTTTATTAGGGTTCGCAGGTAAAACCCTCATTGATTTATCTTTATTAGGGTTCGTAGGTAAAACCCTAATTGATTTATCTTTATTAGGGTTCGTAGGTAAAACCGTCATTGATTTATCTTTATTAGGGTTTGTAGGTAAAACCCTCATTGATTTATCTTTATTAGAATTCGTAGGTAAGACCGTCATTGATTTATCTTTATTTGGGGTCGCAGGTAAAACCCTCATTGATTTATCTTTATTAGGGTTCGTAGGTAAAACCGTCATTGATTTATCTTTATTAGGGTTCGCAGGTAAAACCCTCATTGATTTATCTTTATTAGGGTTCGCAGGTAAAACCCTCATTGATTTATCTTTATTAGGGTTCGTAGGTAAAACCCTAATTGATTTATCTTTATTAGGGTTCGTAGGTAAAACCCTCATAGATTTATCTTTATTAGGGTTCGCAGGTAAAACCCTCATTGATTTATCTTTATTAGGGTTCGCAGGTAAAACCCTCATTGATTTATCTTTATTAGGGTTCGCAGGTAAAACCCTCATTGATTTATCTTTATTAGGGTTCGTAGGTAAAACCGTCATTGATTTATCTTTATTAGGGTTTGTAGGTAAAACCCTCATTGATTTATCTTTATTAGAATTCGTAGGTAAGACCGTCATTGATTTATCTTTATTTGGGGTCGCAGGTAAAACCCTCATTGATTTATCTTTATTAGGGTTCGTAGGTAAAACCGTCATTGATTTATCTTTATTTGGGTTTGTAGGTAAAACCCTCATTGATTTATCTTTATTAGGGTTCGTAGGTAAAACCGTCATTGATTTATCTTTATTATGGTTTGTAGGTAAAACCCTCATTGATTTATCTTTATTAGGGTTCGTAGGTAAAACCGTCATTGATTTATCTTTATTATGGTTTGTAGGTAAAACCCTCATTGATTTATCTTTATTAGGGTTCGTAGGTAAAACCGTCATTGATTTATCTTTATTAGGGTTTGTAGGTAAAACCCTAATTGATTAATCTTTATTAGGGTTCGTAGGTAAAACCGTCATTGATTTATCATTATTAGGGTTTGTAGGTGAAACCCTCATTGATTTATCTTTATTAGGGTTTGTAGGTAAAACCGTCATTGATTTATCATTATTAGGGTTTGTAGGTAAAACCCTCATTGATTTATCTTTATTAGGGTTCGTAGGTAAAACCGTCATTGATTTATCTTTATTAGGGTTTGTAGGTAAAACCCTAATTGATTAATCTTTATTAGGGTTCGTAGGTAAAACCCTCATTGATTTATCTTTATTAGGGTTTGTAGGTAAAACCGTCATTGATTTATCATTATTAGGGTTCGTAGGTAAAACCGTCATTGATTTATCTTTATTAGGGTTCGTAGGTAAAACCCTCATTGATTTATCTTTATTAGGGTTCGTAGGTAAAACCGTCATTGATTTATCTTTATTAGGGTTCGTAGGTAAAACCCTAATTGATTTATCTTTATTAGGGTTCGTAGGTAAAACCGTCATTGATTTATCTTTATTAGGGTTCGTAGGTAAAACCCTCATTGATTTATCTTTATTAGGGTTCGTAGGTAAAACCGTCATTGATTTATCTTTATTAGGGTTCGTAGGTAAAACCCTCATTGATTTATCTTTATTAGGGTTCGTAGGTAAAACCCTAATTGATTTATCTTTATTAGGGTTTGTAGGTAAAACCCTAATTGATTAATCTTTATTAGGGTTCGTAGGTAAAACCCTCATTGATTTATCTTTATTAGGGTTTGTAGGTAAAACCGTCATTGATTTATCATTATTAGGGTTCGTAGGTAAAACCGTCATTGATTTATCTTTATTAGGGTTCGTAGGTAAAACCCTCATTGATTTATCTTTATTAGGGTTCGTAGGTAAAACCGTCATTGATTTATCTTTATTAGGGTTCGCAAGTAAAACCCTCATTGATTTATCTTTATTAGGGTTCGTAGGTAAAACCGTTATTGATTTATCTTTATTTGGGTTTGTAGGTAAAACCCTCATTGATTTATCTTTATTAGGGTTCGTAGGTAAAACCGTCATTGATTTATCTTTATTAGGGTTTGTAGGTAAAACCCTCATTGATTTCTCATTATTAGGGTTCGCAGGTAAAATCTTCATTGATTTCTCATTATTAGGATTCATAGGTAAAACCCTCATTGATTTCCCTTTATTAGGGTTCGTAGGTAAAACCGTCATTGATTTATCTTTATTAGGGTTCGCAGGTAAAACCCTCATTGATTTATCTTTATTAGGGTTCGTAGGTAAAACCCTAAATGATTTATCTTTATTAGGGTTCGTAGGTAAAACCGTCATTGATTTATCTTTATTAGGGTTTGTAGGTAAAACCCTCATTGATTTATCTTTATTAGAATTCGTAGGTAAGACCGTCATTGATTTATCTTTATTTGGGGTCGCAGGTAAAACCCTCATTGATTTATCTTTATTAGGGTTCGTAGGTAAAACCGTCATTGATTTATCTTTATTTGGGTTTGTAGGTAAAACCCTCATTGATTTATCTTTATTAGGGTTCGTAGGTAAAACCGTCATTGATTTATCTTTATTATGGTTTGTAGGTAAAACCCTCATTGATTTATCTTTATTAGGGTTCGTAGGTAAAACCGTCATTGATTTATCTTTATTAGGGTTTGTAGGTAAAACCCTAATTGATTAATCTTTATTAGGGTTCGTAGGTAAAACCGTCATTGATTTATCATTATTAGGGTTTGTAGGTAAAACCCTCATTGATTTATCTTTATTAGGGTTCGTAGGTAAAACCGTCATTGATTTATCTTTATTAGGGTTCGCTAGTAAAACCCTCATTGATTTATCTTTATTAGGGTTCGTAGGTAAAACCGTCATTGATTTATCTTTATTTGGGTTTGTAGGTAAAACCCTCATTGATTTATCTTTATTTGGGTTTGTAGGTAAAACCCTCATAGATTTATCTTTATTTGGGTTTGTAGGTAAAACCGTCATTGATTTATCTTTATTTGGGTTTGTAGGTAAAACCCTCATTGATTTATCTTTATTAGGGTTTGTAGGTAAAACCCTCATTGATTTATCTTTATTTGGGTTTGTAGGTAAAACCCTCATTGATTTATCTTTATTAGGGTTCGTAGGTAAAACCGTCATTGATTTATCTTTATTTGGGTTTGTAGGTAAAACCGTCATTGATTTATCTTTATTTGGGTTTGTAGGTAAAACCCTCATTGATTTATCTTTATTTGGGTTCGTAGGTAAAACCGTCATTGATTTATCTTTATTTGGGTTTGTAGGTAAAACCCTCATTGATTTATCTTTATTAGGGTTCGTAGGTAAAACCGTCATTGATTTATCTTTATTTGGGTTTGTAGGTAAAACCCTCATTGATTTATCTTTATTAGGGTTCGTAGGTAAAACCCTCATTGATTTATCTTTATTTGGGTTTGTAGGTAAAACCCTCATTGATTTATCTTTATTAGGGTTCGTAGGTAAAACCGTCATTGATTTATCTTTATTAGGGTTCGTAGGTAAAACCCTCATTGATTTATCTTTATTTGGGTTTGTAGGTAAAACCCTCATTGATTTATCTTTATTTGGGTTCGTAGGTAAAACCGTCATTGATTTATCTTTATTTGGGTTTGTAGGTAAAACCCTCATTGATTTATCTTTATTAGGGTTCGTAGGTAAAACCGTCATTGATTTATCTTTATTAGGGTTCGTAGGTAAAACCGTCATTGATTTATCTTTATTAGGGTTCGTAGGTAAAACCGTCATTGATTTATCTTTATTAGGGTTCGTAGGTAAAACCGTCATTGATTTATCTTTATTAGGGTTCGTAGGTAAAACCCTCATTGATTTATCTTTATTAGGGTTCGTAGGTAAAACCGTCATTGATTTATCTTTATTAGGGTTCGTAGGTAAAACCGTCATTGATTTATCTTTATTTGGGTTTGTAGGTAAAACCCTCATTGATTTATCTTTATTAGGGTTCGTAGGTAAAACCGTCATTGATTTATCTTTATTAGGGTTCGTAGGTAAAACCCTCATAGATTTCTCATTATTAGGGTTCGTAGGTAAAACCGTCATTGATTTATCTTTATTAGGGTTCGTAGGTAAAACCGTCATTGATTTATCTTTATTTGGGTTTGTAGGTAAAACCCTCATTGATTTATCTTTATTAGGGTTCGTAGGTAAAACCGTCATTGATTTATCTTTATTAGGGTTCGTAGGTAAAACCGTCATTGATTTATCTTTATTAGGGTTCGTAGGTAAAACCGTCATTGATTTATCTTTATTAGGGTTCGTAGGTAAAACCGTCATTGATTTATCTTTATTTGGGTTTGTAGGTAAAACCCTCATTGATTTATCTTTATTAGGGTTCGTAGGTAAAACCGTCATTGATTTATCTTTATTAGGGTTCGTAGGTAAAACCGTCATTGATTTATCTTTATTTGGGTTTGTAGGTAAAACCCTCATTGATTTATCTTTATTAGGGTTCGTAGGTAAAACCGTCATTGATTTATCTTTATTAGGGTTCGCAGGTAAAACCGTCATTGATTTATCTTTATTAGGGTTCGTAGGTAAAACCGTCATTGATTTATCTTTATTAGGGTTCGTAGGTAAAACCGTCATTGATTTATCTTTATTAGGGTTCGTAGGTAAAACCGTCATTGATTTATCTTTATTTGGGTTCGTAGGTAAAACCGTCATTGATTTATCTTTATTTGGGTTTGTAGGTAAAACCCTCATTGATTTATCTTTATTAGGGTTCGTAGGTAAAACCGTCATTGATTTATCTTTATTAGGGTTCGTAGGTAAAACCGTCATTGATTTATCTTTATTAGGGTTCGTAGGTAAAACCGTCATTGATTTATCTTTATTAGGGTTCGTAGGTAAAACCGTCATTGATTTATCTTTATTAGGGTTCGTAGGTAAAACCGTCATTGATTTATCTTTATTAGGGTTCGTAGGTAAAACCGTCATTGATTTATCTTTATTTGGGTTTGTAGGTAAAACCCTCATTGATTTATCTTTATTAGGGTTCGTAGGTAAAACCGTCATTGATTTATCTTTATTAGGGTTCGTAGGTAAAACCGTCATTGATTTATCTTTATTAGGGTTCGTAGGTAAAACCGTCATTGATTTATCTTTATTAGGGTTCGTAGGTAAAACCGTCATTGATTTATCTTTATTTGGGTTTGTAGGTAAAACCCTCATTGATTTATCTTTATTAGGGTTCGTAGGTAAAACCGTCATTGATTTATCTTTATTAGGGTTCGTAGGTAAAACCGTCATTGATTTATCTTTATTAGGGTTCGTAGGTAAAACCGTCATTGATTTATCTTTATTAGGGTTCGTAGGTAAAACCGTCATTGATTTATCTTTATTAGGGTTCGTAGGTAAAACCGTCATTGATTTATCTTTATTAGGGTTCGTAGGTAAAACCGTCATTGATTTATCTTTATTTGGGTTTGTAGGTAAAACCCTCATTGATTTATCTTTATTTGGGTTCGTAGGTAAAACCGTCATTGATTTATCTTTATTTGGGTTTGTAGGTAAAACCCTCATTGATTTATCTTTATTAGGGTTCGTAGGTAAAACCGTCATTGATTTATCTTTATTTGGGTTTGTAGGTAAAACCCTCATTGATTTATCTTTATTAGGGTTCGTAGGTAAAACCCTCATTGATTTATCTTTATTTGGGTTTGTAGGTAAAACCCTCATTGATTTATCTTTATTAGGGTTCGTAGGCAAAACCGTCATTGATTTATCTTTATTAGGGTTCGTAGGTAAAACCCTCATTGATTTATCTTTATTAGGGTTCGTAGGTAAAACCGTCATTGATTTATCTTTATTATAGTTTGTAGGTAAAACTCTCATTGATTTATCTTTATTAGGGTTCGTAGGTAAAACCGTCATTGATTTATCTTTATTAGGGTTTGTAGGTAAAACCGTCATTGATTTATCTTTATTAGGGTTTGTAGGTAAAACCCTCATTGATTTATCTTTATTATAGTTTGTAGGTAAAACTCTCATTGATTTATCTTTATTAGGGTTCGTAGGTAAAACCGTCATTGATTTATCTTTATTAGGGTTTGTAGGTAAAACCGTCATTGATTTATCTTTATTAGGGTTTGTAGGTAAAACCGTCATTGATTTATCTTTATTAGGGTTCGCAGGTAAAACCCTCATTGATTTATCTTTATTAGGGTTCGTAGGTAAAACCGTCATTGATTTATCTTTATTAGGGTTTGTAGGTAAAACCCTCATTGATTTATCTTTATTAGGATTCGTAGGTAAAACCGTCATTGATTTATCTTTATTAGGGTTTGTAGGTAAAACCCTCATTGATTTATCTTTATTAGGGTTCGTAGGTAAAACCGTCATTGATTTATCTTTATTAGGGTTTGTAGGTAAAACCCTCATTGATTTATTTTTATTAGGGTTTGTAGGTAAAACCGTCATTGATTTATCTTTATTAGGGTTTGTAGGTGAAACCCTCATTGATTTCTCATTATTAGGGTTTGTAGGTAAAACCCTCATTGATTTATCTTTATTAGGGTTTGTAGGTAAAACCCTCATTGATTTCTCATTATTAGGGTTTGTAGGTAAAACCCTCATTGATTTATCTTTATTAGGGTTTGTAGGTAAAACCCTCATTGATTTCTCATTATTAGGGTTTGTAGGTAAAACCCTCATTGATTTATCTTTATTAGGGTTCGTAGGTAAAACCGTCATTGATTTATCTTTATTAGGGTTTGTAGGTAAAACCCTCATTGATTTATCTTTATTAGGGTTTGTAGGTAAAACCGTCATTGATTTATCTTTATTAGGGTTTGTAGGTAAAACCCTCATTGATTTCTCATTATTAGGGTTTGTAGGTAAAACCCTCATTGATTTATCTTTATTAGGGTTCGTAGGTAAAACCGTCATTGATTTATCTTTATTAGGGTTCGCAGGTAAAACCCTCATTGATTTATCTTTATTAGGGTTCGTAGGTAAAACCGTCATTGATTTATCTTTATTAGGGTTTGTAGGTAAAACCCTCATTGATTTATCTTTATTGGGGTTCGTAGGTAAAACCGTCATTGATTTATCTTTATTAGGGTTTGTAGGTAAAACCGTCATTGATTTATCTTTATTAGGGTTTGTAGGTAAAACCTTCATTGATTTATCTTTATTAGGGTTCGCAGGTAAAACCCTCATTGATTTATCTTTATTAGGGTTCGTAGGTAAAACCGTCATTGATTTATCTTTATTAGGGTTTGTAGGTAAAACCGTCATTGATTTATCTTTATTAGGGTTTGTAGGTAAAACCTTCATTGATTTATCTTTATTAGGGTTCGCAGGTAAAACCCTCATTGATTTATCTTTATTAGGGTTCGTAGGTAAAACCGTCATTGATTTATCTTTATTAGGGTTTGTAGGTAAAACCCTCATTGATTTATCTTTATTAGGGTTCGTAGGTAAAACCGTCATTGATTTATCTTTATTAGGGTTTGTAGGTAAAACCCTCATTGATTTATCTTTATTAGGGTTCGTAGGTAAAACCGTCGTTGATTTCTCATTATTAGGGTTTGTAGGTAAAACCCTCATTGATTTCTCATTATTAGGGTTTGTAGGTAAAACCCTCATTGATTTATCTTTATTAGGGTTCGTAGGTAAAACCGTCATTGATTTATCTTTATTAGGGTTCGCAGGTAAAACCCTCATTGATTTCTCTTTATTAGGGTTCGTAGAAAAACCTTCATTGATTTATCTTTATTAGGGTTCGTAGGTAAAACCCTCATTGATTTATCTTTATTGGGGTTTGTAGGTAAAACCCTCATTGATTTATCTTTATTAGGGTTCGTAGGTAAAACCGTCATTGATTTATCTTTATTAGGGTTTGTAGGTAAAACCCTCATTGATTTATCTTTATTAGGGTTCGTAGGTAAAACCCTCATTGATTTATCTTTATTAGGGTTCGCAGGTAAAACCCTCATTGATTTATCTTTATTAGGGTTCGTAGGTAAAACCCTCATTGATTTATCTTTATTAGGGTTTGTAGGTAAAACCCTCATTGATTTATCTTTATTGGGGTTCGTAGGTAAAACCCTCATTGATTTATCTTTATTGGGGTTCGTAGGTAAAACCCTCATTGATTTATCTTTATTAGGGTTCGTAGAAAAACCTTCATTGACTTATCTTTATTAGGGTTTGTAGGTAAAACTCTCATTGATTTATCTTTATTAGGGTTCGTAGGTAAAACCCTCATTGATTTATCTTTATTAGGGTTCGTAGAAAAACCTTCATTGATTTATCTTTATTAGGGTTCGTAGGTAAAATCCTCATTGATTTATCTTTATTAGGGTTCGTAGGTAAAACCCTCATTGATTTATATTTATTAGGGTTCGTAGGTAAAACCCTCATTGATTTCTCTTTATTAGGGTTCGTAGAAAAACCTTCATTGATTTATCTTTATTAGGGTTCGTAGGTAAAACCGTCATTGATTTATCTTTATTAGGGTTCGTAGGTAAAACCCTCATAGATTTCTCTTTATTAGGGTTTGTAGGTAAAACCGTCATTGATTTATCTTTATTAGGGTTCGTAGGTAAAACCCTCATTGATTTATCTTTATTAGGGTTCGTAGGTAAAACCCTCATAGATTTCTCTTTATTAGGGTTTGTAGGTAAAACCGTCATTGATTTATCTTTATTAGGGTTCGTAGGTAAAACCCTAATTGATTTATCTTTATTAGGATTTGTAGGTAAAACCGTCATTGATTTATCTTTATTAGGGTTTGTAGGTAAAACCGTCATTGATTTATCTTTATTAGGGTTCGTAGGTAAAACCCTCATAGATTTCTCTTTATTAGGGTTTGTAGGTAAAACCGTCATTGATTTATCTTTATTAGGGTTCGTAGGTAAAACCCTCATTGATTTATCTTTATTAGGGTTCGTAGGTAAAACCGTCATTGATTTATCTTTATTAGGGTTCGCAGGTAAAACCCTCATAGATTTCTCTTTATTAGGGTTTGTAGGTAAAACCCTCATAGATTTCTCTTTATTAGGGTTTGTAGGTAAAACCGTCATTGATTTATCTTTATTAGGGTTCGTAGGTAAAACCGTCATTGATTTATCTTTATTAGGGTTTGTAGGTAAAACCCTCATTGATTTATCTTTATTAGGGTTTGTAGGTAAAACCGTCATTGATTTATCTTTATTAGGGTTCGTAGGTAAAACCGTCATTGATTTATCTTTATTAGGGTTTGTAGGTAAAACCCTCATAGATTTATCTTTATTAGGGTTCGCAGGTAAAACCCTCATTGATTTATCTTTATTAGGGTTCGCAGGTAAAACCCTCATTGATTTATCTTTATTAGGGTTCGTAGGTAAAACCGTCATTGATTTATCTTTATTAGGGTTTGTAGGTAAAACCCTCATTGATTTATCTTTATTAGGGTTCGCAGGTAAAACCCTCATAGATTTCTCTTTATTAGGGTTTGTAGGTAAAACCCTCATAGATTTCTCTTTATTAGGGTTTGTAGGTAAAACCGTCATTGATTTATCTTTATTAGGGTTTGTAGGTAAAACCGTCATAGATTTCTCTTTATTAGGTTCCATAGGTAAAACCCTCATAGATTTCTCTTTATTAGGGTTTGTAGGTAAAACCGTCATTGATTTATCTTTATTAGGGTTTGTAGGTAAAACCGTCATAGATTTCTCTTTATTAGGTTCCATAGGTAAAACCCTCATAGATTTCTCTTTATTAGGGTTTGTAGGTAAAACCCTCATAGATTTCTCTTTATTAGGGTTTGTAGGTAAAACCCTCATAGATTTCTCTTTATTAGGGTTTGTAGGTAAAACCGTCATTGATTTCTCTTTATTAGGGTTCGTAGGTAAAACCGTCATTGATTTATCTTTATTAGGGTTTGTAGGTAAAACCGTCATTGATTTCTCTTTATTAGGGTTTGTAGGTAAAACCGTCATTGATTTATCTTTATTAGGGTTTGTAGGTAAAACCCTCATAGATTTCTCTTTATTAGGGTTTGTAGGTAAAACCGTCATTGATTTATCTTTATTAGGGTTTGTAGGTAAAACCGTCATTGATTTATCTTTATTAGGGTTTGTAGGTAAAACCGTCATTGATTTCTCTTTATTAGGGTTTGTAGGTAAAACCGTCATTGATTTCTCTTTATTAGGGTTTGTAGGTAAAACCGTCATTGATTTATCTTTATTAGGGTTTGTAGGTAAAACCCTCATAGATTTCTCTTTATTAGGGTTTGTAGGTAAAACCGTCATTGATTTATCTTTATTAGGGTTTGTAGGTAAAACCGTCATTGATTTATCTTTATTAGGGTTTGTAGGTAAAACCGTCATTGATTTCTCTTTATTAGGGTTTGTAGGTAAAACCGTCATTGATTTATCTTTATTAGGGTTTGTAGGTAAAACCCTCATAGATTTCTCTTTATTAGGGTTTGTAGGTAAAACCGTCATTGATTTATCTTTATTAGGGTTTGTAGGTAAAACCGTCATTGATTTATCTTTATTAGGGTTTGTAGGTAAAACCGTCATTGATTTCTCTTTATTAGGGTTTGTAGGTAAAACCCTCATAGATTTCTCTTTATTAGGGTTTGTAGGTAAAACCGTCATTGATTTATCTTTATTAGGGTTTGTAGGTAAAACCCTCATAGATTTCTCTTTATTAGGGTTTGTAGGTAAAACCGTCATAGATTTCTCTTTATTAGGTTCCATAGGTAAAACCCTCATAGATTTCTCTTTATTAGGGTTTGTAGGTAAAACCCTCATAGATTTCTCTTTATTAGGGTTTGTAGGTAAAACCCTCATAGATTTCTCTTTATTAGGGTTTGTAGGTAAAACCGTCATTGATTTATCTTTATTAGGGTTTGTAGGTAAAACCCTCATAGATTTATCTTTATTAGGGTTTGTAGGTAAAACCCTCATAGATTTCTCTTTATTAGGGTTTGTAGGTAAAACCGTCATTGATTTATCTTTATTAGGGTTTGTAGGTAAAACCCTCATAGATTTCTCTTTATTAGGGTTTGTAGGTAAAACCCTCATAGATTTATCTTTATTAGGGTTTGTAGGTAAAACCCTCATAGATTTCTCTTTATTAGGGTTTGTAGGTAAAACCGTCATTGATTTATCTTTATTTGGGTTTGTAGGTAAAACCCTCATAGATTTCTCTTTATTAGGGTTTGTAGGTAAAACCCTCATAGATTTCTCTTTATTAGGGTTTGTAGGTAAAACCGTCATTGATTTATCTTTATTAGGGTTTGTAGGTAAAACCCTCATAGATTTCTCTTTATTAGGGTTTGTAGGTAAAACCCTCATAGATTTCTCTTTATTAGGGTTTGTAGGTAAAACCCTCATAGATTTCTCTTTATTAGGGTTTGTAGGTAAAACCCTCATTGATTTCTCTTTATTAGGGTTTGTAGGTAAAACCCTCATAGATTTCTCTTTATTAGGGTTTGTAGGTAAAACCCTCATAGATTTCTCTTTATTAGGGTTTGTAGGTAAAACCGTCATTGATTTATCTTTATTAGGGTTTGTAGGTAAAACCCTCATAGATTTATCATTATTAGGGTTCGTAGGTAAAACCGTCATTGATTTATCTTTATTAGGGTTTGTAGGTAAAACCCTCATTGATTTATCTTTATTAGGGTTTGTAGGTAAAACCCTCATAGATTTCTCTTTATTAGGGTTTGTAGGTAAAACCGTCATTGATTTATCTTTATTAGGGTTTGTAGGTAAAACCCTCATTGATTTATCTTTATTAGGGTTTGTAGGTAAAACCGTCATTGATTTATCTTTATTAGGGTTTGTAGGTAAAACCCTCATTGATTTATCTTTATTAGGGTTTGTAGGTAAAACCCTCATTGATTTATCTTTATTAGGGTTTGTAGGTAAAACCCTCATTGATTTATCTTTATTAGGGTTTGTAGGTAAAACCCTCATAGATTTCTCATTATTAGGGTTCGTAGGTAAAACCGTCATTGATTTATCTTTATTAGGGTTTGTAGGTAAAACCGTCATAGATTTCTCTTTATTAGGTTCCATAGGTAAAACCAAGGCCCCATATAATTTCACGCGCCTATTTGTCTGTACAATTTAAACTGCCGTTTAAAAGACTTCGACTTTATAAACAATTAACTGACCCCATATTCCTTACGGACCCTAAGTGGTTTTAGCACAAGTTTGACCCTTTTATTTTATCTCAATCACATAAATACTGTATATCTGAAACCCACCTGGCCTGGTTATCCTGGTCGGATTAAACCGACTGGAGTAGTTCATCTTGAAGAAATGTTCCACAACCCCTCTTTCTGTTTTGCCCGGTCCTTTCTCAGGACTGAATAAATACTCCGGATCCATCTCGTAATGTATCCTTTGGTAGCCAGTAATGCACAGAGCAGTTAGGAGAATCGGGATGATCAAGAAGTAGCCAGGAGTACGTCCAACCATCAAACCCAGCTTGTAGAAGCTCCGAGTCAACATATCGTCCACGATGGATACTCTGCACGACATGATTCCTGGAAAATAAGGAACACTTGTCAGTAAAAGTTAACAATTGGAAAAGTTAACATCAATTTTGGAAATTTGCTTATTGTGGCTCTTCGACTGAATTACAAACTTTGCACAATAACGTAGATAGAAACAACGCTTCGCAAGACAAGTTGATGGGAGACATCATAGTACTTACCTAGCCCCATTATACAATGTAACACATGTTGTTTTTAGTATTGTAAAAAATAATAAATTGTATTGGTTAGATCAAGGTGTCTTATCCAGTAGGGTAAGTTTGTTTAAAACTGTTGTTACACAGGTTTTGTGAACCATTACTTTTTTGAAGTAGGTTGGGCTTTAACGGGTCTCTAGCGAGTAGGTTAGGTTAGGTCGTAAACAGGACGACAGATTTTAACCAAATTTAGTATGTGGGCATATTTAGGTCATATCTCGATACATTTTTCAATTTTTTAAATAATATAACTCTCAATTCGGGAGTAGCAGCCATAAATAAAAACAAAAAAAAAACTATTTTCTCAAAACCGGATCAAACTATTTTGATCAAAATTTGCTCACGTGTAGCCTCTAAGGAGCTAAACAATACACAGTTGTCGTCATCTCTTAAACAACTTGTATAAACCAAATTTTCTCTAGGAATTATATTAATTCAATTCCTAATTTAGATCTAAATAATTGTTTTTTGTAATTATTTCGAGCACATGTTTTTTATAGTCTGACACAGTGGGCTCCAATACAAGATTTCCATTGGGGTACCTAATTCTGTTATAACCTAAAATTTGGTATACAAATTTCTTTTGAAGCATTGTAAATTTAAAGGTTTTTTCATCGTTTTTGTCATTTTTATTTTTTACTTTATTTTTATAGTTAAAGTTATATATACAGGGAGGGTGAAAAGTATGTGAACAGCTTAATATCTCGTATAAAAGGTAAATTTGAAGGTGGATGTGGTTGAGAAACCTACACCATTAAAAAATACTATTTTATTGTGATTTACAAAAATTTAGTCCGCTATCTGAGGTCAGCCATTTTGAAATTAACTTTGTTGTTTTGTAAATTGGAAGTTGGTCATGGAATACATCAGTTTATTGTAGAATTTTAAGACAAAATCAATGGTGTAAACCGCACATCCATATCTTAAACCGCTTATTTAGATTTAAACATTTCATTTAATATAAAAATAAAATAAAGAACATTAAACTTCTCACCTATCAAATTTTAATGTTCAATAAATTTTAGAATTATCAAACAATCAAAACATAAGCTATTATAATGTAAATAAACGGTATAAGATATAGATGTGCGGTTTTCACCATTGATTTGGTCTTAAATTCTACATTAAAATCACATGACCACCTTCCCATTTAAAAAAATTAAGTTAAATTCAAAATGGCGGTACCAAGATGTCAGACCAAATTTTTGAAAACTAAATAAAATACTATTTTTAAATGTAGTAGGTTCCTCAATCATATCTACCTTTCAATTTTCCTTATATACGAGATATCAAGCCGTTCTCATACTTTTCACGCACCCTGTATATATGCTTAATGTTTGGTTGGATTATTGGATAAAACAACAAACGTTACTAAACGAAGCCTACATTAAATTACCCGCTTTACATCATTAGACAGTGAGAAGTTGATGACACAATTACTCAATGCCAATTAAATTATCTTCGACGTTCTTCAAATATTGAAATTAAATCGTGACAAAGACACGGCCTTGAAATAAACGTGTCACGATATCTGGGGTTAACGGCATCGAACTTGAAACATGTTTTCTAAAATAAGATCTGTAACCAATAGAAATACAGTATTACCATCCACGTCCGAGATAGTGTCACTTCGCTAAGCTGCGATTGTAAGAACGTTTCTTAGAGACTGTTCTCTAACACTAAGGGATCATTTAACTGATTTCACATTTTAAGAACACTCCTTAACATTTCATTACTAAGTTATATATATCAATATGTCAAAACCCACTGACTGATCACGAAATCTCTAGATCCAAGAAGCCTGGAGCTATGAATTTATTAACATGGTTTGGGTAGGTCTGTAGACGCATACTAAGAAAGGGTTTTGAAAATCTTCAACTCCAAGGGTGTTTTTACCCCTAAGCATATCTCAAGATCGAAGAAGTCTAGAGCTATGAATTTTTTAGCATGGTTTGGGGTAGGTCTGTAGACGCGTACTAAGAAATGGATTTGAAAATGTTCCACTCCAAGGTTGTTTTTTATCCCTAAAGGATATCTCTGTATCCAAGAAGCCTAGAGCTATGAATTTTTTAACATGGTTTGGGGTAGGTCTGTAGGCGCGTACTAAGAAATGGATTTGAAAATGTTCCACTCCAAGGTTGTTTTTTATCCCTAAAGGATATCTTTGGATCCAAGAAGCTTAGAGCTATGAATTTATTAACATGGTTTGGGGTAAGTCTGTAGACGCGTACTAAAAAAGGGTTTTGAATATGTTCCATTCCAAGGATGTTTTTTACTTATAAAGAATATCTCTGGATCCTTGAAGCCTAGAGCTATGAATTTTAACATGGTTTGGGGTAGGTCTGTAGACGCGTACTAAGAAAGGGTTTTGTAAATGTTCCACTCCAAGGCTGTTTTAACCCCTAAAGATTATCTCTGGATCCTTGAAGCCTAGAGCTATGAATTTTAACATGGTTTGGGGGTAGGTCTGTAGACGCGTACTAAGAAAGAGTTTTGAAAATGTTCCACTCCAAGGTTGTTTTTACCCCTAAAGAATATCTCTGGATCCAAGAAGCCTAGAGATATGAATTTTAACATGGTTTGGGGTAGGTCTGTAGACGCGTACTAAGAAAGGGTTTTGAAAATGTTCCACTCCAAGGTTGTTTTTACCCCTAAAGATTATCTCTGGATCCAAGAAGCCTAGAGATATGAATTTTTTAACATGGTTTGGATTAGGTCTGTAGACGCGTACTAAGAAATGGATTTGAAAATGTTCCACTCCAAGGGTATTTTTTACCCCTAAAGATTATTTCTGGATCCTTGAAGCCAAAATTCGTGTGTTACTGTATTTGAGCATAATATATTTCCATAGCACAACCATTAGGGTTGCGCTAAACAAATAATTTCTTTATAAAACTATCTCAACTATCCCCAGGTGAAACTGGACCATCAGCTAGTCATTTATAAATTAACGATTTCACATTATAAGAACACTCCTTAACATTTCATTACAAAGTTATCATTTATAAAGAAACGATTAAATCATAAATATTAATTACGTCATCAATAAGAACCAATGAGAGTTCAGTAGAGACAGATGATTGTATGTTAATAGTTAAACAGCTGTGTTCACGTTTTAACTTATTTTTATTAGTTTGACGATGAATTTACAATCACAAGGAGAAAGATCGGAGAAAAGGGAAAGGACGACACCATTTTCGGCTTTAGGATAATACTTGGTTAAAAATATAAAACATTAATTGAGAATAAAAGCAGTTAAAGAAGAAAGGATGAGATGTGGTCAAATACCAATAATTAAGCGTTTCTAATTTTGTTTCTTTCCACGTAATATTATTTAAATAGGTCCACCATAACCCTATTTTCCGCTACATTTACATCATGCAACTTTAAACAACGAAATTAACGGTAGCAAAAAACAAAGAGGTAAATGGTATAGAAAATGTATAAATGGACAAGTTTCATCTGAGCTGTAAGCTGCGCGTGGAAGGGAGGTACAAGTTTGTAGTTCGAGGCCGCGTGGGGACTGAGGCATTGTAGGGGAAACAGTCGGCGCCGACTACTGTCCACGATCCAGCCGTCTTGCAGACATCGTTGTTAGTACCAACACCCGACACAGACTGATGCGGCCGCTTCCCCCACTACCTCACTGCTGCTTAGACCCACTGCGAACCCAAACTCCACAGCTCAGATGAAACCTGTCCATTTATATTAACCTATAACATTTTACACGTTTGATCTTTATCGTAAAAATAAAACGTCTTTTATAACAGCCTCAAAGCCAATTATTACTGATAAGTCATAAAGCAGCATTTTTGGAGAGGTCTGTCACTACATGTCGTCACGCCCATGGGACTTCCCTCACACACAGGCCATGGAAGAAGATGTGAGATTCTTTTAACCAAAATTTGATCAACGGAGGAACCCTACTAATTGACTATTTCTATTAAACTAACTTGGATAAAAGTTAATAAATTGGACCTTTTAGTTAATTTAATAACCCATATTTTGATAAAACAATTGAAAAATGTTTGCGGTGTCGCCTAAAATTTGAAAGAGCTATCGGTAAAAATATGGTAAACCATTGGGATAACACTGAAGACAAAAATCCCAATTGTGGACTGTCTGTTTGTGAGGGCAGTGCCGTAGGATGACGACGTGTAGTGTCATCACCATAGACAGACAGACGAAGATGGGAAATAGGTCGACATCTCTCAAATAATGCCTATTTATTTATTGATTTTAACGCTTGTACGTTTTTTACCAAGCTAGTATTATTAATTAAATAATTATTTAGTGGAAAATATACAACCTAGACTGGGAATTGAACCCAGGACCTTTGGCTTTACGCGTCAATGATCTACCAACTGAGCTATCCTTAATCGTTTCCCAGCATACTTCTCAATTGACTTTTCTTTTGCTGCAATTTTTGAGTTATAAGAGATCAATCGACGAACGAAAAGTCAAGTGATAAGTGTACACCCTATACTAGGAAGCGATCAAGGACTGCTCAGTTGGCAGAGCATTGACGCGTAAAACTAAAGGTCCTGGGTTCCCAGTCCAGGTCGTTATTGTTCACTTGAAATAATTATTTAATAAATAATACCTGTTTATAAGTTATCGGTTTTTAGGCTGTTATGAAAGACGTAATTTATCAAAATCGGTTTTACTGTTTTCGTTAAAATTTAAGTAAATTGTAAAGATTAACTAGTAAAACCCGAGTGCTAAATATTACGGTTCAGGATTATTGGGGGGGGGGGATTGAAGTTTGACCGCCGCCATTAAAAATTTGATTTTAATCCATTTAACGTTGATATGTTTACGACTCAAGTAAAGTATGATTAACCCTATTTATTATATTTTTAAAGACGGTATCCATGGTGCATTTTAACTTTTTTACTACAAATTTTACAGTGAAATTTTTGCGATAGTTTTGATTGGTTTTATTTGTTTTTGAGGATGAGAAAGTTTGTGCAATGTCTACCTCTCGTATACTGTAGTACCGCCAGAGTCGGAAGAGAACAACAGTTGGTTAAACGAGGCGTGATAGGAAGGATGAAATAGAGGAATCTAACCCGAGACTAGAAAAATTTGTAGTTACCACAGCAGTATCAAGTGAATCTAAATGTACGGTTTTTATCTGCCATAAAGTAAATAATGATAGAATTATAAATATCTACACATTTTTATCTTTTTGATGTAAAAACGTTCTTAATGTAAAGAAACAAAGTAAATCTTTACGATCTCAGTAAAGTATACACTACTGTGAAGCCATTAGGTTTTCACATCTTATGTAACTACTACCTGCATTCCATCTCACCTTTCACTCAACCACCGCCCGCGGGAAGTGAGAGCAGTTGCATCTTAGGGTCAGTTAATGATGCAACAAACATTATGAAACCATAGAAGCTGGATTGAACTCCACCTGCCAGTCCAGGAAGATCCACGTGTGCGACCGGAAATAAAGCTTTCCACTCTGATCAGACATCGAGTTACGTAATGATTTAGTGAAATATATCTTCCACAGCATCCTCAATGTAGGAATGTGTCTGGAGTGGAGAGGAAAAGAGGGGCGCCCACACTTTGTTGCGTTTACTTTCAGCGGTACAACCCCCAATAAAAAAATATAGACCTCAAATGCTTCTGTGTAAACGCGTACCCTACTTTCGTTTCTTTTATCGGTGTAAATAACAATAAAACGTTTACAAAAGTCTGTCACGAAGTTGTAACTTTAGGAATTAAATGTAGCTAAGCAGTAATTTGTGTATCTAGTTTTCTTGGAATGGGTTGTACCGCCAAGTCAGGCTAGGGTAGTCTGAGGCTACTGTAATGTTAAAGATTATAGATACCTATAATATACTAGTTATTATTATAGTATAGTATTATAGTTATAGTTTAATTATTGTAATTCATGTATCAAGTCAGGCTAGGGAAGTAAGTAGAAGGGCGGACACGCCCCTTACACCAGACACAATCCTAGTCTGAGGCTGTACCTATATATTATATAATCTGTATATTATATAATATATAGTTTGTAAAACGGCTCGCTACCTGGTAAAACCCTCTCTCACGCACGCACACTCACAAACGTCCAGCCCCAGACAAGCTGCCTTATTAGTGACACACCCATTGCAAACTTTTTTGATGCAAAGACAACTTTCTTAAGGCTAAGAAAGACTGTTGAAATATATTTGTCATTGATAAAACCATATTGAATAATTACATAAAAGACGAAAATGTTATCTAACATGTCCCAACTTAAAATATAAACATAATTATCTGTGTAAAACTGTCTTTACTTCAATTAAACTCCAGTGTTTCGACAAATACTCATTCACTGAAGCTACCTTAGTTCCTTGCTTGACTATGTAGCACTTGACTTCTTTTGGCTGAACAAATAATTATGAAATATTCTAAAAAGTAAAAAACTAAGAACAATATTATGCACACATCCAACGAAAATACAGAATAATTTATAAATATATGAAACACAATTTATTTAATTTTGAATTTTTGAAATTTTATTAATTTATTTCAGAACCTTGAAAAACACAACAGATTTTAACTGATTTTCCAATGAGACTAGTCTATTAGCAATAACATAAGTTAAACTGTCATACTATTCGCTCTGTATTATTATAGTGATGCGTTACGTATTTATGTGATCACGGCGTGTGACGGGTCAATCGATCATGATGCGTTATGGATTTTTGTGATGACGGCGTGTGACGGGACAATCGATCGTAATGCGTTATGGATTTTTGTGATGACGGCGCGTGACGGGACAATCGATCATGATGCGTTATGTATTTTTGTGATGACGGCGTGTGACGGGACAATCGGTCGTGATGCGTTAAGGATTTGTGTGTTGACGGCTCGTGACGGGACAATCATCGTGATGTGTTATGGATTATGTGATGACGGGGCGTGACGGGACAATCGATCGTGATGCGTTACGGATTTTCGTGATGACGGTGAGTGACGGGACAATCGATCGTGATGCGTTACGGATTTTCGTGATGACGGTGAGTGACGGGACAATCGATCATGATGCGTTGTGGATTTTTGTGACGGCGGCGTGTGACGGGACAATCGATCGTGATACGTTACGGATTTTGTGATGACGGCGCGTTACGGTACAATCGGTCGTTTTGCGTTACGGATTTTGATGACGCCAAATCGCAGTTTTCCCTACATAATGTGTAGCACTATAACGTGCCAAAAGTAAATTTTGACGGGAGCAGCCAACTTTTCCTTCTGACATGTTTCTATCTAATAGCCGATGAACCTGTAACTGCAATACCGTTCAATCCGTTATAGACGCTAGTCACGCTTTGAATGTGCGTCCCTTCACATTTGATCCGCCAGGGGCGCCTTAAATCATTCCAATCTATTGGATTCGTTCTAGTTAAAATTGTCACGCATTTAGTTCACTTTCTCGACAGCGAATTTCTCCAACACAGACGTTTTTCTAAATCAGAACTACAATTAAATGAGACTATTTTGGAAATCCATTTCCTCAGTTTAAATTAAAATAGGAATGAAGATTATTTTGAAAAAGGGTGACAAATTGACGTGTTTTTTAATCAAAATAGTTTTGTTTACATATAGTATTATATAGATAATACATAATGTGATGAAAAAGTAAAAGAAATTCTCAAAAGCGCGGCGGAGCGTGGTTTTAATTAAGTGATCAGGATTTATAAGGACCCACTCCGACTCCAACTATCAAGAATCGACAAGATAGGTTAATTTAAGTCTACATTCTTTAATATATTTTTTCTTGTTGTTTAAAGGCGAAATAACTCTCAGTCATCATCGCCTTATAAAAAAATAGTATATAATAAGGAAGAAACATTACCCCTTGAATACTGTAATAAGTGTTAGGATCGGAAAAGAAGAAGAATTGTTCAGAAGAGGCTAAATAGAAAAGATGAAAGAGAGCGATCTAACCCTGGACTACACGAAAAGCTGGGGATTGTTGCTTCTTATCTGTGTACAAGATGATAGATGCATCATGGTAATCACCCGGCCACATACAATGTTAAACAAGCAGATCCTCAAAATGAGTTGCCCAAAGTTGGTTTCTCAAGCCTTGTAGGAAATGTTAAATTGGTAGTTTTGTTTTTATTATCAAACGGAACTTTCTGAACGTATCTGGTATATGAGTGATGATAATTTGAAAGGCACAGATCGAATCAGGAAGAAAAATACTAACTGTCAATGTGAAGTTTTTATTATTATACATTTTTCGGACATTTGCCATCATTTGTGTGTTAGAAATCGAAACACGACGTTTCGGGAATAAGAATCAATTCCCGTTATCAAGTGACTAAAAACTAAAGAAACATGAAACTAGAAACTAAGCCTATGTGAGAGGTAAAATTAAATAAGAATACCACCAACCTTAATATCTAAGCATGCATCTCAGAGCTAAAACTGAGAAGTCAAAAAACACAATCACAGTAACACACAACGTTGAGATGCATACCGAGATGCATGCTTAGATATTAAGGTTGGTGGTTTCTTATTTAATTCTACTTCTTACATAGGCTTAGTTTCTAATTGCATGTTTCTTTAGTTTTTAGTCACTTGATAAGGGGAATTGATTCTTACTCCCGAAACGTCGTGTTTTGATTTCTAACACACAAATGATGGCAAATGTCCGAAAAATGTATAATAATAAAATTGAACTTCCATCATTAACAAATAACTTCAAACAGAGGAAAAAATGTGAAGTTGACAGATAGAAATGTGGATTTGAGAAAAATAGACGAAAATGACGTATTTTGTAGTTTGCTTCGACAAATATGGACGCGTTATGCACTAGCGGCGAGACACACTAACTTTAATGAACTTTTGGTTTTCACGAATATGAAAGTTTGGAACATTAGCTTTACCAATGGTACTTAATTTATTGTGGGCGAAATGTTGAATGTAAAAATCAATGTCCTCTTCGACGGTGTATTTTCAAACGCGGGTTTTTTCTATTATACGACCGCATGGCTCGAATTATTTTCTATACTAACAGAATGATAATAAAGTAGGTTTTCTCACCTCAATTGATGAAATCATCGGTAATTATATAGCAGAGCTGCCTCACTTCAAAATCGATTTTTAAAGGTTTTATTCGTCAAATAAATGTTGGAAAAATATTTTACTATCGATAAAAAGTGTCGGAAAGATGATTACATAATATAATTTCACAAGATTACACAAGAAAATCTTAATCAGAGTCAAATTCTGCTGCAAATTCAGTAGATGAGGAATTTATTGAATTTAAATGTATTTCACTCGTAATTCGCCATAAATGATGAAAACGAGTATTATACTCATTGTACTTTCTCTTAAACATAAATTCGGCTATATGGCCATGGAAATGTTGTTTTGAATTTCCATATCGCGGCACATTTCCTCGCACCTCCCTCCATTGACGTTCAATTGTCTGCGTATGTGCTTCAATGTACGCATATGTAGGGCTGTATTATTATATGTCACGAAAGGTTTGGCCAGGTGGTTATATAGTTCATTTTTTCACGAAAAAACTACTTGTGTAATTGTATTATTGTATTATTTAATCATCTTTCCAACACTTTTTTTCGATAATAAAATATTTTTCCAACATTTATTTGACGAATAAAACCCATAAAAATTGATTTTGAAGTGAGGCAGCTCTGCTATATAATTACCAAATCATCTATAAAATAAATGGTTTTATTGTTTTTTCAAAAAGCACACAAATATATAAAATAGAAAACACACTAACACAAATTAATTACATGTGAACGTTTTTATGACGTTTACACTTCTGGTTAGGTCTGGGTTGGGTTAGGTTAGGTTTTACACTTCTGGTGGCCAAAATACTACAATATCTTTGATAAATAGTCACACAACTAGTATAGAAAATAATTTGAGCCATGCGGTCGTATAATAGAAAAGACCCTCGAACGCCACTTACACAGTTTTAAAAAGGAGAACGTGCATCACAAAATCAACAAATTAGATTTTAATCAAATTTTGATCAATATCTATAACCCAAATCCAATTGCAATTCATGAAACAGCGAACTCTGACGGCCATCTGGTCGCACATTTCCCAGGATTATCACAGATTTACTTTAATTTTCCCAAAAGGAATCTCAGAAAGAGCGACAAGATTAAGCTGGTCGAATGTAGGCCACTGTACGTGGCTACACGTTCCATAAATCCGTTAAAAATATCCACCATTGTTACAGCCTTTGATAGATCAATGAGCTGCGTGAAGACGTCAAGGAAAACAAACTGTTGCTTCCTTCATAAATAGTTTGAATTAAAGTGATGTAAGTTCTATAGAGAAACTAATGTAGGTATGGGTCAAAAAATCAATGTCGTTGTGTTATTCCTCGAATTCAAGAAGTGATTTTGTGTTGATGTCCGTCTTTCGTATATTCAGTGCTCTACCGATTTTAATCAAACTCGATAAGTAGACATAGTTTTTCCCATATCTCGAGATGTTTTTCATTATTTTGATTACTTAAAAATTCGGGGGGTAGAAAAAATTACAAAATTACAATTTTCTCAAGATTGTTTCCAACGATTTTGATAAAATTTTGCTTCATTGTAGCCTCTAAAAAGACAAACAAAATTTATTGTTCGCCATCTCTACAAAAATACTAGTTCGTGAGTAATCGGCAAAAAACAAAAAAAAACAAAAAAAATCGGTCGTGAGGCTATTACTAAATATGCAATTTCTCAAAGTCGGTTCGACCGATAACGTTCTAATTTTGAAGATTTTTTTGATAACTTAAAACTGTCCTAAGGAAAAAATAATCAAAATCGGTTGTAACGTTTTCGATAAAATTTAATTCAAGTGTATCCTTTAACCCTAGAACTGTTCATGTTAAGTTTCTTCGTTTGTTTAAATATTAATAAAATATATTATTTGTATACAAAAACCTAACTTAAAGGATATCATTGTTCTCAGAAAGATGCGAAGAATTTATCTGTGTAAAAAAAATAGTAAAATATATGAAACGGTTTTGGAGTAAGTATGTTAGGTGTCAAAAAATGAAGTTAACATTTTTCAGAAAAACCTGTATCATACAAAATCAATAGCTTACCACCTTTTTTCAAGATATACAAAAGTTTTGTATAATATTTGTGAATATATTTAGAAGGAAAAAAAATTTTTACATTAAAAAAAAAAAAAAAAAAATAGTTTTACGTCAAAAGGGGTAATGTTTTGCCTAATTTGAAAAAATCACCAAAAGACTAGCAATTTTTTAATATTACTTATAACGTTTTGGAATTTTTTTGCGTGATTATGCATCTACGGAAAATTAGCTTTCCAACGCTATTTTTTTATTGCGGTAGGACGATTCTAAATGGGCGAAATGTTGAATTGCAAAAAACATGATTTCTTGTCACATAATTGCTAAAGCCGAGCGACTTGAGCGACTTAACACTAGTAGGGTTTTAAGACCCGAACAAAAAATGTATTGGTATCTCTCCAAAAATCCCGATCCGTGAATCATCGGTAAAAAAGGAAAGAAAACTTCGCCAAGAGAGAGACTTTTATAAAGGTTTTAGTCCAATGTGACTATTAACATAGAAGAAGGAATTAGAAAGTCACAGGTATAGGCTCTAACGCGATACAAAATATCCTTAGTTTGGCTACTGGAGAACAGAAAGCGCTATTAGCCAACAGGGCTTGTGATCCAGTAGCCAAGCCTTTTTGTCCCGATGCTACTAGCGCTTTCTGTTGTCCAGTAGCCAAACTAAAGATATTTTGCATCACGCTGTTTAACATGGGCTGTGACTTTCTTATTCTAATTCCTTCTTCTATGCTATTAATGACCAAAACTCGTCTGTGCAAAATCTCAAGTAAACAAATTTGACAGTTCAGAAATAATTAGCAAAGGAAAACCTTCGGTGGCACGTCTACCCGGCACAAAATCTGACCACCGCTATAAGGTTAATCAGGCGTTACTAATTTCACAACTTAACCCGGCACTGAGACAGTTTAAAGGTAGGCGAGCGAGGTCCCCCCCTCCACAACACTAAACATACACCCCCTCATTCTCTTCTTTCCCTCCCTCGAACCCTAGGCATCTCATCCCCTGGTGCCGGGTAGACGTGCCGCCACCCCTCCGCAACACCAAACATACATCCCTCATTCTCTTCTTTCCCTCCCTCGAACCCTAGGCATCTCATCCCCTCGTGCCGGATAGACGTGCCGCCTCCCCCCTCCACAACACCAAACATACACCCCTCATTCTCTAACCTAACCTAACCGAACCCACGACACCTTACGGAAAGGGGAGGTGATTAAGAGAAGAAAAAAGAGAAAGGAGGGGTTGAGGGGGAGTAGTGTATGTGGAATGGGTAAGAGAGGTGGCTGGTGCCAGGTTGACATACTGTCATGGCGGCCGGTGAAGGGACCAGTGCCGGGTCGACGTGTTTTTTATAACATAATGGTTGGTGCCGGGTTGAAGAACTCCCAAACCTTGACTATCGTAATTAAAAGCTAGATCTTAATCAAATACAATTCACTCTGTGGATGTGTCATCCCACAAACGAAGTAAGTTTAGAACCTTTTTGTTTTCAAACACCCGTCATTTATTTTTAATAACAAGTGTTTCATGTGTTACGGATTTTTTATTTTATCAGTGTCCTTTCAAGTATTATGGGTACTCAATAATAATTATCAAATTTAATGGGACGACACTTTCATATGGCTGAACGATTTCACGATGTTTTCGATATGATGATGACGGTTTAACTGTCGAAACCTGTTAACCACAAGGATGAAATTTAGATTGTCGGGCGGGAAAATAAAGGTAATTAACCTATATATTCGTATTTTGTGTTTGCCAACTACACCATTAAATTTTTAGTTATGGACAAAAATTAAAACCTTTCGAAAAAAGGCCAAAGGCCAAAATGTGTCACCATAAAATTTTGATTTAAATAAGTCTAACTCTACAACACTGCTTAGACGCTTGATATCAGTTTAAAATTTAAACTACCTTAAAAAGTTTATGTCCACGAAAATACGACAAAATAAAATCTGTAAACTATTTATCTGAAAATAAATCTCGCCATTTTGTCCAAACTATCACAACCTCCTGGAATCATTACATTGATCGTTGTTTCATAATTGTACTTTAAACTTGGATGAAAGAATTCAACACGTTACATGAAACCTTACAACAACCATCTTACTACAGATGACCCTGCCAGTGTTTGGAAAGTACAGAAAGGCATTCGCCCAGATTTGTAGCAGTCCCACAATTTATGCTCCCCTAGGCAATAATGATTACCACTGGATCAACAAATCTGTTAAATATATGTATTGCGCAATTGTTAATGTCAGGTGATATGGGCTGAGGTGAGCCAGTTGGACCAACCTTGTGTCGTGCGTGGCGGGGTAAAGCAGGTTGTCCAAC
The DNA here is from genome assembly GCA_963513935.1 of Aphrophora alni. Taxonomy (NCBI): domain Eukaryota; kingdom Metazoa; phylum Arthropoda; class Insecta; order Hemiptera; family Aphrophoridae; genus Aphrophora; species Aphrophora alni. The sequence continues at coordinate 18,640,391 of OY740776.1, read as the reverse complement.
TTAAACCTACGCGAATTTATGTTATTACTTCGAGGAAATTATTAATTTTTTAAAGTGAGTAACAGCTGTCATCTTCGCCTTATTAAGGAAAAAAATAAGAAATTAAAAGACAAGAGTTGTTCAAGAGCTGAGAGGAAAGATGAAAGAGGCTCAAGGCTCAAGATTGCCAACCTTGTACTCACTGAGGTGATCTAAGAGGTGCAATTTACTTTTCGCTTGCCCCTGGTATTTTTCAATGAATATTCAAAGCAAATTTAGGCTAATTAAATTTTTTTTTTGAAGATAACGTCCTTCTCTTTTTGGCAACTACCGAAGTGAGATTTTTGCTGATGATATTTGTTTTTGATTCATAAAGTTTTGCTTTTTTTCACCGTATTTTTGTTTTTTATTTATTTATTTATTTTTATTAATTCAATATTACAACTGAGTATGTAGGCCTACCCATCTAGCAATTTACACTTCATACATTTTTACACTTGTAAGGTATATGACCCAATGGTTATTCCCTATCACTCTAGTCTATCAGATCTGAAGGCTTGGTCCTCTTCAGTCTTCTCTCCACCCGAGAGTTGTTTATTGTTAGTGTTTCTTTTGCGTCGATTCACTACTTTCATATAATTGGTGTACTCGACTATTTGTTCACTTATTCCAAATATTATAATTTGGTTTACTTTCCTATTGTTTTCTTGAAATAAAATAAATACAGTAAATAAATCTTAAGCCAAAAATGTTGCCAAATTAACCCTAACTACATTTTCCGTGTTGCGACGGATTTCTGTGATTGTAAGCTTATGTTTTAAAAATTCAAAATAAATATTTTGAATGAGATAAGTGTATGCTATCATAGGGTGTCCCGTAAGTAAGGTGCCAAAATTTAGGAAATGATTCTGTGGGTCAGAATTGGAAAATATTCCCCCCCCCCCGAAAACAGTTTTCCAGATATCCAACATTTTGTATTTTTACAAAAAAAAAACAACTTCGGAAATAGAAATGATTTTGAGTTCAGATTTGGTAAACGCATTTTCTGTTACGTTTTATAAGTGTACCCAAAACAAAAACTTGTATATTTTCAAAATGGCTTCCGTTTAAAATATTTAATATCTCAAAACCCATTAAGTTTACAAAAATTCACAAAAAATTTTAAAAAATTCTTTTTTAACGAAAACAAAAGTTTTGGATTTTTTTTTGAAGGTCAAAGGATTACCGAGTTATCGACAAAAAACAGGAAACATTATCCCTTAGTAGTTCTACAACACACAAGATTCACCTAGACCCAAAATATTTTTCAATTTTATACTTTTAATTAAAATAATAAAATTCATTGCTCCGAATTGCGTTAAAAATTCAAATGTAACCCTTAACTATTTGAAAATGGCGCCTATTTATTTCGTCATTTTTTTTCTTCATCCTGACTCGGAAACATTTCCAAAGTTCGTCACTTTACTTACGGAAGACCCTGTATATCACTGTGTTCAGAAAAAATGCATAGAATAAAGTACTTGTTTAGAACATTTGGAACTTTACTTTTTTGTTTTGTTTGAAAGGATTAACAAATAAAAATACATATATTTTCGACACCCTTCAAGCTATACGTTATATAAAATTTAAAACGTACAAAATTTAACAATTTTTGGGAATACAATTATAATTTGAATTATAAAAAAAAAAAAAATCACTTTTAGGTTAAGCGTTGCTAGGCGATTTATATGAACCTTGTAAACTTCAGTCAATTAAAATTATAAGCATAAAGTTATAATTTTAATTATAATTTTAATCAAGAAAAATTAATTCGTTTTGTTTCAAGCCTCTTGACTGTTTATTTTAAATATATTTTGTATTTACCATAATTGGTCTGTCTAAAATAATCTTTACTGGAATGTTATTTAGCTACGTCCGTTTCGTCTGCAAAGAGACATCATCAGGCTTCACACTTGTTACAATTACACACAATAAATACACGAACATTTACACACAATATACAGTTTAAAATTCACCAAGTTTGCCACTCTAGTCATAATCAATGTAGGTTTTGGGCCCGTGTAGATCCTACTATCTTATTCCCAATCGGTTAACTAGATATGTAAACTGAATTCAGTTCATTTTCCTGTTCTCAGTTATTTAAATTGTTTAATAAAGTAATAAAGTTGTTTGTACATTTACTTCACCTTTCTTTAACACCTTCAGCTATTTGTCTAATTAATCCATTAAAATACCAACACTTTTAATTGAAGTGTTTCAATAATGGCTGGTGAATCGTGAGTGAATAGATTTATCGAAAAACTGACTTCACCATCGATTTCCTCTTGAAATTCCACATTAAAATGATGTGTCATAGTACCCCATTCCCATTAAATTTAAAAAAGTTAAATTCAAGATGGCGGAAATCAATATGGCGGCGGAAAATTACGAGTGCTTAAAAAGTAGAATTTTTCCATCTGTACTGATTCCTATCGGTTAATTTATGTTACCTGCAGCCATTTATCTAATAAGCAACCGGTTCCTGACTTTTTACACACCCTGTATAAATCATTTCATTTCACTCGGTTCAGCAGTTTTCTAATTTTTAATCAAGATCTTCAACACAAACTACACTATTATTATAAGCCTTCAGCTAATTCCACAGCCGTCTAAATAATACAGCTGAAATATTGTGTTCTACGCCTTCAATTTCCGAAGAGATTGTATTACAGCTATAAAATAACTTATCGGCAGTTTTAGAGTTACTCTTATCGGTTGACATTTCACAGTCTCAAATGCCGATGTTTCCACAACATCTATATTACATTATACACTCGCTAAATAGTACACAACACCTTCAATAACCATCTTCCACACAACTAGCTATATAAAATAATCCAGTTCTTAAAACACCCCACAAGACAGGTAGGCCAGCTCGGTCAACGCCTCACATGACCTACTTCACGCTGGACGACCTTCACGGCTATGTCAGTCCATCCGTGTGTTTATTGTGGTATCATTGCTCCCAGACTCGCAACGGTAAATAGATAAATATAATTAGAAAATATATTTTACACATTTCTTCGTGTTACGATAAATAGTTGCAAAAAAAATTAGAAATCACATGCCAGCTTTTCTTTTCAGTCACTAATGATCACGCGTCATAAAATAGACACGCCTCTCTGATGGCATAAAGGAATCTGTGATAACGGCTGGGATTAATTTATTGCTAAAATTTGCGAATTTTCTAATAAAAAAACTATCCTCCCGTTTATATACCATGAACAAAATTTTCTCTTATTACGAATAGAAGCATTTATTTTACACAATAGATTGCCTGCCTCGTGGTATGCTTTGAAGCTCTAGTGCTGCCATCTAGCGGCGCACTTCTGGAACTTCAAGTATATTGTATTCTCCGACTGCTACACTAGCGCATTCTGAAGATGAACCCACAAAACTACAACTGTTTAACCCACATACTGTGCTTCACATTATTGTATGAAATGGGACTTATTACATGTAAATTCAACCGCAATAGGGAACTCTAACAATTCTAGGATTAAACCTCTAAGAGTGGGGTCAGGAAAAATATCGATTTTCAATTTGGTGTACAAAAACTGTAAATATATTTTTTAAATTACGAGATAAGTCATATAAAAAACACGACGAGAAAATACAACCATTAATATTTAAATCATTATTAGAAAGATCATTATGACAACGTCTAGAGTACAGTAAAAACAGCTGATTTTTTTCAACAGCTGTTATAAATTTTAGCATATTTTGAGGTTATGTTGGCGTCGTTGTTCAAATCGCATTCGCAGAGCCAACTTAGTCGTTTAATTACCTGCGATGGAATCCCGTACCAGCTGTTAGTTCGGAAATATTCAAGTTAAAGCAATTAAGGATCTCTCAGAACAAGCGTCGTTACTAGATCTACTAATTGGACAACCTTGAGTGAGATATTATCTAAAAATAATGAGATTGTAAAAACGATGTGTTGATTCCCCTTCAACGGACTGGAGACGGCGTAAATCTGTAAATTGCTCGGTGGAGATTCCGTTTGTAGTCTTCAAAGATCCTGGGAGGATCTGGAAAGTTCTAGTTGGGTAATATAAATTTGTTTTGGGACCCAACGGTTAATCAGATAGGATACTCATTGTCTTATATCTGTTTTGGACGCAATAATTAATTCGGTAGGTTACACATTGCCTTAAATCCGTTTTAGCACGCAGTGGTTACTCCGATAGGTTACTCATGGCCTTAAATCCGTTTTGGTACTCAATGGTTCCTCCGATAAGTTACTCGTGGCATTAAATAATTCGTATATTAATTTACTTTTATCGTTTCCTTGGTTAATTGATTAATGGAATTACTTGGTAAAAATGGTGTTTTGTTGTTTTGTATTTTGTCTAGTGTATGTTGACAACAGTTTTTGTTGTATTGTTTGTGTAATATTTGAAATTCAATATTGGCTATGCAATAATTGTTTTTGTCTACGGCTATAAAAATAAATATTTTTTTTTAAAAAAAAACACGCCCTCGAATACTAATCAGATGGCTCTACGCGAGCGTTTTAAACAACGCTCTCAACATAACCTCAAAGAAGTTAATAAATTTATAACAGCTGATCTGTAAAATCAGCTGTTATGTAATTAATACTGTTCCTGGATATTGTTATAATGATCTCTGGTAATTTTTTTTGTATTATCGTCAGGATCGTAAGAGAATACGATTTGGTCAAGAGAGACAAAATAAGTAGGATCTAATTCAAAGCTACATAAAAAAAAAGCTGTACATCCAGCTTTGATCCCCAGGGATTTCCACACAATGATAAGTGAGCCGCTGAGTTTCCCTAAAATTCGAAATATTTGATTTCTTCGTAAAACTGCTCCATTCCAAAAAAATTTTCTCGTCTCTCAGTGGATTAATGACTGTAATATTATTCACAGATAATTAAATTATTATCTAAACAATCAGATTCAATGAACCCATTGGTTGCACACGAATGAGCGTCGGAATTAATCTTTATACTTACTAATTGAGGATGTGATATAACCTAAGATTAACAAAGGAGGGTTGCGTGTGCAGTCCTAACGGGATGTTATTACCTGCACGTACGCTATTTTACAAAAGTTAAATAAAGCAAAATGAAGAGAGGAGGGACAACGTGTGCCGTGAGAGAAAGTCTAAGGACGCGTGATGTATTGTGAAGCCATCGTTTTGGAAATTGAAAATTATCTGTACTTTGTCAAGTTCAGGTTTTATCGGGTGGACCCGGGACCACCTGAGGCCACCCCAATAATCCCTCTCCGCGTCCGCTCCCTAGGCGATGAGGCACCTACTGGCTGTGTTTATACAAAGGTACCTTTCTTAACAGAATAATAATTTAACAGGTTTAAAAGTATATTTGAAATCTAATAAAAAAGTTATGAAAAATGATACCAAACTCGACCTAAGTATTTGAACATTTAATACGAACTTTATTAAGAATTGTTTACATTGTGACTGCGACTTTTTATTTAGACAATTTAGAAGGCAAGTTTTAAGCTGTAATGAATATTAAAAGCTTTACTTAGTTCAGACCGCTGTAGGTTTAATAGTTAATAAACTATTGTGTAGTATTGTATTTTTATTGTTGTGTAGGATTTGTATTATATAATATTATATTCCATTGTATATAGCATATTATGTATATAGCTTTTTCTCCGATTGTTATTGTAATTTGTATTAAACACATTATATCTCAGTAAAAGATTTACTATTATTAACAAATTCTACGGTCAATTTACTTTTACCCAAACAGTCCCTAAGTAAAGCTTTTAATATTCATTAAAGCTTAAAACTTGCCTTCTAAATTGTCTAAATAAAAAGTCGCAGTCACAATGTAAACAATAATTCTTAATAAAGTTCGTATTAAATGTTCTAATACCTAGGTCGAGTTTGGTATCATTTTTCATAACTTTTTTATTAGACTTCAAATATACTTTTAAACATGTTAAATTATTATTCTGTTAAGAAAGAGTACCTTTGTATAAACACAGCCAGTAGGTGACTCATCGCCTAGGCAGCGTACAGCTCAGGCGGACGCGGCGAGGGATTATAGGGGTGGCCTCAGGTAGTCCCGGGTCCACCCGCCAACCTGAACTTGACAAAGTATAATTTTTTTAAGTTTTAAAGCTGAAAAACCTTTCGGTCATCAACGCCTTACAAAAGACTTCTAGCTGTCAAATACTCTAATATCAGGGTCTGTCGGTAGAGAACAAAAGATACCTGATAGAAGAAGAAAGATATGGAACTGAGACTGGAACATCAGACGACCTACAAGATGTGTACATCCCTCAGGATTTACACACCCGGAATTTACTTCGATTCCAGAGAGTTTAGCTGTATTATAGTTAATCAAAATCTTTCATATTAAACTTATTAACGTTTACAAATATCCTTCCCCCAGTTGTCCTCAATAAAGGACTCCAAAATTACCTTAATTTGATTTAAATCATCTTATAAATCATTTTTCTTTGTTGTTTGGAGGCGAAAAACGCCACGATTATCATTTTATGAAACAAGTTGGTTTCTTGTACCTTGTAGGGAATGTTAAACTGTATTGGTAGATCAAGACGTCTTATCCAGTAGTGTAACTCGTAATTGTGTATACAACTATTTACTTTACGTCCGGCAACACTCATAGAAGTGTATACAGTGTGTGACACAAGTCCCGGGACATAAATATTTTAAGTTTATAGTGTAGAACAAGTTTAGTAATATAAAATTTAACAAATATTGTGATGGAATATTTTTGTTGCGAAATAAAGCATTTTTTCATTCATTCATTCATTCATTCATTCACAAGTCCCGGGACAGCTTAATATTTTTTAAATCATTACAGATAGAGCTACAAAGCTTTGCACATTGTTAATGGTCACAAAAATCTATCCCAATACTAATTCAATGGACCGCTACCTTTCCAGGGGGGACGGCCCACAAGGAGTAAGTAGGAAATCTTAAATGAGAGCATAGGTCGAGTTGTACATCGAATTAAAGGCCTTTATGATTAGAACACACTGCCGCAAACTCAAAAGGTTCACCCTAGCAAAAATAGCGTGGGTTTAAAGTTCATATTAGCTACAACGTCAGGTTTGTTGAAAACAACTGCTTAATAATGTTTACTAGGTAGAGGTTATGAAATGAAAATCAATATCTGGGGGGACGAGCCTCAAGGAGTCAAAAAGAAATATTAAATGTAAGCAAAGGTTTAATGTACAGTACATCAAATTAAAGGTCTTTATTAGAGAGTACAATGCCGCAAATCCGTACTCAAACGGACAACCGAGCCGGAAATGGCAGTCGTTTGAAGATTGCTTAAATTTTTCAATTTTTTGGTAAATATAATGAAGTCAACGGCAGTTTGATTATTCATTCACAGGTAAAACTTTAGCAATTGATAATTATTGCATCTAAAGCAAGTATGTTTCCTGTTTGCGGAAATACCCACTATCAGTCACAACTTTCTCTTTTAGGCCTATCGTAGTTAATCCATTTTCCACGAACTTTAAACCCAGCTAGGTTGAACCTTTTGATGTCGGCTTTGAGCCACTGTGTTATTTAATTCGATATAAAACTCGACCTATGCTCTCATTCAAAATTCCCTACTTTTTCTCTGTTTGAAGTTATTTGTTAATGATGGAAGTTCAATTTTATTATTATACATTTTTCGGACATGTGCCATCATTTGTGTGTTAAAAATCAAAACACGACGTTTCGGGAATAAGAATCAATTCCCGTTATCAAGTGACTAAAAGCTAAAGAAACATGAAACTAGAAACTAAGCCTATGTAAGAAGTAAAATTAAATAAGAATACCACCAACCTTAATATCTAAGCATGCTCGGAGCTAAAACTGAGAAGTCAAAAAACACAATCACGGTAACACACAACTAACGGTAAATACGTGTTGTTGTATCAAAGATACAGCAACAAGTGACGTAGTCCAGAAGGCGTGACAAACTATTAGGGGAGTGGCCTATTGTTAGTTGTATTAAGCTTCCTAGCCCGAGAGCGGGGCACAACCCCTTGTGGCGATTTAACAGGTAAAATTTCAGCTTGTTTTTTAGTTGTAGGGGTATTATAATCAAATTTTAGTTCTTTTTTAATAATGGGAGCCATAATGGCCTTACTTCTATACTTGATTGGCTGATAGGATTGTCCGTTAGTTTTATATATTAGGCTTCAATTATTTTACGTTTGTATAAGTTACTTTCCCGGTGAATGATTTTTGCCTCTTCCCAATTAAATTTGTGACCATATATGTTCTGCAATTTTCGATTTATCGACTAGGTCTAACCGCACATTGTTTTTATGTTCTTTTATTCTAATGTTTAATGGTCTTTTTGTCTCGCCAATATATTGTCTATCACACTCACATTTGATACTGTAAATACAGTTTTTAATATTCTTATTTAACTTTACTTCTTACATAGGCTTAGTTTCTAGTTTCATGTTTCTTTAGTTTTTAGTCACTTGATAACGGGAATTGATTCTTATTCTCGAAACGTCGTGTTTTGATTTTTAACACACAAATGATGGCAAATGTCCGAAAAATGTATAATAATAAAATTCCCTACTTACTCCTTTAGGGGCCGCCCCCCTGGAAAGGTAGCGGTCCACTGAACACGTACTAAGGATAGGTTTTCGTGTACATTAACAATGAGCAAAGCTTTGCAGCTCTATCTGTTATGGTTAAAACAATATTAAGCCGTCCCGGGACTTATTTAACACTCACTACGCTCGTATCTATTTAAATATCACATTTTCCTAGGAGATCGAAATTACATTTGTGACAATAACTTCGCTATTTTTCATCGTATAAATGATGGGTACCCATTGTATGAATGAATTAACACCTGCACATTTTTATCTAATTTATTGTGATTTAAATTCAATAATACACGAAAAAAACTGCTTACAATGGCGGCCATTTCGGTATTTTAAATTCATTTTTTATGAATTTCAATAGGATTGTATATAGGCTACCAAGTGTCCTAAAAGTCCCACCTCCCTATTATTATTCTTATTAATGGAAATAGACAGATTTGCCTTAGGGAAAGTTTAGATAACCAAAGGAGGAGATTTTTGAAGTATCAACATTTTCAACCCTTACCCCCGAAATGGGGTAGTTTGGGGGTAAATCAAGAATTTTAAATAGCAACCCCTATTGAGTGATAGCTCATTTAAAAGGTCTTTTAAAAATAAGAATAATGACGTAAACTCTCTAGGTTCATCCTATCTAACATAGCGCCCAATCGAATTGTGAATGTTAACCTACAAACACCGGTTGTTTTTATTACATTACAAACTGCTCTATGTTGGTAAAATGATGGTAAGAGCCTTACCTTGTTTTCTTAGCTCAGATTAATTTCTCGAAATGGCTACCATTTACTTCTCGGCAGAAATAGATTCTGGACTCAAAAGCATGTTGTACGTCTCGTAACATTTCCGGTGTAATTATTAACGTAAAATTCACAATTCGATTGGTCGCTATGTTGGGTAGGATGAATTTAGAGACCTCTAGTTTGCGTCATTATTCTTATTTTTAAAAGACCTTTAAAATGAGGTATCACTCGATAGGGGTTGCTATTTAAAATTCTTGACTTAGGTACCCCCAAATGTTGATGCTTCAAAAACTCCTCCTTTGGTTATCTTAACTTTCCCCAAAGCAAATCTGTCTATTTCCATTGATAAAAAAATAATAGGGGGGGGTGACTTTTAGGACACTTGGTATAGTCTCCTGTACTAAATTTTATGTTTATATCTTAATCTTTGTAATCGCTTAGACGATGAAATTAACTATTCTGTTACCCGACTAATAAAAATGTAGAAAAATTGCCGTGAAATATTTTACAATAACAAATAAACTGAACTAAATTCGTTTTAGTTTTACACGATTTTAAACGTCCAGATTCCTACATTTTGAAAATTCTACGGCCGAACAGACTTGTTTTAAAAAGCGATAATAAAATGAAAATTATAAAATTCGACTTACTCTGCATGAACAATAGAACTGTAGACCACATTGTGCTGAACCAAGAACACTGCAAAATGTAAACACCAACACGTTTGTACAAATCCAATAACGAAGAAACAATAGACGAAGATGAAAACAAATTGACAGTTTGAAAATAACACCAATCTGTTGTACTAACTACCAACTCCAACAACAAATACACAATGAAAACGTGTTAATAAGCAGAATGAAATGACCCAAAATATAATCATATAGTCCTGCAAATTCAGTGACACGTACGCAGATTTAAGTGTTTGACCTCGTGGGCGCGTATGACCTAACCATGAGATCAAGTCCCAGATATGTGACGTCATGGAAGTTACTATTTGTTTAAATTTAATGACTCAATTATATTGTTGATATAACACACTTTAACAAAGTACCATTATGGTATGTAACACAATCAATACAAGCAGAACATATAAATAATGTAATACCTAAAAGTTGATTTCTTAGGCCTTGGTAGATCAGTTTAAAACAGTTGTTGCACAGATTTTCTGAACCTCATTGTGTATTGAAGTCGGCTAGGTACACGAGCTTCGTAGCCTATACAGGGTGGTTAGTAAGTCCGGAAACAACTTTATACTGCATTACTGAGAGGTACTTGAAAACCAGAAACAAATGCGGATCTACATAGTAAAAAAATTATACTTTTTTGTAGGTTTGAAGTTTTGTCCGCCATCTTGAATCAAACTTTATTTTTTTTATTGGAAGATGGACATGTGACGCATGATTTTCATGTAAAACTTCACATGAAAGCTTCATGTGAAAGCAGTTTTTCGATACATGCCTTCGTTTTTAATTTATACGCATTCAAAGTTACAATGACGGAAAAATCGCGTTAGCAATAATAAAAACGGGGTAAAATGTGCGGTCGAAACTATTCTATTATATTGTCCTGTAAAATACATCCAATAACGAACTTTAAACTGTTCTAATAAAGTAATAACAAACATTAACTGATAATTAACAACACAACTACAAATTAAATGTCAACTGTTATTATTCACTTTAAATATTACATTTAATTTTAAAATTTAAATAAATGTTTTCGATCATACATTAATAATACAATAAAATTTGAAAGCATACAATTCTACAATAAATATTCAAAGTGCTTCCCCTCTACAGATTGTCAATGCGCTAACCTCAATTAATATCCGATGAAAGTAGGACTAGATTAAATCAGCTGTTTGCATTACGTTACAACAATGCAGCTTATTAACTACTCATTTCCCCTGTACATTTAAGTGATAGCAGTTCAAAATTGGTTTCTTGTACGTTATTGGATGTATTCCGTAGGGAAAACACGACAGAAAAGTTTCGAAGGCGCATTTTACCCCCGTTTTATTACTAACGCGATTTTTTTTTCATTATTGCAACTTTGAATACTTATAACTTAAAAACGAAGGAATTTTACGAAAAACGGCTTTCGCCATAGTTTTTCTTGTTAAAATATACATGAAAATCATGTATGTTTATCTTTGATTCAATATAGCGGATTCCAAGTGGCGGACAAAAAATTTAAATCCTAAAAAAAATATGATTTTTTTAAGCTACTTAGATCTCCATTTGTTTCTGCTTTCAAGTACCTCTCAGTAATGCAGTATAAAGCCGTTTCCAGACTTACAAACCACCCTGTATAATAAAATGTCTCGACTCGCAGAAAACCTGTGTAACAACTATGTTTTCAATCAATTTATCCTACGTATACTGCAATAAAATTTTACATTTCTTACGAGGCTCAAGAAAACCAAATTTTGGGCACTACATTGTATATATAATGGGGTTAGTAATATGGTGGTGCTTATCAACTTGTTAGATTTAAGGTCCGTAGATAAAACCAAGGTCACTTATAATTTTACGCGCGTGTCTGTAAATCGCAACCAGTCTACACAGACAAGACGATAAATCCTGTATATTTCAAACTTTACATTTATAATCTTTTTATTGTCCCACTTATAGGGGAAATATAGCTGTAACTAAAAATGACCTTGGGGGTAGTTAATGGGCAAAAACTAACGAGTTGAAATTTTATTATTGGAAATACTATGTGTGGGGTATCGAAGTTATTCTGATTACGAATATGTATGTTTATTTGACGAGGAAATTAATTTGTTGGCGCCAGACCGCTTAAAATACTTTGACTTTACTCTAAAATATATTAGCTATAGGCCTACAACTCTGAAAAGAGACTGGGCAGAACCACATCACAGCCGTTAGTCGGACGCGCAGAGGGGAGGCGACTCAGGCCGTGGTGGCGATTAGTCGCTGCCTCGCTGCGTTTTAGATTCAAGTGCTCTCCCGTGCAAGTCTGTTTTTTTATTTAGTGTTTAAATATGCGTATTTTAACACCTTTTATGTTCATATGTTATAGTTTAATTATTCTAGCTCATGTATCACTGACAATGACGACTTTGTCGTTGAAACGCGTCTAATTAAGTAAACATATTTTTTGTGAGATGTTGTATTCGAGTTTTATTATTTCACAAGTCAAGATCAATATTTATTTATTTATATTTACCCTATATGCCTACGGACCTTAAGTCGTGTGACGCTTTACACTCTTATTGTTCCTGTTATTGAGGATAGTGGAATTAATTAATTGTGGATAGTGGAATTAATTAATTGAGGATAGCGGAATTAATTAATTGAGGATAGTGGAATTAATTAATTGAGGATAGTGGAACTAATTAAATGAGGATAGTGTAACTAATTAATTAAGGATAGTCTAACTAATTAATTAAGGATAGTCTAACTAATTAATTGAGGATAGTGGAATTAATTAATTAAGGATAGTGGAACTAATTAATTGAGGATATTGGAACTAATTAATTGATGATAGTGGGACTAATTAATTGAGGATAGTGGAATTAATTAATTGAGGATAGTGGAACTAATTAAATGAGGATAGTGTAACTAATTAATTAAGGATAGTCTAACTAATTAATTAAGGATAGTCTAACTAATTAATTGAGGATAGTGGAATTAATTAATTGAGGATAGCGGAAGTAATTAATTGAGGATAGCGGAATTAATTAATTGAGGATAGTCTAACTAATTAATTGAGGATAATGGAATTAATTAATTAAGGATAGTGGAACTAATTAATTGAGGATATTGGAACTAATTAATTGAAGATAGTGGGACTAATTAATTGAGGATAGTGGGATTAATTAATTGAGGACAGCGAAATTAATTAATTGAGGATAGTGAAGCTAATTAATTGAGGATAGTGGGATTAATTAATTGAGGATAGTAGAACTAATTAATTTAGGATAGTGGAACTAATTAATTGAGGATAATGGAAGTAATTAATTGAGGATAGTGGTATTAATTAATTGAGGATAGTGGAATTAATTAATATTGTGTATTTAACCGAAGCGCTCATTGAAAACTGTATCACATAGCAAAGACCCAAATATTTAGAAAAACTTTTTCTCCTAGCAACACTTTCTGTTTCCGCACTTTACCTTACACGCTGATGACATGACACTTGTATTCCAGTTCACAGTTTCACTCATGATCATCGAGGTCAGGACATTCTAACAGAATGACAACCTATGATCACAAATATGGAAGTGTATTGGCATGACGAAGCATGTCCTTCAAAATGACGTTCCTTATGGCAAACCATAGACGTTGAAACTTAATTAGTATAATTACAATTAGAGTAAAACAAATTCTTAGTTAAGATTCCAAAAGTTGTAAACTAAACATAAAAATTCTTTAAGAAGTAATGTTTCTAATTACAGAACGAAGTAATCAAATATAGATTAACATTCTGACAGTTGGAGTTTGTGTAACAGTCTATAGCTTTGTGTTCTACAAGTGGGGAAATATCTGGTTTCGGTCATTAATTTTCATATTTGACAAAACATTTCAACGAAATCAGTAGAGCCAATTTTGAGAATATCTCTAGATATTTTAGAATATCTCTGTAATTGATTTTTTTAAATTTTGATAACGATAAAACTAAAGAACTGGCATTTTGGGTAGGCTATACAAGACCAAAATTTGATCAAAAAAATTGGTGGTGATTTTGAGAAAAACATAATTTTCTATTTTTTCCTTATCGCAACTACTGACATATCACGTCAAATCATCAAGCAAAATTTAAGGTTTACACCCAATATCTCAAATTTCAATGAAATTATTTTATATGCTATTTCTACCAAGTACATTTATGAATTATAAAAAACTTTTAAAAAAACAACAAAAATCCTGAGATATAGCCAATTTGCTTATATAAACTAAAAGTATAAAAAACATGTACTGGAATAGAAAATATAATATAGTATATAATATAAATATAATATATAAGAGAAACCCCTCCCCCCATTACTCTGGAAGAGAAAAAAAAACAAATAAAACACACCCGGCTCTCCTAAAGGCATACCCGCCGACTATTTAATTAGACGTAGTCCAGGAAGTAGTGTAAATACCACAAAATAAAATAAATTATTTGTAAAACTCCTTTTCATTTCCCAACGGAAATACTTTCTCAATGGAGGAAAGTAAAGGACAAGGAAGTAAGGACACATAAATAATACTTTCGACTAAGATAAATTATTCCCTAAGAGAATGAAATAACAGATTCGGACATTTCCGGTGCCAAGAGACATTAAGGAACGGAAATGTTAAAAAGAAAGCAAACATAGGTCCATCATTAGTCGGGAATGTTTGACTCGATGGGTCGTGGGAACCGTGTTTCAAATCTAACCAACGCCCCCGGCAGGAGAAACCAGTTTGATTAATCCCCAATACAAACCATATTACCCAGTTTATGGTTACTTTGGTAATTGTCCAAAATTTCGACCTACGTTTTTTGACAGATTTTCACGTTTCGTGCCTCAAGAATCAGAAAAAATTATTTTTGACCAAAGTCTACGTAAAGAGGATAGTGGGTACAAAAATCAAGATATCAGTTTTCGATAATATAAAATTTAGGGTAGCTGCCATAAGAGCAGCCTAACCTAACCTACCCTATAATTTAGGGTAGTTGCCATAAGAGCAGCCTAACCTAACCTAAAAGTTTAGGGTAGTTACCATAAGAGCACCCTAACCTAACCTAAAATTTAGAGTAGTTGCCATAAGAGCAGCCTAACCTAACATAACCTAACCTAAAAGTTTAGGGTAGTTACCATAAGAGCACCCTAACTTAACCTAAAATTTAGAGTAGTTGTCATAAGAGCAACCTAACCTAAAAGTTTAGGGTAGTTACTATAAGAGCACCCTAACTTAACCTAAAATTTAGAGTAGTTGTCATAAGAGCAACCTAACCTAAAAGTTTAGGGTAGTTACTATAAGAGCACCCTAACTTAACCTAAAATTTAGAGTAGTTGTCATAAGAGCAACCTAACCTAAAAGTTTAGGGTAGTTACTATAAGAGCACCCTAACTTAACCTAAAATTTAGAGTAGTTGTCATAAGAGCAACCTAACCTAAAAGTTTAGGGTAGTTACTATAAGAGCACCCTAACTTAACCTAAAATTTAGAGTAGTTGTCATAAGAGCAACCTAACCTAAAAGTTTAGGGTAGTTACTATAAGAGCACCCTAACTTAACCTAAAATTTAGAGTAGTTGTCATAAGAGCAGCCTAACCTAACATAACCTAACCTAAAAGTTTAGGGTAGTTACCATAAGAGCACCCTAACTTAACCTAAAATTTATAGTAGTTGTCATAAGAGCAACCTAACCTAAAAGTTTAGGGTAGTTACTATAAGAGCACCCTAACTTAACCTAAAATTTAGAGTAGTTGTCATAAGAGCAACCTAACCTAAAAGTTTAGGGTAGTTACTATAAGAGCACCCTAACTTAACCTAAAATTTAGAGTAGTTGTCATAAGAGCAACCTAACCTAAAAGTTTAGGGTAGTTACTATAAGAGCACCCTAACTTAACCTAAAATTTAGAGTAGTTGTCATAAGAGCAGCCTAACCTAACATAACCTAACCTAAAAGTTTAGGGTAGTTACCATAAGAGCACCCTAACTTAACCTAAAATTTAGAGTAGTTGTCATAAGAGCAACCTAACCTAAAAGTTTAGGGTAGTTACTATAAGAGCACCCTAACTTAACCTAAAATTTAGAGTAGTTGTCATAAGAGCAACCTAACCTAAAAGTTTAGGGTAGTTACTATAAGAGCACCCTAACTTAACCTAAAATTTAGAGTAGTTGTCATAAGAGCAACCTAACCTAACATAACCTAACCTAAAAGTTTAGGGTAGTTACCATAAGAGCACCCTAACTTAACCTAAAATTTAGAGTAGTTGTCATAAGAGCAACCTAACCTAAAAGTTTAGGGTAGTTACTATAAGAGCACCCTAACTTAACCTAAAATTTAGAGTAGTTGTCATAAGAGCAACCTAACCTAAAAGTTTAGGGTAGTTACTATAAGAGCACCCTAACTTAACCTAAAATTTAGAGTAGTTGTCATAAGAGCAACCTAACCTAAAAGTTTAGGGTAGTTACTATAAGAGCACCCTAACTTAACCTAAAATTTAGAGTAGTTGTCATAAGAGCAACCTAACCTAAAAGTTTAGGGTAGTTACTATAAGAGTACCCTAACTTAACCTAAAATTTAGAGTATAGTTGCCATCACGATTTTCTCAAAATTTGCAGCATAGACTCTACGGACCCAAATAAAATGAATTAATCTTTCAAAAAAATACCGGTTCGTGAGTTATCGATAAAGCAACAAAAAATCAGCCATATAAAAAAGACGTAAATTCTCAAAATTGGCTCTACCGATTTTGTTCAAATTTTAATGAAATGTAAAAATTAACTCGTGTAGGTATAGGCTAAATCGCATGAAAAAAAAATTAGATAATAATTGACAGAAAACAAAACTCTTTAAATCAAAAACAATGGTCCGACTAATTATTCACACACGTGAACCGGTCCAATTCGGAAGCTCGTGGACCAAGCCATTACCACCTGCACAATGTAGGGCAGTAAACCCATCTCATGCCCTTTAGCCGGAGGTCGTCTAGACGCATCTTTCTACCTGCTCCATTCCTGACATTCCGGAGAAGCCCATTGTCAGTTCATGTTGACTTGTAGCCTAATATCAACTTTAATCATATTTAACTTTAATAATTTACTCACTCAGTGTATGATAGACAGGGAAAGATTGTTTTTATGACAAGTCATTTTGTCTTTTTACTGGTTTTCACGTTTCATGAAATCCTCGGGAAACTTTAAAAAAATTTCGAAACGACACAGCCTGTACGTAAGCACGATAGCGGCCACAAAATTAATATAAATAAATCAAATTAGGTATAGAGGACTTATAGTTATTCTTGCATATGTTCACTATGTAAAAAGACAGTTTACTCTACGATCCACTTCTTATTAAATTTTTTGTCGAAAATGTCCAACTCTGGCCGTAAAAATGGTATTTTTTTTTTTCTAATTTGACCACCGATTTATAGTGAAAGATTCATATTTTGTCCAATTTTCGTTAGGATCTGATGATTTTTACCCCATTTGTTGCATTATAAGTGAAAAAAAAATTTTAAATCTAGAAATTCGAATTTTTTTGAGGTTAGGAAGTACTCTTAATGTTACTATACCCTTCCATTTCGATAGTCCCTTCTTTTCCGAGTATTTTTATTTATTTTTTGATTTTTCTACGACCCATAGAGCCGGAGATATTTAAAAAATAATGTAGCAATGCACTCAAAATGCAACTTTTATGCATTTTTTCTAGCAAAGCTGCAGTCCAATTATGCTAATTTTTCAGTTTCCCATTCAGTTCCATGTATAAAGAGAAAAAATTCAACTTCCAAGTTACATCACTTTTATATTCTAATTTTCTTCACTATATTGTTAAAAGAGTAAATAGTTTTTTTAAATTTAAAAAAATACATATTTACCTAAATCTGTTCGTACGAGCAAACCACTTCAAACAGCTTACCTATAAACAAAAAACAAATTTAATTTTTAAGCGTTTTTATTAATCATGAGAATAATTTAATAACATAGCAACTTTATATATAACCCTCTCTGTCATAACTTCGACTTATGAACAAAGAAGAAAAGAATGTAAAATAAAGATCTCAATCTATTGAATACTGTAATAACGTAGGGTTGGAAAAGAACAAGAGTCTGGCCAGTCACGGATGGCGTGTATCGAATTAGTAGACCCGCGCAGGGACGGACGCCAGACAATGGCTGGGGGAGCTAGCTGTCACTCATAGCAAGACCCCTAGTATGCTACGATGTAGTGCCATCTCATCCAGTGCAGTTTTAAAGTTGATTAACCTAACCTAACCTAACCTACAGTCTGGCCAGTCACGGATGGCACGTATCGGATTAGTAAACACGCGCAGGGACGGACGCCAGACAATGGCTGGGTGAGCTAGCTATCACTCATAGCAAGACCCCTAGTATGCTACGATATAGTGCCATCTCGTCCAGTGCAGTTTTACAGTTGATTAACCTAACCTAACCTAACGGCCGCTTTGAATATTTTCAGATTTTAATTGGTAATTTATGTCAAATAATTCTGTTAATATACAAGCGGCTTCATATTCTACAAACCTTGAGGTGGAACATTAGAACAGACTGTTGTTGAACTGCGCAACCTGGAGCCTAGGTAAGGAGCACCCGCAAGAAGATTAGTTTTCTCCCTGTATTACATACAAAGCTAGTTTTAACATGATTGTACATGATTTATAGCATTTTGATATAAAACGCAAAGAGCATTTAGGGGGGGTTTAAATAGTATGAAGCTAGAAAATATGGAAGACCCGAAATTTTATAAATAATAAGAATTTTATAAAATTATAAAGGTAGGCTACTACAAACGTTCCAATAGTTTTTGTAGACCTGTCAAGTAAACAATAGCATAGGTTTTTGGACGAGATGGCACTAGTTGGCGGGTAAAGATTTAACCATCTGGATGAGATGGCACCTGGACGAGATGGCACTACACCTATTCTACTACGATTTATTACAAATTTTAGAATTGTTTTGTTACGATTATATTATCGCCATGTACATGACAAGAATAAAGACTTGGATTTCATGACTCTTAAATCATAGAAGCGTAGTAATATGAACCTGTGAAAGTTGTGGAAGTGCGCATGCGCTGCACGAGTGATTTCAATATGCGTTTTCTATTAAGGCTAAACATCCCAGGATTAGGTACAAATTCTGCCACCACGGCGCAGCACCAAAATGGAGTCATTTTGAATTAATGTTTATTGGTGGAATTTTCGTCCGATTTTTATTTGAAAAACTGATTTGTAAACAGAATAATATTACAATTTACGCTACGTAAGCCTAATTTTAATTAAGTTATTGGTTAAAAAAATAATAATAAGATCTTCATGTTAAAAAAAGAAATATGCAAATCGCAGGTAGTCATTTTGTAGACAATAATTTTTAATTAATTTTACACTTTTAATATTTAAAATCGCCCGAGTGGTTAAATCGGTATCATGTTTTATACATTTAAAATAATTCCTCTTAGGGGTATGAGGGCGCGGGAGACACGAAACACTTGCAGGGCCGAGGTGACTCACTGTGGCACCCCCCCCCCACCACGTCGCTCGTCTTACAATCTTTGTGCTGGATGACTACTTTCCCGCCCTTCCACTCATGTGCTCTCGGTTATTAGTTACCGTGATTCTTCTTAGGGATTTGTTTCGTCGTCTGTTTATAATTTTTATTGGAAACGTTATTTTGTTAAACTTTTATGTTCTCCATGGATTGCCCAGGAACAACCAAATCTAAAAAAACAGATTCCTCTTGAGGGATTCAATGGCGAAATATCAAGGGCCAAATAGCCTAAACGATGAAACATAGATCCTTGTAAAAATGTTTCGTATATTAAATAGAAAGTCATTTGATCTGTTATCGTCTAAAGCTAGATTCGTGGAATCTATCAAGTATCAATTCGTGGAAGTGTCCGCTTCGCACAATAACAGTATCTGTCTGGACTTTGTTAGTCTTTTGTATAAGTCAGGTCAAATATAAATATACAAATATTATATAGTTTAATTTGTGTTCATTAATTTAAAAATTTTATTAAAGTATTGTTTAGTTTACTTGTGTTTAATCTCTCTCTCTCTCTCTCTCTCTCTCTCTCTCTCTCTCTCTCTCTCTCTCTCTCTCTCTCTCTCTCTCTCTCTCTCTCTCTCTCTCTCTCTCTCTCTCTCTCTCTCTCTCTCTCTCTCTCTCTCTCTCTCTCTCTCTCTGACTATCGCTTATACGTCCTGGAGATACCTTGTGGGATCTCGGTAAATCTAAAAGGTAGAAGTCTGATTTTTTTATAGTGTATTGCTTAATAAATAAGTATTACTCCTAATACGTTATCTCTCGAAAATTTTGATTTTGATTTTTGAAAAAATATGTGTTTTGTGGGGATGTAACAGTTATGAGAGACAGAAACTTGTGGGCATGTAAAAGACAAGCTTTTCTGGGGATGTGATTATTTTGTTAGAGAGAAGCTTTGCGAGGATGTGAGAGAGTGATTTACGGGGATGTATTATTTGTCCCACGTTTACATCTTATTGCATGTCATTATGTTTATATTTGTTGTTATTCGTTAAGTGATTGATTAAATTAAATTATGTTTCATATTTGTTAAATAAATTGTAATTAATAAAGTAAATTGTAGTAAATGAAAATAACATTACTAACAAATTTACAAACTTTTTGATAAGTCAAGTTTTAAATTATTACTTCGGAAACAAAACTAATAATGTATAACAAAAACGCCTGGTTGATACAAGGACGCTTCAAATGAATGTTAAATGAAAATAATCCTGAAAAACTCACTAACAATATTTGTGTGAATTCTTTGTAATTATTGTGTTTCGTTTTACATCCACCATTTTAGAGCATTTTAAAATTAAGAATCAAGACACCGCGATACTCGAACATACAATTTTATCTGTTCAACAATTCCCAAAATATACACAATTTAATAAACCCGCGTACATTAGCGTTTGCATTTTATTGAAATGCGATGACACGCCTTTATTAAATCATTTGTATCTCGAAAACTACTGAACGGATTTGAAATATCAAAACATTTTTGAATTCACAATTAAATTCCATCAACAGTTGTTAACACAAGTTATACATGATTAACCATGCCTTGTTGCATAACAACCCCATAATAACTAAAAACAAACAATAAAAAGAATCCAGTATATTATTGAACTATAGACTATATTTATGTGTATAAATAAACATATATAAACATGATATATGTTATAATTGTGTAACATATTTATAAAATTTTCCATTCTAAACCTTGAAATAACATCTCAACCTTCTATTGTCATTGCCAATTGAACTGTATAATATTTAATTGTATAAAGTTAAAATAACATCACAACATTTCCTTCGAAGACATCACATTTTTGAATCAGAGAATTTGTACATTCTATTACCACTTGTGAAGAATAACTGGGAATAAAAAACATTTCATATATCATTTAAAAATATAAATGAAATACATTTTCATTTTCATTGGATGTTTAGAAATAAGGAGTACAAGTAGGATGGGTTGAATTAAAATTAATGCAATTTTATAATAAGTTGTACTAAGTAAAATGTAATGATCGTTGAATTTACTCTAAAACAATTAATATTTTTAATAAAACTGTACATTGTTTCTGGGAAGAATATGAACAGTAATATATTACTATTCCAAAAACCCAAAACTATTCCATATTATGGATTTGTAATACATCTTTTATTTCATTTCAGTTTGTAACCAACGTTTCCAATATAAATTATAGTCTCCTAGATAAATTACTACGTAACCATTCGTTATTGATTAATTCATACATAAAATATGTAACCAAATTTTTAATAAAGATAATTTTCCTCTTTAAAACTAGTGATATATATTATTTAAAAATCTGAGACAAATTTATATCTGATATACAAACACTTTTCGACGTAGTCAAAACAGATTAATAGTTTTTACATTTCATATAAAAGGTAAAACTCTTTAAATGGAGTAATTATTTAGAATGGCGAATAACTTATGTAATTTATAATATATATTGCACACATTCAAATAACGCAAAGAAGCAACAAGTATACAACCACATCTAAGAAATTGAAATGGACAAACGGACTGAACTCTAAGTTTATGAAAGGTGCTGCCATCAGCTAGTATAAGTTCTGCTAATTGTTAAGCAGCTATTTCTAGTTGTTAGAAGTGCTCTGCAACTGCTAACGTTCGTTAGCTGCTTGAAATTAGCTGCTTTGCTAAATTAGCACCACATCACCACAGGAGGGGCCTCGCGTTAGAGCGGCTGGGCAGTATGGCGGTGCGCCACGCGGAAGGGGGGCGCGGGGCGTGAGAGAAATAATGATAGTATATTTAAAACACGATTCCGATAGGACCATTTGACCGATTTCATATCTGAAAACGGCTAAATTCATTTAAAATTATTATTTAAAAAATGACTACCTGCGATTAAAAATAATGATAATAATAATAATATTTTTGCTCAACAACTTTTTTATAAAAAAATCTAAAAAAGTTTCACCTTCGTAGCGTAAATATTTTATTGATATTATTTACAATATAACTTACAAAACAAAAATCGGACAATAATTACGCAAATTATCAGTAATGCAATTTTGCCGCAGAGGTGCTGCTATCTAGCGGGCCAGAAACACAACTTTTTCAGGGATGTTTAGCCTTAAACCTAGAAGCAGTAGAGCTAGTGCGTAGTTGAAAATGACAAAAATTGCTCAATTTTGATGATTTTAGTGAAATAAGGTATTGTGAAACATAAAAAGTGTACGGAGTTATAAAGGGTGATTTAATTGTTACATAAAAACGCAATTACAATGCAAATTGTTGAAAAATAGCAACTACAGAAACAATACATATTTACCGTTTTCTTTCCCTATTTATTCCTAAAATGTAATTTTCTTTTATACACACATGGCTTGACATATTAGTTTGAATCATAAACTTCCCCTTTCACAAAAATTTTATTGATATAAGTTAGGTTGATTTTGAGCTACATTACTTATTGATACAATATGACTCAAGATATGTTACTTTTGGGGAGGTGGTGATGATTACACAGTCCTTTGCGATTGCTTTGATTCTGGTTTTGTCTATAGAAATCTGAGAAGATTAGTACAATCTGTTTTACTATATCAAACTAAATATAAAATGGGTAATTATTTAGTATAGGCCTACTTCTCTCCGCATTTTAATTGTTTACATTAAAAGGTATTTACAATACAAATTGTCGAAATTTAGCACTAAAATAGCAAAGACAGGAACAATACATATTTACCAAAAAAATAGTGAGTATAGTAACAGTCTCATATTGTAAAAATACACTTTTTTTCTACATCAATTTATCTCTTTAATTATTGAATGACCTTCGTAACTTTAACATTTCTTATAGAAACCTGGAGTTCCTTATTTTTTATATTGATTTCGGATTATCCATCAAATTTTAAATTTTTTTTTTTTTAAACCCACTGTTTAGGAGTTAAAGGCGGTTGAACTTTTGAAAATTTGGTGCATTTTTAAGAAGCGATTTTCCTCTACTTGCTTAAACTAAAATATTTAATTAATCATAGTCTAGGAAGTGAAATTAAAATAAGTTACTGAACATATAAAATCTATCTCAAATATACTGTAATTAGAAGCAGGTTTCTATCTTTTCCCCTTGTTATGTATTTTAATTTAAGTCCTGCATTGGTATTTACACTTCCTACAGTGTGCCTAATTAACTTATTAACTTTACGCAACAAAAACTTCAAATTTTCGAAAGTTTAAAGGTCCCTTTAAGTTGGCTCTGTAGTTTTTTTAACTCCTTTGATTGTATTTGCAAAACGTCGACCGTGTCGCCATCTAGCCACACCGCACAAATGCAACTCACGTACAGCTCCGGATGTCCAATAAAATAATTTATATGGCGACGTGCTCGGAGAGAATTGTCAAGAGGTGACTGACTGCGTCCTTGCTCCAACTCAAAGAATTTATAAAATGTAGGTCCTGTCTTGGTATCATATTGCACAAACTTACTCACACGTCCTAATAGTAACCAAAGATTACGTTGCAAATATGTTAGATTGGTAGTTGTCAGTAAAAGAGTCAAACACGATAATATTTACACAATATGTGGAGAGAGGGAGAGAGAGAGAGAGAGAGAGAGAGAGAGAGAGAGAGAGAGAGAGAGAGAGAGAGAGAGAGAGAGAGAGAGAGAGAGAGAGAGAGAGAGAGTGAGGGGGAGAGAGGGAGAGAGAGAGGGAGAGAGAGAGAGAGAGAGAGGGGGGAGAGAGAGGGAGAGAGAGTGGGGGGAGAGAGAGGGAGAGAGAGAGGGAGAGAGAGGGGGAGGGAGAGAGGGAGGGAGAGAGAGAGAGAGAGAGAGAGAGAGAGAGAGAGAGAGACAGAGAGAGAGAGAGTGAGAAAGAGAGAGACAGAGAGAGAGAGAGTGAGAAAGAGACAGAGATAGAGAGAGAGTGAGAGAGAGAGAGAGAGAGAGAGAGAGAGAGAGAGAGAGAGAGAGAGAGAGAGAGAGAGAGAGAGAGAGAGAGAGAGAGAGAGAGAGAGAGAGAGAGAGAGAGAGAGAGAGAGAGAGAGAGAGAGAGAGAGAGAGAGAGAGAGAGAGAGAGAGAGAGAGACCAAAAAGTAACAGAACGGAGTTATATTTTTTGAACCATTGCAGATTAAGGATAAACCATAAAACTTGGCACATCAATACTATACCTTGAAGTCTACTTTTTGAAGCAACTATCATTTTTTTTATCACCCAATGGGGACGGCCGGCAGGGGCAGGTCGAGTTTTACATCATATTAAACATTTCTTTTAGAAGAACACAATGCCGCAAATCCAACATCAAAAAGTCCATCCGATACAAAACGGCTGCGGTTTAAAGTTACAATGTTGGGCTTGTTGAAAATGGTTTAACTTTCTTTCTTGGAGAACCTCGATAATGCTCACTGGATGCAAGGAACAATTTTTCTGGATAGTGACTGACTTTTGACCTACGCTATTTGGTCTATGCTTACATTAAACAATTTTCTCCGTCCTCCTCGTAGACCGTTTCCACTGATGACGTAATCAACTTGATACACCATCATGACACGCATCCAACCCTATCATACAATATCTGCTCAGAAGTTGGTCTTTTGAGCTTTGTCAGAAATGCTAAATCTAATTAATAGATCAATGAGTCTTATCCAGTAGAGTAAATTTGTTTAAAACAGTTGTTACAGAGATTTTCTGAACCCGTAATGGTACTGTCTTGACTTCGGCTAGACCCTAACGAGCCTTGTAGACGAGTCTCCACTCGTGATAGCGTCTTAGCCCGGCGGGTTTCTCGCAACGCTCGTGTCGGTAACTCGACTCTACTGAATCCTATACGAATATTATCTTGTGAGATAAAGGTTCGAAATTTAGTTTTTGACGAATAAATTTGCCAACGTAGAGAAGTAAGGTTATTTCCCCTGGGGTCAAATTGTTGAAGCTCTGAGGCCTCCGGCACTTCGGCTATTAACCTATTGTGCTCCCCTTTCTTGTTCACATTACACCGACCCCCAGTGTCCTTAACAAGTTCCAGGATCTTTCGCAGGGTGTTCTTGTCACGATTTATGTGTGGTTGCTGAGATAAAGATTCTCCTACTTTTGGACTCCAGGGCTTCTCAATCGAACAGAATGTGTACTGCGGTCTCAGGTAGGAGACCGTAAAGACGATAGTTAAGTGAGACTTGTAGTTGTCCCACTTTATTTAAGTGGCTCCGGATATTGCCGTGTCAGGTAATCATGGCATCAATCTGTCTCAGGGAGTTTGACATTCTGAACCAGCATCTTTAGCAGCGCAGGATCTGGTACCAAGAGAAGACGCTTTATCAATCTCGGGCCAGGAAAATGTCTCCATCGTACAATATGCTCTCTGTTCGCACATTTTCTTACCTCGTCTTGCCGTTGAATGACTGATCTGTAAGCGGGTTCTGGTCCCACAAGGAAGCCAGCGGCCTCATTCTTCACCAACAGATCCGCCCTCTCATTACCCTCGATCCTGCAATCTCCAGTTACTCATCCCAGGAACACCTGAGGTAAAGTTAGTATCCATTACATGCAGAATTGAAATCTACAAATTTAGTGCGTTGAATAATACACGATATATAAAAAAAAAAAAAAATTAAAAATATCCCCCATTTTGATATTTAAAATGATTTTTTACTAAATTTCAATACACTATATAAAATTTCACGTTTCTATTTTTATGGCCGCTACCATGCTTACGTACAGTCGACAACGGACGGATTGTTGATAACGTTTAGGCCTAAAACCAATCAAAAAAACAGAGGTAAAATTTTTGGATGATTTCTAACTATACCCATTCGTAGAGTGTGTCAAAATGGAAGCTTTCATTATAATAGGAATATTTCATACGGGACGTATTGATCAATACGATGTACGGTGTGGTTTGTTACACGTGTACAGTGCCCTCAGACTAGGATTGTGTCCGGTGTAAGGGGCGTGTTCTCCCTTCTACTTGCTTCCCTAGCCTGACTTGACGGTACAATCCATTCCAAGAAAACTAGATACACAAATTACTACTTAGGTACATTTAATTCCTAAAGTTACAACTTCCTGACAGACTTTTGTAAACGTTTTATTCTTATTTACACCGATAAAAGAAACGAAAGTAGGGTACGCGTTTACACAGAAGCATTTGAGGTCCATATTTTTTTATTGGGGTTGTACCGCTGAAAGTAAACTCAACAAACAAAATGTAGAGGCCCCTCTCCACCCCAGATACATTCCTACCTTGAGGATACTGTACATAGTTTCCTTACTAGTAAACTAGCGACGTGATTGTTGTTCTGATAATGCTGAAAGACAGCTGGACAGTTGGTTATATTATATTAAATCATACCTTATACAACATACGGAACAAGTTGACTGAATGTAGGCTACACATTACACAGGACTTTCTAATTCCGTGAACTTGCTCGAGCATTGTTCCGTCTTTCCGACCTCACGACAAATCACTGCTTCTTTATCCTGTAGTAAGTAACATCCAGATGTGATACCCTGTTATCGTTTTTATAGATGAATATTTCCCTCGAAATTAGGACATTTATTAAACATTCGAAGTTGTTGCGTACTAATGATGTTTATTGAGAGATTTGTATTTTGTTTATGACCACCGGGACTTCTGAGTCCCAGCTCTTTTATACACCTTTACTATTATATTGGATATAATTTTCATACAGCTGCCTATTGAGTCAATTATTAAAGGGATTTTTCATGCTAAAACATTAGGCCAGTTGGCTACCTTGTTCTAGATATCAGCTGCTTTACTGAAGCCTACAGTAGCCTCAGACTAGGATTGTGTCTGGTGTAAGAGGCGTGTCCTCCCTTTTACTTGCTTTCCCTAGCCTGACTTGACGGTACAAAACATTCCAAGAACACTAGGTACACAAATTATTGCTTAGCTACACTTAATTCCTAAAGTTACAACTTTGTGACTGACTTTTGTAAATGTTTTATTCTTATTTACACCGATAAAAGAAACGAAAGTAGGGTACGCGTTTACACAGAAGCATTTGAGGTCTATATTTTTTTATTGGGGTTGTACCGCTGAAAGTAAACGCAACAAACAAAGTGTGGGGGCCCATCTTTTCCTCTCCACCCCAGACACATTCCTACCTTGAGGATGCTGTACATACCCTATCTGGTTGGTTATGTTGTTGTGACTTTCTCGTGTATTTATAAACAAACAAGCAAAGGTAAGAACAACACGTGTAAAGTCAGAGCGTATACCTAGGGTCATTTTGGGAGATAATAACTGTTGCTTGCAGTCCTTTGTGTAGTGTAGGACTGTGTGTGGTGGTTTTATCTGATCCCGTTTGTATTTCGTCTTACTTTTAACTGTCCAAGCCTACTAGGCTATGTTGGTGTTTTTTTGCGTGATAACGAGAGTTGATTTATACTCTCGAAACGTCGCGTATTTTATATAGACAAATAATAGCGAATGTTTGATTGAACAGTATTAATAACAAGTGATTTGATTTAAGTCGAATTTTTAATGCTGACAGTTTTCAACGCTCAGTATTATCAATGACTACATAAATACTATAAGACACGACAAAGCCATGTTAAATATTCTACGCTTATTCTTGAGTTGACCAATACCCGCTAGGTCGCTCTGCTAGAGAATCTGAAGTTGATGTGACTGGCGCTAGGTGGCTCTACGGTCAAACAATGTTTCAGGCGGGTAAGAGAAAACGCACTGATGCCACATATGGGACCAGAGATGCGAGGGAAGGTCGAGAATCGCTTATCTCAGCGCACGAATTGACAACACTGACTATGCTGACGGAAGTAAGTGAGAAGGTTTGTGAGAGAGAGGTCAACAGTTGTACAGTCTCAACCAAGTGGGATGCGTACAGTCAAGCACCTGCTGCTAGCGCTTTCTGATAGCTGTGTGTCAAACTTGTGACGAACAGCACCCGTAAAGCGTAGACTATTTCCCTATCCTATGTCGTGTCTTATAGTATTTAAGTAGTCATTGGTATTATTTTACAATTATCCCTAACTGTCCATCTTAACTTCCTTTAACGCTAGTTTTAGACATTGTTCGACCGTAGAGCCACCTAGCGCCAGTCACATCAACTTCAGATTCTCTAGCAGAGCGACGTAGCGGGTATTGGTCAACTCAAGAATAAGCGTAGAATATTTAACATGGCCATGTCGTGTCTTATTGTATTTATGTAGTCATTGGTAGTATTCAGGAATTCACCGAAAATTTAACAAAATCAGTAGAGCCGATTTTGATGAATTACTTTAATAAATTATAGCTGATTGTTTTGGTTTTTACAGATGACTCTTGTACCGGTATTTGAAGATATGGTGACCAATACACTTCATTTGGGTCCATAGAGTAAGGAATAAAATTTTAAGTTTTGGTCGTATGACTGCTATTCTCAAATTGTGAGTTATAAAGAAAAGAAAATTTTTTTTTTTTGAAAAAGTCTCGAGATGTGGCCAAAATATGCCCACATAACCGAAAAACCACCGGTTCATGATTTATGTGTGAAAACAAACAAAAATTGATCTTGGGGATGCTATAAAGATGTAATTTCTCAAAATCGACTTTAACGATTTCATTAAAATTTTAAAACCTGTACAAAAATATTACACTTTAAAAATAATTGACAAATTAACCTTGGCAGCCGTCTTTAGCTAGGTTTTAGTGAATTGCTATTTATGCTGAGTAGACGTTTACGACACAAGGTAAGCATCTATAACACAATTTTTCAAAAATGGTCATTTACTTTTCAACAAACAACTATTGAACAGTAATTTGCCGTGACGAATTATTTTTAATTGGTTTTGTGGACGGGTGAGCGAGAAAGTTCGTGCTTATATTTACATTTTATTGGGCTTTATGACTCCCGTTAGCTCTTTAACTAGGTAAATTAACGAGGTTATTCTCTAGTCGAAGGGTGGGGTCTGCCGCAAGGAGTTAGATTGGTACCTATACTTTTACCACTCAGGATATTTGCGCCGCTGTCATTCCAATCACTGCAGATTTACAAGTAACACAGCCTCTAAAGCAGTTACATCCTGTTTATTGAACTTGTGAACCCGACCTAACCTCTCTTCCCTGCGGGCTATAAATAATTAGTTGTTGGCATAACGCCCTCAATAGAGTTTAGCTGAACTTGTAGGTTATGATTTCAAGGTCAAACACGCAACGATGACGGTAAATTTAAATCTTATAAATGAAGAAGGATAACCTGAACCGGTATGCTTAGAAGAAAATTATCTTTTAGAAATTATCGTCAAGTAAATAGTGCACAAACTTTACCTGTGCAGGATAATAAAGTTTCGGTGTTTGTTGTAATAAGCAATTACGACGACGGGAACTGAATGCGCTGACCACACATCACCCGAGACAAGTCGTCTGTTAGGCCTTCCAGCTTTTTTATGTTATTTATTTACTAATGTTGTCTATACTACGTTATCAATAGATTATCTTATTTATTTTCTTTGATATGTATTAGTAAATTGTATTATATTCTATTTTTTTTTCTTATACAGTATAGAGGATAAGTTTGGTTATAGCAAAAATGTCGACCTCTGTTTTTTACTTATTTTCACGTTTCACGGAATTAGGAAACAGGAAAAATGGTTTTCGACAGCCATTTGTCGACTGACGTCATTGTCGTCTGTACGTAAGCATGATAGCGGCCACAAATATTAAGATAGGAACATAAAA
Organism: Aphrophora alni; assembly: GCA_963513935.1. Taxonomy (NCBI): domain Eukaryota; kingdom Metazoa; phylum Arthropoda; class Insecta; order Hemiptera; family Aphrophoridae; genus Aphrophora; species Aphrophora alni. The sequence goes on along the minus strand of OY740776.1, from coordinate 18,610,132 downwards.
TTAAGTAGCCTATAGGGGTTATGGAAACTGGACGAGGCCACGTACCACTGGTACCTGAGGTTTAAGAAAATTGGTGTTTTATTAATGTAGAAAGGGTTGCATATTGTGTTTTATTACAGTATAAAGTGTCGCCTATTGTGTTTTATTACTGTAGAAAGGGTCACATGATGTGTTTTATTATTATGGAAAGTGTCGCTAATTGCGTTTTATTACTGTATAAAGTGTCGCATATTGTGTTTATTACTATATAAAGGGTCCTATTGTGTTTTATTACTGTAGAAAGGGTCGCCTATTATGTTTTATTACTGTAAGAAGGGCAGCTTATTGTGTTTTATTACTGTAGAAAGAGTCGCCTATAGTGTCTAATTACTGTAGAAAGGGTCGCCTATTGTGTTTTATTACTGTATAAAGTGTCGCATATTGTGTTTATTACTATATAAAGGGTCCTATTGTGTTTTATTACTGTAGAAAGGGTCGCCTATTATGTTTTATTACTGTAAGAAGGGCAGCTTATTGTGTTTTATTATTGTAGAAAGGGTCGACTATTATGTTTTATTACTGTAAGAAGGGCCGCTTATTGTCTTTTATTACTGTTGAAAGGGTCGCCTATTGTGTTTTATTACTGTAGAAAGGGTCGCCTATTATGTTTTATTACTGTAGAAAGGGTCGCCTATTGTGTTTTATTACTGTAGAAAGGGTCGTCTATTATGTTTTATTACTGTAGAAAGGGTCGCCTATTGTGTTTTATTACTGTAGAAAGGGTCGTCTATTATGTTTTATTACTGTAGAAAGGGTCGCCTATTATGTTTTATTACTGTAGAAATGGTCGCCTATTGTGTTTTATTACTGTAGAAAGGGTCGTCTATTATGTTTTATTACTGTAAGGAGGGCCGCCTATTGCTCTGATGCGATGGACTCGTCCATTTGCCTAAAGGTGATTTTACAGTTAAAGTATTTTAAGCCTAACCTAACAGTAACAGCTAACTAAATAAATAGTGTAGTCCAACATTATTATTTTTTTCTGTTACTTGTTATTTGTTATAAATATCACTGGGGAAAAAATAATGGCTTTATAAAAGTCATGAAATATATCCTGGTTAGGTTAGGTATATTTTTTTCCAATGCACTTGTAATAATCAACCCATTTATTTACTAAGTAACAACATTCGAACACAATATATTTTAAAGCCTTTTCTGAAATGAAACTCATTAGCATCCAAATTCAAAGTATTTCCATGGCACCCAAGATCGGGACTTGTTGACTGCTTGGCTGCACATTATATCCCATCAAAACGTTTATGCCAGTAAAACTTAGAAACTCATTAGCATCCAAATTCAAAGTATTTCCATGGCACACAAGATCGAGAGTTGACTATACACTCGAAACGTCGTATATTAATTTTATATACAGAAATGATGGAGAATGTTAGATTAACGCAAGGCTGGATGAAATAGTGTAGCAAGTTGATGTAATGTCATAACATTAAAATCACAAGGATAACCCTGGCCTTAACACGAAGACGTCCTTGACCCCAGCCAAATCACCATGATGGGACGTGATAACACATGGGAGCCATGTAATCCTTGTCATCTTGCTTTAATCTCTAATGGATTATTTATTTAAACTTCATCCATGATAAGATCAGTCCATTAGTTTATGTCCGCGTCGTCTCAACCAATCGACATCTCACTGCATCGACATCTCACTGCATCGACAAACCACTACATCGACATGTCCCTACATCGACATCTCACTACATCGACATCTCACTGCATCGACGCCTCACTGCATAGACATGTCACTACATCGACATCTCACAACATCGACATGTCACTAGATCGACATCTCACTAGATCGAAATCTCACTGCATCGACATGTCACTACATCGACATGTCACTAGATCGACATCTCACTAGATCGAAATCTCACTGCATCGACATGTCACTACATCGACATGTCACTAGATCGACATCTCACTGGATCGAAATCTCACTGCATCGACATGTCACTACATCGACATGTCACTAGATCGACATCTCACTGGATCGAAATCTCACTGCATCGACATGTCACTACATCGACATGTCACTAGATCGACATCTCACTGGATCGAAATCTCACTGCATCGACATGTCACTACATCGACATGTCACTAGATCGACATCTCACTGGATCGAAATCTCACTGCATCGACATGTCACTACATCGACATGTCACTAGATCGACATCTCACTGGATCGAAATCTCACTGCATCGACAAACCACTACATCGACATGTCCCTACATCGACATCTCACTACATCGACATCTCATGCATCGACATGTCACTGCATCGACAACGCCCTACACAGCAGGAGGAACTGGTAATAATTTCTTTTATTCAATACACGTATACGGAAACAAATAATAATTATATTTTGTTCTTACCGTCTGTGACTCGCGTGTATTTGACGCGTTTCGGAATTTATTCCATCTTCAGGCAATCGCTCCTAGGAAGTCGTTATCACATTACTGTTAAAAATATCAGGTCCGCATCATGGAACCTCGGAACGTGTGTAATTTTTGTGTGTTTAATTTTAATGTAACGACCTACTAGAAGCGGTTGTTTGAAGATGGAATAAATTCCGAAACGCGTCAAATATACGTAAAAACAAAATATAATTATTGTGACTAGAATACTTTACCATAATGGGTTTAAAATATAGGGAAACAATCAGTTTATAATAACACAGCCTATTATTTTTGTGCTATTTACATTTGTAGCAACGCTAAGAATAATTATTACTGGTCTTCTTTTTAGACTACCAGCTTTACAAAATCCCGTGTCTTTCTGTCTATCTGTCGACTTTAACTGCAAAACTACAAGCCCGATTTTGATAAATTTGCCAAAGTTTTTAATTGGCCGTATCCTAAATAATAAAAAAATTCAGCGACCATTATCAAAACTTTTTATTTTTGAAAATTTGTGAGTCAAAAATTGTATTCAAAGTTTTTTTAAATATTGAACATAGAGTATCAAATTAAAGTGGAGCTTGCCCTGATTATGTTTAGCTTTCCTTAAGTTTTCAACATACCTTGCATTCCTTCTGGCAAGTTTGAACACTATAAACAATCCGAAAAAATATTGTACACCTTAAATAAAACTATATACGAATAATACTTACAATGTAGGCCGTATTAAAATGGAGTTTCGTAATTTTCGAGAATTTATTTACCTGTGAATTAGTAAAAAAATAAGGTCCATTGAAAAATATGTTAAATTATAAAACATAATACTTGAAATAAATTACTCAGTAGGACCGAAAGAACCCAGCATGAAGACGGTGGTCAATGTTTTTAGGATGGCCAGTTCTCTGTAAGTGCCGGGGAATTATACCTCAGACTGACCTAATTTCCCGCTACTAGCTTGCAGGTTGCCACCCTTCTTAAATTTCCCTCCATCTGACAATGGTGACACGTCAATCCAGTGAGATTTCCATCTATTGATATCTCACCTTTATGACTTTAAATCGCATATGATATCAAAAAAATATAGGTGTAACTAAAATATATTTTAAATCGGTTAGCAAATGAAAACTCTTACTATATAAAAAAAAAAAGTAAAAAGTAAACGTAAAATTACGTGACCTACGTTTTTTTACTGCACTTCAAGTTTCATGCACTAAGAAAATATAAAAAATGTTTTTTCCGACATGCGATCTTTTTTGTCGATTCTCAATAAACACATTACGGTCATAAATATTAAATTAAAACCATAAAATTTCGTTGAGGGGACTATAGTGTGCTATAGAAACCTATTGCAATATAAAAAAGCCGCTATAGTGTTCTCGATAATGGTGACCATCTTAAATTGACGAGCTTGTATATTAGCTGACCTAACCTACCCTCAGGGGCTCACTCATAGCGGGTAGGGGTGTGGCGAACCCTAGCTGGATGCACACCTTCCTTCATGTAATATTGGTTTAGATCCCACTTTACATCTTTCCTATCAGCTCTCTCTTGTTCTCTTTCTACCCTGACGCTATTAGAGTATTCGAGATCTAGGAGTCCTTTATGCTATTTTTTTCTTTTTATAATTGAGCGATGATGACCCGAAAGGTTTTTCAACTTTAAACAATAACGAAAACATTATCTACAGTAGTCTCAGACTAGGATTGTGTCTGGTGTAATGGGCGTGTCCTCCCTTCTACTTCCCTAGCCTGACTTGACGGTACAACCCATTCCAAGAAAACTAGGTACACAAATTACTGCTTAGCTATATTTAATTCCTAAAGTTACAACTTCGTGACAGACTTTTGTAAACCTTTTATTCTTATTGACACCGATAAAAGAAACGAAAGTAGGGTACGCGTTTACACAGAAGCATTTGAGGTCTATATTTTATTATTAGGGGTTGTACCGCTGAAAGTAAACGCAAGAAACAAAGTGTGGGCGCCACTTTTCCTCTCCACCCCAGACACATTCCTACCTTGAGGATAATGTACCCCAACAACTAAAACACCGTACGATTTTACGGAACAGCTGTTTATATATTTTTTTTATTAACGTTGAGGTTATGTTCTATACCGTAGCAGTTCTCAGTCTGGCGGAAGTATTTCTAACTTTTCTCTAAACTTCCGTTCACGACTCACGTAGGGAATTCCGCTATAAACAGCCGCGCTCATGTTTTTATCGTGATTTTCTAATAATAAGACAAACTCTGAAATTACCTTTCCTTGCGTAACTAAACGTTTCGTTCGGTTATTGGCAGTAAACAACATTGAGGTTGTGTTAGATAGGAAGTGATTTCCTGGGACATGATTGTTTAAGTTTTCACGCATCATTGGTCGTAAGATTGGTGATGGTTGACCGGTACAATAGTAGAGCGCGCGCGTGTCGTAGTTGCAAACTAACAAAATGTGGAACTTCTCTTCAACGCCTAAACCATTATTTATAGAAAGTTTGATCGCGTATCAAATTATATTGAATCTAGAGTAATTTCAGTTGGTAGAATTTAATTGAGAAAATTAAGCGTCACCTCAACTGTTGGGGAAATGAGGCAAAGCTAATTTTATGGTTTTTCCAAAGTGGTTTGTAAAGTTGAAAAGTACAATAAACTATACATTAAATTCATTAACTGCATTTTGTGGCTGAACGCTGTATACGTGTTAAAAAAAAAAAAAAAAAAAAAAAACTTCTTAAGAAATGTGTAGAAAGTATTTAAGTATCTTCAGGAGTGAAATAAAATTGGAAGAATGACACTAGCGCCAGAGCATGGCTGATCTCTGAATTACTAGGACCTTTATTGCGCGGCGGCCATTGCACAAAATAGTCCTATAGGCCTAACACTTTGAAAAAAGCCTCGCTCGGTCTCGGTTTTGCGCATCGAGGGGAAGAGGGGAATGTTGATGTTGCTACTCCGATGCTAGCGGATAACTATCCTCACCACGCCTCTCCCTCACTTCTCCTCCGTGCGCGCGCTGCTGCGCAGAAGATTGGTTTCTACGCTGGCATTTTTCAAACTGTTATGCCTATAGTTTTATTTCCAAGGGTGGAAAAAAGAAACAGTAGGGCGCGCGATTGTCTATTTGAACAACTCCCTGGGCGAGGCTAACTCCGAGCAAGGCTACCGACGTCTTGCAATGCTAATAGTTACGTAAAGTATCTATGATTTGTCCCGTAACTGCAGAGGGATCCCAGTACAATCACAGCAGGGAAACCCGCACGGTCTCTATTGGTTTCTTCAAGAATAGCTGTCTACTGGCTCCACTCTCAACGAACTTGACTCATGGCAGCTTGTTTAGTAGATATTCGGCTAAGCGCATACGTGTAAATCAACTCTCTCTGTCGCTCTTATACGTTGAAATCTTTTCTTGGAATTGCTGGTTGTTTTATATTTTCAATACAATACGTATTCGATGCCTTTGATTTTCAACTCAAATTTGTTTAGTTTACATTGTAGACTTTGTTGACCTATAGATCCAGTAGTGAGTGAAAACTCATTAATGTATAAATGGACAGGTTTCATCTGAGCTGTAGAGTTTGGGTGCGCAGTGGGTTTAAGCAGCAGTGAGGTGGTAGGGGAAGCGATCGCCTCAGTCTGTGTTGGGTCAGTTGAGTGTTGGTACTAACAACGATGTCTGCAAGACCGTCGGATCGTGGACAGTAGTCGGCGCCGACTGTTTCCCCTACAATGTCTCTATTCCCACGCGGCCTCGAACTACAAACTTGTACCTCCCTTCCACGCGCAGCTCACAGCTCAGATGAAACCTGTCTATTTATATAACATCTACGAGGCCTATTAGAGCTTAACTGATGTCAAGGAAATAGTTATATACACAATTACGATGTTTAGAAAACCCTGTGTAACTGTTTTCGACAAAATGGATAAAACCCCTTGGTCTACCAATGCAATTTAACATATCCTACAAAGCCCAAAAGACCCACATTTCAGCATTACATTTAAAGGATTTGATTGTATTACATTCTATGATGGGGTTTGGGTAAGTACCATGACGGTAAACTTGTTTTATAAGATAACTTGAAAAATTTATTGAAATTTTCTAAACGGCAGCTATTTTTATACAGTTTTTGTTCATATTTCGTGTATTATTGAACTTAAAGTACGGTAATTCAAATACAAATTTATAGATTACAATTCTGCATGTAATGGTACCACTCTTACCTCTCTACGATGACAAATAGCGAAGTTATTGTCAAAATGTAATTTCGAACCCTCATGATCCAAGATATTGGGTATAGTTACAAGATCATCAACCCGAGCTTAGCGAATGGAGATTTTCGTCACATATGTATACAGTAGTTTTGAAGCCCGCCAGGATGGATTGTGAATGCGAATAGGGATTGTTTAATATGTAGACATCTACGAAATAACCTTACGGACGTTAAGATTCATACAATTACAAGGTTCAGAAAACCTGTGTCACAACTGTTTTAAGCAAACTTAGCCATTGATGTATTTTAAAATAATTTCTATTAGTATTTAGTATTTGTATAGGTACGAGATCCGGCAGGATCGAGTGATCGGCAAGAGCGAAGCGAGTGGAAGCCTCTTATGTACAACTTCGAGGCCCGGAAGCGAAGCGAGTGGAGACTTTTTAATATATACAAATCTACGAGGTCACCCTATACGATAGTAAGGAGTGGCGGGTCTATGTGAGAAAGTTTCGTCACATCATTCCAAAGAGGAGAGTTAAGGACAAACTGGTCCATCAGTAATATAATCACTTGGCGGTACGGGAAAGTGAATGAGACTCATAGCGAAATCTCCACCGGAGAAAGTCCAGAGTCATGTCTACGACAATCTTCAGTATATATCAGAGTTGTCGTAATGAGGTGAGGAGATTATGATGAAGCTGATGAGGGATAATTTAGGCTGGATGTGAAATATGGTCGTAAATAGACTTTATACCAGTCTTGACGGCTTAATTCCACTTTTTATTTAACCAGTATACGAAGTATAGGGTAAGTTTGGTAATCGGGGGAAAAATCGACCTCCTTTTTTTATTTATCTTCTCATTTCATGATTTCATGGCATATAGAAACAAACAAAAATTACTTCATATCGTCTGTAAGCACAGTATCCTCAAGGTAAGAAGTTGTCTGGGGTGCAGAGGAAAAGAGGGGCCACACAGTTTGTTTGTTGCGTTTACTTTCAGCGGTACAACCACAATAAAAAATATATAGACCTCAAATGCTTCTGTGTAAACGCGCACCCTACTTTCGTTTCTTTTACCGTTGTAAATAAGAATAAAACGTTTACAAAAGTCTGTCACGAAGTTGTAACTTTAGGAATTAAAAAATGTAGCTAAGCAGTGATTTGTGTAGCTAGTTTTCTTGGAATGGGTTGTACCGCCAAGTCAGGCTAGCAGGACACGCCTCTTACACCAGACACACTCCTAGTCTGAGGCTACTGTAATCACGGTAAACGGGTACAAAATTAGGGATAGGAACTTCCAATTTAATGTAGGGAAATATAGTATAATCGTATTATTTTATTTATAACACGCTAAATTAGATACACAATCGTAAATTTTAATTCTGCGTGTAATGGTGCCCCCACCACTCTTCGAAGACAAACAGCGAAGTTATAGTATGACGCGATCCCATTTAATTGGTAAGTCAGGAAAAGGAACGGAGTCACCACGAATGTACACGAACAACCACTGGATTTAAGCCGAGGCTACACTCGTGTCCAGCCTCGGTAAATACGTTCCAAAATCTGTATTGGACAAGTAGTGTGGACAGAACATCATTGAGTCAGTATTCGAAGCTGGAAGGTATTGGAAGACTGATCGAAGAGAAAGACAAGTAGCGTCAAGCCACAATGACAAGACAAAGGTGGTGAAGTCCTTCCTTTATTTTCCAATATGCCTGTCTACACATCGCCAAACGTTTATATTGTCTCGTTCATGACTTACGATTCAGGTGTATAGTCTGTATATAGTAACTTGGCGTCTGAACCCTTGGCTACCTGCTAGCGGCCGGAACCGTCCCCCCCGTCGCTCCCTTTCTCACCCAGCTGTTTCAGTGATGAGTCACCTAGCGTTAACACTGCGCTGTTTAACTTTTTTATGGGAGACACAATTTTTAATTTATTTTTTTTTAGCGTGGTTAAAATGTTTAGGAAAATATAAGCAAATTGAAACCAAACACGACACTATTCCGTTTGTAAAAGCCGCCAGTAGAAATCTCTTTTACACAGCTACTATTTGCATAATCACATACTTATTATTTACATGTTTACGTACTATTTACATACATTCGTGTCGTGTTTGGTATCAATTTGCTTATATTTTCCTAAACATTTTAACCCTGCTGAAAAAAATTAAAAATTGTGTCTCCCATAAAAAAGGTAAACAGTGCAGTGTTAACGCTAGTAGGTGACTCATCACTGAAACAGGTGGGTTAGGAAGGGGAGAGGGGGCCGGTTCCGGCCGCTCGCAGGTAGCCAAGGGTTCAGACTCCAAGTTACTGTATACAGACAATAGTAATTCAATTATTTTCCTATTTAATTAATTAAATCCAATTTACTCTCTACAAATTTCCAAGATCTGCAATTCTGATTCAACATGAACTGATCAAAGCTGGATCCTTACTGTAAAATATTTGAGAGGGAATCCCTTGGAGAATGTTTGAAGCAAATATTTGGGCCAATGTATAGCCAGTCTTTCCTACTGGTGCTTCATTGTAGCGAGTGGATGTAATTATTTGAAGCAAATATTCGCCAATTGATATAGGGCCAAGCTGGACACCTTAAGAAGAACGAGAGTGAACGAATAATCGAGTCAGACAGCAATATAGCCCGGTCTCACTCTAAAGTTTCGTAAACTTTTTATTTATAATGTTGTGCTCATTTTCCGAGGTTCGAGACGTCTTGAGTTTGCCCGGAGGTCGTTTAACCGGTGTTAAGTGCGGATGGATTAGTTCTACGTTCCAAACAACTAAAAAATAATAAATTGTCATATTTAGTATTATTATACTCAAACATTCATTATAGTAGACAGTAACGTTCAGATGACCGTTGGAAGGAGTTGCCACTAGAAAATAATGTCTTACCAACAGTGACAATGAAAAAGAAAACTTTTAAAACATGATACAATTAACATAAGCAAAGGAAATTTAAAAAAATGAGATGTTAACAATAACAAAACAATATCTCCACTGAACAGCAGCAAACAAACATTAACAAACGTAAAATAATCATCAATGCACAATGATGGATGAAACAAAACAAAGCCAAATAAGGTAAATGATAATTAAATTCTTTGACCGATTTATCTGCCTTGCCAGGCTAGCTTACAAAACCAACTAATTTTAGACCGGTTCAGATAATTCTTTACCTCCTTTCAATCTATTCGTGTTCATACGTCTAGAACGTGACCTACTCAATATTGCACAGCAATGAACATCCTCCTCTTCTCCCTTATTACAAAGATGACAGATCTTCTGCCTTGCCAGGCTAGCTTACAAAACCAACTAATTTTAGATCGGTTCAGATAATTCTTTACCTCCTCTTCACACTTAGAACGTAACCCACTCAATATTGCACAGCAATGAACATCCTCCTCTTCTCCCTTATTACAAAGACGACAGATCTTCTGACTTATCAGGATATTATAACCCGTTTAGATTACTTAAACACGTTTCAACGACCAAGTCGCCATCATCAGTGATACATGAGCTACAATAACTAAACTACAGTTAAACAGTTATAGTTTAGTTATTCTAGCTATCACTGATGATGGCGACTTTTATGTTGAAACGCGTTTAATTAAGTAAACGTAATTTTTGTGAAAACTTGTGTTCGAGTTTTATTCTATCTAATATTAACTCACAAATCAAACTCAAATTTTATTCATTAAATTTTTTAGATAAATTAACTCTGCCATTGCTTTAAAAATAACCACTTCATCATGTCAAAATTCTCTTCACTGTATAGATTTGCATTATTTAAGTCTAATGTTTTATATTGTGACCGTGTATTGCTCGTAAACCTCAACTCCATATTTTTTTCAATTCTATTATCAAACTTGGAATCCGGCTGAACGAAGTGTCGCTTCACTCACACAAGCGCAGAGGGGCGTCAGGTGACCTACATCCAAGCCACTAGTATGAGTCACCTACGGGGCTTCACTTTATAAAACTTTAATTTATTTTATTTGATATTTGAAAATAAAATCTATACATTTATTTTTATTCTACACATAATTAAAAGAAAGATGAAACCAAACAACGTTTTAGATATGTTTCGATAAAGATATACGATAGTGTTCTTTATTTACACTTATTAGTCGTCATTCATTTTGTAGCAAACATTGTTGATTTTGGAGTCCATTAAAGTTAATTATTTCACTGTTATTCCCTAACTTTAAAACAGTTGTATCAGGCCTGAAACAGTAGTTTGTTTACGTCAATGTTATCAAGTCCTTAAAAATGAGTATCACTCGATGGGTGATTAAAAATTTTTTGAGTTGACTCCTAAACCCCCATTTTGAAGTGGCGGGTGAATTTACATCTTACATCAGCTAAAAATATTTTGTTGTAGACGATAAAAACATGCAAAAATTATTTTACCTAGTTTAAATTATAGTTCCGGGACTTTTTGGACACCCTGTATATACAATGTGGTTATCCGAACTTCACTTCCCTTCGTATAGACTTGGGTTAGATCTCTTACATCTCTTTTGTCCTTTACCAGACGTTGTTAGATTATTAGAGGGCTTTATTTTTTGTTCTTTACTTAATTTCTCTATAAAGTGATGATGACCAAAAGGTTTATAAGAGAAGATAATAAAAAAACAAAAAATCTACAGATATTTCTGTATAATTCTCCAACGCTTCATAATAAATGCTGCCAACTTTTCAATACCATTGTCTCAGTTAAAACCAATTTTACCGAAACATTATCACTTCAATTCTCTCAAGGATCTCAAGGTACGCGATTCAAGGATCTAATAATAAGTTAGAAATGAATATAACTCTCACGATCCATTTACTAATCGTATCGATGAATGCGCGTTATAATTAGCCTACTCACGGATGTCAATTAGCAACTCTTATATTGCAATAAACCACTCGACTTCCCGTCATGGAAGTCCAGTGAAAGCCGAGCTCCAAACATTTCCTTAGAGGTGTTACGTTTCCTACGTTTTATTTATCACAAGGAAAAGAACTACTGTACTTGGAAGCGTTACGTATTATGAAAACGTACTTGTTACCGAGTTTTAATTTGTAGGTAATAAACATTACGACGTAATTAAATTGTAATCATTCTTAGAATCACGTCTGTATGCCTGACACTCCGCAGAAGTTCTAAGCATTCGTTTTGAGTGTAGATGTAATACATAACCTAAGCTATTTACAACAGCTGTGGCAAACATCTATTAACCTAACCTCAATAATAAGCTATTTACAACAGCGGTGGCAAACATCTGTAAACCTAACCTCAATAATAAGCTATTTATAACAGCTGTGGCAAACGTATGTTAACCTAACCCATACCTAACCTCAATAATAAGCTATTTACAACAGCTGTGGCAAACATATGTTAACCTAACCTAACCTAACCTCACTAATAAGCTATTTACAACAGCTGTGGCAAACATCTATTAACCTAACCTAACTTAACTTAACCTAACATCAAAAATAAGCTATTTATAACAGTTGTGGCAAATATCTGTTAACCTAACCTAACTTAACTTAACCTAACCTAACATCAAAAATAAGCTATTTATAATAGATGTCGCAAACATGTGTTAACCTAACCCCTACCTAACCTAAACTAACTTAACCTAACCTAACAACATAACCTAACCTCAATAATAAGCTATTTACAACAGCTGTGGCAAACATCTATTACCTAACCTAACTTAACTTAACCTAACCTAACATCAAAAATAATCTATTTATAACCTAACCTAACTTAACTTAACCTAACCTAACTTAACATAACCTAACCTCAATAATAAGCTATTTACAACAGCTGTGGCAAACATCTATTAACCTAACCTAATTTAACTTAACCTAACCTAACATCAAAAATAATCTATTTATAACCTAACCTAACTTAACTTAACCTAACCTAACTTAACATAACCTAACCTCAATAATAAGCTATTTACAACAGCTGTGGCAAACATCTATTACCTAACCTAACTTAACTTAACCTAACCTAACATCAAAAATAATCTATTTATAACCTAACCTAACTTAACATAACCTAACCTCAATAATAAGCTATTTACAACAGCTGTGGCAAACATCTATTAACCTAACCTAACTTAACTTAACCTAACCTAACATCAAAAATAATCTATTTATAACCTAACCTAACTTAACTTAACCTAACCTAACTTAACATAACCTAACCTCAATAATAAGCTATTTACAACAGCTGTGGCAAACATCTATTAACCTAACCTAACTTAACTTACCCTAACCTTACATCAAAAATAATCTATTTATAACCTAATCTAACTTAATTTAACCTAACCTAACTTAACAGAACCTAACCTCAATAATAAGCTATTTACAACCTGTCCATTTATAAGTTTGTTTAAAACCGTTGTTTGAACTTCGTAATTGTGCATTTCACTATTTTTTGACATCAGCACATTAAAGGGTCTCCATTCGTTTCCATCCTCTCGGTATCTCGGCCCTAGCGGAGCCTCGAAGCTGAAAGAGTCTTCACTCGCTACGTTCATCTATCTTATTTTTTGTGGCCGCTATCGTGCTTCAAGTACAGATAACAACGACGTCAGTATTTGAAAATCTTTTCTTTTTTTTTGGTTTTCTGAAACCACGAAACGAGAAGATCGATCGAAAAAGGGAGGCAGAAATTCCGTATCATTACCAAACTTACCCTATTACTTCCTATACTGCATAGAACAATAAATATTGACTCAAACAATCAAAAATCGACCTTGAAAAGGAAGTATAATTCTAAAACAATAGGACGGAAGTTCTCCTATTAAGCAGAAAGGATAACTGTTCATACATAACAACAGGTTCGGTTAGGAGGGCGAACTGTTCAAGGTCGGTTTAAACCAATGTCAGATAGAACAATAAGAGATTATTGGCAGCGTCCTTAGCTTTACAGTCAAATAACTGCAATCTTTGTCAGTTCTTATGCAAATGTGATTGTGGGCACATCGAGGCTAGGCCCTTGTCCCAGAATCATGAGCATTCACACTGTCATTGGTCTTAATTTTTATGACTCGAGACGAGCATTGGAATTTAAACGGTTTTATAGCGTCGTAAAAGCTGCTGGTTCCTGCTCCCACACATTGTGAATATTTCGTCACCTAACCTAACCTATACCTACATGTTGCAATTTTAATGGATTTGTACGCCAACTGAAAGGCACAGCTCTTAAATACAAATTTGGAGTACCGTATAATTGGTGCGAGCACGGGTTTGGCAATCCCGAGCGACTCAAGCTGGATTATCACGATTTTTCTTTCGTTTTAGACCGCTATTTTCCATTTTCCCTGTCAAGTCGGACCGAATCTCGTTCTTTTCCGACCCTGACACTATTTGAATATTCAAGAGCTGGGGGGGGGTCTTAATTTTGTGTTCTTTTCTTCCCTTAATGACGTTACGTGACGATTCTCGCGTGACGTGACGCTCCGATGTATTCACTGCACCTACTAAATCTCGTATCGTTTTGTAAGAAGAATTCTTCTCATAAAAAAATATATAAAATTTAATAAATAATGTTTTAAGCGAGGTTTATTTCTTCCGAGGTGCCTTGTTGAGAACTGTATTTCTCGCTAGTGCTATGAGTTTAGGTCCTTATTTTATAAATATTTTGTCTCTGCTTCATTTCCACTTTTTGATTAACAACTACACAAATGACATATTTGGTGACGATTAATTCAAATTGATTTTTATAGTGTCCACAGTTTATTGTACCTTCGACAACAATAACCCTAAATAACATTTATTCGATGATTTCCCGCCAACTAAACGGTTTAATAAATAAGGAAGAGGTGGTCAATCTACATACACGGTTTCCTAACCTAACAATGCAATCACATGGAATGATTATGCCTTACATTGGGTCCGTGCCTAAATATACTCATACCTAATATTACGTGACTAGGCCTAACTGATTATGTTGCTTTGCTCCTTATATAACAAGTGTAGAAATATGTCCAGATCCGTCAGTCTATCATACACTACTTTCTACCCATGTTGTGCAATGACTACCGTACAAAGGATGTCACTATATAATTAGTGAAAACTTTATTAATTTCTAATACCGGGTTCTTTAAAAATAAGTTAAAACTTTAAAGGGTTGTTTCGTTATTTGTTGTCCAATCCCAGAGAAAAAACTCTTTATTGTATGCAGATATAATGGGGATTTATTAAAACATCAGCTGTTAATTTCACTGCTATTGTTTGTTGCCATGGCAACGAGTTTTCTCATTGTTGACTAATTTCAAACAGGATTCTAGTAAATGGTAAACTTGTAGTAGGCTAGTTTACAATTAATTGATTTTTTTTTTTATTCCATCAAGACTTTACCTTTACAAACACGCAGCATTTTGATTCAGTGTTAATATGAATATGAACGCAGTTTATCAGCCGTGTTAAGAAAGTTTCGTACTCGCAACGATTTCAGGGACTGAGCGTATAAAAAGTTTTTCAGTAAATTCGAAACCACCGGGTCCATTGGAGACATCAAGAAGCCAGGAAGACCTTCAATCGTAAGAACTGAAAGAACCAATTCAAAACGTAGTTGAGATAAATGTCAACACGTTAAGAAATGCCGCGCATAGCAGTCTACTAGTTCTCCAGGAAGAGAATGGCGGCCACTTCGAACATGGAATTTATACACTTCTATGTTAAAAAACAAATAAACTACAGCCAATTAAAGTTTTAACTTACTTTTAAAACCGCGGTTTTAAATCTCATGGAAACATCGAAACTTTTTTCACTCGCTCATTTTACGGTACGCTCGTATTGGCGACTCGGTTCTTGATCTCATATGTTGTGAATTCAGTGTTAGAAATTACATTTTTGACAAGACTTTTTATCTGTTATCGTACCATTACATGAGGCATGAGGAATAGAAATCTCCTAATTTTTATCTAATTTAGCGTGTTATTAGTTGAATAAGACTCGATATTTGAACAGAAAACTGTTTAAAATGGCTGCCATTTTGACATTTTAAAATTTCAATAGGAGAATTTAGTTTCTCTACCACATTTCATGTTTCCATCTTTATTTTTGTGGCCTCTATCCTGCTTATGAACCTACGGCAACTACAATGGCGACGGACGGACAGTGCCTTAATATACTTTGTCAAGTTCAGGTTGGCGGGTGGACCCGGGACTACCTGAGGCCACCCCTATAATCCCTCGCCGCGTCTGCCTGAGCTTTCTGCTGCCTAGTATGAGTCACCCAGAAGCATTTCAGACCGCTGTACGTTGGTTTCATAGTTAATAAACTATTGTGTAGTATTGTATTTCTATTGTTGTGTAGGATTTGTATTGTATACTGTAGTATTATATTGCATTGTATATAGCATATTGTGTATATAACTTTTTCTCCGATTGTTATTGTAATAAACCTATGTATTAAACAAATTATCTCAGTAAAAAGATTTACTATTATTAACAAATTCTACGGTCAATTTACTTTTACCCAAACAGTAAAGCTTTTAATATTCATTACAGCTTAAAACTTGCCTTCTAAATTGTCTAAATAAAAAGTCGCAGTCACAATGTAAACAATTCTTAATAAAGTTCGTATTAAATGTTCAAATACCTAGGTCGAGTTTGGTATCATTTTTCATAACTTTTTTATTAGATTTCAAATATACTTTTAAACATGTTAAATTATTAATCTGTTAAGAAAGTGTACCTTTGTATAAACACAGCCAGTAGGTGACTCATCGCCTAGGTGACTCATCAGCTCAGGCGGACGCGGCGAGGGATTATAGGGGTGGCCTCAGGTAGTCCCGGGTCCACCCGCCAACCTGAACTTGACAAAGTATAATCGAAAATTACTTTTTCGGTTAGATAGGGCTATGATATTACTTACCCAATACCCAGCCCCCCCATACAATGTAATACTAGCAGATTCTATAACTATAATGCCCAAAAGTTGATCTCGTGAGCCTTGTTGGCAGATCAAGGAGTCTTATCCATTAGGGTAAGTTTTTATCATCAAACTATACCGAAAATAATAATTTCAATTACAGCTGTGATATTTTCCCGGTCTAGTCCGGGAAAGACAGCTGGAGATTTTCCCCGTACGCTATGTAGTTATGTATTCTAACACTACTTGCGCTAGTAGCATATTACTTCTATCAGTAGTAGTTATGTATTTGAAATCAGCTGTTCTTATTAATTTAGCTAGCAGTATAAACGTAAAAACAATGCAAACACTATTGTTGAGATTATTTTGTACGTAAAAAATAAAGTAAAAATAAAAATATTAGACAAGAAAATAAATCAAAACAGAACTGAGTGAGGCCACACCACAAGACAAATAAACAACACCATAGACCTTTACAACGTGACTAATTTGTTGTTTGTAGAAACCTGAAAAGAAACGAATGTATTACGGAAACTAAAGTCATTTTTACTATAATAAATTTAGGAGGCCGTTTCTCGTCCAGGAAGACCGGTTTCACTGGTATTGCAAGCCTATGTTTGGAATAGGTTACTAAGTAGGTCGTCTAAAGAGTGATTCAGAATAGATAAAATCCCAACTCTCTATTGTAAGTGATTTCAACAGTGGAGCTGACAGAAGGTGAAGGAAACTATCTTTTGACGTAAGGTAATAAAATTTAATTTGTTTGTCCAACGTTTCTGAAAACGATTCGTTAAGGTTCTTTTTGTTTTTTCAACTTCCGTTACCATTAACGAATATTCAAATCCGAAGTTAATCTGACGAACGGAATTCCAATCAAACAATTTGTTAGGTTAAATAATTGAGTTGATACATTCTTTCCCTTGTTGTTGCAAGGTGAAACACCTCTCTGTCATCATCGTCTTACAAACAATATGATGAGCGCCATCATAGTATTTACCCAGCCCCGTCACACAATGCAGATCCTCTAAATGTAACTCCCAAAAGTGAGTTAAATTGTATTGATAGATCAAGTAAGGTGAATGGTTTAAAACAGTTGTTACACAGCTTTTCTAAACCGTGTAGTAGCATAGAAGAAGGAATTATAATAAGAAAGTAACAGCTATAGGCTCTAGCGTGATACACAATATCCTTAGTTTCGTTACTGGACAACAGAAAGCGCTAATAGCAAAGGCTTGGCTACTGTATCACAAGTACCGATGCTACTAGCGCTTTCTGTTGTCCAGTAACCAAACTAAGGATATTTTGTATCACGCGGTTTAACATGGGCTGTGACTTTCTTATTCTAATTCCTTCTTCTATGGTAACTTACTTTCTTGATATCGGCTAAGTCTCGTAGATGTATGTATATATTTGTGAAAGCTATCCACTCGCTTCGCTCGTATTTTGGCCGTGGTGGAGTCGAGCTTTGCATATGTGAAGGAGCCTCCCCTCACTACGCTCGTGTCGGTGGTTGGGACCTGCCGGATTCGTATATTACATTTTCTTGGGAAGGTAACAGTTCAAAATCACATTTTTGACAGTAACTACGCCGTTTGTTATCGTAGAGAGGTGATGCTAGTACCATTACAGTATCCTCAAGGTAGGAATGTGTCTGGGGTGAAGAGGAAAAGAGGGGCCCCACACTTTGTTACGTTTACTTTCAGCGGTACAACCCCAACAAAAAAAATATACACTTCAAATTCTTTAGGCTGTTCAAACACTTATTCCTTCAGGTAATTTGATGAAAAAACTTGAAACAAATAAGTAACGCCAAAAGTTTTTTTTACGTTTAAGGAGATTATAATTGTTTTTAATCCTAACACTTTTTATAAAATCGTCATTAAAACATAACCTTCCACTTTTCAAATAAAATAGTTTTAGTTTAATTTGTTTTTCCCAAATATTGCCTCTACGTTTTGTCGTAAAATTACAAATTAAATTTCGTTTTAAAGATAATTCAAAAACGAAGAAAGCCCTTTTCTCCGATTTTTTTATTTGTGTCGTAAATTTTGACTGAGTTGAATTACAAATATAATAACACTGTTAAGAATTAAAAATTAATTTTTAAAACAACAAATAGTTTTATGGAAAATCTGATCAACGCGTTTTTTTCGTTTTTCTGTACTCTAATCAACCGTATGTTTTACAAAAGTCTAAGTGGTAGGGTGCGGAAGATATCTGGGAAATACGTAGCGCACCGTTCATGTTGCGTATAAACAACGATTCCAGCGACACGGGCGGGGAATACAAGTGTGTTATAGCTTGTGGCGGTTTAAAAAAAATATTATTATAGTATTAAGAACTGAAAACCTAGAAAACAAAAATTGTAACTGTTGGATTGTAAAATCCGATGTACAGTACAGAGTGTGTAGACACTATATTAGTCACTCGGTAGCGCCTCGTATAGATAACCCGCAAACATCCCTACAAATAGTTGGGCAAAATACCTCAAATATATCCACGACCACCATAAACTCATAAGTTGTGCAATTTCTGACAAAATTAACACAATGCAACAACCTAGTGATTTAAATGACATATATTAAAGTTCAGCAGTAATAAAAGATGTTTTATTGCTAGAATTATTTATTACTCACCCAATATATGAAGTTTAGGGTGTTTGACCTCCGTTTTTGAACTGATCTTTACGTTTCATGACCTCAGTAAAGCAAAAAGTAATTTACGACACGTCCGTCGTCTTGTCGTCTGTACGAAAGCACGATAGAAGCCAAAAAATGAATATTAAAACATGAAATTTGGTTTAAGGAACTATAACGTGTTCATATCGAACTCCAAAATGTAATTTGGTATGTTTGTATATAAGGGTCAGGTGGAAGAGAGGACCAAAATAAAAACAAATTATATTCTATTGAAATTCATGAAAATCAAATTGAAAATGACAAAATGACGGATATTTCAAACAGTTTTGTCCATGTCTCGTGTTACACAACTTACAAAAAACTAAATTAGTTAAAAATGTGCAGATTACAATTCTGCATGTAACGGTACCAACATCACCTCTCTACGACCACAAATAGCTAAGTTATTTTCAAAAATGTAATTTCAAACCCTGACTCCACAAGAAATTGTCATGATCGTAGTTACGAGATCCAACCACCGTCACGAGCGAAGCGAGTGGAGGCTCACTAGGCGAGATCGTCACGAGCGAAGCGCCTGAGACACTGCAATACGTACATCATAATCGTCTAATTGCTGCTACAACTGACATGATGTAACAAACCCTAATGACATGACACAGATTAAAGTTCAACATTTTTAGAAGATAAGTTTTATTGTTAGTTTCTATTGTATAACGACGTTTACGGTCGTTGCCGTGGAAACGGAATTCAACAACCCACAATTTTGTAAACCATTACTAACCTTTCCGGTTGTTTACTTTCCGGGTTTTAGCTTTATTGACAAGGAATTAGATCTAACGGCAAATAACTGGTAATATTGTACCAGTTAGCCGCTTAACGATTCACTGAAATTACCACAATTAAAAGACAATGCGCAGACAACATGCGTATTAGTTTAATTTTTTTTTTCATTTGACATTTAAAGACAAGAAACCTCTCGGTCATTTCGCCTTTTAAAAAATAAAAAAACAACATAAAATAAAGACGTTGAGCTCCCGAATAAGGAATGGAAAGAACAAGAGTTGGTCAAGTGAGACTTCATAGAGAGGGTTTTAAGCTATACTTTACTCAATCTAACCTGTTATAGTTTTCTGTCATTAAATACAGAATGCGCTAATGTTGGGGAAGTCAACGCAATGCTTTCCTTGAAGTTACCAGTAGTGTGCCAATAGATGGCAGCACAAGAGCCTCTGATTTCCGAGCTTCATTACATACCATATAGATGGGCAATCTATTTACTATGTATAATCAATGATATAAAAACAAGTTCAATTGGGCCATCATGGTACCTACCCAATCCCGTCATACAATATACTACTAGCAGATCCACAAAAGTCGGTATCTAGGACCTTGTTGGAAATATTCAATTATTGGTGAGACCTCATAGAAAATATAAGAGAGAGTTCTAAGCAATAATTTACCCAATTTAACCTGTTATAGTTTTCTGTCATTAAATACAGAATGCGCTAATGTTGGGGAAGTCAACGCAATGCTTTCCTTGAAGTTACCAGTAGTGTGCCAATAGATGGCAGCACAAGAGCCTCTGATTTCCGAGCTTCATTACATACCATGTAGATGGGCAATCTATTTACTATGTATAATCAATGATATAAAAACAAGTTCAAATGGGATATCATGGTACCTACCCAATCCCGTCATACAATATACTTCAAGCAGATCCACAAAAGTCTGTCTCTAGGACCTTGTTGGAAATATTCAATTATTGGTGAGACCTCATAGAAAATATAAGAGAGGGTTCTAAGCAATAATTTACCCAATCTAACCTGTTGTAGTTTTCTGTGTTTAAATACAGAATGCGCTAATGTTGGGGAAGTCTAATACGCCATGCTGTCCTTGAATTTACCAGTAGTATGGCAATAGATGGCAGCACAAGAGCCTCTGATTTCCGAGCTTCATTACATACCATATAGGTTGGCAATCTATTTACTATGTATAATCAATGATATAAAAACAAGTTCAAGTGGGCCATCATGGTACCTACCCAATCCCGTCATACAATATACTACTAGCAGATCCACAAAAGTCGGTCTCTAGGACCTTGTTGGAAATATTCAATTATTGGTGAGACCTCATAGAAAATATAAGAGAGGGTTCTAAGCAATAATTTACCCAATCTAACCTGTTATAGTTTTCTGTCATTAAATACAGAATGCGCTAATGTTGGGGAAGTCAACGCAATGCTTTCCTTGAAGTTATAAGTAGTGTGCCAATAGATGGCAGCACAAGAGCCTCTGATTTCCGAGCTTCATTACATACCATGTAGATGGGCAATCTATTTACTATGTATAATCAATGATATAAAAACAAGTTCAAGTGGGCCATCATGGTACCTACCAAATCCCGTCATACAATATACTACTAGCAGATCCACAAAAGTCGGTATCTAGGACCTTGTTGGAAATATTCAATTATTGGTGAGACCTCATAGAAAATATAAGAGAGGGTTCTAAGCAATAATTTACCCAATTTAACCTGTTGTAGTTTTCTGTGTTTAAATACAGAATGCGCTAATGTTGGGGGAGTCTAATACGCCATGCTGTCCTTGAAGTTACCAGTAGTGTGCCAATAGATGGCAGCACAAGAGCCTCTGATTTCCGAGCTTCATTACATACCATATAGATGGGCAATCTATTTACTATGTATAATCAATGATATAAAAACAAGTTCAAGTGGGCCATCATGGTACCTACCCAATCCCGTCATACAATATACTACAAGCAGATCCACAAAAGTCGGTATCTAGGACCTTGTAGGAAATGTTCAATTATTGGTAAATCAAGGATCCCAGTAGGGTAAGTTTGTTTAAAACAGTTGCGTCACGGTTTTCCTGAACCTCGTAATTCTATTTACCACTATTTTCTTTGCTTTATATAGTGTTTTCTTTGTTTGTGAAGATTCACGTTGTGTTGTGTTTTATTGCTTCACCCCGCAAAAGTTAACGGTTTATCTGGCTTATTGTTAATGTGTGACAATTTCTGTAGAGCTTAGATGTTCTAAGTGTTACACAGTAATAAAACAAACTGCTGGCCGACAAGAAAAACCCAATGACAGAAATCGAAACGGACTAAATCGTGAGGTGAACCAAAAGGTTCAAATTTTTGATGCCAACGTGAACCACAGACTTCGATATTATTTTTAAAATGGACGTTCATTTGATATTAACAATCCATATTTTGATGTAGGCGATCTTTCTGATGAATGAAGATATTGCAATGCTTTGATGATTCATTGTGAGATTGGCAGAACGCCACTGTGTTGTCACAAAGGGAACGTAAGGATAGATATTCCCCAGACCTACAAAATCTAATTACAAGTGATGCACCACTTTCACAACATTACCTGGAAAACATCAGGAGCTACAACAACGCACTGGTCTTCCCAACATTTGGAGCTGACGAAATGCCTCCTGGTTGTGAACCCTTACCGCTTTACAATACAAGGGTATCGTCTACCACAAAATAACCACCTTAGAAACGTCATACTGTATAGAGTTTACTTTATTTTTGATTGATTGCTAACATCTCGCAAAAGTTAACGGTTTATCTGGCTTATTGTTAATATGTGACAATTTCAGTGGAGCTTAGATATTCTGTTTTACACAGTATAAAACCCCACTTCTGACCGCAGGAGGGTCGCGTGTAAGCCGTCCAACACTTACTGGTCGACGAGAAAATACCAATGACAGAAATCAAAGGCCATTAAATCGTAAAGTAAACCAACAGATTGAATCCAATATAAAACATTCTGAGGAATATTGTAGTGTTTTTAAACAACTTTTTTACCTTGACGATTTCAATTCCGTCTACAAGAAATTAACTGCAAATGGTTGTCAAGTTCCGGCCACAACTTCTGAATGTCAAGTACAACTTTAATACAAAACCGACTATATAGTTCTTACGACATGATTTTATCATTATACAACTTCAATTAAAATGCAACAACTTAAAAATTCCGATCACACTTGTAAGATGGGAACGTTCTCGACATATTTAGCTGTGCTTCGTGACTTCATTACAACTTGAACCTATGGTTTAGCAATCATGGAGGCCCTAGTGGGAGTTTTTGTAATTGATTTACCTACGAAGTTTGATAATCGACAAAAATTTGAAGGGTCTGATCTTCACACGTTTCAAGGCTCGGGAAAAAGCAAATTTCGACATCCCGTTGTCGTCTTCACTTTTGCTGAATTGTTCATCATGTTGAAACCAAAGTAGCTAGAGAGAAGAGTACAGCTTGAATATGTAAGGCTGCGCACTTAAACACGATATCGGCCACAAAAATTAAGGTAAAAAGCATGAAATTGTGCTCACATAGAACCCTATTAAAATCCAGATAAATCTAATCGAAAATAACAAAATGGCGGCCAATTAAAACAGCACTTTGTTCATATCTCGTGTGTTATTCAACTTTATAACCTAGCAAACTATTTGGGAATTTCAATTCTGCATGTAATGGTACCAACATCACCTCTCTACGATGACAAATAGCTAAGTTATCGTCAAACATGTAATTTGGAACACAAACCTCACAAAAATGTCTTATGTACTGTATATAGTTACGAAGGTCCAAGTGTGTAGCAAGTGGAGGGCATAAATATGTAAAGCTTCGTCGCCCACTAGGGCTGCAATACTAGTACGAGCGAAGCGAGTGGAGACTTTGTACTGTATACATACACGAAGTTCAGAAAACCTGTGTAATAATATTCTTAAAAAACAAACTTACCCTACTCCTTGATCTACCAATACAATTTAACATTTCCAACAAGGCTCAAGAAACCAACTTTTGGGCGTTACATTTAGAGAATCTGCTTGTATTATATTGTGAGATAGGGTTGGGTAAGTACCACGATGGTCCCTTAAAATTGTTTTAAAAATAAATACGAAATAGTTCCCCCCCCCCCGATTTTATAAAGGTTTACAGATATTACCACTGTGATAACAAAGTTAATGAAAAGTTGCATTATACACCAAATTACATACAGTCTTTTATCAAGGCCAAAGTCATTCAACAATTTTTTGTTGGCAAAAAAGCTATCTCAAATTTTTTTTCTTTAATTGTAAAACCACCGCCATTATAAAAGTTACTAACCAATTTTTACTAGTAAACGAATTCTATCTGTCCGCACAAACTATTCAAACAAAATCGGAACCAAATTGCAATGTAATTTTGAGGTTATGTTACCCGCTATTACAAAAATAAAAGAACTATCTTATTTTATATTTTAAAAACCTGTATCCATGGACAATGTAGCGACTAAAATGTTGAGTAATAAAGCTATTGTTGGAATTATAATTTTATTATGTATTTGTAACTGATATTTTAGCAAAATAAATTGCAGATTTTAAAGCCCAAAATGATCTATTGTGGGACATAGAGCATACTTTACCTCAAAAATTGTTTTCTGTTTAAGCTTGAGAATCAGTCATTTGTAAATGTTTAGGCTAAATTTATCTTGGTAGATAAGAAACTTGTCGATTGTACACATCCACCTACAAACTTTGTAAGCATAACTCTGCACCTTTTTACTAACACACACACACACACACACACACACACACATATATATATATATATATATATATATATATATATATATATATATAAATCAAAACCCACTGACTGATCACGAAATCTCTGGATCCAAGAAGCCTAGAGCTATGAATTTTTTAACATGGTTTGGAGTAGGTCTGTAGACGCGTACTAAGAAATTGTTTTGAAAATGTTCACTCCAAGCGTGTTTTTTACCCCCAAAACAAATCTCTGGATCCAAGAAGCCTAGAGCTATGAATTTTTTAACATGGTTTGGAGTAGGTCTGTAGACGCGTACTAAGAAAGTGTTTAAAAAATGTTCCACTCAAAGGGTGTTTTTTACCCCTAAAGTATATCTCTGGATCCAAGAAGCCTAGAGATATGAATTTTTTAACATGGTTTGGGGTAGGTCTGTAGACGCGTACTAAGAAATTGTTTTGAAAATGTTCACACCAAAGATGTTTTTTTACCTCAAAGCATATCTCTGGATTCAAGAAGCCTAGAGCTATGCATTTTCTAACATGGTTTAGGGTAGGTCTGTAGACGCGTACTAAGAAATTGTTTTGAAAATGTTCCACTCCAAGGGTGTTTTTTACCCCAAAAGCATATTTCTGGATCCAAGAAGCCTAGAGCTATGCATTTTCTAACATGGTTTAGGGTAGGTCTGTAGACGCGTACTAAGAAATTGTTTTGAAAATGTTCCACTCCAAGGGTGTTTTTTACCCCAAAAGCATATTTCTGGATCCAAGAAGCCTAGAGCTATGAATTTTTTAACATGGTTTGGGGTAGGTTTGTAGACGCATACTAAGAAATTGTTTTGAAAATGTTCACTCCAAGGGTGTTTTTTACCCCTAAAGCATATCTATGGATCCAAGAAGCCGAGAGTTATGCATTTTTTAACATGGTTTGGGGTAGGTCTGTAGACGCGTACTAAGAAATTGTTCACTCTAAGGGTGTTTTTTACCCCTAAAGCATATCTCTAGATCCAAGAAGCCTAGAGCTATGAATATTTTAACATGGTTTGGGGTAGGTATGTAGACGCGTATTAGGGTTCTGCTAAAAATCTTGAATCTGAAATATTCGCGTTAGAAGCCGCTGGTAACAGCAAGTATTGTAATATATCTAACCAAATTCAGTATACATATAGCAGTAAACATTTTAGTTGTCACACATCTACAACAAATACACGTAGTGGAAATTGCCATACAAAAACTATTAAATACCCTTCACCGAATAAAACAGCTACTGAACAGGGAATTTTTATTTTTGATTAAACAAAGCACTAGGCAACCCATCTTACAAGACCTGCGCACCTCACTCTGTGGATACCAATAGAAATTTCCTAGATATCCACACAAATATAACCTAGCCTTGTGATACAGTTAGCGGAGCTAGATTGACAAATTCCAACAAGCAAACCGTTAGGTTACAGTTTCTCTTTTAATCATAACGCCTCTAAAACCAGCAAAGTTGATCTCAGTCAAGTCCACATCATATATTATTCAAATACATTATTTGAAAAAGAATTTTAGCTCAATACGTTTGTCATGTTAATTCAGGTCAACGATATGAGGGCAAGACAGAATGTAATAGAATGGTGTTGAAATGTTGCGCAATCATGTCCAAATGTGCACCAAACAACTATAATTAATTGTTCTCTTGCGCCCATTAATAGTAACCAGAGAGTAGCAGTTGGTACTAAATCCTTTAATAAGATTTGTTGAGACCTTTTTTTCGGAATTACACCCTATAATTTTTTCTTTCGTAATGGAATCCCTTCATTCATCACACACAGGCGCGCAGAGTATTAGGACTGGTACCTGCCGTGGGGCACCCGCATGAGTTACCTACTGTGCTTCACTTGATCAAACTTTCATTTAATTTAATTTGATATTTTAAAATAAAATCTGTAATATATTTTTAATCTACACTTCATTACAAGAAAAAATGAAACCAAACAATGTATAATTTACTTTAATAGAGTCCAAAATCAACAATGTTTTCTACAAAATGAATGACAATATGATGCCTATAATAAGTGTGACACAGCTTATCACAATGTAAATAATAAGGTACAAATTATGTTTTATACTATTATTATTATTATATTGTTCTCCTTTGTTTCGTTAAAATCTAAAAGTACATATTTTTCGATAAAGATATACGATAGTGTTGTTTATTCACACTTATTATAGTTTGATTTTTCGGGGATGGAACCTGGCGGCTTAGCGACCCTTAGCTCTCACACGCACACTGGCAGGAACGCGCGCAGCCCCCGGCCTACCTGCCTGCAGCGTATAATCAGTTGGTTCTCAAAGCACAACAACAACATTTTTAATTAATTATTTTTTAAATTATATTTGCACAGTTTTGAAATCTTCATAAAGTTATAAGAAAAATAAGCCCAAACACGACATTCTTAACAATATTTAACCAGAAAATACAAAATAGGCCTACCAATACAACCCTTACATTAAAAAGTTTTAAAATATTTCATTAAAGCATTGGAAGTGATGACGACTATGAGATATCGTTTATCACATTATTAGTGATTTTCCGTAGGATAATTTTAACCAATATATGACCTTTATACCTTTATTGATTATTACAGAAAATAATTTTACAAACTACCTTATTTATCAATATATAGGCTATTATGTAGTTATAGAGTGGTAATTGAACTGGCCTGTAAGTTTATTACTTTCTGAAACACTTACTTATTCTAAATGAGAGCATCCAATGTTTTCATCTTCCAGGTCACTTTCGGATTCGGTTTCACTGTCATAATCCCCAGGACACAAGCGTATTTATAAAAGGTTGATAGAACTGAAAACTCAGACTGAAACCAATTCACAAGTCACAATAGATAGGGTCAGTAGTGAAAGTAGGTAGGACAAGTGGGGGATTTCGGGAGGTATTTCTGCGAAAGGGTTGAACTGGTTAACAATAGTCTCCATAACCTGCTTCGGTTTAACCCTGGGCTGGCCAGTCACAAAGAATTATGATCATATATCATCATCATAGTATGATATATCATCTATTACCGCCTACAGTGTTAACAGAAGTATAAGAACAAAAATATTACGAAAGCTATCAATAAAGAGCTAATAAAGGCCGAGAAATGCAATACAATAAACACATTGTAGATTTTGGTGACTTAAAGTTGTCGCAATTATGTCGTATTTCGATTCATTTTTAATGTAATTTTGAGCCAATTACACCAATTATAACCTTAAATAAGTAACACGCGAAATAAAAAAGTTATTATTTTATAGTGAAGAGTGTAGTCAGTGTCTCGGCCCGAGCCCCGGAGCGGTCGGGAGGGGTTGTGTGTGTGTGGTAGTAAGGGTCGCTAAGCCGCCAGGTTCTGTAGCATTCAAATTCAAATCACCTCTGAAATAAAACGTCATTCACTCAACTTCCACACATACTACTTCCGTTGCTTGACAGATGCCGTCACCTGCCGAGATTGTCCAAAACTAATCATCATATGACATAGGAGGCCAAAGTACAACGGCAATACAGCCCACCTGCTCTAATATCCGTTATCTAGTCTACCGGTAGTCACTCACAATGCCTGACTTTCTTACTTTGTTACGTTAGATATAATAATTTTTTTTGATTCTCAAAAGTTCTGGTTCAGTTTTCAACGATGTTAATCTACAGTTTTTGTGCGATTTAGTTTAAAATGTTTAATAAATTATTATTTTTCTCGGCACAAGATCACGTGATCTGCGACAGGATTTTCCAGGTACTAAGCTTTACAGATTTTATCATATATTAAATTTTGGTTAATGCTTTAAAACAATTTATTAATTATCATGTATTTTTAAAATATGTATTTCATGTTTTATTTAATATTCAATGTTCTTTTGAAACTCAATGATTATAAAAATTTTCTTTTGTTAAGACATACTTTACAAAATCTTGCAAAGGCACATTTTGAGTTTTGAACAATTATGTGAAATAGGTGCAAACTAATGTTGAACTTTAAATGATCAAAATATCTTATTGAACATGTCAAATATAAAACAATTGGAGAAATCTGTTCTAAATCAGAAAATTTCGTTTTACAGACTTTTGCAAATCTTTGCAAGTCTTATACAAGCTTTGTTTCAAACAAAATTAAATATATATATAAATAGATTTATAATCATCTAAGAAGCTTTTAAGTACCATCTTAACGAATTTCTGTTATACAATCAATTTTCTTTAATTTTGACAAAAAAACCAGATATTTGCTTTAATAATGAACATTAATGCTAAAACATGTCTGATTTTGTACAGACGCTAAAAAACATGTTTTTTTTGCCATAGCTAATATGCTGGTAGAAGAAACACAGCAAAAGATCTAAACATGTTTGGTCCTGTTAACAAAACACGTTTTATTCAACATAGCTTCAGAGTTTCACGTGCACAAAAGTGATGTTACAAAAAAACTGACTTTATACAACTTTAATTAAACTCATATTGTATATGTGCCTAAATTTATTTCAGCGAATATGTCTTCTAAAAAAACTATATTTTAGATGTAGACTTGTGTAATTAATTATAATATATATAAAAAATACTTGGGTGGAGCCTGCATGCAAACTTTCGGTCCTAACAACCTCCAAGAGGTTATTTTCAAAATTAATATAATTGACGTCAATTTAAAAAAATTTAATATTCAAAATTTTCATTTCCTTTTCTTTTAAAATAAACTACTCATTTCATAATAAATTCTTTAGCTAAAACATAGATATATTTATTGGCCAATATAGCATTTAAGAAATTTATAAAATAAGTAATATTATGTAACTGTTTTAAAAAAAAATCTATCATTTCAAAAAGTCAAAAGGGGGGGGGGAATAAATATCAGTATCTTTTCATCTTTTTTTTATTTTGTAATTTTTA
Organism: Aphrophora alni; assembly: GCA_963513935.1. Taxonomy (NCBI): domain Eukaryota; kingdom Metazoa; phylum Arthropoda; class Insecta; order Hemiptera; family Aphrophoridae; genus Aphrophora; species Aphrophora alni. The sequence goes on along the minus strand of OY740776.1, from coordinate 18,580,458 downwards.
CATTGAAGGGCGTATAATCTTTTTTTTGGATTAATTATAATCCTGCTAATTGTTAAGCTGTGCTCATTGTCTTTGTTAAATTTTGTAACGATAAAATATATATACTAAAAGGGGGGGATAAATTTTCAGAATCTATTGACTAAATTTTTTATTTAAATTATAATATTTTGTATTAAGGGCATATAACTTTACTAATTATAAGATTGTTAATCATAAGCTGTTTATGATAATTTTGTCTCAGGATGTATTTCTCAGTTGTAAATGATAAAATCTGAAACATCGAAATTTTGTTTCAATAAACTTGAGCCTTGTTAATCACTAAATTTGTTTTTGTCTTTTTTTAATTTTTTTTTAATTTCTAAACATTGTTACCATTTTGGTTCCGCCTTTCTTAAATTTAAGTCCCCTGGTAACAGTTCCATCCCCGAAAAATCAAACTATAGTCATTCATTCTGTAGCAAACATTGTTGTTTTTGGACTCTATTAAAGTAAATTATACAATACATTGTTTGGTCTCATTTACCTTATAACAATGTTTATAAATAGAAATATATGTTTAAACATTTTTTTTAAATATTAGTTACATTTTCAATACTAGTAGGTAATGTTTTGCTGTTTTCAACATTATTCTCTGTTGCTTAGATGAGCAAATGTTAAATTTCCAAAAAGTAAATTATGTAAATTCCAATATTATCGTTTTAATACATATTTATTCATACACAGCTTATCACAATGTAAATAATAAAGAACAAATTATGTTTTATACTATTATTATTATATTGTTCTCTTTTCTTTCATTAAAATAGTAAAGTACATATTTTTCGATAAATATATACGATAGTGTTGTTTATTCACACTTATTAGTCATCATACTGTCATTCATTTTGTAGCACACCTTGTAGGTTTTGGACTCTATTAAAGTAAATTATACATTGTCTGGTCTCATTTTTCTTGTAACGAAAGTGTAGAATAAAAATATATTGCAGATTTTATTTTAAAATATCAAATTAAATAAATGAAAGTTTGATCAAGTAAAGCACAGTGGTAACCCATGCGGGTGCCCCACGGCAGGTACCGGGCAGTCCTAATACTCTGCGCGCCTGTGTGTGATGGCGCGTGCGTTAGAGTGAGGCGACCCTTCCTTCAGCCGCATTTCCCGTTTGATAATAGTATAAATGGACAGGTTTCATCTGAGCTGTGAGTTGCGCGTGGAAGGGAGGTACAAGTTTGTAGTTCGAGGCCGCGTGGGGACAGAGCCATTGTAGGGGAAACAGTCGGCGCCGACTACTGTCCACGATCCAGCGGTCTTGCAGACATCGTTGTTAGTACCAACACCCAACACAGACTGAGGCGGCCGCTTTCCCCACCACCTTACTGCTGCTTAGACCACGCTTAGACCCACTGCGCACCCAAACTCCACAGCTCAGATGAAACCTGTCCATTTATATAGGCCTACAAATAATACAATTACAAAATAAAAAAACTCCAGTATTAGCCCTATACAATACAGAAACGAAATAATTTAGTAATACTGTAATTCATAAATTATATTAATTTGATTAATGAATATTTAACATATTCTATTTTTATTTTCGAGTGTGGTACACCTTATTTATCAGAGCAGTTTACATGTACGGCTGGGTAGCAACGCCGCAGTTGACTCACACAAAACGCCTTGTTTGTTTTTACCATAGGTTACATTTATCAATTCACGAACTGGAGATCGCTTGTGCGTGAAGGGCTTTTAAGTTATAAATTAGTTAGTTGCAGAATATACAAACAGGGGAAAGTAAACCACATATGCTATTCAAGGACAACCAGTTTCTCAGCCTCTTCGTAATTAACTCTAATCAAAGTGTCAACTGTTGTTTAAATACATAAAACATATCAATTTTAATTGTTGCAACCAGCATTGAACTCTTGGGAAAGTGTTTGACCGAAGACCAAGGTAAGGTCGCTTAGAAAGTTAATGCCTATTGGATTTGCATTTATGACTGGGTTTTTTTTTTTCATAACAATTATGACGCAGAATATCTAAGACTTTCTCTTGCGAAGCCTTGAGTTTTTTTTTTATTAGTCAAAACATTTATTTAATTTTTTCCTTGTTGTTCAAATAGAAAATCCCCCCATCACCATCATGGCACACACTCAGCCCTATCATACAATATAAAACAAGCAAAATGCCCAAAAGTTGTTTTTGGGCCTTGTAAGAAATGTAAAATTGTATTGTAATAAAAAATATATTAGAAGAACTGCAACAATATGCGTTAGTCATATTTAGCATGTAGACTAAGTTTCCTTACATGTCAATATGCATACAGGGTTTTTAAAGATACAAAATAAGATAGTTCATCTATTTTTGTAACAGCGGATAACATAACCTCAAAATTACATTGCAATTTTGTTTGCACTGTCAATCAAATAAACTATCGGACAGATTCCTTTACCAGTAAAACTGATTAGTAAATTTTATAATGACGATGGGTTTACAATCTTAAAAAAAAAAAATCAATTACCAAAAATATTTGGGTTACGTTGGCCTTGAAAAAAGACTACGTAATTTGGTATACAATGGATGTTTTCATTACCTTCATTATCGCAATGCAGATATATGTAAACAATTATAAAATCGAAAGAAAAAACTATTTCTGGTTTATTTTTAAGTGTGCCGTCGTGGTACTTACCCAGCCAGTAGGATGACAGTTGTTACACCGCATTCTTTACGTCGGCTTAGCTCTAACAGGCCACGTAAATGTGGATATTTAACAGTCTCCAATCGCTTAAGGGGGTTCGGAGGATTTTTTTTTTCAAAAAAATTCAAATTTTTGTTTATTGAATTTTAGTGTTCCTCTGTTTCATAGAATTAATTTAAGACCACTCCCATTAATTTTTGTCATATGGAACAAAAGTTATTTCACTTTTTGTGAAGCAGTGTCATGTGTTTCACCAAAGGTCTGAGGCTGACTATGGCGTAAACTATAAAATATTACTTGGGCGATGGCGATTCTAGTGCCTTCAAATCAGTAATTGGAAGTAAGCATAACATTTACATATACCTGAAGTTGTTATGAGTACAATAAAGCCATTTTTTCAAGATTTAGCAAATCCTACTCTGCTAAAAAAGTGTCAGCATGGGAAGTCACAGAATCCCAATGAGTCACTAAATGCCTTTATTTGGTCACAATTGCCAAAAAACAGTATTTGTAGGCCTACAAACCATGGAATTTGGTGTGTAAGTTACAACTTCGTGACAAACTTTTGTAAACGTTTTATTCTCATTTACACCGATAAAAGAAACGAAAGTAGGGTATAAATGGACAGGTTTCATCTGAGCTGTGAGCTGCGCGTGGAAGGGAGGTACAAGTTTGTAGTTCGAGGCCGCGTGGGGACTGAGGCATTGTAGGGGAAACAGTCGGCGCCGACTACTGTCCACGATCTTGCAGATATCGTTGTTAGTACCAACACCCAACACAGACTGAGGCGACCGCTTCCCCCACCACCTTACTAACGCCTAGACCCACTGCGCACCCAAAGTCCACAGCTCAGATGAAACCTGTCCATTTATACGTGTTAGATACAATTGAGGTCTATATTTGTTTATTGGTGTTGTACCGCAGAAAGTAAACGCAACAAACAATTTTTTTATTTTATGCTTGTACGTTTTTCATAAGCAAAGTGAAGTGAGAAGTCTACGCCCTGTGCTGGGAATCGACTAAGGATAGCTCAGTTGGTAGAGCATTGGCGCGTAAAGCTAAAGGTCCTGGGTTCGATTCTGAGTCTAGGTCGTATATTTTTTCACTTGAAACATTATTTAAGTATTACTTAGTACAAAACAGGGGAAAGTAAACCACATATACTATTCAAGGACAACTAGTTTCTCCCCCTCTTAATAATTAACTCTAATCATAGTGTCGACGGTTGTTTAATTCATAAAACATACTGTTAATTAATTGTTGCAACCAGCTTTGAACTCTTGAGAGAGTGTTTGACCGAAGACCAAGGTAACGACAAAACAGGTCGGATAGAAAGTTAATGCGTATATTGAATGCTTAGATTTGCATTTATGGTTTCGGTTTGTAATAATTATGACGCAGGAGATGTGTGACTTTCTCTTATAGAGCCTTTAGAGTTTTGTTTGAAGTATTTGGTTAGGTTAGGGTAGGTTAGGGTAGCTTAGGTTAGGTTAGGTTAGGTTAGATTAGGTAGGTTAGGTTAGGTTAGTTAGGTTAGGTTAGTTTAGGTTAGTTGAGGTTAGGTTAGGTAGGTTAGGTTAGTTTGGTATTTGGATAGAAGTATTCGGTTAGGTTAGTTTAGGTTAGGTAGGTTAGGTTAGGTTTGTATTTGGTTTGAAGTATTTGGTATATTTATATGTTGTTTTGAAGGCGAAAAACCTTTCGGTCGCCATCGCCTTTTAACAAAAGGGAGAAAAAACATAAAATAAATAATACCTTCAATATTTAATAATACCTAACCTAACTCAACCTGACCTAACCTAACCTATACTTCGTATACAATGTGATTAATTTTTTCAACCTCGGAAGAAAACACAATCCAACTATAAGCATCAAAATCTGTAAACACTTTAGAAGTTGTACCTGTGTACTCATTTCATTAAATATTATGGTATCCCGGTTTCATAACACAGTCATGCATGAGGAAGAAATATGTCTATTTCACTGGCAATTTCATTCTGTTAATCTTCAAGCAATAAAATCGTTGGAACCAGGACATAACAGATTCCGACTAACAGCTTTACGACAGTGAAAGTAGGAACAAGCATTTCATTAAATAATCGATTTTTGTCGATTACAATATTTCCTGTTTATGAATATTAATATCGATAAGGAAGTCAACGACGGCGACTTCCCAACACCCAGTTGTAACAACTGTAAAACTTTAAAATCAATCCAACGTGCTTAAAGCTTATAGCATTAATTTTACGGTGTACAAAATTGGTGATTTACTGATTTCTGTTTATACAATACTTTCACCGCTAGGAATACGACTTGCTAGCGCATGCGCAGACTGTATATCCCCCAACAACACATACTTTGTTGGTGCGGAGCGGTACAACCACCCTTCCGTACAAAAATCACCCATGAGGTTGTTATAAAATACATTTCTCAATAACTGCTCTACCGATTTTGTTAACATTTTATTGAAATATGAAGATTAATGAGCAAACTAGTGGTTTATAATCGGATGTACACAAAATATTTCGGTTTAAAAATAATCGGCAATAAACAAAAACGAACCTAAACTCGATTTATGTTGTTTTGAGGATGTGCGTGTGAGAAAGTTCATGCGATAACACTCCACAACAGTTTCTATACGCAACCGGCAAGACGCACGTGAGGTATTTTGAAAACACGTGAATCTAGGTTAAGCGAGACAGAATGTAGGCCATATGTTTTGGCAGCGCCTGAAGATACCAGTTGAAAGTGACCTACTGCAGTCTACTATTCACCTGCTCGGGTCTTGCTGCGCAGTTGTCTTGTTCATTCAAGAGTCCAACCTGGGTTTTTTTGTTGCCAAATCGTGGACGGTTTGTTTACTTGCAGTTTTTAAACACGAGTTTGTATCATTACTCTTCATATTTCACGGTCTTAAACAGAAAAAGCGATTTTCGAAATGCCGCGTCCGTCTGTCGTCGTTGCAGGATGTACGATAGCGGCCACAAAAATTAAGACACGAACATAAAATTTGGTATTTTATATTCATTTATATTTGGGGTTTCTCTTCAGGCGCTTACAATGGCGAGAACAAGCTTGGGAATCCCGAGATACCTAGCTGGATCTACACCCTTTTTTTCATGTAGTCTTGGGTTAAATTCCTGGCTTTCATCTTTCATATCAGGTCTCTCTCATGTCTTCCGAACCTGGTGATTTAGATCTTCATTTTGTGTTCTTTTCTTCTTTTTTTTTTTCAAAGTAACGATTGCCACCGGTTTTTTTCACTTTAAACAACACTTCGAAATAAATAAATAATATATATATATATATATATATATATATATATATATATATATATATATTGTAACGTTGAGAAGCCCTAAGTAAAAGCTTTGTCCAATTCAAAATGTTTAAACCTTGTCAGTTAGAAATAAATGTCAAACATAAACGTCACTCCAACACATAATAAATTTTGTTAAAGGATTTCTAAGGAAACAATACTTCGAAACTACAAAATTATTGAAAGGGCGAGGGCAGCGTGACAAATTAAATAGGAAGAGTTGAGTTATGTAATGTGACAACATGGGAAATTAGAAAGTTTGTGTACGCCCAAGTTAACAAAAGAAAAAGAGACAAAAAACTAGGCAGAGGTACGTTGAACTCAGCTAAGAAACAAGATTTAACGAACTTTGAAAGACGGTTAGAGTTTGAAAAATCAAATCCAACCAACCAAAAAGAAGCGTCATCCAGAAATAAGCGAAGAAGGGGTAAAACGGGAAAAACTCTGCGTAAGAATTCAAAAATCAGAAAAAGCAGTGAAGAACGAGCGTCGCAAGGGAGAGGAACTAGGAACAGGGCGAAGTTCGCCAAATCGTCGTAAAGTTGAAGAAAAGTTTTAAGTCATCGAATTATATTAAAATCATCGTAAAGTTAAAGAAGAGTTTTGATTAATTGACCAAGAATTCAAGCAACAGAGTGAGGTAGTTCAAGCTTCGAGATCGTCAAAGTGCCTATAAATTGGATTAAGTTTCTTGTGATATCTGCCATAAGTTCGAGGGATCATCTCACCTGTAAAACTCCAAGAAGACATCATTCCATGCTACTGAACCACGATAAGTTATCTGATTAGTTATTGTAGTTCTTTACTTCAGGTTACCAAAGAAACCACGCCCCACTTTAAATAAAATCTGAGCTAGGCCGAGAGCCATTTAAACTTAAATTTTCAAAGAGCAATCAAAGTAACTTCATTATATAATTGGTAAATTATACCTGGCGCCCAACAAATCAATAAAACAATTGAGAATTAAAATATAAAGACTAAATTAAAATTACAATTAATGATACGATTTTGATGCACCTAATAATAATAATAAAATTGCTATGTTCTAGAATTAAGTATTTCATTGTGTTATAAATGTTTATGTCTAGTTTAAGTTGAATGGATGAGATTTAGTGATAAGATGAATAAATTTGAATACTCATATGTGCATCAATTAATTTGAAGATTTAATTAATTCAACTGTTATATATTGGCACCCAACTTTAGGTGCAAATTGTATTTTAAAGAATAAATAATTTAAATATGATAACGTAGTTGTGTTTTAATCAAAGTAATTAATTAAAAATAACTAATAAAGGTTATAATTGGCGTCCAACTCGTGGCTTAATTAAAATTAAAATTTAGTTCACGTGGTGTAACCTGAAGGTAGCATTATAAGATAAGAGACAGAAAGACTATTAGATATAATTAATTTAATGTTAAGACGTAGTAATAGGATAAAAAATTATAAAAAGATGGCAAATAACCAAATAACAATGGGGTTTGATGAGGAGATTAATAATCAAATGGGGATAGAATCAGAAATGGATAGAGCTATAGGGATTAATAATAGTGAAAGTAATACTAATGAGGGTAATAATTCAGGGGAGAGTGAAAATTTAAAGGTGTATGGGACCCCAACGGTAGGATTAAACGAATTAATCGAAATCCTTAATAAAAAATTTGATGAAAGTAATAAAAATGCGGAAATCCTAAAAACAAGCATCGATAAAAAATTTGAAGAAAGTAGTAAAAATGCGGAAGCCCTTAATAAAAAGAATTTCGAAGAAATTAATAAAAATGCGGAAATTCTAAAAGCAAGGCTCGATAAAAAATTCGCAGAACAAAATAAAAAGCTCGAGGAAAATAATAAAAAATTAGAAGAACTTAGTGGCAAGGTTAGTCAAAATGCGGAGACAATGGACCGAAAATTTAATGAATTTGCGGAGAGATTCGAGAACAAGCTCGAAGAAATTAAATTAAGATCGGATACCACAGCCGAGACAATTAGGACGGAAATGAATGATAAATTAAATAAAATTGAAGAAAATTTCACCGATAAATTAGGTAATAAGTGCGAAGATTTAAGAGAAAATTTAAAAGAAATTGCAAGTAAAGTCGTGGAAGTAGAAAAGGATGTGCAAGAGAGCATTAAAGAAATCGAAATCACCGTAAACAAAAATTTAACTGAAAATCAAATTAACGTAGACGCTCAGATTGATAAGGTAAAGGAAAGTCAAGCTAGATCTAATAATAAAATTCTAGAAATCGAATCACAATGCCAAGAAAATTCACAAAAAATTAACCAATATCAGAAACAAACGGACGAAATGAAAAATAAAGTGACAGAAGTAGATGAAAGATTAAGTAATTTAAAAACAAGGGATGGTATCATAATAAGGGAACCAGAGATAAGGGATATTAGTTTTACAGGAAAAGAAAGATTCCCAATGCAATTTTTAAGGATCATAAAAGAAGTTAGCGTTAGTTACACACATCAAGGGAACATGTATTGGTTAGATAGATATTTAAAAGATGAAGCATGTGTATGGTGGTTTCTACACCGTAGGGAAGTTAAAAACTTCGAAGATTTTGAAAAAATATTTATGGATAAATATTTTAACGAAATGATACAAGCAAACATCCGAGACAGGTTGGAATTCGGAAAGTTTAAAGGAAAAATTGGGGATGAAGCTATCACATATGTGGAGAACATGATGTTGGAATGTTCAGAGTTAGAACCGCCGATTTTAGAAGCCCAGTTAGTCCAAAAAATCGCTAAGCACTTTCACCCAACTACACTAATTGCTGTTATCACCAGGGGTGTGAAAACAAAGCAGGAATTTGTAAAACTATTGATGGAATTCCGACAGGCAGATGTACGACACATTAATAGTTACGAAAAAAAAAAATGGTAATTATAAGGCATCCTATCCACGCGACGAGAGAGAGGGAGAAGTTGTAAACAGGCCTTGGGGACAAATGAATGGGTACAACAGTAGACATTTACCGTTACGTCAGAATAGGGATGTTTACAGAAAACCAGATGTGCGTGCCGACATAAAAAATGGACCAGGGAACCGTTGGGAAGGTCAACAACCTGCAGACAGGGACGGAAGAGGGCAAAAGTGAAAGTTGGAATGGAATGTAGACCTAGCGGATAAGAACAAGGCAACCATAAATACCTTATTCACCGATTTAAAAGATTATTTAGAGGACAATCACGACACAAGCGATATAATTAATGACATTAATAAATGTCCAGAAATTAAGTTAGTTTTTAATGAGTGTGTACAGGTCAGAGCGTTAATCGATACAGGTTGTGAGGTAAATTCGATATCTGAATCTTTCTACAACACAAATAAATTAAATTTAGGAGTTTTTGAAGAATTACCGGTAGCAGGAGTAAAAGTTATTGGAGCATTAGGTCTGCGTTCCAAAAGTGTTAAAAAACAAATTTTCATTAAAGTTAAGTTAGGAACAGAATTAATCGCCGTGCATTTTATAATAGTACCAGAACTAATTCGAGATTGTATACTTGGGTTAGAGTTTTTATCAAGAAATCATGCAATCGTCAATTTTATTAATTATAAGTTAGCTAGTATTAAAAATAATAAAACTCACATCCGAGGTATATTTAATTGTAGATTATTAAAAAGGTTTCATAATTAATTAGAGAGTTAAGTAAACAAAAATAAATGAATTTAACTGTAAAATAAAAGGTAAACAAACACATGTCCTACAGTTGAAGAGGGTCAAGGGAACAATGTTAATTGGGGTTTACAAGAAGGGTTTGTTGACGTGGGATTCTAGACAATGCCATTGTTAAGAAAAAAGGTTGACCGCAGTTTAGGTCATAAAGTCATTTAAAGGGACAGTAATTCTAGTGGGTTTTTAAATGAGAGTAAGAGTAGGTCATAAAGTCATTTAAAGGGACAGTAATTCTAATGGGTTTTTAAATGAGAGTAAGAGTAGGTCATAGTCCATGTTACGATATGTATATGTGTATTATTAAAATAAGTTTAGTGTAAAGGTGTATCAAAAGCAAATTTTATCATTAATTATGCAATTAACATAAAATTTCTTGGGACTTATGTAACGTTGAGAAGCCCTAAGTAAAAGCTTTGTCCAATTCAAAATGTTTAAACCTTGTCAGTTAGAAATAAATGTCAAACATAAACGTCACTCCAACACATAATAAATTTTGTTAAAGGATTTCTAAGGAAACAATACTTCGAAACTACAAAATTATTGAAAGGGCGAGGGCAGCGTGACAAATTAAATAGGAAGAGTTGAGTTATGTAATGTGACAACATGGGAAATTAGAAAGTTTGTGTACGCCCAAGTTAACAAAAGAAAAAGAGACAAAAAACTAGGCAGAGGTACGTTGAACTCAGCTAAGAAACAAGATTTAACGAACTTTGAAAGACGGTTAGAGTTTGAAAAATCAAATCCAACCAACCAAAAAGAAGCGTCATCCAGAAATAAGCGAAGAAGGGGTAAAACGGGAAAAACTCTGCGTAAGAATTCAAAAATCAGAAAAAGCAGTGAAGAACGAGCGTCGCAAGGGAGAGGAACTAGGAACAGGGCGAAGTTCGCCAAATCGTCGTAAAGTTGAAGAAAAGTTTTAAGTCATCGAATTATATTAAAATCATCGTAAAGTTAAAGAAGAGTTTTGATTAATTGACCAAGAATTCAAGCAACAGAGTGAGGTAGTTCAAGCTTCGAGATCGTCAAAGTGCCTATAAATTGGATTAAGTTTCTTGTGATATCTGCCATAAGTTCGAGGGATCATCTCACCTGTAAAACTCCAAGAAGACATCATTCCATGCTACTGAACCACGATAAGTTATCTGATTAGTTATTGTAGTTCTTTACTTCAGGTTACCAAAGAAACCACGCCCCACTTTAAATAAAATCTGAGCTAGGCCGAGAGCCATTTAAACTTAAATTTTCAAAGAGCAATCAAAGTAACTTCATTATATAATTGGTAAATTATACCTGGCGCCCAACAAATCAATAAAACAATTGAGAATTAAAATATAAAGACTAAATTAAAATTACAATTAATGATACGATTTTGATGCACCTAATAATAATAATAAAATTGCTATGTTCTAGAATTAAGTATTTCATTGTGTTATAAATGTTTATGTCTAGTTTAAGTTGAATGGATGAGATTTAGTGATAAGATGAATAAATTTGAATACTCATATGTGCATCAATTAATTTGAAGATTTAATTAATTCAACTGTTATATATTGGCACCCAACTTTAGGTGCAAATTGTATTTTAAAGAATAAATAATTTAAATATGATAACGTAGTTGTGTTTTAATCAAAGTAATTAATTAAAAATAAATAATAAAGGTTATAATATATATATATACAGTGTGAGTCAAAAGTATGGATACACCCTGTTAAATTTTAAATGGATAAAGATAGAAAAATGAAAGTCAGGACACCTTTCTAGGAAATAAAAGTGAACTTTTTAGTCACTATTACAACTTTGCCAATTTCCCCAAAATGGGATTTTTGGGGGGCAGCCAAAAATGTTTAAATATAAAGACCCATTAAGTGACACATCATTTTAAAGTCCTTGATTAAAGAAGAAGAACAGTGGAAACCAGAGCTTTCTATCTCAACCCAGTACAAAATGGCAGCTCATTGGTTGTCTATTGGGGTTATTTACCACCTGAATGTGGATGTTCATATTTTGCCTCAATGAAGTTTTACTTAATTTCAATGAGCTGCCATTTTGCACTGGGTTGAGATAGAAAGCTCTGGTTTTCACTGTTCTTCTTCTTTAATCAAGGACTTTAAAATGAGGTGTCACTTAATGGGTCTTTACATTTAAAAATTTTGAGCTGCCCCCCAAAAATCCCATTTTGGGGAAATTGGCAAAGTTGTAATAGTGACTAAAACGTTCACTTTTATTTCCTAGATAGGTGTCCTGACTTTCATTTTTCTATCTTTATCCATTTAAAATTTAACAGGGTGTATCCATACTTTTGACTCACACTGTATATATATATATATATATATATATAAATATATATATATATATATATATATATATATATAACAGGTATCAAAAAGTCCCATGACGGTTAAGTAACATTTAAACTTTAAAAGGTAAAAAACTCAAATTAAAAAAAAATTAAATAGCACATTTTGACATTTAGGTAAATTTAACCCCGCCCCATAAACTGGTAGGGGGGAGCAACTCAAAATTTTCAGTTGTAAAGCCCTATTGAGCAAATAAATATTCCAAAACTTAAAAATGATAAATAAATAAATTAGTAAATCCATCAAAACAAACAACACTAGACGTGGTAAGGGGCGTGGCAAAGCTGTATATATAAACGTGTCCTTAACGGACGAATCCAGTACTAAAGTAACTCTCGAATATGGGGGAATTCCGAAACGCGTCGACAAATATAAATAATAAGACAGTGCAGAAGATTATAACAATTAACAGACGATTGTAGTATTCATTAATCATAATAACAAGTTTACAAGAATAAAATTAATAAACTTCCAAAAATAAAATAAATTCAAAAATCAAGTTTCAAACATATAGAGTTCAATATATTCCTGTAAGAAGACACAATTTTTTAGATTAAAAAAAAAAATAGAAATTTACGCTGTTATTACAAAACTAACTAATTACAAAAATATAATAGCCTTACCTTGTTTGTTTGGAAAGGATGTTGGATGATTTGAATACTTGGAATTATCACTTGAAGTACATCACTAGATAGTTCCTATTTAAAGGTTTACTCTTCATGAACTTTCTAAACAAACAAAATGTACAAATATATAGATACTTGTTAAAAGAACGGGTGATAAAAGCTAAGAATTTAAAACACATAACCTCAATTCACCTTGAATACGTTTTAAAATTTGTGGGCATTACAGAAAACCCGTTAACGAAATCAGGGGATACAGTTTGAAAACTACCGTTTACAACGAAAATCAAATTTATCAAAGTGATAGTTAAAGAATTAAAGACTTTATATAATCTAGTTGTTGTCAAGCGCGGGACAGAGTAGAGGGCGCCGCCATTTTGTGATCGCTTCCCCGCCTCTTCTAACTTTCACGCAGTATAATTTCTGACTCAGTTAAGGAGTTTTTTGGGGTTCCTAACACTAATGATTACATAACTAATGGTTCCTTTCCTTTACTAATATTACTTTCTAATGGTTAACTAGAAGTTCCTTGTACCTTAACTAATGGTGTCTTAAGTAGCAGTTCTTTATTCCTTAATTAGTGGTGCATTTACTAATGATTACTTTCTAATGGTTCCTTGACTAGGGGTTCCTTAACTAGAAGTTCCTTATTCCTTGACTAATGGTGTCTTAAGTAGCAGTTCTTTGCTCCTTAATTAGGGGTTCCTTTACTAATGATTACTTTCTAATGGTTCCTTGACTAGGGGTTCCTTAACTAGAGGTTCATTATTCCTTGACTAATGGTGTCTTAAGTAGCAGTTCTTTGCTCCTTAATTAGTGGTTCCTTTACTAATGATTACTTTCTAATGGTTCCTTGACTAGGGTTTCCTTAACTAATGGTTCCTGAACTAGAGGTCCTTCTTCCTTAACTAATGGTGTCTTAAGTAGCAGTTCTTTGTTCCTTAATTAGTGGTTCCTTTAGTAATGATTACTTTCTAATGGTTCCTTGACTAGGGGTTCCTTAACTAATGGTTCTTTAACTAGAGGTTCATTGTTCCTTAACTAATGGTTTCTTAACTAGAAATTCCCTGTACCTTAACTAATGGTGTCTTAAGTAGCAGTTCTTTGTTCCTTAATTAGTGGTTTATTTACTAATGATTACTTTCAAATGGTTCCTTGACTAGGGGTTCCTTAACTAACGGTTCCTTAACTAGAGGTTCCTTAACTAATGGTTCCTTAACTACAAATTCCCTGTACCTTAACTAATGGTGTCTTAAGTAGCAGCTCTTTGTTCCTTAATTAGTGGTTCCTTTACTAATGATTACTTTCTAATGGTTCCTTGACTAGGGGTTCCTTAACTAGAGGTTCCTTGTTCCTTAACTAATGGTACCTTAAGTAGCAGTTCTTTGTTCCTTAAATAGTGGTTTCTTTACTAATGATTACTTTCTAATGGTTCCTGAACAAGAAGTTCCATGTTCCTTAACTAATGGTTCCTTAAGTAGCAGTTCTTTGTTCCTTAATTAGTGGTACCTTTACTAATGATTACTTTCTAATAGTTCCTTAACTAGAAGTTCCTTAATTAATGGTTCCTTAAATAGGTGGTCTTTGTTCCTTAACTAATGATTACTTACTAATGGTTCCTTAACGTGGAGTTCCTTGTTACTTATTCAGGGGTTTCTTAACTAATGATTACTTAACTAATGGTTCCTTAACTAGAGATTCCTTGTTCCTTAACTAGTGGTTCCATAACTAACAATAAAAATATACTGCGTTACAATTTGAATAATATACGAGATATAAACAACTAAAATATAATGGGTTATAAGTTGAATAATACACTTGATATGGATAATAGACTGTTTAAAATAAACGCCATTTTTACAGTTTCAAGTTGATTTTTTTTGAATTTCGATAATCTTCCATATGAGCACACTATATTAACCTGCACAAAATTACATACTCCTATAACAATTTAGTTGGCGTATAACGTGCTTACATAAAGATTCCATGCTCTCTTGACCAACTCTTGTTCTTTCCCGAAACCTGAAGCTTTTAGAGTATTTGCGGTCTAGGAGACTTTATTTTCTTCTTGGTTTTATCGCTTTCACACAACACGGGGGAACAAATCTCTAGCCTACCATAACTCAAAGTGTCGCCTTGTTCTACTTGCCTAATGTTTCATAAAAACACCTAACATGGTAACCCAGGAAGAGATATATTACTTTCATTACAGTGCGCACGCGCAGTAACTTTGTATTTATTCAAGGCAAAGTAGCTCTTGTGGAAGTCATTAAATTAAAAAGAAAGTAGATAACCCGGAAATACGTTGTTCTTAATGAAATAACATATCCCTCGGCGTATCATTAACTTTGTCCAAGTTGATAACATTGTTTGTTGTACCAACCGTAAAGATTCAGTCCAACACATGCCAGCTAATAGTATTTGTTTCTTATCTTAGGCACGTTACAGTACTCAAATAGTTTAAGGTTTGCAGAAAATATTGTTTCACGCACCGATCAATTACACATCACACGCATAAGACTTTTCTGAGTTGTTCGCTGGTTATTTTTTTAAAAAATTTCAGGGAGTGACAATTGCGTACAAACATCTGGCCTACGTTTTCCGTGACCACTCGAAAGTAACTCTTCGTTAAGGAACCATTAGTAAGTAATCATTGGTTATGGAACCACTAGTAAAGGAACAAAGGCCACCTCTTTGGGGTGCCCAATACCTCTTGGGGAACCGCGGGCACCAGGAAATTGTTGTTTGATGGCGAAAAACCTTTCGGTCATAATAGCCTTACGAAACAAGTCGAAGGGCGCCATCATGGTACTTACCCAGCCCACCATCAAAATATGAATTAGTAAAAATTGTCTTATCCAGTAGTGTCAGTTTAAAGTACCCTCAGACTAGGAGTGTGTCTGGTGTAATGGGCGAGTCATCCCTTCTACTTGTTTCCCTAGCCTGACGTATTTTTATTTTTGTGGCCGCTATCTTGCTTACAGTACGCTCAGACTAGGAGTGTGTCTGGTGTAATGGGCGAGTCATCCCTTCTACTTGTTTCCTAGCCTGACTTGACGATACAACCCATTCCAAGAAAACTAGGTACACAAATTACTGCTTAGCTACATTTAATTCTTAAAGTTTAAGTACAAGTTAATTCTTAAAATTTTGATTTTGTAAACGTTTTTTTCTTATTTACACCGATAAAAGAAACGAAAGTTGGGTACACGTTTACACAGAAGCATTTGAGGTCAATATTTTTTTATTTGGGTTGTACCGCTGAAAGCAAACGCAACAAACGAATTACGGGGGCCCCTATATTCCTCTCCACCCCAGACACATTCCTACCTTGAGGATGCTGTATTTGGAGTCGTCACTCTTTACGCTCGTGTCGGTGACCAATAGAGTACTAAGAAGTCGTTGACACTCCATATTTTGTGTAACACCCCAAAAACAAAGTCTAGCCAACCGAGGAACCAGCGTTGATAATTTAACTTACAATAATAACTGGAAATTAACACTAGACTGTCAATATCGGAAATGTGATGTTTCAATAAGTTTTCCGAACAGTTGCAGTTTTGTGGGTTCAACTCAGAATGCGCTAGTGTCGGAAGAGTTGGAGCGTACAATACATGAACAAATTTCTCAAACGCGTTTCAACGACAAAGTCACCAACTTCAGTGATACATGAGCTACAATAACAGTTATAGTTTTGTTATTGTATCTTATGTATCACCGAGGATGGCGACTTTGTCGTTGAAACACGTTCGATTAAATAAACGTATTTTTTGTGAGATATTGTGCTCGAGTTTTAAAAAAATATTATCTCACAAGTCAAGCTCGATATTTATTTATGAACCATTTAAATTTTACAATAAACTGCGCTACATATTACACAAGATTTCTCACTCGCTTAACTCAAAAACCAAATAAAAACAAGCCAAAAGTAATCGACATCAACAACGCCTTATCAGTAAAAAAAGAAGAAAATAAATTTTGGACTCTGTAAGAGCTTAAACTTGCTTCCCATGTGATATAAGCGACCTCATCAGTTTGTCATATTTCATAAAAATCGAGATTTTTAGTAACGGCAGTCAATGTTCATTTTTGTTTTTTTTGTTTTTTTTTTGCGTGTTATACCTTAAATAATGGGATTAGATAAAATATTAAGTGAATATTTGGAAGCGCGTTATTTATGTAACCTTTTACCAGTATATTATAGTCTGTATACCGTAACTTGGCGTCTGAACCCTTGGCTACCTGCGAGCGGCCGGAACCGCCCCCCGTCGCTCCCTTCCTCATCCAGCTGTTTCAGTGATGAGTCACCTACTAGCGTTAACACTGCACTGTTTAACTTTTTTATGGGAGACACAATTTTAATTTTTTTTTCATCATAGTTAAAATGTTTAGGAAAATATAAGCAAATTGATACCAAACACGACACTATTCCATTTGTAAAAGCCGCCAGTAGAAAGCTCTTTACACAGATACTATTTGCATAATCACATACTTATTATTTACATGTTTACGAACTATTTACATACATTTGTGTCGTTGGTATCAATCTGCTTATATTTTCCTAAACAATGCTGAAAACAATTTAATATTGTCTCCCATAAAAAAGTTAAAAAATGCAGTGTTAACGCTAGTAGGTGACTCATCACGGAAACAGCTGGGTGAGGAAGGGTGCGAGGGGTGAGGGTCCGGGTCCAGACGCCAAGTTACGGTATACAGATAATAGAAAACTAAAACTTTATTTTGTATAGAAATGGCAGATGTATAAAATGTTTAAAATCGAATATCTAGAAAACTGTTAACATACAAAATATTTACAAGAAACAAAACATTTCTTTCTTTTAACGAAAAACTAAATGTTTTATCATTTTTTCTGTAGGTCAAAGGGTAACCGAGTTTTTGAAGAAAAAAAAAGAAGGAAAAAAAAAGTTAATTATACTTTTTTGGTAATTGTCTACAACACCCAAGATAACCTAAACTGAAATATTATTAAACTAATATTATAATCCATTTCCAAGAAATTTACAAAAATAAAAATGTTTCCCTTTACAGTTTCAAAATGGCGACTGGTATTTTAATATTTTATTGTTTTCTTCTCGCTAATAACTCTGTTATTCTTTGACCTACAGGAAACTAAAAAAAAGCTTTTTGATTTTCATTAAAAGAGGAGAATCTATTCTATTTTGCAATGTTAATAATTTTACATTAAACATTTTTAATGTTAGCTATTTTGAAAATATATAAAATGAAATATGCTTTTTTTTGTATATTGAAGGGTTTAAATATTGCCTATACGAAATCTTCACTCAATCTACTTCCAAAGATACGATGTTTTTTTTGTAAAAAAACAAAATGGCCGACAGAGAGGAAAAAGAAGCATTTTCGGATCTACATTTTATAAAAACTTATCTCCCGAAATATTGCCGTGCAATTTTGAATCACCCTATATATTTCCAAACGAGGAATAAACAATACGTCCTCAGAGAGTACGCTACAGCAAATTTGACCAATCAGTCCAAAAACTGAGGTCGTCATTTTTTTATCAACTTCAGTAAATATGATAAAGATATCAGACGGCAGTTAGACCCCTTAAGCTCTGATTTCAACCAACAATAAATGGAAAGCTTTGAACCCGATTACATAACAACAATTGTTGACTGGACGTACGCGTTGCCGCAACCAGGAACTACAATAAAACCAACGTCTTGACCGACAATCAACAAAACACTTTACATAACCTCTTATTGAGATTCTACTTTCTAACCTAGAAACCATCAGTAGAGGAGGTGAAATGGGAAACTACGTTCTCCAACTAAACTGAGTAGCAACGCGTATATATCCCGGGATAAATAGGGTTTTAAATTGGATAACTAAATTCACTGCATTTAACTTATTTTCCTATTAAAACTACAGAGTATAGGTTAGGTTAGGTTTGTGAACCGTAAAAAAAATCTACCTCCATTTTAAACCTGTAATTCACTTTATGGCTTTAGAAAACCGACAAAATTTTGGTTAGGTTAGGTTAGAGTTAGGTTAGAGTCAGGTTAGGTTTCTGAACCGTAAAAAAAATCTACCTCCATTTTAAACCTGTAATTCACTTTATGGCTTTAGAAAACCGACAAAATTTTGGTTAGGTTAGGTTAGAGTTAGGTTAGAGTCAGGTTAGGTTTGTGAACCGTAAAAAAAATCTACCTCCATTTTAAACCTGTAATTCACTTTATGGCTTTAGAAAACCGACAAAATTTTGGTTAGGTTAGGTTAGAGTTAGGTTAGAGTCAGGTTAGGTTTGTGAACCGTAAAAAAAATCTACCTCCATTTTAAACCTGTAATTCACTTTATGGCTTTAGAAAATTTTGGTTAGGTTAGGTTAGAGTTAGGTTAGGTTAGGTTTGTGAACCGTAAAAAAAATCTACCTCCATTTTAAACCTGTAATTCACTTTATGGCTTTAGAAAACCGACAAAATTTTGGTTAGGTTAGGTTAGAGTTAGGTTAGAGTCAGGTTAGGTTTGTGAACCGTAAAAAAAATCTACCTCCATTTTAAACCTGTAATTCACTTTATGGCTTTAGAAAACCGACAAAATTTTGGTTAGGTTAGGTTAGAGTTAGGTTAGAGTCAGGTTAGGTTTGTGAACCGTAAAAAAAATCTACCTCCATTTTAAACCTGTAATTCACTTTATGGCTTTAGAAAACCGACAAAATTTTGGTTAGGTTAGGTTAGAGTTAGGTTAGAGTCAGGTTAGGTTTGTGAACCGTAAAAAAAATCTACCTTCGTTTTAAACCTGTAATTCACTTTATGGCTTTAGAAAATTTTGGTTAGGTTAGGTTAGAGTTAGGTTAGGTTAGGTTTGTGAACCGTAAAAAAAATCTACCTCCATTTTAAACCTGTAATTCACTTTATGGCTTTAGAAAACCGACAAAATTTTGGTTAGGTTAGGTTAGAGTTAGGTTAGAGTCAGGTTAGGTTTGTGAACCGTAAAAAAAATCTACCTCCATTTTAAACCTGTAATTCACTTTATGGCTTTAGAAAACCGACAAAATTTTGGTTAGGTTAGGTTAGAGTTAGGTTAGAGTCAGGTTAGGTTTGTGAACCGTAAAAAAAATCTACCTCCATTTTAAACCTGTAATTCACTTTATGGCTTTAGAAAACCGACAAAATTTTGGTTAGGTTAGGTTAGAGTTAGGTTAGAGTCAGGTTAGGTTTGTGAACCGTAAAAAAAATCTACCTTCGTTTTAAACCTGTAATTCACTTTATGGCTTTAGAAAATTTTGGTTAGGTTAGGTTAGAGTTAGGTTAGGTTAGGTTTGTGAACCGTAAAAAAAATCTACCTCCATTTTAAACCTGTAATTCACTTTATGGCTTTAGAAAACCGACAAAATTTTGGTTAGGTTAGGTTAGAGTTAGGTTAGAGTCAGGTTAGGTTTGTGAACCGTAAAAAAAATCTACCTCCATTTTAAACCTGTAATTCACTTTATGGCTTTAGAAAACCGACAAAATTTTGGTTAGGTTAGGTTAGAGTTAGGTTAGAGTCAGGTTAGGTTTCTGAACCGTAAAAAAAATCTACCTCCATTTTAAACCTGTAATTCACTTTATGGCTTTAGAAAACCGACAAAATTTTGGTTAGGTTAGGTTAGAGTTAGGTTAGAGTCAGGTTAGGTTTGTGAACCGTAAAAAAAATCTACCTCCATTTTAAACCTGTAATTCACTTTATGGCTTTAGAAAACCGACAAAATTTTGGTTAGGTTAGGTTAGAGTTAGGTTAGAGTCAGGTTAGGTTTCTGAACCGTAAAAAAAATCTACCTCCATTTTAAACCTGTAATTCACTTTATGGCTTTAGAAAACCGACAAAATTTTGGTTAGGTTAGGTTAGAGTTAGGTTAGAGTCAGGTTAGGTTTCTGAACCGTAAAAAAAATCTACCTCCATTTTAAACCTGTAATTCACTTTATGGCTTTAGAAAACCGACAAAATTTTGGTTAGGTTAGGTTAGAGTTAGGTTAGAGTCAGGTTAGGTTTGTGAACCGTAAAAAAAATCTACCTCCATTTTAAACCTGTAATTCACTTTATGGCTTTAGAAAACCGACAAAATTTTGGTTAGGTTAGGTTAGAGTTAGGTTAGAGTCAGGTTAGGTTTGTGAACCGTAAAAAAAATCTACCTCCATTTTAAACCTGTAATTCACTTTATGGCTTTAGAAAACCGACAAAATTTTGGTTAGGTTAGGTTAGAGTTAGGTTAGAGTCAGGTTAGGTTTCTGAACCGTAAAAAAAATCTACCTCCATTTTAAACCTGTAATTCACTTTATGGCTTTAGAAAACCGACAAAATTTTGGTTAGGTTAGGTTAGAGTTAGGTTAGAGTCAGGTTAGGTTTGTGAACCGTAAAAAAAATCTACCTCCATTTTAAACCTGTAATTCACTTTATGGCTTTAGAAAACCGACAAAATTTTGGTTAGGTTAGGTTAGAGTTAGGTTAGAGTCAGGTTAGGTTTGTGAACCGTAAAAAAAATCTACCTCCATTTTAAACCTGTAATTCACTTTATGGCTTTAGAAAACCGACAAAATTTTGGTTAGGTTAGGTTAGAGTTAGGTTAGAGTCAGGTTAGGTTTGTGAACCGTAAAAAAAATCTACCTCCATTTTAAACCTGTAATTCACTTTATGGCTTTAGAAAACCGACAAAATTTTGGTTAGGTTAGGTTAGAGTTAGGTTAGAGTCAGGTTAGGTTTGTGAACCGTAAAAAAAATCTACCTCCATTTTAAACCTGTAATTCACTTTATGGCTTTAGAAAACCGACAAAATTTTGGTTAGGTTAGGTTAGAGTTAGGTTAGAGTCAGGTTAGGTTTGTGAACCGTAAAAAAAATCTACCTTCGTTTTAAACCTGTAATTCACTTTATGGCTTTAGAAAATTTTGGTTAGGTTAGGTTAGGTTAGAGTTAGGTTAGGTTAGGTTTGTGAACCGTAAAAAAATCTACCTCAGTTTTAAACCTGTAATTCACTTTATGGCTTTAGAAAACCGACAAAATTTTGGTTAGGTTAGGTTAGGTTAGAGTTAGGTTAGGTTTGTGAACCGTAAAAAAATCTACCTCAGTTTTAAACCTGTAATTCACTTTATGGCTTTAGAAAACCGACAAAATTTTGGTTAGGTTAGGTTAGAGTTAGGTTAGAGTCAGGTTAGGTTTGTGAACCGTAAAAAAAATCTACCTTCGTTTTAAACCTGTAATTCACTTTATGGCTTTAGAAAATTTTGGTTAGGTTAGGTTAGGTTAGAGTTAGGTTAGGTTAGGTTTGTGAACCGTAAAAAAATCTACCTCAGTTTTAAACCTGTAATTCACTTTATGGCTTTAGAAAACCGACAAAATTTTGGTTAGGTTAGGTTAGGTTAGAGTTAGGTTAGGTTTGTGAACCGTAAAAAAATCTACCTCAGTTTTAAACCTGTAATTCACTTTATGGCTTTAGAAAACCGACAAAATTTTGGTTAGGTTAGGTTAGAGTTAGGTTAGGTTAGGTTTGTGAACCGTAAAAAAATCTACCTCAGTTTTAAACCTGTAATTCACTTTATGGCTTTAGAAAACCGACAAAATTTTGGTTAGGTTAGGTTAGGTTAGAGTTAGGTTAGGTTAGGTTTGTGAACCGTAAAAAAATCTACCTCAGTTTTAAACCTGTAATTCACTTTATGGCTTTAGAAAACCGACAAAATTTTGGTTAGGTTAGGTTAGAGTTAGGTTAGGTTAGGTTTGTGAACCGTAAAAAAATCTACCTCAGTTTTAAACCTGTAATTCACTTTATGGCTTTAGAAAACCGACAAAATTATGGTTAGGTTAGGTTAGAGTTAGGTTAGGTTTGTGAACCGTAAAAAAATCTACCTCAGTTTTAAACCTGTAATTCACTTTATGGCTTTAGAAAATTTTGGTTAGGTTAGGTTAGAGTTAGGTTAGGTTAGGTTTGCGAACGGTAAAAAAAATCTACCTTCGTTTTAAACCTGTAATTCACGTTATGGCTTTAGAAAAACCGACAAAATTTTGATTAGGTTAGGTTAGAGTTAGGTTAGGTTAGGTTTGCGAACGGTAAAAAAAATCTACCTTCGTTTTAAACCTGTAATTCACGTTATGGCTTTAGAAAAACCGACAAAATTTTGATTAGGTTAGGTTAGAGTTAGGTTAGGTTAGGTTTGCGAACGGTAAAAAAAATCTACCTTCGTTTTAAACCTGTAATTCACGTTATGGCTTTAGAAAAACCGACAAAATTATTGTCCCGATGCCCTTCTGTACGCAATTATCCACAAAAATTAGGATAGAAACATGAAATTTTGTATTGGGGACTCTAATGTGTTCATGTCATCCCCTATTGAAATTCAAAAAATGAAAAACTCAAATTGGCGGCCATTTTAAACACAGAACATGAACTGGATAAAACCACTTGATCTACCAACACAATTTAACATTAGCTACAAGGCACAAAATTCATTTAATGAATCTGTATGTTTTACATTGTACAATGGGACTGGGTAAGTACTATGATGGCAGTATTAACTTTTGTCTTGGTGTTTAAAGGTGAAAACCTTCTCCGGTTGTAATCGCTTTATAAATAATGAAGAAAAGAACATGAAATGAAAATCCTAAGTCCTCGAATCGTCAGGGTCGAAAAAGAACAAGAGTTGGTCAAGAGAGAATAGGAAAGATTATGGAATTCACAAAACCTGTGTAACAACTGTGTATCCAACTTGCACTACCGGATAAGACTCCTTGATCTAACAATACACTTTAACATTCCCTGCAAGGCACTCTTTTGGGGAATACCTTTAGAGGATCCGTTTCTTGTATGATGGGGCTGGGTTAGTACCATGATGGCGGTCGTTTGATTTTATTCTCCTAACGGAAGTGCGAGAAAATGAGTGAATCTTTTTGTTCAAATTTCTTGAACATGAACAGGTTTTTCTTCATACCTAATGAGTTATTAAACTTATCACGCGCTAGATAGAATAAAACTCGAACACAAGATCTCACAAATATTACGTTTACAATCAAACGCGTTTCAACGACAAAATCGCCATCCTCAGTGATACACGAGCTTAACTAAACTAAATTGAAACGCGTTTGATTAAGTAAACGTAATTTTCGTGAGATCTTGTGTTCGAGTTTTATTCTATCTAATATTATTTCACAAGTTCAATATTTATTTATAAATATAATCAGTAGAGCTGGACCTGCTACATAAGTTCAATTTGTTTGGTTTTTAAGTATGTATAGAAAACGAAAAGTGATTTCGAAATTTATGAATGTAAAAATACCCACCAAATTTACTAAACAAATCGAGGAAAATGTAGAAAGGAAGTGGTTAAATTTTGAAATAAAATTGTTATTCTAAACAAGCTAATTTAGAACTTCAAGTTTTTAAACTTCATTTAAAGTTAATTAAAAATATGGATAAATATAGTTATGAGGATTTTAACGTACGATTTAAGGAAATCTGTGATGAACATAACGGAAAAAATCAACACCTAAAAAGGAAATTACAATCATTGTGCAAATTGAAATATGGAAATAAAGACGAAACAGAAAAAGTGAAATATAATCAATTTGGTTAGTGCATAATTGGAGTAATAAGGAATTTAATCAAGATGAATTAAAATTTATTGAATGAAGGCCTATAGTTTAATATTGAAAATAAAAATAAAACCATGAAACTTTATTAGTGGATGTCCAATCTGCGTTAAGATTAGAAAAAATTTACGTAAAAACATGTGTGCGAACTTATATAAGATATAATTTGAAGAAAAGGAAGAAACTATTAAAAAGTAAAAATTAAAAAAAAATTCAGTATTTTTAATTCCCTTGTAAAATTTTGTAAAAATGAGAATTTTACCGGTAAAGTACTGTTTTTATTGATTGAAAAAAAGTAGGTGGAAACGGGCTCAAAAAAATATATATATATATATATATATATATATATAAATTTTTCCTCTGTAGTGTATTTACGTACAATCTTCGACAAAAATACAGGGTGTCTCTGTAATTCGCGGAGATAATTCAAGAGGTGCTTATATGGGTCAAAATAAAGGAAAACGTTTCTATAAACATATGTCCGAACACGCTTCTTTTACCAGCTACTCGCCATTATCTGTATTTTACTAAATCATTTATATCTCTAGAACGGCTAAACCGATTGAGTTGAAATTTTGTACGATAGTTTTCAATGTAAGGATTTAGCTTGAAAAAAAAAATCTGTTTCAAAATATCTGCCATTTAAAAATGTAAATAACTATAAATGAGTTTTTTTTAGTTCGAAATATTAAAATGGTCGTCATTTTGAAACGGATTGTTGGAACAAGTTGATTATTTTTGTCAAACTAGATCCGTATATTTATGAGAACCGTGAAAAATTTCAACTGAATCGGTTGAGCCGTTTAGTAAAAAAAAAAAAGCCAGATTGCTGGTAAAAGAAGTATTTCCGGACATGTGTTTAATAGGAACAGAATGTTCTCGGCTCATTACAGAAACACAGTAAATAGAAAATGATTAATCCGTGAATATATGTCTATTATAACATAATAATGAACTAATATAGTCTATTAAAATTGCACCAATTGCTCGCCCGAATTGTTAAGAACAAATGGTAATTAGCTGCAATGAATTCAGAAGTCCATAAAGCCACGATTTTACTAGTTTTTTTTTTAACGAGCTTATTAATATAAAACTCATTGTATCTTTATCCCCAGTCAGAAATTTGAACAAAAAGATTCACTCATTTTCTCGCACTTCCATTAGGAGAATAAAATCAAACGAGAGCTCCATCATGGTACTAATCCAGCCCCATCATACAAGAAACGGATCCTCTAAAGGTATTCCCTAAAAGAGTGCTTTGCAGGGAATGTTAAAGTGTATTGGTAGATCAAGGGGTCTCATCCGGTAGTGCAAGTTGGATACACAGTTGTTACACAGGTTTTGTGAATTCCATAATCTTTCCTATCATGTCTCTCTTGACCAACTCTTGTTCTTTTTCGACTCTGACGATTAGAGGATTTTCATTTCATGTTTTTTTTCCCCTTCATTTTTTATAAAGCGATTACAACCGAGAAGGTTTTTGCCTTTAAACACCAAGAAAATAGTTAATGGTCGCCATCATGGTACTTACCCAGTCCCATTGTACAATGTAAAACAAGCAAATTCGTGAAATGAATTTTGTACCTTGTAGCTAATGTTAAATTGTATTGTTAGATCAAGTTGTTTTATCCAGAAGGGTGAGTTGGTTTAAAACAGTTGTAACACAGGTTTTCTAAAACTCATACTTGTGTAGCCTATATCATTACATTCTACACGTTGGCTAGCCTCCTACAGGCCTCGAAGATGTGTGTAAACTGTATACAACTTGAAAACAAACGGGCGCGCCTTCATGGTACTTATCCAGCCCAGTCATAAAATGCAATACAAGCAGACCCTATAAATGTAATTCTTTCAAGTTGGTATCTTGGAACTTGTAACTAATGTTAAATTGTATTGCTATTCGAGAGCTCTTATCCAGTTGTAAGTTTGTTAAAAAAAAAGGTTATTATATAGCAGAGCTGCCTCACTTCAAAATCAATTTTTATGGGTTTTATTCGTCAAATAAATGTTGGAAAAATATTTTATTATCGAAAAAAAGTGTCGGAAAGATGATTACATAATATAATTACACAAGAAAATCTTAATCAGAGTCAAATTCTGCTGCAAATTCAGTAAAAGAGGAATTTATTGAATTTAAATGTATTTCACTCGTAATTCGCCATAAATGATGAAAACGAGTATTATACTCATTGTACTTTCTTTTAAACGTAAATTCGGCTATATGACCATGGAAATGTTGTTTTTAATTTCCATATCGCGGCACATTTCCTCGCACTTCCCTCCATTGACGTTCAATTGTCTGCGTATGTGCTTCAGTGTACGCATATGTAGGGCTGTATTATATGTCACGAAAGGTTTGGCCAGGTTGCTATATATATATAACCACCTGGCCAAACCTTCCGTACGTTTATTGAAGTGAATGTCATGAGTATGAAAGATAACACAGAGTTAATTTTTTCACGAAAAAACTACTTGTGTAATTGTATTATGTAATCATCTTTCCGACACTTTTTTTCGATAATAAAATATTTTTCCAACATTTATTTGACGAATAAAACCCATAAAAATTGATTTTGAAGTGAGGCAGCTCTGCTATATAATTACCAAAAAAAAAACGCTTTTGATATTCTAGTACTTGTTTGAAGACGAGAAATCTCTCGATTATATTCGTTTAAAAAAAAAAGTGTAAAATAAATAGGCCTACACCTAACCCTTAAATGTTCTAATAGCTTCAGAGTCGGAAGAGAACAAGAGTTGGTCAAGAGAGACTTGATAGGAAAGATTACGGAATTCACAAAACCTGTGCTAACAACTGTTTTAAACTAAATTACCCTCCTTGATCTACCAATACAATATAACATTCCCTACAAGGCACAAGAGATCACATCATTACATTTAATGAGTCTGCTTGTTTTACATTGTACAATGGGTCTGGGTAGGTACCATGATGGCGAACATTAACTATTTTCGTAGTGTTTAAAGGTGAAAACCCTTTCGGTCGTAATCGCCTTGTAAATAAAAGGAAAACAAAAACATGAAATGAAGATCCTCTAACCACAAGAGTCGAAAAAGAACAAGAGTTGGTCAAGAGACACCTAATAGGAAAGATAAAAGAGAAGGTTCTAACCAAAGACCACGTAAAAAAAGGTGTAGATTCAGCTAGATCAAACGAGATGGTCAAATCTGTGCTCAATATGAGCGCCTGAGGATCATTCTGGTAAAAGTAAACTTTAAAAAATGTGTATCTTTTATTTATGAACTTATACAGTTTTCTTTTTTCCGATGTCATAGAACCGTTTTCCGACAGAAACTTTTAAAATAAGAATACCACTGTTAAATTTTAAACGTATATTTTTTGAACACTATATATTATAACCGCATAAATCTGTAAATCGATTTTTTTTAAATTTTAACGGGCAATACTTAAATCATGCAACTTATTTAAAATTATAAATATACTCATTAGTCAGATATGTAAATCCACAAACACTTACAAATTGGAACACTCGCGATCACTTATAGTCCGGCACTTTGTATAATCCTTCGCACGTCCTCACTATCGCACAGGAAATGAACTACTGAAGTCGAATGGGGAAGGATCATTGAGGAGTACGAGAGAGAAGTTTTTAGTGGGAGAATGCCCTCCCCTCCCAGTCTCGGTGCGGCCTTTCACTTGTGTCCACAGTATGAACCTGTCTTTCATTGAGTTGATTTTATTATTGATTTCAGAAACGGTAGTAAGATGTTAAGGACTCCATTTTAGAGTCTTTAGAGTCCAGTCCAAGTATTTAAACTTACTTTTAATTTTAGTCAAATGGAGTTTATTCCTCACATCGAAACCAATGAAAAAAGTTTTCATCTAGCAGCCATTTTGTGTTTAAAAAATATGATTTTAACGGTAAATTATTTGAAATTTTGCTTTCTACTTATACTGATAATAGACCCTAATCGGTACTTTTTTTGGAAAATGCCCATCAAAGTTTTTGGTATTTTTTACGATGCATGTTTGTATTTTGACCCAAAATTAAGGTTACAAGTGAAATTAGGCGCGAGAAACGGGTTTGTTAGGTTAGGTTAGGTTGAGAAATCTAAATACTCTACGTTAATTATATACTTACCTAAGAACACAGGAATAACTTACTATTATAATTAAAAATCTGAAAATAGTCTGATAAAAAGTCAAACAATCTATTTTTGGGAAACCGATATTTAAACTAAGTTAACCTAACCTCCTAACCTAACCTAACCTAACAACACACGAATAACTTACTATTATAATTAAAAACCTGAAAATAGTCTGATAAAAAGTCAAACAATCTATTTTTGGGAAACCGATATTTAAACTAACCTAACCTAACCACCTAACCTAACCTAACAACACACGAATAACTTACTATTATAATTAAAAATCTGAAAATAGTCTGATAAAAAGTCAAACAATCTATTTTTGGGAAACCGATATTTAAACTAACCTAACCTAACCACCTAACCTAACCTAACAACACACGAATAACTTACTATTATAATTAAAAACCTGAAAATAGTCTGATAAAAAGTCAAACAATCTATTTTTGGGAAACCGATATTTAAACTAACCTAACCTAACCACCTAACCACCTAACCTAACCTAACAACACACGAATAAATTACTATTATAATTAAAAATCTGAAAAGAGTCTGATAAAAAGTCAAACAATCTATTTTTGGGAAACCGATATTTAAACTAACCTAACCTAACCACCTAACCTAACCTAACAACACACGAATAACTTACTATTATAATTAAAAACCTGAAAATAGTCTGATAAAAAGTCAAACAATCTATTTTTGGGAAACCGATATTTAAACTAACCTAACCTAACCACCTAACCACCTAACCTAACCTAACAACACAAGAATAAATTACTATTATAATTAAAAATCTGAAAATAGTCTGATAAAAAGTCAAACAATCTATTTTTGGGAAACCGATATTTAAACTAACCTAACCTAACCACCTAACCACCTAACCTAACCTAACCTAACAACACACGAATAAATTACTATTATAATTAAAAATCTGAAAATAGTCTGATAAAAAGTCAAACAATCTATTTTTGGGAAACCGATATTTAAACTAACCTAACCTAACCACCTAACCACCTAACCTAACCTAACCTAACAACACACGAATAAATTACTATTATAATTAAAAATCTGAAAAGAGTCTGAAAAATAATCAAACAATATATTTTTGGGAAACCGATATTTAAACTAAGCTAACCTAACCAAACCTAACCTAACCTAACAAACCCTTTTCTCGCGCCAAATTTCAAGCTATTCATATGTTCACTGCCCATACCTAATTTTTTAAATGTGATAAAAGTGTGATAAATATGCATTTCTCTTGAATAATTTCAACTTTCAACGTGTTTTTATAGCAATACAAAAAGAATCATGAAAAAAAAAAAAAAACCATTTTGGTGGGCATTTTCCAAAAAACTACCAAATATTCAACCAATTTTTTTTTTTTTTACTCATTTCAAAATGCCGGCTATTTAAACTTTTTCACATTGAACATCTCAGAAAGCTTTAAGTTTACAAACTGTTAACAACAGATAAAATGTTCTCCTTTTTAACGGCAAACTAAATGGATTTTTTAAATATTTCAGTAGGTTTAACAAAAAACAAAAAAATGTCTACAACACTCAAGATTAGCGAAGAATAAAATTTGAGCATGAAAAAATAATTAATCATTTTGTTTCCAATGGAAATGTATTTTACAAAAAAATAATGGAAAATAAAATCTGTATGAAAAAAACTAGATGAGCTGTCCTCATTCAAAATACATGCAAAACATAGAAGTTATATAATTATTACATATTATTAACTCAGTTGTCCTTTTAAGCTACAGGAAAATTTGGAGATGAGAAAGAATAAAACAACTGTTTTGTTTGTCGTTACAGAAGAAACATTTTTTGTCACAATAACGGATTTCGAGATATTCGACGCTAAAAAATTGATATAGCCGCCATTTTGAAATGAGTAAAGGAAATCGACTGATTATTTTTCTCAAATTAGTTCTTTATAACGCAAAATAGCATGCAAAATTTCAACTCCATAATACTTACCGTTAAAAAGATATGATTTTTTTTGGTTAAAAACACGAAAGGAGGACTATATAGAACACTAAACATTTTAGACAGTTTATACAGTGTGTCCCAAAAGTCGTTCAATAACTTGAAAACCAAAAAATGATATTTTATAAGTGCCTTCCGCTGATTAAAAACTACTTTTTGACAAATGAGACATTTTTACCTGTTCCCTAAAAATGTTCTGGGGTTTTGGGGGACAACTCAATAATCTTAAATGGAAACCCCCATCGAGTGACCACTGATGTTAAAGAGCTTATTTATTAAAATAAAACTGCACAAACTAGAGATCGATATCTTGCTCCTATCTAAAATGGCGGCCGTTTAATTTGAAACAGCTATTTTACTTTATTTATTTCATTAAAAAAAATGAAATGTAATTTTATTATAATTACTATTATTGAATTTTGAAAAAATACTGATTCCCAGTACAGGGTGTGTAAAGAACCTTGAATGACTGATTGTATTTTTTTTTCATTAACAAAAAAAAAATTAATAATCATCTTCGTTTCGATTTTAATTTGTCTCTGATCAGTCTTACATTACTAATCTTGGCATTACAATCTTTCATGTTTAACTACTCACCTTTAAGTGTACATTCTTAGAACATGAGGTTAGCGTTAAGACGTTACAAGTATAACAACCCCAACTCTTAAGTGACAAAACCTTTTAACAGTATCAGCTGTCTGGCTTGATACATAACTCTTTCATGTTACATCAGGCTTCGTGGGAGGCGTCCGACGGATAATTAAGAGAAATATACTTCAGTGGAGTGGATACAGGGTGAGTCACAATACAGCCATTCTTTTGTTACGGACGTGACAGTTACATGCATTACAACTGGGAAAAAAAGAAAAGTTAATTTTATTTTGTAAATTGTTAAAGCTCAACTGGTAGGTAATTTTTTATACTATTTTTGCACTAAATTTGAAAATGATCATATTATTGGTTTTGATGTATAGTTCACCTAAGTTGGAGTTACGGACGTGACTTGAAAAGCACTTGTCTTCTGACATACTGTTACAATTAATTGTTAAAAAGTCTGTTAATTTCTTGGGAAATTTATGAATTAAATTTTTGTCAGCTTATCTTAAGATAAATACCTTTTTAGAAACATTAGTGTTCAATCTTAAAATACTGTAATATTTCAATTAAAAAATTGATAAAACGTTACGGACGTGACACTGGTTTGTTACGGACGTGACAATTAACTCAAAAGTCAGTTAAACGTACTTTATTTTACATTAAAAAGTTTTCAGTGCTCTTCTTACCTTCTTTTTAGTTATAGTAAGACTTATTTGATCTATAAAAGAACTTAAACAAACTTAATTACATCTTAAATATGTGTTTGAATCGGGAGGAATTATTGTGAAATGGTTAGGAAAATGTATTCATTATTAATGAAATAGTTATCATGTTTGTAAGCCACAATAACTTATTCATAAAGTTCACTGATATTCTTGGTAATTTACTGACAATTAGTCACTGATAAATATATAAAGTGACTAGATGTATACCAACTTCAGAGTTGAAAATATCCACAAAATAAAGAATTCTGCTACAAGATATTGTTGGTAATATTAGGTTAAGGTATTTTAAGACTTTAATAAACTTTTTACTGAGAAATTCAGAAAATAATTTTTTTAGTGTTAGGTGTAGGCTATGTTTGTAAAGAATGGCTGATTATAGAGTGTCACAAAAGTTGAACAAGTGTTAAGGATTATGCGAAAAAAGCGCACAGCGAATAAAGCGCACAAGGGCCAATGTGACAGTTTAGGGTAGGGGTTACGTTACCAGGAAATGAATACTTGGAGCTCATTGGAGGTGAGTCATCACGCAATAGGGCCTATAATAACTCAGGTACATTTCTCCTGACCATCCACCACCGTTCACCCCTTCAGGTGTGTCATCACCTAACCTAACCTAACTCGCTTCTTCGACTACTTCGTCGAACCATGGCTGAATAATGATGAAATACCTATTGAATAGTGGAATTGCTATGCTAGGCGACACAGGACTACGAACGCTGTGGAAAGTTGGGTCGTCCAAAATTTTCTTGGACGACCCAACCCCAAAATCAGAGATGTCATACTTTGTTTGAAGAGTGAAGCGGAGGAATCTTCTTGTATGTACATGAGGATAACAGAATTTAACTGGGGAAAAGAGGCAGAAAACTTACTTCGAGTTAGATAAGAAACTGGAAAGAAATGTGAAGAAGTATGAAGAAAATGGCAACATCAAAGCGTGTTTAAAGACAGTTTCATATCTACAAAAACTTGGATAGACCTTCTGTCGAGAAGAAAAGCAAGACAAGAAAAGAATGTAAATAGTAAACAGATAATATTGACGAAGCTACATTCATGCTGATTTAAAACAAGCCTAAGTATACTTTAAAACTGTAAATATATGTAAAAAGTTACTATTGACGAAGCTACACTTTTGCTGATTTTGAATAAGTCTGATATATAAATATATTAAAAAAGTTAACATTGACGAAGCTGATTTTAAACACGCCTAAATGATTAAAAACTATTCAGTATTTAATCATTTAGCCAGTCCAAAGCCTGGATAAAGTGTGATGGGAATCAAAAACTAATTAATTCAACTTTTATTTTCTGCGTAACGTTCATTATTTCTAAGAACATAGGGGCTGGATTTCTTTTGTAACTCCGAAAGGGTTAACTTCGCGCTTTCTTCGCAGTGCGCTTTTTCGCGACACCGTTTTTAAGGAGTGAAAATGTTTTAATAAGACACATATGGAAAATGTCTTTAAACTGAGAATGCGGCTGAACGAAAGGTCACTTCACTAGCACAAGCGCAGATGATTAGGGCGTGCGGTGACCTACCCCCAAGGCCACCCGTATGAACCACCTACTGGGCTTCAATTTATAAAACTTTAATTTATTTTATTTGATATTAGAAAATAAAATGTATAACATTTTTATTCTACACATAATTACAAGAAAAAGAAACCAAACAACGTATAATTTACTGAATTATAACCCAAAATCAACAATGCTTTTATTTACAATATTTAAATAGTACTATATGTTTATTTAATGCATACCTTATCACAATGTTTATAAAAAGAAATATTTGTTACATTTTAAATATTAGTAGAACATTTTTGCTATTTTCAACATTATTTTCTGTATTACTGTTGCTTAGGTGAGGAAATGTTGAATGTACAAAAAATAAATTGTGTAAATGCCAATATTACCGTTTTAATACATACTTATTCACACACAGATTATTACAATGTAAATAATAAAGTACAATTAAGTAAAATATCAAATTAAAAAAAGGACACTTTACCCTGGTGGACAAATTCCTACATAGGTTTACTAGAATGTAGGTAAAACAACTGACAGTTTGAAAAAAAATCTCTACGACCACTCTCATACAATGCTTTCAATTTTTTTCGAAAATGACCAACTGTGGCTGTAAGATGAAAATTTGACCACCGATTTCTAGTGTAAATACACATAATTTGTCCAATTTTCGTTAAGATCTGATGATTTTTAACATATTTGTTGCATTATTAGTGGAAAAAATCTTAAATCCACAAATTCTAATTTTTTGAGGTTAGGAAGTACTCTTAATGTTACTATACCTTACCATTTCGATTGTCTCTTCATTTCCGAGTATTTTAATTATTTTTAAAGTTTTCTACGATCGGTAGAGCCGGAGATATTTAAAAAATAGTGTAGCGATGAACTCAAAATGCCTCAAAAATGCACTTTTCTAGCGAAGCTCCAGGCAGATTTTGCTAATTTTTTCGGGTTCCCACTCAGTTGCATGTACTAAAAGAAAGAAAAAAAATCAAATTTCCAGTTACATCACTTCTCGTCCATTTATTGGACTAAATTCCCTCTACTATGTTGAAATCCCTACATTTCTGCTCAGAGAGTGAAATGAAGCCAATACTTGGGATCCAAATTAAACTAAAATTTTGTAGTTTTCAATGTTTTTTATCTCTAAAATTGAATAAAATAGGACTGAATCTCGAGAAAATTACAATTATTTATTTTTTTAAAGATAAAATAACTTTGTTAAATGTTTAACAAACGCATACAATTTTGAACTTGTAGAGAATTTAATTCTGAGAAAAGGTTGATGCAAGTAAAGTAAATAAAAAACAATGCAAGGAACAGAAAAATCAACTTCTATTAAAAACAAAATGGACCAAAATTTGACAGAAACACGTTGATAATATTTAACAGAAACAATATCTTCTTCATAATACTATTATTTTTCTTCAGAAACAATATAATTTTTGTAACTTTTGTTTTCTATTGGCGAGTATTAAATAATTTTGATGATAAAAATAATTTCTTATATAAAAAAAAAAAAAATGGAAGAAAAAAAAATAAAGATCCAATAGCCTTCGAATACTCTAACAGGATCGAAAAGAACAAGAACTATCTGATAAGAAATATAAAAGAAAGAAATCTAACTCAAGACTAAACGAAAAAATATGTAGATCCAACTGATCCCTCAGGATTGCCAACCTTTGAGAACTTCTTAAAAGTTATAAAGCTCCACAAATATGTTCGCTATTTACCACGACAGCTTACAGATCCTGACAAATATTCCACTTGGCTTCCATCTCAGTGCTTCGATATATTTCGGGCCGTTTCACATTCGAGTCAACAAATATTTAAACAAATGCGGAAGTGGAGGAAACCAGTTGATTATTTAAGAACCGGATACAACTAAAACACGTGGAACGTTACATCGAGTTTAGAAATTTCTGATAAAATAATTGGTGTCTTTGGATTTGACTAGTTCTCTTTTGGATATTTGAAATAATCCCTCCTGTAGACCAAAAAAAAAAGTATGGTATTTACTCAACTCGATTATACAGTTCTAATACAATCGGATCCTCTAAAAGTAACACCCAATAGTTGGTTTCTTGTACCTTGTAGGAAATGTTAGATACAGTTGTTTAGTTACACAGGTTTTCTGAACCTCGTAATCGTGTAGATCACTATTTTTGATATCTGCTAGGCCCTAACGATGTAAAATTAAAAAAAAAACTCCAATCGCTTCTGCTCTGGTGGGTCTTGAAATTGTACACTCCGTAAGGTGTAGCCTATACTTTCATAATGCGCGTCAGGTGAGTTGTAGACGGGCGGAGAAGCGATGTCATAACTACTACTGCTGATAAAGACATTGACTCAGCTCCATTCCGCTGTCAACGTTTTTTATGTTGCGTCTCGTCGGTTTATCGTCTTTGTTTTGTTTACAAACAATTGGACAAACTTTCAAACCAGAAAAATCGTTACGTAAATTTCAAAATTGCTGTCTATTTAAAAAAAATAATAGTTTTTCAATTTCGTTTAGATTTGGTATTTAGGCTCGGATTTACAAAACAACTAGACAAACTTATCAACCAGAAAAATCATATAAATTTCAAAATGGCTGAAAATTTCCAAAAAAAAGTTTTTAAATTTTTTTTAGTAGTAGGTACGATTTATATTAGGTATAACGCCCAAGTACTTATTTTAAAATTTATTTATTCTTTTAAAACTCTAAGTAAGAACTTTAAAGTGGGTTCTTGACCATCCATTATGTGAAATTCGTCATTTTCACTACAGATGGATCGATTTTCTTCTTCGTTTTTTACTAGGTGTATTCGTAGACCTACCAGCCTCCAAATACTCCCTGTCTTCCTTTACAATTCGTTTTATGGAACTAAAGGAATCACCAGTTTTACAAGCTCCTCCGTTCTTAGCTTCTTGTTTCATCAATTTATACATATTTTATATGATTTCGCGAGAACACGTCACTCCCACCTGATGTTTTCACCTTCCATTACAACACAACAAACCAATGTTTTTCGAAATGCACGTATAACTACGAAACGCACTGCAAGACTGAGCTCAGTGTTTCCCCCACTACACCAACCTGCGCAGAGACGACTGCGCATCTCAAGGACAGAGGTCAGTCTAAATCTTCCAAACCTCACATAATGTGAAGGAGCCTCCACTCGCTACGCTCGTGTCGGTGTAGCTGGATCACATTTTCTTAGGAGGTCATGATTCCAAATTACATTTTTGCGCATAACTACGCTGTTTTTCATACTAGAGAATTAAAATTAAAAAAATTGTGTCTAATTTAATGCGTTATTTATAAAAAAAAAAAAAAAAAAAAAAAAAAAAAAAAAACCTGAAAAATTAACCGCCGTTTTTTGTACTTAAACTAGTTGTTAATTACAACAGTCAAGGTTTCAATATATTAACTAAAATATTTGCTCAGTCTACGCCATTGGATGACGACCTAGTCATCATTATTATTATTATCTCTGATGTAGTTCTCGCCAAGGACGGTTGTCTTATTCATGAAATGAACTAAAAAACTACAAGCTAATAACAAAACGAGCGAACGGAGCTTGAGGTAAACGACCTTGGCAAGGTCACATTCAACACATCAATGCAATGGTTTAATTGGTTGCACAACACAGAATTCATGCAAACAAACACCGTTACGTTACTGCGCTCAGTTACTTCACGTCTGATTACTGCTACTGCGACTATATTTTCTAACAGAAATTAATAAACCTAATCGGTTATCCCGTTATGAATTTTAATAGTTTAACAATGAGCCAGATAAACCGTTAACTTTTGAGAGATAAAAAATTCAGACACAATAACAATAAGTCATATAAACTGTTTAGTTTTGCGAGATGTAAGCAATCAATCACAACACAAGGTAAATATCCCACGAATAAAGTAAGCACTGTGCAAATTAACCTAAAAATAATTTAAAACAGCTGTTATAAATTCTCAAACAAAATAAAAAGTATTTGATAATTTATAACAGATGTTCCAAATTATTTTTGTTGTGAAACATGTTATTTATCCATTACAGGCATCTTATTTTAACGGATAAATTCATTACAAAGTAAGTGTTTCTAAGAAAATCAATATTTTTTGGCAAATCTGGAGATGACAATGTTTAATTTGACACCTCAATGATTAAAATCGTCCCTACAGTAAAGGAATACCCGACTGGCGCAGTAATTCCTCAACGAATAAAGTATAAGATTAAGATTGTTAATACAAAATATTTGTTAGTCGAGGAAATAAAGTATTGATGTTGATACTCGGATGAAATCGAATTAATCGGTTTCAAATGATTTCACTAATCGGATTATTATGTCGAAATCGAGTATCTGCGCAGAATGATTTTACGCATCGGATTCAAACTCAGCTTTACCAATCGGCGAATTACTAACGAATATTATATCGTCTCCTTGTTCCTAGTTACGAATATTTTATTTCGTATCCGAGGATTTTAATAATCGGAACGTTCCGAGGATTTTGATACTCGAATTCACCGAGTATTTTAATTCGAACCACTCAAATAATTCCAATTTTATTTTTCCGATTTTCCTAAATTTTAAAGGGTTCTGTATGAGCACTCGAAGTTTCCTATACCAGATATTCTTATCTTATTTTTTTTTATTCCGACGACAGACGGAAGGGCGTGTCGAAAATCACCTCTTCTGTTTCCTAGAAACGTAAAGAGGTCCAAAACAAGCCTATACTTCGTATACCGAGGATCGAAAGGAATTACCAACGTATTAACTACATGTCGATTATTATCATATTATAAAAAATCGCTCACAAAATGTTTCCAATCTCTATCACATCTACACGGTAGCTACGATAATCACTAATCTCGCTTTCATAACTTCCGGAAGAGTATCTACCGGAAGTGAAACTAAAAGTTGTTAATAACAGTAATAATTGGTGCATTGTGAAGGAAGGCTAATATCTTACATGTACCGACACTCCGCACAAGAACACACCGAGTATAAGTGTGATAACAATGCCAGGAAGAATCTTGATTAGGTTAGGTTATGTGATTGATAAGTGAAGGTTTAGTGATTAGCTAATTAATCTTCCGCATAATCCCGGTTTACGAAGTGTCCACCGACATTGGTGTACAACGTGGGGGTTACGTAAGTATACTTGGAGCAACAGTGCTGAAAAAACATCATCTGGACTTATAGGTTAGGTGATTTATAAACGAATATTAAGCGATTAAGTAAAGCATCGATAAATGAAGATTGAGCAATTAGGTTAGGTGATCGATAAACAAATATTAGGTGATTAGCTTAGATTAGGTGATTGATAAGCGATTATGACGCCATTAGATTCCCTAACCTAACCTAACCTAACCTAACCTAACCAAATCTAACCTAAACTAAACTAATCTAATCTAATCTAACCTAACATAATCTAATATAACCTAAGCTAACCTAACCTAATTTAATCTAATCTAACCTAATCAAACCTAATTTAATCTAATCTAACCTAACCTAATTTAATCTAATCTAACCTAATCAAACCTAATTTAATCTAATCTAACCTAACCTAACCTTACCTAATCTAATACTTCTAACCTAACCTAATCTAACCCAATTTAATCTAACCCAATCTAATCTAACCTAATCTAACCTAACCTAACCTAATCTAATCTAACCTAACCTAATCTAACCTAACCTTACCTAAACTAACCTAACCTAACCTTACCTAACCTAACCTAAGTCAAGAAAGTAGCGATATACACAATTACGACGTTCAGAGTACCCGTGCAACAACTTACCTCACTGGATAAGACCTCTTCTTCTAGAAACACAATTTAACATGTCCCACAAGGCCCAAGAAGCTAACTTTTAGAAGTTACATTATATAGAGGGATCGGCTTAAATGATAGAGCTGGGTAAGTACTATGATGGACCCCATCACCTGGTTTTCTCAGGCGATGATGACAGAGAAGAAACAACAACAGATATTTTTTCCTAAACCCATGCTTTGCAGTACAGTAGTTATAATTTCCATATTAAGTGAGCATGGATCGGAGATAACTAAGACATGTTTGCAAAACAGGTTGGGGAACTAGGTCGCCAGGTCAAGGTTATGTACTCGAGTACAGTTAGAGCACCCTGTATCGTCGACTACATTCCATCTCTGAAGCAACCTATCTAACATCATAATTGCGCTTCAGATAAGGCTTAAATAGCTGTAAATAGATAACTGTTTAATCCATCACTTGTTGGATTAGCGGTTGGAACAATCACCACAAACAGGTTAGGTTAGGTTAGGTTATTATATATATATATATATAGTAAAATCGACAAAATAACAATAATCTATGATTAGATTAGCGGTTAGAACAATCACTACAAACAGCAAACAGGTTAGGTTAGTTTATTATATTCTATATATATATAGTAAAATCAAAAATATATCAATAATGTATGATTAGATTAGCGGTTGGAACAATCACCACAAACAGGTTAGGTTAGGTTATATCTATATATATAAACTAAAATCGACATTATAACAATAATGTATGATTAGTAGATTAGTAGTTGCAAAAATCGTTTGAAATAGGTTAGGTTGGGTTATTATTTATATAATTATTATACTAAAATCGTACATTTACATGCTGTATATTGTCCCCAGCTTTTAGTTTCTATTTGTTCTATTTAGACAGGAAATGCGACTATTCTGGAAATCCTTTGCACCCCCGTTGTGACTTTTGACTTTTCTTCACTTCCTCAAGGCCCGGCTTGATCCTTCCTACGGCTGGCACTCGCTCCGCCAAACTCTAGTTACTCTAGTAAAATATTAGGGTCGCTGTCAGTCGCTCCTGCACCCTTAAACTATTATAACCACATTATAACATTTACTTTGCAATAAAACACCGCCTGCAATCCACGATTTTCGTTAAAATATCCACCATCTTATCAATCTACTTGAGAACGTGACAAATCCCCAATTTCCTTAAATTGTGTCCTAGTTTTATTCAGTGTGCGTAGTCCTACATGCGTAGCAGTTTTCTGGTGAAATTCTTTTGATTAACTTTATAATTATATCATATTACGTAGATCTGAACAATAGATTTTCTTTCTTTTAGAAAGCGCAGAGTGATTTAGTGATGCGTGTGAAATCGTTAAGAACTTTTTAACAATAGCTTAGTTTTGGAGGGAAATTTGTCAATGAAAGTTTTGTATTGAATAGGTATTGGAAACTTATTTTTATATTTTAAAACAATCAAAGTAGAATGAGTGGTCGTTTCTGTGGGTTGCGTTGTTGTCTATTGTCATCGATTTTAATAGATTTTGAAACGTTTCAAGTTAATCCACTGATGGTCAAAAAAGATTATCTTTTCTCTCTAACAATAGGGCGGGGCAATCTCGAGATATCCTAGCTGCATCTACACCTTTTTTTCACGTAGGGTTAGATTATTCGTTTTCCCACTATCTTGACCAACTCTTGTTCTCTTCCGACTCTGACACTATTAGATTGTTCAAGGGGTAACCAATATACGAACTACAGGGCAAGTTTTGTAATCGGACTAAAATAGATTTATGTGTTGTTTAGGTAAAAGATATAAGTTACCTGAGTCATTCAATACCGTTAGCAAGTTTGAAGAAACCGAACAAATATTTCGAATGAAAAATCAGGTAAAATTTATTTCTCGATTTTTTTATTTAACCAACTTGTGTGATCTAATTGTGCACCATGCGGCTCAATTTTGTGGGGGGGGGATATTGCCATTCTATTCCTTCAATCGGTTCTTTGGGATATTTCAAAATTACACATAAAATTTGTCCTATTTGGGGGAGGGGAGTCCATTCAATTCCTTAAATCGGTTTATTGTGATGGTTTAAAATTATACATAAAAA
The DNA here is from genome assembly GCA_963513935.1 of Aphrophora alni. Taxonomy (NCBI): domain Eukaryota; kingdom Metazoa; phylum Arthropoda; class Insecta; order Hemiptera; family Aphrophoridae; genus Aphrophora; species Aphrophora alni. The sequence continues at coordinate 18,539,347 of OY740776.1, read as the reverse complement.
TAATTGTTCTATTTGGGGGGGGGAGTGCAATTCTATTCCTTAAATCTGTTCTTTGGGATATTTTAAAGTTATACATACAACTGTAATATTTTGGGGGGGGGGAGTGCAATTCTATTCCTTAAATCTGTTCTTTGGGATATTTTAAAGTTATACATACAACTGTCCTATTTGGGGGGTGGGGGAGTGCAATTCTATTCCTTAAATCTGTTCTTTGGGATATTTTAAAGTTATACATACAACTGTCCTATTTAAGGGGGGGGAGGGCAATTCTATTCCTTAAATCTGTTCTTTGGGATATTTCACAACTACACAAACTATTTGTACTGGGGGGGGTGCAATTCTATTCCTTAAATCTGTTCTTTGGGATATTTTAAAGTTATACATACAACTGTCCTATTTAAGGGGGGGGGGAGTGCAATTCTATTCCTTAAATCTGTTCTTTGGGATATTTCACAACTACACAAACTATTTGTACTGGGGGGGGGGGAGTGCAATTCTATTCCTTAAATCGGTTCTTTGTAATGGTTTAAAATTATACAAAAATTTGTACTATTTGAGGGAAGTGCAATTACTTCCTTCAGTCGGTTCTTTGGGATATTTCAAAATTACACATATAATTAAATTTGTTCTATTTGGGAAGGGAGAGGGGTAAAATTTATTCCTTAAATAGGTTTTTATTTGTTAAGGTTTTAAATTATACATAAAATTTGTCCTATTTGGAGGGGGGGAGTGCAAATTTATTCCTTAAACGTGTTCTTTGGGGTATTTTAAAGTTACACATAAATATTGTCCTATTTTGAGGATAGAGTGTAGTTCTATTCCTTCATTCGGTTCTGTGGGATAATTTAATGTTACACAAAATTTGTCCTATTTGAGGATGATTTCAGTTACCGTACTTATAATTTCAAGGTTTCAAGTTAAACCCCTCATGTAAATTAAACCTCGCAATACACCATGTTTCTATAGAAAATGTTCTGTGTCATAAAGAAATAATGTAATCAAATTAAAAAACGAACTTTATTTCAGTAGAATAAGTGCTGTTAAGATATTAAAACACTTTTAATTTGTATACAAAATTCCTATCCAAACATGCGTCTTACAAAAATACACTTATACAATACTCTTTTGGATCGCAAAATTCAAGTCCGTACTGTATTTTGTATTATTTCGTCAAGGCTGCTTTTTCCTAATCAAGGCTGCGTCTTCTGATTATGTTAAAAATCAGAAATTCGAAATTTAGCACGAGTATAATAACAAGCATATTTACCTAAAGTTACAATAAAATCCATGCAATTGCTGTAGTGATAGCTATTTTTTTTAAATACGCATATATATGTAATCTTTGAATAGCTCAGTCAGCTTGGAATTCATTTATATTTTCTTTCTAATTTAATAAAGAACAAATGTTATAACAAAATGTTATAAAAAAATGTTATCGCAAAATTCAAGTCCGTACTGTATTTTGTATTATTTCGTCAAGGCTGCTTTTTCCTAATCAAGGCTGCGTCTTCTGATTATGTTAAAAATCAGAAATTCGAAATTTAGCACGAGTATAATAACAAGCATATTTACCTAAAGTTACAATAAAATCCATGCAATTGCTGTAGTGATAGCTATTTTTTTTAAATACGCATATATATGTAATCTTTGAATAGCTCAGTCAGCTTGGAATTCATTTATATTTTCTTTCTAATTTAATAAAGAACAAATGTTATAACAATTTTTTTTTCCGTAGCATATACAAAAAAAAGTGTAATAAAAACTAAAAAAGGCGCCATTTTGAAACTTCACTGGTTAATTAACAATTTATGTCACCTCCAAATATAGAACAAGTGTAAATTTACGAATCACTTGAGAGGCTCCCAAATACTATTAGGTTAGGTTAGGTTAGGTTAGGTTAGTTTAGGTTAGGTTAGTTTAGGTTAAGTTAGATTAGGTTAGGTTATTTTAGGTTAAGTTAGATTAGGTTAGGTTAGGTTAGTTTAGTTTAGGTTAGGTTATTTTAGGTGAGTTTAGGTTAGGTTAGTTTAGGTGAGTTTAGGTTAGGTTAGTTTAGTTTAGGTTAAGTTAGTTTAGGTTAGGTTAGGTTAGTTTAGGTAAAGTTAGTTTAGATTAGGTTAGGTTAGTTTTGGTTAGGTTAGATTAGTTTAGTTTCGGTTAGGTTGGTTATCTAATAAAGGAAAAACCGCAAAATGTTGAGAGGCTCCCAAATACTATTAACAAATATTTGGCAGTTTCACACCAGTGGCTGGATTACATCTTACAGCCCACCATTGTTTTAGCCTCTTACAGTCCCGCATTATCATATTGTTTCCGGTTTAATAATATGATGCAATCTGAACCTGTATCTTCATCAGATAATAATGCCCACATAATGAAACTGTCATCTGAGCTAAGCCTAACATCATTCTACTCTTACATACAGACAGGATGTAGAATTTGAAGTCCGCCATGTTTTAAAGGATCTATCCAGTCAAACATGTCCGATATACTATAAGTTAAGGGAGTATTTTTTTTCCACGGTAAAAGATCGATAAAGGGGGCAAAAAATGAGGTAGGGGACACAAAGTTTGAATGGTTGGAAGACAAAAGCTGGAACAAACAATTTGTTATTGTGGGAAAATATTTAATGTTGTGGCAAATAAAATGTAATTTGGGACGTGTAGGCCTATTGTATGGTTAGGTTAGGTTAGGTTAGGTTAGTTTAGTTTAGTTTAGGTTAGGTTAGGTTAGGTTAGGTTAGTTTAGGTTAGGTTAGGTTAGGTTAGGTTAGGTTAGTTTAGGTTAGGTTAGGTTGGGTTAGTTTAGGTTGGGTTAGTTTAGTTTAGGTTAAGTTAGATTAGGTTAGGTTAGTTTAGGTTAGGTTACTTTAGGTTAGGTTGGTTATCTAATACAGGAAAAAACGCAAAATGTTGATTTTCTCCAAATTATTTGTTATAGGTTTCGTCAATCTTACTTGAGGCAGCCCAAACTGACCTGCAGGGCTATTAGCCGCCCACCAGCAACCGACCCTTTACAATCCTATTAGCGATGTTTCCATGAACGCCCAAGTTCAATATTATTATTAAACAAATAATTATAATGTGATATACTGAGTGACGAGTTCATATGAAGGACAAAGTTATAACAAACATTTATGTCTTTGTACCATTTCATTCGTTGGATTTTGCATAGTAATTATTTGTTTAAATAAACCTAACTTTTGACCTATTTTTCAAAATGTAACTTTTCGGAAATGATATATTTATTTTACCAATTTTACTCACAAATGAATAAAAAAATTTTTTTGTATCTTGAAAAATAAAAAAAAAATTACCGTATATTTTATATTTAGGAACTTTTTAAACATTTTGATTACTGCTATTTTTTTCATTCCTGACATACTAACTCCAAAATTAAACTTCCAAAATTTTGTTCATTACATAGATGAATTCTTGGACTGTCCTGAGAAAAATGACATCAAACAAGTTGGGTTTTGGATAATATTACTATTTTTGGTTAAAAAAAAAAAAAAAAAAAAAAAAAAAAACTAAAAAAGGAGCAAAACAGCCTGCTATTCTGGAAATTTCTACTTGCAATTTTTAAGGTCAAAGATAGTATTTTATTAAACTTTTTGAAAGATTAATGAAGTTATGAACTACCGTATTATTAAAATTTGACCAATAGAAATTTTGATCAAGAGTAATTACTGTATAGTAAAAAAAAAAAAAAAAAAAATAATAATAATAATAAATCACTTTTTGAGGTTATGCCGCGGTAGGCTTCTACTTTTGAAATTCATTTACAGTATTTCTATTTTTAAGTACACGTTTACCATTTATTACCCAAATTTTCAGCCCGTTTGCTCAATTTAACAAAGTGGTATTTGGTTTTAAAGAAGCATATTGGAAATGCATCTTATTAAAATTGTTTCTAAATTTTTAGGTTACGTTTATTATTTTTGAAATTCATAACTGTTCTTGCGATATCTATCATAAAATTATTGTTACTATTATTATTGTATTAGAATGAAGTTATAAGGAAAACTAATTTGCTTCTGATCAGCGCTTTCACAATTCTTGTTAGCTAATATTTTACCAAGTAGGCCTACTTTTATAAGGCCGTCACATGAAAGTCACCGACTACTGTTAGTACTTAACAATTACGAGAACTTATCTGTTTTGTCAAACAAGTCTAATTATCGTTTAAATTTTAAAAAAAACCCACAAACTTTCAGTGAGAACTAATCTCCCAAATTTAACTTTGCCGTTGTTGTCGTGACCGGAAGTAACTAGTGTGACCACTTCCTGTGATGATGAACATCTTGAACTTTCTTGTATTGTAATTTGTCAAGCATAGTCATCTAACCGTGTCTCACTAAATACCGTTTGTAATTCATTTTCTTTGCTGTAGAGTGCGTAAAATACAGTATCCTGTTGATACTCGGGTGAAATGGATACTCGCATTACTCGGTTTCAAATGATTTCAATACTCGTATTATTATTTCGAAATCGAGCATCTGCGCAGAATGATTTTGCGCATCGGATTCGAACTCAGCTTTACCAATCAGATGGTTTTAGATAAACCTACACTTTTGTGTTCTATCTGTTAGACTGATCCACCAAGTATTTATTTTTTTAAAACAATATGACACTTGTAATAGGTACGTAATTAAATGTTATCCTGCCTCGACACAAATTCAGTAATTAAACGTAAGTACAATTATTACCAACATTAATAATTTAGTTATTATTTAAAATAAGTTAATTTACTATATTTTTTATAAAGATGGTAACCTATTAATATTTATTTAAATATAAGTAATAACAATTAAATAATAATTTAATGTTACTTTTTGTTAATGTGGAAATAAATGAATATTATTATTTTAAATTGAACTTGTTAACCAATCTAAATCATTTTAACTCAAAATCGTAATGTTTAATTAATGTGAAGTGAAAAATTAGAAACTAATATAACCAAAGTAGAAACACCGATCATTTTGTTAGGAATTGACACAACACTAACGAATATCGTTGTCCGAGGATTTTATTTCGAATTCATACTCGCACATTACCTCCTCCTTGTTCCTAGTTACGAGGATTTCGTCCGAATATTTTAATACGAAACCGTGGATTTTGATACTCGATTTTGATACCAAGGGGCGCCCACACTTTGTTGCCTTTACTTTCAGCTGTACAACCCCAATAAAAAAAAATATAGACCTCAAATGCTTTTGATTTTGATGTAATTGTAAATTAAAGTTCCCCGCACACAGTGTTCCCACAAAATTTTTTTGTTAACAATAAAATGAAAAAAAAAACTTAATTTCGTAAAAAGTATTTTATCTGTCAGAATAGTGCTATATGTATTCTTGGTTCAATTTATTATTAAACATTTAATTAAGCTTTATCTTTTTATTTTTAATTTCCATTTTACTCCATTTTAAGTTAAGACATTAAATAAAAAAAAGTGCGGCCCTCGCATCCATTGTCAAAAATAAAGTGACCCTTGGAGAAGTTGGCCATCCCTGTCTTACCCTATAGACCTATAGAGAAAGTTATGATGTGAAAAAACCAAGATGTCTGTCGTCTGTCCCAAACGAGTAGATATATTTAGCAGAATTTACAAACAAACTGGTCCTAAGACATGAAAATTACAATTGATTTGATTTACAGTTCCTATAAACAACTATAACATGATCTGTAAATAAAATAAACTATAGCCTACACACAAACTATATCACAAGACGAATTATATCAATGGTATATTTTTTATTTTTGACTTGCAAACCACAACATAACCTACAAATATCTCAGTTCAATTGGCCTAGTCTAATTGGACAAGTTCTATAAAAATACATCTTGAAATAGATGAAAATAAATAAAAGAAAATGATAAAAATTGAAAGTAATTTACAATAAAATAAAATACTTCATTTTTAATTTCGCGGGATAGGTGGAAAATCTTCAAAAGACAAAGGGAGCAGTAAAGTATTCAGGTATTTTGTCTATAATTAAAACAAATTTACTTGCAATAAATTAATTATATTTTGTAACATAGAAAACTTACTGTTCACGCAATCTGCCGCCGTAAAATATAACTACACGACACACAGATGCAGATTGTAAAATAGAATACGGTTAATGAATACTAAAAAACAAAAACGAACATTGATATAAACTTGATTTTGCCTTATAATATTTATTCTTAAAACGAGTTTATGACACAAGAGAAGAAACTTTAGATATTATTTAAATATTGTTTAAAAGAATCTAAGACAAAATGGTAGAATTTCACTTTTTGTTGAGGGAACTGCCAAACCCACATAATAAAATGATTGATCCAATTTGAAAATTATTATGAAATTTTGTGAAACGTTAAAAGCTTATTACTAAAAAGGAGTTCACTTGTGAGTGAGGGTGGAAAATCCTAGCTGAATCTAAATTTTCTCCATCTAGTCTTAGAGTAGCTCCTTATCTCATATTTCCCTTAAGATCTCTCTTAACCAACTCTTGTTCTCTTTTGACCCTGACGCTATTAGAATATTCCAGAACTCGAACTCTGGGGTTAAAGGGTAATGACCCAATAACACACAAAATGTATTTCTTGTTTTATTATATGAACTGAATTCCCTATGAATGTTTACCTAGTTTTCAAATACTTCATGATTATCAGTACACAACAAGAATATAGAATAAAATAATAATTTGCATTTATAATTTGATAAATCAATGGGTAAACTGATCTATTTAAGTCAAAAAACCTGTGCTACTATTTACCTTCAAATAAAAACAACATTATCGACAAATAGCTTACAACACTGTATGTGCTTCACTCTAGCGACTAACTGTTGAAATACTATCGACTGGCTGTAATACAAGAGCAAAGAAAACACAAAAAAAACTAAGAAACTACCATATAAATACATAATATAACTGTTTCTATATGGTTATGTTTATAGTAAAAATATTTCAAACAATTGCAGAAATGTAATGTGATAGAAAAGAAATCGCAAATTTATTTTGGTTAAAATGTACAGTTAATCGTAAAAAACATTCTCATTGAAACAGTTTTTAGTTTCGTATGAACATATGAAACAATTTTAAAACTCCAATATTGATGGGAGAGGACCGGTGCTTCTAGGTCTTATGGTACACCCATAGATTAAGTTATCAAGGCTTCGAAACTTCAAGTCTAGATCTTTAAACTATTAGCGAACAAATGTCCTCTCCCTATTTTTTAGAAAAAAATAATCATAAAAATTATATTTATTTTGTCCCATATTTTGAGAAAGTTATATGGTGGGACAAAAATATCGATATAGTATATTTTCCTCAGTGCTTTTAAAGGTGAAACATTTCTGTCATCATCCTCTTACAAAAAAGGGAGAGAAGAACATAAAATAAAGACCCTTAATCCTTGAGAAATGGTATCAGTCAGAAAAAACCAAAAATTGGTCAAAAGAATTGTGATAGATCCTAACCCAATACTACATTATAAAAAGGTGTAGGTTCAGCTAGGATCCTTCAGGATTGCTACTCTTATACTTATTTATAGTGGGCCCTTCAGGACAATTTTGATATAAATTGAATAGCAATTAGTGAACTATCTAAACAAAAACAGATATTTAAAAATTTTATAGGATGGGCATTGAATGTTTTGTTTTTTATTGCAACTTCACTTGAAATATTTCCATTTTTTATTGTAACTTCATCCCTTTACAAAAAAAAGGGTGAAAAGAACATAAAATAATATTAAATTATTATTGTAATCTTGAATAAGTCAATTATTATTGTAATCTTGAATAAGTTTAATACTATTGTTCAGTTTATTTAATCCAATTTTGTTTCTGTTTTTCCCTCCTTGTTGATTAAAGTTGGAAAACCTCTCTATCATCATGGCCTTATAAAAAGAGGAATAAAATAAAATAAAATAAATACCCCGCAGCTCTTGAATGCTCTAATAGCATCGGGGTCGGAAGTGAGCAAGAGTTGCTCAAAAGATACATATGAAAGAGAGGCATCCAACCCAAAACTGTATAAAAAAAAGATGTAGATTCAGCTAGGTTTGTAACATTTAACATTTTTGCGTCTCTAAGTTTGGTTAGTACTTCGTTTAATATATGATGTAAGCGAGATATGATGTCGGGAAATTTATGTCATCTCTCGTATTGCAATTGTATATTCAAAGCCTCGTATGGACGGACAGACAATGTTCCAAAATTGGTTAATGTTATAGAATCGCGATTAAATGATTTGTATGAATGAAAAAGTTTAAACAACGTATTAACAATAATACAATACTGCACCATTTTAAAATAAATAAATAAATTGTAAACTTTTATAATAAATAACTTAATTTAAGAAAGAATAGTTTTCCTTAAAATTAAAACATATTAAGAGAGTGCAGTGTGTAGTGTATATGACACTACATTTGTCAAAACTTTTGTATATCTTGGAAAACAATTTGTAGGGTATAAATGCGCACATTTTTGTGGCGTTTTGGCTTTGGTTCACATTTCTTGATTCCGACATAGTAACTCCAAAATCTTTACTTCAAATTTTTTAATTTTTTTATTACATATATGAAATTTATGCCCCCTTCTGAGAAAAATGATATATAACAAGTCGAGTTTTGAATTACTAACATTTTACTTATTCTTCAAAATGTAACTTTTCGAAAGTTAAATACTTTTTTAGCAATTTTTATTCACAAATGAATTCCAATGAAGGAGTCTCCACTCGCTACACTCATGTCGATGATTCAGCCTTATATTCTGATACAGATATCACAAAGCTATTTATCTATTTATCATTCTTAAATGTTTGGAATGATTTTAATCAAATCTGATATGTGATCATATCTCAGACTTTTTTTCTATTACTCAAAATTAGAGCTTAGCTGACATTGAAAAAAAAAAAAAAAAAAAATTGCCCAAGTGTAGCTTTTAAAGACCCAAATAAAGTTTAGCCAACTCTCCAAAAATTCTGGTTTGGGAGTTATCGGTAAAAAAATTTCCTTTAGGTCTGTTATAAAATAAATGATGTAATTTTTCAAAATTGGCTTTACCAATTTCTATAATTTAATGTTACAACAGTCGGTACATTATGGAATTCCATGATAGTGGAAATAATGAGACGATTGTTCTATTCCACAAAACAGCTTTAATAGCGACATATGTTTCGCACATTGCTTGAAAATGCCTAACGGCGAAACATATGTCGCAATTAAAGTTGTTTTGTGGAATAGAATAATCGTATCATTATTTCCTTTACCAATTTCATTCAAATTTTGGTGAATTGTGAAGATTATTGACCTAAGCTCATGTGAAAAATTGTAAGTAAAAAAATATTACAGTTCAGGAATAATCGGCAAAAAAAAAAAAAAAAAAATTAACCTTGACTGCCATTGTTCTAAGATTTATTTGAATAAAATATGATTTATTTTGGGGACATGTTTATGGTACAAGCAAAAATTGTTTGGGCTCTATTTAAATATATAAGTAATTTTTCAAAGACGTCGTGCTTGTTTAATTTTCACTTTTAAACTGTAATTTTTACTATGATTAATAGTTTTATTTGATTTTGGAAATGGTTTAGTGACAAAGTTAGTAGTCATGTTTTGGTACAATTTATTTTTTAAGAAGTGAGTCAGCTGTCAGTTTTTGTTATACCATTATGGTAACGCTTTAGGTATTTAATGGTAACAATTTCTCTCTTTGTTTTGAAATGAATTTTATTCTATTTTTGAATAAAATGCTTGAAAGTTCAATCTTTGCATTACAAATTTGTAATTACGAAAGGAATGCTTAGGTAGTTAAATAGACGTGTATTTTATATTACTCTCCAAACCAGAAGTTATGTACAACAGAAGTTTGAGATGATAAGTGCTGAAAACTGAGATAAGGTAGGCCTAGGCAAATATTAGGATAATATAACCAAGTATAAACTGATAGAAGGTGATTGTCAGGTACATTACTCCACAATAGACTTCTGTTTTACTTAAAGGGTTTTATTTAATGGGATCAATATATTTTGATTGTTTATCACAATGGATAAAACACCAACTGTTCGTAGTAATCGAAATATTTATTTGACTGTGTTTATCGGTAAGTATATTTTAATTTATTTATTATAATAATTAAAGTAATAAATGTGATTGATAACTGGACCAATGTTTGTCAGTAATGACTTGTTTAACTAAAGAGATATATTTAGTTATGTATTTGACCACTTCAATCTACATACTGTATATCAGAAGAAATTTATTCATAATATCACTAGAAATCGGCATTCATGCCACTGTATCTGAGAATATTACCTTTTAATTTTTTGTACTTTAATTACTATTTTTATAGGCAGCGAGAATAAACCATTTTAATATAATATATATAAAACACATCTAAGAAATTGTACATATTTTCAATTCCAAAACCTATCACAAATGTATATACAAAATTTATTATTTTTTGAACTTAAAATATTTAATCAAATTTCGAAAGATAAATGATAAAATGCAACATTCAACCAGTTTTTAAAGTCAATATAGTATAATTTATACCTTTTTCGCAAAAGGAAGATTGTTAATCACATATTATTAGCATTCTAAATTGTAAGGCAATATTGTATTTTAAATATTCATTCATTCTATCAGACATAGTCTCAATTATGCTTTATACAGTAGCAAAGATAAATCTGATCTTTGTACTAAATATTTTATATTGATTTATTAAACATAATGGAAAAAGTCTTTAAAACTGGAAGAAATTCTTTGCTGAAGTTCGTTCTTGCATAGAGTTTCCTTCTTTATTGACGATGTTCTCAAAATGTGTTGATTCATTGTTACTTTCTGGAAATCATGATGGTACTGATTCGCCTCTTAGAGCTAAATGTCTTAAAGAAATGGTTAACGCCTTTCCATCTTGAAACTCCAACAGTAGCATATTGAGGGCGTTTGATTCTATTAAAATTACTTCATGGCCAAGTGACTCATATTTATTATTTCTTACTTATTTTTTCAGTAGAACCGGACCTGAATTTGTTAACAAAGTAGGTAAAGCAGTTTCAGAATTCGTTCTATGACGATGATGCAACATTCTCTCATATGGAGTAGCATTTGTTGATGTTCGCAATAACGAGCGGATTCCACTTAACGATTTTTGCAATGCATTTTCTCATTGACTCACATCCAGATTGTTAGTGTTAAGCTACGAAAAAATGGCTGTCAAAATTATTCCGTTGTACCGTTCCATCTGTCAATTCCCTTGTGGTTTATAAGGAGCAGAATGACTGGTAGAAATTCCCCTTGAATGTAGGAATGATTGCAAGAAAAAAAGAAGAACCTCGATCAGAGTGTATCTACGAAGGCATGCCGAATACAGAAAAATTTCAGAAAGCTTTTTATTATAGTGTTGCATGACATATCAGGACAAGTGAATGCAAAGGGATATCAGGAATATTCATCAACTACTGTGTGCATTTAGTGATTTCTAGTGTTAGATAGTAATGGTCCTTTGAAATCAACACTGACTCTTTTAAATGAAATTGTGGCTTCATTGGAGAAGTTTTATAAAACTGAGGTTTTATTCCTACACATGTAGAACAAGATTACACCATCTTCTATTGAATAAACTAGATTATGACAACAAATCTAATGCATCATTCTAGTAACTCCAGGGTGACAGAGGGTTTTCTGTATACCACTAAGAGAATCTAGATCTAATGCTCCACAAATTCTAGAAAAACTGTCAGCAACAACATTTTCTTTACCAGACCGATAAACTATATAGTAGTGTGACCGTCTCCACTTCTTTTGACCAGCTGGAAGCTCCGGCTGGCTGGATACTGCGTACACTTTAGCCGAATCTTGTCAGGATGGGCCAAGGAGTCGGGTTTGGACGCTAATGAACGCACGCAACGCAAGTTAAATTAAATGTTCTCTATTATTTTAGCGCTGAATTAGAAGATTACAGAAATAATTATAATTTAGAAAAAAGACATAACGGCTAGATAAAAGCCTTAATAGTGGCTGAAAAGCATAGCAATTAATTATATAACATGTGGCCTAAATTGAATTAACCTCGTCCCGTAGCGGTCTGCCGTTCAACTTCCTCCTCGCGGCTCTCGGAGCAGACTTTCTCCCGGATCGCTGGTTCAAGCCCTCCACTCCTCGTCTCTCCCCCTTCTTGATATTGCACTGCTTAATAAAATCGCAAGTGCCAATACATTATTTATGATTTAGAATCCCTTTTCATTACATCCAAATTTATACTTATTATGGTTTTTATTCTGTGGGCTCCTTGGCTGGGCCACAGTAGCAGTAAGAAAACAATTCCAATCTCTACCAAAGAATCTTTTAATTTTACTAGAATATTTTATATCAAACATAGACTTGACAGATTTTTGGTCAGAGATAAGTTTGAAGTGTCTTCCGGTGAGATAACGTCACTACTTCCATAATGCTTCAACTATAGCTTGAGTTTCTTTTTTAACAGATGAGTGATCTTGAAAAGAATGATACAAGCCTACTGGACTGAGAAAGAGTGGCAACAATAGCATATTCTGAAGAGTCTGTTTTCATTTCAAATTGAATATCCTCTTCTAAAGAGGTTACTACTGTATTGGCTGTTTAAATTGTCGAACACTAAAATGGTTTCAGAAAACATTGGAATAGCTTAACAGTTTGTTAGTAACATTAATTTTTTGAAAATGTTGATACAAATTTTGAGTAGTGTGCCAACATACAAATAATACGCATAAGCGATGAATCTTGTGGATAAAGGTAATTCAGAAGTGGTTTTAATCTTTCTGGATCTAACCTTATAATTTTATTTTGAATAAACTTTATAAAAAAATATTAATGAAATATTTTCTCATCTACTTTCTACTAGGAAACAGCTAACAATGAGAATATTGATCAATATGTACAGCAGTTAAATTTCTTAAGCAGAGATTGCAATTTTAAAGCTATAACTTTAGAAGAATAGAGGGACACTTTTATTTGTATCTCTTTTATTAGTGGACTCACATCTACAATAATAAGGCAACGTCTGCACTGATATTGGAAGAAGTTATTGATAAAGCAAATCAATAGAATCTCCATAAAGACAATCTGAAGTTTATTTTCATGCTATTCAAAACACTGTTACTTTAAATTCAATAACACTCTATTTACAGTCAAAAACATGTAATAAAACTTCAACTTTAGTAGCATCTCCATAACAAAATGTTACTTCTGTGTATAGACCACTTCCAAATATAGAAGATCTTATTTCAAAAATCATCAAATTTACTCTATTCGTTATTGTTGATCTTCAGAACGTTTTTACCGAATTCCGATTAAAGAAAAGGGTAAACGAAATAATGTATTAGAAGCAGCATGGTTTTATTGGTTTTGCTGGATATCTTTTGGAGTAATTAATGGTGTTGCATGTTTTCAGCACGTAATTGACAAAATTATAAAAAGAGGAAATATAAACGGAGTTTTGGCCTACCTCGATGATGTAACAAAATGTAGAAAAAATTAAGTCGAACATGATAGGAATTTAGAACAATTTTTAAAGGTTGGGGAGAAGTATCGATTAACGATTACTATAAACAAATCTAAATCTAAATTTTCTGTAAAGTCAATAAATATATTACGATATAGTTTGTTTGTTTCCTATGGCGACTTCACGGATTTCACTCCATCAATTTTCTGGCGTCCCAATACAGCTTATGTATGTTCTGTGATCTTCTCTGATCAGCGTCAAGCTTACAGCATACTGTTAGATGATCCTTATTCATTACAGAGTTTGTGTCGTGGCTCAGGGTACATTCGTCAGAGGATAAAATCTTCATTTTGTGCAGATGAGCTGCCAAGCAGTCATGTCCCGTATTTAGGCGGAATGCGGCCACCGCCTCTCTTCTTGGCTTACACCTATTCTTCTCCCAGGTCTTCCCTATATCTTGCCACATCCTCCCTTCAGAGATGATTTTTGTCCTTTGGTAGAACTCGCTGGTTGTCTCCTTCTTAATTATTGTTTTGGCTGTCAGAGTGTTCAGAGCTGCTTTCCCATGTTGGAGCTGTGTTCCCTTCTTTGCCATCTCGTTCCTCAATATTCCAACGTGAGAGGGAACTCATTGCAGGCATATACGTTTCCCCAATCCTTGCAGACATTTGATAATTTTTTGAGCATCATTTACAGTTTTGCTATTTACTCTTGTAATACCTAAAAAAGTTAATCCAATTTGAATAATGAGAAATAACCGGGAATCGAGATAGTTAAATGGGAGGGGAGAAAACGTAAGTCGAAAACAAGACTTATGTCTTTAAAAAATTAAGAATAAAGTAAATTCAATCATTATAGATTTCCAAACACAAATAAATAATTTCGTGTGTGAATGTAAATTTGTAAAAAGGACTAGTTGTCATGCGCGTAGTACTGAACAGTGCATTCGATGAAACAGATAATGCTGATACGGCGAGATTTTGAATAAAGTCCATGATACCGGAAGGGTGAACCCTGAGACATTAACGGAAGGAAGATTTCCACCATGAGGTGACAGTCCAGTTTGGAGTGTTGAACAGAATGGTCGTATTTTAAAAGTCTGAGTAAAAAACGTGGAGAAGATAAAAATGTGTTTTTTGAGTCTAGTTTGAAGTGTTAGAATGAACAGTTGTATTTCAGAGTGTTAAGAAAGAACTTGGAGAGTAATGATGTATGTTTGTCGAGTTGAATGTAGTTCAAAGACTTTAGTGGAAAGAACGGACATAGTGTGATGTAATAATTTGATGTAGAACAATAGAAAGTATAAAGAGTTTAATCATCGGTCGATTAAGGGTGAGAGTATGTTAAAACTCTGTTTGAACAGTTAAATTGGTTAGACGTTTTCACGCGAATAGACAATTGACAATTAGCGTGTGTTGTGACAATGTGGTCGGATAATGAACAATTATAAATTGTAGAATGGACTAGTGTATGAACAGATTTTCTTTTATAAACATTTGTGAAGTGCACATACAATTTCGCCACGGACACAAGACAGCATTTTTAGGACGCTGTGGGAACATTTTGAATTATGTACAATGTGACTATGGTCTGGTAACTGGTGTTAAATAACACATTATATTTACTCTGTTATTGTATAGAAATTTACAATGTTTAGTATTTTGATTTTTATAATATAAATTTGAGGTGTAAAGGATAGTAATTTCTTTTTATGTACAAGAAAATTAAATGTCTAATGACGCATTTATCCTTATTAAAGGAACGTAAAATTCATATTAAAAGAAAAGCAGATGTTTTCAATTTGCTTTTATTCATAAATTCATTCAATTCAATTTTTTTGTTGCAACATAGAGTCAATTTTAAATTCAAGGAATAATAGATCAGTTCTCCTTCTGAGAAAATAAAAAATAATTTAACTAAGATGATAATTATAGTTATTTTCATGATATGTCTCTATATCATATGTTAATGTATAAAAAATAACTTGTCTTTAATAAACTTATGTAAAATTTCAGCATACAAAAGAGTTCTTCATTTGAAACCTAGAATCACTGTGGAGTACCCTTTTAAAAGAACCCATGCTGAGATATTATAATATTTAACTTCTTTTCTTTTTCAAAATTGGTAGACGAAAGCTACATGGCGCCCATAAGCTGAGCAAAATTTTAAAATCATAGTAAAATAAAAACAATAATCTTAAATTCATTTTATTTTTATGTAATAAAGTAATTTTATATAAAACCTTAGATTTTATATTTATTACACTCTTTTATATTAGGATATACCATTCAAAATAAAATTACAAGACCTGATCCAGAAAGACTTGAACGTCTTCTGAATTACACTTATCCACAAGATTTATCATCACTTAAGTGTATTATTGGCTTGTTTGCACACTACTCAAAGTTTGTACCAAAATTTTCAGAAAAATTATTGTTACTAACAAATTGTAAAACTTTTCCAATGTCTCCTGAATCCATTTTAGTGTTTAACAATAATTTAAAACAAGACATGCAACTTCTTTAGAAGAGGATGGTTCGTTTGAAGTGGAAACAGACACTTCAGAATATGCTTTTTCTGCTACTCTTTCACAGTCCAGGGGGCATTGCATTATTATTGATGTGAGCTCATTAATAAAATAGTTACGAATAAAACTGTCCCTATTTTCATCTAAAGTTACGACTTGAAAGTTACAATCTCTGCTTAAGAATTTGAGCTACTGTAAATATTGATCAATATTTTTATTTGTTGGCTGTTTTCTAGTTGCAAAAGTAGAAGACAGGAAAATATTTCAAGTTTATTCAAAACAATATTAGCACTTTCATAACTATTACAATCTAATTTATATTCATAAACTGATTGTATTATGTAATAATAATAAGTTTTAAATTGAGTTTTTTATTATCTGTTTCAATGCATTCTTTAAAATTATCAAACGATTTCTCCCAGTGATTCCGTTTGTGTACTACATTTATCAAGCTAGGATTAGTTGAAAATCTTTCAAGTTAAAAGAGTCCAACCCTCAATATGCTATTGTTGAGTTTTAACATGTAAGGAAATAAACTGTTTCTCTGAGACGTTTAGCTCCAAACGACAAGTACCATCACGATTTCCAGAAGATAAAAATGAATCAATCAATAGATTTTGAGAACATCGTTAATAAAGAAGGAAATTCTATACAAGAACAAGCTTCAAGAAATTAATTTTTAATGAGCGAGAACCTGTAGATGATCATCAAGACCAAACAACTTCCTATGCATCTTTTAGATTATGAGTTTAATTAATTAAGTGGGGAAGAATATGATGTAATTTATACCTCTTAGTAAAAAGATTGTTAATCACATGTTCAGTTGTTAGACCACATTGTATTTTAAATATAAATTAAATCTATCAGATATAACGCCATTATGTTTAATAAAGCTTTATAGGAAATTTTCATCTGATCTTTGTATTAATTATTTTATACCAGTCAATAATAGCATGGATATTTAGTTTAAAAGATGTGGACCGCTAACTTAGAATAATATTATTCATATTAACATGGTGTTTTGTAATGGATGTAAGATATGTAAACGTGTCTTTGTACGTGTACGCGTGAGTATGGGTGGGTGTATGCTCGCAGATTAGAGACAAGCTACCATTTATTTATTGATTAAGAAAATATTTATGTCAGATTTAAAGTAAGCAAGTTAAAATAATAATTAATGTCTGACAATTTTTCCATGGTTTTTGTAATTTTAAATTTTAACTCATTACAGATTAATGTCTTTTGAAGGTTACATTGTAAGTCAATGACTAATATTTCAGCGTTAGAATTTATTATTTATTGAAATTATTCATTTTTTATTTCTTGAAAGGTATGTTTAAAATGTATATAGCCTATTGTATTGTTATTATATTATTTTTGCTAAGGTTGTTTTAATTAATTTGTTTTTGAAATTGTACAACAAATGTTATTATTTGAATTTTTAATATATAGTAGATGACTTACTAAAAATAAAAAAGAATAGTAAACAAAAAATATTCTTATTTAATCCTTTCTGATTATAAATAAATTTTCATGTATTATTTTCTTCTTAAGCTTTTGAAATACTAGTTTGTTTGTGTAATAAAGTAGACATTTTTTAAAAACATTATGTTTGCGGAGCCGAGCCCCAATCTTGGGGAAAGCGGACTAACCAAACCCTTTCTAATAGAAAGAGATTGGATTTTTCACTTACTTTTTTATACATCCATGCATGATGCCAAAGCTTAATCAAAGATAATTATTTGCCTCTATCTCTTAAAAAATCCTGGTTTTGGAATTATCATTCAAAAGCAAAAATAAAATATGGATGTCGTTTTATAAAGTCAAATAACTCAAAGTTTTTCCAAGTGATACAGTTTTTGTAATTTGTCACCTATTTCGGTTACATTTTCATTTTAATTCCCTATATTACATACTTCGTAATGTGTAATACTAAAGAGTTTTATTTCAAAAATATATATTGAGGGAAGGAAGGTGCAAGTAATTTCAAATTTTCGGTTATAAAAATACAATAAATTAGTAAAAACATGCTTAGTATTTAAAAGAAGAATCATTAATGCATTTTACGCACTATAATCTTTATTTTTATCTGTTTAATTTTTATCTATACTAATCCTATAATTAATTGTCATGGTGTTACACCTGTCTGAATTCGAGAATTGTTTATTGGAGAATATTGTACTCACCTTCGCTTTTGAGTCATGTTTTCTGGAAAACTATTAAATTTTCGTATAGGACATTTTGTATGTAGAATTTCATTTTCATTCTCTTGGTCATTATTGTTTTTTATATATCTTTAATATTTAAGGTTATTACAAAAAAATATTCGATTTTTTTAACTTTAATCCAGTTAAAAAATAAAAAGTGGTCAATACGCACACCTAAAAGATTTAAAAAATTTATTCTACACAACAAATGCTAAAACTTCTTAACAACCATAAAAATTAGGAGTGATTTAATCCAAACTCAAAATTCCTGACGACTCTATTAAATATCAATATGGATTTACTTTTTCAGCTAACTTACCATTTTTTGCTGTTGGACATGCAGCAGGATGGTCGTCTCCTTCGATACCCATCATAATATCAGATGATTTCTTCCTCAAAATAACTCCAGACCAAGCGTCATGGATGACCTCGCTACTACCTCTTGGAGGTTTTGTTGGACCTTTAATATCTGGAACATTGTTAGACGTCGTGGGTAGGAAATGGACAATAACAGTTAATATGGGTGTGGTAAGTAAATACAGCTGTTGAAAACACAAATATTAATTGGTTAAAACTTTTAAAAATATTTACACACCTGTTCAACTCTTCTCGAATTATGAGATTCCTGTATGGGGAAATTTACAAAACACAATGTGAAGTGTGTATTTATGTTGGAAAAAAAGTGCGAGACATTTTACTAGCTTGTAATTTTTTGAATCTATCTCCCTATATTCTACTATATATACTCTTTTTTTTTTATTGTGCAGTATGTACATTTGTATTGTCATTATTTATTACAGATATAGATATATACCTTCTATTAAAAGACATAAGTATGGATGAATCTAACACCAGAGAAGGTGTTTTGAGATTCAAAAGGTTTGAAAAGTATAGAAAATTGTTATGCCAAGCTAATTCTCTTCATGAACAAATTCATTAACAATTTTAAGGAAATTCAGGACACAAGTCAACATTTAAACACAGTTTGGAAAAGTTTTTTTGGTTATATTGCAGTATATGCTTTTGTTGCAGTACTATCCATTTATTTTGGGCCTTGCTCGAAAACCAAAACTTGTCTGTAACTAAAAAAAACTGTGCCAGGCATATGAAATCAAGCTATGCTGAAAAACCAAGAAGATATGGTAATGTTTCTGGGACAAGGTCATTGACCAGGCTAATGACTTGGTTAAATGCCATTGGTTGAACTAACCACAGGAAAGAGTGGGCAAGGAAACCTCACTTGTACAACTTTTTATAAAATTTATTGATTTAGTGTTTGCTTAATACTCAACCTCTGAGGATGGTAACTATGTTACTAAAATGTACATTAGAAAACACAAGTTTGTTCTATTAAATTGTGGTATTGGGTTTGATTTCAATCTCTAACTTGACTTTGTTAAATATTTGTAAAAATGTCTCAAGCAATACAAAACCATTACAAAATGTTTATGAGAGAATGTTTTGACTAATACGTATCTTCAGGAGCTCGCTCATAGTGAATATGAGCATGGCATATGATAATTGGATCAATATATTTTTTTCATATAGTTTTGGGTTAGATCCATTTTTTCTATCAGGTGTTTTTTGACTAACTTTTGTTCTTTTCTGACTCTTGTAATCCTCAATTTTTAACTTTAGCTTTGAAATGAAAGAAATATTTGCTTTGAGATTTGAAACATGAAAATAAACAGGGAATTTTATGATTGGTCTAAAGAAAAGACAATGTAAGTCAATACTTAAATACATAAGACAATGACTGTAAATAATATTTGAGACAAGGGGGAATAAAAAATTGAAATAGATTTCCAAAATATAAGTTTAAGGCAGAAAATGTTTGGTTATAAGGTATAATAAATTTTAAAGTGAGATATTGTATTGTGAAAATAGACAATGCTTGTCGTCAAGCAAATGATTTGGACAGTGTCCGTGGGACCAGAAATGTGAACGTATTGAGATTTGCTGACTAAGTAGATCTGAAAAAAGGATGCTTAGTTGTGAAGCAAGTGAGAGTTGGAAGTTGGAAGGGAACCTTTGAAGTGAGTAAATGGTAAGACGTATTTTTGATAGGAAATAGTTGAGAACAATGTAGTTATGTTTGAGTGATTTTTTGAACTTGAGAACAATTTAAATTAATGTCTAATAGTTGGGAGAGGGAGATTGAGATGATTGGACGTATTTTAAGTCTCAAGACAGTGAACTTTTATAAGTGTGGTGAGAACAATGATTTCCACGTGTCCGATAAAAAGTGAGATGATCGAATCGGGAAATATAGACAAAACCGTAATGTGTTAATAGAGAACAGTTTAAGTAAAACGTTAATAGATATTTTGTTATTTGAATAATAGAAAATGAACTTTATAAAACGGGAAAGCGAATTGAAGACATCAGCGTCTGAACAAAGGGACAGAAACAACATCCACGAGGCTGCAGGACAAAGTGTCTTCAAGATAATGTGCTTTTAAAATAGAAGAAACTTGATTGGTATCCACGTTAAAACTCTTATTCCAAAATTATGTTTAGTATGAATTTAATAAAGAATGTTTAGTTTCAGGAAAACAAATAAGGATTACTTATTTACCAGACAACCACTGATATTAGTACACTTAGAAAAGAAACACAACCCTGAGAGTATTTCAACTTAAAATAAATTTTTTATTTTTCAAAATTGGTAAGCTTTAAGCTTCCTGGCGCCCTTAGCTGAGCAACTGTTTTATAAATTCTTAATGTTACAAAGTGTCAATTTTAAAATCTATCAAATCAGTAGTTTAACACCTTAACACCCACTCCTTTTTTATTTAATATTTACACTCTGAAGCTATTAGAGTATTCGAGGGCTGGGGTCTTTATTTTATATGCTTTTTTCACCTTTAAACAAAAAAAAATGATTAATATATTTTTTTACAGACATTGCTCGGATGGATTATCATGGCATGTGCATGGTCGGTAGACATGTTGTATATTGGCAGATTTCTCTGTGGATTCACTGTAGCAATAACATTTACAACTGTACCTATCTATATTGCTGAGATTTCAGAGGTAATTTTATACTGCAACATACTTAATATTACATATTAAGTGCTGGCAAGTAAAATATCATTTGTGCTTGATTTTTTCCATTGTTTGTTATTCAGGGTCATTGAAAAACCTATCTGTGATTTCATGGTTAATTTAGTTTATGATTTAAAAAAAAAGTTATTTAATGGTTGAGATAAAAAAAAAAATGGGAAAATGGCAAAAATACTTGGTTTAGTATTATAAAGATATTTAACTCTCAATATATTAACCTTATTCTGAAAATCAAATTATATAAACAAATCAATATACAAATAAACTTTAATGTAATAGCAGATATTTCTTGTTGAAACTCCATATTCAAGGATAAAATAAAGCAAAAGCTTAAAGTTTCAAATATTTATTAGTATAATGAGCTACAATTGTTTCGCCTTGCGGCATCGACGGGCTACTGTTTTGAATAGTTGTCTATACCTGTAAATTTTCAGTAGACCGTCGATGCCGCAAGGCGAAACAATTGTAGCTCATTATACTAATAAATATTTGAAACTTTAAGCTTTTGCTTTATTTTATCCTTGAATATACAAATATTTACAACACCATTAACCTCTAGGGCCTCACATTGTGAGTGCAGGTGTGGCGGACCTGAGGACCCTAGTTGGATCTATTCCTTTAACGGTGTAGTCTTAGGTTAGATCCCTGTCTTTCATCTTTGCTAACAGGTCTCTCTTGACCAGCTCTTGTTCTCTTCCGACCCTGACGTTATTAGAGTATTCGACGGCTAGGGGGTCTTTATTTATGCTCTTTTCTTATTTTTTTATAGGATGATGACTGAAAGGTATTTCACCTTTAAACAAGGAAAAAAATACAATCATTATTTATTTTCATTAAATTACAAGTTTAAAAAATTTTCTTTACAAAATTAAAATTTTACTATTAATTAATGTCTCTTTATCTTGTGTTATTCTGATTAGTTGGCGGTTGTTAATTATTATATATATCTTTAGTTTTAAATACTGATAACTAAACATGGAATAATTAAACTACAATGTCTTATTAGTTAAAAGTTTTTGTCCAAATTTCTTATTATTGAAATTTTAATTAATTAATGTTGAAACTAAAGTTCATTATTTTGTAACACGGTCCTTTTAATATTATTTTATAATACTGTAATTAGTTCATTATTATTTGAAATTTTATACTTTTTAGCTTTATTTATACAAAACGATTTTTTTACCTTAACTTCAACACATTTTAATAACGGCAACTCTTAGGGTACGAACAGAACAAGTGGGTCGTGGTGGAGGTGGAGGTTGCGGTGGATGCTACTAGTTAAGTCGCGGTCGATGTCGACAGCACATAGCAAGGAGGTTACCTGCACTGCTCAGTCGAGCTAGGACCACTGTCAAGTGGAGTAGTTTGATGAAAATTGAATGACAAAAAGATTGTGCTTTTGCGATGTTGTGTGAGTCAAGTGATGATAGTGATGAAATGTCAGCTGTCACCAAGTGGTGGCTGATAGGTAATATACTCACAATACGAGAGTGAGCTGCACAATTGTTAACAGATCTTCCTTGTTCTTTGTTAACAGACGCCAGACGTGTTCTATGCGAGCTGCTGTGGAGGGGGATGGCAACTTGGCCTTGAACGCACCAATCACAGAGAAGCATCCTTGTAGACCACGCAGTAGGCATCCATGCAAAAACAAACTCATTTGATTTTCAAAAGCATCGATGTAAACCTCCTGGATGGCATCGCGCTAAACCTCCACCGCGACTTACCTGCTCTGTTCTCTTCCATTCTCTACAATGTGTTTGTTTTACATGGATGTTGACATCGACCGCGACTTAACTAGTAGCATCCACCGCGACCCACTTGTTCTGTTCGTACCCTTACTTTTCTACTGAATTTTTAATAGAATTTAACTATTCACTCTTCTTACAGACAATTGGTACTTTTACATTATATACTCTACCAAAAAAAAACTTTTCATTAATTTTTTTCTAACATTGCAGATTTAGTTTCATTCTGTCTTGTTGACCATTTTTAATACCAGCGTCCTTTCGAATTATACTGTGGCTTCAGTTTTTGGTAACCTTTCATGCTTGTTATGGCATATGAATACTATTAACCACAATTGGAACTTTTCTTTTTAGTCCAATCAGAACACAGTATTTTATAATATCTCTGTCATTTTTTATATTTAACACTATTATACAATTTAAATCTATAACTAAAAATATTTATTTATTTATTATTTTACTATATTATTTTGTTTATTAAACTGCCTTCAATTATGTTAAAAAAAGTTAACTTCTATATTAAAAAGATTTCAACCAATACCGTTGCTCTCAGCTGTTCCCTGTGTATTTTTTCTGATTCATTAAAATCATTAGTTCAAATCCATCATGGCCGCCGTTGTATAAGTTATACTGCTGTTGTATCATTTCCATCTCCTACATGTTTATTTAATAGATTTACTTTTATTATTATTATTTTACTTTAATTTGTGTTTCTAATATCCAATAGACAATAGATCATGTATATAAGACCAAGAGGTTTTTCTCCTTAAACAAGAAAAAAAAAAGTGAAATACTTCTAGTTATGCTAGAAAAAAAAATTATACTTCTTTTACTAAGAAATCCTGAGACACGATATCATGAAAACCCAAAATAGAAATTTTGTGAAATTTTTCTAACTTGAGCTCTCTTAAAGTGTGTAAAATTATTTATTTATTTTTGATACAGCAAACTTTTAAATGTGTTTTCTTTCACTATTCAAAAAATCAGAAAACTAACAAATTTGAAGGTATCTTGGTGATTTTGGAATTAAAGTGTTCGGAATTTGATGTTATTAAAAAGGATATGTAAAAAACTCAATTTTTAAATTTTTTGACAAATCCTTCCTTTATATAAATTCCATATTGCCTTATGGAATACAATAAGTTTATTACTAAATTACTTACGTCTTAGCAATCTTATGTTTAGTATTTATTAATATTTAATAGAAAATAATATAAAATAAAGTTTTATTTTATATTATTTTCGACTTGTACTGCAGTACCAAACATTTTATGTTTATTTATTTTTGTGAAATGTGTATCAGTGTGTTGTGTAAACGTGTTGTTTCATCTGATGATGGTATATGTTATACTGAAACAGCTGTTATGAAATATTAATAAATACTAAACACAAGATTGCTAAGACGTAAGTAATTTAGTAATAAACTTCCTTTTTAATTTCCACATCAGATATCAGTTATCTTAAATTTGTTAATTTATTACATATGTTTTTATTTATATATGTTGCATGTCATAGCTCTTTGAACTATTACTTTGAAAAATAAAACATATCAAAATTAAACACATGAAAACTATGAGAAATATACTTGTAAATTATTTTTAATGAGCTGGGAAATAACCGGTAACTACAAAAATATCTTCAACTCAGATAAACAATACATGCTCTTAGATATTATGACTGGTAGAAATAAGTCTGTCACCTAATTATAAGACCAACTACTACTGGACTCATTTAAGTAATAAAATTTGTGGATCATTTATTTTAATTTTATTTTACCATCTCAACATGTCCTTTCCTCCTGTATAGCTCATAAATATTAATTTTCCATTATTTTCAGCCTAATATGCGAGGACTTTTAAACAACCTTGCTCTTGTCACTCGCTGCATGACAATACTTTTCGAGTACAGTGTCGGACCATTTGTCAGTTACTTTACACTCATTATGTTGTCAAGTATCGTCCCAGTCCTCTTCTTCATCTTGGTGTTCTGGATGCCTGAATCTCCGTACTTTCTCGTTGCAAAAGGCAAGAAAGATGAAGCTGCAAAATCATTGACTTGGCTGCGAGGAGAAATGCCTCAAAATATTTTGAATAAAGAAATCAGTGATATTCAGGTATGTTGAAACTTTCAGTGTTCATAATATATGCAGACTTATTTACTGGAATCAAACAATTTATTAAAAAACTTATATGTTCATATTTGTTTTTATTATTGTTAGACGTGATCTGTCGTAACTTCAAATGATTTTTTGTGTGCTTTCATATTTTTACTCAGCCTCCTCAGTTATACAGAGTGATCCATTAGTTTCCATATATAAAGTACACGGTTCATATAATACATTAACCCATTGGCCTAGTCTTTTTCGGAAACTTTGCTTGACCCTAAACTAGCAATTAAAATGGCTGATTTTGTACATTATTAGAAAAATATAAATAACTTTTGATTCGTAATTGTGATTTTAGTTCTGTTTTCACCATTTTATTCTAAATTAAATTCTCTCTATAACAAATATAAGTTACATACAATAACGATTTTCTATATTTTTTATTTACGAAACACAGCACAACATAAGTATTCACTAAAACAGTAAACAAAACAAATGTTTATAACCTAATCAGAACACAGAAGTCATCTGTTTATTTGATACGTTGCTTACAAGTGTTGCCAACATCAAGTAATCTAAATATTCTAAAAGTATAATAACGATATCATATTATAAACTGAATAAATCTAGTTTATATCACACACGTTCGTAAGGTTCCACTGGGACTGCGCGTGAACACTGCTCATAAAAAAGTGCAATTTAATTACATTTTAATCGTAATTTTCACAATAAAATGCAAAGAAACCATTCTCATTGGATGCTGCTGTCATCTAACACATTTATTCGAAACTACGTCAAACCTACGCTTAATAAAGAACATTGTTTTCCAGGACACGGAGAAGTTCCGTATGTCTATTAGTGGGCCGCTCGGGGACTATACGGAACAGTTCCGTATGTCTAGGCCAATGGGTTAATATTAATATTTTAATCTCTATAGGTTAAGTGATTAAACCAAAGCTGTTAAAAGGACAGAGCTGTTTCGGGTTTAAAGTTTTTGTTGTAAAGCTTGTTTGTTTGACAGTTAAACTGCTTGGCTTTGACTTGTAACAAAATACCAACTAAGCAAGAATGTATTGATGTTATTTTATTAGCAGGATCTGGGTAGTAACCGTCAAGTAGCAGCAACTTTTAATTTGACTCACCAAAGTTACTCATGACAAGTTACTGAGTTTATGAAGAAATTTAAGGCTACCAACCAAGATCTGTCACTCCTAGATCCATATAATAAAGAGATATTAACTAACTATGGGCGCTTGCAGATGTGGCTAAAAGTTCAGAGTTCTCAGCATCTATTGTAGTTGGAAACAGGTATCAGTAAAACAACCATCCTTCGATTTGTACACAAAAACAGTTTTCATCTTTACAAAATGAAATCCCCCATCACATATCAAAGGATGGTTACGATAGGAGAATGGAATTTTGTAATTGGACTCTCGGCAAAATCAGGAACAACTCACTGTTTTCAAGCAACATATTGTTCTCTGACGAGACAAATTTTTATGTGAATGGAGAAGTTAACGGTCAAAATCTGTACCATTGGAGCAACAACAACCCACATTAGTTTACTGATGGTAAAATGCAAATTGTTGGCAAACGGATGTTTTGACGTGACATATGGGATGAACGCATTATTGGAGCCTTTTTTATTGACAACAATTTAAATTCTTTTGACCAGCTGAACTGAAATTGTAATAATGTAGGTATTCTAAGTTTGGCACAGAAACAGATCATAAGGTATAACACAACGTAAGCATTTCAAAACATAGGGTTGCTCAAACTGTTGACTCACCAACAATTTCCGGTACTATCCTCCACAGAATATTAAAATAATAACAGAGGAAAAGTATTTAAAACAAATTTATATATTTAATGAAAAAATAATTTTTATTCCATGAGACAGCCATCAATGGAATAACAGAATTCCCCCCCCCCCCATGTATAAATGTTTAATATTTTTGTATCAATGTATTTTTATAATGGACAAGATTTATACAATGGTCATCATCTCCTGACTGCTGTATAAATAAAAAAATATATAGTTGTTCTTGACCTACATCATACATCACTTTTTGTAATTTTCATTATTAGTTGAAATAAACAATAACGGTTTGTTGGATTCAATATATAGATAATGTTTTTAGAAATAACAAAGCTGATTTTATTTACAGGCATACATTGATAAATCTACATCACAGAAAGGATCTTACAAAGATTTATTTGACCAAAAGAATTTTAGAGTTGTATGTATTACCTTTGGAGTATTAATATTCAGTCAACTTGTCGGCTCAACCATCGTTTTGTTCTATCTCCAATCAATTTTTGAAGCGACAGGATCATCATTACCATCTAGTTTCTCTGCAATAATGGTAGGAACTGCTATGACTTCAGCGGCATTTGTTGTTCCCATCGTTGCTAAGCGTTATGGATACAGGAAACCCATGATTGTGTCATCAACTGGTTCAGGAATTTGTCTGGTTAGTGATAACACATTTAACTTTATAATGAATTACACAAATTATTGTATTACACAAATGTAAAACAATGTATTATTACAAATTCCTATTGCTAAGGTATTATTAGTCCTGAAATAATTTATTATTCACCACTATTCATTCAATATTTAAAGAATTTTTAATTGTAAGAGTAAATCTTATATCTAAGCAAAATATTTAAAACATCCAATAATATTTTTTATGAAATTATATCTATGTCCATTTCAGAACACTAATTTATTTTTTTACTTGTATATACAGTGTCTCACACGAAGGTATTTACATTTTTAAACAACCACAAAGTACATAACCATCAATCAAATTATAAGATTGTTTTCATACATATTTGAAACATATCCAAAAGTGTACCAACAAATTTTTACGCTGCTATCTGCAATACAAATAAAATGGCAACTGTTGACAGTGATTTATGGTTTAAACGGTAGCAAGCAATAAAATAATTTTTTATTCTTTTATAGACTTTAATAGCTTTTTAATTTAGTTACCACAATATAACAAATAATAAAATTTCTTTTTACGATAAAACATGTTTCTTAAAGAAAAAAAAAATCATTCAAATTGAAACCCGTCTACTGCTACACACTGGTAGCATCGCATAGGGATGTTAAGCATTTCTTCTTTGAATACCCTTTTTAAATCTTCATCGGTTACTATGTAGGCGGCCAGTCCATAAAATCGCCTCCTCTTCCAATCCAACGACCAGTTAAATGATTGTTTTAACTGTATTGCTATCAACAGCCGTGATTTTAATTCTATTTCAGATATCAGCGTAAAAATTTCTTGGTACACTTTAGGATATGTTTCCAATATGTTGAAAGAAATATTACAATTTGGTAGACACATATGTACTTGGTAGTTGTTTAAAAATGTAAATACTTTCGTGGGAGACACTGTATATTTAGATTACACAGTCTAATATACATTAGATATACAATGTGTATATACATACACAATAATGTGTATATTTATATACATTACACAAGTAAAAGATGAAATTAGTGTTATGAAATGAACTTGGATATATATGTATATATATATATATATATATATATATATATATATATGTTAGCATTAACGCTAACAACGGTCAACGTCAACACCAGTTAACGTTGAGTGTGATTAACTGTTGAAAGAAACTGCTAACGTTAACCTGCCAGACAGAACAGAAGACCAAGCGTCTTTGCTCAGTGTGCACGTGTAAAATAGTAGGCTACAGCAGAAACACACGTTGATTCGTTGATGATAATTGATTCGCTTTAGTTGCTCAACTAAACTAACAGACGACTGAGAGGCGTACGTGTAGCTGGATGCGCGAGCATCGAGTGGGCAGCTGGCGCTAACAAACAACCACTGATGTGTCACCTGCAAGCACTAAGCAGTTGATCAACGTTAGCAGTTTCCCGTTAACGGACACAGCACTAATATATATATATATATATATATATGAAATACAACATTTGTCAATCCAAAAAACATAATTTGTGATATAGAGTTTAAATTTGAAGTGAATCTTTCTGAATAATATTATCTCAATGTTGTTGAGATGACGCTTAGATTAACCATGTTTCACTTGACTTGGTATTATTTCCTGAAGACTCTAAAAAATTCTTTTAGAAACAGAAAGTTTGTAAAGGATATTGTTCTTTTATTGATTTTAGCGTACATTATACAATAAGTGTAAAACAATAAGCATTTTCCTTTGTCTAAATAAATTTCTTATTTTTCATATTGTTTAGTTATTTTAGCTTATTTTTTCAAATTTTGATAGTGGCCACTGAATACCTTTTGAGAACCATTGTTCTAATACATTTCTTAAGGTCCATGTTTGTTTCATCTCTAAATTAGATTCTATACTTCATATTTTTTTTACTAAAAGAAAATTTAATTACAGAGTAGTAGGAAATTTCTTTATTGTAATTACATTATTTTTAGGTCTTTTGTTTTAGTTGTTTAAATGAACAGAATATTGAACCAATATTTATAACGATTAATCAATGTAACAAGTTTGAATATCCATGACTGGTGTTTCAGAGCTTTTTGGGAGGATGTTTTGCCTTAAGTGACCGAGGTATACACTCTCCTGTACTGAACTACATCCCTGTTATCACTTTATTGGCTTATATGATCTTTCTAAGTATTGGTGAGTTATTAATTAAGTTACAGAAATAATATTTACATGCAAATAATAACGGATTTTTTATATCAGTATGTACAAGGTTTTTATAAAAATGTTAGACCAGAGAGGAACAGCGGAGGATATGTTAATAAGACTTAAGCCCCCCCCTCCCACAGGAAAGTACAACAAATAAATGTAATTATTCATCATTCTTGATTTGAATACATTCTTCTATGGTTTTTATATAAATCAAAAAATGGATAAGGCATGAGGAATCCACTAATGGTCATACTAAAAGAAATGTATATTCAACTTTTAGAAGAGAAATTTATAGCCGATATCTTGAAGAATTAAACTGTTTAGAATATGTCACAATGTAGATGATTCGTTTATTATAATAAAAGATTACAACATTAAAAAAAAAAGAATTAAACAGAATACAAAGACATTTTTAATTCACTATCGAAAGGGAAGAAGTTAATAATATAAATCACAGAGAAGGATGAAGTTCACTGCTGTGTCTTCTGGAATGCATTCTTCCAAAATTACACCTTTGCAATAAAAATACATGATGAGTGTAATTTTAAATTTGGTCTTGCTATGATGAGCTGTTTTCATTCTTG
Organism: Aphrophora alni; assembly: GCA_963513935.1. Classification (NCBI taxonomy): domain Eukaryota; kingdom Metazoa; phylum Arthropoda; class Insecta; order Hemiptera; family Aphrophoridae; genus Aphrophora; species Aphrophora alni. Next base: position 18,508,973 of record OY740776.1, on the reverse strand, counting down.
TTGTTTTCCAGTGCACTGACAGTCTTTTTATTCCAGAATCATACTGGAAAATCCAGATTTTGTCACATGCAATTATTTTTTAAGTTTGGAGTTGGTATTAAATTCCTGCAGGATTTCTGGCAAATTTATTTAGTACGCTCTTTTTGCTCTGGTGTGGAATCATAGGGATCATCTTGGTACAAACTTTTTTCAAATTAATCCTCATTCAAAATTTTCAAACACTGTCTTTGTCAATTTTTACAACATCAGCTATCATTGTAAAATCTTCTATAACAATCTGGGTAATTTTGTCTACATGATGTTCCATGTTCTGACATCCTTCACTGAATACCCCTTCAGACATTCACTTTTCTCTGTAATTCTCAGTAAGCATTTGAAAACATACTCTTGGAATTTTCTTCAATTTCGAGTGTTGATGTTTGTCATGCAAATTCAGACACGTCCAAGGAGCTACAACCACTTCTCATTGCTTTCACTATGAGGTAAAAACATAGTCTTGTTATTTAATAGACACACCTTGTTTAATATTTACATTTTACAGATACTTATCATTAGTCATTATGCTAGATACCATATTTTTTTTTAATGTCAATGAAACACGTAATCTTTTTCCATTACACAACCATGTTCATACTATCTATCTTGTAATCTCCCATTTTCATTCTATTGTTTCTTCAACCTAATTCCATAGAGATATTTTACATAAATACCATACATTATATTTCTTATTTACACACAACACACGCACGCACACATGCACACACACCACTCACATATAAAAAAGTGCATTCTGTAGTGTGGACTGAGAGGTTTATCCCTTTTAACAACAACAAAAATCTAATTATTTATGAACAATCAATAGAAATTTATATGTATATTTCTTCATCAAACTCTAATTATTAATTACTTTATTTCAGGTATGCTAAATCTCCCATGGGCTGTAGCAGGTGAGATTCTACCATCCAACATCAAAGCTCAAGCATCGGCCATTGCGGGATCGTGCATGTTCCTCGTTGGGTTCCTTACATGTATAACATTTCCTTATATAACAAATGCAGTTGGAACAGACTTTGGTTTCTGGTTGTATGCATGTTTAAGTTTCACGGCAGTGTTTGTCATTTACTTCTTCGTACCCGAAACAAAAGGATTAACTTTGAATGAAATACAGGATCTTATCAAATTACCACAAATACTTAATGACTCAAAAATTGACCGAGATATTAGTTCTATTGAACAGTTTACAATTAGTTATTTGAAAAATCACTATGAAATTAATGTGGGAACTACAGGAACTTATAAAAGTATTATAAAAAATGACAAAAATTTTTATCTCTAAGAAATTGTTAAGTAGTTTTAAGTATTGTCTTATTATTTGTAAATATGTAGGTAGTTTTATAGATTATGTGTTTTATTTGACAAAATATTAATTATTAATTTCTTTACATATAATTGCAGAACTATTTATATGTTATATTGCAGAATCTAATAAAGCTTGCTAATAATATACCTAATTAAGATATATTATTAATTAAAAAATCTCCTTACCTAGTACAGAGTAATTCATGAAAATTGATACCATTTTTATTTAACATTAAACATTTATAAGCACACATAAATTACATAAAACTGCATCAAATCTGTAGAAAAACTCTGAGAGATTCAAAACAGCTGACAATAGGTGTAATTTTTTTTCGGTTGCTATGGTGATGTGTTATTTGTTTACAGTACTAGTGTTACAGTTGGAAACATTTACCCTTTTTACGTTGGATGAGGAAATTTGACTTTGAAATTTTGAAGCTTGTAAATTTAGCTTAGAAATTTCACAAAACTTAAATAAATCTGTAGAAAAACATTGGGAATATCAAAATAACTCATTTAAAGTAAAGATTGGAAGTTTGTTTCTCCTCCATTCAAACATAACATTACCTGTCAGTAGATGTTTTCAGATATTCTAGGAAATATGATGACGTCAATATTGTTGGTTTCTCGAGTGATATTGTCTCGAAGATGTGCAAGTGTTTTTGGACGATCTACAGTCCTTTAAAAAGAAAAATAACTGAGGTCGGAGAATCTGGATGGCTACAGATCCTTTGAAATAATTTGATCTTTGAAGAAACTGAATATGAAAGCCATTAAAAAACACTGAATGTAGCAAGTTGCACCATCACGGTGTCATCAAGTTGTTCACAAATTCTGCGAAGATCTGTCAATAATCTTCACTATTGAAAATGTCCATAAAAGAAAATCGGTTCTAAAATCCATGTGTTATTGCACACTAAACTCTGATCTTGTCAGAATGTATTGGATATTCATTGATTAGATGTGGGTTTTCAACTGCTTAGTAGGTAGAGTGTTTTGTGAATTTATGCCAAGTAGATACGTGAAACCATGCTTCACCCTTAAACCATGTCATGGAAAGAATATCTGGCCTCAACTATTGATGAACCTAGAATCATCTTAACCGTCTATTTGCCTCCATCAGTTGTTACATAACATAAACATAATTATACACATAATTGGCAAGTTAGTTGTTGTTGAAGCCATAATTAAACTCTCTTGGTTGCTCTTTGGCATGTCCCATAAGATTTGCTGGTCTCTTGACTTAATCGGAACTAGGATTTCAGTGGAAAATGTAATAGAGGATTTTAAACAACAAGCATTTAGCACATACCATTCTTCTTTTTCCACTTTTACTGATCCAGTTGTTTCCAGTTTCTGTTTGAACCATATTGTTAGTTTGCTTGGAATGTTCTGAACACCAAAATGAATCCAAAAGACTCTTTGGGTAGATACAAACAAGTTTGTTAATCCAATAGGTTTCCACAAAAAAAAAAAAAAACACGCTGTTCAAGAGTATACTGGATGATTACACTTCAGTACAAAGGTAAGTAAAGAAATAACACATATCACCAAAGCAACCATAACACAACATCTCCAGCTGTTTCAATCTCCCAAAATTTCTCTATAGAAGACAACACACATTATCACGTGATATCTTGTGTGCCACTCTGTAACTAACATTGTTAAAAAAAAAACTTCATTGAAATACAAAATATTAGATGAATGGTAGTAAAACAATGCTTCAATACCCATTCATATAAGTATGAGCATTTAATTTGTTTCTCATCTAGCAATATTTATACAGGCAGATTTTGAATCATATAAAATATTCTTGATTTTTTAATCAATATTATTATACATATTTGTTTTCGCCATTCCAACTACTGATTAATAATTAGATATATTAATAAGACTTACCGTCACAATAGTCTATATTTGTATGTAGTTATATCACTACGGCCGTTTCGGCTATTCAGCCATTTTCAAGTGTTATGCGGGTATTACCGTTGTCTTAGTTTAAAATCACAAATTACGAACACACAACACAAAACAAATACACAAGTTCTTTAAACATTTAAAACATGATGCAGTAGGCCCACTGTCACAACGCGTACTCTCGCCTATAAGTTTAAGAACAGTACGCGTTGTGACAGTGGGCCTACTGCATCATGTTTTAAATGTTTAAAGAACTTGTGTATTTGTTTTGTGTCGTGTGTTCGTAATTTGTGATTTTAAACTAAGACAACGGTAATACCCCCATAACACTTGAAAATGGCTGAATAGCCGAAACGGCCGTAGTGATATAACTACATACAAATATAGACTATTGTGACGGTAAGTCTTATTAATATATCTAACAATATTATTAATTAACATACCTTATTTCAAGTCGATAGTAGTTCTTCATACTAGAGTAATGGCTACATGTTTTGCTGTCATAGGAAGCATCATCAGGCCAGCTAATAACATTAACACGTTTGTTCACATACACATATAAAAATCTCGGCCTGGCACAAATAATCGTGCAGAAACGGCACTCATTAAAGTAAAAATTATTTTTGTTCCCAGTATTTTGGCCACATGTTCACTTGCTGAGTTATATTGGGATACTGCTACTTTAAACGTTCCTTAATGACTTGAAATAAGGTATGTTAATTAAAGTAGTTCTTAGGCTAAACAATGAATATCAATATTATTAAGTTTCACACTTCCTAGTTGTTATATTTATAATTAAATTAATTTACAAATACTTATTTATAATTTATTGTAGCTTACTTATAGTTTTGTAACACTTTATAATATTATTAGTTGTCATAGAAATTAATTTTGTATGTTATCATTGAGTTTTATATTTTAAATTCAAATTTATTTATATTTTACTCTTTATCTCAAACTTAAATATATAAATAATAAAAATGCCAAGACATTTTAATTTACAGCTTGTTTAAATTTTATTTCAAGTTTTTCATTAGATATAATTAAATTCCGATGTATGTGAACAAATCTGATCAAAGTTTTTACATATTGAATAAAATTAATTATAATTTCGTTAAAACCCATTTTTATTTCAACAAAAAACGTTTGTCTCCTGTTCGATAAAACTGTAACCAAATCTTTAAACGTATTAACTTGAAATTCGGCATACTTGTACAATGTTTAAGTTAGTAGTAGAATTGCAACAAGGTGCTCACTCGTAATGAGTATAGGTATGGCAAGACCGAGAACCCTAGAAGGATCTATAGCTTTCTTCATGTAGTTTTGTCTTAGATCCATTTCGTTCATCTTTCGTATTAGATCTCTTGATCAACTCTTGTTTTTTTCCAAGACCCTGATGCTATTTGAGTATTCAAGAGCTATGGGTCTCTATTTTATGCTCTTTTCTTCAGATTTTAAGGCGACGAGGGCTGAAAGATTTCTCGCCTGCAAATATTGACTTGTCATGCTAACCTGTATATATAACTTTCCAATTTAATTTTTTTATGATTTTCCCCTGAAAAGTAAGATTTGTGGCATTATCGATATTTGTTGAAGATTGAAAGTCATTTATGTAAAATTAAAATAATACCGGACCAATAATAGTTGAAACCTGAGAGACTCTTGCGGCGAACATCTCGGCTACCGATTGAGGCGAACGTCAGCCCTCGTTATTCGATATGACCAGACGTTCGAACCGCTTAAGGTTCCGGAGAAACGTGTTAGGACTTACCCAGTAAATATATTGGATCGTTAATTAACGCTTAGTCTCAAACCCAACTAATCACTATGTTCACAGCCAGCTTATGATGAGATATAATTTAATTACTAAACTAACTAATTAATTATTATAATTACTTAACTTATCGTTTAGAACTTACGGTTAGGGACAGGCGTGATGGGAGAATTACGTTAACCCTTTAGGTCATAATAATTCGTTCTCAATTTTAGTCGGATGACCTACTAATAACTACGTAACACCCGGGGGTCAATCAGACCCCGCGATTAAGGATTTAGGTAGCCATTTAGGTTTATTACCAAAAGGTTAAATAGTAACAATGCGCAACTTACATCGGCTGACCTCGGCGCATTGTGAACGACTGTGATTAGTTGGGTTTGAGACTAAGCGTTAATTAATGATCCAATATATTTACTGGGTAAGTCCTAACACGTTTTTCCAAACACTCCATCCGGAACCTTAAGCGGTTCGAACGTCTGGTCATATCGAATAACGAGGGCTGAAGTTCGCCTCAGTCGGTAGCCAAGATGTTCGCCCCACTCTTGATCACACCTATTGACATAATTATACCTGTCATTATTATTATCCACTTCTGTTTATTTGTAAGTATACAAGTAGTGCTATATGTGAACAGTGCCAAATATCTGGGTATGACATTGGATGTGAAACTGCATTGAAAGTAACACGTGAAGAGAAAAAATAAACAATTAGGTATTCAATTAAAGAAAATGTATTGGCCAATTGGAAGAAGATTTGAATTATCAATACATAATAAACCACTGTTGTACAAGCAAGTATCAAAACCAGTGCGACCTTATGGTATTAAGCCTTGGGGCTCTACGAAGAAAATTAATATAAAAATTTTACAACATAATAGAACATAGCACTAAGAACAATAGTGAATGCCCTTTGGTATGTCAGTAATGACACTATTCATCGTGATTTAAAGATATAATCTGATGAATTGTTAATTAAAAACCTTGGTAAGAAGCATGATTTGATTTCACCAACACCAGAATGTCAACGTTTGCAGATACTCAACAATGCAGAACTGATGCGGCAACTTAAAAGGGTTAAGCTGTTTGAACTGGTTCAGAAAAAGAAATAATAAATAACAATAAAAGTCAAGTTGGTACAGTCTTAAGCGGATTTAACGAATGCTGCCACTGGGCAATGTCTTTATAACACAATAAACTGCTAAATAGCCTATAAAACTAGTTGTAGTATTCTGTTAGTAAACTTTTAAAAATATTGTAAGTATATTTTTTTATAATTTCTCTATTCCTTTAGAGAGTTTCTTGCTGGGTTTAAAACAGTGCGCCTCTGATTACTTGTCTGACAGTTATAAGACTCTTCATGACGTAGGTACTGTTGTGTAACAATATACCATGTTCTGGTACTAGCAACAAAAGTGTCTGTATTTGACATACATGTCTACATTTATTGGAAGTTTTTCACTGCTCTCTCCATTCTTTATGAACCACAACTGTTGCTAAACTCTTACACTTTGATAAGGAATATTGTGGGACTTTACTGGAAACATTCTTGATGCCATCTAGGAATCTTATTTTCTGCCAGATCACAATGAGTTGGAATCCACTGAAACATGGTATTGTGACTATTTTTTAAAAGATATTTTAGCCCTCTCCCGCCCTTAACATAACTTAGTGGAGTACTATTATAAATGTTTGGTAAAAATAGAATATTTTCTTCCTTTGTTTTATGCAGAATTATTTTATTGTAGTATTTTATTTTTGGTATTAACCATGTGTCAGTTTTTAATATGGCAAATATGAGTGACAATTACTTATCTTTAAGTAAAATTGACTGTTATATTGATGTGAATGATGGAAAATGAGAGTTCAGGGATGAGTAATTTTTTTTTAGTGATGTAGGATAAATGGTGAATGTGGCGATAGTGTGTGTCGGCCTAACCTTGAATCACTGACTCATTCTCTCATTTGAGTGAATGTATAAACTAAGTTGAACCTAATTTATGTAAAATAGATTACGGTGTAAAGTATGATTTAACAGTTGGTTCATAAGAAACAGATATTTTTATTTACTACTAAACGAAATGAATGTTTTGATTTATTAACAGAACAAACTAATAAATATTTTTATAAAACAGTATACAATAGCCTGCCGCCAAAAATTTGGGACTAATCTAACAGTTGGTATATATATTTATATTTAAGATTAATTTTAACTTTTAAAATTATTTATTCCGTCCTGAAAAAAGACATCTATTGCTTGCGACTATTTTTGCTCTTATATCATCACCTACATTATTTGAATGCCATCAATAATAAACCCAGTACTTGAAGACTTCACAGGTTGGGTGAGATTTTGCCCAAGATAGACTGTTCTTCTGCCCTATATTGGTTCCTGGAAGTTTTAGTCCAAGTCTAGTTCTGATGTAGCTTCATCTACTGCTCAGTCTTCAAGCAGACTCAACATAACGCAAGGAGTTGAGCTGTAATACTTTCACTCAGATTTGTATTAATGGATTTATTTGGAAGTTCTGGGGTTAATTTAAAAGTATTGGGGAAATTTGATCTCCTTGCAGTAACGTCATCTAACTGAGAATTGTTGGGACATATGATTTTGTAAGAGCATATATAGGTATATTTTACAGTCTATGTTGTTAATAGTGAACTCAAACCAACCTATCAACACAAGAAACCGGCTATGAATTATATTATTTTATATTAGAGATTTGACGTGACAGTACTCGTGTAACTATGTATTATTTTTAGTACACGTGTATAATGTGTAATGAGTAATCTATAATAGTGTAAATAGTTGGTCTGATGAATGAACAGAACCACTCTTGACTGTTAAAAAAAAGTATTAAATCAGCTGTCAGTTTTTGTTTTAATAATCTCTAAGGTAACATTTGATAAGGATTAATGGTAACATTTGATAAGTTTTATTATTATTATTCAGAGCTAAAAATCTCAGATGCATGCTTAGATATTAAGGTTGGTGGTATTCTTATTTAATTTTACTCTTACATAGGCTTAGTTTCTAGTTTCATGTTTCTTTAGTTTTTAGTCACTTGATAACGGGAATTGATTCTTATTCCCGAAACGTCGTGTTTTGATTTTTAACACACAAATGATGGCAAATGTCCGAAAAATGTATAATAATAAAATTGAACTTCCATCATTAACAAATAACTTCAAACAGAGAATTTGATAAGTATTAATGGTAACATTTGCTCTCCTTATTACATGAAATTTTTAAAACTTTTGAACAATCTTTACATTTTCTAATTGTAAACACCACAAGTCATGCACAATAACACAACACAAATAAACTTTTGGCAAAAATTTATTAGCCTATGTTATTACAGTTCTCTGATGTACATTTCCGTAACCAAGGTGCCTTTATCGGAGGGTTCTAAACTAATATAAAAAAAAGGATAAAATAAGCACTAAGCTACAGTTTCAAATGTATTTATTAACTTATTTAGCTACAATTGTTTCGCCTTGCGGCATCTACGGGCTAATTCTGTAGAATGCTGCTATTTACACAGATGCCGCAAGGCGAAACAATTGTAGCTAAATAAGTTAATAAATACATTTGAAACTGTAGCTTAGTGCTTATTTTTCCTTATTATGGAGTTTCAACAAGTAGTTACTGCTGTTACAGTTAAATTAATATAAAAAAAAGGTTATAGAACTAAACTGACAATCTCCCCCCTCTACTTCAGTTCAGGTGGATCATCGAATCATAGTTAAACCACATTATAAACCAAATTGTAAAATTCACCAGAGTGCTCATTGTTCGTCTATTATATTTTCTATATAAAGGAAAAGTTATTTTTCCAATGCCATGAACTAGAAATCTTTCAAATCAGTGGTAAAAAAAAATAGTTGAAAGTTCAACTCTATTACATCAGAAATAGAAACTAAAAATAATGCTGAGGTAATTAAATACATAGATATGTTTATATTGCTCTTTGAACCTGAAGTCTTGTTTTCTGATAGTGTTAAAACTACACAGATTGTTATAAAAAATTAAGATAAGGTAGAACCTAGGCAAATATTAGGGTATAATTAAGTATAACATGATAGAATGTGATTGTCAAGCTCATTACTCTATAATAGAGACTTGTACATTCACTTTTACTTATGTGATTTTATTTATGGGATCTACAGATTTTGATTGTTTATCACAATGGAAAAAACATCAGCTGTTCATAATAATAGAAATATTTATTTGACTGTGTTTATCGGTAAGTCCGTTTTTATTTATTTACAGTAGCAATTAATAAAATACGATTGATGATAACTGGAGAAATGTTTATTGGTCCTGTGGTACCACTCTATTTTAATATTCTTTCTAATTATAAATAAAATTATATGCATTACTTTCTTTTTAAACTTTCGAAATAATAGTTAGTTTCTATGATGATAAGACACTCTTGGAACCATTTATGAGCCCAATTCCTGTTTATATGTGAAAGGGGAGGAAAGTAGTCAAACATTTTAATTTGGAAACAAAGTTAGTGACAATTTTGTAATGGTTTTAAAACTTAAAATTATTAACACGATCTGAATTTTGAACCTTGAAAATTGACAACAGGTTGTATTAATGACTATTGAATCGGGACTTTCAAAGGCAGGAGGGGAGAGTTTCAGAAGGGTGAATATCTCAAAATCATCACAAGGGATGTGCATCAAATTTCGATGAAATGTGTAGGCTTAATAACCAAACCATATAACTCTTCTGAGTAAATTATAAAATTAAAAATACATCCGCAGATAGTCATTTTGAAATTTTTGCCACCAACTCCGGCAAAACACCTATTATAATGTTGAATTTGTCCACGTATTTTTTTGTTAACCTTTTGAGTCCCAGGATGATGGTCTAGCGTTGATTGTGAAGTAATAAAAAAAATCAAAAATTGTTTTATATTTTCTATGTATATAAAACACTTATCATATATAAACTGGGCATTTTTCTGTACCTAACATTATAATTAACCAATACACAGCTTAATTCAACTTTTAGTAATAGTTAATTACTTATTTTTTAGACTTTAATAAATGTCAGCTGACATTTGAGTTCAGCTGATCTGTACTACACAGTTTTACGAAGTTAGTCGGTAGTTGGTAGTTGTTTTCGTTGGTGACTGTGTTTTGAAACTAATTTTTTAGTTATTGATATTTATTGTGTTTGTAAATGTTTATTTTTAAAAATTACGTTATTTAGTGATCAATTATCTTTTTGTGATTATTTATCGTGGTAATATTTTATTATGAAAAATGGACAGTGATTTTATGGCGCTAAGCGAAATTGACAAATATATTTATGATTCGGATTCTTCCTTAGCTTCTGAACATTTAGTTGATGACAGTGATGCTGACCGAACATATGTTTCTAAGAATGACAACATAGGCATTAAAAAAAAAAAAAAAAATCACTGGGAGAGACCTAAACCCTGACGCCTATGAACGTAACCTATACAGTTCTAAACTATACAAGATATTGATTTTGAACGATAGACTTCCACGGTCACAAACATCATTATGATCTTGTTCTTCGGGGTTCGACCGCGTCAATATTGTCTGTACTCAACGTACTGTACTAAACAACTACAAAAAATAAAAGAGTACCAACTAACTTAACAAAAATTTTAGAAAAATAGTTGTGATTATTTTGACATCTCATACTGCAATATATCTTACATGGAAGATGTTTTATAATTTTTTTTATGAACACCTACAGTAATGCTGTTTATTGGCCTGGAGTTTTTCAACAGACCCATTACTAAAGTACATGTGTCATGTTTTCCAACATAATATATTTATTGTCTGGAACTCAAAGGGTTAATGAAGTAAAAGTGTTATATCCTTTTTTTTTTAGAGAAAACTTTGCATTATGATAAACACTCCTTGTAAAAGTTTGAACATTTTAAGGCTTATTTGGGCAATATGTCCAGTTAACTCTACAGTTGATTTTTTATTTTATCTTTATCAGTAAGCTGTTTTTTATATAATATACTATCTAAAACACAAAATAAACAAAAAATATAATGACGTTAAAGGCTGTATCTTCTGACATTTATAAATGATAATCTAGATTTATTTTGGTTCAATGTTAATAAACCATCTGGAGTTAAATTATGTAGAGCAGAAATTCCCAATAATTAATAATATCTATTTGCTTTCATATAAAATATATATATATATATATATTTATTATAGTCGTGGACAAATTTAATTTGTATTGACATTAAAATACGTTATTTGTTATAATACCACAATACAATTAATTACAATAATTAAAATTGTAATAATAATAAAATCAATCAACATATATAAATAAATACAACAGAAATAACAAATAAATTAAAATAAAATAATACAAATTTTGATTAATGAAAATAAACGGTCAACCTTTGCAAAATTAAAATATCATATTAAAACCATGACAGAACAATTAATGTTTATTTAAAAGTTAAACTGCACCAAGCAAACGAAACAAGATATCTAACAATAAAAAATAACAGTAACAAAATGCATTTTGCCTTGCTATTTTTTTATGAACAGATCCCAATAGTTCTGTGCAGGTTCCACCCCTTAGATATTCTGTTGAATAAATGGGTGAAGAAGAATTTCTAAGGAATTATTATTATTATATCTTTATTGTCATTAAATATGTAAAACATACAACAGACATTGTTAATAATGTTAATAAACTAAGGTGAAACTTAATATTAGTCTTACAAAGCTACTAATTCACCATCAATCACAATGTTTGTACTAAGAAATTTATATATATCATGCATCGGATGATCCAATAGAAATTTAAACAATTTAGTTTTATATAACTTTATAGGGATGTTTATAAATTCCAAAAGTAATTTATGCCTTAAACTGTAACATAGTAAATAATAGGGTTAAAAGACGCGACGTGATTGGCTCCGAGGAATATAGGTCAAAGAAGTTGATTGGTTCTTGGCGCATACAGATGTAGCAAATTTAATCAAGGAATGCCGTAAACTATTAGTAAAAAACGTCCAAGAAAATAATTTTATGTAATAAATAGTATTAATATGATTTTATAATAAATGTTTTAATAGAAAAAGATGTAGATGTGAAAATGAATAATTAATTATAAATTGATGTGTCAACGGATTTTTGGCGGGAGCGGTAGAGAGAAAATCTCGTGGTTTTCTCCAGTCTTAAGGCAGCGGTTGGAGCTGTAACATGTGTTTAAAACAGTCTTAGTTTGGGATCTGAGGAGATCAGACCTAGAGAAGTTGATATAAAAAGTTTTGTTCAAAATGTAATGTATTTAATTTTGCAGTCTTAGTAGAAGTGTTGAGGAGGTGAGATGTGTTATAGACTCTTAGCTAGAGATTAGACGTGTGCAAAAGGTTAGAACAGTGATAAGGAGTGTTTTAAGTGACAATGTCGTAATAATAAAGAACTAAAAAACTCACCATGGACGATAGACAGACGCAGTGAGACATTTGTACATTTGTAAATGACTGGACAATAAATACAAATATTTTAAGGAACACTCTTGTTTTTTAAGATTAGTAAGAAAAGGGACAAAGAATTATTAACTATAAGAGCTGACGTATTAGTTACAAGAGACTATGTTTACCAGACGCGACTTAGAAACAGATCGTGTTCCGGGTGGTGAAATTTTTATTAAGACAAACATTCTTTAAAAAACCATAAACTCACTATGAACGAGCTTAATAAAACATTGTTAGAGAACTGTGCACCTACACGAGACATGGACGTTTCAGAAAACAGTGATCGTAGAATATTCCAAGTTACTGGACGTCAGAGTTCGTTACTTCAGACAATTTTTTTTATATAATTGGTGTCGTGGTATAGACGCCCTATGTTAATTTTTAGATTAAGGATTTATATCATGTTTTAAACTATTTGCTATATATGTTTGGTTATTTTAATCTCCTAGAGAATATTTTAAGAAAAATAAATAAAAATGAAACTTTCATTATTTAAATTAAAATCTCCTTCAGAGAACTATAAAGTAACTTAAACTTTATGAATTAATTTCATGTTGCAACATTTTTAAAAAGAAAGTATAAAAAATATAAAGTTCTAGTTGATTCAAAATTTGAAAGGAAAAGTAAAATAAAGATTTTCTTATTAAATGTAGATGATAATTATTAATAATTGTAACATTTGATTTTGTTGATGACAATTGTAGGATGTTTAATAAATAAAAAATACTTATGTACAATTTCAGCAGTAAAACTTGGAATTTTTCTTTAATCACCTATGCTAAGTACGTCTTAAAAAGAACTTGTGACCCGAGATATTTTTAATAATAATAAAAATACTTTTCTAAATTGATGTTAATTCATCTGGCGCCTTTTTAGCTGTGGAAATTTTAAATATAGTAAAATTAAATTCATATTTTTTTTTTGATAATATTTATAAATGAACCGTAGAAGGTCGTAAAATTTATAAGTATTACAAAACCTAAAACATTAAAAATTGTTTGTGTCACGCTTAAGTTACTAATCATAATAATAATAATAATAAATTCATTTACTAAATCTAAAAAATTAATAATACATATTGTGCACAAACAAAAATAAAATAAAATAATTATATATTATTTTGCTCTATTATAACCAATGCATAATGGCATGGCCGAGGCCATCTGCCAGAGTAGCAAGCTTTACAAATTATTTAACAAAAAAAAAGAAAAGCAATAATAATAGGAATTTACAGTTACATAAAATATAAAAATGAATAACACTTTCAACTTAACACCCTAAATAGACCAAATCACTCTATATAGTAAAATAAACATTAAATAACCCTCGAATAAAAAGATTTTTAAAAAATCACATTTAGACATTACCACTAAAATTTTTATATACATATATTAAAATAAAGATAATGGTAGGTTAAGGCAAGCACATCCTTCTAATAAGTAAACTAATCAATAATTAAAATCAGCTATTAGTTTGTCCCTATATTTTTTAGCCTCCCACACGCAATTCACTAATAAGAGCCAGTTCTGACCATTTACATATTCTATGACGATATTCTTGACAATTTACCATCACCCAAACATCTTCACCAGATTTCCGCGAGGACAGGACAAGAACCCAAAATATGCTCTGTGTTCATTATATCGCCTGAGTTGCATAGGGAACATCGAAGTAATGACTCTGCGGTCTACAGTTCAGCCTTAATGGCCCACACCTAGCTTTGAAGATAGTATTTATAACTGTACGAGTGCAACCATCTCTAATGTAAGCTTTGCTACCCAACGACAGTGACAATTCTTTATAGATAGTGTTGAACTCTCCTGCGCTGCCTTTTCTAACCAAACATCATGTTATTCCACCCTTATTTACGCAGATATCTCCCACAGTTTTTCCTGCCATAAACGTGTTTCCCCGTTTTTATACTCGAATACATAATTGTATCTCACACCAAATTCCTTCCAAAATCTGTACTATCCAACATTTTTCATTATTGTCAATAATGCCACTTGCTTCTTCAGTCTCTCATCTGCTAAATCGAGTGTCTGAAATACAAAACTGGAATGAAGGTTAAAGTAAAAGTACCACATTAGTTAACTCCCGTTTCTAAATAAATCGCATAGTTAGTTGTCGATATTGGTAAACCATTCATTCTTTTTATAGCAAAACGTTGGAATTTTTCCAACTCTTCTAATCTAATAAATCCCCAAGTCTGCGACCCATAATCGACTATATCACAACAGATAGCATTAAATACTGTGCACTTACCCGAGATACATATATGTCATTTTTGGCAAAAATACTACTATACAGTTTATTAAAAGAAAATTTTGCTCTTGACACATTTTCTCTCCCATGCTCACTGAAGTTTAAATTCGGTTTTAAAAGAACCTCCAAATATTTTAAATTACTTACTACCTCAAGCTGATCGCTTTCCCAAGCAGCTTGGTTTTTCATACTAGTTATAAACTTCAAGATGGAACTATTATAACGTCAGATCCAGTAAAATGATTGGTATTTGGTACTAAAGACGCCAAAATATTGTCATGGTATAAACTTACATAGAAACATCTCGTGTATGAAAAATTTGAACGACAAAATGTGAGGTTAGAAGCACAACTTTTGTCCCACACAACAGCCTGTGCCTTGAGAAAATATGATGTCGGAGATGTAAATCAGAGAGAAAAAGTAGCTGATTTTTATAGAGCTAAATAACAACTGGTTTGATGTCAGTTTAACAATCCCTTTAATAAGTACCGGTATTGATTTAAAATGTGGCTTTGGCATGAAATTGGAAAAACAGAGGGAAATTTTGCTTAAATTTCTTGAAGTTATTGCAAGCATTAGAGAAATAGCACAGGATAGAGAACAAATAGAAGTTAAAATGAAACAGAAAAGCCAAATAAACTAAAGAAGAGAAAAACTAGTAAAGAGGACAAAGGAAAATCTCTAGAGATTTTTCAAAAGGGCATAATAATGTCTACAACATCCCTCCTTTATGTTGAGTTGAAAGAAATCTTCCATGTCATTTATATATTAACATCAACATTAAATCAAGATAGTTTAGAAAACATTTTTGGACTGCTAAGGATTAGCAGATCATCCCAGCCCCAAAGAATGTTTATACAAAATGAGAATAGTTTTTGGGAAGAACATTGGCCAACTAACTACCAATTCTAATACCCAGGACACAGAGGATGAATATTTGGTCCGTAAAGTGTTAAAAGAAAGTGCTCTAAACTTAAAAAACGTCTCTAAACCGATGAATGACGAGGAGTTGGAAGAAAGTGAAAGTGATTTTTGCCCTAATACCAATTATCAAGAAAACCAATATTGTGAAGAAACAAATACTAATAGTGAAAGTTTAAATTTGAAAGAAACAGTGGATGGGTTAAGATATATTACTGGATGGATGGCAAGGAAGATTTACCCAAAGTTAGGCGATTTGTCTTATAAATGTGAGCTTAAAACACATAGTTGTTCTATCGTCAGGAGGACTCACCAAACCAAGTGACAATTTTATTCAAACATAATAAAGATGGAAGAATTGTTTCAAAAATATACTTCGAACATGGTCATTTTTAATGACCTCACATTAACACTTTAAGTGCCAAGCCAATTGTGCCACTTTTATCATACAGTGCCAACTTAAATAAACAATTTTAATGACATAACCTGTATATATGTGGTCTTATGGTTATATGGAGAACTGATTTTTTGAGAAATAGTTTTACAAAATATTCAAAAAAATGATCGGCCTGGCATGTCATTTTGAATACTATATTTTGTTTGGAATTTGACATGTCGGCCGATTGGTCGACCGCACTTTTGATTGATTTCCTACGATAATTTTGGTCTGTGATGTTGGTAACACATGACTCAGTGGTGGGAAACGCGTTGAGTAACTGCACGTAAAAATCAAGTCGACATGGTTCAAACTGGAAAGCGGGATCGAAGAGGAAATGTCATTTTTAAGCCTCTTGCAATAACAGAGTACAATGAGCAAAAATCCGGCATCGATGTTGCTGATCAAATTTTGTCATACAACTCAGCAGTACGAAAGACACTAAGATGGTATCATAAAGTGCAGAACATTTACTATTTGGCACCTGCATTGTAAATGCTTGGCTCGTTCACAAAAGCAATGTAGGACCACGACCACAACACCAATACTTGTCAATAACAGATTTTAAATACTTTCATTTTGCTTTCAAAATGCTTTCATCTTATTAGATGAATTAGATGCTTATTAGACGGTAATAATATAAATAAATCATTTTACTTAATTGTAAATAAATAACATTGTTAAACAGTTTTATAAAATGCTTTCCAATTTTGTAATTGTTCATTGTTTTATACAAAAATATGCAAAATTTATTGTTTGCTTACCGCAATAGTTAACTTTTATACGTTTATTTAAAAAATATATAACAACTGTAGAATGTTCAAACTGTATATTTCTTGTTTTAATGCATTAATCCATAATTCCAACTGAATATTTTGCTGCCGTACCGATCGGTACGACAAAACAAACATAATGTTGAGGTATTTTATTTGGTTGCTACGCAACACTATTTAAAGATAATAAAATGAAATATCTACGGCTATTTGCTACAATCTTCTACATTTCACTTAGTGTATGTGTTTTCCGTTAGGTTGCAACACTTACTGGTAAAAGACTCTAAAATAAAATCTTGCATTAATGGTAAAAAAATTGCAAAGAAACATTACAGAAGTAACTTAAAAACTAACGTACACAAACTTTGCGAACTTACACAAACTTTTTAGATATGTAATAATTTTCTTGTTCAGTAAAACATTGTTTTTGAATTACTGTATCTACATTTTTAATTATTTAAAACTACCCAATATATGTTTACATTTTGTGTTATAAAAAAATTACTTATTCAACATCTTTGCAATGATGTATAATGCATATTGTAAATAGGTTCACAACATTTTAAAAAGAAATAAATGTATTTAGTTTACGTAAAGATTTTATTAATGATTATTATTATTGATATGATTTCATTATTTACTGATTAATTCTCTTTGAAATGATATATATATATATATAACACAAATGGTGAATATGTTCCCAAATATGTAGAAAAAAACAATTGGTCAACATTTTACAGGATTTAAAGAAATTTACAACCTAGCATTTGTCCTTTGTTTATATTTTACTCAGCAAAATATTTTGTTTTCATATTTCCAGTTATCATGAACATTTAATGTATACACAGAAACAAAACAATACCAATTCACTGTCTTTTAATACTGTATTAAGGGTGACAAAGAAATTTATACGCCATAAGGATGACGTCATCACGCTCGGTGATGGGCGCGGGTGGGAGGGGTGTTTGGCCCAACTCCCTTCCTCTATACATCTTGGTTTAGAACTACTTCCAAAGTTTTTCTCTCAAACATATTGTTACGCTCTACAACTAAACACATAATACATTATCACAAGTGATACGTTTCGTTCATCAATATATGTTTACTGTTTCAGCTAATTTACCATTTTTTGCTGTTGGACATGCAGCAGGATGGTCGTCTCCTTCCATACCCATCATAATATCAGATGATTTCTTTCTCAAAGTAACTCCAGATCAAGCGTCATGGATGGCCTCTCTACTACTTCTTGGAGGTTTTGCTGGACCTTTTATTTCTGGAGCTTTGTTAGACATTGTAGGCAGGAAATGGACAATATCAGTTAATATGGCTGTGGTAAGTAAATGGAGCTGTTGGTACAAAATAATATTCTCTTTCTGAATAAACAAAGGAACGAAAACACAATTTCCCACACAAAATCACTTTATTTGTGCAACATAAAAACAAGAAGACGTTTCAATAACTAAGTCATCATCCTCAGCTGCTACATGCAAACAAACCCTACTGACAATGGAACCTTCTATTTTTGGTTTAAAGGCTAAAAACCACAGTCTTCATCGCCTTATCAAAAACAGACCCAAAATGCTTCTTAACACAAAACCAAGAAAGCAAACAACAATAATATACATTTATTTCCTACATAAAGCTCCTCACTGAATATGCCCAACCTGTGGAATGTTTTCTTGTTACAGTTCCTGTAATACACTGTAATCATGTTGATCACGAAAAGAACAGGACCCTTGGATCTGTGACAAAGGGTCAGTCAATCCCCAAGTCAATCTTGTCAAGAATATTCAGATACACAGGAAGCTTTCAGATTTTCCTGGGATGTCTAGAGGCATCTATTTCCATTTAGGAGTGTAATAAGCTCTTGTGGCTGTAGTATAAAATGGATAGACTGCCCAAAACAAGACTTTAGTCTTACTATTAGTTGAATAAGATTAAGATAAAAAATCACTAAATAGCAAAATGATGTCTGATTGTAATGATTTTGTCAGTAGTGTATTCTTATTTACTTTACATAGCTTACTTTGTGCTGTTTGGCAATCGCTATATAATGGGTTATCCATTAAAAAGTGTTGTTTTCAATTTTTCTGTATTGTTCGACAATCGCATTTACAGATGTTATTTATAATCAGCTGTTTAGAAAAATCAATACAATTTAATTTCATTTTAAAACAACACACAATGAAAATGAAATGATACTATCCAACAGACAAAAATTGAGAAAATTGACTTCAATAATGCTGAACATTTTGTGGAGACGGTTTGTAAAGTTCCTGGTGTGGTTATAATCCAACACCTTTTCGTTCACAAATTGTAAAACTAATAACAAAATTTGACCAAACTAACCAAGTTACTGATTTAAAGGTGCAAGTTCGTCAACATAGTGTGTCAGGATGGCTGAAAACACTAATGTTGTGACTGAAAGTGTCGCTCAAAAGCCAGGTTTTTCAATTCCATGATATTCACAGCAATTAGTCATTTCTAAAACTAGTCTACATAACTTTGTGAATGAGAATCTTGGTCTACGTGCTTACAAAGTACAGCTGACATAACAATTGGAGCCAAAAGATCGTGAGCAATGCGTTTGTTGATTGGGTATTGTAAATGCAGGTAGATAACCCTAATTTTGTTAAGAACTTATCTTCAACAATGAAGCCCATTTCAAGGGTTCGCGAATAAACAGGACTTCTTTGGGAAACGTCCTTTCCTTTGGGGCTTTGTAAAGGAACAAATCTATTAATTTAAGTTGCATAAAATTCTTATCCTAGAATATTCTAACTTATATGTTTTGTTACAGACATTGCTAGGATGGATTGTCATGGCATGTGCAAGGTCGGTAGACATGTTGTATATTGGCAGATTTCTCTGCGGGATCACTGTAGCTGTAACGTTTACAACTGTACCTCTTTACATAGCTGAGATTTCAGAGGTAATTTCATCTGACGTGTAGAAATAAAATCAACACACATACACCATTAAACTCAATATAAATGCTAGTTGTAGCATGTAAAAATCATTTGTACTTATATATTGTTAGTTATACTGGGTTGTTAAAATTGGTGATTTAACCTCATGGATTATAAATTAAACCCATTATACATGCAAGTCAAATATTTTGAATGTAATTAGTTTTTCATAACTGTCCTTTACAAGTACAAACATTACTGTTAATAATACAAAAAATGACAAGTATTGAAACTATAAGATATCCCAGAGACTAACCTACATTGATGGAGACTACACAAAATATGTTCCTATTGTTTAAAGGCAAAATACCTCTCGCTCATCATAGCTTATAAAAAATAAGAGGAAAAGAGTGTAATATAAAGGACCTATAGCCCTTGAATACTCTAATAGCACCAGGGTTGGAAGAGAACACAAGAGAGACCTAAATGAAAATAAATTAAAGACTAATCTAACCCAAGACTACATGAAGGAAGGTGTAGATCCAGCTGGTTTGCCACATCCGTATTCACTATAGGAGAGCCCCTGATGGCCAAAAATATGTTAAATGATGTCAGTGCTAATTTATAATGATGTGATAGTAACAAACAACTTATAACATTTAAATAAGATAACATAATAGAAGAAAACTAGTGTGTGACACATAAAATATACAAAACCAAAAATATTAAGTAAAGTAAAACATTAACAAACCCTTCTATCAAGGACATAATTCATATTATTTTTCAAATAAATTTACTTAGCTCGGATAACGTAATTAAAAATAAAAATTAGATTTCTTACCGTCAAACGTATCCTCGTCCTGAGTTAGACTTGAATAATTGTGTGTTCCGTTGGCCAACAAGAAAAATGATTTTGAACGATAGACTTCCACGGTCACAAACATTATTATGATCTTGTTCTTCGGGGTTCGACCGCGTCAATGGCTCGCTTCACTTGACATTTGTTAAACCTTGAGAATGGACATCTGTAAAGTGCCCAAAACATCGGCTGTACTCAACGTGCAGACAATATTGACGCGGTCGAACCCCGAAGAACAAGATCATAAAGAAAAATGATGTACAACTTTTTACGTGTTTTTGTGATGTTTTTTTATTTATTATGACGATGTTTGAATGGACGTAGAATTAAATGTGAACTGTGCATTTTTTAACATTTAATTTGTGTTTCGTGTACAGTGTTTGCTAATGTGATCAGTCATGTAACAGCTGTGACACGTCTAACTCATGACAAGGATATGTTTGACGGTAAGAAATCTAATTTTTATTTTATTTATAGTCTCATTTGAAATAAGCTACAGTTTAAATTTTAATTGATTATACCAAGTAATTTTATTTAAATCTGTTAGTAATATGTTGTAAGTTTGGGACCAAACACCTCTTTAAATATTAATTATCAGGTTTTGGGACTATGAAATTATTTTTGCTCATAAACTTTGATACATACACAATAAAAAATCCTCTTTTTATTTCTTATTAAATAATTAAGAAAATTCGTGAACTTCATAAACATATATATGCCTCAGCGGTACAATATTTAGACTGTGAAATAAGTGAAACATGGCTCATGAGTTGAATAATCCGAATAACTTTTTATATAATTCTGTCTTTATTTAATGTTCTTTTCTTCCTTTTTCTTATAAGGCAAAGAAATTCAAGTAATTAAAATCTGTGCATTAATTGTTCAACATTTATTTTTGTTTATCTGTACGTCTATAAATTATTGCCCTTTCCTTCTAGATAACTTATAAATAATAATTTGCACATTTCCAGCCTAATATGCGAGGATTTTTCAACAACCTTGGCCTTATCACTCGCTGCATGACAATACTTTTCGAGTACAGTGTCGGACCATTCGTCAGCTTCTTTACACTCATTATGTTGTCAATTATCGTCCCTGTCCTCTACTTCACCTTGGTGTTCTGGATGCCTGAATCTCCGTACTTTCTCATTGCAAAAGGCAAGAAAGAAGAAGCTGCAAAATCGTTGACTTGGCTGCGAGGAGAAATGCCTCAAAATGTTTTGAATAAAGAAATCAGTGATATTCAGGTATGTTAAATCCTTCACTGTTTAATTTGATTGGCTGGTATAAAACGATTTATCAAACAAACAAAGTGAAAGAAAATACATATGTTTATTTTTTATCTTTTGCTGGTAACATTTAAATTTTTTGTACAGCATGTAACTCTTTTAAAAACTTAGCAACTTTAAATTTTAAATTTTTTAAATTGTTTATTATATTTGCGCCAGTCTGTAAAGAAGTACATAAAACAAAACCGCGGGATCATGAATTCTTCAGGAAAATGCACTTTAATTAGAAACAAACCACAGGTTTTTTGAAATACCCATACTTAAAAATGGATACAATTGCTTTAGTTGTCTGAAATACGTACACATTTACATACATATAACATAAATAAACATATAAATTCTTATAATGTAAAATGGTTCACAGTTTATGACTGACTCTATTTCTGAAATATCGGCATATTTTATATCAAAGTCAAAGATTTATTATAAATTTGTTTCAAAAAGTTTATAATTGTGTTTCTTCATATACTATTAATAAGTTGTTTATAAAAATTGCAAAATTGTTTTACATTACAAACTCAATCTTTGATTGTTTATTTCTTTCAACATATACAATTTATTTAGAAATTACTTCCACAAAGGGTGACTGATAATTTTAATTTGAGAAGTTTGTTTTTTGTCATGAGTTCTTTAAATATTAATATTTTTCAACTGGAATATATTATAATTTTAACAATAACATAGCCCTCTTATATCAAATACGCCAACACTGAATTGTAATTTTCTTTTCGGATTACTTGACCTATAACTTATTACCTAATTATTCAGTTGACGTGTCGGTTGTGTCCGTCAAATCTTGTGTGTGTCGCGTCTTGTTAGAATGGCATTCCACAAATATTTATTCTGCATGGATTTTTTTATTAAATGACATTCTGAATTGTTTCAAATTTAATATCTGAAAAACGCAAGATTATCACCAAATTGAGGAACAGCTCCAAATAACACCCATTACAACACATCTGAATTCACCACATGTGACTGAGGAAATCCCTATAAACAGTGAATGGAATTGGACACTGAAAGATATCGAGTATTCCTCCTAAATGGTATCTGGTCTTCAATATTTATAGGGAGTTTGTTAATAAATGTAACACCTGTCCAAGAAGGTAATTTTCTAGTTATCAAGTTTGTATTGGCTTAGCCATAGGTTCCTTTGATGTCTATTATTGTAGTTATGTATATCACTATGTAATATTACATTTAAATTTTACATAATAAATTGTTTGATATATAAAAATACAGTGTAGCGTAAGTATCTCCAATTAGCTGAAAGCAAGTATACAGGATTCCATTATTTTTACATCTTTAAAAAGCCTCACGTTTAATGCATAACAATGAATTTTTTGAGCATTATAAATAGCATTTGCACATTTTGAAATGACGAGTTTCCCCAGAGTATCACTCCATAGTTTAAATGTTGGTAAATTAACCCATAGTAGACTTTTCCTATAGCGATAAAGCTAGGAAACAATTTTAGATGTCTTAAACAAAAATACCTGAAAATAACTTTTGTTGTTGACATGGTTATCCCAAGTTAATTTACTGTCAAAACCATACAATGAAGCGTCAAAAATTTGGACCCCAAAAATCTGGATTCGGTATTGCAAAAACCAAAATTAAAAATATATCAATGTTAACAAGTAAGCAATCACAAAAACTCACTCTAGTATTGGTTTCTTTGTCAGTAAACAGAATGACAGTTCTAGATTTTGCTAATGAACAATTTATTTAAACATACATACTATATTTTGACTACGTGAGAACGGCTAAGAGAGATTGTATGACGGATGCACTTACCACTCCCAAAAATTATCAACGAAAATGCCCAACTGTTTGTCAGCCTAGACTTTTGTGCTGTACTCAATTAGTGTTCCCGTTGTGTGTTAATGTTTAACTAATCTTGTGCTTGTAGTGTTTATACTGTGTGGGTTGTGTTTATCAAATACTGTATTATGTATGATGTTTAGTTAGCAGTGTAGAAAAATGGCCTCTATTTCTAAAAAAAGAAGAAACACACATTTTTAACCGTGGCAACCAAATTAAAATTATAAATACACTATCGAAATGAGTAAGTCGGACAGCTCTCGCTAAATTCATGGGGTGGGAACTTTTGATGATAAATGAATAAAGTAAAAAAAAGTCAGTTTGGAGGATTTTGCTTTAAAATTAGATTCTAAAAAAAGAGATACTGAAAAGATAACCAGCTTGTTTTGCCAACAATATTATTCTAGTACATATGATTCATTCAAGGAAGAAGTAACCTATTTCTGGACCTGTTTTGTGGAAAAGCTTTACAGTTAAACAAAATGCTGAATGGGCTAGAAAACTGCTAGGCTAGTTCCGGATAGCTGAAGATTTTTAAGGCAAGACAAGGCATTAGGGAGTTGGAAATTCAAGGTGAAAATTTGTTGCCAGGATTGTATATTAAATTAAAAATATTATTACCTTTTTATGGTCCGTCACAATCTTTATTTGAAATAATTCTATTCAATAACTGGTTTCGACAATTAAAATTGTCATCAACAGATCAGTTCAATAGTTTCTTTAAATTAAAAAACACATAACATATAAAAAAAATACAAACAACATTTTTCACAAAAAAAGTCCATGGAAATCATCATTCATGGTTTATTATTGAATATCATATACACTGTTATATATTGAATATATTTATATTTTTGGTGACGAAGCAAAAAAGGTATTAAAATTTTTAATTTATTTTCTAGTTTGATTATTATGTTCAAAAATTTGGAAAGGAGTTCAATTCAATTAATTCGGATTTTTGACGCTCCACTGTAACTAGTAACTTTGCTGACTGAATCACTTCAATATCATGCTTACCTAACGTAAGGCAATAAACATTTCAACGATAAACACTTTGATTTGAATATCTTTCAACGGCTAAATCCTCATCTTCAGATGATACATGTAGATAAAACATGTAAACAACTTTCAAATTGAATTACACTAGTTTTATTTAATGTAAACAATAGAAGATCAGTTAGTCATTGAAACATCATCCTATCCTATGAAAATCAAATCAGCGCTTCTCGAGTTATAAGGTCTATAATAGACAGAGAGAGATTGTGTTTTATATATGTAAAGAAAGAAATAATACTCTTGTTATTTTTCAGGCCTATCTCGACAAATCTACATCACAAAAAGGCTCGTATTTGGATCTATTTAGTAAACCAAATCGTAGAATTGTGTGTATTACATTCGGAATACTAATATTCACTCAATTAGTTGGTGCATCAATTATTCTATTTTACCTCCACTCAATCTTTGAAGCGACGGGATCATCATTGCCTTCTAGTTTCTCTGCAACAATTGTTGGTATCGCTATGACTGCAGTATCATTTGTTGTTCCTGTCATTGCTAAAGCTTATGGATACAGGAAACCCATGATTGTGTCATCTGCTGGTACAGGAATTTGTCTGGTTAGTGAAAACACATTTAACTTTTCAATGTAGTATATAAATAAATATTGAGCTCGACTTTTGAGATAATATTAGATAGAATAAAACTCAAACACAAGATATCACAAAAGTTACATTTACTTAATCAAAATGAGGATGGCGACTTTGTTGTTGAAACGTGTTTGATTAAGTAAATATAATTTATTTGAGATCTTGTGTTCAACTTTTATTCTATCCAATGTAATATAGTTAAACATAGAATTTCATTTCAATTTATTTCATAGCCATGGTACTACATTCTTTTTTTTTGTTTGGCTTAGTAAAAACATTACAAAATAAAATAATCATTAATATATTGAAAAGTTTCCAATAATAAATAATACAATAACTAATCCCAATGACGATCATTTGACTAACAGTATTATCTGTATATATACACTTACTTATTCAAATTTTTCTTCAATTGTAATTTAATTTTGTTAACACTTACAGACCTAGTGGTCATCTCAATAGGCAAAAGTTTATTGTTAACTAGAAAACAATGTTAAAAGCTTTGAAAATGTACTGTAATTAGTATTTAGATTTTTGTTTTAAACGCTTATAAAATGTATGTCTTTTGGTGAGAATAATTAGAAACAGAATGTATATCAGTCTGGCACTCACAAAGTTTAGATCAGAAGGACATATAACAATTGTAATGTTTTACAAAAAGGGGACGTTACTGAAAAATGAAGCTATTTTAAAAAGTAAAAATTCTTTGAACTTGAAGAGTTCTTATTTTTCCTTGTTACAAAATAACAAATGAATTTTATTAATAATTGCACAGCAGTTTAGGGCGCCAGATGTGTTAACATCAATTTAGAAAAAAAATGAATTTAATTATTTAAATCTCAGGGTGTAGTTCTTTTAAAAGTGTACTTACAGTGAAATCTGGTATTGTAATGAGAACACTTTGACTGAAATATTAACAAAAAACATTTATTAAATAAAATCGTACACATACATGAATAATTCAAATATAAAATTATAAATTATACATCCTATTTAAAATTGTTATATTTCCCTTTTAAGAAGGTTTTAATTTTAGACAAAAGAAATCTTGACTCTACTTTAAGTTTTAAGTTGCAACTTTAGAAAATTATTTAGTGAAACAAACAGTTTAGTATTATCTGCAAATTTTTCATATTGAATTTACTTTATCCAACTAAATGTTGAAATATCTTTGATTTCAAAACAATGAAATAATGATTTAAAAATTATCAAAATTATAAAATCTTGCATAAATACATAGAACAAATAGTTATCATAAATGTTTTAACAATACTTGATTTTTTTAGTGTTCTTTAACACTGGGTTCAGGTCCTTTGTTGAATTTTCATCCAGTCCTCCTGTTCGCTGAGACGTAGGCTTTTGTAATGGTACTCGACTATCATTTGCACCTGGTGAGAGATTTGCTGACATAATTTCGGTTACACACGTCGATAATACTTTTTAAACGTCTTTTGGCACAAAGTACATTGTTCTTCATTTTCATAAAAACTTATGTCTATCTCTAAAGTTCATTGTTCGTTTTTTGTCGAACACGTGCAAATATTACATCACTTATATAAAAAATGCGTTTCTCAGTCTTTTTATTAAACAAAAAGTCTATTTATAAGCAAACATCGTTCACTAATACATGTCTATGCTCGAATAAACGATTTTTTATACTTTAGCACTACATTCTACAAAAGTTTCTGACCGCTCTGAAAACACCCGGTCTCTCTAGACTCTAGACCTAAAAAACGTCTTTTCACTTCAATTGCCAGACTTAGAAAGAAAACTCGCCACGAGCTCTCATATTTCCGGAAACCGTTCCTTGCTGGGCTGTTATATTTCGCTGTTACAAACAGTTCACATACCCTTGTCTTTTCACACAGATTATTAAACACTTGTTATTAATTAAATTATATTAAAATTAAACATAGTCATTTCTTTTCTAGTCTTGAAAATCTATTTTTTCCTTTTTTAAATGAGTTTACTAAATACAATTTATGACTTAGACAAACTGTCTCCCATACAAAACCGCGGACTTTAAACCTATTATGGACTCTAATTTTTCACATTGTCACACAATCACATTAGTCCCTGTGATAGGAAAGATGAAAGAGAAGAATCTAAACCAATTATATGAAAAAAGTGTACGTACAACTAGGATCCTTCAAGATTCCCACCCTGAACTCGTCTATTCAAGATTCGCCCCTGAGGTTTTTTCGTGTTGATTTAAAGGAGAAAAAACTTCTCAATCATCATTGCCTTATAACAAAAAAGAAAAGACGCAAAATAAAGACCCACTTAATACTCGAATAGCATCAGGGTAAAAAAAAAACAAGTTGGCCAAGAGAGACCTGATAAGAAAGATGAAAGAATCTAACCAGACTAAATAAAAAAAAAGGTGTAGATCCAGCTAGGTTCTCTCGGGATTACCACCGCCTTACTCACTATATATAATGCTCTGAGGTTTCAAACTGTAGTATATAAACAGTTTTGTCTGGATTTATAAAGAAGTTATTTCCTGAAAGTGCAGACATGTTCCATTTGTAGTTAATATTCGGACTTTTTTTCTTTTGAGCTCAAAATAATTCCAACTTTTTTCTCGGAATTTAGTTGTTACACAATTTTAACTAATTTATATTTGTGGAAAATAAGTGTTAGAGAGAAGTCTGTTTAACTTGGTACCATTATATAAAATTTACAGGTTAGAGTTCAAATAAAGTCTGGAATACACTTAATGTCTACAGAATTGTAAGAAAATTAAACGTTAAAGTTGGCGTATGGATACATTAGCTTTTATTTGTTGTATTTTTAATTTTTGGCAACCATCATAAAAGTAACTTTCAATAGGAGAGGGGTTCTATAACATATTTAACATTGTTTTTGTATTCTAAAAACACAGGTTCAATCTGGTTTTTAACACCCCTTTTCATTCTCAAGATATTATCTACTGATCAATTTGTTTGCAGCATATTATTCAATTAAATATATAAGTTACATCTGGTTACAGTAGACTCTCATAAATTCGAATCACGAAAATCCGGACTCTGAAAAATCCGGACTCTGAAAAATCCGGACCGGGCGGTAAAATATTTTTTGTAACAATTTGCCGCTTTAGAGCCTTCAATTTTCACGCGATCTTCCGAAATTGCATGAATGACGTATTTTGTAATGATTCACGGGCAGTGGAAGTTTCCAAGCGGCTGAAGAGGGGTAGGGCATTGACATGCCCTACCCTGTGTTTTACCTAATTGCAGTCCAATACTGTATTATGTACATTACAGTAAGAGTAGTATTAGTTAATGTGTCAGAGTGTAACAAGTGTCGTTGGGTATCAGCACAGGCCAGTAGCGATTGTATGTGCGGCTTATCAACTTATCTCCGACTTCGGATTTTTCGGAATCCGGACCGGCCGTCCGCCACAATAGTCCGGATTTATGAGAGCTTACTGTACTCCTCACTTTAACAGGTTTTAATGTCTATGACTGGTGTTTCAGGTAATTTTAGGACTATGTTTTTCCTTAACTAACAGAGATATACATTCTCCTGTTCTTAACTACATCCCAGTCATCAGCTTATTGTCTTACATGATCCTTCTAAGTATTGGTGAGTTATTATTATTTTGATATTTATTTCACAATAATATTATTAATTTCCATTAAAGTTGTAGCAACAAAATTAAAATGAAGGAAGTTGATGGGTGCCATCATGGTACTCATTGTACAAGCAGATCATCTATTGTATTTATCACTTGAACCATGTAGGAAATGTAGAACTGTGAGAAAAAGTGGCAGAGATTTTACCGATACCTTTCTTATATCCAAATGTTCATGAAAGATATTAAAAACACATCCATCTGAGATATTAGCTATCTTGTATATTTTCACTTGGTGGTCGTCCAACCTAATATTTAATTAGGCATTTCTTTAAGTATGGTTTCATTCGGATGTCCCAAAGTACTCAATATCATTCGAACTTGTACGACCACAATGGAATTCAGTAAACCTTTCTATAAGACGGAACAGAATCCCCATACAACTCTTTTGGCCTTTCTTCAGTATTCTTAATAGTTTTTCAATGCAAAAAAGTAGCTTTTTATCAGTACAAGAAATTCACATTTTTGCTTGTTACAAAAAAACACAAACTTATCCATTTTTGAATACAGTTTAAAATATTCAATTAAACAGAAGCAAAGGGCCTTAACAAACACTCTCCAGTGAACTCTGTCAGTTCTTTCACTCGCACTCAGCACTGTTAACTACGTCATCCTTGGCCTTTCCTTTCTTTGGCCTTGAGAGTTCCATTCAAGCTCTTCTTTTGGACATGTCGAAAATCACTTTTTCGGTTTCCTGAGACCATGAAACGTGGAAATCAGTCAAAAAAGAAGGTTCAATTTTTGATAATTCCAAAACTTACCCTAAACTGTATATAATTATTATATCTATACATCTCTTTATATATAACTGAAATTACTTTATTTCAGGTATGCTAAATCTCCCATGGGCTGTAGCAGGTGAGATTTTACCATCCAACATCAAAGCTCAAGCATCAGCCATCGCAGGATCGTGCATGTTCCTCGTTGGATTCCTTACATGTCTAACATTTCCTTATATAACAAATTTAGTCGGAACAGACTTTGGTTTCTGGTTGTATGCGTGTTTAAGTTTCACATCAGTGTTTGTAATTTACTTCTACGTACCCGAAACAAAAGGATTAACTTTGAATGAAATACAGGACCTTATCAAATTGCCACCAAAAAATAATGACTCGCAAATTGATCGAGATATTAATTCTATTGAACAGTGTACGATTAGTTATTTGAAAAATCACTATGAAATTAACGTAGGACCTACTGGAACTTATAAAAGTATTACAAAAAATGACAAATATTATAATGTCTGAGAAATCGTTATGTAGTTTTAAGAGTGTACATGATATTTATTTTTTTGATTGTAATTAAGTAGGTAGTTTTATTGATGAATGAGTTTTAAGTGACAAAATTATTAATCATCAATTTCTTCACAATATTTATTTCACAATTCTCCTAACCACAATAACAGGAACAAAAAATAAAATCACATAATTAGTATTTAATTTATTCCATTTACTCTGAAGTACAATTCAATAGCATGGTTATCATGATCAAAGTGTTTTACTGCTAAGCTAGTCCTTTTATGGACGTTCTGATATCGATTGGTATCAATATTGTAGTGTCATTATCAATATCTATGTACCAATAATTTAAGAGTATCAATACTAAAATGTATTATAATCGATCATCAGCTACTAATGTTGTACAAGGGCTATTCGGAAAGTAATCTCCACTTCATTCAATGCAAGAAGTAGTGGGGGTAACGACATCACTCCTGTGGTGATATGTTCAATATGCACCCTTAATAGCCTTTCAAAATGAGTGCTGTGTAGAAAAACCAGCAAAATGTGAAACGTGTGTTGTATTAAAATTTCTGATAGCAAAAACATTTGACAACAGCAGGCATCCATTGTAAACTGTGTTCTGTATATAGCCAAACAATAATGAGGGAAGATGTTGTCCATTAGAGGTTTAGTTTGTTTAAAAGTGAGAGAACAAATATTCGCTATGAGGTGATGAACTTGTTCAGAAAATTGAGGAAATGTCCATGAAAATCAGTGGTTCACAATCTTTGAACAAAATTCACAAATTTCTTGGACTGTTTTGTATAAGGTAGTCACTATAAATTCTAATATCTCTTACGAGACTTTAAAAAATTAAGAAGGGCCATTCAAAACAAACACTGTGGTTTGCCGACTACTGGTTTATTGTTTTTATACACTCACACCAGTCAACTAATAAAGATATGTTGCATCAATTTAAATGAGACATTATCTAATGATAAGGTGTATAGCCTGGACTGGCTCTCAGTGATTTCACCTATTCGTCCACAAAAAGAAGTGGTTTGAGTCCCCAGCACTTTGAAAACGATGACAAACTTCAAAATCCTAACAGGCTGGCTAAAATCCCATAATATGGCAATATTTTATGAAGAAAGGATTTCCAAACTGGTCCATCACTATGTAAAATAGCCTATTTAAATGATTATGTAGAAAAATATTAGAAAGGTATAGTTATAAGAAGTATGTATATATTAAAGTTTCTATATATAATATGTCTTAGTTTTAATTATAGTCAAATAGAGGTTACTTTCCGAATGGCCCTCATATTTATGTGTGATAAAAGTCGTGACAAAATACTATTGTAATATGAATTTGACTTACATTAAACAATTATATATACATTAAACAAATATTTGTATCTCAAGACACAATATGTAATGAAAAAACCAAAACCACAAGGTAATGTATAATAATTCAATTTAATATGAAATTATTTATTCAAAGATTTGTTTTATAACCTTTATTTTGAGACTTATATTTAGGTCGTCTAGTTTCTTAGTTCACTAGTTTCTTAGTTAATACATAGAAGTATGATTTTGTGGTAAGACTTCCAGCCACTGAAAATTCAAACATTTACTCGATATCGTATCAATACTTTCATTTCGGCATTATCATGTAACAATACTTTTGACTGTGTATGATATTGATACTCAATTCAAATCTGGTATTAGAACATCCCTAACTACTCTTATAATTATTATTTTTAGTTTTTGTTCTTGTAATTGTAGTGAGGGAAATTATTAATTAATATTATGAATTTCGCCAGTGTTAATTGAATATTTTATCTATTCATTTCTTTATTTAAAATTAGCAATTCTTGTGGAAACTTCAATAACCAAATAAAATAAAATACACAATTTTCTACAATAAAAACTTTATTAGGAACAAGACCTTCAGGGGCTCATTTGTAGTGAGTACAGGTATGGCATTCCCGAGTGATCTACTCCTTTTCTTATGCTATCTTGAAAAACTCAAGTTTATTTCAACATAAGTGAATCAAAAATTTAAATACCGCTACACACTTTTATAAATTTACACCTTTTTTAATATCATTTATCAGAAATTCATGTTTTTCTCATGACAGAATTTAATTCCAATGTATGAGGTTAAAGATAAAAAAAGACCCAAACACAATCTATTTCAATTTGTATGTTTGTGTATATAATTATATATTTCTATTTAACATATGATTTATCTATATTATAGATACAGTAGAGTCTCGCAAACTCGGCACTCGATAACCCGGCAGTCCCGGATTACTCGGCGACCCCGATGAGAAAAAATACATTGCTAAAAACAGCGTTGTTCGTAAAAGTTCGGCAGATCCCAAAGCGGGCATTAACTTCATCGCTCGAATCGTTGATGGTACTTTTCCCACGTTAAACTCACCACAAAGCTTTTTTACAGATTCCCCTCTGTCAAGTCTTTTTAACACATTTAACCGCGTCTCAATCGAAACCAACACACGCTTCCGTTTTCAAACTCGCTCATTTTTATTTACTGTATATACCGTGTGTAGATCATAACCAGTCAAAGAAAACTGAAAAGAAATGTTATATTTTCCATAATGTATACTAAATTGATTCGTGGAAAAAAAGCGGCCCATCAAACTTTTTGCAGGTGTATATGTCTGCTATACCGACGGGTGCCAATGCCGCGGTGTTTTTACGCCGATAACAATGGGATACCGCTATCGACAAAGTCGTTTGACTTGCCGCTTTGGTGCCGCGGTATTTTTACACCGCCGACAATGGGATACCGCTATCGACATAGTCGTTTGATATCGCCGCCACTTTGGTGCCGCGGTGTTTTTACACTGCCGACAATGGGATACCGCTATCGACATTGTCGTTTGATATCGCTGCCGCTTTGGTGTTTCAATTAAAATTTATTTTTTGCCCTTATTCCCGATAACCCGGCATTTCATAAACTCGGTTTGCGGGACTCTACTGTAATAATAATTTGTATAGTAAACTTCTTAAAGTCTTGAGTTCTACATTTATTGCACCAGCTAGCCACTCTGGTCCGTTATTAAAAAATAAATCTTACGTTCTATGTTTCTGACGCTGGTTAGCCACTCGGGTCTGTTACTATGTTTTTTTAAACAATTTACTTCAATACATGAAAACTGAAAAAAAAAATTCCCGTATTGTTTAATTAAATAAGGAAAACAGGGAATGACCAAACCACAACATCAGGAAACAAAACTAAGGCTGTAATAAACCGAGTTAGGTTTACCACACATTACCATTATGTGGATTTCGAACATATAGTCATCATCCTTAGAAAGTTACAGCTAAACCCTCTAAGGATGATGACTATTTCATCGAAATGTATGTAAGAGAAATATAATGAACTTTTAGGGATTAGATTTCTCTAGATACCTAATTTTGGGTTCAAATGAAATTTCGGTAGATAAAGCCAATGCACCATTTGTTATAAGTGTTTTATTATATATAGGTAAAACTTTTTCTATTTTTCAACATAATCCCCCTATATTTATACACTTTCCCCATCGTTGTACCAGCTTTTTTATGCCTTCAGCAAAAATTCTTTACTTTGATGTCGAAGCCAGACTTGCACCCACTGTCTTCACATTTTCATTGTTTTTAAATCTTTTACCTCACAAAAATTCTTTTATAGGTCCAAACAAGTGAAAATCTGATGGAGCCAAATCAGGACTATAAGGAGGGTGGGGTAGGACTTCCCAGTTCAACCTTTCAATAGTTTCCCGTGTTTCATAAGCTTTGTGTGGGCGAGCATTTTCATGAAGAAAAAGCACTCCATTACTCTGCAAACCTTGTCTCTTACTCAGAATTGCTGGCTTCACTTTTGCTTCCAGTTTTTCCTTGTTTTTCTGGAAGTTCACGAAAAACTGGAAGTTCACGAAAAACTGGAAGTTTTTCCTTGTTTTCCAGTTTTTCAAGTTTTTCCTTGTTGTCCTTGTTTTTCTCCATTAACAGTGCACTTAGTTTACAGGTAGTCTCAGAAAATTGGACCTTTAAAGTCCCAAAAATGGTAAGCATGACTTTTCCAGCTTTTGATTGGGTTTTGAAATTTTTTCCTTACAGGAGAAGACGCATGTTTCTACTCCATACTTTGGCCCTTGGACTCGGGCTCAAAGTGATGTATCCAAGTTTCAACACAAGTGACAATTCTTTCCAAAAAAGCTTCTCCTTCTTCCTGATAACGTCTTTTCAGTTCCTGGCAGATTTGAGGCCTGACATTTTTGTGGTTGTCTATCAACACTTTTGGAACCCAACGTGCACATGTTTTGCAGTATTTCAACTAGTCATGAATGATTGAGTGGACGGTGCCTACACTTGTATGACAAGTTTCAGCTATTTGAGCTACTGTAATTCTTCGGTCTTCCTGAATAAGATTTTCAATTCGGTTTTCCATCAAAGCATTTGAAACTTCAATCGGTCGGCCTGAACTTTGCACATCACTCACATTTATTCACCCAAGTTTGTATCGATGTATCCACTTATAAAAGTTTGCACGGTTTATATAACTTTTCCCATATTGTCTTTTCATTCTTGAATAAATTTCAGATAGTTTTGTTCCTTCAGAAAAACAAAATCTAATAACAGCTCGTTGCTCTTCCAAAGTACAATCTTCAAGAGAACTTGCCATTTTCAAAACATTGCAAAAATAAACAAACGTTGAACAATAAAAAAACAGCTTTAATAGAATGTTGGCAGTGTTGCCAACTCACAATATTGATAATTATTAAATTTCCCAAGTGATTATTTTTGAACCTGGAAAGGTTTTCTTTTTACTTATTGAACACCCCTCGTAAAATTCAAATGAGTCTACTTTCTTTAATTAATACACTGTCGGTTTACTGACATCTATTTCTGTAAGTACTGGCTACAGTGTTTTTGTCCCTATTGTTCTCAAAACTGATTCTGATGAATACCATTGATAGTTCCGACCAATGCCCTTAGTCAGTCGATGAACAGGGTGTCCGGCTAACATCGGTCAATTATGACTGACCAATGCTCTTGGTTAATCGATGAGCAGAGCCTTCGGCTATCATAGTTCAATTATGATTGACCAATGCCCTTGATGAATTGATGAGCCGGGCCTCCATCTATCACCGTTCAATTACTATGACTGACTTGGTTTCAAGGTCATGGTGGGTTTATATACCTTCCCAGGTTAACGAACTGAATATTTTATTTAGAGTCAGCTATTGCAACACTTTCTGAAATATTTCATAATAATAGGCTGCCTTCTAGAGACTTAGAATAAAAATTAAACTTGAAGTTTTTACAATTATTCCTAACAGAACATAACTGAATTTATTACAGTCTTAGTTTTGTGGTTGAGGGAATCCTTGTTTTCCTTATTGTGAATATCGCCACAGCGCTCCTTGTATAGTTTATCTTGTTTAAAGGCAAACAACCTCCCGGTCATTGTCTTGTAAAGAAAAAATGATAAAATAAAATATCTCTCGAACACTCTAACAGCGTCAGAATCGGAAGAAAGCAAGAGTTGACCAAGAGAGTTCCGATAGGAAAGAAAAAGAAAGGGATCTAATCTAAGATGTAAAAAAAGGTATAGATCCAACTAAGATCTTTCTGGATTGCCAAACCTGTAATCATAATACTCTGAGGGATAAAAACTGAAATAAAATATGTCATTAAGGTGAATAATATTTATTCAATTGAAAACTAACAAACATGGGGAAAAAAATCATGTAACAATATTGGACTGAACGATTTTTTGCTATACTGTTACAGAATTTTTATGGAAGGAAAAAAACAGTTGAAAATGGTAAAAAATAGAGTGATCTTGTGTGTTAAATAACTTTTATTAAACAGCTGGTTTTGTTAAAACAAAAACAGAAAGTTTATCTTCAAATTTAAAATTTCAAGAACATCTCTGGTGTATTTCAAAATAGAAAAAGATAACGACTTTATATTCAATGAAGATTTTATCATATGATAAATCCTTAACAACTAATTGTCTAAATTTTTTATTTGAATATTCGCCTAAAAATCAAAAATTAATTTTTCTACGATGGACAACTTGTTTATGCTAGATTAAAATTGAGACATGCCACACAAAAATATACTTGAAGAAGTAAAACCAGCAAAGTTGTTGATAATAAGTTGACCACATAAACAGTATTAGTAGTAAAATAAGTCTAGACATAATTGCATTGAGGAATTTTAAATTGTATTGTAATAGCTCAATTCTTTAACTGCTCATTATGAGTTTGTATATACTCATCTGAACTATGGAGTTCTTCTTGGGGGAACTTATTAGTTTGGAATATAAAACGAGTGTTTGTCCTGCAAAAGAAAGTTATTAGGCTCATAGCAGGACTAAAACCAACTCAAAGTTGTAAAATTGGTCTCAGGGAGCTTGGCGTCCTTACACGTCCTTGTATGTATATACTTGAAGTTGTATTCTATATTAGATTTAAGTGTGTTCGTCAAGAATAAGGGCATTCACAATTATGGCACCAGACAAGCTTGTAACTATCGCAACTAGGCAGGTTAAATTTTGTACACTAAATTTCCTTCACAAGCATGTGTATAATTGGCGAATAATCTTCCTCATAGTATAAAAATTATGCAAAATTATACCACTTTTAAGCACAGTCTTAGACAATTTCTATTGTCTGGATCCTTCTATTTGGTTCCTGAGCAAGGTTTTTTGTTGTTTCGGTGAAGTTGAATCTGATCTCTTATTATCTGATTACATTTGTTTATGTATAGTTTTATTGTGACTATTTAGTTTGTTCTAACATATTTATTGTTTTTGAATGTATTTTATGTTATGTTTTAATAAAGTGTATAAGATTATTTCTTTAATTGTTAAATAACAACACTTTTATATTGTATTTTAATTTATTGTATTGAGCACCTTGTTATCAAGTCATTGTATTTTTATGTGATGCTGCTATACATATGTATATTTGTTAGAACCAAAAGAAAATAAATTAAGGTTACTTTTGTACACACATTTTTAATCATAAACAGTGAAATTGTAAATCCTGTATGTTTTTTTATATCACTTCTACTCCCAAATTTTGAACCACAATATTTACATTAGAGAGGCTTCTCTCCTGAATGTTTACTCATATATTGTATTAGTTACCGTTTGTTTACAAATTTTGAATCACACTGTATGCAAACATGAAGTTTCTTCCCTGTATGTGTAAGCATATGAAGTGTAAAATCACATAATGTACATTGATGATATTTATCTTCTGTAAGTAAATGCTTGTGTACAACTAGGCCATATTTATGTTTTAAGTTTGAATCACATAATTCCTATATGTCTACGGATATGAAATCTAAGTTCATAGTTATTTACAAACTTAGAATCATATAACCAACATTGATGAGGTTTCTCTCCATTATGTAAATCCTTCTCACTGATAACTACAAAACCTAGAGCATTGGTGCTAATTTTTCTTTGGCACTATCGAACAGAAGATGATGTTTTCCTTAGTTATATTGTGAGAGGGAAGATGAGATTTAGGTATTGTATGTCAACGTGGAGACAAAAAAAAAATCACTCAATAGAGTGGGATCACACTAACTCTAAAACTTAAGTCCCAGCAAATATTTTCTGAAGAAACTCATAGTAACTGTCTTTTGAAACAGAAAAGCTGTACTCTTGGTGGATTTTATAAAATGAGACATTTAAATAACCTGCAGTTTACTGTGACACTTTAAGAAAGTTGAGAGGAGTCGTTCAGAATAAACAGAGTTGCATGTTGAGTTCTGGTTTCACAGTGGTTTGAATAAAAAAAGGCGTTGAAGGATAGTATCAACGTATGGCTTACAGGTGACGAAGTTCTACGATGAGGGTATTAAAAAACTTGTTCACCATGACAAGTGCCTTACTGTAGGAGGAAATTATGTGGAAAATAAGTAACAGTTGTAACTTTAATTTATGTTTAATAAAAAAACCTCTAATTGTATTGGTGTTTTTTTTTTATAAGAAAATTGAACTTATTTTCTAAACAGCTATAGTCGATAACACAATACATGTAGTAAGTATAATTTCCAAGGACATAAGCACAGGTTGATGGATTTTAATAAATTTTCATCTATAGTTGGATTTCATTTTATGTATAAAGGAGTTTAAAAGAACAATGAAATCAAATTAAAGCTGCTGCTTGCTAACATCACGTTCTACATGATGATCCAAGAATTTCTTTAAAGCACAGACTAACCTCTTGACTGAAATTTCATGGCTACTGTTATCTCTGGGGTGAAAGTGAAGGAGGCGTTATTGCAGATGAATTTGTACAATTTTAAATCATTTCATATTAAGAGAAATCAATTTAGATAAAGTCAAACATTGTTAAACTATACAGTGATGGATGTACCAGTCAAAACTGAAACACAATAATGCCCAATGCTTTGCTAATGACTTCATATGAAACTTGGATAAAAATCATCCAAAAAACATTTAGAAAAAGGTCACACACAAATGGAGTGTGACAGCATTCATAGCAATATCGAAAAACAACTTAGAAATAGAGAAATTTACTCCCCTGCAGGGTATGTTGAAGTCTGTAAAACTGCTCGGTTAAAACCTAAACATACAAAGTTTTACAGCTTGAACATACTTTTTTAAAAAAAGTACCATTCTGTTAATCTAGTTTCATCAATTAGGCAGGGTAGGAAACATGGTGTAACACATCAAAAATGTACGAGTATACAGTATGAGCCAGATCTCATAATAAAAGTAAAACTTAATCTTCAGGATCAGTTTGTTGACCTCCCTTAAAGAAACAAACAGCCTACATGTAGGAACGCTGACCTACTCCCACTGTAACACACGAATACCTATTTATAATGTTTAAGCACCTTCAAGAGCTAAAATTTATAATTCTAAAAGAGATTCACCACTTTTATGATAATTTGTCACAGCAGTAGTTATTTTTTGAGTGTCACTTAAATTTTTAAGAAAAATATTCAAGACAAATTTATGATGTGTAAAAAAATTGAATTTTATTTTAATAGCCTGGTATGTTAAACAGAGAATTTATTAAAAAAACTACAGGTTATCTGAAATAGATATATTTAATAAAGACATTATTTAAACATTTACATACATATAACATCAATAAATATATAAATTCTTAGAAGCTAAAATAGTTCACAGTTTATTACTGTCTCTAGTTCAGAAATATCCGCACACCATAGTTTAAGATTTATTCTAAATTAATATTTGTTGAAAAAAGTTTATAATTGTCTTTCTTCATATTGTTATTAAGTCTTTTATAAAATTTGGAAATTGTTTTATGCTACTAACTCAATTTTAATTCTTTATTTCTTCCAATACATAAAGTTTATTTAGAAATTACTTCCACAAATTTGTGACTGATGTGGTGATATGAAAAATCATAATTTATAATAGATTTAAAATCCGCGGTTTAGCGCCGAAAACAGGCTGTTCAAATCATAAATTTATTTAATAACTTCATTAATAAAAGAAAAATAGATTTTCAAGAAAACCAAATATGTAATCATGTCAATTTTAGTATAATTTGTTTTTTATAAATAGAATATGTAAATTGTTTGTGTTTTGTGGGGAGTATGTGAAATTAACTAACAGCGCCGGAAGGAAGGCAGCTAAAAGTAGGATTTTGCCTCATGGCAACAGGCAGTCAGAGTCCAGCGGTAAAGGTGGTTAGATCAGTCATCGTTTGGGGCTAGTTGCTCTAAGACCTACGAATGGTAGTTCTCCGAGTGTCTGTTAGAACAATAAAAAATGTGTTCGGAAGTATTATTTTTGTAAAAGACATGGTGTACTAACATTCTTAGAAGTGCTAATGACAACATTTTATGTTTTTAAAATCGTGTAAGTCTGGAAATGGGGCTTGATGTAGTAGGACCTATATTATGTGGTTCTCCGAGTGTCTGTTCGAACAATAAAAAATGTGTTCAGAAGTTTTAAATTCGTAAAAGACATGGTGTACTAACAATTTTGGAAGTGCTAAGACAATATTGTTTTCAATAAATAAACTTTTAAATGAAAAAGTGTGATAACTCGCAATTTTTAGTTATGTTGTGCAATCGCTGCCACGTGATTTTTGAATTCTCGACAAAGAACTTTTCTATAAGAAGAATGGAACTATTAAAGTTATTATAAGACATTAATAATTGGTTTTTATACAGGTACAACAAAATAAAAATAAATCTTGTGACATATGAACTAAAGACAATTCGTTTGACAATGGACAAGCATCTCTGCAATATTAGCACGCAGTCACATGGAAAGACACGAATCATCCTTCGAAGGAAAGTGCTTTTTAAATAAAGAATATAACGTGATTTGGTATAACACGTTTAGACTTTCATTATTTAACTATATATATATATGTATTTTGAACAATTTAGACTTTTTCTTTGTATTTTCAAGATATATATTTGATATCATAAAATTATGTATTTCATCAATAAGATTCAATGTTTTTTTTTTTTTGTTGTGGAGTCTTAAAGTATTTTTAAAGAAGTTACTTTTTATAATTAATTAATTAATTCTCAATTTCATTAAAAATTATATTTTTTCTAATTAATATATTTACTATGAGAAGTAAAGTAAAATCCTTTTTCATTATTTTTTAGAGTTGCAACTAAATAACTTAAAGTTATTAATATAATTTGATTAGATTCTTTTTCTTTGAAGATCAAAGCAATGATAATAATATTGATAGGATGTAAGATGTCTTATATAAATTTTTCTTTTTTGATTTCTGTTACATGAATTTAATGTGTTTTATGTTTAATAAATTTTTATGTAATATTTCAGAGACAAGTGTTTTCATTTTTGAAACCCAGAATTACTGTAAGTACACCGTAAAAAGAGCTTGCGACCCCAGAGATTTTAAAAAATGATTAAACTCATTTTTTTTCTTTTTCAAAATTGGTAAGCTAAGGCTACCTGGCGCCCTTAAGTCGAGCAAATTAATAAATTCATAAATTAATAATAAAATTCAATAAAAAACATAACGTAAAAATCTACAAGTTCAGATAATTTTCATTCTTAAAATAGCTTCACTATTAAATAACAACAAAAGGCTCATTTTTAAATTATCACAAATGTCGCCTCAACTGAGGGCTTTTTAGGTCGAAAATACAGTGATTTTGGTGAAATGAAAATACTTAAACAAGGTAAGGACTCTCTAAATAATATAAGAAAGATTCTTTTTTAAAATTTTTTGTGTTAAATATAATAAGATAAAAATGGAATCAGAAATTGTAAATGTTAATAATAGTAATGAACAGATAGGGTTAGGAAATCAAAATTCTTTAAACAATTTAGAACAGATGGAATTTACGGGGGATATTTTTGATAATTTACAGAAGGAATCACAAAGTAAAGAACAAACTGAGGAACAATTTGCACAAGATATGTTAGCGCAGGAATTAATTGATAGTAATAGTAATAGTAGACGTTCAAGTATGAGTAAAAGTAGTAGTTCAGGCTCGGATTTTAAGGGATATAGCAGTGATGGGATTCTAAATAGTAAAGGACAGTGTGAAAATATGAATAAAAAATTAGTAGAAACACCAGGGGTAGAAATTGTAGAAGAAAATTCAGATAAGGAATTAGGAGATGAAGCAGTTAGGGTAATTGAGCAGGTTAGGGTAACTGAACAGGTTAGGATAGATAAGAGTGGGGAAAATAATGATCAGAATAAGAAAATGGAGAGTATGTTTGAGCAATTGATGAGAAATTTTGAAAAAATAGATAATAAATTTGACCAGAAATTTAATCAGAGTAGGTTAGAAACAAAACAAGATAATTTAGAATTAAAGCTAGATAGTGACAAAAAATTTGTAGAATTAAAGCTAGATAGTGACAAAAAATTTGAAAATATGAATAATAAATTTGATAAAGATAGATTAGAATTAAAACAAGATTTGAACAATAAGTTTGAAGATTTAAATACTAAATTTGAACAGAACAATGTTAAGCTAGATAATTTGGATAAGAAGTTAGATCAGATCAAACTAGAATTAAAACCAGATTGTGTAAAATTAGAATACAATTTTAAATGGGAAAATAAACAAAGGGGAATTAACGTAGTGGAGAGGTTAGGTAATGTTCAAGAGAAAATCATAAATAAGATAGGTATGAATATCGATGTTGTTGAAAGTAATAATAAAGTAGAATTTAAACAAATAAATAGTGTAGAAGGTGTTTTGATAAAAAATATTAATAATATAGATAACAATGTAGATCAAGCAATAGCTGAAATTGAAATTAACAGTTTTAATGAAATAAAAGAGATGTCAGATGATTTAATAATAATAGAGGATAATTGTGTGAATGACTGTGTTCAAGAAATTGCTAAAAAGATAAATAATGGGTTAACATGTAACAAGGTAAATCTAGAAACAACAAATAATGTTGAAGTGAATAAGTCTTGTGGGGTTAAATGGAGCATAAGTAATTCAAAAGACAAAGTAAAAGTAAATAATCTAATAATAAAGGAATCAGCTGTTTATCTTAAAAAACGAGTTTACCATAAGACTGTAGATTTTGAAAAATATACGATGTTAGAATTTAGAAATGTTTTTAGAATACAAGAACAAGAAATTAAAAGTTTTTGTGAAAAAAGTAACTTTAAATATAATTTTGAAAATAAAAATGTAGAGATAGTAAAGGAAGGCTTTGCGGTAATACACAGAAATGGTGGGGTGAGAATGCCTAAACTGACAGTTGGCAAATGTAGGTCGTTAAATTCAAAGATGTTTGAGAGAAGGAGGGGTGATGGTATGTCTGAGAAAGAGAAAGAGAAAAGGTTTTCGTCAACACAAAAGCGTGTTGTCAACAAAAGGGAACATATGGTTGAGATGAGTTCATTTGTAGGATCTAGTTTAGAACAGGTCTATATTTTGAAAGAAGTATTTAACATTGAAAGTGTGTTAAAAAATTCAATCATGTACTTTAAAATCTTTCACCAATCGGGAAACCATCGTAAAAAATAGATAATTCATAATTGTTGTAATAAATTGAAATTTGGAACGACTGATATAAATGTAAAGACATTTTTATAAACAAACGGACTAGATTGTGAAAAATAATTAATAAAAAGTAGTTAAGATTCTGTTAATAAGTAGTTTTAAATCTTGAATAATGTATAGTTTATAATTTGAAATAACAATGATATGTGTACTAGAAAATAATAAACCAAGTTAAAATATTAAGAGTTTAGTTTTAGAAAACGTTTAGGTATTTGTAGAGTCAAGACGCTAGGTTTATATCAGTAAATAACCGAGTGTTGTTTACTCCAAGATAAATATTGATTTTACGTGTTAAGATAAAACAGATTAGTTAGAAGCAAAGATCCAGTGTAGTGTTGAAGAAATAATATTCAATATTAAGTAAGTGGATTCAATATTAAATATTCAATAAGATGACGAGAGATTGAATCTAGTTGGAGCTAAAAAGATTTCATAGTCGATTCTTATCAGCAGTAGACAGAGATATTGCATCACCATATACAAAGGGGAAGGTTGTTTATCTCTCAACTAGGCCTAAAATTCCTTTGCATATTATATAGAGGCTGATACAGTGTGTTACGAAAATACTGTTCTGGAAAATAAAAAACTTTTGGTTTATAATTATAAATTAACTAGCGTTTTCAAATAAAAAATATTTAAATAAAGGATAATTGGTATTGATTAAAGTAAATAGAATAAAAGTAGATTACTTAAATAACTTTAATAGTATTAAAAGTAAATTTCTAAGTAAAGAACTTAGAATAAATTTAAAAAAAATAAAATTTTCTTTTTGAATCTGGATAATAATAAGTAGAAAGGAGAATATAAACAAAAAATCGACGATGCTAGTAATAAGATTGGTAAAAAGAAACATTATTTCAACTTCGGATGATGCGATTTGAATGAAATTTTTTATGAATTTTAAATTTTCTTCGCGTAAAAGCATTTAAGAAAGAACATGAACATATTTTGGGAGGAAGGAGGAGTTTGTGTTGTCAAAAAGGAATTGTTTTATTTGCAAAAATGAGACAATTTCGGGACTGCACGAAAAGCGTGTTATGAGTTTGGAGTGTGTGGTGGGCGGTATTTCGAATCGAGTAGGGATATCGCATTTCAACCACTGCATATTTTAGGGTCATAACATGTTGGTTTCGTGTAAGAGTCCAGAGTGTAACTAGAATTGTACATGGAAAATATTAGAATGTCAGAAGGACTATAGGGGTGAGAAAGGAGTCGGAAATGCATAAAATAAATAAAAAATTCATAAAAAGTAAAATAAAAAAAGGTATAATAAATAAAAAACAAAGAAAAATGGAACGTTGGAGGGTTTTATTAATCGACGTTTGGCAGAACTTCATCATCAGAACACAGGAGTATTATTTATTTGGTGTTACGATGATGAAGTCCGGCCGAGTTTTGAAAAATAAAATAAGATAAAATAAAAAATAAATAAAAACAAAAAATTGTTATAACTCATGTAAATGGAATATAGTTAAAACTTTGACAATTTTGAGAAGTTTAAAGAACAGAATGTTCTTAGTTTGTATTAAGAAATACAACGGTGTAGTAGAAGAAATTCAAGAGAGAACCTAGGGTTCTTGAG
Source organism: Aphrophora alni (assembly GCA_963513935.1). Classification (NCBI taxonomy): domain Eukaryota; kingdom Metazoa; phylum Arthropoda; class Insecta; order Hemiptera; family Aphrophoridae; genus Aphrophora; species Aphrophora alni. Next base: position 18,463,988 of record OY740776.1, on the reverse strand, counting down.
TATATTGTAAAATATAAAGTTTGGTAGGCGAACTGTCTTTCGAGGCAGGATGTAGCTATGTTCGAGAAGTGATATGATCAGGGCCTAAGATATCATTTCTAGAAGGTAGTGATTTAGGGTTAATTGGAAAACCTACCAAAAAATCCAACGTAGTTGTTTAGGTTTTTGTCACATGTAATTTTGGGCAAAAAACATAAACAATGACTTATGTTTGTAAGTGTCATAAACTTTCATAGGGATAAGGAAAAGTTTTTTTTTTGAGTCTATTCTAACAAGTATAAACAGATGTTGAGGGAAGTAGTCAAGGAACGATAGGACAATGCTTTCATGGTGAAAGGAGGGGGTTTGTTAAAAAACAAAGCCTAGGAATAAACCGGACGTGACAGGAAGGGAGTTTTTATGAAATAGATAAAAATTTGGTGAAATTGTAAAAAATGTTGATAAATTAGAATATGTAATTAGATATTAAGTTGTAAAATGATAATTTGTATGTTTGATGTTGTAAACATCAAGAATTATTTAATAATATGAGATAAAAGTTGTTAGTCTTAAGTGATTTATGGTTTGAGAATGTGAAGAATAGTTGATTAAAGTTTGAGAATTTATGTGAGTTTTGCCAAGACAGATAATAATAAAGTTTTTAAGTTTTTTGATGTTAAATAATGAATAAAGGAGGTTAAGTTTTTGTTTTTTAATGAAAAAGTAGTAAACTAATAATGATAAGAGAGATTTTGATGAGGTTCATGAATGAAATAAATAATTAACGAATTTTAATAAATAATGATTGAATTTAAGATAATAGATGATGGTGAGAAGTTATTTGATAAAGGTGTCTAAAGATTTTGATGAAATAAGGTGTTAGCTGGGAAAGCAATGATAATTTTTTTATTTTTTTTATTTTTTGAAGTTTTTTGTATTTAAGTGGTTGATGACTAAGGAGATTTTAATGAAGTAATTTAAATGAAAGAATTTTTGAGTTTTTATAAGAAGATGATGGCTTTACAGAAGTATTGAGTAAAGTGGTATTTAAAATGAAGTTGTTCTGTTGAGAAGTTTTTTATAAGAAGAATAGTTAAGTTGCATTGATGATTAATTTTTAAGTTTTAAGAGGTTTTTTGAGTGCTGCGATGATATAAGGAAATATGCGACGATTTTAATGAAATAAAGGGAGATTTAAGGAATTCTACGAATAAACGACGATTATTATGATTTTTTAAAGGAAGCTACGTTGAGATAAAGAGATTATTTATACAAATGATGTAGATAACCTGCGTGGGCTACACATATATGAATAATAAAGAGGTTTTTTGAGGATTAATGCAACTGTAATTATTAAAACATGAAAGATTTAAGATGGAAATAATTTTGAGATATAGTACTAAAAGAATAATACAATTGTAAAGAGGTAATTTTGAAATAGATAAAATGAGTTTGTAAGTGATTTTTTCATAATGATGTAATAATTTTGAATTTTGAATAAGAGAGGAGTTTTTAAAAAATGGTAAAATCAGTAGTTAAGATGTGATCCCAGCAAAGCAAAGAGTAATTAGGAGTTTAAGTAAAAAAAATAACAATGTAAGATTATAAATTGAAAAGTTTTAAGGTGAATTGAAGTAATTTTGAGTAATAAATAAATAAATTTGTAATAATGTTAATTAATAATGAGAAAATTTAAAATTTTAATTGTGTTAAGTTAAAAAACAATTCAGATGAATAGTGAGAGATAGATGTAGATTTTTATAAAAGATGTAGAAATTTCGTCTTGGCAAAGGAAATAAAGTGTGGGAAAGGAAATGCTAGATGGCAGGAAAATATACAGACGGCTGTCTGGATGATAAGATTTTGAGTGACAGGATCCGGTCAACAAAAAATGTTGATGGGAAAGTTTCAGTCAACTGCTGTTGAAAAAGAAACTGATGATGGGTTTTATTGCATAAATAGAGATAAGGATTAGCGCTAATGGATTTATAGTTCATTTTGATGAGTTATGATAGCGCAAACAAATTCAGATAGTAAAGTAGGAATTTTAGTAAATAGATTTTTTAGTTTTTATAAGAAAAGAGAATCTTTCTTAAATTAAGTATACTAGTGATACTTATTTTCTTATATGAGGTCCTTAACTGCTGAAATAAAGAATCTTGAAAATCTATTGAAAATATTTCACAATTTTGGTTTTTTCTTTCGAATTGAGTTTATATATATAGAAAAGATTTATAGTACAATACTTGTATTGTAATACAAATCTTTTGTGGGGTTTTGTGGTGATGTGAAAAATCATAATTTATAATAGATTTAAAATCCGCGGTTTAGCGCCGAAAACAGGCTGTTCAAATCATAAATTTATTTAATAACTTCATTAATAAAAGAAAAATAGATTTTCAAGAAAACCAAATATGTAATCATGTCAATTTTAGTATAATTTGTTTTTTATAAATAGAATATGTAAATTGTTTGTGTTTTGTGGGGAGTATGTGAAATTAACTAACAGCGCCGGAAGGAAGGCAGCTAAGTGTAGGATTTTGCCTCATGGCAACAGGCAGTCAGAGTCCAGCGGTAAAGGTGGTTAGATCAGTCATCGTTTGGGGCTAGTTGCTCTAAGACCTACGAATGGTAGTTCTCCGAGTGTCTGTTAGAACAATAAAAAATGTGTTCGGAAGTATTATTTTTGTAAAAGACATGGTGTACTAACATTCTTAGAAGTGCTAATGACAACATTTTATGTTTTTAAAATCGTGTAAGTCTGGAAATGGGGCTTGATGTAGTAGGACCTATATTATGTGGTTCTCCGAGTGTCTGTTCGAACAATAAAAAATGTGTTCAGAAGTTTTAAATTCGTAAAAGACATGGTGTACTAACAATTTTGGAAGTGCTAAGACAATATTGTTTTCAATAAATAAACTTTTAAATGAAAAAGTGTGATAACTCGCAATTTTTAGTTATGTTGTGCAATCGCTGCCACGTGATTTTTGAATTCTCGACAAAGAACTTTTCTATAAGAAGAATGGAACTATTAAAGTTATTATAAGACATTAATAATTGGTTTTTATACAGGTACAACAAAATAAAAATAAATCTTGTGACATATGAACTAAAGACAATTCGTTTGACAATGGACAAGCATCTCTGCAATATTAGCACGCAGTCACATGGAAAGACACGAATCATCCTTCGAAGGAAAGTGCTTTTTAAATAAAGAATATAACGTGATTTGGTATAACACGTTTAGACTTTCATTATTTAACTATATATATATATATGTATTTTGAACAATTTAGACTTTTTCTTTGTATTTTCAAGATATATATTTGATATCATAAAATTATGTATTTCATCAATAAGATTCAATGTTTTTTTTTTTTTTGTTGTGGAGTCTTAAAGTATTTTTAAAGAAGTTACTTTTTATAATTAATTAATTAATTCTCAATTTCATTAAAAATTATATTTTTTCTAATTAATATATTTACTATGAGAAGTAAAGTAAAATCCTTTTTCATTATTTTTTAGAGTTGCAACTAAATAACTTAAAGTTATTAATATAATTTGATTAGATTCTTTTTCTTTGAAGATCAAAGCAATGATAATAATATTGATAGGATGTAAGATGTCTTATATAAATTTTTCTTTTTTGATTTCTGTTACATGAATTTAATGTGTTTTATGTTTAATAAATTTTTATGTAATATTTCAGAGACAAGTGTTTTCATTTTTGAAACCCAGAATTACTGTAAGTACACCGTAAAAAGAGCTTGCGACCCCAGAGATTTTAAAAAATGATTAAACTCATTTTTTTTCTTTTTCAAAATTGGTAAGCTAAGGCTACCTGGCGCCCTTAAGTCGAGCAAATTAATAAATTCATAAATTAATAATAAAATTCAATAAAAAACATAACGTAAAAATCTACAAGTTCAGATAATTTTCATTCTTAAAATAGCTTCACTATTAAATAACAACAAAAGGCTCATTTTTAAATTATCACACTGATAGTGATAATTTAAAACTTTGATTTCATGTAATAAGTTCATGTATATTTTTCAACTGAAATATTCCAATTTAAACAATTATGTAGGCCTCTTATATTAAAGACAACAGCACTGAATTTATTATAGTTCAAGCTAAGAAACTATATTAAGTGAAGCAGCTCTTTTATCGAGGCGTCACTCTCTCGAAGCGAAGTCTGAGGTGATCAGAATAATGAGAAGTTCTGTATTGACAGAGAAAAAGTCAAATATGACTTCCCTCGTCCGTGGTAGTAGAGCTTGTGTCATCTCCAAAATTTCAACTAATCCTCTCTTCCTTAAAGGATTCCCATTGGTTACCATTTTAGCTAATTAAAACATTTTAGATGCACTCCTTCTACTGATGACCAAACTTGTCGGTGCAATAACACTGCACTGCTTTTAACACATTTTTGGGACATAATTCTTTTTGTGGCACAGCTAAGGAGCTCACCAAATAAAAACCATAATAAGTATAAATTTGGATGTAATGGGAAGGGATTCTAAATAATAAAATATGAATTGGCACTTGCGATTTTGTTGAGAGCAGTGCAATATCACGTAGAAGGGGGGGAGAGACGAGGAGTGGAGGGCATGAACCAGCGAGCCGAGCAAGAGTCTGTTCCGAGAGCCGCGAGAAGGAAGACCACTACGGGACGAGGTCAGTCCATTTTCGGCCATGTGCTAGCTAAATTAAACAGTATGTTTTTCGGCCACTATTAAGGCTTTATCTAGCCGTTATGTCTTTTTTATAAATCATAAATATTTCTGTAATCTTCTAATTCGGCGCTAAAATAAAAGATAATATTTAATTTAACTTGCGTTGCGTGCGTTCATTAGCATCCTAACCCGACTCCTTGGCCCATCCTGACAAGATTCGGCTAAAGTGTACACGGTCTCCAGCCAGCCGGAGCTTCCAGCTGGTCAAAAGAAGCGGAGACGGTCACATTTTTAGAAATGTTAAGCAAAAATTTTTATTAAAAAAATACCTAAATGTAATATTTTTAATATTATCTAAGATATTTTTTCATCAATACAACACAATCACTCGTTGTCCTGCAACATTAACCAATTTTAAAATCTTGCCCGCCTGTCCATACTTCATCCGATACGCGATAGTGAGACCTGTATGACAAGCCATATTTAACTAAAACTCACTTACCGAATAAGGTACCAACCCGACCCAAATACACAAAACATGTGAAACGTCACACGTTAACTGTGCATTATAAAAACCAGTTGATGGGCCATCATGGTAATTACCCAGCCCCATCGTACAATGTAATACAAGCAAATATTGAGCTCTAGTTGGCAGAGACACTTTTGGCATGTCGAAACCTGAATGACAAATATGAACACTCCGTTGATTGCGAGTCAACGTTTAGTGCTATTGTGTTTTCTATACTGTAACGGAATAATTCAAAATTTTAAATTTGAACAACATGTGAATTTCAAATTTTTAGTAATATTGAACAAAACACAAACAGAATGTTTTAATGTTTCCTTAAGTTTATGGGAAAGTCTACATGTCTTGTGACTTGTGTTTGAGTGACACAAAAGATTTGGAGAAGAATGTTGGAACGTGGAAAATGATGAACATCCTGAAGACATTTTACTTCAAGAAGCAAAGAAATAGTTGAAAAAATTAGTCAAATTATTCGACAAGACTTAGTATCCGAATAATGGCCGGAAATATTGACAAATACACTACATCGAAAATTTTGCATGAAAGTCTCAACATGAAAAATGCTTGTACCAAGATAGTCCCAGAACAAAAAAAAAAACTGCATGAAAATTTGTTCTGGCACACTGCAGGAATCTGATGCCACCTTTTTTAAAAAAAGATGTTACTTCTGAAGAAAACTAAATCTTCTAGTACAGTCCTGAGACAAAAGATTAGACAATGCCCTAGAAATCACTGTCAACACTAGGAATTTAAAAATTGCCATGATGTTTTTTATGCGAAGGGCTTAATTTTGGAATAATGGGTACCAGAAGACACAACATTGAACCATTGTTATTATAAAGAAATTTAGATAAAGATGAGAGAAAATGTCAGAAAATAACAACAAAAATGTGAAAAAAAAATGGTTTCATTTTTCATCACGTACTTTTCTAGATCAAAAGCCTCACACATCACTTTATTTGAAACAGTTTTTGAATGAGAAATACATTACACTGTAACATACTCCAATTCACGAGGTTAGTCACCATGTGATTTTTTTTCTCTGTAGTTGAAGGAATATGTTTTGAGTCAATTGATACAGTAGACAAAACAGCAGATGTGTTAAAACAGCTGACAGAAACTTGCCTATGATGGTCCATAATACAGTTCCACAAAAAAGTGTGTTTATATAGTCGGCGAGTTATAGGTTAAATGTTTATACACCCCTGAGAGAAGTTTTCTTAATTCCTATTTTTAAAGCCCCCAAAAATGATTCCATTTATTTAAAAAAACAATATAGTCATATTGTAGGATGTTGGGAATGATAGATAAATGATTGATAAATAAAAAATTACTATACATTTTTTACATTTTATTAGTTTTTCATTCCTTTTGTGTATATATATATATATATAATAAATTCGACAAAGTGGAATTAAGTAAGATCACAAACAGTCAATTTTAGAACATTCCAATGATACCCAATTGCAATAAAAACAAAATACATGACCCGGGTGACATTACAATCACAAACACTCAATGCCTACCCATAAGAACTAAACACCCGTGTGTTACAAAATGACCAATAACAACAAAGGTCAGAGTCAAGGTAAAGATCCAAAATTACAACACTCAACGCTCACCCAATCTTTGCTAAAATCCTTCACCAACCAACAGAGAGAGACAAACATCGATCAAACACTAACCACTGAAGGAGATACTCTCCACCATCACTGACCAATCGCCCACAAAGAGCAGGGTTTAAACGCACCCACAATTGACTAATTACCCACCAGAAAGCAGTGCTAAAATACCTCTAGATCTATCACTCACTGTACAGCCACAGCCACCATGATGGATCTATATCACATCACTCCCCACTCATGAATACATAATCACATACCTATAAATGTCCTTTAAATAGTATATAAGTGGTTTACTGGTTGCTAAAACTGAAAAATTACCAATAAAGCCCTAGATTGTAAAGCTTACCATGGCAATAAATTCATCAGACATTCTTCTTTTTCTTCAAAAGATTCTTCCTCCATCTAGATAGATTCCATTTTCTATACACACAAAAGAGAACCTAACAATGATTTTTTATGCAGTTCATAATCATTCTGATTTTTTATTTATTTTTACACTGACAATGACAAAAATAAGGCTAAATGATTAAAACTGAGTTGGTTGATTGATATCAATTAATTGATCAATTTGCTTTATCGTCTTTAAAAAGCTAGAGAAAGGGGATAATCAGTGAATATAATTAAGAACAATTTGTTACAAAATAACAAATAATCAAAAACTATTTCTCAAAAGAAGCAATTCTTAAGTAAATAATTGAATAGGCCTACCTAATTTTTTTGACTGAGTCAGTTAAAACATGAGAAGGAATATAAATTGATAATAAAAAAATTAACAAATAATAAAATAAAATTACATCTTTTTTAAAAATTAAATAAAATATATAAAAAACCATTTAGGAATTTAACAAAATATTGTTATTGAAGAAAATATAAAAAAAATATTGAACTTAAATATCTTATTCTTTTTAGGATCTATCTATACTATAATATTATACAATAATTTAAATCAAGCCATTCGACAATTCCCAGTAATAGATACATATTCCCTAATTTTAAACTAACTCGCACAGTCTCACACTCACAGATCACAAGTGTAGCAAATATATAAAAATAAATTAAATTAAACAAGATGCATTCTCCCAAATCGTAATATGAAAAACCTCCCATCTTAATAATACCCTGAGAAAAATAAGATTATTCTGATGGTGTTACACATTTACATTTTAAATAAAAAAACCAATTTCATTAAATATTTTTTGAACAAATCAATAGGCTATATTATTTTTAGAACTTTTATAAAAAATATAAGGTTATTTTCCAACCATATTATACAATCTTGTGGCTCTGCTAGAGAAAAACTGTTGATATCTAAAGTTAATCTGAAAAAGGGACTAGAACTTTAAAAGAATCTCTAAGAGAGTAATCTTTGAGAAAAATTGTCTGAATTAGTAGAACTCCTATTATAGGGAAGATACAATAACTTATACACAAACAAATTCTTAATTACATGTTCCCTAAATTGCAAACTGTAGGTAAGCATTACAATTTTGATAGTATCATTTAGCCAGTTTTACATTCCCCGAATTACATGATCCCATAATTCATCTACTGTAGAAGTGTGGCCCATCTTTTTTGTACTAATGGTTTATCTAGGTAATTGTATCTAATTAGATTAAGTTATGCAATAACCAAAATTTTATCTCCATAAGTAAAAAAAATCCTCACCAAAGTCTTGTTGAGTACAGTAATTAACAACAATCGAAAACACCACAAATTTGTTTTTGTACAATATCGTTGAAGGTCCATTTTATTAAAAAAATATAGAAATACACATTGAAAAGATAAGATCAATAGTATCTTTCATAAATAGACTATCTTTTTTTATTAGGGTTTGTTGGCTAGGTAAAACCAAGGACCCTTACAATTTTACGATCACGTCTGTTTGTCATAACCACCTAGTTGAGGCAAAAACAATTGTATTGTATTTTTGAAAATGTTATGTTTACCAAATAAAACTAAGAAGTAATTTTAATTACAATATGTATGTTTATTTGACGAGGAAATTAATGTTGGCACTAAGCCGCTTAAAAACTTTTTTATAAAAGTAACTGTCCCCTGCAAGTCTATGGTCTATGGTTTCAGCACCCTTATGATTCTTTAATTGTAGATTTGACAGTCAATGATATTCAACTGAGGAAATTTCTTGGTGGTCTCAATTAATTACATACCGTACTCATTAAAAACATTTTTGACATGTTTTTATCTAAGGAGTTCCCCCATTATCTAGCATAACTTAAACAAATGTAAAGATACAGCCTACAATCATTAAACATAAACCACTTAATAGTCAAATAAACAGAAGATAAGTTTCTACAGTAGATTAAATTAAGGGCTTCCTTTATAAATTAAAAACGGCCGAATTGTACAATTCGCCTAAGCCTATGAAGCAATATATCTGTTCTTATTAAATTAAACAAAGTTTTCACATACCTTTCAGTGTAATGAAAACACATAAAGTTAAATTACAAAAATACCAAAAAAACACGCATAATCTATTTTCAGCTTAGAACAAAACTATTGTCAGCTTGTTTTAACTAAAACAAGTACAGTAGAGTTAAAGATGATATCCAGAGAACAATAATTATTGGCAAATGATAAATTTAATAACAAATAAAAAACTAAAAGGCGCCATCATAGATTCATGACTTTCCCTAGTGCCTATGAAATTATAAGTCCGAATTTGAGTTTGTGTATTCACAGGAGTATAATATATAGGAGCTAGCGAAATCAACACGCTATACTATATGTTTAGTCAACTCTAATACAATTAGTTTAATATTGTTATTGATGAATTTGATAAATGTTTATGTACGTTACATACAAATAATTTAATTTAATTTAATACTCAAAAGTTAAAGTCTTTTATTATTTGCCCAAGTTAAAAATCGAATTAACAGCTGATGCTTTTGAAGAAATACAATCACTGTATATAACATAGGCTAGGCTTCCATATCACAATATCACGTGACCTAGTGACCTTATGTTTATAAACTTAGGCAGTATTAATTTTGTTTTGTTCTGAATAATAAATATCAATTAATTTTAGCAGATTTTTATTTTGTTAGTTAAAAGTTAGTGCTTATAAAGAAAATGCAGAAGTATGAGAAACTTGAGAAAATTGGTGAAGGTAAATTTTTGAGACCAGTAATGTAAACGTAAATAATGTTTTATTTGATAGGTTAGTCAATGGTTTTGTCCTAGTCAACTTCAGAAGTATATTGGTTTAAAAAAATATTTTCTGGTTTAAAAGTGACCATATTTTCAGAAGGTAAATTTTTAAGGTAAATGTTTGTTTTACTCGTACTTGTCGTAGCGATTTAGTTAAGAAATTTATGCAAATCAGTTACTACATAGGGTACCTTATTTTGAATCAGTAATTGTTTACTTTAGCGTCACAATTTTGTTGTTTTTTTTCGTTATTTTTGTACTACATTTCTATCTTCATAAGAATAGTAACATTTTTTAGTGAGCAAATGTGTTTTTCATGTAAAAAAACAACATAATTTAAAGTTTTCTAGGTTAAGGTCCATTATTACATGTTAAAATAGGTTTGTACGCGAATTGTTTTTACCTTACAAGGTCAAGTAAGATAACTATACACCTTACTTGACCTACGCTTAAATAAACCTCCACTTTTCTGACGAAATCTGACATGATTATTGCATTGGAATTTCAATACCAGCATTACATCTGTACCACTTAATTTTTCTTTTTACAATATTGTGATGAACATAAAAGTCTTGAATTTGTAAATCATTGAAATTACCGACATTAAACAAACATAATTGACATATCTCACACTTTATGTTGACTGTTCAATGTTTGAACAACACTAATCCCAACTGAAATTTTGCACTGTGTGGTATAAAAGTGGTCACCCATCCAAGTAATAGCAATGGTCAATGTTACTTGATTTCTGTCATCAGTCGAAACATTGTGTTTGCCATGTAAACTTAACCTACAAATATGTCATTGAAATATATCAATTTCAAAGTGAAAAACATTTTTGCTCACAAAAAATGTTAAACTATTCTTATGAAGACAGGTATGTAGTACAAAAATAACAAAAAATAATAATAAAATTTGGGGTGTTACCTTTTGAGACAATTAGCTCATATTTTTGATGTCGAAGGACACTTAAAGTATGAAAATCCATTAGTTCAGTCTAAAATAAGCAATATAAAAGTATGAAATCCAGTTTAGAGTTATTAGAAGTTAGTATGTCTGGCTACGTTAATACATATGACAACATTGGTCAAGTTAGTAAATGTGTCATCACTCGATTTTATGTTCATCCACAAACATAGGTCTTGTTAGGTGACTATAGATATATACTGGCCTGCCAAACTACATATCAAATAACTTACTATCAATCATGGTGTATCAACATTGTGAGTTTGATTCTTAAATCATATTACACAATATATTTTACATAATTCCTTTATTAAGTCTGGCGGTAAATATCGGTTGTACCTTGTCCTCGGATTTTATATATCTAGCCAGACTTAATAAAGGAATTATGTAAAATATATTGTGTAATATGATTTAAGAATCAAACTCACAATGTTGATACACCATGATTGATAGTAAGTTATTTGATATGTAGTTTGGCAGGCCAGTATATATCTATAGTCACCTAACAAGACCTATGTTTGTGGATGAACATTGTGAGTTTGATTCTTAAATCATATTACACAATATATTTTACATAATTCCTTTATTAAGTCTGGCGGTAAATATCGGTTGTACCTTGTCCTCGGATTTTATATATCTAGCCAGACTTATTTCTCATGATTCTTCAATCATACAGCATAGTAATATTAACCTGTCAGATGACATGTAATGCACATGTATCCTACGAGACTGATTTTGCATTAAAAGTTTGTTTTTTTTAGTTAGGGCAGAACTAAGAAAATCATATGTCATTAATGTAGTAACAGGTTAGGCTAGGTTGGTAATTGTGCATTGTACTCTGTCTTAAGATTTAGTTAAGAAAATTGTGTACTACCTACCTTATTATGAATCAATTAGATCATATTTGACGTCGGAAGACACTTTTGAAGTATCAAAATACATTAGTTAAGTAGAAAATAAGAAATATAAAAGTATGAAATCTAAGTCTGGTTAGGTTAGTACGAATGCTTATGTTAATACATATGACTATGTTCATCAAGTTAGTGAATCTGTGATCACTTGATGTTTATGTCAGTCATGAGGTGTTGAAAGTGTGAACTGTTGCTATTTGATGTGGGAAAGTTTCAAGAACCAGATATCCAAAAATTTTTATGTATATTTGACATGGTAAAAACTATTTGTTTTATTATTATGTCTGGCTGGGTCATACCATACACGATTTTTGTCCCATTGCGTTTTGTTACTTTCTATCGAGTTCCTACTTGTATATTTCATATTTTCTTCTTAAATAGTATATTTTGGTACTTCAAAAAGGTCTTCCGACATCAAATATGATCAAATTATTTCAAAATAAGGTCGGTAGTAAACGATTTCTACAATTTTCTTAACTAAAACTCAGGGAAGAGAGTGCAATGCACAATTACTGGCTAGGTTATAGATAAATTTAAATGAATATGTTAACATTGTGAAGTGGTAGGGTTATGTTTCAAGTTTAATGGTCTATCTTCAGCCTAACGCTTAGGTATATAGTAAGTTAATTCCTATAATATGGTTGTAAAGTATTTTTACTTTACAATCCATATTGTCTGTATGTTTTGCTTTCTAAAAAAAAATAGAAAAATATAAAATCTAAAGTTAACACCTCAAATAATACATTTATATAAACCTTAACCATTTAGCTAGTATAATAGAAGTTTGTTGACCACTGTCATATATATAAACCATCTTTGGTCTGAACTAAATAACGTTATTAACCAGAACCTACTTTAGAAATTGAATTTGCTTAAAGTGGGCCTACTATGTTAAAAGAATTGACACATCATATTTCTTTCATTAATAAGGATTAAATTACCTTTGTATAAATTGCTAATTTTAATAGATACTAATTTCTATCTCTTTGTTTAACACAACATTTTTGTATAGAAGAACCATCTTGATTGAGAAATCTACACTCTGAAACTGCCATAATCAGGATTTTTTTGTTTTGTTTTTCTTTCACATGCTAGTTTTCCATAATTATCTATAACCTACTTGGCATTATCCAATGAACGTTAATTTTCTTGTCAATTTAAAGTAAGGTGTATTTCTCATATTTCTAGGGTAAGTTTTTAAAAATGAAATTGCTTGAAATTTGGTTTTAGAATTAGTAAAGGTAGCCTAATTTCTTATAATTACATTAATAATTTAAAGTTAACTATTTAAAAAAAATTGTTCGTATTTGCAGTTTAATCATAACTCTAGGGATATAAAGATTGGTTTTGTTTCCACATTAAGGTTCATTTTATTGTGTCCAACAAAGCTAGCCTATAATGATTAATTCACTCTTGCTCCACTTCTTTTTTTGCTGTCCTATTTAAAATGGTTTTACCACAACCACAAACATTTTAGGGAGTAAATATAGTCCAGGGATTAGTAAACAAAACATCACCATTTGTTTACGTAAATATTATATTATAGGAATATTTTAAATTCCCTGTGTTTGTGCTTTAAGGAACTTATGGAACAGTCTTCAAAGCAAAAAATCGTGAATCATTAGAGATTGTGGCACTAAAAAGAGTACGACTTGATGATGACGATGAAGTGAGTATTGAATGTTTTGGTTATTGTTACTCGTAGTCATATATTATGTTTTAATAGAATAAACAAAGTGTATCAAAATACAGGAATAAACTGGGCAATTATTTGCTGCTTAGTACAACTAATGTCTACTTTGTTTGAAAAGTTAGGTTTTCTGGTTTTCCATTTTTGTGTGTTACAATGTCTAGATATTGAACAGATTTAGATATTGAAATCTCAAGTGTGGCATAGTTAAATTGGTTACTATAGAGTCTAAAAACTTGTCTCCATCCTTGTCATATTACTGTAGTTGTGTGGCTGCAACCAATCTCATTTTATGTTCAGGCTTCAAGAGATGCGGAACTCACTTTGCTAAATTTAATACGATGTTTCGACTTTACCAACATGACTCTGCGATTTCTCTGGCAGTGATTGCCCGATTCTCTTAAATTAGTGTCTCGAAGCCCCTCAAAATTCAACGCCCACATACCTTTTAAAAAAATTATGAAATCTGTATTGTGATCCCATAAGACAAATAAATAGATGAATTGAACTAATGATATGACATTAAAAAACTAATCTTTCATTGTAGCTATACTGAAAGTTTAAACAACTCTCAAGAGCTCACAGCAAGGCAATGACGAGGAACTCTAGCTGAAACTAGATTTACACCTTTTTCTTGTTGTCTTGAATTAGATCCCTCTGTTCTATTTTTCATATCAAGTCTCTCTTGACCAACTCTTGTTCTTTTCCATCCGTAACACCGAGAATATTCGAGGAGGACTAGGAGTTTTTATTTTATCTTTCTTTTCTTTCATAAGGTGATGATGACCGAGAGGATGTTGTTCGCCTTTAAACAACAAGGAGGGAAAATGGACAAAAAGTTAAAGCATTTGTTATAAATTCTGGAATCATCCATTTTATTTTTAACACTTAAATGTACCAAACGTACATTTTTACTAATATATTCCATTTTAGTAACGTTTCCTTTCTTATTTCTAGGGAGTACCATCTTCTGCTCTCAGAGAAATTTGTTTGTTGAAGGAATTAAAACACAAAAATATTGTACGACTGTACGATGTCCTTCATAGTGATAAGAAGCTGACCTTGGTATTCGAGCATTGCGATCAGGATTTGAAAAAGTATTTCGACAGTCTTAATGGTGAAATTGACCTAGATGTTGTAAAATCATTTATGTAAGTACTAGGCTTATATTCATTCAGCAATTTAAAAAAAAAAAAATTGTTAATTCACAGTACTGTATAGTCATCTTTTATGTCAGAAATTTTTCAGGACACGTAAATTTATAATCTCATCATGCATAGTTTCACACCCCTCATTAAACTGTTTAACATTAACAATTATTGGATCTGTTTGGTATGGTGAGGGTTAGGGTTTAGAGGAAAATAAAGAGACAAAGTACAGAACTAGTTATAAAAATATGGTTTTGGGCATGACCGTTGTATCAATTAATGAAAAAGGTTGAAAGTAACATTTTAGCAATGTAATTAACCTACTGCTAAAATTCAAAGTTGGAGATAATCAAGCATAACCGTGGTATCATATAATGAAACACCGTAAGAGTAACAAATTAAGAAACTATGAACATGCAACTTCATTCAAGCTTGATGGGGTTCTCATACCTAGCAGCTAAGATGTTTCTAAATATACCTCATATTTTGGTTATGTAACATTTTAGCTTATGTGTTACAGGACATATACTTGTTAAAAGTTTCATATGGATACTTAGAGACACATTTTTAATGTTAATTCAGTTTTGTATTTGTTCAGGTATCAATTGTTAAGAGGACTTGCATTTTGCCACAGTCATAATGTATTACATCGAGATCTTAAGCCTCAGAATCTTCTGATAAACAAGGTAGGCGTACACTCTCCTGATATAATTAACTTGTAAGCAAAGATAGATTTTTAATAAGGGGGCTCACTTTAGTGAGTACTAGCATGGCAAGCCTGGGATATCTTAGCTTTTTTTCCAGATCTACACCTTTTTCCATGTAGTCTGGGGTTAGATCCCTCTTTTTGATCTTTCCTATCAGGTCTCTCTTGACCAATTCTTCTTCTCTTTCTATTTTGACACTATTAGAGTATTCAAAGTTCTTCCTTTTTTATAGGCGATGATGACCGAGAGGTTTATTGGCTTTATATATATATATTTAAATAATTTTTTAATTTGTAATGAAAGATGCTTTATAATTGTAAAAAAACACATTAACTTCAATAAAAAAAAATGTATCTGAAAACATTATATGCTGTAGATTTAAAATGTAAAGGGTGAAAAAACCTTGAAAAACTTTCTCACTCACCCATAGCTAAAAACCAAATCAAAACTAACCGTTCCAAAAATTTCAGTTCGGTGGTTATGTGAAAATTAACAATGGACAAAGTCTTTGAAAAAAAAATGAATATGATTAAATAAGGGTCTAAACTTCTTTTGCTTGTGTCATAAATATGTCCTCAGTGTAAATTGTATTGTATTAAAATCTAAAATGACAGCGGTCAATTTTAATTTTGCTAATTATTTGTGAACTGTAATATTGTTTATGTACAGGTTTCAACACTAAAATTTGTACAAAATAGGTAGAGCCGATTTTTAGAAGTAGCCTACATGTTTTATATCAGCCCAAGGGGCAATTTTAAAAAAAAATTACTGATAACTTAAACCACAATATTTAGATAGATCGCGATCAGTACATTTTTTTTTTTGTTTCCAGAGAGGTTAGACTTGAACAAAATTTGATCAAAATTCTTAGAGCTGATTTTGATAACATCATATTTTTGTGTTTTTTTTCCTTATAGCAGTTACCCCCAAATTTTTAGTTATCAAAAAATGAAAGAAAAACTACCGAGATATGATTAAAATATGCCCATACACCAATTTGATTAAAAATGGTCCACACGTTTAGGCTGTAGAACACTGTACATATGACAGAGTAACATTATTTCACAAATCACTTTCAAAACTATCAATTTTTGACCTACCACATAACTTCCTCTAAACTATGTACTGTATTTGTGAGAATGTACAAAATTGTCTTTTACACCACTTACTAATGCACACATTTACAATATTTTCAGTGAACTAGAAATAGTGTTAAATTGCAATTTTTTAGCATTATTGAGTCAGTAGACACTCATAATCTCTTTCATCTTGGCTAGACTATTTTTTGGTCATCTTAGTGGATGAAATTGATACAAAACTATGCGCTATAAACAGCTCCACTACCCTATAATATTATTTGTATTCTAATCAAAACCATGATCATGTTTATTTTCATTCTAGAATGGAGAGTTGAAGTTGGCTGACTTTGGTCTTGCTCGTGCGTTTGGTATACCTGTGAAGTGTTATTCAGCCGAGGTAGTAACATTATGGTACAGACCACCAGATGTACTGTTTGGTGCTAAACTGTACACAACTTCTATTGATATGTGGTCAGCTGGATGTATATTTGCAGGTATATATATATCCCAAATAGTATATTAGTTCATTGCAACTATTCATAGACTTTGTTAATTTAAGTTAATCTTATTGATATAGTTTACTCGGACATTTGCCATCATTTGTGTATATCAAAACTAATACACAATGTTTTGAGAATATAAATCAATTCTTGTAGAAAAACTTAGAACATTAAAAGAGAAAACAGCAACATAGCAAGCCTGAGCTGTGTTTGAAACTAAAACATGTGATGATACAAAATTTCACAGTTATAAAATTATTAATAAAAGAATAAAATCTCATCTTGCACACAAAAAATTGTGAATAATCATATTTTCATATTGTATGATCCATTAACATAAATCCATTCGTTTTATATCATACATCATCATTATAATTTTAATTTGTAAATATATAATGTGACATGTGATAAAATGAATAATAATAACAGTAAAAAGTTGTAATTGGAAGGAGTAAGAAGAAGGCTCGTTTGGCTGTTGAAACAAGAAGGCCATGGAAAACAATAAGAATTTTTAAAAACCAAATGGAGGGCTGTGTTTTAAAATTTGTCCATTAATAAGTATCTGAGAATAAAAGGGAAAACATATGACTTTCAATTGAATAAAAATTGATAATAATGTTATATTTGCAAATGAGATAATATACTCATTTGATGAGTTACGTCAAATAAATCATTCTAAATTAAATCGACAATTATCAGAATAAGGAGTTCAGGCTATTTTAACTTCAAAAGTCAGATCACTCGTTCTTGGCACTTGATTTGTTGCTTGAAAACCTAGTTTTTACCCCCACCATAAATGGCTTATTTTTCCCTTAACACCTCCCTTACTCAGCATTCAGTGCAGTCATAACTAGCATTTTCATACTGAATGTTGGGAACCAAAATTAAATTAACGTCAAAACGTCTAACCGGCATTGTACACTCTCCTCTTTTAGTGATAAGATAAGCATTGTACATTCTCCTCTTTTAGTGATAAGATAAGCTTGGCGCATGACTGTAGCCTCAAGCTGGATTTTACTACGCTGTACTAATAGCCTTACAACCAGGCCCGTGCGTAAACCTCAAGTGCCAAGAACGGTTGATCATACTGTAACTTGAACTTGGATCATTTATAATTTCAAAATTTTCAAACAAAAGAAGACAATAGTGAACTTCTAATAAACCTTAATTTATCGATTAATTATTTATACTATTATCAAACAGGGAATGTGGCTGAATGAAGGGTCGCTTCACTCTAATGCACGCACCATCACACACAGGCGTGCAGAGTATTAGGACTGGCCGGTACCTGTCGTGGGCCACCTCCAGGAGTTACCTACTGTGCTTCATTTGATCAAACTTTCATTATTTAATTTGGTATTTTAAAATAAAATCTCTATATTTTTTTATACAGTTCATTACAAGAAAAATGAGACCAAACAATGTATAATTTACTTTAATAGAGTACAAAATCAACAATGTTTGCTACAAAATGAATGACAGTATGATGACTAATAAGTGTGTTGATTTTGGGCTTTTAATTTCAGTAAATTATATGTGAGTGTAGCGACCCTTCGTTCAGTCGCATTCCCACTTTGATGCTAGTATAGAATTTCAAAAAGGTATCCATATTCTATTCATCTCATAATCACCACATTCACAAATTAATCGTCTTGTTAGTTTAGATATGTTAAATTTGTGTTAGTTATAAGATTATTCAATTTTTTGTAATATGAAAAATTGACTTACACTAGAAATAAAAAGAAACATCATTTATATTGTGATAAATTAAATATTTCCAAGAGAAAAAGAAAGAGTTAACTGCCAGGACAATAGAATTGTTCTAATAATTGTAATTTCTTAATGTTATTTAATAAAAATACAAATAGTATTGTTCAAAACAAATTTACTTGTTTCACCAACACTGATTATCCAATTATAATATTATTTAAAAATTTTATAAATTAAGAAAAGAACTCAAGCCTAAAACTAGTCATGAGCAATCAAAGCTAAGACTAAATACAAAGGTGAACTACACAAAGGATGGCAAACAACTGATATGAAGCAACTTACCGTCCTTTTCAGTCTTAGCTTTGACTGCTCAGGCCAAATTTTAGGATAAGTTCTTTTCTTAGGTGATAGATTTAGTTTTAATTTCTAACATGTAAATCTTGTTTACTTTCTAACATTGCCCTAGGCTATACAAGACTATGTTGTTTTCCTTTTCTTTTTTTTAAGCTCTAATTTTTACACTTGATAACGATAGTTGATTTATACTCTTGAAATGTTGTGCATTAATTTTAATGTAGTAGCAGATATTTCTTGTTGAAACTCCATATTCAAGGATAAAATAAAGCAAAAGCTTAAAGTTTCAAATATTTTAATTATATAAATGAGCTACAATCAGTTGCCCGATGATGCCGCAAGGCGAAACAATTATAGCTCATTTATATAATTAAAATATTTGAAACTTTAAGCTTTTGCTTTATTTTATCCTTGTTGTGCATTAGTTTTTATATACACAAAAGATGGCAAATATCCGAGTAAACCATATTGACAATATGAACAAACCATTATTATTAAATAAGTTTAAGTTAATCTGTTATTGTTTTCAATGGCTTTTCCCTGGTTAGACTCGACCCATTTGCTAGCGAGGTCCCAGTAAAGACCACCATAACATTTTCTTTCCTTCAGATCTTGGTTTTTTTTTAACACGGTTCCCTGCACAGTCCACATTCCTCAGTGGTTGAAAGACAAAGCCTGCATGGATGAACTGAGAGGTAGTCATGATCAGCTTCAAATATAAAATTTCAATTGCTTTTTTTCTTAGTTTTTTAAATATATATATTATACAGTATAATCAACACACAGAACACAATTCTCACAAAAAATATGCCTAAGTATCAGACGCGTTTCAACGACAAGGTCGTCCTCTTCAGTGATACACGAGCTACACCAATCAAACTATAACTCACATTTAAGCTCAACATTTAATATTAATATAAATATATATATTGGTCCACACTTTTTCTCTTCGTGACCATGTTTTATTGTGATGTTTTGTCTTTTTTAGGAAAGTGGTAATTTTGTATTCTTTGACATCACGCTTTTCAGTGAGTTGTAGTTATAAACTACAATAGAGTGTCCTTTTTTGCCAGCGTATCAGCTGAGTTATTTCAAGTCACTCGTATTTGTCAGGAGCCATTGGATACATATCTTCTTATTAAGTGTTGTTACTTATCGTACTTCCCGGATACTATCAGATTTTGGTTGATTATTCAACAGCACAGCCTTGAATGGTTGACCTTGAGTCCACCAAGAGTACAGTGTTAGAAAAATAAGGTTTCCAAAAGGGATTTTGTAATGGTCTCAACCTTGGTAATTAATCTAAATACTTCAATTACTTAATCCGATAAGACCCATGTTTGTATAAATATAAGCTGTGACAACAGCTGTCTTACAACTTGTTCTAGGAAGACAAACATTTAATTTAAAGTTATTAGCAGAATGACCAAGTAAATACTTGACTAATATTCTATTATGGTAAGTTATTAACATCTTTGATTCTGTATATCACAGAACTTGCTAATGCTGGACGACCTCTGTTCCCTGGCTCTGATGTAGATGACCAGCTAAAGCGAATTTTCAAATTACTTGGTACTCCTGGAGAAGACACATGGCCAGGAATATCTCAGCTTCCAGATTACAAACCGTTTCCAATTTACCACCCAAGCATGAGTTTTGTACAGGTATATATATATATTTAAATGTTTGTATATATGTATATATAACAAAATCTATGCGCAGTTAGCAAAATTATTTCCCCCCGTAAGTGTATGCAGGAAATTTATTTCACTAGCATTTAAATTGTTCATTATTCACTATTCTTGCAGTATTATAAATTGCACTCACAAATAATTAATCAGCACTATTTTTATTATATATTTTTTTCTTTTCTCTACTTACCGAGTATATGAAGTATAGGATAAGTTTGGTAATCGTCAAGAATATTGACCTCTGTTTATGACTGATCTGTACGTTTAATTGACTCTGGAAACAACAGAAAAGTGATTTTTGACATGCCGTCCGCTGTCGTAGTTGTTGTCTGTATGTAAACATGATAGCAGCCACAAAAATTAAAATAGGAATATGAAATCTGATATAAGGAAATATAGCGTGTGTGCTCCTATAGAACTCTATTGAAATTCAGAAAAATTGACTTTCAAAATGTTTTGTTCATATCTCATGTATTATTCATCTTATAACACACTAAATTAGATGAACAATTTGCAGATTTCAATTCTGGATATAATGATATCAACCCTACACCTATACGATAACAAATAGCAAAATTTTTGTAAAAAATGAAATTTAGAATCCTGACCTCCCAAGAAAATCCAAGATCCGGTAGGGCCAAATCACCAATACAATCGTAGCGAGTGCTGGATCTGTCATATATGTACAGCTTCTATACTAACATGAGTAAAGCTAGTGGAGACTGTTTAATATACACATCTATCAGACCCATTAGTGCCAACCCGATGACAAGAAAGTAGTGATATACATAATTACAAGGTTTAGTAAACTGTAATGTCATCTCCCTCTTGTTAGAATAATGATGTCACAAACAAAATTATTGTGTTCTAAGAGTTCTGTCTTCTTATTTCATAACAAAGACATACATTTCGAAAAATATTAATTAGAATCAATTATGTGGTGTGTATTTAGGCTACTTTTTTTGTACTTAGTCTGGAGCTGAAAGGAAAACTCCACAACATTATGTAGCTGATGGAAATTTTAGATTTAGTCACTCATTGCAATATTCAATGTTAGAACATAAGTTTAGAACTAAGCACAAACCTATGAATGGCGCGTAATATTTACTATATTTTTGTAGGAAAACTAAACAGGATGATAAGAGGATCCCAGGAAATATTTCCCGCCTTCCTGATACCATTATTCCGTTAATTCCAAGAATACATTCACGTAATAACTTTAAGGCATGCTCAAAATATCTGTCAATGCGTCTTTCACATAGCCTATTTCCCGCATAAAATGTTAACTTGGTCGCTAATAGGTGTTGTGCTAAGTGTGATGATGAGTAATCGTAAAGTGTTAAAGAGTCAAAATCGTTGTATTATTACAACGTTTTTACAACAATATTTATAAATAAAACAACTAATTGTTAAACACAACTTTTGTAAACATTTTATTCTTATTTACACTGATAAAGGAAACGAAAGTAGGATACGCTTTTACACAGAAGCATATGAGGTCTATATTTTTTTTATTGGCACTGTACCGCTGAAAGCAAATTCAACAAACATAGTGTGGGGGCCCCTCTTTTCCTCTTCACCCCAGACACATTCCTACCATGAGGATACTGTACCCTCATAGACTCTATTCTCCAGATTTTACTCTTTATAAATTTCTCTTTACAAGCTTGAAGAAATGTTTCTTTGTGGAAAGGTTCCAATTAAACGAGAAAAAGGTTATTGCTGAAAGAAACATCTATGTTAGAGAGTTTTAGAAATAATATTTTTGTAAGGCTTAAAGAATTTGGAAAACTGTTGAATGATGTTTATTGAGCTAAAAGGAGAAATGTAAAAAATAAATCGAATTTTGGTAAGTAAAAAAATGTGTACATTTCAAATCACTTATTAACATTTCTTCAACATACAGATAGTATCGAATTAACTCAAGACAACAACAAACGATCAATTCAGACATTTGGGGCAAGAATGTGAATTGGACATTTAGTCACACAGAGCTAATTAAGCAGATTTCACATTACCAATTCACCTATGTGTAAGGTTTCCAATAAAGAGGAAGAAACAATAAAGCACACCCTTTTATATTGTAGAGGTCAGTGTGAAGAAAGACGTCTTCAAAAACTTCTAAGTGAGTGTGTAGGAGAAGCATGGATGGTGGTTGCATCGAGTCCTTCACTTTTGGATTTAGCTCGAGAAACAGTGGTAGATAGGGCTGAAAGATAGTTAAGAACTTCTTCACTTATTAAACAGCTCTCATATATTTAGTTTTTCCTCGTTTTCGTGTTTCCTCTATAAGCCCCATGCACAATACTACAGTCATGAGATCCAGAGCAGCCCCTTTTATTATGAATTACTAATTAATGAAATTACCTTACTGAATGATTTACATTTTGAAAAAATAAATTCTAATTCTAATTGAGAAATATAATAAAAGTTACTAGTTGTTTTCAGTTAAGAATTTTAGCAGTTTCAATGAATTAAATATGTGTGGTTATTTCATCAATGCACTGCAATATCAATATTCATCAGAAAAATCACCTACGTCAAAATATGGATTGTTAATGTGAAATGAATGTTTCGTCGACTAGTATTGTGTGACAGTTTCCATGCGGTTTCCTATGGGCGGCATTTTGTTTTATACTGTGTGAAACTTAGAATATCTAAGCTCCCGTGCAATTGTCTTATATTAAAAATAATCCATATTAACTTAACTTTTACGATGTGGAAGCAATAAATCACAAATAAAGTTAGCACAGTTAAATCTATAATATATGTACAGTTAAGTCGTTAACTTTTGTGAATTTAAAAATTCAGACCCAATTGTACTCAACAATAATATCCTATATAAAATGTTTAGTTTTGCAAAATGTAAGCAATCAATCACAACACAATTAGAATTCCCACAAATAAAGTAAGCACTATATAAGTTTACCTAAAGATAATTTAAAACAGCTGTTATAAATTTTCAAACTAAATAAAACCTATTTGAGAATTTATAACAGCTGTTTCAAATTATTTTTGTTGTGAAACATGTTATTTACCCATAACAGGGATGTTATTTAAATGATAAATTTATTACAAAATTAGTGTTTCTAAGGAAAATGAATAAATTTTCGGCAAATCTGCTGGAAACACTGTTTTAACTTGACACATCGATCATGAAAATTGATCCTATAGTAAAGAAATATGAGACTGACGCAGAAATTTTTTAGCGAATTAAATATAGGATTGAACAATCATTTTATCTATAGATACACAAGTACAAGGAATTAAAAAGTCTAAGGTAATCATGACTCTTTGGGCAAACAAATGCATGTTTGAACTTTCGAATCAATCCTACGAGTATTAGTCATAATCAAAAAGATAGAACAGGTACAACAGTAATGTTTTGCAAGGAATTATCATTAAATTTTTAACAAATGAAGGTGATATCTATCTCAGATTTATTCAATATGTATATGTCATTTTGTAGAAGAGTCTCTCTCTCTCCCACTCCTTCTCTCTCTGTCTCTGTCTCTCTCTCCCTCCCTCTCCCTCTCTCTCTCTCTCTCTCTCTCCTTCTCTCTCTCCTTCTCTCTCTCTCTCTCTCTCTCTCTCTCTCTCTCTCTCTCTCTCTCTCTCTCTCTCTCTCTCTCTCTCTCTCTCTCTCTCTCTCTCTCTCTCTCTCTCTCTCTCTCTCCCTCTCTCTCCCTCTCTCTCTCTCTCTCCCTCTCTCTCCCTCTCTCTCTCCCTCTCTCTCTCTCTCTCTCTCTCTCTCTCTCTCTCTCTCTCTCTCTCTCTCTCTCTCTCTCTCTCTCTCTCTCTCTCTCTCTCTCTCTCTCTCTCTCTCTCTCTCTCTCTCTCTCTCTCTCTCTCTCTCTCTCTCTCTCTCTCTCTCTCTCTCTCTCTCTCTCTCTCTCTCTCTCTCTCTCTCTCTCTCTCTCTCTCTCTCTCTCTCTCTCTCTCTTTCTCTCTCTCTCTCCAGGTGGGGTTCTCTGTCCTTTAAAGCCATAAGACAAAAAATATTGGTTGCACAGTCGCACAACTTCTGCAAGGTTATGAAAAGGGTGGAGACAATATTTTACACTCCTGTGATGAAACATGGGTGTACTACTTCACTCCAGATTAAAAAAAAAACAAGCTTGCAATGTCTATATCCAATCTCACCTTTGCCACAGAAAGACAAGAGCACATTTTCACCTGAGAAAATCATTGCCACTATATTTAGGAATTCACAAGGTATTCTTTACTTTGATTTTCTCATAGAACAGAACTGCTGAGTGTTATTCTACGATTTGAAAAGAGGAATTAAAATCATAGATTTGTTTCAAGAGGATAGTTGCCCAGCATTTAATTTGTTTCCTTCAGGATAATGTTCGTCTTCACACTTTCAAATTGATAATAGAAACATTGAGGAAACTCAGTGTTCGGTCTTTCACCCCTTCAGGCCACTTAAAGAATTTTAAAAGAGAAGAAAATTAACTCTATTAATCAAATGAGATTATTGACGTTGTGCAAAAATGTATCAATATATAGTTAAAAATTTCTACTTTTCTAAGTGCTGAAACAAGTGTATTGCAGTGGCAGGGGATTACAAAGAAAAATAAAATGATGGTTACAGTAAATGGTACTTACCCTTTTGTTTCTTGGGCCTTGTCGGAAATATTAAATGTATTGGTAGATCAAGGGATCTTAAACCTATAGGGTTAGTTTGTTTAAAACAGTTGCTACACAGGTGGTCTGAATATTGTAATCATGTATATCATCACTCTCTTGACATTGGCTAGGCACCTCGTAGATGTGTATATATTAAAAAGTCTACTCGTTTCGCATGTGTTAGCATCTTGGCCCTATCAGGCCTTGTAAGTTTACATACTTGAAGGAGCCTCCATTAACTCGTATTGGTGATACTGCTCTGCCGCATCCCCAAACTTTGGGGTTTTAAATTACAATTTTGACAATAACTTTGCTTTTTTCCATCGTATTGTTTCCTTCATTATAATTAGAGGTTTGATACCATTACATGTAGAAATAAAATCTGCATTTTTTTTCTTCTATTTTTGTTGTAAGTTGAATAAAGAACACACTAGATATGAACAACAATCTGATTAAAATGTCTGCTATTAAGATATTTTCAAATAGATTTAGGAATTTCATTAGGCTTCTATATGAGCACACTATAGTCTCTTGTTCTAAATTTCATGTTCCTATCTTCATTTTTTTGTGACCATTATCGGGACTGAATGTAATGAAACATGAAGATCAGTCAAAACACGGATGACAAAATTTCGAAAATTACCAAACTCACCCTATACTTTGTATACTGGGTAATAATTGTGTGTAAGTCAATAAATAATAGTAAACATTTTATTTTATTCAATATATATAGTGTAGCTGATGAATTCCTATTTGTTGTTTAACACGTTAGCTGCCGAGGCCTAATACGATACTCTTGCCGTGAGTGCCACGATTACCAAATTATTTTTCCATTATTATTTTTGCATCTACCTATGTTAAATAATATAAGGCAATAGTATTTACTAATTTTATTTATATTTATGCATATATAGTTCCGAGACCGATCGGACCGAAATGCAATTTTTCGGCTTTAATTTTAATCGTAGTATAATGTTTAGGTCCGATCGGACCGAGGTAATTTTCGTGTTAAAAAAAAAAATCTAAACGGGCTATTTCATTTCTTTATGTTGGCAAGCTCACTATTTTATTTGTCTAATATTTATTTTATAAATACATATATTCATTTTACAACTGTATTCTTTGTGAATTATTCATTACTAAACCAAAATGTTTTTGTAAAATTTTAATCGGTCCGATCGTGCCGACAAAAATTGAAAATATCCACTGATTTTAATATTATATTGAGTAACCATGATAACGGTTATTAAAGCATACAATATACTATGTCTAACACACGTCTTTACCCAATCCAGAGAATACCAAAATATGCCGATAGGTTGCTGCACTATCGAACTGTGAGCCACAAAACAAAACATTACGTCAGTGACTTTATCGGTCCGATCGTGCTGTAACGCTGCATGTACAGTCACCTTAGTTTCGGTCCGATCGGACCGATATGGCAGCTAACGTGTTAATGTCCCTCTTATTGGAATTTACAGAACAATGAATACTTTCTCTATATATAGAGTTTTTTTTAGAGTGAGTAGATAAAATAGATGAGTAAATCTCAATTAAATTTTTCCAACTTGAAAAAATTGATATTCTAGGTTGTCCCCAAGTTAAACAGCAAAGGAAGAGATCTTCTGCAACGATTGTTGGTGTGCAACCCTTCACAACGAATGGCTGCGGATGAATCCATGACTCATACTTATTTCTGTGATCTCAGTTCAGCGATTAAAACAGACAGACAGTGATCTTCAACATCGCCCCGACACAAGACATCGGGACATCGTGCAACTGTTTAAAACTTGCAAGACTGATTTCATCCCAACACACTGTCGGTTAAGTTAAGGGTATTTAAAATAGCCTATAAGACATTTTGATTACAGAAAGGAAAGGGTGATTTTATACAGAAGATTAGCAATTTTATGACTTTTTATGGATTGTTTTGGTCGAAATGAATTCAGATCAATTATTGATCAAATCAAATTTTTATGTTATATACAGCAATGGAGGATAATTCAATTTTATTTGAGTTTACAATATCAGCTGTTGTTAGTCATTTTAATTTCCTACATGTATATGGATAGTATGGAGAAAATTTTATGATGGGTCAAAAGTTAATTATTAATATGGTTTAATTGGAAATTTGCCATCATTTGTGTATATAAAAACTAATACACAATGGTACGAGAGAATAAATCAACTCTCGTTATCAAGTGTTACACCTAGAGCTAAAATGTGAAAAACACCAATATTGCCTAGTAGCGTCTCCCTTAAAAAGAAAGAAACTTTAATCAAAAACTAATATTTATTTTTGTACTGTGTCATTACAATTTTTATAGGAGAAGGATTATTTTACCATTAAAGGATAGAATAAAACTTGAACACAAGATCTCACAAAAGTTACGTTTTCTTAATCAAACATGTTTCAACGAAAAAGTCGCCATCCTTAGTGATATATAACTAAGATTATATAAGTTATATAACTATAAGTTATAGTTTAGGTATTGTAGCTCGTGTATCACTGAGGTGGCGACTTTGTCATTGAAACACGTTTGGTTAACACGTTCGTTGCGGGCTACTATAATTGTAGTACCTCGGCACTAGCGCACCACACGTCCTACTATAAATATAGCAGAGTGCTCCCCACTACAACATTGCCTCAGTGTGAGCTCAGCATTTGACGGGGAATGTTGTCGTTGTTGCCACATGTAGTGCCGGTTTCGTAGTTCATTTTGGTGCCATTCGTATTCGGATCAGCCATTTCTGTTTCTTACTGTGTCAGTGCTTTGTGAGCAGTGTACTGTGGAGTTTTTGATTTAGAGTTAGTGAAATGGAAGAAGATAATGATTATGAAATTGTTGAAAACGTTTCGGAAGATGAAGATGAGTCGGAGTCCAGTTCAGACAGCTCAGACGACGACACAGAGGGCGTTGCCCCACCCACGTGGTCGCCGACGCCTGGCGCAATGGCGGGCTTGCGTGATATCCCTTTCACAGGTGATCCTGGCCTAAAGGTACCAATACCAGGTAAAAATTTACCTATTGACTGGTTGAAATTGATGTTTGATCTTGTTTTGATTGAAAACATAATATTTGAGACAAACCGTTATGCTTTGGAAGTATTTTGTGGCCCAAGAGTAACCCCCAAATCTCGAATTGCAAAATACAAAGATCTCTGTTTGGATGAATTTATGACTTTTATTGGCCTACTCCTCCATACCGGTACTATAAGACTCAATAGACTGAACGATTACTGGAAAACTTATCATTTGTTCAATCTAACAGCTTTCAGTCAATACATGTCCCGAGATAGGTTTCTTGTCATCCAAGATGTTTACATTTTTCTAGACCTGGAACAGCTGAACACCCTGAGCCTGCAAACAATAGGGCATACAAAATCAGTCCTATTGTCGACTACTTGAACAACAAGATGCTTTGACATGGCCGCTTAGTCTTTCGCCAATACATAAAGGGAAAGCGGCACAAATATGGGATTAAAATATACTCCCTCAACGAACCTGAAGGACTCATGCTACAGTTCCATGTCTATACTGGGAAAAATGATCCTTGTGGGGGGAAAGGCCATACTGTGAAAGTTGTTATGAAGCTCATGTCTGATTTTCTAGGAAAGGGCTATGCGTTGTTCATGGACAACTTTTATAATAGTTATTCGCTCACCTCTAAACTTTTACGGCGGCTCACTTACTCAACAGGCTCTTTGCGCAGTGACAGGAAGTTCACACCACAGGCTGTGAAGTCGGCCCATTTGGCAAAAGGTGGAACAGTAGCACACTATGCTGAAAGCTTAATGGTGGGCAAATGGAGGGACAAACGGACAGACACTTATATATCCTCTCAATTTGACAATGAGATGGTGAAAGCCATCAATAAACGAAAACAAGAAAAAAACGAGTCCTAAGCCTGTGATGCAATACAATGCACACATGAAAGGGGTCGACCGTCTAGACCAAATGTTGGCCTACTACCCCTGCGAACGCAAAACGTTTCGCTGGCACAAGAAGATGTTCATGTGCTTCCTTCAAGTGTGTATGGTAAATGCATATTTCCTACATAACATGCACAATCCGGTTCAGAAACTCAGCCTTTATGATTTTCGACTGAAGTTGTTGGAAGCACTCCTGCCCCCCAATCAAGCCCCATTGGTGACACCAACACGGAATAGTCTACATAAACTATCAAAGAATGAAAAAAGAAGGGCAAATGGTACCAGAGTTGCCAAAGTTTGCCGTGTTTGTTCCAAAGAAGGCAAACGTAATCAAACAGTTTACATTTGCGGCGTTTGCCCGGACGAACCTGGACTTTGCGAACTTTGGTGTTTCGATAGGTACCATGAGGAAGACTGAAATTAATTAATGAAGAAAAAAATGGCGTCGGGAGGGGATGTATATATGTTTTTTTGTAGTGTAAATTATTTTACTATTATCTCATGCACTTTGTTTTTCCTGCTTTCATATAGCCTATAATTTGTTATTAGACATTTTTAAAATTTTGAAAATTTGTTACACTAGGGGAACAGTTGGGAGGGGGGGTGTAAATATATTTTTTCCATACATAGGTATATTTTTATGATTTTGTATGTGATAAGAACAATTGTACGCGTGTCAGTGGGGTCGTGCGACCAAAAAAGTGAATGGCGACAGTACACGAACTGGCACCAGTCGCGACAGTACACGAACTGGCACCAGTCGCGACATACTACAAATGTAGTACCGGAAATGATGTCCTCAATTCCTTCTTCGATGGATACGTAAACATCTGCAATCAACATTTTGGACACCTGGACATCATTTTCTGGTAAGTAATAAAATATTTTTTTAGCATTTTAGAGGGTGTAATGTTACTTGTTTACAGCAGCGAACGTGTTAAGTAAACATAATTTTGTGAGATCTTGTGTTTCGAGTTTTATTCTATCTAATATTATCTCACAAGTTAAGCTCAATATTTGTTTATTACCGTTAAAGCAAAAAATGTTTAAATATAAATATGTCAGTACCGCTTTATGTAATCAGTTAGACTAAACATGTTTAAATTATTAAAACAAAAAACTATCATTTAACAGGCTGTTTAGCAGCCTTGAAAATCAGGAGTTATGCTTGAATTTTTTGCATCGGGAAAAATGCTTGAATTATGCTTGAATTTTGCCGGCATCGGGAATTTTTCCCAATAAGATTTAAAGTTAATATTTTGGTAAAAAAAAATCACAATACAATAATAATTTTGACAATAGAGATTGTAGAGATTAAATTACTTCTACTTGACATCATTCATAAAATATATATATATACATATATAATAAACACAAAATTATAATGAATTTAAATTTTGTAAAAATATATGTTTTTGAGTTTTGAGATATCGCCTACAGTAATTAAAGCAGAATTAATTTGTCGACTAGAGCCTTGAATTTTTTTAATTCGTCTTGAAATCCTTGAATTATTCCTGAATTCTTTGAGCCCTGTCACTGGACATCCTGTTTAACTCATAAAAAACTATGCAAACATAATAAAACTACTTATTTACCCAACTCCATTAGCATAGCAAGACGTCGGTACTCTCATTCAGGGAGCTGTTCGAATTGACAACCACACGCTACTCTTGCTCTCCTATTGTCTATTACCCAAAGTCATGTTGGAAACTTAATCTATCACTAAGAAAAGAAACCCAAACCTAAAACTAGGCCTGAGCAGTCTAAGCTAAGACTAAATACAAACATGATTAGATAAAACCACCACACACAGGACTGCACTGTACAAAAGATGGCAAACAACAAACTGTTAAAGAAATGGTGGTAAGAGGAAGTTATCCTAACTGTTTATCGGGGTAAACAACTTTTTGTCCACTCTTTCAAAACTTTATCCCGAGATTGAGCCATATGTAGATTAAGAGGAAATATTCAGCCTTATTTAAAAATTTTATTCAGTTTTTAAGCTTTTGTTATTTTTCGTTTTAGGTAATAGATTTTGTTTTAATTTCCAACTTGACCCTAAGCTACAAGGCTATGTTTGTGTTTTTCACTTTTGTGCTCTAGGTTTAACATTTAATAATGACAATTGATTGATACTCCTGTAATGTTATGTATTTCTTTTTATATACAATAATGATGACAAATGTCCGATTAATAATATGAACAATCCATCATTACTAAATAACTTTAAAACCAGAAGAAAACGAAAGCAATGTTGTTTTTTATGAAAATGATTAACAGGTCTCCCAAGTTAAAAAAAAAATTAACGTCCTTGCAGTGTTCTACAACTTGATGGATGGACCAATTTTTATCAAATTTTTGATGTGAGGATATTTTTGACTTTGATAACACCAGGTTTTTTTACTACTTAAAACATAAGAAATATTACTGCCATGAGACCAAAATACAAAATTTTATTTTGATCAAATTTTACTCAAATATAGTTTCTGAAAAAAAAAAAAGTATTGGTTACCATTTTCCAAAATATTTGATTGAGAATTTATTATTCAAAAAATGAAAATTAATGTACTACATTTTTTTTCTTGTTGTTTAAAGACAAACAATCTTTTGCTCATCGCCTTATAAAAAAAAAAAATAAAAGAAAGACCCCTATCCCAAAAATACTCTAATAGCTTCAAGGTTGGAAAAGAACAAGAGTTGATCAAAAGAGACCTGATAGGAAAGATGAAAAGAGAGGGATCTAACCCAAGACTACACGAAGAAAGGTGTAGATCCAGCTAGGGTCATCGGATCTGCCACACCCGAACTCATTATGAGTGAACAATGCATTACATGCTTTTATAAACAGTCAGTAGTAATTTATTTCAATCTTTATATTTGCAGGTCATTTTACTTCCCATCAAAGGTAATTAGAAATTGCACAATTGTAGCGTATGTTCGAAAATAATTTCAATGGTTCATCTCGCAAAACGATACTCGTATAGCTGAAATATTTTTCTAATTGGTAGTTGTAACATTATCAATAATGACATTTTCAAGACAAAAAATTCTATTAAATTTTTCTCTTAGACGGATGATATCTCAAAGTTGGCAATAGCTATTTCAATGAAATTTTAGTGAAATGTAACGTATAAACCAAACCAATATTCTAAACCACACATAAAAACCAATCACACTTTACAAATAAATTGTTAAGTTTCGTTATAAATCCTGAAAACCATTGGGGTTATTTTTAAAATTACAAACTATTTTCCTACAACTGTGTCTAAAGTGATCATTGACAATATAAGAACAGGTTTTAAAACCACTGATTACTTCTCAGCGTGTAAAAAATGTTATTGCACGCAGCTTAACATTGATTTAATGTGATTCTTTATACTACACTGAATAAACCTGCTTATTTAGGTTTATTAGAGTTATACCGCCCGCTCACTGAACAATAAACAGACTTAGCTAATCTCAAATGAATTTATAGGCATAGTGTTGGAAAACGATTTTAAAATAAATGAGGACTACAGTTGTAGGTAATTCGTAAAATTTTGTTTGTAATTTGAGTGTAAAGTGTCTTTATCGCTCTCGAGAAATTACCCTTTCCCCTTGTGCGATAATGACCTACTTTATGCTCTTAATACATAAATAACTATTGACTTAAGTTATTGGTTTGGGTCAGAAATCTTCAAATTATGCAACAAATTTAATCAAAATAGGTTGGGTTATTTATTAAATATTCTATCTAGGGGCTCACTCATAGTGAATATGGGTGTTGCAGACCCGATGTACTTTAGCTAGATCTTCACCTTTCTTGTGTTATATCCCTCTTTTTTATCTTTACTATCAGGCCTTTCTTGACCAACTCTTGTTCTCTTATGACTTAGAAACTATTGAAGTATTTGAGGGGTAGGTGTCTTTATTTTATACTCTTTTCTTCTTTTTTTAATTTTTTTTAATGATGATGACTGAGAGAATTTATCGCCTTTACACAGCAAAGAAAAAAATATAGATATTCAACTTTTTAAGATGAGATCTGTACATTTTCATTTACCTCTCATTTTTTACTTATTTTTTAGGAGATATGGTAACCAAATGTGTGTGTAGTATATCAGAGAGTTTGTGAAACATTTAGCACATTGTATCCTTAATTTTTAAATTCAGTGCTATAAAATGTATATAATGATATTTTATCTCAAACTATTATAATTTTGACTACATACTTAGAAAATCCAAAATATTGATTTATTTTTTCATAATTAAATTTTGATAAACAATTCAGTCTTCTTTTTATACTCTACTGATTGAGAAAGTGGACAGTGTTTACGACATATTTTAGAACTTTAGTGTTTTTTTGTGTGCGTTTATTTATTTGTGTACTATTAGGTAATAGCAAGGACCACTTTCCAAGGTAAGCCTGTGTCTCCTATCCATACAAAATCTAAACTAATAGGCTATATGCTTTATTAAACTCTAACCTAATTAAATTGTCTTATATTAATGTTAGAAATTTTATGATAAACTAATAATAATAAATTGGTTATTTATTCTTAAGTAAAATACAGTTAAGTTTTTTAATATTTGATTTTCAAATCAAATTTAAATTTGAAAACAAATATTTGACACATTTTGAATATTTTCCGAATCCATTACTCTGTATATTTAGTTTGTCTAGTTTACGAACTTGAAATATTTTAGTATATGCTTCCATGTCTATGTGATAAAACCTCTCACATTTGTCTTGCAGACATTTAAATGAAGTTAAGCAGCTTTATTTCTGTGAGTAAGAATATTAGTGGGCTTTAATACTTGTGAATATGTCTATGTTAAAAGCATTAGTATATCGTCAAATTATTAACTATTTTGTTTTAACTAATTTAGACATTTCAAAAGCAAGAGGTGGTTTGAGGGAAGGAAGTGTACCTGTGCATGGAGTGGTTCACAGGAATGAAAAAGGGACTGGAATCCAAGTAGAGTAGGCAAAACTAAACAGGAATATGTTCTGCCAATGAGAATCTACCTAACAGTGTTTCAGTCAGAAATTACAGCATTAGTGGAATGTGTCCAAGAAAACTTGAAATTTGGTAACGAGGATAAGGATATGTGTATCTATACGGATAGTCTAATGAATTCTGGTCAACTAACAAACAAGGTTATAATTTGGCTAAGTGTTTCAATGCCTTGTATGTTATTGTGTATATATTCTGAACCACTAGATCATACTCCTAAAATAATTATCCTAACTAATTTGAAGACTTCTGTGCAGAATATAAATGTATTTTTATTTTATATGTTGTAATTTATACCGTGAAAAGGGGAAATTTATTCAGAATTTTCTATATTATATTTCGATTTATTATTTAATATGGAGCCAAATAAACTGCTTGTAAACTATTTTATTCTAAGAAACTAGAGTCCCCGTGATACTTTTATTTCCATTTCTACTTTCACTAATAATTTTTCATTACAAAAAGTTGTGTTGTATTAGCACACAAAATTCTCATTTACCAATCTTATCTGCTTTAGAATGTTATAAACAAATTTTCAATTAGCAGATTTTCTTGGAACACTATCTGTATAATTAAATAAGATGGTAAACGCCAAGCATAAAATGAAACTTGTGATATGAACGTTTGTTGTTTGTGCAGGCATCCAGCCTTATCCATACCCGATAACCCGATGTCCAACATACACAGCTGCAGCAAAGCCAAACAATTTAACATCTGACTATTATTATTTTATAACATATCACACACACATCTTCATCATCATCTTCTTCTTCTTATATCACACATGCACGCACACACACATATACTTATAGGAAAGATGGGTCAAAAAATTGATGTTGAGTTTTTGCTATTATATCCGCTTTGAGATCTTCTGACCTAAAAAATGGTTTTTGTAATTAGATCTGTACACTCCTCAGTCCAAATGTATGGACCAATTTTGGTATGTGGCCAAATTTTAAACATATCTCGGTAAGTTTAAACAAAATGTTTTAATTCAAAATTTGAAGCCATAAGAAAAGACATAAAATTAAGATTTTCCAAAAAATTAATAAATTTTGATCAAATTTTGCTCTAATCGTTTTGGTTTCATAATTGCCTGTTCATGAGTTATCGGTAAAACAAACAAAAAGTAGGTCTTTTTTTTTGTTTTTTGTAGGTCGAATCTACCAATTTCGTTAAATTTTAGTGAAATGTGAAGATTAATCTATTGAGCAATGAGTTTTCAAATGGTCTGCCACTCCCAAAAGTGAGTTCTTTTATGTTTCAAACAAAATTAATAAATAAGTTGTTTTTGGACAAAAAAAAATGTAATTTATATTAAAAAATAATAAGGTTTTTCATTTTATATTATAAAAGTAAAATTTTCTAATTCAACTTAGAAAATTATATTTGTAGTTTATGATTTAAAAATAGGCAATACTGTACTGTTGAAATATTTTGAATCCAATTTATAAATTGAGATAACATATTGGCATTATTTACTAGCAGCAGTACGTTTATAGTACGCCTCCTTATATTAACTTGTTGCTAAGTTTAAACAAAATTTTATTATTTAGTCTATAACACAAAAATGAAATCCATAATACATACTTGAAGAAACAACAATGACTAACTCGATCATATTTTCATGTGCAACAACACTAGTCCCAGCCCTAATTTCAATGTCGACACAAAATCGCTGATATCAAATTCACCATCACTTTCGTCCTCACTCTCAAGATTCATGATAATTTCTTCTATCTCATCACTTTATAAATGTTTTCGCCGTTTCTATTTTACAAACACCAAACTTCCAGTAAACCGTAGTAAAGAGCAACGGTACGAAGAAACTGTAAGCAATTCTTGTCTACATTTACCTTGGAACGAACACAGTTGTCAGTGGAATAGTTTATAGCAACCAAACACCGACCGTTGCAACT
This sequence comes from Aphrophora alni, assembly GCA_963513935.1. NCBI lineage: Eukaryota > Metazoa > Arthropoda > Insecta > Hemiptera > Aphrophoridae > Aphrophora > Aphrophora alni. The sequence continues at coordinate 18,427,777 of OY740776.1, read as the reverse complement.
CAACAAGGCTCAAATAAAAATGCTCTTACACTATCGGTTATAGATAACATTATAGAAAATGTTTCTCAAAATTTCCAAAAGATTGGCAGAGTAGTGTAGTATTGCAAACAAGGTGATCAGAACATTCATGTTCTTACTGTTTTGAGTTTATTACAAAATCGTGACTGTCAAGTTGTTACTGTGGGTAGGCTTTATGTGCGGCAATTGGTGCGTTGTTACTGTTCAATGGGTTAATAACCCAAATTTGTGGAAAAGTTGCATGTAAAAAATATTACAGTTCAGGGAAAATTGACAAAAACCAAAAATTAGCCTTGACCGACTTCATTAAAAGTTCAATTTCAGTCAAATACGATATATGCTGAAGATGAGTTTATGAAACAAGCAAATTAAGATTAATTTATTTAAATGTATTCAGTTTTGTAGACATGCCCATGATTCATTTTCACTTTAACTGACAATTATCGAACTCACATTTTTAGTGACAAATAATTTGGTTGGTTTTTATTCAATTTTGGAGATGGGTGAATGAAAAGTTTGTGCAATGATTTGGTACCATTTATTTTAGTTATCTAAAACAATTTTAGACCCCATTGAATACTAACAAGTTTTTTAAATAGTCAGGCATCTTAAATAAATTCTTTTATAGCTGTGAAGTGTGAAAACCCAGTCGTAGACAGATGAATTTATTATTTCCTGTATGAACAAAGTTATGGAATTATTTGAATTGCAAAGTAGGTCTGTTAAAAGGAACTATTTTGGTAGATTCTTCATATAGACTATAGGTGAGATATAACGTTTTTGTGAATTGCCAAAGACATATAAATGAATTTTTAAAATACAAAAAAATCTAGTGTTTAATATTTTTGTCTGTTAGATTCTAAAATAGTAGCAGATATTTTTAAACATAATACTAGTACAGTCGACAGGGATTTTAAGTTCAGATTAAATTACCACTAACATTTGTTTGCTAGAAAATGTAAATCATGATATGGAAAATAAAACCAATCTTTACATTTGCATATAAGCTGATTTTTATTTCAATAAGGTCAAAATTAAAAAATCGGTTATTTTTCTAATAACTCCATAAATATTAAAGATACATGAAAAAAATTGCAAGTAATTTTAAGTTGTAGAATATAAAAAAATACAATAAAATAGTAAAGCTTTTTTTAATGTTATAAACTAAAGACAGTCATTAACTTTGGAGTTTTCTCTTTATTCCGATCAATACTCACAAATTTCATACTCTTTCTCTCGGTCATTAATTTTGTTTGGGTATCTTTAATATTTATAAAGTGATTACAAAAATATCTGATTTTTTAAACTGTGACTTTCCCGTCTCCCTTTTAAAAATAAAAAGCAGCCAATGGACATATGCAGTTTTAAAATATTTTCTACACACCACGACCTACACTTTCAAGCAAATAAATTTTAACAATGTAATACAAACTTTTGTCAATATTTTTTCTCTAGAGGCTCTTACTATACCACTTAAATCATTATATAGAATAAGAGCCAAAACAAACAGAACCAAAAGTTGGTTTTACAACAAAGCTTTATTACATGCACAATATGATGTAAAATAATATGAAACATGGCATAATGATTCTAGCACTACATTGCGGTCGTTCCTGTTGTTTTATAAGAAACAGGATATTATTTATACAATGTTATGTTTATACACGATCCCAAAACAAGGCGCTTCTTTCCTTTTACATATGTTACAATGTTTTCCCATTATTCATAAATGCCTGCTGATGGGTTGTCCCAAAAAAGGATTCCCTTATCATACAAATGTATGTACAGGCTTCCCCAAATGCACGTGTCAGGAAGGTGCAAGGTCACTTGAATGAGACCTATAAGGAAAGTCATTTCACAGGAAGTTAAATGGTTCCCAAAACTCACATCAAACAAGATCTTTGATGTGGTGCCAACTTACTGAAACCATTGGGTACACAGTGGCAGGTTTCTTGTACGATAAAATCTTTTCAAATTGCTTGTTTGTTTGTATGGTAACATTGGAATTCAATCCATCAATTTTCTAGCCTTGGCCGTTATATAGTATTCATTCATTTCACTATATCTAATACCAAACGCTGATTGAATCTGAACAATTGTGAGAGAACTATTATCTATAGTATTAGAAATACTAAAACTAACCAATAGTGAAAATGCTGAGAATCACTTCCCGCCCACAAACCCCCAATGAAATCTCTGTTCGTTGTTTATCACTAAAGTGTAACCAATCACCAATGAATGGTGATTTTACAATAATTTTGAAATAATCACTGTGGGAGGAGCTGTGTACAACTGTTATTCACAATTAACCCGATTGTACAGAGTACAATTTTCCTCTTAAAATCCTAACTGTAAATTAAATGTACTTTCTTGTTCTTTAGTAACTGATTATAAGAATACAAATTTCATTTTTAAAGAGCGAATCTGAAGAGAAAGGTTATAAAAAAGCCACAAGTTTACTGTTTTTGTGTTGATGCTGTTTTGGGTGATCTCTGATGGATCAACACTATCGAGTCCTTATACTTATCTTAATTTAGCCGTTCAGGGGTTCATTTATAATGAATACGGGCTTGGAAATCCTGAGGTTCCTAGTTGGATCTACACCTTTTTTCCTGTTATCTTTCTTATCAGGTTTCTTTTGACCATGTATTTAAGTATTAGCCATTCCCATTTCTTCCCAGATTTCCGCTGGTGGTACTGTTGTTGCAGATGATGCTGTATCGCTATGTTTATTCTCTCCCTTTAAAGGCAATGATGAGCGAGAAGTTTTTTGCCTTGAAACAATAAGAAAACAAAATATACTATCTTACGTGGATGTTAGAAAAACTTCAGCTATAGGTTAGGGGAGGGCTGTTTCCCTTTTCTTAGGGTGTTAGTGCGTTTCTTATACGTTTTATATGAGGCTAGGAATCCAATTAACAACAATGCAGCCGTCGATGCCAAGTCATAAGAACGATTCTTAACATACAAAAATTGAATTACAGTCTATTGGTTAATCCATGTTTTGTCTTGCAGGATGACAGATACTAGGAATAAGGTCTTAAGACTTTGTTGCCTTAGTCTGTGGTAAGTGTATTTTACACTAGAATAAACATTTATTACATGATCGATCTGGCACACATGTGTCATGAGCTTTTGACTTTTGGTACTATTTGTTTTGGCTCGTACAATGTATTAGAATGTACAGATTTTCAACTTGTCACTGAATTAGAGCACATCTGTTTGTACAATTTTAAAATATAAATTTTACATGCAGAAGTTTTTTATCTTATTTTTTTCTGTGATTGTAAATTATGTACATATGAAACTATAAGTCTAACATGTAAACATTCTCCATAAACTAATCTCGTATGCTAAATAATTCGTTAGTTTATATTATATATTTATAGAAGTGTTTCTAGTCGTTAATTAGTTACTATTAATGGTTGTATTTATAAATTTAACACGTTCACTGTCGCTAAATTTCACGTAACTTTTCCTTGATGCTGACAAACTTATCATTAGTTATTAACTTTTTAATGTTAATTGTATATAAATAGATTCGATTAAGTGTTCAATTTTGGTTTTTTTTTACATTTGGACTTGTAGTATTGAGTGATGCATTGTGTGCGGCACTGGCAGTATTGAAGGAAAATCAGTTTTTGCATAGACAGTGCTAATCACACACTTGTAAAATTAAATTAATAAAATATTTAAAACGTTGTTACTAATGTATTTAAAATAAAAGAACAGATTGGTTAGTATACACATATACAATTACTGTAAATGATGATAAGAGTTGTTTACACAGCAGAATTCAAAGCACATTCCAGATTTTTCTGGGCACTTCATTAAGACAGAGTTCTGCTAGCATGGGAAATAAAGAGTGGGAAATTGTCCAAGTCAAGGTAGTAAATCAAAATATTGTTACTAAGAAATCTAAAACTACTTTAACATTTATTTTTATTTTAACGATTCTGTTATCCTAAAAGCAATAATAGAACAATATTTTTGTAACCCACCCAATAGGTAATTAGGAGATTTATGACAATTCCAATTGGCTAAACCAAACATCAAATACATGGACACCAAAACATTTATACAAGTTTCCCACAAGATAGTTTAGGAAGCTTACGAGGTTAGACTTCTTGTGGGCTTATCTAAAAGTAAAAAAGAAAATCACTAATGCGTTAGTGACATCTGGAAAGTTATAACGTATAAGTGATGTCATCGGCATTGAACGTGTTAAAGTAGTTTTTTGGTCAATCTGTTTACAAAGTAAAAATTTGTTTTCTAAAGGTTTTTTTAGTATAGGTGGTACACTTTTTTATCTGATTTTAAAAATTACCAAAATAATTTTAGTGGAGTTTAAGTTTAGAAGAATGCAAAGTAGTGTTCTGTTACTGTAACATTTCTATTCCTGAGATATTAAGAAAATGTATTTATTGACATACAAAGAGAAATACTGAAAATTAGCATCTTATTATATGTTGTGTACACTTAACCTATTAGTACCTTTTCACTCTATTCTATGATTGCTATATAAGGCCCAAAAACTTGTGGAACTGTTTTGTTATGACATTATTACTTTACTTTTAATACATTTTTTTCTGTTCAAATATTACATTCTATTGAAGCTAAGACATTGCGCCATATTCTATTCAACTAAAGGAAAAAATCAAGAGATGTCTAAAATAAGATGAAAACCAATCATTTCACGGATCTTCTTCAACTTTAGTTGTAACATCTTCTTTTTCAGTTAACATATTTCAAAGGAGTTGCATCATTACACCTTCTAATATACAATGAGACTTGTCAACTGTTAAGATGTAGGGTACGGCAGGAGAGGATTCTCTACTTCTTCATCTGGCTCAATAATTCGGGGTGAGCTTTGGCTTCTCTCCCAATCCTATGACCCAATGCTGCATTTATCTTCAGACATTTTCTTCAGATCGGTATCTATATCATATTTCCATCTATGGTGTGGCCTTCTTGATTTCCGTGTTTCTTCAAATTGGGCCTTATATACCATCATTGTCATGTTACTCTATCCGAGTCTGATTTCATAAACTGCATGATATCTTCATGTTTGAATATATTGTCAATCTATTTTCCAGTTTCCGTTTTCATTTACTCTTTCATATTTTGCAACCATACACGACCACAGGTCTTTAATTTCATAATCTTTACCTTGGTAGTTCTTGGAAACAGTATAGATTTTATAAGTTTTATATTGGTGTAGTAGGCTCTTTTTCCAATCATCAGTCTTCTTTTAATTGCTTCATTAAATTAAAATAGTGCCGAGGTATTCAAAATGTACATTTGCAAAAGTTGTGACGCCAAAAGTAAAGTGGTTGGAAGTTCGCCTTCATTCTACGGCGGATATCTTCATGTATTTTGTTTTATTCTCATGACAAAAGATTGTACTTAATTTAAACAAATGAATGCTTTTGTATTATAGTTATTGTAATATTTCTTTAAAACAAAATTTAACAAAACAACGAAATAAAAATAGTTTTAAGTACAGTAAGGCAGAGAATTTATGTGTTGTTTCTTGATCTTTTGTAAATTTATTTATTAGGCAATGTTTATATCTTTAAATTGTCATTGTATTTTGTATTAAATTATTTATCATAAGTGTTTAGATATAATTATATAATCTCTGTACATAAACATAAAATAATAAATTATATTCATGACTGTTGTTTTTTTGAAACTGGATTTTGAGTTTTATTTAATGTATTTGTGTGTGTTCTGTGTACATACAGTATTTCAATTCAACATTATACTTAAAGTTTTAAAATCATTCTTTGCAATCTTGAAGATACTGTGGATATTTTTTTTACTTTCTCATATGTATATGTAGAACAGTTATGTGATGGGTCAAAAATCTATGTGTTGTTTAGTTTCTAATTCAATAATAGTACACCTTAGGAAGTTGGGAGTGAATTTTTTTTTTTTTTTTTTTACAACTACTGTTTGTATTTGAGTGTCCAAATCATAACCTATCTATTGTTATAGCCGACCTTGTTAATTTAAAATTTTTAAACCAAAGAGTATTTTTGTATTTATTCAGACATTTGCTATCATTTCTGTATATAAACCATAATGAATTGATAGTATGGATCAACTTTCGTTATAGAGTGATAATCGTAAAACTTTTTTCCTTGTTTAAAAGTAAAAAACCTCATTGCCAAGAAGAAAAGTGAATAAAATGTAGATCCCTACCCCTAATAGTGTTAGTGTCAGAAGACAAGAGAGACTTTATAGGAAAGAGAGGGAACTAACCCATGACTAAATGATGAAAGATGTAGATACAGCTAAGTACCTTGAGCTTACTACAACCATACTATAAGTGAGCTCCTGAGAGGTTTAAACATAGGCTATTCTAAGTCTGTATTTAAAACTAGGTTATGTTTATTGGCCCTTGTACAATTTATATGTTCCTCTTGAACCACAATCTTGAAACGTTGTGTATTAATTTTACATACACAAATAAATACAGTAGAACTCCAATTATCCCTATCAAATTGAGAAAAATTTAAAAATCGGGTTTTTAAAGGCACATCGTCCTGCGAGCAATGAATATGCAGGAATCGCGCGCAGTATTTGACCCTTCTAACTGCAAACATAGTGTAGCTATAGCGGAGGGCATGGGGTGGGAGAGAGGGAGAGATGACACACTGCCTCGCCACCCTGCTACTGTCATTCACAGTCTATTAATAGTCAATCGGCCAGTGCTTCTTCAACCTGCCGGGCGAATTGATATGTTGACTTTTTCGTGTTCCTTAGTGTTTTGATTATCATGTGCACGATGAATTCTAAGAGGAAATGTGTGGTGTTATTGTTGGCCGATAAAATTAAAATTATCGAACAGTTGGATAAAGGTGTCTCGGGTAAACATTTAGCCGAGGTGTACAAAATAAGAACATGAACAATATCGGACATTAAAAAAAAAAAAAATACGTAATGTAAATATTGTCATTGATATTGTTTTTTATTAATAAATACCATAAATGTTCTCTATTGTGTTTTGTTTACATTTTTTTCCTAAAAACTGCCTTTTTTCAAGAAAAATCCAATTACTGTATCCGGATTTTTGATTATCCGGATCGGGTCCGGTCCCAATTAATCCGGATAATTGGAGTTCTACTGTATTGACAAATGTCCAAATATATTATCGAATAACTCATCGTTTATCTGGGTTTTAAACATTGTAATTACCACATCAATATGAACTTTTGTGACAGATAGAGCTCACTCATACAATTGTTTTAATGCTCAAATATTCACCCCATTCTATTATATTCACTAAAATAGCCTTAATACTTTTCCTAATGAATTGTGGCCGTCGCCCATTTTTTGGCGGCAGAAAACCCCTTGCTGAAAATCAAAAGTGTTCTCCTGGCTGGAAACCGCGTCCATGTTAGCCAAAATCTGTCAGTATGGCGACGAGGACGCGGTCTCAGGCAATAAATTAACCCAAAGCAAGCTTAATGTTAAATAAACTTTTTATTAAAAATAAAATTTAAGTAACATGTTATATTTAGAGTTATAAATTGGCGACAATAGTGTTAGTTCACAAATTTATATAATTTCTAATTTCCCTGACGAAAAAGACATGATGGTTAGTTTATCATTTTATATCCCGAAAGTGGACCGACCTCGTGGAACGGACTGCTCGCCAACAGTGCTCGAAGCGAACTTCCGCCAAACCACTCATTGTCTGTCCCTCCCCCCCCTTCTCAGTGATCTTGCTAACTCAGCATCCGTCTATTACTTTATAGAAAATTACAATTTAGGATCTCTTTTCAATAAATATCAATTATTAATTATAGATTATAAATGGTGGTCTTCTTGGCTGGGCCACAGAATATCTCAAACATTGCAGTCTTGTGAATAGAGTAATTGAATAAATATTTACCCCTAGTCAAGTATCCATGTTCACTTTGATACTTTTGAAACCTATGATAATTTGTTTTAACAAAACACAATATATTTAAACAATACATTTATATATATAAATACAAGGTAGACGGCAATATAACATATCTTTTAAAATGTGGTTTACACGAATCTTATCGTTTTAAATAAAAAATAAGCTGAACAATTTTCTTTTGTATTTGGAATACCTTTTTACTATTAATAGAATCTCCCATATAATCCCATATGAAAGCAGGGAATAAACAGGCATAATAAACCATCGTAGTTGTAGCCTTATCGGTAACTGTCTTAATAGTCAAAATCACAAAATAAGGTTTAGTTAGCTTGGCAGTTAAGTCCAATATATGGTGTTTCAATGAGAGCATACTATCAATCACTATCCCCAAGAACCTTACACTGTCTGTTGGTGCTGTATAGTGTACAAATAAGAGTCATCAATACAAGAAGATCTATGATTATTACAATAGAAGTTCATTAAAATAGTTTTTTTTTTTTTTTCATATTTAAAAGAAGACTATTTACTTTAAATCAGCTATTCATTATGCTCAAGTCATTTTCCAAGTCAAAGATTAGTTGGGTATTGTTGGAATTTGTTATTACTACAATTCCATCATAACCAAACAGATTCAATTCAGAATGTAAAATACTCGGTGCAATATCATTGATATATAATAAACAACAAAGGACCTAATATTGAACCCTGTGGAACACCATTATTAATTTTTAAGTATTTATTACTTGTGTTACTTTTGCCCAATATTTTTCTTTGATAACGATCAGTAAGAAATGATGCTATCCAATCAAAATACCCTTAATTCCATAGTAAGACAAAAATAAGAAGCAAATCATGGTTTACACAGTCAAATACCTTTGACAAATCCAGGAATGCACCAACTTCAAAATTAGCCTTATCCATTGCTCTGGTTATTTATGTTCAATAAAACCAAATACACCCTGTGTAGTGTTTTTACCCTTTCTAAATCCAATCTTATTTGAGTTCAGTATCTCGTTTTTCTCAAAATATGCCACCAATCTATTACACATAACCCTTTTATAATTTTTTGAAAAAACACTGAACAATGCAATTGGTCTATAATTATTTATTAAAGACGCATCACCACTCTTGTACAATGGAACCAAATTTCTGTATTTCAAGTTAGAAGGAAATTCACCAATTTTCAGAGACATATTAATTAAATATACTAGAGGCTCTGCAATATATTTAGCACACCTCTTTAATAAAAACTGTGGAAACTCATCCTACCAACTATCTCTAGAAGAGCGTAATCTACTGATTATCTTTAAAACCTCCATTTATGATGTTGGTTCTACCATTTCCAAACTATCAATTGGTCTTGGTTACTTATGAAGGAAACTTAATGCTACTTTGTTATCAGAAAACACACCCAGGCATTCTACAGTATGACAAAGAAGTCATAAAAAAATATTTGAAATTACACTTTGCAATATACAAATTGAACCTGAAATACGTAACTCTTTACAACCCCTTTCTTTTCCTTTACAACTCCCCATTTCATTTTTAACTATGTCCCAAGCTACTTTAGTTTTATTGGAGGCTCTCATCATTATATTTTTGTTGGACATATTTTTGCAGCAACAACACATTTTCTAAAGATCCTTTTGTAACAAACAAAAGGATCTTTATGTAAAGATCCTTTTCTAAAGATCTTTACATAACAAGTAACCTTGTTAGATCCCTTGAGGTTTATTGGTGGTATATTTTGTGTCCGACTTTAGAAAGATAAGATTCTATATCTTAGTCGCCATATTATCGATTAAAAACACATGTTCCATAGAAGATACTATTTTCTTAATCTTTCTATTTGTTTTATTAATTTCATTATTTACACAAGATTTTGAGATTAGATCATATCTTGTAGGAATCTCTAGTATAATAACATTTGTGTTTTTAATCCTTCGGTTTTTTTCACGGATATGTTTTAAACAACATGATGCCTCATTACTGTACAAGCAACATCATTTGCTCCAGTCCACAACACTACCCAGTCATAATTACCGAATCTTGAAAACTTATGATGAGCATTTTCAAGGATGTGGAATGATTTTCCACCTGGCTTGATGTCACCACTAATGTCAGCATCATTGATTTTCTCTTTTAATATGTTGCACAGTCTCTACTATGACTGTTTCCTATTATAGCTATCTTTTTTTCAGTATTATCCCCCTTTGTTGTAGAAAAAGTGTTCTTGTTTAGCACATGTCCCCTTTCCCACAATTTAAGACTTTCATTATCTGCTAATTGTTTTAAAGGATTATTAATTATACAGTAACTGGATTAAAATTACCCTTAATCCAATTAGTTTTTTTACCCTGTTTGTTCATTTTATTTTTCCTAGATACTGTATAGGCTGTGAGGCGAGTGATGAAACTCTCGATGCGCGTAGGAGGGGAATTGGGAGGTGGGGAGAAAGACAAACACCACATATGGAGACATAAACCAACTGATGGGGTTGTTACCACCATGCGCAAACTTTCTCTTTGCCACTGCGCATCGCCAAGACAGTTTCATCACTCGCCTCACGGCCTACACCTGTTGCCATTCACACTCTGGGCTTTTTTCCAATTCATATAAACTCAAATCTCCTTCTTCTTTGGGTTTTTTTTGGGTAATTCAAATTTATTTTTAAAACCTTTGTTGTAGGCATATTCTTTAGGTCTTCCATGTCCAAATGAAACACCTCAACTGTTTTTTTCTTTTCGTTTTTTTTTCCAACAATCAATCCCGTATTATAATTGCTAACAATTTTAACATTTTGTTTCTTGTTACATTGACTATGGAATTTTCACCGTTTTACAATTTTTACATACCCAATTTCTCATTTTATCATTGGTGTTTGTCCATGAGAAGTGAAATTTGATTTTGTACTTATCACATTAATGCCACCAGCTACTTTTTTTTTTTTTTTTTTTTTTTGTAAATGCATTTTTTCGTAGCATAAGTCTTTTTCCACATTTGTAATTATTTTCATTCAAAAAAGTTTTCATTTTGTTACTATATACCCTAATTCTTTCATTCTAAACTCGAATTTGATTTTCATCTTGCTCCTCTTTTACTAGTGCACCTGTAATCAATTGCTGACTTCTATTAATTTTCTTTTCAGATATTAGACCATGGTTCAATTCTTTAGTTTTCTCAATGTACCCCAAAAGTCTTTTTCAACCCATACCTATACGATTTGTTCAATAAATTCAATTTTTTTTATTATATTGGTTCATAATATTGTACTAGGCACTGTATATAATTCAAATAATGAGAGTTTTAGTAAGTTTATTTGATTTTGTTGCCAATTTTTTATATGCAGAAGACAAAAATCAGAAAGTAATTAATTAAAAAAATTTAACTGCTTGCTACTGAACATAAAAGTATGGTCATTTGTGCTTCTGACTTGTGTGATACAGTACTAAATATATTTTTTCTGTTTAAATCTAATACTATTATACAACATAGTTTACTTGTGATAGTTGTTTTTTAGGCAACTCTTCATTATATTAAAAATTATAAATGTTCAATATTTTACAAATTATGAAAATTTTAATCATTGATAATGTTTCTTTATTTATAAATGTATAGTGTCCTATGTTAAATAAAGTGATGAAATTTGAATGCTCCAAATGTTTCAGTTCGGTTTTCGTTTCGTTGCGCAAAGGAGTTTGCGCACATAATATGGGTCGATCCGTCGATCATGGAGAGCGAGTCGTTGACGGTTTTAGAGATGACTGTGTGGTGATCTTTCATCTCTTAGTTCTCTAAATTACTGTTCTTTTATTTTACTCTAGATTATTTTTGAACAATTTGATATAACATATTTTACCAATGCTCAAACAATTGCAAATGGGCATACGTGCGTTCCTGTTACTCGCGTCACGAGTGTGGACTTGTGTTTGTTTTTTGTTTAAAAAGCAGGTTAGAGCTGTAAGTAATAAAATTAATTAGTGTATATTTTATGTTTACTTTATGTAACAATAAATTGCCGGTTTCTAAAGTGATACAAATCGTCATTAAACGTGCGATGTGTCTTAAAAAATCTTTAAAATGCATTTAGTAAAATCACTTTGAAGTTATACTGTATGTTGGCCAAACGTATTTTAATAATAATAGTAAGTTATGCCTACCTTTTTACATTACTTGTAAAAAATCTGTTAACGTATTAAAAGTTAACATCAAAGCTATGTATTTCATAATTTGTTTTGTAGAGCAATGCTAATTTTATTATGATAGTGTTGTTATGGCCTAGGCATATTAGTTATCAATACAACAGTGTACAGTATGGCCTAAAACAGTAGACCAAAGTAAGAGCCTACTCCACCAACCCGGTATTAAAAACAAACAAAGGTAATTGTTTACTTAAAGGTGGCTTCTAATTTGAGATTTTTTTTATCGGCTACTACATGCCTTACTTTTTAAAAATAATTAATGTTTTCCTTGCGAAGGTCTCTTTTTCACTGAAAAACTACAATCTAAAAACTATGAAATCAATGTATTTATAGGTTAGACATAATGGCAAATATTCATATTTACATCTCTTATGTAACTAAAGATATTTCAATCTTTATATTCGTGATCACAGATCACATGATATGCTGTCAATCCTCCTTATTAATAATCTAATTTCAAATTATTAACTTCAATAAACCTACAAAAGGTTTGGCTAGGTGGTATATATATATATATATATGTGTGTGTATGTATATATATACAGCTTCTTGGCCAAACCTGTCATGATATATAATTATATTGCAAAGTAAGAAAATTATTAACTTCAATAAAGGTACGAATGGTTTGGCCCGGTGATTTGATTAGGCTATATCAAAACTTAAAAAAAAAAAAATCTCAAATTAGGAGCCACTTTTAAGAAACAATTACCCACACAAACAAAAATGTGTAATCATGTATACCATAAAAGGTTCAAATTTTAACATTAACCATTGTAATAGTCTGTTGAAGTATTTTTTTGTTCGGTAAATATGCAGGAGACACGTCCGATCGATTTTAAGTGTGAAATCTCATCATTTTGTCTTCAAAATTGTGTTTTTTTGATACTTTTGATCATTCTGAACAAAACTAGTAACTTTTTATGTTTCCCAATTCATTATTTCTACCCGAAGACAGCGATTTAAAATGACTGTTTTATGGAATTTTGAGGTTATTTCAACACATATTTCATCATTTTAAGTAAAATCTATTGATGTTTTTTTATTCCACGCAGTAAAGGTGCTCTGTTTTAAGAACTGTCAAACTAAATATCATTTAGTATCAATCATGTCGTGTAACAAGGTATATATGTATATATATATATATATATTATATATATATATATATATATATAGTTATGTATATATATACCCCTACCTTATTTTGAAATAATAATAACTATAATATTTTGATGTAGAATCTACTTTTTCATTCAAAAATACAAATTGAAAACTACTAAATGGACGTATACGTAGGTTATGTACTGCAATGGGAATTCGTAACTTGAAAAGTGACGACTTAATATCAAGACATGCGCGTATTATATGTCTTATGAGATGTTAATATTGAAATGTAGTTTTAGATACAATGTTGTTTCTGTCTTTTAAGCGTAGCCTATTAGTTTTTAATGGATTTTAAAACAAGGAGCACTAAAGTTTGGCTATGTGGCTAACCTAACCTTTGTGATGGTTGTTTTAAATTCCATTTTTTTACTATGTTCACATGTAGTAGACCTACCTACAAATTACAATTGCTTTGTGTACATAACCTTCGCATAGCCTATGTGCGTTTCGTAGATTTCAATTTGTAATTTTTCAGGGAAAAATGTATTCCGCATTAAATTATTATAATATATTATTTCAAAATAAGGTATGTAGTAAATGAATTATCCACATTTTTTAAAGTAGATACTACTTGGACTTACTTGATAATTACCCCTAAACTAGCTTGTTGTAGATATCAAATTTTCATTGTTGCACACTGCCTGTGTAAAGATAAATTTTAGACCTATATAATAATATATAAAATTTAAATAATACTACCATTCTAATATATTTCTCCCCCTAAACAAATATATTTAAAGGGAAAACGTAACATTTGTTCACAGAAACAAAGATTTTACTCTGAAAATTAATAGTTACGTTAATTCCATCTCCTATAAACATAATTTTCTGAAGTTTAGGAATTGTGATCATATGATCCACTGAATTTGTAATTGATTACAAGTAAAATTGGTTGTTCTACTTAATTTATAACATGGATTATTATTGTACAGGTGTAAATACATTTTATTTACTGATAGCCAATTAGTGAATAACTTACTAGCCTATGATTATGACAAGTTCTAGATATGATCAGAGTAATATGTGTGCATAACAAACATAATCAGGAACATTTCAGTTTGTAATTAAGTATTTATTTTATATTTATAAAGGGTAGCTAAAAAGTTTAATATTTGGTGTCTAAGACATGTTAACTTTGTTTTGTATTTGTATTTATATCGTATAAGTTGTAAAACAACTGATTATCAAATGGTATATATATTTCATTTAAAACTGATAAATACTAATGGTTCTATGAACTGTACACTTTGCCCTTTAGATGTTTTGATGTATTCAATGAATAGTTCTTGTAAACCTAATAGGCTATAATGTTTTTGTAATAGTTTTAGGTGATTCAAATCTAAAACCTAGTAAATGACACACCAATATTAATAGACCCAATTTATTAGGGCCATGAAAGATTCTGTTTATATTTTACTATGTGTAAATTTAAATTGATGTCTTTTGAAGAACAAGTTACGTGAAAGTTATATAAAATGTTAGACAAACTCTCGAAGAACAATGTAGTTGTTATTTTAAATAATAATTTATTTAATATTTTTGTAACTTAGTCAAACTCAGAAATGATTTAAATTCATATAGGCTAAATGAAAACATAAAAAAAGTAATATGTGTAGACAATTTTTGGACAGGGAAAAAATGGGACAGTTTTAGAACACAGTTTATAAGTTTGATTTTTCATTTGAAGTTTTTTTTTACAACTGCTGGTAATGCCTCCTTTACATTACCAGTAGTTATATTTAATAATTTTGGGAGTGGCAGCCATTTAAAAATGGAAAATACAATTAAAACACCTTATAGGCTACATAGGGCAGGCGTACACCAGTCAGCTTTGGTATAAAGAATCTTATTTTTAAATTTCATACAATTGGTATACACATTTGGCTGTAACTGTCTAACGAACGAACATGCAGACAAAATGCTAAACAGTTGAGTTTAAAGAAGACCTTGTGCTTCAGTCGGTGAAAAATGTGTATCAGAAGTAGTAAAGTTATGGGCCGGCATGGCCTAAGTTTTTCGCCGGGGATCTGACTATTTACAAGATTTTAATAATATATGAATATTATAAATATTTTAAATTTATAAATAGTTGTTCTGGTACAGAAATAAAGACCAATCTTAAATAACCAAACCTGTCCTATTCCTTGTGTAGAATATAAACAAATTATACATTACTTACTTAATTATACAATTAAAAATCCACTCTCTGACATTATGAAGGCTTTTACTTTTATTAATCACACATTGTGCTACAATTATAAATAAATTGGAAATGCTAAACAGTATACATGTCAGTAGGAATTTATTAATTTATCTCTTCTTTTAAAAGGTTATTTATTATATTACAATTTCTATTTATGAGTTTTAAAAGTATATGATTCTCATTTATTGTTCACATTCATAATACTACTGAATAATAAATTACTACTGAATGTGCTTCAGTAAATAGAAAGTTAAAGTTTTCGTTTTACAAAGTTTGTAATGCAAATCAATGTATCTCGGGGAGGGGAAATCGTGCTGGTAAGAATAAATCAAATATATGCAAATCACTTATTGTGCGATGGTTTTGTTAAAGTTAAATAGATTATTTATAAAAATTAAATTTTTATAAAAATCAGTTTTTCACAAATAAAAAAAAAATTAAAGTTCAAGTTTTTAAATGTTCTAATTCTTTTGTTATAAATTTATGATTGAAAGTTTAAATGTTTTTTAAAAATGTCAAATTGACAATCTTAATATTGGATAGATATTATCAGATTTCGAGGTTTTTTCTTTCAGTGAATAAACACACATTTTGAGCACTATCTTCGTAATTCTTGGTTCTGGAACAGTGGTGTCGCATCTCTTTCAATCTTGCAATTTTTAAATACACAGTTCCTCTTCGTAATTCATCCAAGATGGACACATCTCTGATTGATTCTCTACATTTTTCAGTTCGTCTTGTCCAATGAGTAGGTTTTTTTCAGGTCCGACATTTATGTACCATCTACCTTTGTCTAAATGTTTTAAATAATTTTATAGTAAATGAAAAACTTTTAAAATTTCCATCCTGAATGTTTGAAGTTATGTTAGCAATCATAAAATTGTTTATAGTATTACAAATAATTATTTGTGGCAATAATATTCCACGTTATCCTGGGATTTCAAAATTGTTTTAATTGATTGAATCAATCCTTCGAAAGTGAAGTTATTAACTGTACATACATCAAAATTAATCCGTTCTTAGCAGATAACTAAAAATTAAAATAGGAAACTAGTTTGTTGTTTATCGCTGGGCACCAGATTTAAAGGAGAGAGTATTTACTATTGTTTATTTAAGTTTGATATTATATCATATAACATTGGATGGAAAATTTAGTTTTTTAGTAGAATATCTAGATTATTTTTATAATTTGAATATATTGCTTATTCTTCTAACACGTCAAGAAATCGTTTAGTTCTTTATGTAGAATGGTTAAATTGATAGCCTATTTATGTTCACATAGGTAAGTTTTTCGTTCAGCATAATTAGATCTTTGCTTTTGTTCTTATTTTTTATAGTTGGGTTTCTTAGAACTTTTGAGTTTGGCGTATGTTATATGCGCTAATTTTATTGTGAGTTTATAAACACCATTGTTTTCATATAGGTTAGTTGTAAGTTGCTTTGTTTTTAAAGGTGATACTTTAACTGTTTGAGGTTCGATAAGCTATGTTATAATCATACCTACTGAAATATTGTCGACTGGTCAGACAATAGTTATGAATTTTCTTTTTTATATGGAAGTTTGTTTTTCTGTATTTTTGTTTTCATATAGTTTGTGTGTCAACCTATCAATCATTTTGAGTTCTTATCTATTTAATTTGGATATTTGTTGTTTGATTTTGGTATAAATAGCTAAAAATCTAAGCCTTGTTGATTTATGAGTACATATGGTGCATGTTCTACGAACGAAACTATTGTCGTCAGATTTGTTGGATCATGGATGGTTAGAGCTGTTATATTAGGCGTAATATTTGTTTGTGTTAATCTTGTATGTTTCTTATAATTTTTATTGATTGTGAAGTTCAGGTAGTTTAAACTATTATTGTTTTCTATTTCAGTAGCAGTTAATATTGATGCACATAGTCATCAGGTCTATTTGCCGGTTGTTACCATCAAATGCACATATTTTGTCATATGTAGTAGTATACGATTCTACGTAAAGCACAAAAATAACGATTTTTTGATGTGTTAGAAGAGTAGCCTATACAATTTACTCAAATTATAAAAATAACCCAAACAATTTTATTAATTGAATTTTGAATCCAATCCAATACAGGCCTATCTGTAGCCTAATATCAAATGTAAATAAGCAATAGTGAAGATCCACTCGTTTAAAACTGATGCACAGAGATAACAATAAACTATCTTCCTATCTTAATCCTTAGTTATTGACTGAAAACAAAGCCGTATATACTATCTAAATGACTATGTGGCCACATCTATTCCTAACTTTTATTAACGTTGATTCAAATTTAAATAGATCATGTATATATTTCAATAGGAATTCAGAAGTTCATGTATAACTGTCAAACGACTAATATTTATTTCCAAAACGGTCACTTTAAAAAGCCTATTTAAAAAAACCATATTTTTGTGTGGAAACTTATTTTAAACTGTATTAGTAACCAAGACTTCATTTTAATCATCGTAACGTAAACTATTTAGTTTCATGCTTATAGTATGATATATTGAACCTCATAGGGGTTTTTCATGTAAATAATAGTTTAATTATATTACCCTTATTTAATAAACCTGTCTTTAAGAACAAAAAGGATAAGTTAGTTAAGGTTAAATTCATTTATATTTATTTCATACTAAACAAACATCTCTTATCAGTTACAGCTGTAAATATATTCCTATTTCACGAAAAAGAAATTTTTCAAATAAGTTGTATTACACATGAGCAATTAGTTTGTTCAATAATTGATACTTACTTATTCTACAATAGTGTCTAGAATCTTGTAATGTGTAATATAATTTGATGAAAACAATTGCCTAGATATTAATGACTACTTGAAACTATTTGTATATATATATATATATATATATATATATATATATATATATATATACACACACCAAGGGTCCTAAAAGTCCCCCCCCTATTATTATTTTTATTAATGGAAATAGACAGATTTGCTTTGGGGAAAGTTTAGATAACCAAAGGAGGAGTTTTTTGAAGTATCAACATTTTAAACCCTTACCCCCAAAATGGGGTAGTTTGGGGGTAAGTCAAGAATTTTAAATAGCAACCCCTATTGAGTGATACCTCATTTTAAAGGCCCTTTAAAAATAAGACTAATGGCGCAAACTAGAGTTCTCTAAGTTCATCCTATCCAACATAGCGACCAATCGAATTGTGAATTTTACGTTAATAATTACACCAGAAATGTTGCGAAATGTACAACATGCTTTTGAGTCCAGAATCTATTTCTGCCAAGAAGTAAATGGTAGGCATTTCAAGAACTTAATCTGAGCTAAAAAAACAATGTAAGGCTCTTACCATCATTTCACCAACACAGAACAGTTTGTAATGTAATAAAAACAACAGAAGTTTGTAGGTTAACATTCACAATTCGATTGGTCGCTATGTTGGATAGGATGAACTTAGAGACCTCTAGTTTACATCATTATTCTTATTTTTAAAAGACCTTTAAAATGAGGTATCACTCAATAGGGGTTGCTATTTAAAATTCTTGACTTACCCCCAAACTACCCCATTTTGGGGGGGGGGTAAGGGTTGAAAATGTTGATACTTCAAAAAACTCCTCCTTTGGTTATCTAAACTTTCCCCAAAGCAAATCTGTCTATTTCCATTAGTAAAAAAAAATAATAGGGGGGGTGGGACTTTTAGGACACTTGGTATTATATAATATATATAAACCCGCTTGTTTAAGATTTATAAAGGTGCTTGAACTTTCAAAAAATTGAAATTATGTGCATTTTTGGAAGACTTTTGAATGAAATTAAAAATTTAATTGGCCATAGTCTAATAAATGTAAATACCAATGCATTACTAAAACTAAAATAACTATCATGTGGAACAGGAACAGATAAATACTAGCTCAAATCTAGTGTAGGCCCCAATTATAAGCAAATTTTTATCTGTTGCACAGCGAAGCAGACCTTTTTTAACTCTTGTGAGACAAACTCCTCTTAATGATCTTATAACAAAGCAAGCCTTACTAAGTTTTTTATAAGTTTCTACAATGTGTTTTCCAGTTTAAATATTCATCTACTATTTTTAGGTCATGAAATACCTAGTCATCCTGTGAAGTGTCATACTATAAGTTTTACACAAGTTTAATGTCAATTTGTTTCGAATGAACCAATTTTTTAACTCCTAGAGTACTGCATTGAATTTTTTTTTCAATGACACTGAACTCAACAATGGGCTTGGCCAACCCAAGGGTCCCAGCTGGACCTACATCTTTTTTTCTTTTCGTCTTGGATTAGATCTATCTCTTTTGTCTTTCCTATCAGATCTCTTTTGACCAACTGTTGTACTTTTCTGGCCCTGAGGCTATTAGAGTATTCAAGGGTTAAGGGTATTTTTTAAATCCTCTTTCTTTTTTTTATAAGAACAACAAGAAAAAACAAAACAAAAATATCAACACTTTGACAAATGGTGTGAATAAAATATTTCTTTCGACAAAAAATCGGCATATAATATGAGAAATACTAAGAGTGTATTTATTTCTTGACATTTTACAACCTTTGTTCTCAGTTTTAATTAATTATTATTATTTTTTTAAATTATATATGTCTGTTGTTGCTGACATCTAAAAATGTATGCTTCTTATAGGATGCCAACAATTTTATTCAAAACAGATGCCAACAATAGTATTGACATTTTCATTAGGTTACTATGATGTAATTTCTAACTTATTTTCTTAAAGGGCAAAGTTTGAAATTTAAATGTTAGATTTTTTAATTAATGAACATATTTTTATGAAATTTATTAAAAATTAATATGCAGATTTGCTATTTGAATTTTAGCCTCCAAGGTCATTATTATTGTATGCAACGAAAAACATAACTGATGCAGTAAGACAGTGATAATGTGATTAGTTGTTTTGAATGCTAAATATAATTAATTAAATAATTGAGGATGTAACCTATGCCTGTTAACAAGCAAAGCACTTATTTTAGTTTTAATACATTACAAGAAAAACTGAAGGTCAATGTTGATAAATAACCAGAGCAAATTTTATTGTTAACGCAAATGAATAAAACTATTAGCCTATAATGTTTTTTTTTGTAAGTAAACTTTTTCTCCTAAGTTATTGTACAGAGTGATAAAAAAAAGCCAGTTTAAGGTCTCTTTATTTTTTAACAGATTTAGAATTAAGTGCATAGAAACTTTGTGGGAGAACAATAGCTACATTTGGAATTACAAATTTCTCCCTTTAAAAATTAGAAGGGCAGTGATGAGGGGCGGGGGTGTGAAGATTTTTAAATATAAAGGTATTAAAATCGATTATAAAATGATAGCTGGACAAGTTTATGAAAATAAGAGAGGAAATTGAGTGGCCTGCTCACCAGACCCCTCACCGTTAGATTTATTTCTGTAGGGCTACCTCAAAAGCGAGGTTTACAAAATCAACTCTGAATGTAGCCTATAGAACAATAGCTCCATGGACCCTTGGTAATGTGAGAAGGGCTTTTGAGAAGTCTTTATTACTGCCAAGAAACAGTGGGTGGCCAATTTGAACACTTAATTTATTTAACAAGGTAATACATTTAAATTTCAACTGAAGGTAATTTACTTTGTTTAAAAAAGTAGTATGTCTTTTTCAATTTCATCCCTTATCTTTTAAAATTTGGACACCACCATATTGTTATCGATGATCATATTGAACACAACTTGCACAGATCGATTTGTCTTTTAATAAGCTTTAAAATAAGCCATACATTTACATAAAAAAAATTTGACCACCCGTTTTTTTATAATTTTGCAAAGGGGGCAATTTCTATTTTCAAATGTAGTTATTGTTGTCCCACAAGCATTCTATAAATTTAAATGTATCAAAAACAGTTATAAATAAAGGGTCCTTAAAATTACTCTTTGATCTCTCTTTTATAGGCTATTCACGGCATTTCCCCACTAATTTAACTTGTATATTTAAAATAAAATATTTTCAAGTGAAATGCTTTTACCTTAACTACAGTATATACACAGTTTATGATAATCTAACAGATTAACAGTCTGCCTAGGTAAGTGTGTCTTTAATATTTTGTAGTTTTCTTGAAACAATAATAGAAGAATTCATGTGCCAAGTTTTGGGAGGACAACGTTGAGCCCTTGCCAGCAGACAAGTGCTAAACTTTGGCAAACTAAGGCTTAGGCTTGCTTTAACTAACTTCAATTAGTCGTTTAACATCATTTTATCAGTGCCTGTCAATTCACTTCATTTCATTCAAGATGTTTAGGTTAGGTTCTGATAATTTATGTGATATATATGCAGTTAGCTGAAATAATGTTTACTTGGTATTTATTTGTTGTTGAGACTATACAATTTGTTTTGAGAGTTCATTGAACTCTATAATTTTGTGCATAACCTACCCTAAGCATATTCAATTGTGTTGTCCCTGCTATTTACAATTTTCTCTGTTATATGTAACAGGCATCAGGCTACAAAATTGATCATGAGGATATAATAAATTTGCCAAATTCGTTTAGATCAAACCTTTGAAAAGGAAAAATAGTATTTTTCAGCGAAATTCACTTATTCATTGTAAAAATTGTAAATGAGAAGTACCAAATTCATATGTTAGTTAAAATCTAGGGAATTGCTGTCACTAAAGTAATTATTACAGATGACAAGCTCCGAGTTATTGTGAATTAAAGTAATTATCGATCAGACATATAAAAATTTTACTTTGTCCTGAAATATTATGATGGGTGTTTGTTTTGTGTGAAATAAATATAAAATATTTTAATATCACAAAAATTATCTTTTTCATCTAAAACAGGTTAGGTAAGATTAAATTATTTTATATTAATTTAATTCAACTATTATTTATATGTTCATTATTTGGTGTCCAAGTCACTTTGTATAATGTAATGAGTAATAAATTATTTATATTACCTTTATAGTTCCGTCATGTGACTTTGCGTTTGTCTTAATTACAAAGACGCGTTTCGGAGTCGTAGCTCCATCTTCAGTTATTTCACCCCGTAGAGGTCGTTAAAACATTAAACATAACAAAAACATTAACACTATACACACAAATAAATAAATACACGTATACGTTGATTTTAACATTTTCTTACATGCGCATGGTTTCATAGTTCGCGAACTACTGGCCGTATTGTTATGTTTAATGTTTTAACGACTTCTACGGGGTGAAATAACTGAAGATGGAGCTACGACTCCGAAACGTGTCTTTGTAATTAAGACAAACGCAAAGTCACATGACGGAACTATAAAGGTAATATAAATAATTTATTACTTATTATATTATTTATATGAAATACTGTTTGTATAGAATATTGAATTATCAAATACTATATATTATATTTTAGTACTAACTACGACTCATAAGATGTTCAATGCAGATGCATCATGCCATAAGTAAATCTTGATATTAGGTGTTGTTTATGTTAAAATGTAGTCAAAGTCTCGTAGATTAACAATGTCTTGTAATTTTACGTTTACATATAACAGTTAAAAATTTGATTTATTCATAATTTTATGTTAAAATTTCACGGTTAAAAATTAATTTCCTTTTAAAATATACTTTAAAAAGTGACCGGTTTAGAAGTGAATATGAAAATTCCTATTGTGATATAAATATAATATAATATGATATGATATGCAAATTTTGTAGGTATGGTACTTGCTTTTCATTTTCAATTTTTACAGTGAAAAACTGAATTCCGCTAAAAAAAATAGTAGGTATCTACTAAATGAATTTGGCATATTTTATTATTTATTCTAGTGTAGTGATGCGCGAGTTCTAATTAAAATACTCGGTAAATGCGAGTATCAAAATCCTCGGAACGTTCCGATTATTAAAATCCTCAGATTAGAAATAAAATATTCTGACAAAATATTCATAACTAATAACAATGACGATAATATTCGTTAGTAATTCACTGATTGGTAAAGCGAAGTTCGAATCTGATGTGCAAAATCAATCTGGGCAGATACTCGATTTCGAAATAATAATACGAATATTGAAACCGATTAATTCGATTATCCATTTCACCCGAGTATCAACATCGGTATTCTATTCTAGTGATCTATGTATCCTATTTACATAATACAGTAGTTAGGAAGTAATGATTGGTAAATGGAGGCTAGTACAATTATTTGTAATATAATGGAACAAATAAAGACTAGAGGTCACTTCTTAGCCAATCCCATAGAAGAAGAAAACTAGTCTACATCAGTAAATGAATGGCAAAAATGATATGACCTTGAGACCTTTCTCTAGCATGTTCCCTTTCTAAAAATAAGAAAAATTCTGATTTTAGTTGTTGTAAATGCTTTTTAATGTACTCAGTTAGGGCAACTTCGTATTATAAGTTTATAATTCTGTACCCCGGAGGTAAAGGACACTAAGTCACACTTTACTAATTTTTCAGGAGAGCAGTTTTAAGATTTGTTTTAAATTAAATAATTCATTACTTTAATGTTAATTGACATTTTTTAACAATTATTCTATTAAAATCTTATTAGAACGTTTCTTTTTCATTCCATTAAAATTTATTCACACAAATAAAACAAATCATTTAATCAAAAATTTATAAAAATTCATTGTTGGACATAGTGTTGTATACCTCTCATAAGTTTTGCATATGGCATTATTTTGGGGTTTTATCAGGAAAATAAAGAAGATACAAACATTGCAAATCACACATTGTTTATTAAGAAAACACAACATATATTAAACTTTAGTTGAAGATAAGTCCCAACGACACTAGAGAGTATCCACATCATCATCTCCTTGAGGGTAGTCAAACGTAGATTGATTGCTGTATTTCAAATGTTTGTAGAAGTCGTGGCAAACTGAGGGAACAAAAGGCAGAAGTGCAATCAAGTCATTGAATTTCTTCTTTGTAATTGGTACTGGATTTATTGAGACTTGATTTAAATCTGATGGAAAAGTTACTTCTTGTCTTGTAAACCTTACTAAGTCAACCTCTTGAGTTTCACCGTTGAAATCTGTTTTCAAAAAAAGCGTTCCAATCTTTTCCTGATGAACCTGAATTTGAACACATGTTGATAGCAGAACTGGCTCCTTGTTAACATCCTTCTTTCTATTTACAAGTGGGGGTTTAGGCGATTGTTTTTTATCAAACAACGTGTTTGATAACAAAACAACGAAGTTTTTAAAATCTGCAAGTTCCATATTATGCACGGTGTATTTACTGGAAGTTTGCCTTACCAATTGTTGCCAGTCCCATGGTGTTAAAATAGCCAAATTATTGAGCTTCTTCCTTTTCCTCTCTATTAAGGCATGTACACTGTCAGCCTCCATGTGTGTATGCCCTTTAAGCAAGAACTTTTGGGTTATAGTCCTAATTTGAGGATATTTGTGCAGAATCCAGAAAAAACACATTACAATACTTATATTCTTATTTTGACCGTAACAATTATCAGTCCAAAGTGTGATTTCTTCTATTTCACTGATAGGAATGACACTATCTGCCCATTTCAAAATTGCCGATGCAATTTCATTTCCACCACGGACTCCTTTAGATTCATCCCATATCATACAGTGTACTGAGGAATCTGCTGCATCATATAGCGTAAAATTTAATGTCCAAAGCTTCCTTTTATAAAAACTAATGCAGTTTGTCGTGAGTGGTGATGGCAGGCATTTTTGCAGATCACCAGTTAATACTTTGTGTTTTGGTGAGTCTTTAGCCATTTTAGTGTCACTACTTTTTAAGTTATATCTTGATTTCGATTCATTAATATGTGCATCATGATCAGTATTTGTACAATCCTTTTCTTCTTGTGTCAGACTATTTTTAAGCTTAGCATTGAAAATATCACATGTATCGCAGGTGTCGATTTCAGGTGGTTTAAATGACAACTTGAACTGTTTATTAAAAATATCATAGTACAACCATTTCTTAGCTATTAAATTTGGATTAATATCTTTTTCATTGCAATTAACAATGTATAGTTCATACATTTTTTCTATTGTTAGCTCTGTGCCCAAATAATTTCTTTCACTCTTTTCTCTCGAATAATGACTCTCATACTGCGAGAAAGAAGAAATATGTTGTTTGACACTATTTATGGTTTCATCAGGGGTTTTAATGCTTGGCACATGCCTACCTCTTTTATCTTGTTTTACCATACCTCCTGGTTCAACATTTTTCAACATATTTACCACTACTGTGTTAGATATTGAAAGTGTGTTTAAAAACATAACTTTGCACACTCTATGTCGCTGCTTATTTACGGTGAAATAGTAAAATAGTGAGTTACCTTTAGACTTGGTACTGTTTGGATCTCTTTTTCTAGATCGGTGTATACTATAACTTTCGACGCATGAAAAAATAAACTGCCTTTTGACATCTGCAGTTTTTTCCTCGCGCCAGTACGAATCAAAAATCTGTTGTCTGTCATGTTCCGGTATTTTTTCTGTGCATTTCATCCTACAATTACAAGGAGGTTTCATTAGTTTTGCAGGAATTATTTTACCTTTTTTGCTAATATATTCCTTACCACTAGCTAGTTTGCGTTTGCGAACATTACATGCCCAATCATTAGCATTCACTACACGTTTTTTTCCTTTCTGGGTGCACTTAGTTTTATTTTTTACTTTTCTTTGGGCACTTTCTCTCACTTCAAAAACAGCTTCATTCTCTGCTGTATTTTCGCCATCACTGCTTAAGTATAAATCTTCTGCAAGCTGCTTTTGTATCTCATCATCACTTGTTAGGGTGTTAACAATAGCTTTCTCTCTTACCTTATTTTTTACTGCATTACGTACAGGCCTAGGCCTAACATCGTTGTCATCAGATTCAGAGCTTTCCTCACTTTCAGGTATGTAGTTTTTGTCGGCATCAGAATCATCGTCACCAAACAAATTGTCTAGGTCCTCTTCATTTTCACCAATAAAATTGTCTTGGTCCTCTTCATTGCCATTGTTATGTAAATTGCTGTTGTCACCTGGTGTTTCTGAAAACAAAACAACCTTGTACAAATCATATTAATTAATTAGGCTAAAGGCAACTTTTAATAGGCCTACAATTGGTCGAAAAAAATTTATTCGTCTAATGTATATAAGCTTAGTGCTGCAAACATACCAGTTTATGATAAAAGAAAACATAAAAAGTAATCGGATATAAGGCAAGTATTAAAATATGTTAGATTGGGTTACAACATAGGCTAGGTTACAATAAAGTTAGCTAGGTAGAATGCTAATCAATCAATAGGCTAGGCTGTTTTCAATAGCCTAATTACAGGTTGGAATCAGGGGCCATAATCAGGGCGTTTATTGAACAGGCAAAATTTCATAACAAAATTTGAACTCTTCCTAGTATTTAGAATACAAAACAACATTAGGTATCGTGTTTTATAGACCTCAGTATGTAATATATTATTATGCTGAGTAGCTGAGATTTGGGGAATAGATACATGGTTTTACCACTTTTAGGTTATTTTTATAACATTGTATAAAATCACTTACCAATGGTTGCATTTGGTTTAGGAATCAGCTCGGCGTTAGTAGTATTAGATTTAAGTAATTGCAGTATTCTTCCACCACGGGAGTTTGGGTCCATCTTGATCATAGCTTTATAAACAACAGTTAAAGTCTAAAACAACACTCAAAATGGCTAAAATGAAACCTTGTTCTCTTAGTTCCTGAAAAGTCCACAGGGTGTAAACAACACTATGTCCAGCTGGTGAATAGCATTGTGAAAAACTTACAGAGGTAAACAACACCAAGTCCACATGGTGTTGTA
Organism: Aphrophora alni; assembly: GCA_963513935.1. Classification (NCBI taxonomy): domain Eukaryota; kingdom Metazoa; phylum Arthropoda; class Insecta; order Hemiptera; family Aphrophoridae; genus Aphrophora; species Aphrophora alni. The sequence continues at coordinate 18,400,520 of OY740776.1, read as the reverse complement.
TACCTCTGGGTAAAGGTGGACTTGGTGTTCATTTAAAAGGCTCTAACTTGGCTTACAGCTGGTTTTGGACATAGTGTCCTATACCACTGTGTAAAGAGAAAAAAACTATAAACAGATGTTTGAAAATTCCAAATTTGAAAAAAATGGACATAGTGTCATTTACCTCCGGGGTACAGAATTATAAAATTATGAAACTAATGTTTATAGACTTAGGTTAAAATGTTGTTAATTGAACTTCAACCGTATCAAATTATCTCACTAATAATTATACATTTTGCCAAAGAAAAAATGGAATAGGCTATGAATAGTCTACTTTAATAAATGAATAATCACATGATTAATATTAAATTTAATATTAATTTAAAAGCATAAAAACAGAGTTAAATAGTATTGAGCCTGGACACCAATATGACACTTGTGACGTCACGAAGCGACTCTGTAGGGCTGTACTACTCTTTTCCGTTCCCCGTTACCGGTAACTTGCATTTCATCAGTGAGCTGCAGTGACCTTGTGTTAGCGTAAGCGGCTTTTCACTGATGTCGGTGGCATGAATCATAATATTTATGTTTGTAAACAGTGATAATTCTTAAACCAATAGCTAATGTGTTTATATATGTGATTGTACAGTGGAAACTGCTTAATGTAAATCACGATGTCAAATCATGTCTTAAAGACTAGGTTAAAAGCATGTGGCATCAACAAGTTGCAGAGACAGTTTGGTCGTGTAAGTTTTACTGTAACATAAAATGTTTCTTTGTAGTGATACAGTAAGTATTTTAAAGGAAAGGACTGTAAAAAGAGGGTTTTCATTCCATGTCAATCGGATAGGGAACTTGCTCAAGAATTGGATTAATGTCGCTAATTCAAGTAATGTTTTTGTTATTATTATTTTACAAAATAAAAAAAACTGATTATTGTAAACACGTTGAACAAAACTATGAACAATTTCTGTAATTTTTTTTTAAACTTATTGTTTCTGATAGTTAACATTTTTTTAAATAATTAATTACGAATGGCCTACTGTGAAGAATACATAAAACGTATATTACTAGATTATTGGTGATATAATGTAGATGTAGGATCATTAGTCTTTCCCATAGATAATCAGTTTTTAGGTTATGTATTAAAGAGCTGCCGGTTTGTGATGCCACAAGTTCATGTATCAGTCCAGCTACTGTATATGGCCTTATAATAATCTATTTCTGTTTCTAAATGACCTGAAGTATATCAAGGATTTAAACAAATATTTTGATAAGTCAAAGTGAACAAAAAATATGAACTAAATCTTAATTTGTTTCATTTCTTTTTAAATTTATAATTTATTATTTAGAATGATAAATGTTTACTTCCGGATTTTATTTTTTTATAGTCTACTAGATACATTTCTTCTTAAGAATCAATAATGTTTTCCTTGCGCAGATCACTATTTTTCACTGAAAAATCACAATCTAAAAATATCAAATTCGACATATTTATAGCTTAGATATAATGGCAGATGTTCATTTATGTCTCATATGTTACTAAAAATATTTCAATCTATAATATCCTGTGATCACGTGATATGCTGTGAATCCTTCATATTAATAATCTAATTTCAAAATATTAACTTCAATAAACTTACGAAAGGTTTGGCCAGATGGTTATATATAGAAGGTTTGGCCAGGTGTTTATATATATATATAGCTATCTGGCCAAACCTGCCGTGATATATAATTATATCGTAAAGTAAGCAAATTATTAACTTCAATAAACATACGAAAGGCAACCTGGACAAACCTGTTGTGATATATGAAATAGCGATCTAGCAGAGTCTCATTGTGTAATGTGCATGCGTCAAACCATAAGCTATTAACATTGCCATTATGTTTTAACCTATAAATACGTTGGATTTGGTAGATTTTAGATTGTGATTTTTCAGTGAAAAATAGTGATCTGCACAAGGAAAACATTATTTATTCTTAAAAAGTAAGGTATGTAGTAAACGATAAAAAAAAAAATACAAAAAAAATAAAGCGCCACCGTTTTTGTTACTTGCAGTAACTTTTAGGGTACAGTAATTCAGTATTAACTATTTAGTTTTTACAATAATTTTGTGTGTATTAATTCTACCCTAAAAATTATTTTTTTCATGCCAATATAATTTGATCGATAGACTAAACTACAATGAACCATAGTTGTATGTGATTTGTAGGATTGGTCGGGGAAAAAGTAAATTAGGTAGGGATAAATCAGGGAATTTCATAAGCTCATATCTCTAGCTATCCTGGATGACATTCAGTCTGTACATTTTTTGAATCTTAAATTATTAATATGGTTTAACTGGACATTTGGGATCATTTGTGTATATAAAAACTAATTCATGACGTTTCAAGAGTATAAATCAATTCTCGTTATAGGTGTAGAACATCAGAAATAAATGTTCCAAAAATATTGCACAAATTTTGTCACTCACCCAAAACTAAAAATGTCGTTTCGTTGTCAAAGAAGTGAAAAAGGACCTGTTTAAAAAAATTAAATAAGGGCTTAAAACTTGCTTTGCTCTTACAAAACGTGTTTAGTATAAGTCCTATTTTATTAAAATTAATGTTTTAATGGTGTTGATTCAGATTCATTTTCATTTTTTGCCAATTATTTCTGAACCAGGTGGCAAAAATAAAGTAACTAATGTAGACATTTTTTGCGATTACCATACTTATACCCTTTATTTCGTAGGTATACTAAGTAAATAAATATGAGCAAATTTATAAATTAAGTCTATTTATGCAAATACACAAAATTTGAGCATACTTGAAAGAGTGATGTATGATATTTAAGAAAAGAAAGATGATAAAACCTACAATCTTTTTTATTTCATTGAAGGTATAAAGGTAGGTTGGGGGGGGGGTACATGTAATTACAGTTTCAAGTTGCAAATTATAAAAAATATACCGGTAATCAAGTTTATAAAATGTTATATTACATGAATGTTTGGATTTTCCATTCTCTCTTTCTATTATACCAAGACTCTTATTTCGAGTTGTTGATATCTCATGACAGAAAGTGCTGCATAGTCCTTCAGATCTAGACTAAACAATCACTTGTTGTCACTTTGATTGTCCACCTTATCTGTGACCTTGAAGAATTATTTCTTTTGTTTACCATTGATTTCTTTCTTGATTTAATTATTTACTATTTTTACTCTTGTAAAGTTCAATTAAGTCATCACATTGTGTTATCTATTTATTAGTGATAAGATTATATGAATAGTAGTATTTGTGAATAATTAGGCCTTCTTTAACAGTATAGGATCTACAATAATGATTCGAATTTGCCCCTAACCACAATCACTAGAAACTTTAAAATAAAACACAATTATCTGATTAATTGTTCTTTATTAATTATTTCCACTAAATGCCCTGATGTACATTTCGATAACATGGTTATCATCATCGGAGGGTCTTGCTTATAAACTAAACTAAATCTAAACTTACATATCTACTAATGAAATTAAAAAAATAATTAATAAATAATCAGATAATTGTGTTTTATTTTAAAGTTTCTAGTGATTGTGGTTAGGGGCAAATTTGAATCATTATTGTGAATTTCACCACAGTGCTCAACAAGATTGTATCTAGTATAGGACTGATCTGTTTGTTTTAATGATAAATTATGTTTCCTCCCCCCTCCTTTTTTCTTTTCTTGTTGTTTACAGACAGAAAATCTCGAAAAAAAAGAACAAGTGTTATTCAAGAGAGATCTGATAGGAAAGATAAAAAGAGAGAATTAAAACCAAGATTACATTCAGAAGGTTTAGATCCAGCTAGGCTCCCTCGGAATTGCCAATCCTTTACTCACTATAAGTGAGCTCCTTGTGATAATTTGTTTTTTCCTTTATAGAGGTTGTAGTTGGAAATAAACAGGTCAACCTCTTCCCACCCCCTTTCATTTTCTTTTCACCTTTCCCTAAGAGAGGACTCTATGGTCTTAAATATTCCACTTCATTTCATTCATATTCTTTTTGCTACATTAAAATATAAATTTGCTGTGACTAGGCTCCTCATTTCGAGCAAAAACATGTTAAATAGACAGCTCAGTATTTATACTTTAACCCACAGAGTTGTATTTGCCTTAGATATACAGAATCTTATACAGGATGTTGCAAAACTGTGTTTCCAAACTTCAGGAGGTGGTTTCCCCACATTAAAACTAAGTAAACATTCCTATATGTTTATAATTGCCTATATTTCCACATATCCACCATTTTTTAATTTTTTCCCCACAAAATCTCAACGGTGTGACATTGAATTTAACCTTGAATTTATACCTAAAAGATAAAGAACTATTTTAAAAAATAACCAATAACCTGTTACACAATGGCAGTTTGCATAAATTTTTTATAAAATTAGCTTATTTTTCAGTTATTTTAGACTTTAAAATTTTAACACCTGTCATTTTGAAACGAGATATTGGTTTATGTTGGTTATTTTAAAAATATTTTTTTACATTTTTAGACACCATGCAAATTTCAACTCAATCCGTCAAACCGTTCTAAAAAAAGACCGCAAAAAAAAGAATAAATAAAAAAAAATAATAATAAAATAAAATGCAGATACCCGGGAAAATAGGGAATTTCAGACATCTGTTTATAGGAACTTTTGCTTAGTTTTGATGTGGAAAACCACCTCCTGAAGTTTGGAAACACAATTTTGGAACACTCTATACATTGTATTGAGGTAAATATCTGTATTGAAGTGTCAAAATATCTGTATGAGATCCCAAGCATCTTAAAAAAGTGTTGTTTGGAATTATTATCATCGCTTGTGGAGTGCTCTTTATCTCAAAAGCATGGGCATCATCGCCGGGGGGGACGCGCCCCCCCCCAATATTTGAGATGTAAAAATATTTTTCCTAAAAACGAATTATTTACTTAAAACCTTAAAAGGTAAACATCGGGCTTTGTCTTTACTAGGGTTTCTGTTACAAACGCATAAATAAATGCATAAAAATAATGTTTTGAGAAGTTTAATTTAAAAAAATTTCCATACCCCCAGACCCCCGGCATATGTCCCCCCCCCCCCAATAATGAACTGGTGATGACGCCCATGCTCAAAAGAGTGGACCGATTTTTATTTTGTTTGTTTATGTGCATATATTTTAGCCATAGGTGTTTGTTCGTTGTTTTTTCTTTCAGTTATAACTTAAATTTCGGATACTTGCAATAATTTATGATATATACAGAAGTGCAAGAAATATTTTACGGAGGGTAAACTATTATTTTAGACTGACATAATAGCAACAAGCTCTGTAACACAATCACTACCAAGGTTAAAGGCTTGAAATGAAATTTATTAATGTTTAAAAAATAATGTTTTCAATCGGAGTCCTTAATTCAGATGACACAATCATGGACTTACTCAGATGATTACAATATTTTTCGGACATTTGCCATCATTTGTGTGTTAAAAATCAAAACGCGACGTTTCGGGAATAAGAATAAATTCTATTTAATTTTACTTCTTACATAGGCTTAGTTTCTATTTTCATGTTTCTTTAGTTTTTAGCCACTTGATAACGGGAATAGATTCTTATTCCCGAAACGTTGTGTTTTGATTTTTAACACACAGATGATGGCAAATGTCCGAAATATTCATTGTTTATGTCTCCAGTTGCAATATAGTATGAAACTAAATATAGTATACCTATATAAACATATATACATATACCTGGTATTCCCGTCATGCAACTTTTGTTGTAGTTTACACTACGCGTTTCGAGAACAGGTTGTCATCTTCAGGTGAAATTATTTTACTCACATGTGAGCACGTCAAACAAAAATAAAAAGTACAAGCACGCACATACACACAAAACACAACATAAAATATCGCACTGCACATTATAATAAAATTGTATAAAAATGTTACATTGTAGTAAATAATTTCACCTGAAGATGAGAACCTGTTCTCGAAACGCGTAGTGTAAACTACAACAAAAGTTGCATGACGGGAATACCAGGTATATGTATATATGTTTATATAGGTATACTATATTTAGTCCGAAATATGATTACAATAGCTGGACCAGCTCATTGACGAAGGACCTAACTGGATATACATCATTTTCATGTAGTCTTAGATTAAATCCATGTCTTTTATGTTTCCTAAAGTCAGTGAAGTAACACATGTGTAGTGTTACCCAACAGATTGCAGTGGGTACAGAATTACTGTAGTCTATATGTTTTATTTTTCGACCTTAAAACACGTTATTCCTCCTTATTATAAAACCCTTTAACATCGTAACCTACGTTCATATCATACTCTGATGATATCACATTCTGTTCTACAAACTAGAGTGCCGGCTTACCTGGCAGAGAAGTTTGTGTATACTTCCAACATAAGTGTAACGACCACAAAAAGTAGTTCCACTATCCTTCTATACCGGTGCACTGTACATGATGTTTTTAACACTTTGAGGGCTCTCCTTTTAATGCATGATTTTCCAATGTAGACCAGGATTTTTTAGTAATATAAACAGTTTCAATGAATGGGCTATATTAATTACACACAAATCATTTTTACAACACGTCAAATATGTATTTTATGCTAAAATAACTTTTAATTTCAATTTGTAATATTAATTTTCTATATTTATTTTTTTTTTTTAAGAACTGATTTCATAAAAAATATGTTCAAAATTTATTGAAATAATGGAATAAGCTGGTAATACTAAATATATAAAACCATTTAAAAATACTATTTAGTGTTATTATTTAGAAATAATTTTCCTTTGATAAAACTTCAAAAAATTCTGGACGTACAAATATACATAGCAAGAAGTACAATAGTATGTTGTGTCCTTTCTTACCTACTTCTCAATTTTTTTTCCCTTCTTGTCTCAACATAATTTACAAGATCGGCATGGCCTCTTCTAATCTGTTGGTAATAATTCTTCGGAAAATGTCGATCTGTGAGGTGATCAGCAATGGATGATGTTAAGAGATCTTCCATTTTTATTCACGTGCGGTATTTCCTCATCAATTTTGAAACATAAAATTTTCTATTAGAAGGTTTGAGTTTTCGGATCTGTTCAAGAAGAGGACCGCTACTAAAACTGTGGGACCCAGAAGGTTTCAACCTAACCTAACCAACTTTTACACATAATATATGAATACTCACTTTATTGTTCTGGAACCCAATATAAGTTGATGTCTTACCAGATGGTGTCAAATAGATCTTTATCCTTGTTCCTACAGCGACACATGAATTAGGAATCTAATAAATCTCTACTGGTTTCACAATCTTTCTGTTCCTGGTAAAATACTATCCTTAATACATAACAATAATATTTCAACTGTTCTGTCTGTTCTTTTTATGTCAAGACGAGTGGCTGTCCTCTTCTTAAACAGACCCGAGTTTTCTTTACAGTATATTATATGAATTTACAATGGATCTCGTAAAAAATACTTTTCTCCACCGTTTCATATTTTTTTTCTTTTGAATAGAGTAGTAGCTGACAAATTGATCATTACGATCTCTTCCTATTTTATTTATATTATAAAGAATGCAGTTATGCTTTGTCGAAAGTACAAAAACATCTCGAGTATCTGTCCATTTGCAAGAATCATCATGTAAAATATCTAAATCTTGATCATGTGGAAGTGTGGAATCATCCGTTTTGTTCCAGTGAAATGAACAGAATGGTTGAATTGAGTGTACTACATTAAAGTAGGAGTTGCTATATAGATTTTTTTTTATCCAGTACTTCCTGAACTCTAGCAGCTGAAATGTGAATATATCAATCTATCATTTTAACATGACCAGCATCGAGCATTGGTCTTAGTAATAAATCTAAACCCATGTAAAAGTTACTGTGAGCTATGCTTGTCTCTCATCTCATCGTGTGGTTTCAAAGTGTTAACAAATCATTTACTGTGGAATTCACTGCCTGACGGAATTAAGTCTGTCGAATAACGTATCCAGTTTTCAAAATGATTGATGTGTTATTTATTATACACATCCCAACTTTAGAAGTATTTTTATTATTTAAATAAGAATGTGTATGCATTTTTTATTTGAGACTATAATAAAATTGTAAATTAATCTGTAAGAGTGAATTTCTTTTTTATTTTATTTATTTATTTTTGTTTTATATTATTAATCTTACTTTTATTTTTATAACATCGGTTTATAAATTGTTTTTATGTTATAATTTTTATAACAATTTCTTGTTGGGGTTAGGTGGAAAAGAGGACCAGATAGTCCTAACCTCGCCCCAAACATAAATAAAACCATTATCTATCAGGTCTCTCTTGACCGACTCTTGTTCTTTTTTGACCCTGATGCTATCAGAATATTCAAGGCATTGGTGTCTTTATTTTATGTTCTTTTTTTTATAAGACGACGATGATTGACAGGTTTTTTGCTTAAACAGTAAGAAGGAAAAAATAAGGCGGCGGTTATATAATATTAAAAAACCGCCAGCCACTGCTTTGAACTGAAACCACTAAAATTATTGAAATTATCTAACCAGTGGCAGTTGGGAAGTCTATTACCTCCAAGCATTGTTAACTCCAAGTTTACTTTAACAGTCATTAATAATGACGTAACAACTTCTGTCTTAAGTAAACAACATTATCTGTGAATTCATTATATTTCTTGTTGAGATATTCCCATAATTCAATTAACAATAGTAAATAAACTATACCATTTCCTTCCAAGGTGGAAAAATATGAATTTATTAGCTATTGAAAGTCGTATTAAAACTGGAGGAACAGTTTCTATTTTAAATTTTAGGTCTAGAAGAGTAATTTATGAAGTTAATAATAACATAAAGCTTAATAATAGAAGTGTGTTGCAAAGTTTATTACAAAGTATGAAGTTTATAATTTATGTTTATCAACATTTGAGTTGATTAAGAGGGTCTGTAAGTATGTTTGCTTTTGGAAAAATTAGTGATAAAAAAACTTTAATAAGAGTAAATAATAAAGTATAAGCCAGCTAGAGCAACCCCCCCTCCATTAAAATATCTTTAAAACATATAGACATAATACAATATATAAATAATTATGCCAGTGGTTTTACTTGTGTACGTATCGGTTTAAATAAATATCGAGCTTGACTTGTGACATAATATTAGATAGAATAAAACTCGAACACAAGATCTTACAAAAGTTACGTTTACTTAATCAAACGTGTTTCAACAACAAAGTTGCCATCCTCAGTGATAGATGAGCTACAATAACTATATTATAACTATGAAGTAAACTTTGATTAAGTAAACGTAATTTTTGTGAGATCTTGTGTTCGAGTTTTATTCCATCTGGATATTCTTAATTTACCTGTATACTAGGGCTGTGCCCGTTAACGGGTAACAGCTAACTGTCAACATTGACTGTCGTCAACGATCAACGCAGTTGACGAAGAAGTGCATTAACTGCTAACATTGATCATTTGCTTAGTGCTTGCAGGTGAAACATCAGTGGTTGTTTGTTAGCGACAGCGGCCCACTCGATGTGCGCGCACCCAGCTACATAACTCCAAAACTTATTCCTCTGTAAATAATCAGTTTTTATTTATCTAAGAAACAGATGACAGTCAATTGATGACTAGAGCCTTCTCACTGAACACGTGCACTGCACACCTGCACACTGAACAAACAAAGACGCTTGGTCTTCTGTTCTGTGCGGCAGGTTAACGTTAGCAGTCTTTTTCAACAGTTAATCACGCTCAACGTTAATTGGTGTTGACGTTGACCATTGTTAGCGTTAACGCCCACCACTACTGTATACGCATTCATTTGGAGAATTTGATATTGTTAGTTTTAAGTTATTTACTGAAAATATCATAATTTGTAGACTTGAATTCTAATTTGAAAGAGTTGTGACCACAGTAATAGAAAGTCTATAATCGCTTTATAGTTTAATATCTGATTTTGTTTCAACATTTGAAAGGCTCAAAATTGCTAAAATTTTTAAATTTGAAAATAAAATTTATATGGCCTGTGACTTTTTGTTTCAATGATTTCATGTTGATATTATGTTTATAAAAATATTAGCTAAATGAAATTATTTTCACCACTTTAATTAGAACTCTCTTGTATCTTGGGACCGAGTTAAAACAACCCCCATGTCTTCAGCTCAGTTGACTAATAAAGTTTAGGGGTACCTGATAAGCGACCCAGCATCTCCGTAGTTGACTAAATGAGGTTTGAGGGTATTCGATAGACTCGTCATTTACTCTCGCCTTTGTTAATAAGACAAGACTTGGGGTATTCGATAGACCCATTTCTACTTTAGGTCAGTTGACGAAATGAAGCTTTAAGTTGATAGATACCCCATTCTTCATAGTTCTGTATGCAGTGTTGGATTAGTTTGAAAGGAGCACAACACTTGAAAGGGGATTTGATTATTAAAAATATTTAGAAAGAAAAATTCAGTTTATATATTAAATTCTTGTATTTGTCATGTGAATGCATACTGAGGAATGGAGTTCATCACAGATCTGTCTTAGGTCCAACATTATTTTGATTAATTATTGATTTAGCAGATAATATACAGGTGGTAACTACTTATTTGTTTGTCGATAGTAGATCTCTTTTGATAAAAGCAGGTTGTGTGTGAAGAATTAAATTAAAAAAATAAAGTGTTGTTTAAGAGAATTAGAAGAATGGTTTTCTCTAAAATGTCTTAGATCTTAATATAAATAAAACAAACATTGTACATTTTAAAACATATGTAACAAAAACATAGACCACTAGACATAATATAAATAAATATTGAGCTTGACTTGTGAGATAATAATAGATACAATAAAAGTCGAACACAAGATCTCAAAAAAAAAATTTTTTTTTACTTAAACGTGTTTCCAGGGCTGGATTTCCCAATAGGCCCGGGCCTATGGGCGCAAGCTCCCAGGGGGCGCACGGCCGAGAGAAAAAAAAAATCTAGAAATAAAAAAAATAAATTGCCATAACTTAACATATTTTTTTAAACTGATTACACACATGAGCTCACTATTTAATACATAAAATTACTGAAAGTGTTTTAATACTGCATTTTGTTAAGCCCAGAGCCAAGTAAATTACTCAAAAAACTTGCAATGGTAAAATTGCATCGTGGAGTGGTGTTTAAGCAATTAACATATAGGCCGGATATAATTTTTTAATAAAGGTTTTTGGGGAAGTAACTTTAACCAGACTAGGGGGCGGAAAAATTATTGGACCTAGGGGCGCCAAAATGCTAAATCCGGCCCTGCGTGTTTCAACGACAAAGTCACCATCCGTAGTGATACAGTTATAGCTTAGTTATTGTAGCTCATGTATCACTGAAGATGGCGACTTTGTCGTTGAAACGCGTTTGATTAAGTAAACTAGGGACATAATATTTAAAAATAAGTTTAACAAAGAAGATATGAAACTGAGTTTTTGAGTGTTAGAATTGACTGCCACTTAAATTGGAAATCAGATAAAATCGCTAACTAAGAAATTATACACACCTTATGTTCAAATAGAAATTGTTTTAAAATATAACAGATGTGTAATCAAAGACGGTTTAATTATAGCTATTTTTACTCCCAAATTAAATATGGTATAATGTTATGGTGTAACCTAAATGAAGCAAAACAAATCAGTTAAGCCAAAACACTATTTTATAACCTAAAAATATATTATTGTTTTCATCTCTGTATTTTGTTTGAGCTCCTATATTTTTTACGTTGTACCCAATCGACAGACTAACTTTGATGGAAAAAAAAGTCTTCTTTATCAGGGTATTTTATATTATAATTCATCAAGGGAATGATTTAAAGTGATTGAAGAAACTATACTTAGAGTAAGACTAAAAATAATATTAAAGAAATGCTACATGGATACTTGTGAATCCTTTTTTTAAACATTAAGTGTTGTGTTAAGCTGTATCGTATGTTTTTATTGTTCATTTTTAATTAAAGCCTATGTATTTATTCTTAAATTGTAAAAAATAACCGACTATTGTCTAGCAAAAGTATGGATACTCAAGTTAGGACGTTAATATAAAATTAACCAAGTGACTTAAAACAAATCCGATTATACCATTATTTTCTTTCTTTAGTTCTGCATTGATTGATGTAAAAATCGATTTTGTTATTTTAATGGTTTATTATTGTTATTACGGTTTGAACAAAAAGTACAGTTTTTTCAATTATTGAGACAAGTGTCCACTTCAAAAATTCATAATTGTAAATGTATTGTCTGATCACTACCATGTGGAATACTACAATTTCAGATTTTTAGGTTGATAAAGCAAAAAGTTGTTTTCAATTTCCAATGAATACTTTTTCTATTCACAGAGTTATCCTATAAATTCGAATATTGGTGCATTACGTAGCTCTTTGTCATTGCAGTTATAATCCATAAATGTAAACAAAGTAATTAAGAATCACTATATCAGCTTAGTTGAGTGCACCGGAACGTTATCATTTACCCTCAGAGCTTGGTTTCTCTGGTCGTGCAGTATTGGAGCGTTTTACTTCTCTCCCTAGCCAAATCAAAATAAAAGAACTTTTAACCTAAGATAGTTTGTATGATCTAAAAAAAATCTCATTATACTATAAAATCCCTTGTTTAATTCTGCTTTGCTGGATGTCAAAATCTATTTTTATCTTTTAATGCTATTTATTGTTATTGTGTTTGGAACAAAAAAAAAAAAAATCTATTTTCAACTTCTGTTCTTTTTTTTATTTGCACTTTTTTGTAAACAGGTGTTATGCAATAATATTAACAAATAATCAGAAATGCTAGTTTATTAATATGTGTGTGAAAGATATAAATGCTTGATTTGACAGTATGAACAATTATATAGTTTCTTGGCAAGAAAATTTATGATTTTCATTATCTAGAGAGAGTAAGTGTACTTTGATATTTTTATCAAAAGCAAATAATCACCAATATTGTCATTCTTTCCTAGTGTTGTAATAAGGTGTTAAGTTTATTCAAGATATCAAGACATATTTTTTCTCAGACATATCTAGAGTACAAACTTTACACACGACATCATATTTACAGTGCTATTGTAGGTGTGTAGCCTATGTGTTATATACGTAAATATTAATCTTTTAAAGTGCAATAACCTTTGACAGTATCGTAAATTGAACTAATTACCTGCTAAATTTATTGTATGAGTTTTTTTTTGGACCAGGTCATCATTTTGATTAAATATGCAATATTTATATATTTAATTATGTTTTAAACTAGTTTCACTATTAAGTTTATTATGTCATAAACATAAGATGAAATCAAACTTAAATGGTGACAGTCAGAATTAGTTTAGTTTTGAAAATTTCGGTTAGTTTGTGTCTTTAACGGTAATTTTCTATTATTTGCAATTTTGCACACTGGTAGTTTGAGTTATTAGTCTTCACATTTCATCAAAATTTAAATGAAATTGGTTTTTTGTTTGGTTGGAGAACTTACGTCTCTTATAACAGCTCCATTGCCGACTTTTTGATTTCTATCATGAACCAGATTTGTGGTGAAATGACCAATATGTTTTGTGTGGATGTTAAAGGGCTTACATTTTAGCAAAATTGTTAGAGCTGAGAAAATCTGAATTTTGTGTTTTGTAGTTTCAAGTTTAAATTCACAACTGAGTCTATTCTTGTTTTTTTATAGTTATTGGTTCACAACTTTTCTCTCGGATAGATGTTTTGTCTTTTCAGCAAATATGATTTTGTATTTTTTGCAATCAGCCTTTTCAGTGAGTTGTAGTGTGTTTTTACACTGACTTTGGTACCCTTTTCCGCTAGAGTATCAGCCATGACATTTCTCATCATTCATATATGTGATAGGATCCACTGGATGTTATCTTCTTTTCAAGTGCTGTTCATTGTCTTTTTTTTGCATACTCTTAGCTGTTGCTCCATCTTTTGACAGTACAGCCTAAATGACTGACCTTGAATCCACCAAGAGCACAGCGTTCGAAAAACAATTTGTTCTCCAAATGAGATTTTGTATTGCCGCTACCTTCTTGGTCACCATCTCGTTGTCAAAACTCGATTAATTTTGCCCAACAGCAATTTAGTGGCAAAACAGTGCAGAAAATACACCTGCTCCAGCACTACCCAATCACCATCCATATAAAGATGCAGCCAGTATTCTGCTGGAAATCCTTAGTTTAAAAGTAAAATAAGTGAAAACTCTTTTACAATTCCTTCACATATTTTATAATGTTAATTAATTAATAATGTGTAATGTTTCAGGTTGTCCAACATCAGCCCGTAAAATATGAAATTTACCCTCTGTCTCCACTGTCTAGGCATAGGTTAAGTAAGTATTTTATTAATCTTGCATTGAATGTTAAAAATATTTTTAGTTGTAGTTTGAAATTTTAATTTATATATATACAGGGGTGGTGAAAAGTCCCGGAACGGGTTAATATTTTTTTAACTGTTACAGATGGAACTATATAACTTGGTACACTGTTACTGGGCATAAAACACTATTTTACCACAATTTCAATGAGCCGCTACCACTTCGGGAGGACGGCCCACAAGGAGTCAGAATAAAATCTTAAATGAGAGCGTGGGTTGAGTTGTACATCAAATTAAAGGTCTAATTTAGTAGAATACAATGCCGCAAATCCGACTTCAAAAGGTTCACCCTAAACAAAATGGCGGTGTTTTAAATTTTATGATAGTTACTATGGCCTTGAGTGTTAAAGATAGCTGGAACATGTGCTACAGGTTTCAAAACAAACACCCAGAAATTAGTGTTGGAGCTATAAAACTATTTTTTAGAGTTCTATTTGACCCTTAACCTCTAATGGGGGACGGCACACAAGGAGTCGGAAGTAAATCTTTAACAAGAGCATAGGTTGAGTTGTACATCAAATTTTCTTCCGACTCCTTGTAGGCCGTCCCCCATTAGAGGTTAAGGGTCAAATAGAACTTTAAAAAATAGTTTTATAGCTCCAACACTGATTTCTGAGTGTTTGTTTTGAAACATGTACCGAGTAAACATGTTCCAGCTATCTTTAACACTCAACGCCATAGTAACGCCGCCATTTTGTTTAGGGTGAACCTTTTGAAGTCGGATTTGCGGCATTGTATTCTACTAAATTAGACCTTTAATTTGATGTACAACTCAACTCACGCTCTCATTTAAGATTTTCTTCTGACTCCTTGTGGGCCGTCCCCCCAAAGTGGTAGCGGCTCATTGAAATTGTGATAAAATAGTGTTTTATGCCCAGTAACAGTGTACTAAGTTATATAGTTCCATCTGTAATGGTTAAAAAAATATTAACCTGTTCCGGGACTTAAATATATTCTTATTTTATCTATTTCACCAACATAACTTGGCTTTGTAGCAGTGTTACTATAAAAGATATTACATATTTAATATGTAATATCTTAAAATAATTACCATTTATTTAAATATTTTATATATAACAAATTACATAAAATATACAAATAAATACTTCAAGGCCATGATACGAGAGCTGTTCAGAAAGTAAGTCATTTAGCTTGAATTTGCTAGTTGATCGGTAGTTAATTTCTAATAGCCCTCGTATTATAACCGCAAAGGAAAGTCACTATGGGTTAGTTTTTGGTCACTTTTAAGAATCTTCCTTTATTAGGCCTGTGTTCTTTAGATATTTTTAAAAACAGTGATATAGTTTTTCTATTTCTTTATTCACTCTAGCTTTATACAAAGTAAAGTGTAATCGTCTAATAATCTATGACTATTGTGAGCCTAATCAAACACAACTTCTAACATTAATACAACATTAAATAAAATAATATAAACATAATTTTAATGAAAAGCACAAACTAAACATTAATTACGTAAACACAGAATTGTTCCAACTATTATTACTTGAATTGATTTTACTTTAATGATTGATTACAAGATTCTCTATACAACAAACTTTGCTCACTCTAGTGAATATTCAAATCTGCCAATTTTCCTATGGTTCTTCTTCTTTAAGCCGACATCATCACTCGCCATGGCTGTCCTCTGGCACTACGTTCAGACACAGCTGGTCCCCCACCGACATCAAAAGACCCCTTCTCCTACTTGTCAGTTGCTTATATAGGTTTGGCCAAATGTGATGCTCTACTGCCGATGCAAGGCAAGCATTTCAACACTTTCATACTTCTTTCATAATAATTGTTCATTCTGAGTTTCATACGACCATATATTACTTTACATATATTAATTTTATAATTTAAATACATTCTTGACAGTGCTATGGCTTTTTGTGAGCTCTGTTTGTTCAAAGCTATCAGTGATTTGTACAACATTGATACTAATAGTATGCCCCTGTTCTAAATATGAAGTTGTTAAACACTATACTGTATTTATATACAATATTCAATGAGCCTTGTGGTTAATAATGGTATGAAAGAAGTAATCCCTAAGCCACAAACACAATTAATGTTAGCATGTTTAATAAATCCTTACTTACATTTTGGTAATATATAACTCGGAGGGATATAATTCAATACCCTCTTATTACCCAATACTCTATAATCCAATAATACAGAGGTAGTTATTGGTTTACATCCATCTGAGAATGGTAGCTTATGTTACCAAAATGTACATAGAGATTTATTAAACTTGATAAAGTTAATTGAGTTAATGTTTTATTTGTTGTTGAGTGATTACTTCTATATTTATATGTTCTGCTTTACAGGTTTAGTAAAGAGAAAAGTGTTGGTATTAGATCTTGATGAAACATTGATACATTCACACCACGAGGGTGTAACAAGACAAACAGTAAAACCAGGAACACCACCAGATTTTGTTCTTAAAGTCACTATAGACAGACATCCTGTTCGTTTCTTCGTTCACAAACGACCTCATGTTGACTTCTTCCTTGATATTGTAAGTGTTTGCTTTTAAATATACATCTTTGTTAATATTACTTTGTATTAAGCTTAAAAAACCTCGGTCATCATCGTCTTATGGGGGGGGGGAAAGGAAGAAAAGAACGTAAAATAAATGCCGTTTGAATATTCTAATAGTGTCAGGGTTGGAAATGAACAGGAGTTGGTCAAGAAAGACCTGATGATAGGAAATATGGAAGAAAGGGATATAATCTAGAAACCTAGCAAGGTTATATCAAGAAGAAGGTGTAGATCCAGCGAGGTTACTTCGGGATTGCCAAGCCTGTAATCACTATAAATGAGCTCTTAAGGGTTTTCTTCATATGCACATAGTACGGTATAGAGGAAGTATTGTAGTTATTCTAAAACAACAAATTATTAAAATTATTACTTTAATATTTATTTTTGACTCCACTGAGTTTATTTGTCCATTGTATATTGCTCTGATCGTATGAAGATGTAGTTTTTAAAACAATTTATAGTTGTGATACCTAACTGCAAGGAATGGCTAAAGGAAAGCAAGCCTTTATCAACGAAAGAGCTGGAGTGGTTCACAGACTGCTCTGAAATAAAGGGTAAAACGTGTGTTCAAAACAGAGAATGATTCTGAACAGGAATCTTGCCCGAAGAGAATGTACCTAATAATGTTTCAGTCAGAAATTACAGCCTTAATGGTTTGTGTCTAGAAGAGTACCTGCATCATGTTAGAGGGTTATTTGTGATTAATTTCCTACAGCGAAAATAGTTTCAATTCCCAGGGGAACCTAGATGGATCTACACCTTCCATGTAGTCTTGGGTTAGATCTCTCTTTTTCATCTTACCTGTCAGGTCTCTCAACCTATATTAGAGTATTTGTGGGGGGGGGGTCTTTATTTTATGCTCTTTTTATTCTTTTTTTTTTATAGGACGATGATGACCAATTTACGGACTCACACATAAGCACTTTATATATTATTGGCAGTCGTCCATTATACGTTGATTTTGTACCAAAAGTACACAATTTCACGGATAACTTCTCCATTCAAATAAATAGTTGGCGTCGTTGGAACAAATAACTTAGAAACAGATGCTCATTCTTTATCCATTCTAAAAACCAATCATAAAACTCAGTTATCTGATTGTGATTGTCCTCTGTCATATGTTGTGATGTGGAGATAAATTACATTTTGACATCGAAATATTTAATGTCTCTTCTTACTACTATTCAAGTGGAGATTTTCTGTTTATAGAATCTATATCTGTGCTGGTGGTGACGCCCTATGCTCAGCTAAGTATAGGTGATTACAATGTCACGGTTAATGCCTTCAAAGTGCCCCTTCTTTCGTGGTCAGACCCCTGATTTGTTCCTTGTACACACAAGGTTCTTGTATCATTGTAATTTCCAAGGATGGCCCGACTAACATCCTGGTCAAAGCAGTGGTTCCCCACCTTGTCTTGGTGATGTTAGCCATGCTACTGGGTTTTCTCCTCTATAGTTATATCCCACCAATTCGTAGGTTGAGAGTAGAGAAATCCAAGCTCTCTCTCTGAATATAAGCCTCAATACTAGGGGACGATCTCTCTTTCTGTTTTCAAATTTTCCGATTTCTTTCTTTACAATCTGGCGAGATTTTAAATATGATTTACAGATCATGAATAGGGATTCTCCCAAATCTGAAATAGATAGTGTTCCCATCCTTACATAGACACATACATATATATTTTCATAAGACTACTAGTCAGTTCCTAGATATCTATTGCATCTAAGAAGTTCCTACATTTTGGTGTGTAATTCCCTAATTTTCTTCAGTAATAGCTTTATTGGGATCTCTGCCTTCGCTTCTTGGAAAGTAGATGGTCTCAATATGCACACTGGGGATGTCATCTCCCACACCTGTCATCTTTACACTTTTACAGTTACTCAATCTGGATGCTCAACTCATTAGTCATTCTACTATGTGTAGATGTGGAAGTCTGTAAACTGCAATTTCAACACCGCTCCGAGAAATATCTCCTGCCACTGCATATTCCAATTTTGGTTTTACTGATACAGTTTCTAACGATATGTGAATTTTTTTTTTTTGATTCAACCATAGCTACAAGCACCATCGTTATTACTCCTTCATCCAATCTGGTTCAGGGATTGCTTGATCTTTGCCGCTACTCATTCTCTTAATTTGGTGATGTTTAAGTTTTTGGATTATGGTTTGGTGTGTGATGTTGAAATTTTAGTGCCGCTTGGAGGGTCTTACCAGACTGTGACATTGATATGATTGTTTAATTACTGGCATTTACTTTCTCACATGTAATATAGAGAAAATAATGTGATGAGTAAAATAAATGGCGTGTTTTTTGGGGATGTATCGTTTAGAGGTCCTCTGAATCCAAAACAATGTTGTTGTTTTTTTGGATTAATGTCAACTGTGCAGTGCTCTACATACCAATGCGTGGACCAATTTTATTCAAATATGGTATGTGGGCATATCTCGGATATTTTTTCCCTTTCATTTTCTTAATAATTCAAAATTTGTGAGGAGGGCGTAGCTGTCTTAAAATAAAACACAAATTTACGATCTTTTCAAGATCAACTCCTGTGATCAAATTAAGTTCAAATGTAGCCTCTATGGACCCCATGGCAACCCCATATATTTAATTTTTGTAAAAAATTGTATTGTGTCATTTATTAAGAAAGCTGAAATTTTGTGTTAGTAAGGAAATACAGTATTATAGTGGACCTGAAAAATATAGGCGGCTCAGGGTCAAGCCCATCTAGTCCCGCCACGCCTGCTCTGTACTCCCCTACTTCTCCTCCATCCATCCGCAGCAGAGTGAAATAGAGACTAACTGTCACATGCGTAGACAAAACTGCTTATCGTTATTGATAACATTAACTTCAGTCTAGCCTATATAATCAACTGATGATTAAGATATAAGTTTGTCATACAATGTTGACTTTGATTGCTTATGCCCGAAGGTAGATGGGAATTGTTTGTAAATGTCAATTTTTAGTTTATAATGAATGCCTTTCATATTTTATGTTAGTAATTATTAATCTGTTTCATTATAAATTAAAGGATTATTTCTGCTTCGTTTAGAAAATTTTCTTAATTATTTAGTAATAATTTAAAATTATGTTTGTTGTGTGAATGTTCCATGAATGCAGGTTTATAGAGAAGTTAGCTATTTTTATTTTAAGAACGTGTGTATGTTAATTTTATTTAGTTATATTTTTTATAACTAAAAAAATATATTTTATAATTATTAATAAATATATTTTATATTTCGTTATAACACTGTTACCGCTAAACAACAACATTTCCCTTCCCTACATGCGATGCGAAGGCAGGCAGTGGGTGAAGGAGAGGGGTAGGCAGGGTGGGGAAGCGGGGAAGCGACGCGTGACCCTGAGCCGCCTATATTTTTCAGGTCCACTATAGTAAGAGTGTATTTAGGTCTGTTTCAATCACAAGCGTTATATGGTATTAGGCTCTGGGGCAATGCCACCTCAGCTCATCGTGTGTTTTTATGGCAAAAAAAAAAGGCAATTAGAATTATAGAACATCTTTCAGATAGGCAATCTTGTAAAGAAAACTTCATTAGACAAAAAATAATGACTGTGTCTGCCCTGAACATTTTCTGTAATTTATTTTATATAAAGCATCATATTGAGGATTTTAATACTATAAGTTCTAGCCATGCATTTAACACAAAACATAAACAAGACCTTATTACTCTATATGTTAGATTGAGTAAATCTTATAATAGTTTTATCTGTCAGCAATATAGATTATTTAATAAATTACCACTAGAAATTAGAAAGTTGTCTGAAAGTCAATTTAAAAATGTCATTTCGGGTTGGCTTAAGAGTATGGCATTTTACTCATTAAATGAATATAATTATGAAATTTGAAATGATAAAGTTAATGTCTGTGAATGTGTTAAGATGAGAATATGTTTTTTAAAGTATGTATTTGATGTACTTTGTTTCTTTGACTTTTGTTCATTACATCGTAAACTGTTTACCAGCAATAAAGCACTTATTGACTTATTGACCCAAACATAACGTATAGGTCACCATCTCTTCAAAATGTCAATTTGTGAATTATCGTTAAAAATTAAAGTCAGTCATGGAGCTGTTATAAAAGATCCAATTTTTTTAAAATCAGTTCTACCCCAGGAATATTTGTAAAAAAGAAGAAGAAGAAGAAAAAGAACCTTGAACACTATCAATAAAAGCTCAATTTTAATAATTTTTTAATTGTTTTTATTTGGTTTTGGGAATGAGTGAGAGAAAAAGTTTGTGCAACTTTTTTGAAGAATTATTAACTCAATTCAATTTTTATTAATCCTTTAGACAATTTTCTTTTGTATAAAACAGGTCAAATATAAATATACAAGTCAAAGCAGTTAAACAAATAAACAACAAAAATAAAATCATTCTTAAAGTAAAATGTATAATCTGTCCACAACATAAGCTATATTTAAATCTTAATTTACAACCCACAACCTAAATCTATTAATTAGCTGTCGAGAGATGCAATTGTGTAGCCAATGTCAATAACATACAAAATTAAATTACAATAATTACAATACAGTGAATAACCCTATACTATAACCTTAATTTAATTTCAAGTTTTTTTTATTTAGCCCCTAGGACAAAACACATTGCTTAAGCCAAGTCATCAATAATATACAAGTTATCAAATAAACAAACTTAATTACAGCATAATAAAAATCCCCACAATACAAAGCAACCAATAAAATATGACAAAGCCTTAATGACCACTGGAAACAGTTGTAAATTGAATACCAGTATAAATAGCAACTATTAGTACAGATTTACAAATCAAAATGTGAAACAACAATTCAAACAGTTAAATGCAATAAAACAATCACAAGAAGCAGACCACTCTAAGTAGGTGCAATCATAATTATTTATGTCTCACACAGATGGCTATTGAACTCTTCCCATGAATAAAAGTGTTTAGACAATAAAAGTTGTCTTGTGCTATCTGGGAGTTTGTTAATAAATGCCACACCATCCTGTCGTAACACACGGCCGGGGATGTTTTCAATTTATGAGTGTAAATAAAATCCTTTTATGTTTGTATTGCCACTTTTGAACCACCTGATACTGTATAAGGAAATTTATATATCATAACTTTGTTTTTAGGTATCACAATGGTACGAATTAGTGGTGTTCACAGCAAGTATGGAGATTTACGGTGCTGCAGTAGCCGATAGGTTAGATAACAATCGAGGCATCTTAAGACGCCGTTATTACAGACAACACTGCACACCAGATCTTGGAAGTTATACAAAAGACTTATCTGCCATTTCACCAGACTTGGCAAATGTATTTATATTGGACAATTCTCCAGGAGCATACAGAGCATATCCAGGTGGGTTACTTCCATGGATTTGCAGCTTTAAATGCTGGTGAGAACCTGGGCGGGGCAATATAACTTGTTTAGCATGCACTCTATAACGGCACTCTTAGAATCTGTTAATTAGTTAGCTTATTTGTTTAACTTCTTTATCATATCGGACTGATAATTCGCTTTGACGTGGAAATAAGGTGATTTTTTTTTGGCTAGTGATGGGGAAAACCTTAAAAATTCAGCAAATTTCACTTTTCCGGAAAAGCTAAGGAAAACCTTAAGTAATTGTTTAATTACACAATTAATACATATTTTATATCTAGAATAAGTTTAGTAACATTACTTTGGTTTTATTTGCAAATTTTAATTATTATTTTATATATATTTATACAGTGTAACCATGAAGAGGTATTTTTTGAATTAATATGCCAGGCATATGGAACATTCAACAAACTTGACATTTTGCAGTTATGTTACATACATATGTAAAAAAAAGTATCCTTGAGTTTCATTTTTTTATGGTCATTCAAAACAAAATCGCGAATAACAAGAAGAACTTTAATCTTCTGGATAGAACCACTTCCTCCCATGTGCAATGAAATTAAAATGTGCATTGCATCTGTTGAATATCAATCAGCTATTGTTTTGTTAACACATAAAAATTAAACAATTTGGGAGTTGTGTTTAATCAATTTATGTATCTAACTATCTAACCTTGAAACAATGAATGTTTCAATTGAACAAAAAGTGATATATTGTTCTTGGGCTATTGCTTTTGAATATGAATATGAAGCGATAACGTGTTTTCAAATAACCTACACAAATATGGCTCCTCCTTCAAGAAAATCAATTCATAAATGGAAAACTATGGTACTGTACTAGAAACTGGAACAGTTTCAATGTATTGAAATGTCCAAACAGGCTTAATTTACTTAGAAAAGTTTCATCCGCTACTGAGATACCAAATTGGAATAAAGGTCAAATTTGGATAGTAATTAATAATTTATTACTGTTATTTTTCTTTATTAAATTTTACAAATTTTTTTTTTATCTGCAAATGGACAATTAGTAATGGTTATGCAAATAAAATCATTTTTGTGAAAATGTACCATTATTTTGTTATTCCGCCATTTTGTTTTGATTGATCATTAAAAAACTAAACTCAAGAGTACTTTTTTTTACATATCTATGTAACAACTAAAGTGTCAAGTTAGTTGAGTGATCCATATCTCAAAAATATTAATTCAATAATAGAATATAATAGAGGCATATTAATTAAAAAATAGCAACATCTTCGTGGGACACTCTGTATATGATATCACAACTGTCGAAACTTTCATATTTCTATAAAAAAAACACCTCAGATTACAAGATGGCTAGTGACTGGGAAAATTTAATATTAACCGAAATATAGATAAGAATGATTTGTAAAACAGAGGCTAATAGATATTTTAAAAAGAACAAATAAACATAAGAGATAGGCAGATGCTCAACCACAGTCCCATATAAAAAGAAAAACTACATCTATAAATGAATAACAAAGATTTGTGACCTTCTCCACTTCTTTTGACCAGCTGAAAGCTCCAGCTGGCTGGAGACCGCATACACTTTAGCCGAATCTTGCCAGGATGGGCCAAGGAGTCGGGTTAGGACGCTAATGAACGCACGCAACGCAAGTTAAATTAAATGTTATATTTTATTTGAGCGCCGAATTAGATTACAGAAATACTTATAATTTATTAAAAAGACATAACGGCAAGATAAAGCCTTAATAGTGGCCGAAAAATATACTGTTTAATTTAGCTAGCACGTGGCCGAAAATGGACTGACCTCGTCCCGTAGCGGTCTTCCTTCTCGCGGCTCTCGGAACAGACTCCCGCTCGGCTCGCTGGTTCAAGCCCTCCACTCCTCGTCTCTCCCCCCTTCTATGTAATCTTGCACTGCTCAACAAAATAGCAAGTGCCAATTCATATTTTATTATTTAGAATTCACTTACATACTAATTTATAATTATTATAGTTTTGGTTTGGTGGGCTCCTTGGCTGGGCCACAGATTGGAGGGAGATGATAGTAAATGTACTGAATGAGGTCTACTTCATATTATAATTCATCTTAAAGTTAAACAAAACATAATTATTTATTTTAGGTTAGATTTTAATGGGGCACATAGCCTATTATGTTTAGATTTTGTATAGATATAAGCTTACCTTGGAAAGTGATCCTTGGTATTACCTAGTTGTACACAAATAGAAAACAAAATAAAACAACATATTTCTGAAATATTTTGTAAATACTGTTGACTTTCTCAATCAGTAGAAAGAATAAAAACAACACTCTCTACTGATTGAGAATATAAATAGTGTTAGGTTCCTTTGAGAATGTCACGTATATAATCGTTATTGAGCCTCTGTGGATCAAAGAATATCATCATTTAAAACTTGATCTCTGTCAATTACTAGGTACAGCTATGAGGCTCGTCAGGCTCAAGACATTGACATTAGGAAGGTTAGAAGGGAGTGGAGACTTTTTAATATATACACGACCTGTTATGGCTATCTGACATCAATAAAGTAGTGATATACATAATTATGAAGTTCAAAAAAACCTGTCTAACATACCGTACACAATAAGATCCCTCGATCTACCAATACAATTTAACATTTCTTACGAGGAGTTACTTACATACTTGTAAGATCTGCTTGTATTACATTGTATGATGGAGCTAGGTGAGTACTAGAT
Organism: Aphrophora alni; assembly: GCA_963513935.1. Classification (NCBI taxonomy): domain Eukaryota; kingdom Metazoa; phylum Arthropoda; class Insecta; order Hemiptera; family Aphrophoridae; genus Aphrophora; species Aphrophora alni. The sequence goes on along the minus strand of OY740776.1, from coordinate 18,375,584 downwards.
GGCACCCATTAACTTTTTGTGAATTATAACAGTGTTGATTTTTCTTATTACAAAATAATAAGCCAATGAAACTATGACAAAATGTCTTCGTTGTAGTTTATTATATACAATTTTATTTAAAAATATAATTTGTTGAATGGTTATTGTGAAACTCTCTTTACAGACAATGCAATACCTATAAAGTCGTGGTTCAGTGACCCAATGGACACAGCTCTACTCAACTTGCTGCCTGTCTTGGACGCGTTGAGATTCACACAGGATGTCAGATCTGTCCTCAGCAGGAATCTACATCTACATAGGCTATGGTAGCATTCAAATTGTAAGTATATTATCATTATTTGTTTTTTTTTTTTTTTTTAATATTACATACATTTCTTATTTCTGGACACAGGCATCTAGAATCATATAATTCCGGAAGTCTGATGTCCGTAATGTGCCATATGTTTCTTTGCACATGTTCTAGAGTTTCTATTTTGGCCTACTGAAGCTCTCAAGGATTCCCTCAATGTTTTCTATGTTTCAATGTGCAGTGTGACGGGATGTGTTCCAAAGTTTCTTTCTCCACAAGGTAGATTGGGATGTCCTTAGCTATAGGTCTTGCAATGCCTCGGTATCGATGTGGATCAGCAAGTGTTGGCAGCATTCTGTACAGATGTCTGTTACTGTCGCCATCATTTATTTCATTCAGCACAGATTGCTGTGGCTGTCATTCTCCTACATTTTATTAGGAAATGTTGGTTTGGCTGAACAGGGCCCAAGTTTGCAGCCTTTTTGGCGATTTCATCTGTCCTTTCATTCACCATAACTCTGCAATGGGCAGGAGTCAAATCAAACACAAATCAATTTCTCTTTTTAGCAATAACAACCAACAGGACTTTCAGCTTTGTTAATCAACAGAACGACTAGTTCATGTGTTTTCCATGAAAATGGAAAATTTGATTTTTCCGGTTTCAAAAAGAAAAACTAAAATTTCAAATTTTTTATTTTCCGGGAAACCCTTTGATTTTTTTTTATAAGAACATTGGAATGTTTTTTATATATGTACGAAGTTGCATATGTGTAGCTCAATCATTTTAGAAGTTATGATTTTTAAATGAAAAAAAATCACCCTAGCGGTGAAGCTGCTAATTTACCGCTGGGATTTTTCTCATTTAAAAAATCTTAACTCCTAAAAAGTTTGAGTTACAGATACGTAACATCAGATACATATAAAAACATTCCCATCTATCTACTCACACAAAAATTATGGGTTTTCCTGGAAAATTCAAAATTTGAATTTTACAATTTCAAAAAGGAAAACTCGAAAAATTTCAAATTTTCTATTTTCCGGGAAATCGCTTGATTTTTTTTATATATATATAAGTATATAATAAATATATATTTTTAATTTACTTACAATGGATTATAAATCACTAAAATTTTACATAACCTGTAAACCTAATGTTGCTATTAACCTAGAATTTATTACTCATCTCTTATATGTATTATTCCAACACAATTAGTTATAATCCTAGCATAAGTTAGCCTAATACCTAAAGTCATTTCATTAAATTCAATAATAACAATATGATATAAGAATATTGTAAAACTTAACCAAAAAATATAGAACAGAGATCAGATAACTTAGAAATCAGTTACAATAGTAGAATAGAATTAGTTGAAAACATCACATTTCACTTGTATTAAACACAGTACACAAATAGGTTAGAATAGCAATAGCAAATTCATTTATTAGTCTGTGAAAACACATGGTCATTTAAGTATAATCTCAAAACTAGTAGCCAATGTATGCCTACGGTTTCTAGTTTTCATATAATATTTAATAAATGGAAATAAAGAAACTAATCGTTCCCAAATCAAACGATAAAATTCTTAACAAAATTCGAATACATTATTTTTTAAAATTGAAATAATAAATAAATGGTGAAGTGAATTGTGATAAAAATATCTCCACATCAGAAGCTAGACGATTACCAGCAACTTATCAGAGAATGTATACATTAGAAGAAAGGACATGTGACCACATTGGAATGTGAATCAACCAATAGAAAACGAGACATGCCTGCGCCTTGAAAATTCAAAGAAGAATGGCCCGGGAAGTTGGCGCCGATCGCGAGATTCAGTGACGCTCAGAAGGTTGAAGAAGAAAGACGTGTTGAAGTGTTTGTGTTCCTTTTCATTTACTTTTAAATTTATTAAAACAGTTTATTTAAAATTCATATCAATATACCGATCGACGAGTGTGTCTACAGACTGGTAATAAGTATAATGATAATAATTAATTAAACTCAGCTATTTAAATTGTGTAAACAAAAAGAAGAAAGACATAATTGAATTTTAAGTTCTTGAAAGAACTTTAAATGAATTTAAACTGAAACGATTACCAAATTACATAATTTCTTTTTTTAGAACTTTTAAGTTTTTAGATTTTTTTAAGATTTTTAAATAGTTTTACAACGTAAATTCGTTATTGTGTATTTAGAAAGCAGTACACAAGCCAGCACAAGTGCTCTTCTCTGAGAGTTAAATTTTGAACTTTTATGCAAAATTATAAATGCAAATTTTATTGTGTTAACCCTGAGCTATAGTCGAGGTAAATCCTATCTTTTATCATCCAATTTTGAATTTACAAGTTAATGAATAAAGACTAATTTCAATGAACAATCTATATTGTATGTATTGATTGCCATGAATGATGTTGAGATTTGAATAAATTGAAAAGTTTGTAAACCTAAAATATATTTTTTTGCTTAACTACAAATTTTATATTATTAATTTTTTTTTTATATAATTGGCGACCCAAAGTGTTGGCTTATGAATTGGTATGACATAAATCAAAGTGATTTGGTTTAAATCAATAAATCAAAGAGTAGAAACATTAAAAATTTAATATTTATGTATAGTTATAAGAATAGTTAATTATAAAAATTCAGTTTATATGTTAACGTAAGCCTATATAATAAATATATTTATAATAGGCTAATCAATTTTAAATACCAAGGAAACTCAAAATGGAAGATCAAAGCAACAATAACGACGCATACAATTTACGGCCAACGACGCAAACCGAGAAGGCTAAAGAGGCCCAGTTGAGACATCTACGTCCATCCACATCTGCAATAACTCAACTGTCAACTCACGGAAACGGCGTGTACGATGTTGATGGAACCACGGAACCTAGCGGAGCGAACTCTGATTTACTAGAACAAATTACATCCTTAATTAATAATCTCCAAATTAATATGAAAAATAAATTTAAACAAACTAAAAATAATACTATCACTAAACGGATTTTTGTACTATATCCTGGATTTTTTGGATATCAAATTTTGAAGTAATCAATCTTTTGATGTAAACATTTCAGTATATATGTAAAACAGCTGGAAAATAGATTTCCTGTAGGGGTGGGGGTAACTTTCCTGCTTCTTCTGCGAAATTTACCTATTTAAAAAGATTATTTTATTCTACTTTACTATTGTACATTCGTACTAAAACTATAAATTTAAATATAATGTGCCAATATGTGGTTCAGTACAATGTACTCTCGTTTTAAAATTCTGGTGAGTGATTTCTTTGGAAGAATCTATTACTTAAATTAAAACACAATCGTGATATCTGAAATGCATACATTTAATATGAAATTTAGAACAACAACAAAATATTTAATCTTAACAACATTAATCCAACACATTACAGTATTCATAAAATAAAATCGAAATTTTCATCACTTAGTCTTAAAATTTAATCAAATCCAGATATTTATAAAATAGGTCCTTTTTTTAATTTTTTTACAAGACTAACAAATTTTTTCAAAAGTGCAATTTTTAATAATTCTTTATATTAATCCGTCTAAACTTAAATTATTTAATTCATCTAATACATTTTTCATTTGCAAGAATATTAATTATAACTCAGTCTGTGCTTATACCAAACACACATTCACTGAATTTATCACTTTTAATACAGTTTAACGCTCCGAGTTTGAGGTTATTTTAAGTTGAATACTACATTTGGGTATTCTCTTAGAATAATAACAAAAGTTATTATCCCAAGATTTCAAAATAATCGCCTCTCAAACATGTGACAACCTGCCTTAACTCAGAAACACCACATCGGTTCGAGAAGTATCTTTTGCCTTGCCTCTCTTCAAGGTGTGAATTCATATTTTTTTATCAATGATAACATCATTTAGATCTGTAATGTTCTCGAACTTTTTTATCTTACTTGACAGAAACAATATAAAGGGTTTGGTCGAAACATTTTTGTCAGATCTTTAATCTATTATTCAAACAGTGTTGTCAGATGGACCGTATTATTCATTTTATATTTTAACACTAAAAAAATGTTCTTATAATCTATTACGTGATTCATCTCTCTAGCTTTAAATATCACATATCTTGTTCCGTATTAAGTCGTCAATCCAAAGTTCAATATTTCGCTGATATAAAGGGCAGATGAACTGCTAATATTTCTTGATTGGAACTGGGATTATCTACTAGTTACTGTTTCGCAATCAGCAATTATCAGATGATTTCTACTATACTTTTGACAACGATAAGCGTAAAAATGTGAAACATTACAGCCTCTTGCTGGATCCACCACTTTTCACTTGAGTATTTGCAAGCGTGATGACTCACAGGGGCTCACCAAAGTGAGTACAGGTGTAGGAATTCCAAAGGTTCTGGATCCACATCTTTTTCCATGTTGTCTTGGGTTTGATACCTTCTTTTCATCGTTCCTATCTGGAGTTTCTTGAACAACTTTTGTTATCTTCTAAACCTGATGCTATTAGATTATTCGAGGTCTAAGGGATCTTTATTTAATTATGCGTTAATGACCAAGGGAAAAATTTTACCTTAAACAATAACGGAAAAATCCAAACACAATGGAGTATTGTTATCACAAATCTTCTTGTCGTTCATCGCTGATTGAACATGACTAAAACTATCTCTGGGCTGTAAAAAATCATGGATGTGCATGAAGGTTCATTTAGTTTATTTGTTTTTCCCAAGAAATTTCAGGTCATAAATGTTTTGAAACAAACATTATGTGTATGTATGTGATAAGTAAAAGCTTGTATTATTTATTAATTATTTACTATATGAACTTCATTTATGATTTAATAAGTACTTTTTTTTTTGTTTCAGGGAGAAATTGTGTTACTAAGCCAATAAAATTTTTGTTGTAAATAAAGCACACGGTACAGTCAGACAGTTGGCGAGTGTGCGTTGACGTCACGTCATTAGTATTGTGTTCTCGTTTCCACGGCCAGATCACGACTGGAAACTCGTGAGGCTCACCGTATCAAACGAAATCACCACACAATTTATTATCACTTATTATTTATAACTATATAAGGTTGTATAAATAATAGCAATACCAAATAAATGTTAAACATTCTAAGAAATATAAATCAAATGTTTTTGTACATTGAGTATATTTATTTTGTTTAAAGCAGTTCATTTCAGTTATTTTTATTGTATAATTTATTACATTTATAATAATTTTGAGTTTTATTAGTTGTCAGTTGAAATTACTTTTTTTCTTTTCTCATATATGATTATAAAGGGTAACACAGAACTTAAAGATTCCACTTTAAAACAGTAAAATTGTGAAAATAAATTTATATCCTCAAATTATTTAATTTTGTCCATACATTTATGTTATTTCCTTAAAATTTAGGCTAATTAAATTACAAATTAAAGATATCTAGTCAAAATTGTATATAAATGTTACGCAACTTTTTTAAATGACCACTAAAGAAAAAAAAATACCTTAAAAAAACTGTTTAAAAATGGCTATCTATTAAATTTTAATGAATTAAACGGATTTAAAACAAAAGGACAAACAAAATTGTGGTGTCCTTTTATCGATTATAACATAGGTGTCTTTATTTTTAATTTTTGTCTATATACTTTTTGAGACCAAACGGTGACAAAATCAAAAACAAAGTATTTGAAGTGTATAACACAAACTAAAATTCTAAAACTTTTGGTACATTAAGCGTTACAATTAAAATTACTAAGAATGATTAAATTTTGACACAAATTACTTATAGAGGTGGGTTAAAAATAGGGATTGACCTAAATTGATTAAAAATTGTTAATGAACCTAATTTGGCGTATTTTTAATATCCATACTTATTGATTACAGTGTTTTAATTAGTTTATACGTACTTGATGTCTGGGCTCGAAACAAAAGTTAAGATTATAGGTGCTGAGATTTTTAATATACTTATACTTTAAATTTTTTTAATAAGTATTTGCTACATTGAGTATTATGTTTTTAAAATATGACAACATTTTTAATAGTTGCTATTTTGAAACAGATTTTTTTTCTTGACAATGTTTAAAAGAATGTTTCAGACGTGATTAATGAAAATATTGAACTAATCATAAAGGAATAGACGGTCGGAAAAACAAAGCATTTATGGACACATGTTTGTATAACTCTTTTTGTTAATATATTCCTGTAGTTTAGTAGGGCCCTACCATCTTTTTGAACAGTTTCTATTCCTATTTTCCAATAAAAATATACAATTAGTAAAAAATTGAAACAGAGAAATAAAGTTGTGTGTTTTTATTAATAAAGTTGTTAGTTTATTATATAATTGTGTTATATTTATCGAAATTCATTGTTTTTTTTTTTTTAATTTTCAAATGTGCTCTTCAAATATGAGTGTATTTATATATCAAAACACATTTTTCTAACAATCCCTGTTTTTAATGTTAACGGTGGACCAGATTTAGCAAATTTTAATTACAAATTACGAAGCAAGAATATTAAAAATTATATAGTTGGTATTAAGTAACATCATTCATAGTTTGATGTTACCTGATTAAAATATTAAATTATATAATCATATTAACTTTGGTTTGTCAATTGCAAACTTACTTGTGTATAATTTTATTACAAACAGCAGTTTCTTAAACACTCTACCAATAGATCTCGATATACTGTAAATAATCTCTCGGACTACTTTCAGTTTTTTTATAAACCCTAAGTTGTATTTTAGCAATGTTTATTAAGAGTTTTTCATTTATTTCACATTGCTGAGGTTGCATTACTCTGAATATTTGTTTTCTTGAGCTGTTTTTATTATTAATGGAACATTAAAAAAAATAAACAAATTTATTACAAAAATTAAATTCAATATAACCAATAAAGCCTACTTCCTAGTACATTAGTTTTTTTAAGGCGATAATGACCGAAATGGTTTTTCGCCTTAAAACTCCAAAAAAAACCTAGTACATTAGACAGTACATTTAGAACTGAACTGACCTAGTGAGTCATAACAAACAGGTGTTGAATTGACAAGTCGCAACATGAAAATTTCATAACGTTTTGGGCCGTACTAGCGCGAGGTTCAGACTACTGTGGTTTCAGATTAAAGCGACCTCTCTGTATGTTGAAAGTGTTATAATAAACAAGATTATATTGCTATTACAATAAAAATTAATTTAATAAGCTACACATAAAGTAAAAGAAAAATAGAAAATATAGAGTTTATTTACTAGACATAATCAGTTCATTCTATACCCATTTTCATACTACAATTCCGAAACATATGTCATTTGATGTTAGCAGAGAGTCATATAAATCTTTCTTTTTTATAGTTTTTCACAATGGTTCTGAGTATACCGCTATTTTTATTTTCAGGACTTTTACATCTTGGTCCTCATTCTGTTATGTTTAATGCATTTAGTTGAGTTTCAACTATCAACACTATTTCACACAATAATATAAAATATAAGTGAAAACAATCAACAAATTTTGTTGAGCTAACCACATATTTACATCTGAGCTAAATTAAGAAGCCGTCTTAGTAGACCTAGGGTCTTCATGGACTGTTTAGGTTTAGGCTAGGTTTTATGTGTGAAAACTTCCTTTGGTAATCCACTACTGAGATAAAGGGAAGTCGGGCAAACTAAATAAAGTCCAATTTGTCTACAGTTAAAGACATGTCAGACAGAGAGTTGATATAACAGTCCGAAACAAGTAGGGAACATGTATTAATCACAGAATCGTTTATTTTTGTTGTAGGCCTACTGATAATTTATTCTCTTCTTGAATTTAAAATCAGATTGATGATCCCAATTGATTATAGTTAGGGTATGATTTTCTCCGTTTGGTAAAAATGTTTTGGAAGAAATAATTTTGAAATTTGTAGTAAAAAAAACTGCGCGTTGAGCCACAAAATATTAAATAATATTTATGCCGAATCAAGTAAGTTTGTAATTTTGTTTATGTAAAAAAATAATTAATTTCGTAACAAGATGTACCATATGGTTACATTTTTGTTTTCTTAAATTAAGATTTTTATATTCATAAAATTCCCATGTTGGGCGCCAAATTTTATTAAAAATGAAACTTACATTTTGTATTGTTATATTATTTTATATTTTAGGAATTAGTATATGGATAAATATTAAGGAAAATTAGTCCACCTTTCATTTAAAATCTTTGAATGGTAGGTCATTACAGTGAATTGTTTAAGAAAATGATCTCATTTAAATTAATTTATCCCGCTGCTTCCGAGTTTCCTAATCGGACGAATCTGGTCAACTTATGTGGGTGCTTTTTATGTGAGACATAAGGTGAACAAGGACTTAGAACGATGTGTGTATACTAGTTTTAAAATTTAGCACTTTTAGTGAGAAACTTAATATTATTTGTAAATTGATATATAATACTTATTGTTAAAACAATGTTCTTCGCTTTGTACAAAATAAAGTTTGTCTTTATTTGTTTCATAGAACTGAAATGATGGTATTACTGTACTATATTGTACAGACTTTGATTGTTTTTATTTTGTGATTCGTAATGTTGATGATTAATTTGTTTATAGAATTGGTTAAATATAGTCAACAACTGTTTTCGTAGTAAACAAGCAGAAAATTTTATATATTATTTTTCTTTTTTTAAGCCTATTTAAACTAAATTTCTCTGATTTACCGGATTTTTTCCTTAGTGTAAATATATCGTTTAGTAGCCAAGAAGTTATACTTTTAATAGTCAGAAAATGATGTTGAGATTTTCAAAAATAAATATCAGTTTTAAGGTCGAAAATAGTGTTCAGTCTTCTATACAGTTTGCAACAGTCCAAATTTTTGATCAAATTAAACTTTACATAACTCAAAATTTGAACGTGGGTGAAGGGTATTTACAAAATTTCAATTTTTCAAAATCAATTCTTATCAATTTTGATCAAATTTTAGTGTTAAAGACTCAAAACTATAAGTAGCTTTCAATTAATAAATGTTTGGTAGAAGTTATACGTCAAAGAATGAAAACGAACCTGCCATAGAAGGTGGAATATATCAACATTACTTCAATGGATTTCAATAAAATTTTGGTGGATTGTGATGGTTTTTTGATCCAAACCATAATATGTGAAACAACATTTAAAATCGAAACCTCCACCTTTTACCAAAAGTTTGAAATCGCTTTGGCCAATTTTGAGATTTTAAGAAGGTAGTCATTTTTACTTCTTAATTTTTTAATGAATGAACCCTCTGGGAGAGGGCATTGAAGACATTTTGCTAGCTTTGGTTTTGTTTTTAGGTAATTGGGAAGTTGGTACAGTTTTTGCGTATGGCTAATTTTTATCAAAAACTAATTCACGCAAGAAATTTGTCATTCAAGTCTTAAAAGTGTGTATGTTGGGTATTAACAGTTGGAACTTCGAACTGAAATGATGATTTACTATAATTAAATAATTTTATAAAAATTGGTTGTTAATTTTTAGAATTGTTGACTATATAGAGACAATTGTAGAGATGTTAATATATTTGAAAGAATTGTTCACGATGAGTAAAACAAAGTTCACCATATATTTGTGAGTATAAAATTTTCAACTCTACACTAATTCTAAATTTTAATCTCGACATTACGAAATAGTAATTACGTTGAATTTAGATGTTTGTTTTTATTAAATCATCAGCACAAATGATTTTTTGATGGTTTATTAAATTCTTCTAGTTTTTATTGTAAATTTATTAATTTTTGTGATTTTTGTTACTAAGATGTGTTTTCAGCTTTAGTTTAAAGTAAATTGTATGCAATTTATTGATTTTATTTTGTATAATGTTCATGTCTCTTTGGAATTTAGAATGCAATTAAAAAAAATTCTTAATTGCCCTGTTGGTTGCAATGCAAACTTTAGTAAATAATTTGATAATTTTAGGTTAGTTACCTTTATTAACTTTTCTTTTATATGATTGAAATATCACATAGACGTTGATGAAACGCATTTAACCAAGGTTCGTTATAAGAATTTTTTTCTGTTTAATATTTTATTTATTTGCTTTAATTACAATAAAATATCACTACAATAAAAAAAAAGTACTAACCTCTGTGCCGATATTCTCCCCTCTTTTATTATATCATTATGCAACTTCTTTCTACAATTTTGTTTAAAATGCAGTAAACTTGTAAGAATTATAAATAGAACTCATCACCTAGCAATGATTAAAAATGTGTCAACGACATTATCATCATTGATACATTAGCTACAACAAATAAATTATAACTAAAATAAAAATGTTAGTTCTCTTTTTATTCGTAGTAAACTTGTGTACTCTCACATTGTAACATTACATTGATAGTATGTTTCTGCTATTTTCAATTTAGGAAAAGGCAGTGCTTTTGTAAGTTGATACTGAATGTATAAATATTGTCGGGTCGTTCATAAAAGCTGATAGCTAACCTAACCTAGACTTTATAAAGAAAGTAAAGTTGATTTTCTAAATCGGTCTTTCTTCATTGTCCTTGATGTTAACCCATTTAGTAATAATAATTAGAGTGTATTATATTCAGAAAAAAGTTAATAAAATATAATACAGAGAAATAAGAAATCTATACTATTATATAAAAATCTAATTGTGTGTGTGTTTGACTCAATCATGTAAAAACTACTGGCCTCATTGAGCTGATATTGTACATGGACATTCTTAGGCTCCCTGGTTAACACATAGCCCTATTTTTATTTAGAAATTCCACCATGCACCACCCCACTGGCCTTGAAAACTCCCTTAACACTCAACTATCTATACTTGAAGGACGGGTACTCTGCTAGTACAAAATATAAATACAATAAAACTTCACTCAAACTAAATTTTAAACAATACAGTATTTGTACAAAACAAAAATTTTCATATATATTAATGGTACGATCTCTAGATTACTTGCCAAATTGGCTAAATAAATACATTTAAAAAAAATTGGAAAATAAATAAAAGTCGTACTGCAATGAAAACAAATACTAAATTGATTTATAAAAAATGTCGATGTTTCAATTAACAATGTTTTAAAGAGACTCTTACAAAAGAAATAATTTATTCCAATGATCTCATTTTTAAAAGCCGAACCCTCCTCCTCACTTAACATTGATTGATCAAACCATTTCAGTCTAAAACCTCATAATCGCACACATTTACCTGTATACTATATTCCTCACCTCTTGAGTTGCACTGTAGCACATACCTAAAGATCAGGCTAATAAATAGTATGATATATTCGTCGTGTATATAACATTTGTTTTATTAAATTTAGAACAAATTTTATGAGATTCGACCTAGCCATCTATTTTTTGTTACTTTGTTTCGCCCCTGATTTTCTACACCTGTCCCTTCAAAATGGCACGTCCAGCTAAACGACATCTACCACTTCGTACTAGTAGCAGCATACAGTTCTTCATACTTAGTGTAGTTGAACTCACGCTGCTTAGGTATATTAGTCTCCCATGGGAGCACACTATACACTTCACGTTTCTAATGCTGTTATCAAATCAGGACATAATGGTGTCACTGCCCGTGTCTGGCAAGATCTTGTAATGTTTAGTTTTCTGTTATCACTCTTCCTTACAATCACCAAGGAAGTGTTAATTCTCTCTTTCTTACCACTTGTAATGTGGTGAATTGTGAAAATCTAGCCCTGGCTCAGCTTCTCTCGTGGTTATAATATGGGGGTTAATTACATTAAGACCTTGAACGATCTAGTGTTCACCTACTTTTACCCAACTGTGGAATTCCTGTCTATAGAAGTTTCAACTCCTTTAGAAAGTTCAGCACACAAAGGCTTAGTATCTGATCTACAGCAATCTGGTTTACCCCAAACTTCTAGCACTTTCGTGCATTGCTGCAACATATTCGACAAATTCTGTTGGGGTCTCCCTCTTGGCAGAATCTGCAGGTGCTATCATTCTCTACTCTGATCCTTGAGTCTAAAATGTACCTTTCCTTTAAAAATTTTCAAGGAGTTTTTTAACCTCTCAGCCTACCAGGTATTGTTTCCAGTAGTCTTGTTCTCCCTACATCCCCTTCTTTCCATAGTTTTTTCTAGGCCAAAAAATGTTTCTGGTCCTATAAAGGAGATGTTGGTCCTCATTCTCACAAGTTTGTTTGCATTCATTTACTTCTACATGTCCTAGCAACTAGAGTAGTGTTACTTATTATTTTTGTCTACTTCGTTAAATTTTTCTAGACAATCGTATACCATCTTAGAGCTGACGATTGGAGAACCTAGTACTTTGATGGCTACTTAACTGTCTGAGTATTTTGCTATAACTTCTACAAGATTGAACTGTACCTATTGCGTGAATTTCCGTTTGAGGAATGCTTGGGTACCGTGAATTTCCATTTAAGGAATGCTTGGGTACTTCATACTACTTTGGTTCTTGATTCCAGTTTCTTCTCTCAATTTAGAAGAATTGTGCTCACCTTTAGGGTACTTGGATTCATTGTTCTATTAGTTTCCCTTATGATTCAACAGTTTCTATTTTTAAAACATTTCTTTACATATATCAAACTTTATATTGCATTACAATAGTTTTCTTCTAAAGAGACTTGCACATTGTATTTTGTGTTCATTTAATTTGATCATCAATAACCATGTATATAATATACTTTATGTAACTATTATAATGTAAGTATAAACATGTTGTTATAGTTTCCTTAAAGTTTTGATGTTTAGATGAACTGTATGTTCGACCAAGTACAGTTTATAAAAGTTTTTTTGTGGTAGTTTTTAAAGTTATATCACTTTTGTAAGATTAGATTTAGTTAAATGGTTTTAAAATGTCAGAAGAAAATTTTTAAATGTTCATCTTTCTGTTCCTTTTTATAAACTAGTTTTTATTTTTTCATTTTGAAAAGTTTCAGGATTAAAAAAAAAAAGTAAATTTTATTTCAAAGGAAATGTTTTTATTATGAGTAGTAAACACGGGGATAAAATATAACATGCTGAAATACAAATAAATAAAAATGTATTGGCACATAGTCACACACAGTATACTAGTGTTTTGGTAAATACAGTTCAATTGTCACAAAATAAATAAAACAGCAGCTGATCTGTGATTTGTGTCCCGCGGTTATATAGATATTTATCATAATACCTCAATCCACAATTCTAATTATCTCTCTCATAACTGACATTCAAGACTTTGTAAAGTAATTTAGCACTAATTTTGGCTCACTGAATATGTGTGTGACGAATAAACGATTTAAATGATTTATTTTTATAAATAAAGTTTCAATAGGAGACACAGGCTTACATTGGAAAGTGGTCCTTGGTATTAGTAGTAACACAAATAGGAAAACACAATAAAATACTAAAGTTCTGAAATATTTCGTCAACATTGTTCACTTTCTCAATCAGTAAAGTGTATAAAAAGAAGACTCTTTATTTTATAAATAAATAAATTTTAAGATTGTAAAATTTGTTTGATTGTATTAAAATTTTGAGTATTTTGTTGAATTTCAAAATGACGAACTTTTCTAATTTGATTTTTCAGAAATAATTTCACTCTTTTATCATCTACAACATCCCACACACATTTTGTGCAGCTTTGAAGTCTGTACTTTACGATGTTATAAGTGAATCAAGGCTTTCTCGCTCAAATAATGGAATATCAATCTGTTTTACAGTTCTGTTTAGAGTAAAATCAGGATTCTAATGAGCAACCTAATCCTTGAAGTGTCTAACATCTGTGAACAAGATGCTAAAATTTTGTCTAAGGTAACATTATCTAGCTCCAAAATAATTTAACAGATTTTTATTATTTTTTAAATAACAGGGATGAAAACCAGTTAAAATTAATAACATTGTTTGAAAATACACGAAACATAATTTTTAAAACATATATGATAAAATATTTTCCTCATTTTCTTTGTTCTTTTTTTTAGAATTTTGATTTATAAAAAATACTCTTTAAGTGCCATAATGTAATTTCTTTCAATATAACAGTTAGAAAAGAACGAAATTTTAATTCTTGCATTTCCTACCCTCTATTTTCTGATTTTTCTAAAAACCTTTCATAAATATATATATTTAATGACTATAAACAAACTTCATATTTTTTTATAATCTGATTTGTTTGCTACATCAATATAAACTTTTCATTTGCTAACAGTCGAGAACCAAAACAAGGTATTAAAAAAGTCTAGTTTTGCAATAAGATCTTGTGGCTGATGTGGTGAAGGGTCAAACAGCCCAAAAGAAATCTTAGTTTTCTTGGTTCAGAAACTAAGTTTATTTCGTTATTATTTCTAAGAAAAGTACGCTTATTTTTCACAGTTTTTTGACAACAAAATGTTTGAGTTTTTGTATATTTATACATTTTTATTAATTTCTTTTGTTAACTTTGTAAAATGCCAAAAAATCATGTGGCCATCTTGAAACTTTAATATATAGTTTACTAGCTACAATAACATTGTGGTTTGATAATAAAAACTGATTTTCTGGTAACATCAGTAACTTTTAATCGTACAATTAAAATGTGATCATTCAGAAAGTAAGCTCTAAACTTCAGTCTTTTTGAGTGACATCATTCTATTCACCTTCCAAGCGCCAAAAATTCGACAGTTGTCTGGTTTTCGTTTAACATATCTATTTCTAAAGTTGATATGTATAGATTCGTTGTAATTTAATTTTGTTCCCTCATTTCTTTGTACATTTTATAACTATCAACAGTCGTCTGCAAATTTTTGTTCTATTTTATTTATTACAAACTACATTTATATACCTGTAGTCATTTTTAATCAATAAAATTACAATAATTCACTAACAGTGTACAGTAAATTAGTGATTACAAATAAGCAGAACATAAAACAAAACAATAACATAATAGACTTCAAATAATAATTGAATTAAGCAAAAATAATCACAAAATAACCAAAAACATCACACTAAAAATAGACTGTGCTCAGGGATTGAAAGATTTATGAATGATATAATACTATTAGTCACTTAAAGAGTAGAAGAACTGAATAAAAGTTTCTCAGACTGTTTTTTTTATTTTTAAAAAATAAATAAAATAAAATTCTTCCAATCTTATATGGTCTGGTAGTTTGTTAGTAAATTCTATACCATCCTGTGAGGGAAGGTTTTTGTAAACAAGTCTATAAATGAGGTTGAAACTTAAAAGATTTGTTCCTCTGGTGTTATAATCATGAAAATGTTTGTTATAATTGATTTATATTTGATTTAATTATATTATGATCATCTCAAATATATATTAAGTTGGAAATTTTCAAGTTTTTAAGGGCTTCCTGCAGGATTATTATTATTATTTTTAAATCACCCATAGTCCTTACTGCTTTTATTGTAATGTTAAGACTCTTTGTATTTCTATACTTGAAGAGTCACCCCCCCCCCCCATTATTACTCTATATTTTCAGACATGGGTAGATAAGATCATAGTTGGACTTAGTGTTTTTCTAGTGTAATAATATTTAAGGTTTTTTAGAACAAAAATTCCAGAGAAATTTTGATACATACAGTACTATGTTGGACCACTGTCTAGTCATCAGACCTAAAAATTTGTTCTTTTTAATGACATCATCACTCCTTAATTTGTAGACATTAACTGATGTTCATTTTATTTCAAGCTATGAACCCAAAGCAACAGTTTTGTTTGGTTTTATCAACAAGTTTTTTTTATGAAAAGTACTGTCTTGTTTCATTCACATTTTAAAGTTTATTTTGTTCTAGTAATAATATGGATTCAGCCCTAACAGTAACCAATTAGTATATTGTACCAAATGGTTCATATTTTGATAAATCCTGAATAATATAAAATTAATAAAACGTGTCCAAAGACAGATCCTTGAAAAACCCAAAACTTTACTTGTATCCTTTTAGTCTTATCGTGCAAAAATAATTTTATCCATGAAAGTGATAAACTACTTTCTAATTTATTATCTTTCGAATTTAATAAATAAGAGAACCTCTATTTACTTTGCAACCTCAATGGTCTTATCCAGTACCAAGGTGGTTGTGTCAACCGCAAATGTAGCTGTAACTGCACTTTCACTTGTAGGTATGTCTCGGATGTACAACAAAATGGGTCTCAGAACACTACTTTGTGGCACTCCTGCTTTTATATTTGAATATCTATCACCAAATCTCGCTCTAAAGGGTCTAATGAGTTGTAGATACCAAAATAAAATAAAAAATTTAATATTTAAAAATGAGTGGATCAAAGGAGAGTTTTTGCTTAAGCGGAAACAAACTACATACTAAATTGCTTTTGTATAAAGTATGTATGATTTAATAATTAATTGTTTAATGTGTGAATGTTTAAAATGTTACCTTTACATTAATATTAGAATCATTACAATTGGAATAATACTACTGGGCTTATTAATATGTTGCCAAATTTTAGGGTTAAAATACTCCAAATTGTTATTCTGTAATATAAAAAACCAGTCTCTTAATCTGAACTAAGAAAATAGTTTATGAGCAGTGTTTTCCATAATAGTAGTGCTCAAAAGAATTTTGAATATTTTAGTCCTACGTTTATTTACTATTTGTAGTTTTTTGTTGTTGTCGTGTGTGTTATTAAGCTTTGAATATATTTATTTACCTGTAACATCATTTTTTTTACAAAAAATATTTTCATTGCTCTTCTTCACCTTCTAACATTTCATATTTTTCTTAACTGTAGTGATAATATTAAATTTGTTAATGCTTACCATTAGGTAATTGTTTTGTATGATCTTAGATATGATTTTAAATAAGAACAAATTTTAATCAGAGCAAGAATTTAACAACCTGTGATCTACTTAACATCGATGCATTTATTAATTAGTCTGAGGTTACCAAATGTTTTTTCTTTCAACTTTGTTTCTATATACAAATCACTCCCATGACTATGACCCTGAAATTTTTTTATTAAATATCTTATACGATCTATGCAGGGATATAAGGAGGAAGCTGCCCTCCTACCATACAAAATTAGGAGTTGTTTAATTTGCGTTTTAGATGTAAATAATTTGCTACCCTGGTTGGACACTAGGCTAACACTCTCGCTTGGTGGGAGAGACTCCGGGTCTTTTCCGTTAGTCCCCACCAACTAAAGCAAGGTATAAAATAGTGGAAACTTACCACGAAGACAAATACTTGAAGTATAACAAAAAACTTGTACAACACAAACCTAACACATAAATTGTGTTTGTGAAATTTATTGTTCCAATGGTAAAAATGACACAGTATCTTTATAAATTTGCTCATGAGGTTCACAAGTTTGATGTCTTTTAAGCTACAAGAACTTGCACATATAGGAATCTAATATTCTTCTAGTAGTGCAACATTCTTTATGATTTTGTTGCATAGCTTACCATTTTGTTGCTCGATGAGTCTTATAACATTATAGTCTTGACCCAACATCGTGAGGTAGTGGGAAGCTAAAAATGATAGTGAATTCTGTTTCCAAAGGCGAGATCTACATACCTTTCCCGAGTTGTGCCACAAAATTATAATTCAGTGTTTTACAATTTCGTGAATCTTTCAAAGATTTTTATCTCATCTATTATGTATATGTAAAATGTGTTGTGTCCACTTTGGTAACTAAATATTCCTAAATTTTATGAATATTTATCTGAATATTTCAGCAAATTTTATACATTAAACAGACCATTTTATTTATTTATTTTGTTGTTTAAAAGCGAAAATCCTCTCGGTCATTATCACCTCATAAAAACAAAAGTAAGAAAAGAACATAAAATGCTGCGAAGACTGCTAGTCCTCGAATAATCTAACAGCGTCAAGGTCGGGGGAAAAACAAGAGTTGGTCAAAAACCTGATAGGTAAGATGAAAATGAAGGATCTAACCCAATACTATATGAAAAAAGATGTAGAAGAAGCTATTAATTTTTGGCCTCATTATAAATAATGTATTCTTTTGCTCTATGTAAATTTAGATGTCATATCTCTTGTCAACAATGATATCCTTAGTACAAGCTACTGTTGGACTGTACAGTTTGGCCATCATTATATTAAACAAACATGTAAATTACTTATAACTTCTTAATTTGTACAAAACAATTATTTTATTAAAATCACTGAATCTGAATGATTCCAGTCTTATTTCTACAACCCCTCTTATTTAGCCGACTAAAATTAACAAAACTATGACGCCACTTATCGTCATCTACAATCTTCTCGCTCTTTTTAAAGTTATAGTTACAATTAACATTTGAAACTTCCTGTTGAGAAGTATGTACATATTTAGACGTCTTACTTACCACTTTGTACAAGAGTATGGCACAACTCCCCTTGACGTACTTTGAAAAAAAACATTGTTTAAAATCATTTAATGTTTTTCACTTTAGTGAAATTAAGGAAGTAAACGTTCATGCATATACCCTCCCTTCAGTGTAAATACTCACTCCGGTCATTTAGATTTTTAAATCAAAATTGTTAAATAACTACCAAAAATATATGAAATTTATGTTTTTATAAGCACTACAAACATCCTCTAACACGCTGCACTGAAATACTTTTTACTGACGAAAAGCATGTCAAAGCCTGATGTTTCCTAGCTCTGTTAGTCGCTAGAATCTAGCACATCAATGAGTTAATTACTGTTAACTTTCAAATAGTTCCGCTATTAGAATATATAATATGTAGGAGACCACAATACAACACATTTTTTGTGTTATTGGTGACAACAATGTTTTGGACGCACTATGACTATCCTCTCCGGGTGAACAAACGTCTTCAGACATCCATACTTTTTGGGATTGAATTACTTACTCCTCAAATAGCCATTGAAGTGTTTTTCATATAGTAATTATTTCTCGTTTTTAGACTATGTTATGTGAGATTTTAAAATTAGTTTTCACTTTTCACTCAATATAATATTTAAAAATTTCATTATTGTAAAATCGAGCATTGATGTTTAAAAATACATCAATATTTAATTTTAAAAATCCATAAAATTTTTAAAAAATGCAACATAATGTTTAGAATAAAGTGTAAACCTAAACAAAACATGCAGTTGGTTTTTTAAAAGGAATTTTTATACAAAAATGATTCAATGCATAGGTAGAATGGAAAGGAATTTGAGTCGGACTAGTGTTGATCACTAACTAATTAACTGCTTTCGCTCGTCTCGGTGAATCAATAGCTTTCTGAATCTCTCCAAATAAATTATTCAAAGTTCACATACATAGACTCACTGTCGTTTGATTCTCTAAACAAGTCGATTCAGTTTGAATAAGTTTCAACTCATTTGATTCACATTCCTAATTCATTCAAATTGAATGAATCATTTAAATGCTACATCAATATTTATATGGTTATTTGGTCTGCAATCCTTGATTGGTTGAAATTTGTTTACTTGTATTTCAAATTTGGGAAATCTTTAAAGCTGTTTAACATTATTCAGTTACTACTGTAACTAACGTTTTATAATTTGTATTCAATAGTTGAAGTTTGAAATTGTACATGCATATGTACACTCTGCAATTAGTTATCTGCTATTTTTATTGGTTTATTTAAATATCAGACCTACTTTTAAATCATTATTTGTTTATTTTAGAATTATCTGTCATGAAATTGGTTCAAAGATTGACAAATTTAGATAATTTGTTAACCTTTATATGTTGGGTAATTATAATATCATTTGGTTATAAACATATTCCTTTTTATTATTTTCAATCTTACGTTTCTTAAGCCGGGTCCACACTGAACAAATGTTTGACAAACATGTTCGACAAACAAGTTTGTTTTCATGCTTTTATAACAAACTTTTAAAAAGTTTCTCAAAAACATTGTTTGACAAACAAAAATTCGATGTTTTGACAAACATTTTTGTGTTTGCTAAAAATTACATTTTGTTTGTGCAACAGTCCAGTTTGAGCCGAGCTAGCAGTAACTTTTACACAGTGATGAATGAACTTGTGATGTACCGTCGTCGTCGGCTTGCTTGTTTGGCTGCGGCGTTTGTGGTTATCAACGAACCTCGACCTCGAAGATGGTGGCAGAGACAATTATTACGAAGAAGGTAGAATATAGTGGAGAGGATTTACGAACAGAGTTGACAGCTGGCTGTTTGTTTACAAATTTTACACTAGTATCTAACGCAGACTTTGAAATACTAACTAACAAGATTGGACATATAGTTTCTAAAGAAAACACAAACTTTCGCTTAGCAATAAGTGTAAACGATCGTTGTCGAAGTTGGCAATTTGATCAATGTATTGGAACTTTTGATGGTAAACATGTTGTAATACAATCGCCAGAGAACAGTAGGTCCACGTTTTTTAACTACAAGGGTCATCATAGCATTTTATTAATGGCTCTAGTGGACTCGAACTATCTGTTTATATACGTTAACGTTGGATGTCAAGGACGTATATCTGACGGTGGTGTATTCAATAACTGTGACTTGTGGAAACTCGTGCAAAATGGTGCAGGTCTGCCTGTGGATCAACCTTTGCCTGGCAGAATATTTGCTGTCCCACATGTAATAGTGGCTGATGATGCTTTTGCCTTGCACAAGCATATAATGAAACCATTTCCGGGCCACCAAGAGAAGGGAAATAAGGAAAGCTTCTTGAATTTGCAGAAGAAGCCTTTGGCGAGGGGGATTCCACTAAGCCCTCATCGTCACTCAATGGTTCTGGAATTTATGAAATAAGTTCCTGATTCATACTAGACACAGTTGTTCTTGGAGAATGTTTGTCGCCTAAAAATTGAAAATAAGGAAGACCTCACCAAACTTTTTTTTTTCCAGACGTTCTCATTCCTGACTTAGGCATTACTGCCTTTTTCTCTCTCCTATACTGTAGGCTCTCAATAGGCTCTCAATTTTCTTTTTAACTTCGTCAACATTGTTGACTTATAATTCAGTAGCAATACTCATATAAGCGTCCTTTCTTTTAAACTTATTTTTATAGTCATTATCTGTAATATCCTACAACAAGTTTTTAGTTTCGTACAATTGTATCAACGTAACCACGTTTTCGTGATCCCACAAGTCCTTATTAATTTTATCAAGAAATAATAAATTTAAATATAAAACTCACCACTATACACAAAATATACCCGCAACACAAGTGTCTCAGACTAGTAACTGGCACAGAGTGACGGCAAACATCACGGAGTTTTCGGTCAAAGAGCAAACATTGTCTCCAAACAAATATGGCGACACCAGTCGGCAACTGACCCCCACCACTGCTCGAGTTTTTGTTTGTTGGCGCGTCCACACTGGAATAAGACAAACATTGTTTGTCAAACACAAGAAAGTTTGCCCAAATTTCGACAAATTGTTTTAGAAAACTTATTTGTCGAACATTTGTTCAGTGTGGACCCGGCTATTTAATTTACTTGCAACCAGTAAGAATTATATAATAATGACGTTTTGTGATACAACTTTTGTATTAAGTTATGATTTATAATATTAGGCATTTTTTGTTTTCACTACAAAATAATTCAGCAACTGCATTACATAAAACTATGTTTTCAATTGAATTAACTTATTTTCTTTTTTCCATTCCT
The DNA here is from genome assembly GCA_963513935.1 of Aphrophora alni. Lineage (NCBI taxonomy): Eukaryota > Metazoa > Arthropoda > Insecta > Hemiptera > Aphrophoridae > Aphrophora > Aphrophora alni. The sequence goes on along the minus strand of OY740776.1, from coordinate 18,353,801 downwards.
GTTGTAATTTGATTTTTTCCCTCAAAATATTGGTTTAAGAAAGTATAATTTATTTCAGATCTTTTGCTTTATTTTATCCTTGAATATGGAGTTTCAACAAGAAATATCTGCTATTATATTAATAAAGTTGTACCTACATATGGGAAGAAACCTTTTGTAACCAATTTTGAAACCATTTGTAAGCTTGTCTCGGGGATTCGGCTCTGCTGGATCTTATAACTATGAATATTACTTTTTCTTGGGAGTTTAGAGTTGGAAATTGCATTTTTGACAAAACTTCGCTATTTGTCGTAGAGAGATGGGTCGGTACATGGAGTATTGAAATTTTGTAAATCTTTATATAATTAAGTGTTATGAATGAACAAAAATATTGTTTAAAATGGTCGCCATTTTAATATTTTCAATTCAATTTGTCCGAATTTCAATAAAGTTCTTTACGAGCATACTACCCCCTATTCTACAGTGACAGCATTTCGAAAATCACTTTTTTGATTTCCTGAGACTATTAAACATAAAGATTAGTAAAAAAAAACGGATGAAATTTTGTGTATTACCAAACTTACCCTATAGTTTGTGTTCTGTTTGTAAAAATGTTTTACAAATGTGGTTTTTATTTACTTGACTTTAACAAAGAATATTTTTAAAACTTGTATACAAGCACAAAACAATTATTATGATCACATCTCCCTTTTATTTGTGATTTTTCAGCTGACTACATTTTTAGAGAATCATTTAATTTGATCAAAATCACACATGAAAACTACTAAATTATAAAAATACTAAACATTGGAGTCAAAGTCAGGTATCATGGTATTTTGAGGATGCAACCAAAAAGTTGTGACACGTTTAAAAAAAAGAAAAGAAGAATGTTGTGTTTCCTTGTCTCATATCTTGCTGGGCCTTTCGTTGAAGCATTACATATTGTTGAAAACCTATTTAATCTATCCAATTCATGTCATTTTACTATTTTTAAAAATTTTTATTACTTGCCTTTCTTGCTTTTAATAATTTATAGGGTTTTAAAAAAATTAAAGATTATATTATACTAGTTTATATTACATTCTGTTTTAGACTTCCAAGTAATATAATCATCCTATCTTCATATTAAGATTATAAGTTTTAAAATAAGAAGATATGATATCTAGATTATAACCACAATGATTTATAGTTGGCAAAAATTATTCTTTTAATTAAACTAAAAACAAAAATGTTGTCTAAATAGAGATTATTTATCTACCTTCAAAAAAATCAACTCTTGGAATTGTATGTATAAAAAAATAAATAAATTTGAATCATATTTAAATAATAAATAAATTATTAAAATAGTTGCATTTTGTTTAGTTTAATGACAACAGGAATAATTTTTTGTAGTTTCCATATACATTAAATGGGGAAAGTGTGACATAGCCTACTCCTTAAAACCATCTTGTACAACTGGACTAAATACAAATAATTGTTAAAAGTAAATGATTTTTTTATAGTACAAATTGTAAAAACTAATAATTAGGTAAAGTTTTCTTTGAAATATATTTAATATGTTCACTTTAAAAAGTTACTGCTAGTGAATAAAAATAAATATATCTATAGATGTGATTTATTTCACCTTTTATTCTCTAGATATAAAACATTGGTACTTCAAGGCGAAAATCTCTGTAAACACTTATAAAAGATCACCCTAGCTATTGAATACTCTAATACCATTAGGGTCAGATGAGAACAAGAGTTGGTCAAGTGAGAAGTGACAGGAAGAGGCAGTGGCGGATCTATGGGGGGGGGGGCTTTCGGGCTGAAGCCCCCCCCAAACCTTTAAAAAATGTTTTGTAAGAAAATTTAAAGTTTGCTCAAAAGCACACAAGGCGTTTGCGGTTCCTTTACAGCGACTAGTGATGAAGACAATGACAGTGTTAGTTCTCAGACCATCACTCCAAGTCTCCAAACAAAAATTCCAACTGTGTCCCCGTCATTATTTATTCATGTCTAGCCAGTAGAACTACTCTGAAATATTAAATGTACGATGTACTTAAAAATAAATCCTTTTCACATTTTTAATCTGCCTTTTATTAACTTTAATATATTTCATTAGTAAATTAGTAAACAAAACATCCTGAAAACCTTTAATATGAAACACACGTTTTTACTCCATAAAACAACGTTAAACTACTGTTTTGGTCGCTTCATTATATGAAAGTCCTTTCACAAAATTTTCCCCTGTTCAGCCCCCTCCAAAATAAAATTCTAGATCCGCCACTGGGAAGAGGTCAAGAAAATATGGATCTAATTCAAAACTACATGAATAATAGTGTAGATCTGTCTAGGGCTTATTAGGTATGCCATGCCTATACTCACTATCTAGTGAGCCCCTGAGGGGGCATCGAATGAAGGTACATGAGATAAGCCCCTGAGGAGCCATCGAATAAAAATATACATCTATTAATCTCTACATGTGGTAAAGACAAATATCTAAATTAAATATGAAATTATTGACTCGTCTATTTATAATCAGTCCATGTCTTTCTAGACATATAATACAGGATCACAAAAAAAAAGATTGATCTCATTTTATACTATCATATTTTTCAAAGTAACAAGTTAATGAGGACCATCTTGGTATTAGCTCAATGATACAATGTAACACTATCAGATCTAAATATAATTGCCCAAAAGTTAGTTTCTTGGAACTTGTAAAAAATGTTAAATCACATTGACAGATATGTCTAGTAATATTTTGTCCAGTAGGGTAAGTTTGTTTTAAACAGTTACACAGGTTTTCTGAATCTTTTATTTCATAAACTAATTGTGTATATCATTAATTTCTTGACATTGACTAGACCCTAATAGGCCTCGTAGATGTGTATATATTAAAAAGTCTCCACCCACTCCACGCTTGTAATGTCTTAGCAGGCCTCAAAACTGTACATACATGAAGAAGTCTCTACTCAGGGATTCAGCTTTGCTAGATCTTGTAACTATCATATTTATTTATTTTCTTGAGAGATCAAGGTTTGAAATTACATTTTTCAGAATTAGTTCGGTATTTGTTATCCTAGAGAGGTAGGGTTGGTACTATTACAAGCATAATTGATATCTGCAAATTTCTATCTAATTTAGTGTGTACAGTACAACCTCGTTTATCCGGACTAATTGGGACCGGAAGTGATCCGGTTAATCAAAAATCCGGATAATCCGAAATTATAGAAAGATAAATAAAACAAAATATAAAATGATAACTTACCATTTATAAGTCATGAAAAAACACAATATTTACACAGTCATTCAATTTACACAATACACGAAATTACACAATGTACTGTAAATGACGAAAAACATTTTATTTACACACCTGAAATATTTACACATGCTTTTAATTTACACACGGTTTAGTTGTTATTTACTAAAAAGTCATTTATCTTCCTCTGTTTTAATTTGGTGTGACGTTTCAATGCGGCCATGTCTATACGATTCAATGCGTCTAACTTTTGGGCCATTGTAAGCACATTACGTTTTCGTTTCGTCGCCATTTTCACACACAAACGCTAACACACGAATATAAATAAATATCAGTAACAACGCCCACCTCTAAATACTATGCCGATTCTCATTCACGTCCTCGATACTCCCGACTGGGGATGTGATGTGCCAACTGGCAAAAAAAAGAACGTTGGTTCCCAAAGCTGGCGGCACCGCTTTAAGATGTGACAAAATGTTCACATTTACTGATTTACACCCTTGAGTCTTAGCAACCGGACAACAATAAAGTTGTAAAAATGACATGATGGTTTATGATGCGTTGTAAACATGCACCTGGTTTGTATTTATTTCATACTGTCATGCCGCATCGGGGTAGGGGGATGGTGACGCAGAGGTCATTGCTCCTCCACTTTCTCTTCCCAGTGCATCAACAACCCGCCCTAATACCTCGAGGCGACACTGTAGTGTTGAGGAAATCACGTTTTTATCAACATTAATGTAATAGCAGATATTTCTTGTTGAAACTCCATATTCAAGGATAAAATAAAGCAAGAGCTTAAAGTTTCAAAATATTATCCAAAATACAGTACAGTAATTATTAAAATATTTTGAAACTTTAAGCTTTTGCTTTATAATATCCTTGATTAAATTTTTTATTTTTTGTTCCGGATCGATCCGGATAATCCGGACACCTGGTTGAATGAGGTCCGGATAAACGAGGTAGTACTGTAGTAACATCTGCCATTTTGACGTTTTCAATTTAATTTTTCTGAATTTCAAAAGGATTTTATATTAGCACACTATAGTTGTCCCCTTTAACAAATTTCATGTTATCTAAATTTTTGTTGTTGCTATCATGGTTACGTACAGACTTCACTTTTTTGGTTTCCTAAGGTCATGAAACATAGAGATCAGTAAAAAAAAAAAAAAAAGTTGACATATTTTCAATTACCAAACTAACCCAATACTTCATATACTAGGCAAGTAGAATAAATATATATGATTTTCTTACATAATATTTAGAAACATTTCAAGTTTCATATCCTACCTTAAAAAAATCAAAATAAACTATCGACCATCATTCATACATTGTAATAATCTGCTTTCATCCATGTATTTGAATATTCTCATGCATGACATTTTTAATTCTGAATCTTTATAGAATAATACACACAACTCCTCATGGAAAAAATCCAATGGTGTTAAGTCAGGTAATTAAAGAATAGGACTAGCCTTCTATCCATTGGTCTCGAAAACCGTTATTGAAGGTGTGATATTATTACTGATTTTTATAATTATTTTGGTTACCTTTTTTAATATTTTTTTTTTTTAAATCATAGATTTAAAAATTGATTATAATGTTTCACAATCTACTATCTGAAAATTCTGATTTTTAAAGTTACTGGATAATTTATTTTTATTGCCAAGAGAGCAAAGATTCACTGTCCTGGATAGGACTCTCAGCTATGGCTTAAAGCTGAATCCAGTTCCAAGTTTTTCCATGAAGAGCTCCAAATAATGTTGTGCTGTTTTCCTATCTGGCCTCCACTCCAAAGAGTGCCTATGGATTCAAATTATTTCCTGTACAGGACTGGGCACTAAAAAACTATGTGTTTGACCCGTCTTCACAGCTGCACCACATACAAAGTCTGGGGTGAGTAACCCCTTTGCAGATCAATCCTGTTCAGTCCAAGGGCCTCCTCTGTGTGCTTAACGAACCTTTGAGTATCCTCTTAAACTGTATATTACCCTTCATTCTCTCCTTAAGCTTCTGGTGTTTTTCAAAATCCATTAGGAGACACACCTGCGTGCTAATATACAATATACTCAGGAGTCAGGTCCTGCGCCAACGAAGGGGTATTCTGTTTCTTTTTTTTTTGGCACAACCGTCTGCCTCTTCATTTCCTCAATATCCTAATGACCTGGAACCAACAACAGATTTACTTTTTTTGGTTTTTGGCAGGGTTTTCGATCCAGCACCATTTTTAGAATATCTATCTGAAAAATGACACTGCTTTTGGTATGTTTACTGGCCTAATGATAACGCTAAATTTCTGCTCTATATAGGATGCTATTTTAGCATCCCCCCAAGATAACATTATCTAATAGAGGCAGGCTTAACAACATCTCTATGGCAGCAGTCAAGAGTTTCATTTATAGCACCCAAAGTACACAGGGTGCCATACCTTGCACTTTAGACAGGTACTCTATTGCATTTTTGGGTACCATACATTGGTCTTAACAATGCTGGTATATATCTAGTTCATCATCTGAGGGATCCCTAAGTGCTCCTTAAAGCTCACATCAGCTGTCAGCAGTGAAATTTGAGAACAGTTAATAATACTTGTCATACGGCTATTCCAGGTCAACCTATCATCCAACCTTATTCCTAGGTACTTGAATTGTCTGGTCACTTTGATCCACTCACCAAAGAGGACTGGTCCTTCAGTACACTCCACAGTTCTATGTTTGGTAAATGGCACCTTGGCAGTTTTTAGAGGATCATCCGAAAGTCCTTACTTACACCACCCTTCTATTATTACTTCTGTCTGCATAACATTCAAGAAGGTACCCAGTTGTTTGCCTCTGATTAGTATAAATCATCAGCTTACCCTTGAGCTTACATATCTTCCTTATTTAGAATCATAAGAAGGTCATCTGCTACTAGGTTCCCCAAAACTGGCAAAATATCACCCTCTTTGTGTTGCAACCTTACCCATAACTCCACACAAGGTAGTCTGTGCTTACCTGCTGGTTAGCATATTATTTACCCATCTTAAAATAATTTGTTCAGCACCTCTGAATATGAGCTTTAACACTATCGAACAAGGGTAGTCCTTCCAGAACCTTATCTCTTATATGTCTATTTAGAATGTTCTTCATTGTCTTAAGCTAGCTCCTTTGACATTACTTTAGGTAGCTGCTATGCATCCACTAAGCAACTGGATGGTATCTGATGATTAGTCTACCTCGGATCACAATTATATCTTCTTTTGTATAACATCGAGCTACTTAAAAAAAGACTTATACTAGGAATACTGACTAGGGGCAAGTTCTGTGAGAAATAAAGTCAGACATTGAATCACTAGGTTGGATCTAGGACATAAGATGATTAACTTTTTGAATAAAGCCATCCAATGAGTCATCAAAAGGCCTGTCCTGAGATTACAAAAAAGATTTAAAAAAGTGCCTATTGGTGGAATCGTAAACTAGAGACCCTGAGAAAAATATTCGCAAATTGTACAATTTATGTAAACATATGGGAAGGTATAGGATCGATACTCAAAGGCACGCATGGAGTATAACAAAACAGTAAAGAGAGCAAAAAGGACTCTAGGGGAAAATTCTGCTGGGAAATCCATCAGTTGTCTGGCTATGGAAAACTCCAAAAGTTTGGGCTCACCAGCCGATGAATGTCATGAGTATTATTATACTCAAGGAAGATTGTACTCGTACGGACAGTCCGGAAGAGATGTTGCAGATTTTACTCAGTGTACACTTTCCGTGTTCCCATATGATGCAGAGTACAGCTCAGAACAAGACTAAAGTAGAGAGGCAAAGCCATTGAATCTCTCAAGAAGTCTGGAGTTGTGCCAATCTCCAGGGATTGATGGCACTTTCTTGCTCTTTGCAAGTTGCAGATCCGGGTTTCCCAAGCTGCTACACATGTTTAGGTTGACTTTAGTGACTGGGGTAGTTCAAACTTTCTGGAAAACTTTAAAGGTGGTGTTTATTCCCAAACCAGGAAGACTATCTTACGAAGTTGGAAATGCTTATAAATTTCTAGGTTTTACTGATATATAATTATTTTCTTACTTTAATAGGACACCATTTGTGTGTATAAAAATTAATATACAACAGGATATCAAAACCTAATACAGTAAGAGAAATATCCATACTAACTCACTCAAAAGAAACCATGGAAGCCCTGGATATGGCAAGACCAAGGGCTTACTCTTTTCACATCAAGGAACTGTGGACACTGCTGTTATGTTTAAAAATACATAATAATCCAGTAGATACTGGCACACTATAGAATGCCCAGTAACAAGAAGGGAGAGCCTGACTTGTATTGAAATATTTCAAGAGCCCCACGACTACCTTCACAGCGAAGGTCAGAATTAGACACTACACGACAAAGTACTATCTCTACCGTTGTCTTGATCTTGGAAAACTGTCGCAAAGAAAAAGAAACACTGGAAAACATCCTGCTCTGGTGTACCTCACACAGCATAGCCATAGAGAACCTGAAGACCTTGGTTAGCGAGAGTGGTGGTTTAGAGAACATCCTAAGAATAAAACACTAGTAGCTTGGGTACTAGCTACTGTTGCGGCAAATATTGGACTATCAATATCAGGGCTGGTAACAGTTTATGGGGTAAAAAAAAGTGAAAAAAATGACTAAATTTTATAAAAAAGTGAAAAAAAAGTGACTAATTTTTTTAAAGTGAGTATGTGATTAAATTAAATTTGCTTAGAACTATAAAGTAATAAAAAATGAAGACTGTTATATATTTAATTAAGTAGAAGGGTATAAATATACAGGAAAATAATGTCTACAAATTACCCAATTTCAATAAACAAAACAAAGAAAAAAATCGTCCTCAACCGCCCCTTATTTTTTCTCTGTTTTGTTCATTTTTTTATAATTTATTTACTAAACGAATTACAGCATAAAAATTCAAATAAAGACCACTAATAAAGCATACATGTAAAATGTAAACAAAAACAAAGTATTTGGTAATAATAGGAGTTAACAAATTGTTATCAAATTTAGTAAAAACAATTACTTTTTCTTGAAAAAGTCTGAAATTAGGCTTGTTTTTCGTTTTTCTAAATTAACTTGTAAATTCTGAACACTGCGTCTTTTCTCTGTTGCCGCTTCCTGTACTTTAGTGACACCTTCCAGCATAGCTTGTGCCAAAAATGCATTACTAAAATCCTTTTCTTTCAAAGCTTTCTTTAATCTTTCATTTGCTTCAAACAGTAGTTTGGCTGCACTTTCACTTTGCTCCTCTTCTTCTTTTCGTAATTTTTTTAACTTTTCTTCGTCATCAGCAATGTTTTTCCTTTTTTTGTCAAGATGTTTCTTATTTTCTTCTTCAGCTATTTTCCTGTCTTGTTCAGCCTTCTCAGCTTCATCTTTAAGTCGTTTCTTTTCTCTTTCTCTCTCCAAGAAGGTATTATATTCTTTATAAGCCATACGTCCCATGGAAAGGAGCTCTTCAGTTATAGGAATAAGGTAAGGTTTATTATCAAACTTTTTAAGGGCACTTTTAACAGTGATTAAAGCATTTAAGGTTCTTTCAGACATTGATGCTCTATCGTTTGTAAGAGTCCTGCCTGAAGTCGAAAATCCTCTTTCCACATCAGCATTTCCATGTGACAAGGATAATGAAGCTTTGATAACTTTTTCAACTGTTGGAAATCTAGCACTCTTTCCAGTGGAATCAGATTTGATAAAAAACTGAGACCAATAAAGATCAATGGATTTTTCTTTGGATTTTGGTTCATCTTTTTCTAATTGAAGAAGTTTCCACTCATCCACAAGAATATCTGTTTGGACTTGCCATGGCATGGCCCTAGCAATTTCAACTATACTTTGACAACTCTCTTTGGACAGCCTTTCATTGGGATCTAAACATGACAATCTCTTTAGAAAAGGATTTGTAACAGATGATTTGTTCACAATATGCTTAATAGCTACAGAAAAATGTTTTTGAACTTGATGGCAGAAAAAAGTCCTATCTTTCTCGCCAACAGTTTTCAAGTTTGTTGATATTTCATCCGAAAATGTGAGATCTTTTAAAGGAAGTAGATTTTCAGTATTAAAAAAATCATCATTAATATTTCCAAGATCAAGATCTTTGAGAACTTCTAATTTGCAAATCCTCCCTAACATTTTCATGACTAACTCCGACAGCATATAATGTAACAGATGAATTAGCGGTTCTTCTTTTTGGAAGAAGCCTGTGATGCTAGTAAAGATTTGAGAACTAGATATAACAAAATGAAGTTCTGATTTCATTGTAGATTTCTTGAGCAGCCTTACAATTTTTAGATACCCGGGCCTTTTCATTAAATTTGGCCTATGCTTTGGCACATATGTTAAAAAATACTTCTCTGTAGCTTTCCATTGTTCTAAAAGTCTTTCAGCACTGCTCTGTATAGTAAGCCACCGACTTGGACAATGTTTTATAAACTTATGGTTTACAGTGCCAGTTTGTCTTTGAATTTCACTGTAATCTTCCCATCTGGCCGGCCATTTATGGAAGAAATTATGAACATCAAAAATAAGTTCCGAAGCATCTTCACCAAGTTCCTCTAAACCTTTGAGAAAAGCATTGTGGATGGTATGAATATCGCAGAATCCTAAATTTAAAAGTCCTTTTTTTCTAACTAAGAGTACTTGTTCGTTAAATATTCTTTTTACTGATTTGTTCACGTTTGGGCTATCTGATTCTAACATAAGAATGTTTTTTGCCGGAACTGATGCATTGTTAAGAGCACTATTGAGTTTTTCCACAAGAATAGGAGCTGTGGCAGTGCCTAGAAAAAAAGTCTCTAAATGATTATATACAATCCGATTCTGACTTGGAGACCAGTACCTAACACCTACTTGTAATTCCTTTTTCCCTGCAGCATTTGTAGTTTCGTCAAACAAAAGAGTAACATATGACTCTTCTATGTCTTTCATGATTATTTTTTTAAAATAGGGTGCAAGTGCATCTGTAATTAAATAGTGAGCTTTATTACGTCCTAAACTAAAGTCTTGAGGAACTGCATCTCCAAACATCACCTACAAAAAAACAAATACAAAAAAATTTAATAAAATTTACAGAATTTAAAAGTAAAAATACAAATAACTTAGCATAAACGAAAGTCATTATAGTACATTATTATGTATTATTGTATTTAATACTTACTGACACTAATCAAATTTGTATTATAAATTATTTTACCATGCATTTTTAATACTATCGTATTGCTTTAACGTTTTTATGGTTATGAGCAAAGAACTTACCAGAAAAGTTTCACAAAGTTCACTGCAAGAGGCAAAACTATAGTCTGCGGCAACACACTTCATACACCACATTATTTCTGCTGCAGTAGTTTTATCTCGAACATTATATAAATTGACAGTTTTAGTAAACAAAGGCAATGGTGTCAGTTTTTCTTCCTCATGATTTGAATCTTCTACACTTGAATTAGTTGGAAGTGGTACGTTCACTGACAACAATCTAAGTTGATTTGTGTTTAACTTTACTTTGCACTGATTAATATGAATTGTTTTATTAGAATGTTGAATGATGGCCTGAAAGCCATTTGAACTTATATTGATAATTTTATCACAGATTTTACACAAAAGTTCACTGTTTGAATGTTTTTTCCCCCAATCACTTATTTTGTACCCTTGGGGATCATTTTTATCCAACCATAAGTTCTGAAACTTGCACCTTCCCATAGTTTTATACACTTTATTGCACAGTTTATTTAATAATTAGAAGTGAAACCTGAAACCATTGAAAACAACCTGTAATTTTGTAAACAAAATACTTTCAAATATGCACAAAAAAATATGTAGTACTGTAGGCGAATAGTACATAAGGTATACAATAATTCAATGAATTATTGTATATCTGAAATACTACGCAGTTGTCTGCTGCATCAACCTGAAAAAAAAATGCTTACAACAATCTGGGTTAGAACAGATTGGAGCATGAAGTACCCCTCAGTTTGGGAAAATTTTGTTCCACCTTCATTGGGGTAGAACATAAAAGAATCTAAGTAATAAAAAAAAAACAATTAAAACTCATTTTTTTTCTAAATTAGTAAAAAAAGTGAAGAAAAGTGAATAATTTTGTAAAAAGTGACTTTAAATGACTATATCCAAAAAAGTGGAAAAAAAGTGAAAAAAGTGAACTGTTACCAGCCCTGAATATCACTTAATCTCTTGAAATCTATTTGAATAAGGAAGAATGTCTTCCTTTAATTTAAAAAAAAACTAAAGCATAACCACATATATGTATAAAAATTAATTAAGACTAAAAAACAACAACAAAATTTATATATAGAATTCTTTCTCGCATGCTCTGAAACATATCGCAGGACATAAGCCTAAATACAATATGCTTGGTATTATACAATTTCTTTTCCACTAGACTTTTCTGTTATGAATTTTCTTTTTTTGAACAAACTACATAATTTCTTTGTCCATAACACACACTCCTTCAAATTTCGACAATTTTTGAAGTTGTGTTCTCTAAACTTTCGCAATTTTTTATTTCGAGAACTGTATCATTTTATAAAAACAGAAATTTTAGCTAAAAATGTGGTCATTCATAGATAACTATTATTTACTTTATTAGATAAAATTAGAAATTTTTTGTACTCATGAATGCCAGTTTTCAAAATATGATTTATTTTTAATAACACCTTTAATCTAACATAACTTCGTCCTGCTGAATTGTGATGACAAATTCCAAGTGAAATATGAAGTCACAAGATATTATTTTGAAGCCTTCATTCATAGTAAAACCTTTATAAATAAGGATGTTCTTAAACTGAATTGAAAGTATTAATTATTATAGAAACAGTAATAACAAAATTTGATTGAAATCGTACCCAGTACAATGTTGGTAATAATACAATGACTGGAGCAATTGAACTAGGTGGCACACTGTGATTGGGAGGTTTGATGAACCTAAGCCGTTCATGGGTATTGAAATAAGTGGAGAGAAGAAGTCTAGTCGGATCATTAATGAAAGAATTGGTGGTTTTAAGAATACCTGCTCTTCAGTTGCTAATTCACTGACAAATTATTTTTCAATAAATAAACAGATCTTGAATATTGACAAAAGTGATTTCAGATGTAAAGTTTACAATTTTTTTTTTTTTTAGATTTGGGGTTGATAGACATTTAACTGGGATGGACCATGTGGACATGGTTTGAAAATAATATATACAATGGTGTTAAATTCCCTTTTTTATCCCATGATGTTAAAATTTGGGAAGAGCACCTTTCGTACATATGAATAGAATTCTGGTGCTACAGACCACTTTCTTGCTATATGCTAATACAGTAATTTTTCTTACAGTAAAACCTCATTAATTTTTCAAATTCATGTCTATGATACAAAAGGAATGTACGATTTTTACAGGACAATGAAATGGTGAACCTGAAAATAATAGATAGATAAACTTTAATAGAAGGGGTATTGTTTAAAAGGTTCCCTGTCCATTGAGCAACCCTTTGTTGAGTCACAAAGGGTTGCTCAATGGACTTAAAGCTGTCTGTATTCTACGAGTGAAGTTTAAGTTTTTTTTATTGATATATAATTGGTTTAATTAACTATCTTTTTAATTTCATTTGCTCTATATTAAGTTTTTAAATAGCTATTACAGTAGAACCCCTCTTAACCGGTCTAGTCGGGACTGACACCCGGGCCGGTTGCCCGTTTGGCCGGTTAATCAGAGGTTCCCCTGAAAAATCGGTTTTCATTGAAAGAAAGCTTATTTAATCAGGTTGCGCTAAGAATTATGCAATTAATATGTTATTGCAACTCATTTTATTGTACATAAATGTATCTTATATATTATGTTATGTATATTATACATCAAACATGAAAAAATTAAACACTACAAAGCTCGTTTACAGATTCCCCTCTGTCAAGTCTTTTGACACATTTAACCGCGTCTCAAACGAAACCAACACGCTTCCGTGGTTTTCGTAACTCACTCATTTTTATTTACTGTAATATACCCGTCAAAGACATGAAGAAAACTGAAAAGAAATGTTATATTTTTCATAATATATACTAAAATGATTCGTGGAAAAAAAGCGGCTCATCAAACGTTTTTGTGGGAGTATGTCTGCTATACCGACGGGTGCCAATGCCGCGGTGTTTTTACGGCGCCGACAAAGGGATACCGCTATCGACAAAGTCGTTTGATATCGCCGCCGCGGTGTTTTTACGCCGCCGACAATGGGATACCGCTATCCACAAAGTCCTTTGATATCGCCGCCGCTTTGGTGTTTCAATTACAATTTATTTTCGGAAACTCTCATCCAACTAGCACACTACGATATAGGCCGGTTAATCCGAGGACCGGTTAATCCGAGGCTGGTTAACAGAGGTTCTACTGTATGTAATGTCCATTGTAATATAACTATTAAGTTCGATGTTTCTTCTACAACTGTAATTTGTCTACAATAAATAAAATATCTATACAATCCATTTTGAATGGCATTGAAGTGTCCTTGTGACTGTGAAGGAAAACAAAATGGTTAAATTCAAATGAAATAAATAAAACATATTTCTACAAATTTATTATATTTTAGTTTTCCATCCATATATTTAATAACATATTATTTAATAATTATAAAACCCAATAATTTTTGCATGTACTTAAATAATATAATTAATCTTATTTACAGCAACCCCCCCTCCCCATTTATTCTTTGATCATTTCTAAACTACTACTATCACTGCCATTGTTCGCCGTACCCTCAGAACCCGAGCCTATAGCATCTTCCTCCAACTCCTTGCTTCTTTCGGCTTCCTTAAGGCTTTCATTTAACTGCCATGAAGGAATGGAAGGAGGTCCTACAGGTAAGGTTGTTACTGGTGTAGCTGGAAATTGACTCCTGCAAATATTAAATTACACATTATTAATAACAACAAATTTAATTTGAATATATCTTGTCACACAACTGACACATTATCAAGATAAGGTGTAGGATTTATTGATAAGAAACAGGTTCAAAACAGCCATCATTTTTTAATTTGTTAACCTGTATTACTGTTACTTATCGCATAGGAATTACAGAGCAAGTTTGGTAATTGTGAAAAATGTCAACCTCCGTTTTTTGACTATTTCACAGCCTTAGGAAGTAAACAAAATAATTTTTGACATGCTATCTGTCCGTAGTTTGTACGGAAGCATGATAGCGGCCATAAAAATTAAAGATAGGAAAATGAAATTTGGCATAGTATACTCATATAGAACTCTCCCAAAATCCATAAAAATTGAATTGATAATGTAAAAATGGTGGCCATGAAACAGTTTTTTGTTTATTTTTGGTGTGTTATTCAATTTATAACACACTAAAATGTATACAAATTCGTAGATTTCAATTCTGGATGTAACGACACCAACCCACCTCTTTACAACAACAAATACCAAAATTTTATTATAGTCAGAAATATCATTTTGAAACCTGTCCTTCCAAGAAAATGTGATAATTAATATAAATACAAAATCTGGTAAAGCTAAGTCACTGACACGACCATAGCAAGTGGAGGCTCCTTCACATACGTACAGTTTCGAGGCCTTTTTGGTACTTGTGTACAATGAGTAGAAATTTTAATAAATACACTTCTACAAGGCCTGTTAGGGCCTAGCCGACACCAAGAAAAACAATAAACAATAACGAGGTTCAGATAAACCTGTGTATCAACGGTTTTAAACAAATTTATCTACCAATACAATTTAACATTTCCTACAATGCTCAAGAAGTCAATTTTTTGACAATACATTTTTAGAGGATCTGCTTGTATTACATTGTATGATGGGGCTGGGTAAGTACTATATCAAATTCTTTCACATATACATAGCATAGAAAAAGTTATATGAGTAAAAATACCGATGTTGATTTTTGTCGTCTCTACAGTTCAAACAAGTGTAGTGATTTCTATCAAATATAAACATATTTGGTTATATCTCAAGGCAGTAGCTTTTTATTTTTACGTAACTACTAAAAAGTACTTTCGTGTGTCCCAATTTTTATTGGTTCAATTATTTTGATTAAATTCTGCTCAAATGTAGCTCTGAAGAGTCTTGACAATATATCTACAGCAAAGGGTCTTAGCAACATCTCATAAAAAATACCAAGGTTAAAATTGAAAATAATTTAACCAAAATACAAATATTTTAAAAACCGAAAATCTACTTATTGGAGACAACATCCTGGATACAGGCACAAAACAAAAGAGTTAAGCAACTCACAATGATTAGTATGGAAGAATTAAGGTTGATAATGAAACTGCAATCACAAAATGAAATAAAGCACACATTTGTACACTAACAGAGGAGTAGTATATCTCAGTTGACAAAGCACACTCTTATCTGGCAGCAGTTATGGACTAGTGAACTGTTAAAAAGTCAAGCATAGTTAATGGTTTCGGCGTGCTACCTATTCCCCTCTCTACACAAATCTAATGGACGTAAAGAAAAGATGTTAATAAACATCAACTACAATAAACACTTAACATTTCATTTCATTGAATTACCCTCTCCCGCTTGTATTAAAAACCAGTGCAGTACTTGTTACTACAATTACTTGTTTTATAAACTTCTGTGTTGAACTGTTCTACATAACTACCAACATATGTTTGTAAAGAGGGTATCTTGGGCTATACACTGATGTATAATTAAATTTATTATGATCCATTCTAGCAGTTTGAATGGTTGATTTATTGTAAAACAATAACTCACATTTGTGGTTTTTATATGTATTAAATTTAGCCAAAATTAAATTAGTCCTAAAGTTTCCAACATGCAGGCTGTTGTCTACTGTTTTATGTCAATACTACATTTATTAGTTTGGTCTGTTAGTAAATCAAAAAATTCTCTTTTATTAATAGTACATAAAAAAAAATCTATTGTGAACAAACTGGTAAATCATGCTTTACACCATAATCTAATTAAAATAAATTAGGTCTAGCACAGTTAATATTTATGTTCGCTTGAATGACATAATCAGTCAGTGATTCAAGGTTACTGCCCACTGCCTACCACTGTCAACACAATCACCTTCATCCTACATCACTAAACACATTACTTATCCTTGAACTCTCATTTTCCACCATTCACATCAATATAAATGTGAGAGGGGGAGAGAGGGAGAGGGAGGGGAGGCGATGTAAGGGAAGAGAGAAAAGGAGAGAGGGGGAGGGAGGGAGAGGGAGAGAGTTAATTGACCCTATGCTGAATTGAAGGCAAAATTGTCTGAGTTGTGCCTTCTGGATATTTATAAAATTACTAACCCAAAGAAATAGAAGCATTGAACAATTGTACTCTAAAACGGCAACATTATTTGGAAGCACCAACTTATATTCTTTGATGTAACACATTAAATCGAGAGGTGATTCCTGCCTAACTGATGAACACTTGGAGGGAAACTTGCGAATTGATGTGTCCAACATTGAACCTGATATAGACAGACTTGTGAAAAACAGAGTGAAGTTTCTTTTCATTATACCTAATAAAAATAAAGTAGTTTTAGGAGAAGGAAAAAAAATATAGGTATGTGGTTGGCGAAGTGGTAAGTCGCCTTGCGGCCCGCTATGCTCATTTAAAAATTTAAGTAGCCTTCAAGTATTAAAAGGTTATACACTGATGCATTAATGTACGTTGGCAATGTATTTACATACCTGTTCAGAAGCAGCCCTTTCAATGAAGCTACTTCAGATTTGATTTCTTGAATACGTGTCACAAGAACACCATCGGTTATTTCAGTTGTCCGTTGTTCTGCAAGGGTGTCCAAAGCATTATGTACAGTTTGCATCCCCGTTTTCAAATCCGTCACACATGATTCTACTGTACTTTCCAACTCTGCAAGTGAAGTTTCTATAGGTTTTTTTTTTGGTTTGGAATTACCAAAGAAATATGGGTAAATATAATGCTGAAAGTAATAATAAATACAAGTTGATCACATCAAGATATAAATATAAATAATTTTAACATATCACTCAATGCAAAAATCCTGCTAATGCAGAAAATACTATCACAGACTCAAATTCTTTAGCTGGAATTATACATTACTTTATCTAGTCTTAGGTTCGATCATTTTGCTTTCCATTTTTGACCAAGTCTTGTTATCTTTTTATACACCGATACTTTTTCCATTTTTATATCCTAATTTTATTCTTTTCTTTTTTAATGATTATATGATGAAACATAAGTTGAAATTGATGGAACAGGGATTTGGAAACCCAGAACCAGTATGTGAGATTTGCAAGTTAGCAGGGTGCCACAAATTGTTAGCCAGCGACTGATTGCACAATAGTTTGAGAGGTGATTATGGATTGGAACAAAATTGCAACCAATAAAGCTTGAAATAATTTCTTGAAACAAGCATCCGATGCTGCAATGTCCATAATTAGCTGTCACAGTTCCAACATTTATTTATTGCTCAAAATGTGTTTAAGCCTTCTCTCTTCCTCAACCAGGGTTTTAAATGTTGTTAATTAGTATCAACAACTAAAAGTGAAACTAGAAGCTGTAAGTAATGATTATAGAGCTTGTGGGTTATTTGGTGACCTCTCACAGTATTTAGACTTAACCAACCAAGTGGGGCTCTGGCCGGGTGGACCATCCTTTTACTAGCTACTCAAGGGAAAACATGGAGAGACAAATGAAAAATAACATGGTTGTGCAGGATCTAACTGCAACTCAATGGTGCATGCTCTCCGTGATGACTATCAGCATGAGGGGGGGGGGTCCTCCACTTTGTCTAGATTTCCTCGACAATGAGGAGATAATAAAATAATAAACGAGAAATTTTAAAGAGGCCATTTAGAAGAGGAAACCAACAGAGGGGAAGAAAGGTCAGACAGGCCTCAGAAAGATAACTTGATCCCGCCACTAGGACAACCTGGATGGTCTACTGAGAAGAGGCGTGCGTGGAGGTCATCAACTTTAAGATGGTATGGGCTTGCCTAGGGAAAATCAAAGACCTTTAGAAACATAACAAGAAGAGCTGACAGGGTTTCTATCAGGACACTGTAGACTTATTGTGCCAAGAGGTGGAGGAGACCTAACATAATGTATTAGTCAAATGAGGTGCAGTAATGCACAAAAGGGCTAGATGATTAGGAAAGTACCAGATTGATGTAGGTACTCTTGACCTCCTTCATATACTGCGCTTCCTAAAGTTGTTGAGGCTGTAGAGGCTTATATAGATAAGAGTTCCCTGTCTCAAAAGTAGGAGGACATAATAGATCTTTAGACGTCAAACTACATTTCACCCCACATACAACTTGTTGAAAAACGTCCATTTCAATTAATTTTAAAAAACATAAATTTCTATAAGCCTAATATAAATATCATTTGCAGCATGTATGTGTCATAAGGATGCTTAACCCTCTAGTTGTGCTTTGTTATCAAAGGGAAGTGGTTTCAAAATGTCCTTTGACAAAACTTTGTCGAAAAGACCATAGATTTTTTACATTCAAGATTTCGCCCACTAAAAATTGTCCTATCACAATAAATTAGGGTACCAATGTAAAGCTAATGTTTTAAATTTTCATATTCATATAACCAAACGTCCATAAAATACAATACATTGCTAAAGTTAATGTGTCTTGCCGCTAGTGCATAAACGTTAGGATTTCTAGAAGACTATTTTTGTCTATTTTTCTCAAGTCCACAATTCTGACCAAACAACTCCAGACTGACGGTCTCTTAAAATAATTTTCTTCCTCTTTCATTTTATACTTTCCAAATTATCGTCACTTATAGTTTGTCGATACAGACATTCTGTTAGACTATAAAGGCGATGAAACTCAAAGTGGTGCTTTGACAAAACTTTGTTGATAACAAGAGGTCAAATATTGATTAGTAATATTTCAAGTTTGGTAATAATTCTTATATGGTTGGAAATTTCCTTCACTTTGTCCTACTTAGCCATTTTGTGTGATTTTCTAACAAAAATTTTGTAAATTGAGATATATTTTTATACACTTTATTCACACCTACATTACAAACTTTTGTATATAGATGATATATTACAAGATATGGTATATACAAGTTGGATTTTAAATAAAATAATTGGTTTAAAAAAAAAAAATTGTAAATTTGCAGAAATAATGGCCTGCCATTCTAGGAAATCTTACACACCAGTTCTAGGGTTAAATGTTACTATGTTTTTTATAAAACTACCAGCCACACTTATAACACTGACTCTCTACATATTATAAAAAGATCAATTTTGATTATTTGAACTAAATACAATGTAAAACAATTTTATGTGCACTGTAATAAACATAATTTTCAACTACCTTCCAAACCCAGTAAATAGCATAAAACATGCCTCCTAATGCTGTAATAGTACTAGCCACATTTTGAATCCAATGCCATGTCGATCTTGGTCGAGGTTGCCAAAGTTGTGTATTTGGAGGTAAATTCAATGCTACATGACGACTGAATTGAGACTCCTGAAACAAATACAGAGTAAGTCAAAAGTCACTATCTAGTGCACAGCTTAACGAGAAAAAAAAAGTACAAATTGAATAATTATGAACTTCATTGAAACTATAAGATTATTTTATAAAAATTGTTTTACTTCTGTATTGATTCAAGAAGCATTCAAATACAAAACAAGAATTTTCTTTTAGAGAGTTCAAGGTAAAATCATAACTCATTGGACAAATAAATGGGTTTAAACTTGTAATTAGTTGTGTTAATTCCTCTTTCCATTCTTGTCCTTTTAATCAACATGTCAGAGTAGGAAGTATGCAATACTCCTTAAAGAAGAGCACCCATTAAATGATATACAAATAGGTCTAAAACAAGAGAGGGAACTAGGGGTGGACCCAGTACCCAAATGCGGCAAATGTCAGCCGTGGTAATTCGATTTGACCAGATGTTTAAACCGCTTAAGGTTCCGGAAGGAGGGTTTGGAAAAACATGCTAGGACTTAATCATTAAACATATTGGGACGTTAATTAACGCTTAGTCTCAACCCAACTAATCACTATGTTCACAGCCAGCTTATGATGAGATACAATTTACTAATTAAACTAACTTATTAATTATTATAATTACTTAACTTATCGGTTACAACTTACGGTTAGGGACAGGCGTGATGGGAGAATTATGTTAACCCTTTTACATCATAATAATCCTTACTCAATTTAGTCGGATGACCTACTAATGACTACGTAACACCCGGGGGTCGATCAGACCCCAAAATTAGTGGTTTAGGCAGTCATTTAGGTTTATTACCAAAAGGTTAAGAAACAACGTGAAACGCACATCCGCTCCTTCGGCGCACTGGTGAATGACTGTGTTTCATCTTGACTATGATGCGCGCGCATCGCATATCTTATGCCGTGATCTTAAATACGGTGATCCTCGAATACCCGTGGAATCACCACACAAACATCTATTAGGACAGAAGAATAAAACTTTATTTTTCTCAAATAAAGAATTTGTGTCTACACAATACAGTAATGTGTGAATTGTATTTTCTAATTAACATATGGATACTAAGTAGTAGAAAACACTACATTTATTGATGACAAGGATGACTATAAATATGTGGCCCAGCCAAGGAGCCCACCAAATAAAAACTATAATGAGAATAAATTGGGATGTAACGGTAAGGGATTCTAAATAATAAAAATATTAATTGGCACTTGCGATTTTGTTGAGCAGTGCAAGATCATGTAGAAGGTGGGGGGGGGGAGACGAGGAGTGGAGGGCTTGAACCAGCGAGCTGGAAGAGAGTCTGTTCAGAGAAAGAAGGTTGAACGGCAGACCGCTACGGGACGGGTCGAGGTCACTCCATTATTGGCCACGTGCTATCTAAATTAATCGGTATGATTTTCGGCCACTTTTAAGGCCTTTATCTAGCCGTTATGTCTTTTTTATAAATTATAGTTATTACTGTATTATTCTAATACGGCGCTAAAATAAAAGATAACATTAAATTTAACTTGCGTTGCGTGCATTCATTTAGCGTACTAACCTGAGTCCTTGGCCCATCCTGACAAGATTCGGCTAAAGTGTACGCGGCCTCCAGCCAGCCGGAGCTTCCAGCTGGTCAAAAGCAGTGGGGACGGTCACAAATAGTTGAATAAATAACTGAATCAATTATTTGCACAAGTTGAACCTATTTTTTAACATTAATAATCTCCATTATAGGTTGGGTTGAAGATATAAACACGTATTTAATACCTTTAAAACATTATATTGAAGTAAGTGCAATTGAAGATAAGTTAGACAAAAAGTGTCAGTTTCTTCTCACGTTTTTAGGAGCTATAATAGTTAGCATTTTGCAAGACTTAGTTGTGCCTGAAGTCGTAGATAGCAAGTTGAAGTTATATGATTTTCTTGTTAAATCCTTACTGATCATTTCAAACCTTTAGTTGTTGAAAGATATAAAATTAATAGTAGAATTCAAGTTATTAATGAATTCATTACAGATTATGTAATTGTAATAAACACTTAGATTCTATTTACAAATTTTGAAATTTTCATAAAGAGAAGCTCTCACAAATGCGATTCACATTTCAGAAATGAGACTATTGGTTTAAGTAAAGGAAATGAATGTTTGTAATTTATCTATCAGAGTGTCAATTACATTTCCTAATTTAGTGATGGATATATCGTGTTTAATAATAATTTTAAAATTAAATTTAAGATCTATATAAAAATCAATCAAATATCCGGCCTCTTCTGAAACAAAATTGACATCATTCAATATGATAGGCAATCATCTATATATCATAAAATTCATTATAAGAGACATCTTTACATACAACATTAAAATTGGTAAGGAACTGGGAAAGATAATATGCACGAATATTGAAATACAAATATGGGTTCATTATACATTATAATGAATAACTAGTGTACACTATTCTTCTTGCAAATGTAACGATAAATGTAGCGAATGTTTTTAGCACAAATAGGCTATATATGTATGTAATAACAATACCAACACGAATTTACACACACACACACACACATATATATATATATTACGAAATATATATATACACGAAATAATATTATTCTAATACAAATAATAGCGTATTATAACCAATATGTAATACTCAGAAATGTAAAAATGAAACAGTTGATTTTGTTTAAATAACAGACAAAAACTTTCAAAAAGACGCAATCAGAAAGCCAATACAATTACAGAATAAATAAACTCACCTGATTTACTAACAGCCCAACTCTTTCAAAAGCTTCGTCAACTTCGATTTCAGTAAGCCCCTTATTTAGAAGAAATTTTCTTTTAAGATGTGCTGGAGAGTTCTGTATTTTAGGTGTCAAGAGGAATCTGACGGCTGTGTTTATCTGCAGAGAATGCAACAACACAATATAATGAATCAAGTTGATGGGATTTGTTATTACACTATTTACCTCTCACGCAAACCACCTGAAAGTACAAATCTATAAAATTCATCATGAGATTAAATAAAAAATGAATTGTCGTAAAACGTCTGTAAAAATTAAAAATAAAATGCACCAGATTCACATAAATTGTATAGGTGTACATATCACAATAGATATTTGTAAGTTTCATATTCACTTCTTAAACAGTTACATATAAGGTCTATTTTAAAAGAAAATAATTTTCAACCATGAAATTCGGACAAATGTAAAAATCAAATTTTTAACCATTAAATTCAAATATCAAAATATTACAAATGGTGTTAATCATCGAGACTTTGAATATATTTTAACCATCGAAATAAACCACATCCATAGATAAAATACCTAAATGAAAACAACTAATATTCACGCATTAATCACGTGCATTGAATATAATTTTTTCCTTGTTGTTTAACCCTGGAACCGGCAATGTTAATTTTCTTGCGTTTTCTTTCGTTAGTTTAAAAATTAATAAAATATATTATTTGTATACAAAACCTAACTTATAAGACATCATTTTTCTCAGAAAGATGCATAGAATTCATCTATGTAATAAAAAAAAATTTTTTTGAAACGATTTTGGAGTAAGTATGTTACATGTCAAAAAATGATGTTATCATTTTTTAGAAATACCTGTATCACCCAAAATCGAAAGCTTACCACCTTTTTCTAAGATATACAAAAGTGTTGTGTAATATTTTTGAATATATTTAGAAGGAAAAAAAAAAATTGTTACATTTAAAAAAAAAAAAGGTTTATGGAAAAAGGGAATTTGGTCATTTTTTTTTCAAAAATTCAGTAAAAATAGTAATATATATCTTTTACACAACTTCTATATGTCATTATATTCAGAAAGGTGCATAGAATTTAGCTGTGTAGTGAAAAAAAAATGTTAGATGTATCACATTTGGAGTTTTTTGGTCAAATACCAAAAAATCGAAGAGTAAGTAGAGTAAAATTTCACAGAAATCAGTACATAAACCATATTAAATTTTTTTTTTGATTTTTAAAAAATATTACTACAGATTTGTAATATATTTGTGGATAAAAGTTGCTAAAAAGAAAAATCAATTTTGAAAATTTTCATTAGACGTGGTACATTTTTACGTAAAATGTGAATATTGACTAACTATATTCAAACAGTAACAAAAAATATAATTTTTATTCTAAACAAAAGTTTTTATTACCTATGTTCTCAAAAATATACATAGATTTTATGTGTATAATGCAAAAAAAATTATATGGAAACATTTTAGAGTTATTATGCACGGAATCAACAAATTTACCCTGTAACCGAGGCAAAATTCAACAGAAATAGTTATATAAACCAAATACGATTTTTTTAGAATTTTTTCAATATATACAAAAGTTTTGCAATATAGTTGTGAATAAATGTTGGTAAAAGTCTAAATCAATTTATGGGCAATTCCATTGTAACGGGTGTTACGTTTGCACACCTTTAAGTTGCATTTTGTTACCTTTATTGTAATTAAAAATATAGTTAAACTGCACCAAAATAAAGAGCAGAGTTCCCAGAACATTGTAGTAACATTTATTTTTTAAGAAAAATCTTACTAAGTTCTCAGTCACTGCAAAAGAGGGTGTAACGGGTGTTACCAATTTGAGCCTGCTAACATTTACAACTCACTTTAACTGAAAAACTCTGTGAATTTAACATTAGGAACTAAATAAAAACCATATAGTGCCAAAATTGACATATTCTTAAACTTATTCCATGCTTAGACTACTATTTATCCTATTTAATTAAAGAAAAATATAGATTTTTTACCGTAACGGGTGTTACATGAAAATGTAACGGGTGTTACGCATGCAAACTACTTAGCAATTCTTCCCAAAAAGAGCTCTTATCTGTTGTTGTTTTTATAAATGTAATAAACATAAGTTTTAATCTATTAATATGCTGTATTGTTTCCTAGGATAAACCTTTTCTTCATGGAATAAACCTTTTTTTCTAATTGAAACTTAGGCTAACTACTTAAAAACCTTTGCTTAACTGAAAAATATTCTAAAGTTTCAAAACTGGATCCAGATATCATTGGTTATTAGGGCAATTAATAAATCAGAGTCCTGACTAAGATATGTTCAATGGTCTAGGCTTACATCTAAGGCATCTCCATTCATATATTCTATCACAAATAATTATCTTTTAATGATTCTACACTGACCATTCGTAACATACAGGGTGGTTTAAGGTTTACAAGTGTAAACCTTAAACCACCCTGTATGTTTGAGTAGGAATTTTATATAAATTGATTAGGCATGAAAGAATGTACACTAAGAGTGCTTATAAATTACCATTTAAGACATTTTATTTAAACTTAGAATTTCTTTATTTAGACATTATTTAAAACATCTCAATAAAGTGACTGCTATGTGGGGAAAAAATATCATGGATTAAATGCTAAAAGAGTAAAAACTGTTTAAAATATAACACTAATAATGTAGGCCTACTCAAATATCAGTCATTTCTCCACAACACCAACAGCTGATTGAAACTGGTAGTACAATCTGTTTCCTTGTGGCTTCACATCTGGATCAGGCAGTTTGCAGACTAGTTGTTCCAGCTTCACAAAAGCGACATCGTCATCATCAGCTTTGAATACATTTTTCTTCTGGCTGACACTCCTCAGAAACATAACCTTCACATCTCCTTCTTCATCCAACTCATTTTGGCAGACTACTATGTACTTATATTCAATTGAGGACGGTGCACCTTTTTTCACATCACTGGCAACTTTTACAAGAAAAAATGAACCTGACTTCACATCCAACTTTTCAATTTTTGTAGGCCTGCCTTTAATCTGTGAAGGTAGAGGGGCACTTAAAACTTCATCAGGATCAGAGTCCTCTGAGGAAGAATAGACATCATGGAACTTCAACCTCTTGCGTACATTTAACGGTGTTTCATCCTGAGGAAAGGTAGGAATAACTTTTCCAATACATTCAACTAAATTTATAACGTTGAAGTGATATTTGCAAATACAAACATCATGAGGGGTATCTCCCACTCTGATGATGTATGGAGGGCGGAGAGAAAAAAAGGTAGATTTGCCTATATTTATATCGGGATGGCTTTTCTTGAATTCTTGGTAAGCCTCTCCGATTGTCATAACCATATACCTCTTTTGATACTTAATTTTACCTTCACCCTTTTTTCTCACTATTACACAATCTTTAATGCCAGGAGTTTGTCGGCTTATGTCATCTTGGCAAAAGAATTCAATGACTGTATTCTTCACCTCGTCTGTAATTTGTGTAGAAGGCTTTTTGCGAGGTGAAATTTGGACGAAAACTTCAGGTCCAATGATATCTTGCACTAGTTTCTTTAAAACTGCAGTCTTTTTATGTGGGCTTTCAGGTAAAGTTCTTTTTGTTCGATTTACGGCCTTGCCAAAAGACTGAACACATTTATAAGAACCAATGGGAGACTCAGGAGGTTCAACATTACCTTCTGCTGCCATTTGTTTTCTCAGTCTGAAAGCTCTTACTCTATCTCTCACCCTTTTTCTATTTTCCACCATCTCATAAAGTGAATTTTTCATGATTTTCTTATGTTCTGCTCGACGAATCTTGTCACGGCTGCGTTCTTTTTCGAGATGCTTCTGCCATTTATCAGGATCATTTTTCATTTTCTCTCGGGATTTCTTCATTCTTTCTTTAACTGGAGCCATGTCCTGAAAAAAAAAATAAAGTTTAGTCCCATATTAATTCTATTTAATACAAACGTTTACATTTTTTTTAGGGCCTATAGGTATGAATTAAAGGAATCAGGTTTATAGGCCTAACAAATATTTTCATGATAATAATCGTACTACTCAACATCATAATCACATCTAAACAGTGGATAGGCTAGATATATATAGGCCTAAAATTGAGAGCAGCTGTTTATTTTAATTCATAAGCCTAATGAAAAGGTTTTTTTTTCATGAACATACCATGGTGATATTGTTTAAAGTAGGCCTAATGAGAATTGTAATAAAGAAAATTGCACGCTATTGTTCATGATGTCAGAAAATAACACTTGAGTTATTATAATTAGGTTAAATATGTGTTTATTGGCAAAATTTACGCACAGGGAATAAGCATTTGGTTATTATACAAAGTTTTCACATTGAAAAACCAATTAAATAAGATAGCATAGAACTGAACAAAGAGATTATAAAGTGTAACACCCGTTACAAAAAACCAATGTAACACCCGTTACGCATAAAAGCAATAAAAATATACAACTTAAACAAAACAATTTTAGGTCATGATAGAGGTAATGGACATAACCTCACTTTCACAAAAGTGTTTTAACAAAGAAAATTTATTTTAGCCAAAAACTAAACTTTTATTAGTTTTGTGTAACGGGTGTTACACCTTGTGGGCTATTTTAGAAACAACAATAACTAATTGATAAATTAATCTTACCTTTGAAGTTTTATAGTACAGTTATAGATAAACTGTAGTACTTGCTCCCTCCAAAAGACAGGTGACTGCAATGGCTGCTAAGTGAATGTTTGCAGGGTGCCAACTTCAGCATGAAAACTGAATTTCCCCAACTGTCAAACTCATGTTCATTACGTCAAACAAAAACATTAAAAAAATTATTTTTTCAATTTATACATTTTGGAATGATGAAATTTGGTATTTTAACTGCACATGCATATAGTCAAAAATTGGAAAATATTTTTTTGAAAAAAATTCATACAGGCTCATTTGGCATGGAATTGCCCTTATACAATTTTTATAAGGAAATAGCTATGTTTATATAAAAAATGGTACGACTAGGTTAGGTCATTTTTCACATACAACATGTAAATGATAAATTCATACATACAACATGAACTTCTTGGTTATCTTCACCTTAAAAAAAATGGATGAAAAGAGCGTAAAATAAAGACTCCTAGCCCTTGAATATGCTAATAGCATCAGGGTTGGAAAATAACAAGTTGGTCAAGATGAAAGAAAGGGATCTAACCCAAGACTAAATGAAAAAGGTATAGGTCCAGCTAGGTTCCCTTGGGATTGTCAAGTTCCATTTAACTTCATTAACGTGAACGCCTGACGGTCCACTGAACGTCATTTCATAATAGTTTCTAATAAAATTTGAAGATTTTGATACTTTAATATTGCATATAAAGAGTTATGTAAATAATAGTTGAATTATTATATTAATAAATAGATACCTAACCTAACCCGTCTTCGATGGAAAATATAAGCTAGGATAGGTTTAAGTTATTGTATATGAAACAAGCAACTCGTCCCATCATAATATTCATATTTCACAGCAAAGTAAATTATAGCCAAAAGTTGTATTACGCATGTACAATTGGTCTGATTGATAATCAATACCCACTTTATTTTGTACTATCTAGTCATTTGTAATTAATTCAGTGACAGCAATTCCCTAGAGTTTACATAACCTAAACTGGTACCCCCACATGAAACATAGGTTTAGTGAATTTTATAGCAGCGAATATATATATGGAACTGTCAATTTTACTCCATTTTTTTCCGTAACTCGGATTTTATATCAGATTGAAAGTATATATCTAAGTAACGTTCCATAAAACGATAATGTGAGACTTAATATGTGGGTTGAATAGTTTTGTGGGTTCAGATTCACAATCTGATAGCGTGGGAAGAATAGGAGTATACAATACAGCGTTAAGTTACCATAAGATGCATCACTAGAGCCTCTAATTTCTGAGTTTCGAACCATTCTAGGGAGATGGGCACTCTATTTGTACGCAAAGATCAATGGAATTTTATATAGTATTAAGGTTTTGAAATTGTTATAATTAATGACATATTCGAACAAATTTTTAGAATAACAGAATGTACAAAATTTCTCTGTTCATTTTAAAGGAATTGAACTTAAAATCATGTCAATATCATCGATTTATTGTAGGTCACAGGATAATAGTTAACAATAAACAGTGCAAAAACAATACACAACCTTTCCCACTCATCTATCTTCAAAACCAAACCAATTTGTAACAAAAAATGCCAGTTCGGTAAGTTGTCAAACAAAAAAATAAAATGGACCAAAGATGCCGCCTTTGAAAATTATTTATATAAGGCCCTAAACTTGCTTCATTTGTGGTATAAAGACATCTACTGCGTTATCGTATTTGATTAAAATTGAGTTTTTAACAATGGCAGATAAGGTTAATTTTTTGTTTTTTTACAGATTATTCTTGAACCGTAATATTTTTTTTACTTCAATTTTGTAAACTGGTTCTACTAAAATCTGTTCAAAATCGATAGAGCAGATTATGAGAAATTAAGTATTTTATAACAGGACCATGGCCGATTTTTTGGTTTTTACTGATAACTGACTAACCGAAATTTTTGGATAAATGGGGTTCAATATATTTTATTTAGATCTGTATAGGCTATACTTGAGTTAAATTGGATTAAAATCATTGAGAGCTGATTTTGATCATATATATGATTTTTTTATGGGAGCTACTCCCAAATTTTGAATTATAAAAAAATCCTGAGCTATGGCCAAAATATACCCACAGAGTAAATTTAATTAAAACTGCTCCACAATGTGTGGAGTGTAGAACACTGCACACACAACAACGACAAACGGACATATTTTTTGGACTCGGGAGATCTCAAAGCAGACATCCAACATCGATTTTTGACCGATCATACAACTTTCCTTACGAAAGTAATCATTTTGAATTTCCTGGAAATTGTCTACAACACCTAAAAGTTTATTATATCTGTTATTTCTTCTTATTATTCAATGTTTAGGTTTAGAAAAAATTCGATCTCATCTAAATTTTTCAGTGTTGTTGATGATGACCAACAGGTTTTTTCCCTTTAAAGATAAAAGATTACCAATAAATTATAAATATAATCAACAACTCTGTTATTCTTTAACTTACCACATAAATAAAAAGATATTATCGTAGTTGCAGTTAAAATAGCAAAATAGTTTATCTCTTGTAAAGTTTTAAGAGATATTCATAATTAAAAATTTTTTAACAGCCACCATTTTAAAATGTACAAAATAGTCTTGGTTTTTGGCATATCAGTAAAAAATTATATAAAAAATGTGTATAAACCTACAGTGTCTAGAAAATAGGTCCTATCTTGTTTATTTTTGAAGTTATAAATTTGTAAAGACAAAACACAAATAGAAAGACAGATGAAAAAATAAGTGTTTAGGACATATAAGAACTTTTTAAACTTTTTTTTTGTATAAGGAATCCATTGCTAAATTTTATCTTTTGTCTGCTGCCTTGCTTACATACCTGATAAAGATAACAATATGTAAAAGTTACTTTTTCAGATTCCTCACTTCAGAAAATATGAAAATCAGTAAAAAATATAGCGTAAATTTTGGGTTTAAGTAAATCAAGACATTAAAATATAACGAACACAACAAATATTTGGAAAGTAGAACGGATTTAATTAGTTAAAATTTCATATTACCACAGTTGAAGGAGCTTAGTTCACACAGCCTCTTGGCAACAATTAAATTAGACACTTGTTCAACCAATCGGTTATCATTTTAATACTTTTTCAATGTAATAGAGTTGTTCTTCATTTATTAAAAGTATTTGTTGATACATATTCCACCTCAACATTCAAGTAGTGTATTTGTTTTTATATACAGATTTTAAAAATTTGTTGAAACAAATATCGTTGTTTTTGAAAATATACACACTATCGGTAAGTTATAAATGTAACAAAATCTATTTATTCTTAAAGTTATAAAAAAAAACAAAAATAAACAAATTGATTTGTTTTATATATATATTTTAATTTATCTTTTTTTTATTTTTAAACTTACTCTCTATTTACTATAAAACAATCAGAGACAAGTTTATATTTACAATACTTATTAATTTAATCATACACAATATTGAATTTACAAATTATTTGAGATCTCTTTCTTCTCGGGATATCTATGGGTTAAGTTTTATTTCATTATACTTGCATATTTTTGGTTGTATTATTACATGCATCTATATTTATATTAGTCCCTTTACAAAAAGCAAAAATCATGTACATTAGAACAAATATAAGAATCCTCTTCTTCATTGTTATAACATCTTGCATTCCAAATTATATTTTTCTTCTTCCTCTCAGAAATTTGTTACAAAGTATCCATACTGTTTTTACGTAAGGGGGGGGGGGAAATTGTATTCTCGACAATGTTTCATAGGAAAATAATGGTTTTTCAAAAATTGTCTGGGTCAATTCAATTCCAAATTATGGCCATAAGCTGAGGAAAATTTTTATGACCATGTTAATTTTCTCTCTCACTATCAATGTTAATTTGTATATAATCTCTTTTGTCACCTGACACTGTCATACAGCAACCTGTCAATTTCAGAATTACAAAATTAATCATATTTACATTAAAAAACGTAAGTTTTTAATACACTTAAAAATAATATGTTGAAAAACAACAGAAACATTATTTATCTAAAACTGTTTCAAGTAGCGGAAGATTTTTTAAACCAACATTTAAATATGCATTCAACTATAACATAATATATTCATGTCATAATCAATTATTGTGCTTGAAAATAAAACAAAGAGCACTATATTCAAGATGTCTGTGATGTTTTAATATCTTATTATACAGTTATAGTTTAGTTATTGTGGCTCGTGGATTATTGAGGATGGCGACTTTATCATTTAAACGCGTATTGATTAAGTAAACATTATTTTTGTGAGATCTTGTGTTCAAATTTTTTTTTCTTCTATCTAATATTATTTCACAAGTCAAGCTCAATATTTATTTATTATCCTATATTATGTTATAAAACATAAAAATAACTTGACATTAAAAATATTCTAACAACATGTTTAACTCTTTCAGGAATGCATTAATATATTGACGAGTTATCATAATTAAAATATGCTCAAATGATTGGTGACGTCGTATGATGTCATTTGTAGTTCAGTTACTAAAAAACTTTAAATTTATTGTTCAAATAACTCCCTAGAGTAAATTAGTGTTGCTAATCTAGTAGAATGTGTAAAATGGTAGGAGAGGCTAATCATCTCGGAGTAGTTGACAGAGAGTGAAAAAAGTGGATTAATATTAGTATACTGTTATGAGTTCTTGACAGCTAACCAATATTAGCATGTTATAATAATCTGGTGCAAAAATATCATCTGTTAGCTAAATTGGCGGGTAACAGAATAATATTATCAGCTCAGTCTTTCATTTCTGATTGTCCTGAGCTTAGTTAAAGTTTCAGTTGTTAGGCCTATAGTGGATTTTATTGTTACAGTTTTTCACTTTATTAGACATATTGTTGAGCATCTGTCTACATTAATTCCTATGGCAAATTAAGTGTTTCATCGCTCGATGTTTGTGTTCATCCGCGCAATTAGGTCTGGTTAGGTAAACATATGTATATTGTAACGAAAAGGTGCTGGCTAGGGTCAGTGAACGGCAAGCTATCAATTTGACAAGAAATAAAAGAGTTGACTGCTCATGGACAAGCCCATACTTAAAAAAAACCAAAAAAACTGAAGGGTTTAAAGGCAAGGAACTCATTTAGAGATACGTTAGAGTAAGAAGAGGTTAACGAACAGAGTTTAAATTAACCATAGAAGAAAGCGTCACTTCAAAATTCCAGTAAACTTTGATTCCCACCAATGAAAAAATAGCGTTGTGGTGTGATTGTTGAAAACGTGGAAATTATAAATATAGGTCCGAGAGAAGGAAACAAGGTGGTTGTTCAAGATATTTTGTACAAGGTAGTTCTGCGAAGTTTTTGGTACAGGGTTGTTCTAATAGATAATTGATCTTCATAAAAATTTTGTTAAAACTTTTATAATAAATTGTAAAATCTTCTGGGAAATTGGTAGGCCTAAACATTTGAATGTAATCGCGAAGAATATTAAATTAAAGAAAAGTACGTTGAAATTGAATTGTTTAAATTAAAAGAAATTACGTCAAGAAGTGAGTTAAAGTAAAAGAAAATAAGTCAAAGAGTGAATTAGTTAAAGTTTAAAAATATGTCGTAAAGTGAATATAGTCAGCGAAAAGATAATAGATGAAAAATCAGCGTCGAGAATAAAAAGAGGGATTCTGCGAGAAATCAACGTGAGTTATTGTCAGACCAGATTATAGCTTTGCGAGAATAAAAGAGATTATTAGACACCAAATCAACATCGAGCTTATCCGCTGGAACACCACCAAAACGACCACGCTTCGGATTGTGAAAGGACTTCAGATTCGAAAGTAGACTGTGAAAATTTGTACAAATAATTAACCACCAACAACATTTTGATTCAGTAACAACATTTTGATTTGGTAAGTTTAAATTATAGTCACCGAAGAACCACACGAACAAGAAAGATTTTAATTTAAATCAATCTTTAATAAAACAAGCTAACGAGGGCAATAATAAATGAAAATTGGGCACATAATTACTAAAAGAAATTAAATTAAAAAAATTACAGTAAAATTAAATTCATTATTAATAATTCAGACTAATAACAATTTTGATACAGTCTTTGTTTCTTTTTTATTTGTTAAGGAAGTATTGTACAATGTTATTAGATTGTGTTTGTCATTGTGATTTATTTCAGGTATTTTCATTTGTTTAGGTTGAGAAATATTGCAGTTATTTCATTTGTTAGATTGAAATTAGACTATTGTTGTATTTAGATAAGTGTATCCTAAGCAAATCAAAATTAAATTAAAATTATTTGTGAAAAATTATTATATTAATAAAACAGATATTGATTGTAACAATAAAATTAATTTGTATTTAAAAAGCAGAAGTGCATGATTGTTATAATATATAGAGAATTATACTATGTAAAGGAATTACAGATCATCCACCCCTAGTAAAGGTGTGGGAAGGTCAATATATGTATATATCATGAGACCTAGTTCACATGATTCTGAAATCATACAGCATAGTAATATTTACCTGTTAGAAGACAGTTAATGCGCATACATCTAAAGACACGTTAATCTATTATTAGCTCTGAAACCCAGATGCATAGGTTCATTGTGTATTATGAACATTCAATGTAAACTTTTAAATTGATTATTTTCAACAGAAATTGTGGATTTTCATACTTGAAAATGGGTTTCCCAGCTTAAGGATGATCCAATAGTTTAATAATGAGGTATGTTAAACACGATTTTATGAAATTTCTATATTAAATCCCAACGCGATATGAACTGGTCATTTAGGCTACATGAATTTTGTTCAGTATGAGCTTCTAGATACTGCAGAATAAAGTTAGTATCAATAATATTAATTGCACATGTTTAATTTAATTTGTTTGAAGAGTTTAAATCTACCTAACTTATCCTGTGCATCAAAGTTTGTAGTTTAGTCAGTAACATGTATGTGTCAGACATGATTCAGAACAAGCCTAGGACAAATGGTAGTTAGCCTATGCATTGAAGCTTAGCCTACCTTAAAATTTAATTAAGAAAATCATTTACTACCTACTTTTTTTGAAAAAATGAGATCATATTAGGTGTCACCAGACATTTTTGAAGTACCAAAATATATTAGTTTAATAAAAAAATAAGAAATTAAAAGTATGAAATACAGATCAGGTTATGAATGCATACATTAATATTTATGACTAGCCTATGTTAAACAAGATAGTGAATGTATGAAAGTTTTATTAGGTCTGGCTAGGTGACTATATAATAATATATATATAGATCTCGCATGCATATTACAGCGTAATATTAGCCTATATATATATATATATAAAACAAATTAGGTAGTAAACGATTTTCTTAATTAAATTTTAAGGCAAGTTGTAATGCATAATTACCAGACAAGTTGGGTAAGGTTAAGTTGATTATTTTTTAATATTTCAACTATTATTCACATGAAATACCATTTTAACATAAAAACTACCAACAACAATGACATATATGGCATAGTACATCATACTCATATTATAACTCACTACTCATTTAATGCATATTACACCCAGGAGTAAGATAAGGGATAAGAAGTAATTTTAGTCTTATATAACACATAACCTAAAAAATTACAATCACAAATATTCTACAGATGAGAACCTGCCATGTAATCCTACAAACTATCTATAATAAAGGATGGAAATACAGTTCTATGAAAAATATAACCAATTTACCAGGTCATCCCTAATTTGTGAAGTTTCAGTACTACTAATGCCTTCATTTTTAGAATCTCCATTCCTTGCAGCAGCCATTAGGCAATTTAACTGTTTCACACAAACTATTTAAATCATAATTTTATTTAAAAGCATTGGTTCATATTATTATTAATATGTCGAACTGTCCCCACCCAATTTAACTTAAATTGATCAAACATTACAAAGCATAAATTGTACATGTTGCTAGTAAGTAGTAATGACTGGTTCGACGGGTTGTAGAAAAATTATTATAGACATTGATTTGATTGGTCGCTTTTTTTAGGTATATTATTATCTACGATTCTACGACCCAAAGTCGGAAAAAACAACAAATTATGTTGGCTTTGGCAACATTAATTGCATGACAATACGTTTTCCTCTCCTTCGTTTTTCGTTGTAATTTTGTAAATACCGTTATGTTCGTTGCTCCGTTCCCCCCTATTCAAATTGGATATATACATCTATTTTGCTTTTAAATTCCATTATATTTATTCCCCTCAATTCAAGACTCAGACCATGTGATTAAACAATAACAATCAAACAATCGATGTTTGAAAACATTGATCAATGCATCACATTACATCAATGTAAAAGTTACGATGGTTACATCAATGTTTGTTTAAATTGGACATCCCTAATATGGACTGTATAATATTCTTTTGAAATTCATTAGATATACAACAAGTAAATAACAATACTTTTACTTTATACAGAAATTTACTTTTTAATTATTTCAAGATTATTCATCTTATGTAGTGCTGCACTCTTAATACTTAGTTTTAAACAATTAGAGAGCAGCGTTCTAGTATTTTCTGTTTAGTGCTGCACTCTTGATACTGTAGTTTTAAACAGTTCGGGCCTACAAATCCGTGTCCGTGTTATGTTATGTGTCTGTGTCTGTATTTAACTGTAAACTGAACTGTACGTGCCTACGTGCTTACGTGTTCGTTTGGGAGAATAAGTTGATTTGTTTTAATTGATCTTGTTCAATAATGTAAAGGTCAAGAGAGAAAATATTTATATTTATTTATATCTACTTTCTTACAGATATACAGAACAGATAAAATTTTAAGGTGGGTACATACTCTACATACAAACTAAAATAATATGAGATTACATAAGTATAAAAAAAAATGGTTAGGGCCTAATTATTTACTGAAGCGCCCCAATTTAGATTTTTTATTTTCGTTATTTTTGTACTCCATGCCTATCTTCATAAGACAAAACATTTTTTTTTTTGTGAGCAGCAAACTTTCTCGGAAAAAAAAAATTTCAACTTTTCTAGGTTAAGGTCCATTAAGAGAATTACGCCTTAAAATAGGTTTGCATGCGAATTGTTTTTACCTTACAAAGTCAAGCACCTGCGTAAATAAACCTATATATGATATAATTATAACCCCAACTGAAATTTTGAAAAAAAAAAGAAGAAATTGTGCCAACATCACAGTGTTGGCAAGGGGTCACCCATTCAATTCAAGTAGCCTACTAACCATGCCCAATGTTGCTTGACTTCAGTGATCTGATACAGTTCTGGCCAAGGGACTGTCTGAATTTTTCTTTTTACAATATTGTGACGAACTTAAAAGTCTTGAATTACTAAATCATTGAAATTACACATTCCATGTTTACTGTTCAGCTTAGGCCTATACAGAAAGTTACCGGTATTTTTGGCGATTTTAAACAAAAATCATATTCTAAATACCTTAGTTTTTAATAATAAAATAAGTTTTCAATGCTGAGCTAACTTTTTCTTGGAAAAAATAAATAATTTCAATTTTTCTAGGTTAAGGCCCATTAAGTGAATTATGTGTTAAAATAGGTTTGTATGCAAATTTTTACCTTTCAAGGTCAAGTAAGGTGGATATATATATATATATACCCATCTTACCAGATCTACATGTAAATTTGTTAAAAAAAGTAAATCTGCATTATTTCTCAAATGGTCATACATCCAAGTACTAACCGCGCTCAATGTTCCTTGATTTTGGTGATCTATAAATGCATTGAATTCTGTAGTTTTGAAATTGAGATTTTTCTGTGAAAAAGTTAGCTCTGCATTGAAAACTTATATTGGTAAATATCATTTGTAGATCATCCTTCAATTTTTCTATAAAAAAATATGAAAACAAAGAATTCACTGTGTATCAAAGGATCAGATCATATGCATTTCTTCACTGTTAAATAACACAGAAAACAAGAGAATACAGCTGTTAGATTTAACTCTAATTACAGAGAGCCAATGTTAATATGTATGACTATGTTAGTGAAGACTAATATGTGTTATGACTACCTTATTTCAAAACAATTAGATCATTTTTAATTTCGTATGACACTTTTAAAGTCAGAAAATGCATTAGTTTATTAGAAAATAGGAATATTAAAGAATTGAAATCGACTTCACAATTATTAGTGTCTAAGTTGCGTAAGTTACAAAATGGGATGTAAGTTACATAGGCGAGGTCAAGTCAGGTGGCTGTATATAGCCACCTGACGACCTTGCGTTATGTAATTTACGTCTTTATTAGGTCAAGTCAGGTACACGCCATTTTACGTATCTCAGTCTTTTTACTTTCATCTTTCATACAGTAAATAGCAATGAAACTCAATTTGCATAACCATTGTGATAATAGACATGATTCTTCAATCGTACACGTATATAATTATACTAATAAGCTATAGTAGCCTACACATGCTTAATAAATATAATTATATACCTAGCACACTTAATAGAACAAGCGATCATACATTTAGTGACTTGATGAACATAGTCATTAGTAGTCATAGTATTAATGTTGCCATTCATAACCTACATAGCTGGATTTCGTACTTTTATAGACCTAATTTTCTATCAAAGTAATGCATTTTGGGACTTGAAATGTTTATTGTGTCACATAATATGATCTGATCCTTTGATTAGAAGGTAAATACATTGTTTTCATGATTTTTTTATAGAAAAATCGAAGGACGATCTAGAACCAATATTTACCTTTATTTTATTATTAAGGAATAAGGTATGTAGAACATAACTAAAAAAAAAAATACCAAAAATGCCGGTAACTTTCTTTGTAAACAAATTAAACCTAGAAGCAATAGAGCTAGTGCATAGTTGAAAATGACTAAAAATGCTCAATTTTGTTGATTTTAAAGTGAAATAAGGTATTGTGAAACATAAAAAGTGTACAGAGTTTTAAAGGGTGATTGAATTGTTACATCACAACGTATTTACAATGCAAATTGTCGAAATTTTGCGATAAAATAGCAACTACAGAAACAATAGATATTTACCGTTTTCTTTCCCTATTTATTCCTAAAATTTAATTTTCTTTTATACACACATGGCTTGACATATTAGTTTGAATCATAAACTTTCCTTTTCACAAAAATTTTAGTGATATAGGTTAGGTTGATTTTGAGCTACATACTTATTGACCAATATGACTCAAGATATGTTACTTTTGGGCAGGTGGTGATGATTACACAGTCCTTTGTGATTGCTTTGATTCTGGTTTTGTCTATAGAAATCTGAGAAGATTAGTACAGTCTGCTTTACTATATCAAACTAAATATAAAATGGGTAATTATTTAGTTTACTTCTCTCCGCATTTTAATGACTAAAAATCATGCAATCTTACACTATTTTTTGACCATGCTAGACAATTTTCAAGTTATTATAGTTTAGTTGTAGCTTATGTCAACTGAGGATGTCAACTTTGTCGTTGAAACGCTTTTGATTAAGTGAACATTATTTTTATGAGATCTTGTGTTCAAGTTTTATTCTATCTGGGTCAATATTGTTCTTGAATAATTAGGTCTATATTTGGGAAACAACATTTTGTAACTGGGGTTTAAAAAAGAAAATACTTTTCCATCTATTGACAGATAGAAATTTTAGCAATAAGCCATCTTCATATTTATAAAGGGTAATTATGCATTGAAGTACACCTTAGACTTTAGTCGCTAAAAGTCATGTAAATTTTAAGTATTTACCTTGTTTATCATTAATCAGATATTTTTTAACAACGCGAAACAATTTTCAAGTCTAAAAATCCATTAATATTGAAGAAACTGACACTTTTTGACACAAGGAAAAAAAAGCTTATGACGAATGTGTAGGCCTAATGTCAACTTGAGTAAAGTTTGTGACTGCATTACGAGTCTATGTTTACAAAGGTCTGAGAAGATAATATATTCCTTTCCAGACCTTTGTCCTCTAATTTACACACCAGGATTTACACTAATGTAACTTACACCTTATAACATAAATATAGACTGATAATGCAGTTTCAATCTTGACTCATGTTGTCATTGTACACAATAGTCATAACCTAAAAAAGCCTATATTCCTTATGTCTACAATTGTAAGTTTCTTCAATATTAATGGATTTTTAGACTTGAAAAATTTTCACGTTAAAAAATATCAGATTAATGACAAACAAGGTAAATAGTTTTTTAAGTTTGAATTGTTTTTAGCAATTGAAAACTAGGGTGTCCTTCAATGCATAATTACCTTATAAAGTGCTACTTAAGATTAATTTAGATTAGAAGTGGAAACATAGGCATTGATGGTTTTGTTTATATAACACGAGATGTATTAGACAAAGAATCTTATTTAGATAAATAAAACTTGTTAATCAATCTTACCTTAAAATTTACTAGATTAGGTGTTTATTTGGATTCTTCTCTGACATGGAAATTACTTATTTCCAAATTGAGAAAGAAATTAAATTTAGTTATAACCGTTTAAATTTTCTAAGAAACATATTTTTAAATGTAAGAACCATTTTGAAAAAGGACAGAGAGAACGATCTAGGATTTTGTTTTGGAAAATGGCCTAGAGGTTCTACCATTAAGACACCTTAATGTTCATAAGGTACATGGTATGGTATGCGCATGCGCCAATATTTGCTTACTTTGCGATATAATTATATATCACAACAGGTTTGGCCAGGTAGCTATATATATAATCACCTGGCCAAACCTTTCGTAAGTTTATTGAAGTTAATAATTTGAAATTAGATCATGGATAAACATGAGCTTTAAAAGTGAAGTGCCGCCAATCTACGCCTAAAATTTTTGCGACAAATCATAAAATGAAAGTATATGAATCTCAAAGCTGAAAAAAATGGAATTCTTTATTAAAAAATGGAAAGTGTGCTCTTTATTGGTGCATGCACATTAGCGCAACTTCTGCTGCGGTGGCGTTAATACGTAAGTACCGTATTTTCATTAGTAAAAGTTATTACCTATCCAATTTTATAAATTGTCATTATATTCTAAAAGACACTTTCCAATTCCGTAACTAAACACAAAAGCGCAATTCCGACACAAAAGCGTAACTAACAGATTTTAATAATTTTTATTCATATAAAGCACCAAAATTATTTAATAAGTTGTTGGATATAATAAAGCCGTGTCAAGCAGAACTTTTTCAAAGAAAATTAAAAATGGTAATGGACATGGAGGAGTTTGATTCTCTGTTTTATCGCTGTGGTTAATAAATCTTAGTGATGAACCATCACTGTTAATTTTTGTCTTTTTTTAAAATTTCAACATTATTATATGAATGTTTGTTATTATTAATGTTTTTTATCTTTGTTGTAACAAAACAATGTTAAAAAAAAAAATAAATAAAATAAAAGTGATAAAAGATGTTTTTTTAAAAATAAGTTTATATTTGGTTCTAGCTGTGGTAGTGTGTGCAATAGTGGAACTTACTAAATGGCTTTTTTCTTTATTCTTTTCGAAACATGGTTCTTCCAAACCGCCACTGTTGCCCAAAGAGGTACAGTATCTAATTTGTTTTCTTATCATATAAATGTTTGTGTTTTAGTTGTTTTAAACTAATAAAAATTATTATTATTATTACATAAGTACAAACTATTTTAACTAAATAGTGCATGATATTAATGAATGTAATAGTTTAAGTTCTTTGCAGAAGTGAAGGTTTTATTGTAATGAAAAATCGATGTTCTGTGGTCATGTGTTAAGTTTTATATAGAATTATTCAGACCACCGTAGCCTCAAATATATTTTGGGAATACGGTTTGAGCAACAAATTTGGTATAATGTTTCACTTTATTAAATTGTATATGAAGAATTTAGAGTATATATATATATATATATATATATATATATATAGGCCTAGTGTTTTAAATCTGTGGGACAAAAGGGTTTGTCGGAGTGCGAATCTGTTTCAAGAGATTTTCAAGTGTTCAAATAAGTTGCGTTATATCTTATTCGAGAAATCATTTAAAACCAAACATGTGTTCATAAAGGTTCTTTTTCCTTATCTTTCACCATTTCAATATGATTGTTCAATTTTTTTTCAAAGCTTCTCGTTCATCAACACTTTATGGAAAAGTTTGATAGATGTCATCTTGGTGTTTACTCAGTCCCAATTACAACATAATAACAAGCCGAGCCTCTTAATATAAAGATGATTTCCTAAGCATTACTGGAATTATTTAATTGTACTAGTGGATCAAGAGGTGTTACCCAGTAGGATAGTTTTTTAAAACAATTGTTACAAAAGGTTTTCTGAACCTCCTAATTGTGTATGTCAATAATCTTTAGAACCGTCAGGGGCTCATTTTAGTGAGTACAAGCTTGGCTATCCCAAGAGAACAGAGCTTGAGCGACTCCTTTTTTAATGTAGATCCTTCTTTCATTTTTCCTATCAAATCTCTCTTGATCAACTCTGTTGTTTTTAAACCCTAATGCTGTTTGAGTATTCGAGCGTTAGTGATCTTAATATTATAAATGGATGAAAACTAAATAGCATTTTGGCTTTAAAAAAAAACTACTCTCATGATATTAAATAAATGATTTTACCTTTAAATGATTTTTACTGTCAAAAAATTGATATTCAAAAGATTACGGAGTAGGGAAGAAGAAAGCTTTACCTTCACAGCATTTATGGTTCAATAGTGTTTGTTTAAAGAAAAATCTATTGCCTAAATACG
The DNA here is from genome assembly GCA_963513935.1 of Aphrophora alni. Taxonomy (NCBI): domain Eukaryota; kingdom Metazoa; phylum Arthropoda; class Insecta; order Hemiptera; family Aphrophoridae; genus Aphrophora; species Aphrophora alni. The sequence continues at coordinate 18,312,048 of OY740776.1, read as the reverse complement.
TATGTGTCAAAATTACTACATGATCGGTAGGATGGAAAATTGCTACTAAAGTGGCTCAAAAAGCTTGGATTAAACATGAAGTTAAAGAGTGGTATGGCCTAAAGGATAATGTGAGTGAACATCTTAAATTAATCCACAGTGAATTTGCATAAGGTATTATTTGGTTCACTTGATAGGGATTTATGTGAGTATATTAATGATTTTATACATATATATATATATATATTTATAAAACAACAGGAAAAATTGAATAGATTATTGCAACAACGTTATGAAAAGTGACCATACATAGATTGTTTAACTTATCAAATGTACAATTTAATATTAATGAACTCAATTTATTGTCAAAAGGGTTAAAGTATTGTCCGACTATTAAACCAAATATATCAAAATTTGAAAATTTAGCCATAGATGTAGAACTAGCTCTAGATACGGATACTACTTTTAAACACATTAGTTCGAGCTTAATTACAGAAGGATTATTAATTAGTAGTAAATCTAATTTCTTCAATAAAGAAATCAAGGTCATCAAAGACAAAAGAAAAATTTGTAGAAAATGATTTAGTATTAACAAAAGCTGATAAAGGGAATTCAATTGTGATTCTAACTTTAGATAATTACAATAAATAAGTTCAGGATTTATTAAGTAGTTCTTCTTTTTAAATGTGACCCCACAAAGAATAATTGTAAAATTGTGAAGTCTGCAATAGCTAATAATAATTGTCTTTAGTGTAATAGCAGATATTTCTTGTTGAAACTTCATATTCAAGGATAAAATAAAGCAAAAGCTTAAGGTTTCAAATATTTAATAGTATAAATGAGCTACAATTGTTTCGCCTTGCGGCATCGTCGGGTAACTGATAATTTACAGGTATTATACAATACAATAGGTTTTTTCTATTGTATTTCAGTTTCCTGTACTTATGTTTAAATAGTTGTCTATACCTGTAAATTATCAGTTGCCCGACGATGCCGCAAGACGAAACAATTGTAGCTCATTTATACTATTAAATATTTGCAACCTTAAGCTTTTGCTTTATTTTATCCTTGGAATAATAATTGTATCTTTAATAAGTCTCATAAGTACACTTTACCTGTTATGAATCTGTTGGCACCTAGTTTATATGGTGTACCTAAATTGCCTAAACCTAACATTCCCATACGACCAGTGGTTTCCTTGATTCAATCACCCTCATATAATTTAGCAAAATTTTGTAATGCGTTCTTAAAATTTTTATCCAATTTTGAATCAAAATATGGTATAAAAAATACTTTAGAGTTAGTTAATAAAATTAAAGATGTGAATATACCTCCTAATGCGAAAATTGTGTCTTTTGATGTGAAGCGTTCATTTACGAGTATAGGAATGTTTGGAAAATATAGAATTACTATTGCATAAGTCTAAGGTAGATCTTGTTACTATTCTAGAATTAATGGATGTTTGTGTAAAACAAAATTATTTCCAATCTTAAGAAAACTTTTTTGAACAAACAGAGGGTTAGGCAGGGTCACCCCAATCACCATTGTTAGCGGAGATATTTATGACAAATTTTGAAGATCAACTTTTTGATAGTAAAAATCAATTTAAAGGTAAAATCATTTATTGGCACAGATAAGTAGATGATGTGCTATGTTTGTTTGATGGTTCAGAATGCCAACTTCAATTGTTTTTTAAAATTATTTAAATTCAATTAATAAAGCTATACAATTTACTGTGGATATTAGTCAACATAATCTTATCAGTTATTTAGACCTTATCATTAAAATTGAAAATGGTAAACATAAATTTAGTATATTTAAAAACCTACTTTCTCAGACAATGTGATTCAGGCAAACTCTCCCTACACCCGTTTAACCACAAGTTAGCTCAGTTACATAGCATGTTGCATTGTTTAATTAATATTCCTATGTCAAGGGATGATTATTGTAAGGAATTAAATTGTATAAAACAAATATCTAGGAATAATGGGTATATTGACAATTAATAGATAAAATTAAATGTTAAATATAAAGTTAAAAAATATTGCCAAAAAAACATATTTTCCCTATTGAGGGTGATAATAAATCCACAAAATGGTGGAAGGTAGGTTATGTAGGTCAAGCTAGTTATAAATTAGGAAAACTATTAAGAAAGAATAAATGTTGTAAACCAGCATTTTATGTTGATAATAATTTAGGTAAAATGTTAAGTATAGTAAAGCTAAAATACGAAAAAATGAACAAATTTGGGGTTTATCAATTATGTTGTAAAATTTCTATTGCTATATTGGTCAAAATGGGAGAAATTTTAAAATTGGATAGGGGAACATGATAGAAGTTGGAGGCTAGGTCATGATGACTCTAGTTTTGCTAATCAATTAAAAACACGTTACAGATCTTCATTATAACAAATTTTGATATTTTGCATACAGTATATCTAATAAAAATAAAAAAATTAAATCTTCTGGAATCATTAGAAATTAATAGAATAGTTAAGGATAAAAATGTGTTAGTTTTAAATGAACAATTAGAATTTAATAACTCCCCTACACATCAAACCTTTAGCAAGGTCATTGTCCTTTGTCCCCCACTCTACATTCCAATTTAGGTTACAATGGCCATTACTCAGCTATTGTTTGTAATGTGTACTGTACCTTTTCCCTTATTCTTGTAAAATACCTCAACAATGCTGTAACTAGGGAAACCATGGTCAAGAAGTTTCATTCTATTTGTGGTTATACTAAAAAATAAAAGTGTTTTATTTATTAAAATGAAATGCCATCAAGTACCTAAACGGAACTATAGCTACTGCTATATATTAGAATTACTTTCCTATTTTAATATACTTTATCAACTAACTTATACATGAAAATTACAGAATAACAAAAAAGATCTATACCTACTGCTATATATTAGAATTACTTTCCTATTTTAATATACTTTATCAACTAACTTATACATGAAAATTACAGAATAACAAAAAAGATCTATACCTACTGCTATATATTAGAATTACTTTCCTATTTTAATGTACTTTATCAACTTACATATACATGAAAATTGTAGAATAACAAAAAGATCTATATCTACTGCTATAATTTAGAATTACTTACCCATTTTACTGTACTTTATCAACTAACTGATCTATGAAAATAGCTACATAAAAAAAGATCTATACCTACTGCTATATATTTGAATTACTTATCTATTTTACCGGACTTTATAAACTAACTTATACATGAAAATTGCAAAATATAAAAAGATCTATACCTACTGCTATATATTAGAATTACTTACCTATTTTAATGTACTTTATCAAATAACTTATACATGAAAATTACAGAATAACAAATAAGATCTATACCTACTGCTATATATTAGAATTACTTACCTATTTTAATGTACTTTATCAACTAACTTATACATGAAAATTGTAGGATAACAAAAAGATCTATATCTACTGCTATATATTAGAATTACTTACCTATTTTACTGTACTTTATCAACTAAATGATACTTGAAAATTGCAAAATAAAAAAAGATCTAAATCTACTGCTATAATATATTAGAATTACTTTCCTATTTTAATGTACTTTATCAACTTACATATACATGAAAATTGCAGAATAACAAAAAGATCTATACCTACTGCTATATATTAGAATTACTTACCTATTTTACTGTACTTTATCAACTAAATGATCCATGAAAATAGCTAAATAAAAAAAAAAATCTATACCTACTGCTATATATTTGAATTACTTATCTATTTTACCGTACTTTATAAACGAACTTATACATGAAAATTGCAAAATAAAAAAGATCTATATCTACTGTTATATATTAGAATTACTTTCCTATTTTACTGTACTTTATCAACTAAATGATACATGAAAATTGCAAAATAAAAAAAGATCTATACCTACTGTTATATATTAGAATTATTTACTATTTTACTGTACTTTATCAACTAACTTATACATGAAAATTACAGAATAACAAAAAGATCTTTACCTACTGCTATAAATTAGAAGTACATACCTATTATATTGCTCTTTATCAACTAACTTATACATCAAAATTACAGAATAACAATAGATCTATACAACTGCTATATATTAGAATTACTTATTATTTTACTGTACTTCATCAACGACTTATACATGAAAATTGCAAAATAAAAAAAGATCTATACCTACTGCTATAAATTAGAATTACTGACCTATTTTACTGTACTTTATCAACTAGCTTATCCATGAAAATTACAGAATAACACAAAGATCTATACCGACTACTATATATTAGAATTACCTATTTTACTGTACTTAATCAACTAACATATACATGAAAATTATAGAATAACAAAAAAGATCTATACCTACTGCTATATATTAGGATTACTTACCTATTTTACTGTACTTTATCAACTAACTTATACATGAAAATTATAGAATAACAAAAAAGATCTATACCTACTGCTATATATTAGAATTACTTACCTATTTTAGTATACTTTATCAACTAACTTATACATGAAAATTATAGAATAACAAAAAAGATCTATACCTACTGCTATATATTAGAATTACTTACCTATTTTACTGTACTTTATCAACTAACTTATACATGAAAATTACAGAATAACAAAAAAGATCTATACCTACTGCTATATATTAGAATTACTTACCTATTTTACTATACTTTATCAACTAACTTATACATGAAAATTACAGAATAACAAAAAAGATCTATACCTACTGCTATATATTAGAATTACTTACCTATTTTACTATACTTTATCAACTAACTTATACATGAAAATTATAGAATAACAAAAAAGATCTATACCTACTGCTATATATTAGAATTACTTACCTATTTTACTATACTTTATCAACTAACTTATACATGAAAATTACAGAATAACAAAAAAGATCTATACCTACTGCTATATATTAGAATTACTTACCTATTTTACTATACTTTATCAACTAACTTATACATGAAAATTATAGAATAACAAAAAAGATCTATACCTACTGCTATATATTAGAATTACTTACCTATTTTACTATACTTTATCAACTAACTTATACATGAAAATTACAGAATAACAAAAAAGATCTATACCTACTGCTATATATTAGAATTACTTACCTATTTTACTATACTTTATCAACTAACTTATACATGAAAATTATAGAATAACAAAAAAGATCTATACCTACTGCTATATATTAGAATTACTTACCTATTTTACTATACTTTATCAACTAACTTATACATGAAAATTACAGAATAACACAAAGATCAATACCTACTGCTATATATTAGAATTACTTACCTATTTTACTGTACTTTATCAACTAACTTATACATGAAAATTACAGAATAACAAAAAAGATCTATACCTACTGCTATATATTAGAATTACTTACCTATTTTACTGTACTTTATCAACTAACTTATACATGAAAATTACAGAATAACAAAAAAGATCTATACCTACTGCTATATATTAGAATTACTTACCTATTTTACTATACTTTATCAACTAACTTATACATGAAAATTACAGAATAACACAAAGATCTATACCTACTGCTATATATTAGAATTACTTACCTATTTTACTGTACTTTATCAACTAACTTATACATGAAAATTACAGAATAACAAAAAAGATCTATACCTACTGCTATATATTAGAATTACTTACCTATTTTACTGTACTTTATCAACTAACTGATCTATGAAAATAGCTACATAAAAAAAGATCTATACCTACTGCTATATATTTGAATTACTTATCTATTTTACCGTACTTTATAAACGTACTTATACATGAAAATTGCAAAATATAAAAAGATCTATTACCTACTGCTATATATTAGAATTACTTATTATTTTACTGTACTTCATCAACGACTTATACATGAAAATTGCAAAATAAAAAAAGATCTATACCTACTTCTATAAATTAGAATTACTGACCTATTTTAATGTACCTTATCAACTAACTTATATATGAAAATTACAGAATAACAAAAAAGATCTATACCTTCTGCTATATATTAGAATTACTTACCTATTTTACTGTACTTTATCAACTAAATGATACATGAAAATTGCAAAATAAAAAAAGATCTATACCTACTGCTATATATTAGAATTACTTACCTATTTTACTGTACTTTATCAACTAACTTATACATGAAAATTACAGAATAACAAAAAAGATCTATACCTACTGCTATATATTAGAATTACTTACCTATTTTACTGTTCTTTAGCAACTAACTTATACATGAAAATTACAGAATAACATAAAAGATCTATACCTACTGCTATATATTAGAATTACTTACCTATTTTACTGTACTTTATCAACTAACTTATACATGAAAATTACAGAATAACAAAAAAGATCTATACCTACTGCTATATATTAGAATTACTTACCTATTTTACTGTACTTTATCAACTAACTTATACATGAAAATTACAGAATAACAAAAAAGATCTATACCTACTGCTATATATTAGAATTACTTACCTATTTTATTATACTTTATCAACTAACTTATACATGAAAATTACAGAATAACACAAAGATCTATACCTACTGCTATATATTAGAATTACTTATCTATTTTACTGTACTTTATAAACGAACTTATACATGAAAATTGCAAAATAAAAAAGATCTATATCTACTGTTATATATTAGAATTACTTTCCTATTTTACTGTACTTTATCAACTAAATGATACATGAAAATTGCAAAATAAAAAAAGATCTATACCTACTGTTATATATTAGAATTATTTACTATTTTACTGTACTTTATCAACTAACTTATACATGAAAATTACAGAATAACAAAAAGATCTTTACCTACTGCTATAAATTAGAAGTACATACCTATTATATTGCTCTTTATCAACTAACTTATACATCAAAATTACAGAATAACAATAGATCTATACAACTGCTATATATTAGAATTACTTATTATTTTACTGTACTTCATCAACGACTTATACATGAAAATTGCAAAATAAAAAAAGATCTATACCTACTGCTATAAATTAGAATTACTGACCTATTTTACTGTACTTTATCAACTAGCTTATCCATGAAAATTACAGAATAACACAAAGATCTATACCGACTACTATATATTAGAATTACCTATTTTACTGTACTTAATCAACTAACATATACATGAAAATTATAGAATAACAAAAAAGATCTATACCTACTGCTATATATTAGAATTACTTACCTATTTTACTGTACTTTATCAACTAACTTATACATGAAAATTACAGAATAAAAAAAAAGATCTATACCTACTGCTATATATTAGAATGACTTACCTATTTTACTATACTTTATCAACTAACTTATACATGAAAATTACAGAATAACAAAAAAGATCTATACCTACTGCTATAACCCAGTGAGTGTGATAACAAATCCACGAAATGGCGGAAAGTAGGTTATGTTGGTCAAATTAGTTATAAATTGGGTAAACTATTGGAAAATAAAAAAAGTTGCAAACCAGCATTTTATGTAGACAATAATTTGGGTAAATTGTTAATTAACAGTAAAGATAAAATACCAAAAATGAGTAAATGTGGGGTCTATCAATTATCTTGTAAAATTTGTAACGCTACTTATATAGGGCAAACTGGTAGAAATTTTAAAACTAGATTAAGTGAGCATGACAGGAGTTGGAGGTTAGGACATGAGGACTCTAGTTTTTCTAATCATTTAAAAACACACAATGTTTCAGATTTTCATGGTAATATAAATTTTGATATTTTACACATAGTCAATAAATCTAAAAAATTAAACCTTCTGGAAAATTTAGAAATTAATAGATTAGTTAAAAATAAAAATGTGTTAGTTTTAAATGAACAATTAGATTTAAGTAATTCCCCACTTTTGAAACCATTAACCAAGTCAAGTCATTGACCATCCTCTCCACTCCCTTCCTCTACCTTTCTCATCTAGGTTATATGGGAAAACCCAGCTATTGTTATAATGTGTATATATTGTGTACTGAACCTTATTGTTTCATTCTTGTATAAGCCTTGACAATGCTTTAACTAGTGAAACCATGGTCTGCAAGTTTCTATTAAAACATTGTGGTTGATACTAAAAAAATTGTTGTTTTAATTTTATTTAAAATGGAATACCACCAAGTACCTACGGTCTCTAGCATAAATAGCTACTGCTATATATTAGAATTACTTACCTATTTTACTATACTTTATCAACTAACTTATACATGAAAATTATAGAATAACAAAAAAGATCTATACCTACTGCTATATATTAGAATTACTTACCTATTTTACTATACTTTATCAACTAACTTATACATGAAAATTACAGAATAACAAAAAAGATCTATACCTACTGCTATATATTAGAATTACTTACCTATTTTACTATACTTTATCAACTAACTTATACATGAAAATTATAGAATAACAAAAAAGATCTATACCTACTGCTATATATTAGAATTACTTACCTATTTTACTATACTTTATCAACTAACTTATACATGAAAATTACAGAATAACAAAAAAGATCTATACCTACTGCTATATATTAGAATTACTTACCTATTTTACTATACTTTATCAACTAACTTATACATGAAAATTATAGAATAACAAAAAAGATCTATACCTACTGCTATATATTAGAATTACTTACCTATTTTACTATACTTTATCAACTAACTTATACATGAAAATTACAGAATAACAAAAAAGATCTATACCTACTGCTATATATTAGAATTACTTACCTATTTTACTATACTTTATCAACTAACTTATACATGAAAATTATAGAATAACAAAAAAGATCTATACCTACTGCTATATATTAGAATTACTTACCTATTTTACTATACTTTATCAACTAACTTATACATGAAAATTACAGAATAACACAAAGATCAATACCTACTGCTATATATTAGAATTACTTACCTATTTTACTGTACTTTATCAACTAACTTATACATGAAAATTACAGAATAACAAAAAAGATCTATACCTACTGCTATATATTAGAATTACTTACCTATTTTACTGTACTTTATCAACTAACTTATACATGAAAATTACAGAATAACAAAAAAGATCTATACCTACTGCTATATATTAGAATTACTTACCTATTTTACTATACTTTATCAACTAACTTATACATGAAAATTACAGAATAACACAAAGATCTATACCTACTGCTATATATTAGAATTACTTACCTATTTTACTGTACTTTATCAACTAACTTATACATGAAAATTACAGAATAACAAAAAAGATCTATACCTACTGCTATATATTAGAATTACTTACCTATTTTACTGTACTTTATCAACTAACTGATCTATGAAAATAGCTACATAAAAAAAGATCTATACCTACTGCTATATATTTGAATTACTTACCTATTTTACTATACTTTATCAACTAACTTATACATGAAAATTACAGAATAACAAAAAAGATCTATACCTACTGCTATATATTAGAATTACTTACCTATTTTACTATACTTTATCAACTAACTTATACATGAAAATTATAGAATAACAAAAAAGATCTATACCTACTGCTATATATTAGAATTACTTACCTATTTTACTATACTTTATCAACTAACTTATACATGAAAATTACAGAATAACAAAAAAGATCTATACCTACTGCTATATATTAGAATTACTTACCTATTTTACTATACTTTATCAACTAACTTATACATGAAAATTATAGAATAACAAAAAAGATCTATACCTACTGCTATATATTAGAATTACTTACCTATTTTACTATACTTTATCAACTAACTTATACATGAAAATTACAGAATAACAAAAAAGATCTATACCTACTGCTATATATTAGAATTACTTACCTATTTTACTATACTTTATCAACTAACTTATACATGAAAATTATAGAATAACAAAAAAGATCTATACCTACTGCTATATATTAGAATTACTTACCTATTTTACTATACTTTATCAACTAACTTATACATGAAAATTACAGAATAACACAAAGATCAATACCTACTGCTATATATTAGAATTACTTACCTATTTTACTGTACTTTATCAACTAACTTATACATGAAAATTACAGAATAACAAAAAAGATCTATACCTACTGCTATATATTAGAATTACTTACCTATTTTACTGTACTTTATCAACTAACTTATACATGAAAATTACAGAATAACAAAAAAGATCTATACCTACTGCTATATATTAGAATTACTTACCTATTTTACTATACTTTATCAACTAACTTATACATGAAAATTACAGAATAACACAAAGATCTATACCTACTGCTATATATTAGAATTACTTACCTATTTTACTGTACTTTATCAACTAACTTATACATGAAAATTACAGAATAACAAAAAAGATCTATACCTACTGCTATATATTAGAATTACTTACCTATTTTACTGTACTTTATCAACTAACTGATCTATGAAAATAGCTACATAAAAAAAGATCTATACCTACTGCTATATATTTGAATTACTTATCTATTTTACCGTACTTTATAAACGTACTTATACATGAAAATTGCAAAATATAAAAAGATCTATTACCTACTGCTATATATTAGAATTACTTATTATTTTACTGTACTTCATCAACGACTTATACATGAAAATTGCAAAATAAAAAAAGATCTATACCTACTTCTATAAATTAGAATTACTGACCTATTTTAATGTACCTTATCAACTAACTTATATATGAAAATTACAGAATAACAAAAAAGATCTATACCTTCTGCTATATATTAGAATTACTTACCTATTTTACTGTACTTTATCAACTAAATGATACATGAAAATTGCAAAATAAAAAAAGATCTATACCTACTGCTATATATTAGAATTACTTACCTATTTTACTGTACTTTATCAACTAACTTATACATGAAAATTACAGAATAACAAAAAAGATCTATACCTACTGCTATATATTAGAATTACTTACCTATTTTACTGTTCTTTAGCAACTAACTTATACATGAAAATTACAGAATAACATAAAAGATCTATACCTACTGCTATATATTAGAATTACTTACCTATTTTACTGTACTTTATCAACTAACTTATACATGAAAATTACAGAATAACAAAAAAGATCTATACCTACTGCTATATATTAGAATTACTTACCTATTTTACTGTACTTTATCAACTAACTTATACATGAAAATTACAGAATAACAAAAAAGATCTATACCTACTGCTATATATTAGAATTACTTACCTATTTTATTATACTTTATCAACTAACTTATACATGAAAATTACAGAATAACACAAAGATCTATACCTACTGCTATATATTAGAATTACTTATCTATTTTACTGTACTTTATAAACGAACTTATACATGAAAATTGCAAAATAAAAAAGATCTATATCTACTGTTATATATTAGAATTACTTTCCTATTTTACTGTACTTTATCAACTAAATGATACATGAAAATTGCAAAATAAAAAAAGATCTATACCTACTGTTATATATTAGAATTATTTACTATTTTACTGTACTTTATCAACTAACTTATACATGAAAATTACAGAATAACAAAAAGATCTTTACCTACTGCTATAAATTAGAAGTACATACCTATTATATTGCTCTTTATCAACTAACTTATACATCAAAATTACAGAATAACAATAGATCTATACAACTGCTATATATTAGAATTACTTATTATTTTACTGTACTTCATCAACGACTTATACATGAAAATTGCAAAATAAAAAAAGATCTATACCTACTGCTATAAATTAGAATTACTGACCTATTTTACTGTACTTTATCAACTAGCTTATCCATGAAAATTACAGAATAACACAAAGATCTATACCGACTACTATATATTAGAATTACCTATTTTACTGTACTTAATCAACTAACATATACATGAAAATTATAGAATAACAAAAAAGATCTATACCTACTGCTATATATTAGAATTACTTACCTATTTTACTGTACTTTATCAACTAACTTATACATGAAAATTACAGAATAAAAAAAAAGATCTATACCTACTGCTATATATTAGAATGACTTACCTATTTTACTATACTTTATCAACTAACTTATACATGAAAATTACAGAATAACAAAAAAGATCTATACCTACTGCTATAACCCAGTGAGTGTGATAACAAATCCACGAAATGGCGGAAAGTAGGTTATGTTGGTCAAATTAGTTATAAATTGGGTAAACTATTGGAAAATAAAAAAAGTTGCAAACCAGCATTTTATGTAGACAATAATTTGGGTAAATTGTTAATTAACAGTAAAGATAAAATACCAAAAATGAGTAAATGTGGGGTCTATCAATTATCTTGTAAAATTTGTAACGCTACTTATATAGGGCAAACTGGTAGAAATTTTAAAACTAGATTAAGTGAGCATGACAGGAGTTGGAGGTTAGGACATGAGGACTCTAGTTTTTCTAATCATTTAAAAACACACAATGTTTCAGATTTTCATGGTAATATAAATTTTGATATTTTACACATAGTCAATAAATCTAAAAAATTAAACCTTCTGGAAAATTTAGAAATTAATAGATTAGTTAAAAATAAAAATGTGTTAGTTTTAAATGAACAATTAGATTTAAGTAATTCCCCACTTTTGAAACCATTAACCAAGTCAAGTCATTGACCATCCTCTCCACTCCCTTCCTCTACCTTTCTCATCTAGGTTATATGGGAAAACCCAGCTATTGTTATAATGTGTATATATTGTGTACTGAACCTTATTGTTTCATTCTTGTATAAGCCTTGACAATGCTTTAACTAGTGAAACCATGGTCTGCAAGTTTCTATTAAAACATTGTGGTTGATACTAAAAAAATTGTTGTTTTAATTTTATTTAAAATGGAATACCACCAAGTACCTACGGTCTCTAGCATAAATAGCTACTGCTATATATTAGAATTACTTACCTATTTTACTATACTTTATCAACTAACTTATACATGAAAATTATAGAATAACAAAAAAGATCTATACCTACTGCTATATATTAGAATTACTTACCTATTTTACTATACTTTATCAACTAACTTATACATGAAAATTACAGAATAACAAAAAAGATCTATACCTACTGCTATATATTAGAATTACTTACCTATTTTACTATACTTTATCAACTAACTTATACATGAAAATTATAGAATAACAAAAAAGATCTATACCTACTGCTATATATTAGAATTACTTACCTATTTTACTATACTTTATCAACTAACTTATACATGAAAATTACAGAATAACAAAAAAGATCTATACCTACTGCTATATATTAGAATTACTTACCTATTTTACTGTACTATATCAACTAACTGATCTATGAAAATAGCTACATAAAAAAAGATCTATACCTACTGCTATATATTTGAATTACTTATCTATTTTACCGTACTTTATAAACGAACTTATACATGAAAATTGCAAAATATAAAAAGATCTATTACCTACTGCTATATATTAGAATTACTTATTATTTTACTGTACTTCATCAACGACTTATACATGAAAATTGCAAAATAAAAAAAGATCTATACCTACTTCTATAAATTAGAATTACTGACCTATTTTAATGTACCTTATCAACTAACTTATATATGAAAATTACAGAATAACAAAAAAGATCTATACCTTCTGCTATATATTAGAATTACTTACCTATTTTACTGTACTTTATCACCTAAATGATACATGAAAATTGCAAAATAAAAAAAGATCTATACCTACTGCTATATATTAGAATTATTTACCTATTTTACTGTTCTTTAGCAACTAACTTATACATGAAAATTACAGAATAACAAAAAAGATCTATATTTACTGCTATATATTAGAATTACTTACCTATTTTAATGTATTTTATCAACTAATTTATATATGAAAATTACAGAATAACAAAAAAGATCTATACCTACTGCTATATATTAGAATTACTTACCTATTTTACTGTACTTTATCAACTAAATGATACATGAAAATTGCAAAATAAAAAAAGATCTATACCTACTGCCATATATTAGAAATACTTACCTATTTTACTGTACTTTATCAACTAACTTATACATGAAAATTACAGAATAACAAAAAAGATCTATACCTACTGCTATATATTAGAATTACTTACCTATTTTACTGTTCTTTAGCAACTAACTTATACATGAAAATTACAGAATAACAAAAAAGATCTATATCTACTGCTATATATTAGAATTACTTACCTATTTTAATGTACTTTATCAACTAACTTATATATGAAAATTACAGAATAACAAAAAAGATCTATATCTACTGCTATATATTAGAATTACTTACCTATTTTACTGTACTTTATCAACTAACTTATACATGAAAATTACAGAATAAAAAAAAGATCTATACCTACTGCTATATATTAGAATTACTTACCTATTTTAATGTACTTTATCAACTAACTTATATATGAAAATTACAGAATAACAAAAAAGATCTATATCTACTGCTATATATTAGAATTACTTACCTATTTTACTGTACTTTATCAACTAACTTATATATGAAAATTACAGAATAACAAAAAAGATCTATATCTACTGCTATATATTAGAATTACTTACCTATTTTACTGTACTTTATCAACTAACTTATACATGAAAATTACAGAATAACAAAAAAGATCTATACCTACTGCTATATATTAGAATTACTTACCTATTTTATTGTTCTTTAGCAACTAACTTATACATGAAAATTACAGAGTAACAAAAAAGATCTATATCTACTGCTATATATTAGAATTACTTACCTATTTTAATGTACTTTATCAACTAACTTATATATGAAAATTACAGAATAACAAAAAAGATCTATATCTACTGCTATATATTAGAATTACTTATCTATTTTACTGTACTTTATCAACTAACTTATACATGAAAATTACAGAATAACAAAAAAGATCTATACCTACTGCTATATATTAGAATTACTTACCTATTTTATTGTTCTGTAGCAACTAACTTATACATGAAAATTACAGAGTAACAAAAAAGATCTATATCTACTGCTATATATTAGAATTACTTACCTATTTTAATGTACTTTATCAACTAACTTATATATGAAAATTACAGAATAACAAAAAAGATCTATATCTACTGCTATATATTAGAATTACTTATCTATTTTACTGTACTTTATCAACTAACTTATACATGAAAATTACAGAATAACAAAAAAGATCTATACCTACTGCTATATATTAGAATTACTTATCTATTTTACCGTACTTTATAAACGTACTTATACATGAAAATTGCAAAATATAAAAAGATCTATTACCTACTGCTATATATTAGAATTACTTATTATTTTACTGTACTTCATCAACGACTTATACATGAAAATTGCAAAATAAAAAAAGATCTATACCTACTTCTATAAATTAGAATTACTGACCTATTTTAATGTACCTTATCAACTAACTTATATATGAAAATTACAGAATAACAAAAAAGATCTATACCTTCTGCTATATATTAGAATTACTTACCTATTTTACTGTACTTTATCAACTAAATGATACATGAAAATTGCAAAATAAAAAAAGATCTATACCTACTGCTATATATTAGAATTACTTACCTATTTTACTGTACTTTATCAACTAACTTATACATGAAAATTACAGAATAACAAAAAAGATCTATACCTACTGCTATATATTAGAATTACTTACCTATTTTACTGTTCTTTAGCAACTAACTTATACATGAAAATTACAGAATAACATAAAAGATCTATACCTACTGCTATATATTAGAATTACTTACCTATTTTACTGTTCTTTAGCAACTAACTTATACATGAAAATTACAGAATAACCAAAAAGATCTATATCTACTGCTATATATTAGAATTACTTACCTATTTTAATGTACTTTATCAACTAATTTATATATGAAAATTACAGAATAACAAAAAAGATCTATACCTACTGCTATATATTAGAATTACTTACCTATTTTACTGTACTTTATCAACTAAATGATACATGAAAATTGCAAAGTAAAAAAAGATCTATACCTACTGCTATATATTAGAAATACTTACCTATTTTACTGTACTTTATCAACTAACTTATACATGAAAATTACAGAATAACAAAAAAGATCTATACCTACTGCTATATATTAGAATTACTTACCTATTTTACTGTTCTTTAGCAACTAACTTATACATGAAAATTACAGAATAACAAAAAAGATCTATATCTACTGCTATATATTAGAATTACTTACCTATTTTACAGTACTTTATCAACTAACTTATACATGAAAATTACAGAATAACAAAAAAGATCTATACCTACTGCTATATATTAGAATTACTTACCTATTTTAATGTACTTTACCAACTAACTTATATATGAAAATTACAGAATAACAAAAAAGATCTATATCTACTGCTATATATTAGAATTACTTATCTATTTTACTGTACTTTATCAACTAACTTATACATGAAAATTACAGAATAACAAAAAAGATCTATACCTACTGCTATATATTAGAATTACTTACCTAATTTACTGTTCTTCAGCAACTAACTTATACATGGAAATTACAGAATAACAAAAACGATCTATATCTACCTCTATATATTAGAATTACTTACCTATTTTACTGTTCTTTAGCAACTAACTTATACATGAAAATTACAGAATAACAAAAAGATCTATATCTACTGCTATATATTAGAATTACTTACCTATTTTAATGTACTTTATCAACTAACTTATATATGAAAATTACAGAATAACAAAAAAGATCTATATCTACTGCTATATATTAGAATTACTTACCTATTTTACTGTACTTTATCAACTAACTTATACATGAAAATTACAGAATAACAAAAAAGATCTATACCTACTGCTATATATTAGAATTACTTACCTATTTTACTGTTCTTTAGCAACTAACTTATACATGAAAATTACAGAATAACAAAAAAGATCTATATCTACTGCTATATATTAGAATTACTTACCTATTTTAATGTATTTTATCAACTAACTTATATATGAAAATTGTAGAATAACAAAAACATCTATATCTACCGCTATATATTAGAATTACTTACCTATTTCACTGTACTTTATCAACTAAATGATACATGAAAATTACAGAATAACACAAAGATCAATACCTACTGCTATATATTAGAATTACTTACCCATTTTACTGTACTTTATCAACTAACTGATCCATGAAAAAAGCTAAATAAAAAAAAGATCTATACCTACTGCTATATATTTGAATTATTTATCTATTTTACCGTACTTTATAAACTAACTTATACATGAAAATTGCAAAATATAAAAAGATCTATACCTACTGCTATATATAGAATTACTTATTATTTTACTGTACTTCATCAACGACTTATACATGAAAATTGCAAAATAAAAAAAGATTTATACCTATTGCTATATATTAGAATAACTTACCTATTTTACTGTACTTTATCAACTAACTTATACATGAAAATTACAGAATAACAAAAAAGATCTATACCTACTGCTATATATTAGAATATCTTACCTATTTTACTGTACTTTATCAACTAAATGATACATGAAAATTGCAAAATAAAAAAGATCTATACCTACTGTTATATATTAGAATTACCGACCTATTTTACTGTACTTTATCAACTAAATGATACATGAAAATTACAGAATAAAAAAAGATCTATACCCACTGCTATAAATTAGAATTACAGACCTATTTTACTGTACTTTATCAACTAGCTTATACATGAAAATTACAGAATAATACAAAGATCTATACCTACTGCTATACCTATTATAGGTATAAATAATGCTATAAATTAGGATTACTTACCTATTTTACTGTACTTTAATAACTAAATTATACATGAAAATTGCAAAATAAAAAAAGATCTATACCTACTGTTATATATTAGAATTATTTACTTATTTTACTGTACTTTATCAACTAACTTATACATGAAAATTACAGAATAACAAAAAAGATCTATACCTACTGTTATATATTAGAATTATTTACTTATTTTACTGTACTTTATCAACTAACTTATACATGAAAATTACAGAATAACAGAAAGATCTTTACCTACTGCTATAAATTAGAAGTACATACCTATTATAATGCTCTTTATCAACTAACTTATACATTAAAATTACAGAATAACAATAGATCTATACAACTGCTATATATTAGAATTACTTATTATTTTACTGTACTTTATCAACTAACTTATACATGTTAATTACAGAAAGATCTTTACCTACTGCTATAAATTAGAAGTACATACCTATTATAATGCTCTTTATCAACTAACTTATACATTAAAATTACAGAATAACAATAGATCTATACAACTGCTATATATTAGAATTACTTATTATTTTACTGTACTTCATCAACGACTTATACATGAAAATTGCAAAATAAAAAAAGATCTATACCTACTGCTATAAATTAGAATTACTGACCTATTTTACTGTACTTTATCAACTAGCTTATACATGAAAATTACAGAATAACACAAAGATCTATACCGACTACTATATATTAGAATTACCTATTTTAATGTACTTTATCAACTAATTTATATATGAAAATTACAGAATAACAAAAAAGATCTATACCTACTGCTATATATTAGAATATCTTACCTATTTTACTGTACTTTATCAACTAAATGATACATGAAAATTGCAAAATAAAAAAGATCTATACCTACTGTTATATATTAGAATTACCGACCTATTTTACTGTACTTTATCAACTAACTTATACATGAAAATTACAGAATAAAAAAATATCTATACCCACTGCTATAAATTAGAAGTACATACCTATTATAATGCTCTTTATCAACTAACTTATACATTAAAATTACAGAATAACAATAGATCTATACAACTGCTATATATTAGAATTACTTATACCTACTGCTATATATTAGAATATCTTACCTATTTTACTGTACTTTATCAACTAAATGACACATGAAAATTACAGAATAACAAAAAAGATCTATACCTACTGCTATATTTTAGAATTACTTACCTATTTTACTATACTTTATCAACTAACTTATACATGAAAATTACAGAATAACACAAAGATCTATACCTACTGCTATATATTAGAATTACTTACCTATTTTACTGTACTTTATCAACTAACTTATACATGAAAATTACAGAATAACAAAAAAGATCTATACCTACTGCTATATATTAGAATTACTTACCTATTTTAATGTACTTTATCAACTAACTTATATATGAAAATTACAGAATAACAAAAAAGATCTATATCTACTGCTATATATTAGAATTACTTATCTATTTTACTGTACTTTATCAACTAACTTATACATGAAAATTACAGAATAACAAAAAAGATCTATACCTACTGCTATATATTAGAATTACTTACCTAATTTACTGTTCTTCAGCAACTAACTTATACATGGAAATTACAGAATAACAAAAAAGATCTATATCTACCTCTATATATTAGAATTACTTACCTATTTTACTGTTCTTTAGCAACTAACTTATACATGAAAATTACAGAATAACAAAAAGATCTATATCTACTGCTATATATTAGAATTACTTACCTATTTTAATGTACTTTATCAACTAACTTATATATGAAAATTACAGAATAACAAAAAAGATCTATATCTACTGCTATATATTAGAATTACTTACCTATTTTACTGTACTTTATCAACTAACTTATACATGAAAATTACAGAATAACAAAAAAGATCTATACCTACTGCTATATATTAGAATTACTTACCTATTTTACTGTTCTTTAGCAACTAACTTATACATGAAAATTACAGAATAACAAAAAAGATCTATATCTACTGCTATATATTAGAATTACTTACCTATTTTAATGTACTTTATCAACTAACTTATATATGAAAATTGTAGAATAACAAAAACATCTATATCTACCGCTATATATTAGAATTACTTACCTATTTTACTGTACTTTATCAACTAAATGATACATGAAAATTACAGAATAACACAAAGATCAATACCTACTGCTATATATTAGAATTACTTACCCATTTTACTGTACTTTATCAACTAACTGATCCATGAAAAAAGCTAAATAAAAAAAAGATCTATACCTACTGCTATATATTTGAATTATTTATCTATTTTACCGTACTTTATAAACTAACTTATACATGAAAATTGCAAAATATAAAAAGATCTATACCTACTGCTATATATAGAATTACTTATTATTTTACTGTACTTCATCAACGACTTATACATGAAAATTGCAAAATAAAAAAAGATTTATACCTATTGCTATATATTAGAATAACTTACCTATTTTACTGTACTTTATCAACTAACTTATACATGAAAATTACAGAATAACAAAAAAGATCTATACCTACTGCTATATATTAGAATATCTTACCTATTTTACTGTACTTTATCAACTAAATGATACATGAAAATTGCAAAATAAAAAAGATCTATACCTACTGTTATATATTAGAATTACCGACCTATTTTACTGTACTTTATCAACTAAATGATACATGAAAATTACAGAATAAAAAAAGATCTATACCCACTGCTATAAATTAGAATTACAGACCTATTTTACTGTACTTTATCAACTAGCTTATACATGAAAATTACAGAATAATACAAAGATCTATACCTACTGCTATACCTATTATAGGTATAAATAATGCTATAAATTAGGATTACTTACCTATTTTACTGTACTTTAATAACTAAATTATACATGAAAATTGCAAAATAAAAAAAGATCTATACCTACTGTTATATATTAGAATTATTTACTTATTTTACTGTACTTTATCAACTAACTTATACATGAAAATTACAGAATAACAAAAAAGATCTATACCTACTGTTATATATTAGAATTATTTACTTATTTTACTGTACTTTATCAACTAACTTATACATGAAAATTACAGAATAACAGAAAGATCTTTACCTACTGCTATAAATTAGAAGTACATACCTATTATAATGCTCTTTATCAACTAACTTATACATTAAAATTACAGAATAACAATAGATCTATACAACTGCTATATATTAGAATTACTTATTATTTTACTGTACTTTATCAACTAACTTATACATGTTAATTACAGAAAGATCTTTACCTACTGCTATAAATTAGAAGTACATACCTATTATAATGCTCTTTATCAACTAACTTATACATTCAAATTACAGAATAACAATAGATCTATACAACTGCTATATATTAGAATTACTTATTATTTTACTGTACTTCATCAACGACTTATACATGAAAATTGCAAAATAAAAAAAGATCTATACCTACTGCTATAAATTAGAATTACTGACCTATTTTACTGTACTTTATCAACTAGCTTATACATGAAAATTACAGAATAACACAAAGATCTATACCGACTACTATATATTAGAATTACCTATTTTAATGTACTTTATCAACTAATTTATATATGAAAATTACAGAATAACAAAAAAGATCTATACCTACTGCTATATATTAGAATATCTTACCTATTTTACTGTACTTTATCAACTAAATGATACATGAAAATTGCAAAATAAAAAAGATCTATACCTACTGTTATATATTAGAATTACCGACCTATTTTACTGTACTTTATCAACTAACTTATACATGAAAATTACAGAATAAAAAAAGATCTATACCCACTGCTATAAATTAGAAGTACATACCTATTATAATGCTCTTTATCAACTAACTTATACATTAAAATTACAGAATAACAATAGATCTATACAACTGCTATATATTAGAATTACTTATACCTACTGCTATATATTAGAATATCTTACCTATTTTACTGTACTTTATCAACTAAATGACACATGAAAATTACAGAATAACAAAAAGATCTATACCTACTGCTATATTTTAGAATTACTTACCTATTTTACTATACTTTATCAACTAACTTATACATGAAAATTACAGAATAACACAAAGATCTATACCGACTACTATATATTAGAATTACCTATTTTACTGTACTTAATCAACTAACATATACATGAAAATTATAGAATAACAAAAAAGATCTATACCTACTGCTATATATTAGGATTACTTACCTATTTTACTGTACTTTATCAACTAACTTATACATGAAAATTATAGAATAACAAAAAAGATCTATACCTACTGCTATATATTAGAATTACTTACCTATTTTAGTATACTTTATCAACTAACTTATACATGAAAATTATAGAATAACAAAAAAGATCTATACCTACTGCTATATATTAGAATTACTTACCTATTTTAATGTACTTTATCAACTAACTTATACATGAAAATTGTAGAATAACAAAAAGATCTATACCTACTGCTATATATTAGAATAACTTACCTATTTTACTGTACTTTATCAACTAACTTATACATGAAAATTACAGAATAACAAAAAAAGATCTATATCTACTGCTATATATTACAATTACTTACCTATTTTAATGTACTTTATCAACTAACTGATCCATGAAAAAAGCTAAAAAAAAAAGATCTATACCTACTGCTATATATTTGAATTATTTATCTATTTTACCGTACTTTATAAACGAACTTATACATGAAAATTGCAAAATATAAAAAGATCTATACCTACTGCTATATATTAGAATTACTTATTATTTTACTGTACTTCATCAACGACTTATACATGAAAATTGCAAAATAAAAAAAGATCTATACCTACTGCTATATATTAGAATTACTTACCTATTTTACTGTACTTTATCAACTAACTTACACATGAAAATTACAGAATAACAAAAAAGATCTACACCTACTGCTATATATTAGAATTACTTACCTATTTTACTGTTCTTTAGCAACTAACTTATACATGAAAATTACAGAATAACAAAAAAGATCTATACCTACTGCTATAAATTAGAATTACTTACCTATTTTACTCTACTTTATCAACTAAATGATACATGAAAATTGCAAAATAAAAAAAGATCTATACCTCATGTTATATATTAGAATTATTTACTTATTTTACTGTACTTTATCAACTAACTTATACATGAAAATTACAGAATAACAAAAAAACTTTACCTACTGCTATAAATTAGAAGTACATACACCTATTATAATGCTCTTTATCAACTAACTTATACATTAAAATTACAGAATAACAATAGATCTATACAACTGCTATATATTAGAGTTACTTATTATTTTACTGTACTTCATCAACGACTTATACATGAAAATTTCAAAATAAAAAAAGATCTATACCTACTGCTATAAATTAGAATTACTGACCTATTTTACTGTACTTTATCAACTAGCTTATACATGAAAATTACAGAATAACACAAAGATCTATACCTACTGCTATAAATTAGAATTACTTACCTATTTTACTGTACTTTATCAACTAAATGATACAAGAAAATTGCAAAATAAAAAAAAGATCTATACCTGCTGTTATATATTAGAATTATTGACCTTTTTTACTGTGCTTTATCAACTAAATGATACATGAAAATTACAGAATAAAAAAAGATCTATACCCACTGCTATAAATTAGAATTACTGACCTATTTTACTGTACTTTATCAACTAGCTTATACATGAAAATTACAGAATAACACAAAGATCTATACCTATTGCTATAAATTAGAATTAAATAAATATTTTACTGTACTTTATCAACTAAATGATACATGAAAATTGCAAAATAAAAAAAGATCTATACCTACTGCTATAAATTAGACTTACTGACCTATTTTACTGTACTTTATCAACTAGCTTATACATGAAAATTACAGAATAACACAAAGATCTATACCTACTGCTATAAATTAGAATTACTTACCTATTTTACTGTACTTTATTAACTAAATGATACATGAAAATTGCAAAATAAAAAAAGATCTATACCTACTGTTATATATTAGAATTATTTACTTATTTTACTGTACTTTATCAACTAACTTATACATGAAAATTACAGAATAACAGAAAGATCTTTACCTACTGCTATATATTAGAATTACTTACCTATTTTAATGTACTTTATCAACTAACTTATACAAGAAAATTGTAGAATAACAAAAAGATTTATATCTACTGCTATAAATTAGAATTACTTACCTATTTTACTGTACTTTATCAACTAAATGATAAATGAAAATTGCAAAATAAAAAAAGATCTTTACCTGCTGTTATTTATTAGAATTATTGACCTATTTTACTGTACTTTATCAACTAAATGATACATGAAAATTACAGAATAAAAAAAGATCTATACCCACTGCTATAAATTAGAATTACTGACCTATTTTACTGTACTTTATCAACTAGCTTATACATGAAAATTACAGAATAACACAAAGATCTATACCTACTGCTATAAATTAGAATTAGTTAAATATTTTACTGTACTTTATCAACTAAATGATACATGAAAATTGCAAAATAAAAAAAGATCTATACCTACTGTTATATATTAGAATTATTTACTTATTTTACTGTACTTTATCAACTAACTTATACATGACAATTACAGAATAACAGAAAGATCTTTACCTACTGCTATAAATTAGAATTACTTACCTATTTTACTGTACTTTATCAACTAAATGATACATGAAAATTGCAAAATAAAAAAAGATCTATACCTACTGCTATAAATTAGAATTACTGACCTATTTTACTGTACTTTATCAACTAGCTTATACATGAAAATTACAGAATAACACAAAGATCTATACCGACTACTATATATCAGAATTACCTATTTTACTGTACTTTATCAACTAACTTATACATGAAAATTACAGAATAACAAAAAAGATCTATACCTACTGCTATATATTAGAATTTACCTATTTTAATGTACTTTATCAACTAACTTATACATGAAAATGGTAGAATAACAAAAAGATCTATATCTACTGCTTTAAATTAGAATTACTTACCTATTTTACGGTACTTCATCAACTAAATGATACATGAAAATTGCAAAATAAAAAAAGATCTATACCTACTGCTATATATTAGAATTACTTATTATTTTACTGTACTTTATCCACTAACTGATACATGAAAATTGTAGAATAACAAAAAGATCTATATCTACTGCTATAAATTAGAATTACTTACCTATTTTACTGTACTTTATCAACTAACTTATACATGAAAATTACAGAATAACAATAGATCTATACCTACTGCTATATATTAGAATTACTTACCTATTTTAATGTACTGTATCAACTAACTTATACATGAAAATTACAGAATAACAAAAAAGATCTATACCTACTGCTATAAATTAGAATTACTTACCTATTTTACTGTACTTTATCAACTAAATGATACATGAAAATTGCAAAATAAAAAAAGATCTATACCTACTGCTATATATTAGAATTACTTACCTATTTTAATGTACTTTATCAACTAAATGACACATGGAAATTACAGAATAACAAAAAGATCTATACCTACTGCTATAAATTAGAATTACTTACCTATTTTACTGTACGTTATCAACTAAATGATACATGAAAATTGCAAAATAAAAAAAGATCTATACCTACTGTTATATATTAGAATTATTTACTTATTTTACTGTACTTAATCAACTAACTTATACATGAAAATTACAGAATAACAAAAAGATCTTTACCTACTGCTATAAATTAGAAGTACATACACCTATTATAATGCTCTTTATCAACTAACTTATACATTAAAATTACAGAATAACAATAGATCTATACAACTGCTATATATTAGAGTTACTTATTATTTTACTGTACTTAATCAACGACTTATACATGAAAATTGCAAAATAAATAAAGATCTATACCTACTGCTATAAATTAGAATTACTGACCTATTTTACTGTACTTTATCAACTAGCTTATACATGAAAATTACAGAATAACACAAAGATCTATACCTACTGCTATAAATTAGAATTACTTACCTATTTTACTGTACTTTATCAACTAAATGATAAATGAAAATTGCAAAATAAAAAAAAGATCTATACCTGCTGTTATTTATTAGAATTATTGACCTATTTTACTGTACTTTATCAACTAAATGATACATGAAAATTACAGAATAAAAAAAGATCTATACCCACTGCTATAAATTAGAATTACTGACCTATTTTACTGTACTTTATCAACTAGCTTATACATGAAAATTACAGAATAACACAAAGATCTATACCTACTGCTATAAATTAGAATTAGTTAAATATTTTACTGTACTTTATCAACTAAATGATACATGAAAATTGCAAAATAAAAAAAGATCTATACCTACTGCTATAAATTAGACTTACTGACCTATTTTACTGTACTTTATCAACTAGCTTATACATGAAAATTACAGAATAACACAAAGATCTATACCTACTGCTATAAATTAGAATTACTTACCTATTTTACTGTACTTTATCATCTAAATGATACATGAAAATTGCAAAATAAAAAAAGATCTATACCTACTGTTATATATTAGAATTATTTACTTATTTTACTGTACTTTATCAACTAACTTATACATGAAAATTACAGAATAACAGAAAGATCTTTACCTACTGCTATATATTAGAATTACTTACCTATTTTAATGTATTTTATCAACTAACTTATACAGGAAAATTGTAGAATAACAAAAAGATCTATATCTACTGCTATAAATTAGAATTACTTACCTATTTTACTGTACTTTATCAACTAAATGATACATGAAAATTGCAAAATAAAAAAAGATCTATATCTACTGCTATATATTAGAATTACTTACCTATTTTACTATACTTTATCAACTAAATGATACATGAAAATTGCAAAATAAAAATAGATCTATATCTACTGCTATATATTAGAATTACTTTCCTATTTTAATGTACTTTATCAACTTACATATACATGAAAGTTGTAGAATAACAAAAAGATCTACTTATTATTTTACTGTACTTCATCAACGACTTATACATGAAAATTGCAAAATAAAAAAAGATCTATACCTACTGCTATAAATTAGAAAAACTGACCTATTTTACTGTACTTTATCAACTAGCTTATACAGGAAAATTACAGAGTAACACAAAGATCTATACCGACTACTATATATTAGAATTACCTATTTTACTGTACTTTATCAACTAACTTATACATGAAAATTACAGAATAACAAAAAAGATCTATACCTACTGCTATATATTAGAATTACTTACCTATTTTACTGTACTTTATCAACTAAATAATACATGAAAATTGCAAAATAAAAAACGATCTATACCTACTGTTATATATTAGAATTATTTACTTATTTTACTGTACTTTATCAACTAAATGATAAATGAAAATTGCAAAATAAAAAAAGATCTATACCTGCTGTTATTTATTAGAATTATTGACCTATTTTACTGTACTTTATCAACTAAATGATACATGAAAATTACAGAATAAAAAAAAATCTATACCCACTGCTATAAATTAGAATTACTGACCTATTTTACTGTACTTTATCAACTAGCTTATACATGAAAATTACAGAATAACACAAAGATCTATACCTACTGCTATAAATTAGAATTACTTACCTATTTTACTGTACTTTATCAACTAAATGATACATGAAAATTGCAAAATAAAAAAAGATCTATACCTACTGTTATATATTAGAATTATTTACTTATTTTACTGTGCTTTATCAACTAACTTATACATGAAAATTACAGAATAACAGAAAGATCTTTACCTACTGCTATATATTAGAATTACTTACCTATTTTAATGTACTTTATCAACTAACTTATACAGGAAAATTGTAGAATAACAAAAAGATCTATATCTACTGCTATAAATTAGAATTACTTACCTATTTTACTGTACTTTATCAACTAAATGATACATGAAAATTGCAAAATAAAAAAAGATCTATATCTACTGCTATATATTAGAATTACTTACCTATTTTACTATACTTTATCAACTAAATGATACATGAAAATTGCAAAATAAAAATAGATCTATATCTACTGCTATATATTAGAATTACTTTCCTATTTTAATGTACTTTATCAACTTACATATACATGAAAGTTGTAGAATAACAAAAAGATCTACTTATTATTTTACTGTACTTCATCAACGACTTATACATGAAAATTGCAAAATAAAAAAAGATCTATACCTACTGCTATAAATTAGAAAAACTGACCTATTTTACTGTACTTTATCAACTAGCTTATACAGGATAATTACAGAGTAACACAAAATCTATACCGACTACTATATATTAGAATTACCTATTTTACTGTACTTTATCAACTAACTTATACATGAAAATTACAGAATAACAAAAAAGATCTATACCTACTGCTATATATTAGAATAACTTACCTATTTTACTATACTTTATCAACTAACCCTTACATGAAAATTACAGAATAACAAAAAAGATCTATACCTACTGCTATATATTAGAATAACTCACCTATTTTACTGTACTTTACAACTAACTTATACATGAAAATTACAGAATAACAAAAAAGATCTATACCTACTGCTATATATTAGAATTACTTACCTATTTTAATGTACTTTATCAACTAACTTATACATGAAAATTGTAGAATAACAAAAAGATCTATACCTACTGCTATATATTAGAATAACTTACCTATTTTACTGTACTTTATCAACTAACTTATACATGAAAATTACAGAATAACAAAAAAAGATCTATATCTACTGCTATATATTACAATTACTTACCTATTTTAATGTACTTTATCAACTAACTGATCCATGAAAAAAGCTAAAAAAAAAGATCTATACCTACTGCTATATATTTGAATTATTTATCTATTTTACCGTACTTTATAAACGAACTTATACATGAAAATTGCAAAATATAAAAAGATCTATACCTACTGCTATATATTAGAATTACTTATTATTTTACTGTACTTCATCAACGACTTATACATGAAAATTGCAAAATAAAAAAAGATCTATACCTACTGCTATATATTAGAATTACTTACCAATTTTACTGTACTTTATCAACTAACTTACACATGAAAATTACAGAATAACAAAAAAGATCTATACCTACTGCTATATATTAGAATTACTTACCTATTTTACTGTACTTTATCAACTAAATAATACATGAAAATTGCAAAATAAAAAACGATCTATACCTACTGTTATATATTAGAATTATTTACTTATTTTACTGTACTTTATCAACTAACTTATACATGAAAATTACAGAATAACAAAAAGATCTTTACCTACTGCTATAAATTAGAAGTACATACACCTATTATAATGCTCTTTATCAACTAACTTATACATTAAAATTACAGAATAACAATATAGATCTATACAACTGCTATATATTAGAGTTACTTATTATTTTACTGTACTTAATCAACGACTTATACATGAAAATTGCAAAATAAATAAAGATCTATACCTACTGCTATAAATTAGAATTACTGACCTATTTTACTGTACTTTATCAACTAAATGATACATGAAAATTACAGAATAAAAAAAGATCTATACCCACTGCTATAAATTAGAATTACTGACCTATTTTACTGTACTTTATCAACTAGCTTATACATGAAAATTACAGAATAACACAAAGATCTATACCTACTGCTATAAATTAGAATTAGTTAAATATTTTACTGTACTTTATCAACTAAATGATACATGAAAATTGCAAAATAAAAAAAGATCTATACCTACTGCTATAAATTAGACTTACTGACCTATTGTACTGTACTTTATCAACTAGCTTATACATGAAAATTACAGAATAACAAAAAGATCTATATCTACTGCTATAAATTAGAATTACTTACCTATTTTACTGTACTTTATCAACTAAATGATACATGAAAATTGCAAAATAAAAAAAGATCTATATCTACTGCTATATATTAGAATTACTTACCTATTTTACTATACTTTATCAACTAAATGATACATGAAAATTGCAAAATAAAAATAGATCTATATCTACTGCTATATATTAGAATTACTTTCCTATTTTAATGTACTTTATCAACTTACATATACATGAAAGTTGTAGAATAACAAAAAGATCTACTTATTATTTTACTGTACTTCATCAACGACTTATACATGAAAATTGCAAAATAAAAAAAGATCTATACCTACTGCTATATATTAGAATTACTTATTATTTTACTGTACTTTATCTACTAACTTATACATGAAAATTGTAGAATAACAAAAAGATCTATATCTACTGCTATAAATTAGAATTACTTACCTATTTTACTGTACTTTATCAACTAACTTATACATGAAAATTACAGAATAACAATAGATCTATACCTACTGCTATATATTAGAATTACTTACCTATTTTAATGTACTGTATCAACTAACTTATACATGAAAATTACAGAATAACAAAAAAGATCTATACCTACTGCTATAAATTAGAATTACTTACCTATTTTACTGTACTTTATCAACTAAATGATAAATGAAAATTGCAAAATAAAAAAAGATCTATACCTGCTGTTATTTATTAGAATTATTGACCTATTTTACTGTACTTTATCAACTAAATGATACATGAAAATTACAGAATAAAAAAAGATCTATACCCACTGCTATAAATTAGAATTACTGACCTATTTTACTGTACTTTATCAACTAGCTTATACATGAAAATTACAGAATAACACAAAGATCTATACCTACTGCTATAAATTAGAATTACTTACCTATTTTACTGTACTTTATCAACTAAATGATACATGAAAATTGCAAAATAAAAAAAGATCTATACCTACTGTTATATATTAGAATTATTTACTTATTTTACTGTGCTTTATCAACTAACTTATACATGAAAATTACAGAATAACAGAAAGATCTTTACCTACTGCTATATATTAGAATTACTTACCTATTTTAATGTACTTTATCAACTAACTTATACAGGAAAATTGTAGAATAACAAAAAGATCTATATCTACTGCTATAAATTAGAATTACTTACCTATTTTACTGTACTTTATCAACTAAATGATACATGAAAATTGCAAAATAAAAAAAGATCTATATCTACTGCTATATATTAGAATTACTTACCTATTTTACTATACTTTATCAACTAAATGATACATGAAAATTGCAAAATAAAAATAGATCTATATCTACTGCTATATATTAGAATTACTTTCCTATTTTAATGTACTTTATCAACTTACATATACATGAAAGTTGTAGAATAACAAAAAGATCTACTTATTATTTTACTGTACTTCATCAACGACTTATACATGAAAATTGCAAAATAAAAAAAGATCTATACCTACTGCTATAAATTAGAAAAACTGACCTATTTTACTGTACTTTATCAACTAGCTTATACAGGAAAATTACAGAGTAACACAAAATCTATACCGACTACTATATATTAGAATTACCTATTTTACTGTACTTTATCAACTAACTTATACATGAAAATTACAGAATAACAAAAAAGATCTATACCTACTGCTATATATTAGAATAACTTACCTATTTTACTGTACTTTACAACTAACTTATACATGAAAATTACAGAATAACAAAAAAGATCTATACCTACTGCTATATATTAGAATTACTTACCTATTTTAATGTACTTTATCAACTAACTTATACATGAAAATTGTAGAATAACAAAAAGATCTATACCTACTGCTATATATTAGAATAACTTACCTATTTTACTGTACTTTATCAACTAACTTATACATGAAAATTACAGAATAACAAAAAAAGATCTATATCTACTGCTATATATTACAATTACTTACCTATTTTAATGTACTTTATCAACTAACTGATCCATGAAAAAAGCTAAAAAAAAAGATCTATACCTACTGCTATATATTTGAATTATTTATCTATTTTACCGTACTTTATAAACGAACTTATACATGAAAATTGCAAAATATAAAAAGATCTATACCTACTGCTATATATTAGAATTACTTATTATTTTACTGTACTTCATCAACGACTTATACATGAAAATTGCAAAATAAAAAAAGATCTATACCTACTGCTATATATTAGAATTACTTACCTATTTTACTGTACTTTATCAACTAACTTACACATGAAAATTACAGAATAACAAAAAAGATCTACACCTACTGCTATATATTAGAATTACTTACCTATTTTACTGTTCTTTAGCAACTAACTTATACATGAAAATTACAGAATAACAAAAAAGATCTATATCTACTGCTATATATTAGAATTACTTACCTATTTTACTGTACTTTATCAACTAACTTATACATGAAAATTACAGAATAACAAAAAAGATCTATACCTACTGCTATATATTAGAATTACTTACCTATTTTAATGTACTTTATCAACTAACTTATATATGAAAATTACAGAATAACAAAAAAGATCTATATCTACTGCTATATATTAGAATTACTTACCTATTTTACTGTACTTTATCAACTAACTTATATATGAAAATTACAGAATAACAAAAAAGATCTATATCTACTGCTATATATTAGAATTACTTAAGTATTTTACTGTACTTTATCAACTAACTTATACATGAAAATTACAGAATAACAAAAAAGATCTATACCTACTGCTATATATTAGAATTACTTACCTATTTTACTGTTCTTTAGCAACTAACTTATACATGAAAATTACAGAGTAACAAAAAAGATCTATATCTACTGCTATATATTAGAATTACTTACCTATTTTAATGTACTTTATCAACTAACTTATATATGAAAATTACAGAATAACAAAAAAGATCTATATCTACTGCTATATATTAGAATTACTTATCTATTTTACTGTACTTTATCAACTAACTTATACATGAAAATTACAGAATAACAAAAAAGATCTATACCTACTGCTATATATTAGAATTACTTACCTATTTTAATTTACTTTATCAACTAAATGACACATGAAAATTACAGAATAACAAAAAGATCTATACCTACTGCTATAAATTAGAATTACTTACCTATTTTACTGTACTTTATCAACTAAATGATACATGAAAATTGCAAAATAAAAAAAGATCTATACCTCATGTTATATATTAGAATTATTTACTTATTTTACTGTACTTTATCAACTAACTTATACATGAAAATTACAGAATAACAAAAAAACTTTACCTACTGCTATAAATTAGAAGTACATACACCTATTATAATGCTCTTTATCAACTAACTTATACATTAAAAGTACAGAATAACAATAGATCTATACAACTGCTATATATTAGAGTTACTTATTATTTTACTGTACTTCATCAACGACTTATACATGAAAATTTCAAAATAAAAAAAGATCTATACCTACTGCTATAAATTAGAATTACTGACCTATTTTACTGTACTTTATCAACTAGCTTATACATGAAAATTACAGAATAACACAAAGATCTATACCTACTGCTATAAATTAGAATTACTTACCTATTTTACTGTACTTTATCAACTAAAT
This sequence comes from Aphrophora alni, assembly GCA_963513935.1. Classification (NCBI taxonomy): domain Eukaryota; kingdom Metazoa; phylum Arthropoda; class Insecta; order Hemiptera; family Aphrophoridae; genus Aphrophora; species Aphrophora alni. Next base: position 18,278,244 of record OY740776.1, on the reverse strand, counting down.
GATACAAGAAAATTGCAAAATAAAAAAAAGATCTATACCTGCTGTTATATATTAGAATTATTGACCTTTTTTACTGTGCTTTATCAACTAAAGTATACATGAAAATTACAGAATAAAAAAAGATCTATACCCACTGCTATAAATTAGAATTACTGACCTATTTTACTGTACTTTATCAACTAGCTTATACATGAAAATTACAGAATAACACAAAGATCTATACCGACTACTATATATCAGAATTACCTATTTTACTGTACTTTATCAACTAACTTATACATGAAAATTACAGAATAACAAAAAAGATCTATACCTACTGCTATATATTAGAATAACTTACCTATTTTACTGTACTTTACAACTAACTTATACATGAAAATTACAGAATAACAAAAAAGATCTATACCTACTGCTATATATTAGAATTACTTACCTATTTTAATGTACTTTATCAACTAACTTATACATGAAAATTGTAGAATAACAAAAAGATCTATACCTACTGCTATATATTAGAATAACTTACCTATTTTACTGTACTTTATCAACTAACTTATACATGAAAATTACAGAATAACAAAAAAAGATCTATATCTACTGCTATATATTACAATTACTTACCTATTTTAATGTACTTTATCAACTAACTGATCCATGAAAAAAGCTAAAAAAAAAGATCTATACCTACTGCTATATATTTGAATTATTTATCTATTTTACCGTACTTTATAAACGAACTTATACATGAAAATTGCAAAATATAAAAAGATCTATACCTACTGCTATATATTAGAATTACTTATTATTTTACTGTACTTCATCAACGACTTATACATGAAAATTGCAAAATAAAAAAAGATCTATACCTACTGCTATATATTAGAATTACTTACCTATTTTACTGTACTTTATCAACTAACTTACACATGAAAATTACAGAATAACAAAAAAGATCTACACCTACTGCTATATATTAGAATTACTTACCTATTTTACTGTTCTTTAGCAACTAACTTATACATGAAAATTACAGAATAACAAAAAAGATCTATATCTACTGCTATATATTAGAATTACTTACCTATTTTACTGTACTTTATCAACTAACTTATATATGAAAATTACAGAATAACAAAAAAGATCTATATCTACTGCTATATATTAGAATTACTTAAGTATTTTACTGTACTTTATCAACTAACTTATACATGAAAATTACAGAATAACAAAAAAGATCTATACCTACTGCTATATATTAGAATTACTTACCTATTTTACTGTTCTTTAGCAACTAACTTATACATGAAAATTACAGAGTAACAAAAAAGATCTATATCTACTGCTATATATTAGAATTACTTACCTATTTTAATGTACTTTATCAACTAACTTATATATGAAAATTACAGAATAACAAAAAAGATCTATATCTACTGCTATATATTAGAATTACTTATCTATTTTACTGTACTTTATCAACTAACTTATACATGAAAATTACAGAATAACAAAAAAGATCTATACCTACTGCTATATATTAGAATTACTTACCTATTTTAATTTACTTTATCAACTAAATGACACATGAAAATTACAGAATAACAAAAAGATCTATACCTACTGCTATAAATTAGAATTACTTACCTATTTTACTGTACTTTATCAACTAAATGATACATGAAAATTGCAAAATAAAAAAAGATCTATACCTCATGTTATATATTAGAATTATTTACTTATTTTACTGTACTTTATCAACTAACTTATACATGAAAATTACAGAATAACAAAAAAACTTTACCTACTGCTATAAATTAGAAGTACATACACCTATTATAATGCTCTATCAACTAACTTATACATTAAAATTACAGAATAACAATAGATCTATACAACTGCTATATATTAGAGTTACTTATTATTTTACTGTACTTCATCAACGACTTATACATGAAAATTTCAAAATAAAAAAAGATCTATACCTACTGCTATAAATTAGAATTACTGACCTATTTTACTGTACTTTATCAACTAGCTTATACATGAAAATTACAGAATAACACAAAGATCTATACCTACTGCTATAAATTAGAATTACTTACCTATTTTACTGTACTTTATCAACTAAATGATACAAGAAAATTGCAAAATAAAAAAAAGATCTATACCTGCTGTTATATATTAGAATTATTGACCCTTTTTACTGTGCTTTATCAACTAAATGATACATGAAAATTACAGAATAAAAAAAGATCTATACCCACTGCTATAAATTAGAATTACTGACCTATTTTACTGTACTTTATCAACTAGCTTATACATGAAAATTACAGAATAACACAAAGATCTATACCTACTGCTATAAATTAGAATTAGTTAAATATTTTACTGTACTTTATCAACTAAATGATACATGAAAATTGCAAAATAAAAAAAGATCTATACCTACTGTTATATATTAGAATTATTTACTTATTTTACTGTACTTTATCAACTAACTTATACATGACAATTACAGAATAACAGAAATATCTTTACCTACTGCTATAAATTAGAATTACTTACCTATTTTACTGTACTTTATCAACTAAATGATACATGAAAATTGCAAAATAAAAAAAGATCTATACCTACTGCTATAAATTAGAATTACTGACCTATTTTACTGTACTTTATCAACTAGCTTATACATGAAAATTACAGAATAACACAAAGATCTATACCGACTACTATATATCAGAATTACCTATTTTACTGTACTTTATCAACTAACTTATACATGAAAATTACAGAATAACAAAAAAGATCTATACCTACTGCTATATATTAGAATAACTTACCTTTTTTAATGTACTTTATCAACTAACTTATACATGAAAATTACAGAATAACAAAAAAGATCTATACCTACTGCTATATATTAGAATTTACCTATTTTAATGTACTTTATCAACTAACTTATACATGAAAATGGTAGAATAACAAAAAGATCTATATCTACTGCTTTAAATTAGAATTACTTACCTATTTTACGGTACTTCATCAACTAAATGATACATGAAAATTGCAAAATAAAAAAAGATCTATACCTACTGCTATATATTAGAATTACTTATTATTTTACTGTACTTTATCTACTAACTGATACATGAAAATTGTAGAATAACAAAAAGATCTATATCTACTGCTATAAATTAGAATTACTTACCTATTTTACTGTACTTTATCAACTAACTTATACATGAAAATTACAGAATAACAATAGATCTATACCTACTGCTATATATTAGAATTACTTACCTATTTTAATGTACTGTATCAACTAACTTATACATGAAAATTACAGAATAACAAAAAAGATCTATACCTACTGCTATAAATTAGAATTACTTACCTATTTTACTGTACTTTATCAACTAAATGATACATGAAAATTGCAAAATAAAAAAAGATCTATACCTACTGCTATATATTAGAATTACTTACCTATTTTAATGTACTTTATCAACTAAATGACACATGGAAATTACAGAATAACAAAAAGATCTATACCTACTGCTATAAATTAGAATTACTTACCTATTTTACTGTACGTTATCAACTAAATGATACATGAAAATTGCAAAATAAAAAAAGATCTATACCTACTGTTATATATTAGAATTATTTACTTATTTTACTGTACTTAATCAACTAACTTATACATGAAAATTGCAGAATAACAAAAAGATCTTTACCTACTGCTATAAATTAGAAGTACATACACCTATTATAATGCTCTTTATCAACTAACTTATACATTAAAATTACAGAATAACAATAGATCTATACAACTGCTATATATTAGAGTTACTTATTATTTTACTGTACTTAATCAACGACTTATACATGAAAATTGCAAAATAAATAAAGATCTATACCTACTGCTATAAATTAGAATTACTGACCTATTTTACTGTACTTTATCAACTAGCTTATACATGAAAATTACAGAATAACACAAAGATCTATACCTACTGCTATAAATTAGAATTACTTACCTATTTTGCTGTACTTTATCAACTAAATGATAAATGAAAATTGCAAAATAAAAAAAAGATCTATACCTGCTGTTATTTATTAGAATTATTGACCTATTTTACTGTACTTTATCAACTAAATGATACATGAAAATTACAGAATAAAAAAAGATCTATACCCACTGCTATAAATTAGAATTACTGACCTATTTTACTGTACTTTATCAACTAGCTTATACATGAAAATTACAGAATAACACAAAGATCTATACCTACTGCTATAAATTAGAATTAGTTAAATATTTTACTGTACTTTATCAACTAAATGATACATGAAAATTGCAAAATAAAAAAAGATCTATACCTACTGCTATAAATTAGAATTACTGACCTATTTTACTGTACTTTATCAACTAGCTTATACATGAAAATTACAGAATAACACAAAGATCTATACCGACTACTATATATCAGAATTACCTATTTTACTGTACTTTATCAACTAACTTATACATGAAAATTACAGAATAACAAAAAAGATCTATACCTACTGCTATATATTAGAATTACTTACCTATTTTAATGTACTTTATCAACTAACTTATATATGAAAATTACAGAATAACAAAAAAGATCTATATCTACTGCTATATATTAGAATTACTTACCTATTTTACTGTACTTTATCAACTAACTTATATATGAAAATTACAGAATAACAAAAAAGATCTATATCTACTGCTATATATTAGAATTACTTACCTATTTTACTGTACTTTATCAACTAACTTATACATGAAAATTACAGAATAACAAAAAAGATCTATACCTACTGCTATATATTAGAATTACTTACCTATTTTATTGTTCTTTAGCAACTAACTTATACATGAAAATTACAGAGTAACAAAAAAGATCTATATCTACTGCTATATATTAGAATTACTTACCTATTTTAATGTACTTTATCAACTAACTTATATATGAAAATTACAGAATAACAAAAAAGATCTATACCTACTGCTATATATTAGAATTACTTACCTAATTTACTGTTCTTCAGCAACTAACTTATACATGGAAATTACAGAATAACAAAAAAGATCTATATCTACCTCTATATATTAGAATTACTTACCTATTTTACTGTTCTTTAGCAACTAACTTATACATGAAAATTACAGAATAACAAAAAGATCTATATCTACTGCTATATATTAGAATTACTTACCTATTTTAATGTACTTTATCAACTAACTTATATATGAAAATTACAGAATAACAAAAAAGATCTATATCTACTGCTATATATTAGAATTACTTACCTATTTTACTGTACTTTATCAACTAACTTATACATGAAAATTACAGAATAACAAAAAGATCTTTACCTACTGCTATAAATTAGAAGTACATACACCTATTATAATGCTCTTTATCAACTAACTTATACATTAAAATTACAGAATAACAATAGATCTATACAACTGCTATATATTAGAGTTACTTATTATTTTACTGTACTTAATCAACGACTTATACATGAAAATTGCAAAATAAATAAAGATCTATACCTACTGCTATAAATTAGAATTACTGACCTATTTTACTGTACTTTATCAACTAGCTTATACATGAAAATTACAGAATAACACAAAGATCTATACCTACTGCTATAAATTAGAATTACTTACCTATTTTACTGTACTTTATCAACTAAATGATAAATGAAAATTGCAAAATAAAAAAAAAGATCTATACCTGCTGTTATTTATTAGAATTATTGACCTATTTTACTGTACTTTATCAACTAAATGATACATGAAAATTACAGAATAAAAAAAGATCTATACCCACTGCTATAAATTAGAATTACTGACCTATTTTACTGTACTTTATCAACTAGCTTATACATGAAAATTACAGAATAACACAAAGATCTATACCTACTGCTATAAATTAGAATTAGTTAAATATTTTACTGTACTTTATCAACTAAATGATACATGAAAATTGCAAAATAAAAAAAGATCTATACCTACTGCTATAAATTAGAATTACTGACCTATTTTACTGTACTTTATCAACTAGCTTATACATGAAAATTACAGAATAACAAAGATATATACCGACTACTATATATCAGAATTACCTATTTTACTGTACTTTATCAACTAACTTATACATGAAAATTACAGAATAACAAAAAAGATCTATACCTACTGCTATATATTAGAATAACTTACCTATTTTAATGTACTTTATCAACTAACTTATACATGAAAATTACAGAATAACAAAAAAGATCTATACCTACTGCTATATATTAGAATTTACCTATTTTAATGTACTTTATCAACTAACTTATACATGAAAATGGTAGAATAACAAAAAGATCTATATCTACTGCTTTAAATTAGAATTACTTACCTATTTTACGGTACTTCATCAACTAAATGATACATGAAAATTGCAAAATAAAAAAAGATCTATACCTACTGCTATATATTAGAATTACCTATTATTTTACTGTACTTTATCTACTAACTTATACATGAAAATTGTAGAATAACAAAAAGATCTATACCTACTGCTATATATTAGAATTACTTACCTATTTTACTGTACTTTATCAACTAAATAATACATGAAAATTGCAAAATAAAAAACGATCTATACCTACTGTTATATATTAGAATTATTTACTTATTTTACTGTACTTTATCAACTAACTTATACATGAAAATTACAGAATAACAAAAAGATCTTTACCTACTGCTATAAATTAGAATTACTTACCTATTTTACTGTACTTTATCAACTAAATGATACATGAAAATTGCAAAATAAAAAAAGATCTATACCTACTGCTATAAATTAGAATTACTGACCTATTTTACTGTACTTTATCAACTAGCTTATACATGAAAATTACAGAATAACACAAAGATCTATACCGACTACTATATATCAGAATTACCTATTTTACTGTACTTTATCAACTAACTTATACATGAAAATTACAGAATAACAAAAAAGATCTATACCTACTGCTATATATTAGAATTTACCTATTTTAATGTACTTTATCAACTAACTTATACATGAAAATGGTAGAATAACAAAAAGATCTATATCTACTGCTTTAAATTAGAATTACTTACCTATTTTACGGTACTTCATCAACTAAATGATACATGAAAATTGCAAAATAAAAAAAGATCTATACCTACTGCTATATATTAGAATTACTTATTATTTTACTGTACTTTATCCACTAACTGATACATGAAAATTGTAGAATAACAAAAAGATCTATATCTACTGCTATAAATTAGAATTACTTACCTATTTTACTGTACTTTATCAACTAACTTATCCATGAAAATTACAGAATAACAATAGATCTATACCTACTGCTATATATTAGAATTACTTACCTATTTTAATGTACTGTATCAACTAACTTATACATGAAAATTACAGAATAACAAAAAAGATCTATACCTACTGCTATAAATTAGAATTACTTACCTATTTTACTGTACTTTATCAACTAAATGATACATGAAAATTGCAAAATAAAAAAAGATCTATACCTACTGCTATATATTAGAATTACTTACCTATTTTAATGTACTTTATCAACTAAATGACACATGAAAATTACAGAATAACAAAAAGATCTATACCTACTGCTATAAATTAGAATTACTTACCTATTTTACTGTACTTTATCAACTAAATGATACATGAAAATTGCAAAATAAAAAAAGATCTATACCTACTGTTATATATTAGAATTATTTACTTATTTTACTGTACTTTATCAACTAGCTTATACATGAAAATTACAGAATAACACAAAGATCTATACCTACTGCTATAAATTAGAATTACTTACCTATTTTACTGTACTTTATCAACTAAATGATAAATGAAAATTGCAAAATAAAAAAAGATCTATACCTGCTGTTATTTATTAGAATTATTGACCTATTTTACTGTACTTTATCAACTAAATGATACATGAAAATTGCAAAATAAAAAAAGATCTATACCTACTGCTATAAATTAGACTTACTGACCTATTTTACTGTACTTTATCAACTAGCTTATACATGAAAATTACACAATAACACAAAGATCTATACCTACTGCTATAAATTAGAATTACTTACCTATTTTTCTGTACTTTATCAACTAAATGATACATGAAAATTGCAAAATAAAAAAAGATCTATACTTACTGTTATATATTAGAATTATTTACTTATTTTACTGTACTTTATCAACTAACTTATACATGAAAATTACAGAATAACAGAAAGATCTTTACCTACTGCTATATATTAGAATTATTTACCTATTTTAATGTACTTTATCAACTAACTTATACAGGAAAATTGTATAATAACAAAAAGATCTATATCTACTGCAATAAATTAGAATTACTTACCTATTTTACTGTACTTTATCAACTAAATGATACATGAAAATTGCAAAATAAAAAAAGATCTATACCTACTGCTATAAATTAGAATTACTGACCTATTTTACTGTACTTTATCAACTAGCTTATACATGAAAATTACAGAATAACACAAAGATCTATACCGACTACTATATATCAGAATTACCTATTTTACTGTACTTTATCAACTAACTTATACATGAAAATTACAGAATAACAAAAAAGATCTATACCTACTGCTATATATTAGAATAACTTACCTATTTTAATGTACTTTATCAACTAACTTATACATGAAAATTACAGAATAACAAAAAAGATCTATACCTACTGCTATATATTAGAATTACTTACCTATTTTAATGTACTTTGTCAACTAACTTATACATGAAAATTGTAGAATAACAAAAAGATCTATATCTACTGCTATAAATTAGAATTACTTACCTATTTTACTGTACTTTATTAACTAAATGATACATGAAAATTGCAAAATAAAAAAAAGATCTAAACCTACTGCTATAAATTAGAATTACTAACCTATTTTACTGTACTTTATCAACTAGCTTATACATGAAAATTACAGAATAACACAAAGATCTATACCTACTGCTATAAATTAGAATTACTTACCTATTTTACTGTACTTTATTTACTAAATGATACATGAAAATTGCAAAATGAAAAAAGATCTATACCTACTGCTATATATAAGAATTATTTACCTATTTTAATGTACTTTATCAACTAACTTATACATGAAAATTGTAGAATAACAAAAAGATCTATATCTACTGTTATAATTTAGAATTACTTACCTATTTTACTGTACTTCATCAACTAAATGATACATGAAAAATGCAAAATAAAAAAAAATCTATATCGACTGCTATATATTTGAATTACTTTTCTATTTTAATGTACTTTATAAACCAACTTAAACATTAAAATTGCAAAATATAAAAAGATCTATACCTACTGCTATATATTAGAATTACCTACCTATTTTACTGTACTTTATCTACTAACTTATACATGAAAATTGTAGAATAACAAAAAGATCTATGTCTACTGCTATAAATTAGAATTATTTACCTATTTTACTGTACTTTATCAACTAAATGATACATGAAAATTGCAAAATAAAAAAGATCTATATCTACTGCTATATATTAGAATTACTTTCTTATTTTAATGTACTTTATAAACTAACTTAAACATAAAAATTGCAAAATATAAAAGATCTATACCTACTGCTATATATTAGAATTACCTACCTATTTTACTGTACTTTATCAACTAACTTATACATGAAAATTACAGAATAACAAAAAAGATCTATACCTACTGCTATATATTAGAATTACTTACCTATTTTACTGTATTTTAACAACTAACTTATACATGAAAATTAAAGAATAACAAAGATCTATACCGACTACTATATATTAGAATTACCCATTTTACTGTACTTTATCAACTAACTTATACATGAAAATTGTAGAATAACAAAAAGATCTATATCTACTGCTATAATTTAGAATTACTGACCTATTTTACTGTACTTTATCAACTAGCTTATACATGAAAATTACAGAATAACACAAAGATCTATACCGACTACTATATATTAGAATTACCTATTTTACTGTACTTTATCAACTAACTTATACGGTACATGAAAATTACAGAATAACAAAAAAGATCTATACCTACTGCTATATATTAGAATAACTTACCTATTTTACTGTACTTTATCAACTAACTTATACATGAAAATTACAGAATAACAAAAAAGATCTATACCTACTGCTATATATTAGAATATCTTACCTATTTTACTGTACTTTATCAACTAAATGACACATGAAAATTACAGTATAACAAAAACATCTATACCTACTGCTATAAATTAGAATTACTTACCTATTGTACGGTACTTTATCAACTAAATGATACATGAAAATTGCAAAATAAAAAAAGATCTATACCTACTGTTATATATTAGAGTTATTTACTTATTTTACTGTACTTTATCAACTAACTTATACATGAAAATTACAGAATAACAAAAAAAGATCTATACCTACTGCTATATATTAGAATTACTTACCTATTTTAATGTACTTTGTCAACTAACTTATACATGAAAATTACAGAATAACAAAAAAGATCTATACCTACTGCTATATAAGAATTACTTACCTGTTTTACTGTACTTTAACAACTAACTTATACATGAAAATTACAGAATAAAAAAGATCTATATATACTGCTATATATTAGAATGACTTACCTATTTTAATGTACTTTATCAACTTACTTATATATATATATATATATATATATATATATATATATATATATATATATATATAAATAGCAGAATAACAAAAAATATCTATATCTACTGCTATAATTTAGAATTACATACCCTATTTACTGTACTTTATCGACTAACTGATCCATGAAAATTGCTAAATAAAAAAAGATTTATACCTACTGTTATATATTTGAATTACTTATTTATTTTACCGTACTTTATAAACTAACTTATACATGAAAATTACAAAATATAAAAAGATCTATACCTACTGTTATATATTAGAATTATTTACTTATTTTACTGTACTTTATCAACTAACTTTTACATGAAAATGGCAAAATAAAAAAAAGATTTATATACACTGCTATATATTAGAATTATTTACCCACTTTACTGTATTTTATCAACTAACTGATACATGAAAATTACAGAATAACAAAAAGATATATACCTATTGCTATATGTAAGAATAACTTACCTATTTTATTGTACTATAACTTACCTATTTTACTGTACTTTATCAACTAACTTTTACATGAAAATGGCAAAATAAAAAATGATTTATATACACTGCTATATATTAGAATTATTTACCCACTTTACTGTACTTTTTCAACTAACTTATACATGAAAATTACAGAATAACACAAAGATCTATACCTACTGCTATATTTAGAATTACTTCCCTATTTTACTGTACTTTATCAATTAACTTATAAATGAAAATTACAGAATAACACAAAGATCTATACCTACTGCTATAAATTAGAATTACTTCCCTATTTTACTGTACTTTATCAACTAACTTTTACATGAAAATTACAAGGGGAAAAAATATATATACCTACTCCTATAAATTGGAACTACTTCCCTTTTTTTCTAGTTTCGAAAAAAGCATATTTTCTTGCAGAGAAAACAAGCGATCCTTTATTAAAAAGAATTAACGATCTATTAGTAGATGTAGGTTCAAAGCTACAAAGTTTTGAGCATGCAGCTACTGATGTTGTAAACATAGAAAAATTTAGTCGTTATAATTAAGTTAATTTCTTTGTCAAAATTAGATATTTTAGTTATTATTTATGTTAAAATTGTATACTTTTTATATAAATAAAAAAAGAGATTTATTATGGTGTACTTTTTTTCTATTTTTTATTTTTCCCCTTTTTTTCAGAATATCATCATCAGCAATTTTTATCCAACCTCTCATCATGGCAACTTTGAACATTTGTTCCAGAAACAACGTCTTTGTAGACATTGTCTACGTGAATAGAGAGAAGATGTGGGCTTTTGGCGGCTTTTTGAAACCTGTCAAATCATTTATGACTGTTAAAGAGTTTATCTTCGCATTTGAAAAAGATGTGGAAAAGCAGGTTATGGTGATAACAAGCGACCAACATTTGGAAGAAATCCAGTCAATTTTAAATCAGAATGGAGTTGGCATTACGGCAACACCTATTTCTTTTTACGAGCATTTTTAACCAATAGACGTTGTGGAGGCGCAGGTGGGCGAATGTTGGGATGGATAAATAAAAAATGTATTTTTATAAAATAAATATTATTATAATTCTATTTTTTTATGAATCGTGCAAATGGCATGACGGTATACCAATTATACCGAGTTTCACTAGCTGCTATTGAATACCAGGTGTATAAGAACAGAAGCAAGGCGTTCCTAGACTTACCGCAACACTGGTACCAAGGCCAAGCTTTCGAGCCTTTTAAGAATGTTATAAGTACATTAAATGTATATACTCAGCGAGTAGGGTGTCTGTTAAAAACGATGTCTACATTTAAGTTTGACGATTTGAATAATGTACCGTTGTTTCCAGCCCCCCGCTTAAGAAATGGAGTCGTAGTACCAACACCAGAGTGTGTGTATCTAACAAACTTGCGTGATACAGTCACATATTTAGCAAACGCTAATACTAATGCAGAAATTAGGTTAAACTTCCACCTGCGCAGCCCACTCCCACGCGCTCAATGGGATGTTGCAAATAATGTTTTGCTAAACCCCGACATGATAATGCCTGCAGTCTATGGCGTAAATGAATTAACAAATGATTTGTATATGGTTAAAAATTGGATTGAAAATGTAATTTCAGGTAAACTTGTCCACGAAAAGTGGTTTACAAGTTATAAATTGTTTGAGGATAATACTGGAAATGAAGGGACATTCGTGTCAAATAACCCCAGTAATTTAAGATGCCACGATCTTGGAGAAATTAACAAATTGGAAGGTGATGTGACGGATTTTTGGATCGGTCCAAAAATTGACGACAGAATGATATTTTACGGTATTTATGGATTAGGAGGAGAGTTATCATCAGTAAATACGTATTTGTGGCCGAATTACTGCAGAAGAACAAAAGATGTGTCAGGTTACGTCACTCAACGTAATTATCGAGAGATTGTATTGATGGTTGAGTAGACTATAATTATAGAAGGAAAACTTAAAACCCGTCCGGCAATAGACGTAAAATCTTAGTGAATAGAGTGAAAAATATAAGTAATAATCGAAAGCTAAAAATAAATAAATAAAAAGATGAGAACATCCCACCGCTGCCACCAAATGTAATACTTGACCGAGGTGATCGGCAAGGCTTATACATTAATTTGTATATACTGGAAAGAGTAGATGTTAAAGAAGGTTGAGCGGAGTGCTTCAGCTTAGGTCACAGGCCAATAAAACTGACATTATTCTGAGAAGAGATATTTATTTAACTATTGACACAAACAGTATCAGTGGCTAGACATTCTAACATATTCCAAATTACCTGAAGTGTATTATGTGTACTTTAAACAATTAATTGATCATTACAACAGTTCTTCAATAAACATTATTAATCATTAGAGCAATGTGTCCATCATTAAACATTATTCCATTAATTACCAAAACTTTTAAACAACATTATATTATCATATTTAAACAAGGACTAATAATAAACATTTTAGTTAAATTTCAAACAAAAATCATTCGCAAATCAAAACTTGAAAAGTTAACATTGAGTAATCAATTATTTCTTAAATACCTCCCTGGTTATAAATTAAATAGCAATTATCGATCAAATATTAAATAATAATTTACAAATTATTAACAATGATTCTATTATAGATTATGAATGGCATTCACATAATCCATACTCTTCTAATTCATATGGTAATAGTGATGAAATTAGAATACCTGTACATCAACAGGATGTGTACACATCGCCCAGTAAAAGTTTTTTATTGATAGAAGGTAAAATAGTAAAAGGTGATGAATCTATTGATAGTTATACCGAACTATGCAATAGCATTTATGTTTGAAGAAATACGTTATCAATTATGTGGGACAGAAATAGACAGAGTTAAAATGTAGGTATTACGACAACTATGAAAAATGTTTTAACATTGAGGCCTGGTGAAGGAAATTTAATCAAGAATTCTGGATGGTCAACAGACACTTCGTCTTTATCAGAAACAGGTACTTTTTCTTATTGCATACTGTAATATATGCTCGTTGCCGCTGTAATATATGGTAACGATATTACTAAATTTGGGTTCTTTAAATAAAACACATTGTATTAGATTATAGCTACAACTGCGTGTTACAGGTAGGAAGGTGAGTTCAAGACTGGCTTGAATATGTAGCCAGGGAAAGCGTCAGTAATAAGGGCTGGTGGGAAAAGGTACTGGTTTGCAGCCAATAGCATTTATTAATTTGTCGTATGACATATCGAACCATATGACGTCACACATCATACGATGTCATGCGATACTCCCACTCTTGTACAATTGTATATATCACAATTTCTCCCTCTTAATTCTTTTAAACAATACAATACACAATTTTAGTTTTTTATATAAAACTTAAACACATCTTTTTTAAAACAAAACTTAAACACATAGTCGTATAACTTTAAACCTAGAAACTTGAAACAATTTGACAATTAAACTACTAACGTAAATTAACACATGATAATTTGTTAGCAAAATTAAATTAGAAATTTAAACAAATAAAATCAATTTTTTTTCTTCTTAATTGTAAATTATTTTAAAAACCAATTCTATCCAGAACACAAACATTTTACAAAATACAATTATACATAATATATTATTTAATAATCAAGTCTTACAACAGGTTTCCTTAATCTAATTGGATATCTTCTTTCAACAACATCAGTAGTATTATTGTTTACAACGGATGTTGGAGAATTCCGTGTTTGAATCATAACGGGACTGGATTGTCTCATAACAATTGGTGGAGAGCGGATGCTCTTCTGGGGTGAGATATTTCCCCTTGTTTGAATGGTATCTGTCACTAAGTCAGTCAATGACTCGTCCACTTGTTTTTGTTTATTTTCAGAAGGAGGCGAATTGACACCAATTAGTTGGTCAATATGCCTTCTCCATATTATACCAGAATTTAACCTTACTAAATACATTACTGGACTAATTTGCTTAATAACAATACCTTGAATCCATTTATCATTTGAATGATACTGTCTTATTAATACTGATTGATTTACAAACAATTTTCGTGTTCCCGTTCCTCTAAAATATTGAGTTTGTTTTTCTTGCTTTAACTCTACTGTTTTGGCAATATTAGGTCTAATTAAATCTAACCTTGTTTTCATTGGTCGATTAAACATTAACTTAGTAGGCGTTTCTTGAGTTGTAACATGAACTGAATTTCTATAATCAAACAAAATTCTATACAATGCTAATCTAGTATCTATACCTTCTCTAAATGCACATTTTAATTTAGTTTTAACATACTTAACAGAATTTTCTGCTAAACCATTAGATTGTAGGTGGTATGGTGCAGAACTACCATTACATTTTACAAACTGCTCAAACTCAAACGAATTGAAAGGCGGACCGTTGTCCGTATGAATTACTTCCGGTAACCCAAATCTACTGAACAATTCCCTTAATTTATCTATTGTCTGACTAGCGGAAGTCGACTTTACTTCAAAAACTTCTAACCATTTCTTATGTGAATCTATAACAATTAAATACATTTTCCCTTTAAATGGACCCATGAAGTCTGCATGTAATCGTTCCCAAGGTCTACTAGCATACTGCCAACAATGTAATTGATTCTTTGTAGGATTTTGTCTTTCAAAAAGACAGGAAGAACAACCATCCGCGAGATTTTCTATATCTGCATCTATATTTGGCCACCAAATATATGATCTCGCTACCGATTTCATTTTTACTATCCCTAGATGACTTGTGTGTAATTCATCTAACATGTATTTACGGAATTTATTTGGAATAATTACTTTATAACCCCACATTATAATTCCCTGTTCGATTGTTAATTCTTCCTTTCTTTTGAAATATGGACCTAATTCAGGATATTCTACAGAAACATGTTCGGCCATCCATACATTACATAATTATACACTTTTCTTAATACTATATCTTTTTGAGTTTCACTTTTAATGTCCTCACAAGTAATAGGTAATGAACTTTCTTTAACATAATATAGATAAGTTCCTAACCAATCTAACTCTTGTTTATTGCCACCATGCTCGACTTTGAGCGGCAAACGTGATAATTCATCTGCATTAGCATGTTTAGCTGATTGTAAATACTCAATCTTAAAACTATAGCCAGATAAAAACAAAGCATATCGTTGCAAACGACTAGCTGCAAAAGCAGGTAATCCCTTTTTGGACCCAAAAATACTTAATAATGGTTTATGGTACATAAAATAAATTCTCGTCTCCATAAATATTGATTAAATTTCTTTACCCCATAAACCAAACTCAAAGCTTCTTTATCAATTTGTGAATATGCTTTCTCTGCCGTGGATAAAGTTCGCGAAGCGTATGCTATCGGCCTCTCAACACTGTCTTTTCCAATAATAGACAATACACAACCTAAACCGGTTTGTGATGCGTCACACGCCAATTTAATAGGTAATTCAGGATCATAATGCGCTAATACTTTAGAAGAAGCTAACAGTTTCTTGACTGTATTAAAAGCTTTTACACATTTTTCATCAAATTTAAACAATACATCCTTTTTAAGTAAATTATAAATAGGATTCAAAACACTTGACATATTTGGCACAAATTTACCATAATAATTAACTAATCCTAAAAATGATTTTACCTCTGTAACATTAGAAGGTGTTGGGGCGTCTAGCATAGCTTTAATTTTCGCTTCGGATGTGTGCAGACCTTCCTTGTCGATAATAAATCCTAAATATTCTAATTTATCAGAGAAAAACTTACATTTATCTTTTTTCAATGTAAACCCTTTTTGGTTTAACCTATTACAAACTTCTTGTAACCTACTGAAATGTTGTTCAGTATTTTCAGCTGTTATCAATATATCGTCAAGGAAAAATACAACACCTTGTAAACCTTGAATCGTCTGCTCAATAACCCTTTGAAAAATTCCCGGTGCAGAATTAATACCATATGGCGTTTTTGTATATGCAAATAAACCTTTATGAGTGCTTATTGTACACAATTTCTGTGATTCATTTTTCTCTCTCTACTTTAACTCTTTTTGTATTATTTTCATCCTCTACTTTAAACAGATTATTTAAATCATACACATCTGTAATACTTGACCGAGGTGATCGGCAAGGCTTATACATTAATTTGTATATACTGGAAAGAGTAGATGTTAAAGAAGGTTGAGCGGAGTGCTTCAGCTTAGGTCACAGGCCAATAAAACTGACATTATTCTGAGAAGAGATATTTATTTAACTATTGACACAAACAGTATCAGTGGCTAGACATTCTAACATATTCCAAATTACCTGAAGGGTATTATGTGTACTTTAAACAATTAATTGATCATTACAACAGTTCTTCAATAAACATTATTAATCATTAGAGCAATGTGTCCATCATTAAACATTATTCCATTAATTACCAAAACTTTTAAACAACATTATATTATCATATTTAAACAAGGACTAATAATAAACATTTTAGTTAAATTTCAAATTATTCAATATTTGAGCAAGAACCAATTCAGAAACCATTTGCTTGACTAAGTACCATTTCTCTAATATTTAATCGATATTCAATTCTCTACTTACAGAATACGTAGGACAGTCTCATCCCTAAAGATGTGAGTGAGCAACTCGGAGTAAAACAGCAGACTAACTAACTAACTATTGATTCTGTTCTCATCTAGTTTTTATAGAGAGAGAGGCACCGCCCCAGTTACTAAGGCTAGGCCTTATTTGGGTGACGTATTAATACCGCATCTTCCGATATATATCTGTTTCCAAGGGACATGACTTAGCTAGATTACATGTATTTCCTCATGGCTCAGGCTTTGTAGGCCAAGATTAACCCTAGGCACGTGTGTACCATGACAGCATGACACATCACACCTGCCACCGAACTCTCTTTAGCAACTTTAAATGTTTAATCAATATGTTTTAAATTTAGAAATGCCCGGCATTACATCCCTCTCTTCTTTAAAGAAGAATTTACTTAACAAGGAAATTCTTATATGACTGCGATCATCAAGCATTGGTTGAAGAATGGTATCTTGCACACAACAACATTACAATATACTTACTATGAACAATTAGTAACAACTTCAATTATTTAACTTTTAAATTCTTAAATTTCATTAAAATCTGTCGACTAGGTTTTGTCACATGATAGTGTTGTGTTTGAGTGAAGTATGTGTGTCAGTGACGAACATGTGTGGTTTGTTATCTTGGCTCGCATGCGTAACATCTGTCACGAATGAATAGAGTGCCTGCGTGTTCGCGTAGGCTCATTCAGTGTGTAAAATTGCGGTAGGCTATTTCCGTCCACTAATCTCTTGAGTAGGTCATGTTCCTTCTGTCGACCTCTATTAATTATCTCTTTCATTAAAATTTAATAAACTTGATTAATATTGTTGACTAGTTTAACTCAATAACGGTGTATAATTACTTCCCGTGTAGCATAAGCCAATGATTATTTCGATTATTCCCGCAAAAGCTTATTTGATTAATTATACTTAAAAGTGGTTAATTATTACTGACTTCACACCGCATTAGTGTAGCACTTCTTTTACAAGAAAAGGTCCTAATCCTTTTATTTATTGGTTCCGGAAATGTCTTAATATTCGCCTTCTATTTCTTTTAAGTTTGGATTTATATTACCTCTCTTTTTTAATAGTTATAAATATATAGATTACTAAAATGTAATGTTTAAATCGAGGTAAAGCATGTTGAGTTATGAATACCTGTAAAATCAAATGAATGAAGTGTCTTTTATTTATAAAAAATTGAATATATTTTTTTAATAATAATTCATGTTTAGAATAATATATATTAATAACATGTCTATGAAACGTGTTTTAGAGATTGATTATCAAAATGAATATAAAAGGCTTCTGGAACACCCGTATCTAGTTAATATTTTATTATCTATAATATTATTTATTACTAAGGAAACTTACTGATAACGTTTCCGCGCTAAACCTTTTAGTTTCTGTGTTTTGTGTGTATCTTGTGACATAAATAATATCTACTGAACTTAATTATTGTAACATAATATCCTACATACTATTTCATTATTCATATTGATATACTTATACACCTATTCATATGCATGCAGCATTTTGTTACTTAGAATCTGTCTTATGGACAACTCTTATTATTGATGCTTATTACCAAGTCAAATTTGAAAACGGAATTGATAATGTCATTCGACATACTCTAGAAGAATACAAAGGGAATGTCCGGTACGGGAGAGCATGTTTTCAGGTAGTTACCATGCAACGGCCCAGGAGGTGATAGCTTACGCTTTTCTCACGTCCTGCCCCGTTGTCCCGACTCGTTTATACTAGGCATTTCTTATTATTGACAATCTACATTTTAAACACTACACTGTGCATAATTATGATTGATATCACAGTTATCAATTAGGTAGTTCAACCTAACTTTGTTCTACACAACATTACACACAACTCGTATAGTATATCTAATACACACATTATAGTTTAATTAGTCTGGCGCATTGTTTTACAAGGGGGAGGGGTCACTTTAATCACTGGTGCCAACAATAACAAGATTTACATTTTTTCGCTTTATTGACTGCGCACTTTCACTTACAATCTGGTGTCCTGTAATCTGGAGGGATTATATATTACTTTCCTCTGAGTTTGGTCATCTCGCGAGTCTGGTATCTCAATCGACTGACTCGCTGGTCGTGTCGCTCCGTCGGCTTGCTGGTCTGGGTCCCCCATGTCATGTCGTGTCTTCCTGACGTATGTGTCTTTAGGTGCACGTGTCTTGCTACTATTAAATTGGTTTCGTTGCTGGACTAAACAATTACAAAGGAGTTGATATATGCATTTGCGTTTACAGATTAGGATGCTAACTACTATTCCAATTACCAATAATGATGCTAGGCTGAGATATTGGTGTTCTCTCAGGATTTCCGAGAACAACCAAGATGCGTAGATTTAATCAATTTCGTAATAGAAATACTTTTAGAGGTGCCCGGCCTGATCAGCCGCCCTCAGAGCTATACATCCAAGAGCAAAGAGTTGCAGACTATCAGCAACATGGCGCTCGCCCAGCCCCCCGAAGAACTAACCCAGTACCACCTAGGAGTTTTGGAAACCGCACGCGTGACCAGAAGAGGGAAGCCGCGTTCCGAGGTAAAAAGAATGAAGAAGTTACTGAGGCATACAGGGCTGATATCCGAAAGGATTTATTATCCAGTTTTGATTCCTTAGATGAAGTGATAAAGGCAAAGGAATTTGAAACACGAGCACGCCACGTACCAATTCCTGTGAGCACCCGTACGGCAGGATTTTCAGCTCAGGAGACTTTTACAAAAATAATGGATGTACCGGAGAACGTGAATCGTGCAAATGGCATGACGGTATACCAATTATACCGAGTTTCACTAGCTGCTATTGAAACTAGTCTAGTCAAGGCGTTCCTAGACTTACCGCAACACTGGTACCAAGGCCAAGCTTTCGAGCCTTTTAAGAATGTTATAAGTACATTAAATGTATATACTCAGCGAGTAGGGTGTCTGTTAAAAACGATGTCTACATTTAAGTTTGACGATTTGAATAATGTACCGTTGTTTCCAGCCCCCCGCTTAAGAAATGGAGTCGTAGTACCAACACCAGAGTGTGTGTATCTAACAAACTTGCGTGATACAGTCACATATTTAGCAAACGCTAATACTAATGCAGAAATTAGGTTAAACTTCCACCTGCGCAGCCCACTCCCACGCGCTCAATGGGATGTTGCAAATAATGTTTTGCTAAACCCCGACATGATAATGCCTGCAGTCTATGGCGTAAATGAATTAACAAATGATTTGTATATGGTTAAAAATTGGATTGAAAATGTAATTTCAGGTAAACTTGTCCACGAAAAGTGGTTTACAAGTTATAAATTGTTTGAGGATAATACTGGAAATGAAGGGACATTCGTGTCAAATAACCCCAGTAATTTAAGATGCCACGATCTTGGAGAAATTAACAAATTGGAAGGTGATGTGACGGATTTTTGGACCGGTCCAAAAATTGACGACAGAATGATATTTTACGGTATTTATGGATTAGGAGGAGAGTTATCATCAGTAAATACGTATTTGTGGCCGAATTACTGCAGAAGAACAAAAGATGTGTCAGGTTACGTCACTCAACGTAATTATCGAGAGATTGTATTGATGGTTGAGTAGACTATAATTATAGAAGGAAAACTTAAAACCCGTCCGGCAATAGACGTAAAATCTTAGTGAATAGAGTGAAAAATATAAGTAATAATCGAAAGCTAAAAATAAATAAATAAAAAGATGAGAACATCCCACCGCTGCCACCAAATGTAATACTTGACCGAGGTGATCGGCAAGGCTTATACATTAATTTGTATATACTGGAAAGAGTAGATGTTAAAGAAGGTTGAGCGGAGTGCTTCAGCTTAGGTCACAGGCCAATAAAACTGACATTATTCTGAGAAGAGATATTTATTTAACTATTGACACAAACAGTATCAGTGGCTAGACATTCTAACATATTCCAAATTACCTGAAGGGTATTATGTGTACTTTAAACAATTAATTGATCATTACAACAGTTCTTCAATAAACATTATTAATCATTAGAGCAATGTGTCCATCATTAAACATTATTCCATTAATTACCAAAACTTTTAAACAACATTATATTATCATATTTAAACAAGGACTAATAATAAACATTTTAGTTAAATTTCAAATTATTCAATATTTGAGCAAGAACCAATTCAGAAACCATTTGCTTGACTAAGTACCATTTCTCTAATATTTAATCGATATTCAATTCTCTACTTACAGAATACGTAGGACAGTCTCATCCCTAAAGATGTGAGTGAGCAACTCGGAGTAAAACAGCAGACTAACTAACTAACTATTGATTCTGTTCTCATCTAGTTTTTATAGAGAGAGAGGCACCGCCCCAGTTACTAAGGCTAGGCCTTATTTGGGTGACGTATTAATACCGCATCTTCCGATATATATCTGTTTCCAAGGGACATGACTTAGCTAGATTACATGTATTTCCTCATGGCTCAGGCTTTGTAGGCCAAGATTAACCCTAGGCACGTGTGTACCATGACAGCATGACACATCACACCTGCCACCGAACTCTCTTTAGCAACTTTAAATGTTTAATCAATATGTTTTAAATTTAGAAATGCCCGGCATTACATCCCTCTCTTCTTTAAAGAAGAATTTACTTAACAAGGAAATTCTTATATGACTGCGATCATCAAGCATTGGTTGAAGAATGGTATCTTGCACACAACAACATTACAATATACTTACTATGAACAATTAGTAACAACTTCAATTATTTAACTTTTAAATTCTTAAATTTCATTAAAATCTGTCGACTAGGTTTTGTCACATGATAGTGTTGTGTTTGAGTGAAGTATGTGTGTCAGTGACGAACATGTGTGGTTTGTTATCTTGGCTCGCATGCGTAACATCTGTCACGAATGAATAGAGTGCCTGCGTGTTCGCGTAGGCTCATTCAGTGTGTAAAATTGCGGTAGGCTATTTCCGTCCACTAATCTCTTGAGTAGGTCATGTTCCTTCTGTCGACCTCTATTAATTATCTCTTTCATTAAAATTTAATAAACTTGATTAATATTGTTGACTAGTTTAACTCAATAACGGTGTATAATTACTTCCCGTGTAGCATAAGCCAATGATTATTTCGATTATTCCCGCAAAAGCTTATTTGATTAATTATACTTAAAAGTGGTTAATTATTACTGACTTCACACCGCATTAGTGTAGCACTTCTTTTACAAGAAAAGGTCCTAATCCTTTTATTTATTGGTTCCGGAAATGTCTTAATATTCGCCTTCTATTTCTTTTAAGTTTGGATTTATATTACCTCTCTTTTTTAATAGTTATAAATATATAGATTACTAAAATGTAATGTTTAAATCGAGGTAAAGCATGTTGAGTTATGAATACCTGTAAAATCAAATGAATGAAGTGTCTTTTATTTATAAAAAGTTGAATATATTTTTTTAATAATAATTCATGTTTAGAATAATATATATTAATAACATGTCTATGAAACGTGTTTTAGAGATTGATTATCAAAATGAATATAAAAGGCTTCTGGAACACCCGTATCTAGTTAATATTTTATTATCTATAATATTATTTATTACTAAGGAAACTTACTGATAACGTTTCCGCGCTAAACCTTTTAGTTTCTGTGTTTTGTGTGTATCTTGTGACATAAATAATATCTACTGAACTTAATTATTGTAACATAATATCCTACATACTATTTCATTATTCATATTGATATACTTATACACCTATTCATATGCATGCAGCATTTTGTTACTTAGAATCTGTCTTATGGACAACTCTTATTATTGATGCTTATTACCAAGTCAAATTTGAAAACGGAATTGATAATGTCATTCGACATACTCTAGAAGAATACAAAGGGAATGTCCGGTACGGGAGAGCATGTTTTCAGGTAGTTACCATGCAACGGCCCAGGAGGTGATAGCTTACGCTTTTCTCACGTCCTGCCCCGTTGTCCCGACTCGTTTATACTAGGCATTTCTTATTATTGACAATCTACATTTTAAACACTACACTGTGCATAATTATGATTGATATCACAGTTATCAATTAGGTAGTTCAACCTAACTTTGTTCTACACAACATTACACACAACTCGTATAGTATATCTAATACACACATTATAGTTTAATTAGTCTGGCGCATTGTTTTACAAGGGGGAGGGGTCACTTTAATCACTGGTGCCAACAATAACAAGATTTACATTTTTTCGCTTTATTGACTGCGCACTTTCACTTACAATCTGGTGTCCTGTAATCTGGAGGGATTATATATTACTTTCCTCTGAGTTTGGTCATCTCGCGAGTCTGGTATCTCAATCGACTGACTCGCTGGTCGTGTCGCTCCGTCGGCTTGCTGGTCTGGGTCCCCCATGTCATGTCGTGTCTTCCTGACGTATGTGTCTTTAGGTGCACGTGTCTTGCTACTATTAAATTGGTTTCGTTGCTGGACTAAACAATTACAAAGGAGTTGATATATGCATTTGCGTTTACAGATTAGGATGCTAACTACTATTCCAATTACCAATAATGATGCTAGGCTGAGATATTGGTGTTCTCTCAGGATTTCCGAGAACAACCAAGATGCGTAGATTTAATCAATTTCGTAATAGAAATACTTTTAGAGGTGCCCGGCCTGATCAGCCGCCCTCAGAGCTATACATCCAAGAGCAAAGAGTTGCAGACTATCAGCAACATGGCGCTCGCCCAGCCCCCCGAAGAACTAACCCAGTACCACCTAGGAGTTTTGGAAACCGCACGCGTGACCAGAAGAGGGAAGCCGCGTTCCGAGGTAAAAAGAATGAAGAAGTTACTGAGGCATACAGGGCTGATATCCGAAAGGATTTATTATCCAGTTTTGATTCCTTAGATGAAGTGATAAAGGCAAAGGAATTTGAAACACGAGCACGCCACGTACCAATTCCTGTGAGCACCCGTACGGCAGGATTTTCAGCTCAGGAGACTTTTACAAAAATAATGGATGTACCGGAGAACGTGAATCGTGCAAATGGCATGACGGTATACCAATTATACCGAGTTTCACTAGCTGCTATTGAAACTAGTCTAGTCAAGGCGTTCCTAGACTTACCGCAACACTGGTACCAAGGCCAAGCTTTCGAGCCTTTTAAGAATGTTATAAGTACATTAAATGTATATACTCAGCGAGTAGGGTGTCTGTTAAAAACGATGTCTACATTTAAGTTTGACGATTTGAATAATGTACCGTTGTTTCCAGCCCCCCGCTTAAGAAATGGAGTCGTAGTACCAACACCAGAGTGTGTGTATCTAACAAACTTGCGTGATACAGTCACATATTTAGCAAACGCTAATACTAATGCAGAAATTAGGTTAAACTTCCACCTGCGCAGCCCACTCCCACGCGCTCAATGGGATGTTGCAAATAATGTTTTGCTAAACCCCGACATGATAATGCCTGCAGTCTATGGCGTAAATGAATTAACAAATGATTTGTATATGGTTAAAAATTGGATTGAAAATGTAATTTCAGGTAAACTTGTCCACGAAAAGTGGTTTACAAGTTATAAATTGTTTGAGGATAATACTGGAAATGAAGGGACATTCGTGTCAAATAACCCCAGTAATTTAAGATGCCACGATCTTGGAGAAATTAACAAATTGGAAGGTGATGTGACGGATTTTTGGATCGGTCCAAAAATTGACGACAGAATGATATTTTACGGTATTTATGGATTAGGAGGAGAGTTATCATCAGTAAATACGTATTTGTGGCCGAATTACTGCAGAAGAACAAAAGATGTGTCAGGTTACGTCACTCAACGTAATTATCGAGAGATTGTATTGATGGTTGAGTAGACTATAATTATAGAAGGAAAACTTAAAACCCGTCCGGCAATAGACGTAAAATCTTAGTGAATAGAGTGAAAAATATAAGTAATAATCGAAAGCTAAAAATAAATAAATAAAAAGATGAGAACATCCCACCGCTGCCACCAAATGTAATACTTGACCGAGGTGATCGGCAAGGCTTATACATTAATTTGTATATACTGGAAAGAGTAGATGTTAAAGAAGGTTGAGCGGAGTGCTTCAGCTTAGGTCACAGGTAAATAAAACTGACATTATTCTGAGAAGAGATATTTATTTAACTATTGACACAAACAGTATCAGTGGCTAGACATTCTAACATATTCCAAATTACCTGAAGGGTATTATGTGTACTTTAAACAATTAATTGATCATTACAACAGTTCTTCAATAAACATTATTAATCATTAGAGCAATGTGTCCATCATTAAACATTATTCCATTAATTACCAAAACTTTTAAACAACATTATATTATCATATTTAAACAAGGACTAATAATAAACATTTTAGTTAAATTTCAAATTATTCAATATTTGAGCAAGAACCAATTCAGAAACCATTTGCTTGACTAAGTACCATTTCTCTAATATTTAATCGATATTCAATTCTCTACTTACAGAATACGTAGGACAGTCTCATCCCTAAAGATGTGAGTGAGCAACTCGGAGTAAAACAGCAGACTAACTAACTAACTATTGATTCTGTTCTCATCTAGTTTTTATAGAGAGAGAGGCACCGCCCCAGTTACTAAGGCTAGGCCTTATTTGGGTGACGTATTAATACCGCATCTTCCGATATATATCTGTTGCCAAGGGACATGACTTAGCTAGATTACATGTATTTCCTCATGGCTCAGGCTTTGTAGGCCAAGATTAACCCTAGGCACGTGTGTACCATGACAGCATGACACATCACACCTGCCACCGAACTCTCTTTAGCAACTTTAAATGTTTAATCAATATGTTTTAAATTTAGAAATGCCCGGCATTACATCCCTCTCTTCTTTAAAGAAGAATTTACTTAACAAGGAAATTCTTATATGACTGCGATCATCAAGCATTGGTTGAAGAATGGTATCTTGCACACAACAACATTACAATATACTTACTATGAACAATTAGTAACAACTTCAATTATTTAACTTTTAAATTCTTAAATTTCATTAAAATCTGTCGACTAGGTTTTGTCACATGATAGTGTTGTGTTTGAGTGAAGTATGTGTGTCAGTGACGAACATGTGTGGTTTGTTATCTTGGCTCGCATGCGTAACATCTGTCACGAATGAATAGAGTGCCTGCGTGTTCGCGTAGGCTCATTCAGTGTGTAAAATTGCGGTAGGCTATTTCCGTCCACTAATCTCTTGAGTAGGTCATGTTCCTTCTGTCGACCTCTATTAATTATCTCTTTCATTAAAATTTAATAAACTTGATTAATATTGTTGACTAGTTTAACTCAATAACGGTGTATAATTACTTCCCGTGTAGCATAAGCCAATGATTATTTCGATTATTCCCGCAAAAGCTTATTTGATTAATTATACTTAAAAGTGGTTAATTATTACTGACTTCACACCGCATTAGTGTAGCACTTCTTTTACAAGAAAAGGTCCTAATCCTTTTATTTATTGGTTCCGGAAATGTCTTAATATTCGCCTTCTATTTCTTTTAAGTTTGGATTTATATTACCTCTCTTTTTTAATAGTTATAAATATATAGATTACTAAAATGTAATGTTTAAATCGAGGTAAAGCATGTTGAGTTATGAATACCTGTAAAATCAAATGAATGAAGTGTCTTTTATTTATAAAAAGTTGAATATATTTTTTTAATAATAATTCATGTTTAGAATAATATATATTAATAACATGTCTATGAAACGTGTTTTAGAGATTGATTATCAAAATGAATATAAAAGGCTTCTGGAACACCCGTATCTAGTTAATATTTTATTATCTATAATATTATTTATTACTAAGGAAACTTACTGATAACGTTTCCGCGCTAAACCTTTTAGTTTCTGTGTTTTGTGTGTATCTTGTGACATAAATAATATCTACTGAACTTAATTATTGTAACATAATATCCTACATACTATTTCATTATTCATATTGATATACTTATACACCTATTCATATGCATGCAGCATTTTGTTACTTAGAATCTGTCTTATGGACAACTCTTATTATTGATGCTTATTACCAAGTCAAATTTGAAAACGGAATTGATAATGTCATTCGACATACTCTAGAAGAATACAAAGGGAATGTCCGGTACGGGAGAGCATGTTTTCAGGTAGTTACCATGCAACGGCCCAGGAGGTGATAGCTTACGCTTTTCTCACGTCCTGCCCCGTTGTCCCGACTCGTTTATACTAGGCATTTCTTATTATTGACAATCTACATTTTAAACACTACACTGTGCATAATTATGATTGATATCACAGTTATCAATTAGGTAGTTCAACCTAACTTTGTTCTACACAACATTACACACAACTCGTATAGTATATCTAATACACACATTATAGTTTAATTAGTCTGGCGCATTGTTTTACAAGGGGGAGGGGTCACTTTAATCACTGGTGCCAACAATAACAAGATTTACATTTTTTCGCTTTATTGACTGCGCACTTTCACTTACAATCTGGTGTCCTGTAATCTGGAGGGATTATATATTACTTTCCTCTGAGTTTGGTCATCTCGCGAGTCTGGTATCTCAATCGACTGACTCGCTGGTCGTGTCGCTCCGTCGGCTTGCTGGTCTGGGTCCCCCATGTCATGTCGTGTCTTCCTGACGTATTGAGGCGGTTTGGAATTGGCCAAAACGCTCAAGGCAGAATAAAAATTGTAAAGCTGATTCGTTAGCAACGTAGTAGGTAAAGCCAGCAGTTAGCGATGTTGATGCGTCACTAACGGGAATAAACTTGTCCGTGAAACAAAAATGTTTCAAATTTAAAAAATAAAGTACCGAGAAAGATTGTAAAAGTAATAATAAAAATATTTAGTAAGGGGGGAAATTTTCATAAATTAATAATTAACAAAGTTACGGGGAAAACAACTTAGACAAAAAATACTAAAATATAAAATAAAGGAAATTAACAAATGGTAAATTAAATATAAATAAGTAAGGGGGAAATAAAGGGGAAACATGAAATAAAAATAATAACTCCAACGATATTTTAATAAAAAAAAAAAAAGAAAAAAAAAAAAACCTTAGGCACTTATAAAAATACCAATTTATCGAAAAATTAGATAAACATTATAAATAGAATGTATTTATAATTAAGAAATGTTTAAATTAGTGTGTTGTACAGAATGAACAAACCAAATTTATAAAATCAGTAGATGGGGGTTTTAATAACATGTTTTCATGGGAAAACGATGTAAAAAACTTTAAATCAAGATTTCTCGCGAAATAAACATAGCAGAGAAAAAGTGATCATAGTTACATTCGTTCCTACCAAGAACAAAAAATAAAAAAGTGTTAAAAAACCAAAAACCAAATGAGGGAAAAACTAAATTTTGAAATTGTTAAAATTACGTAAAAGCTAAATAACTCGAGAAAGAAATGGACTACAACCACGAAACAAAAACCTGAAGGATCCCAAGAACATTAAGAACCAAGATCTAAAAAGAAATCGAGAATCGGAAGAGCGAAGCAGAAGTTAGAGAGAAAAGAAGAAAAAAGTACAGAATTTCAACCAAAATCATGTTTTAACAAGAGGAGGGATCGCTGAGCGAAACTCGACCGTAACCAATGACAAAGAAGTGGAGACAACCGATAAAAGATAAAAATTTGTGAAGAAATAAAGTAAAAAGGAAGAAATAAAAGGATTAGAATGAAATAAAAGAATAAATATAATAAATAAATAATCTGTAAATATTTTGGGAAATGAAAAAACCCAAAATAAAGCATAAACTCGCCGAAAACGTATAAAAACATGAAGGGATAGTTTATGAGGGAAACCAAGTTAAGTTGGTACTAAAAATTCCCAAGTCAGAGGAGCTCTGAAATATTCAAGGTAACTTGGATACTCTTTTTTCAACCAGCCTACGAGGAAGACGTGCTTCAGGAGTCAGCACCAGCAGAAAATCTACTCATTGAACTTACAACATTAGACTACAGGCATCGGGAGATCATCTCAACCCATCAGAATCTTCAGCATCGTATATGATCTTCATTAGTGTTCAAGGTACCAATACTTTGATTTATTGGAAACTTTAGGGAATTAATAATAATAAACGTAAATACATTTTAATTAAATATTCAATAAAAATTATAGGGGAAGTGTATTTTTTAAGTAAATTCAATTTTAAATGATTTGTTCTGGTCATTCTGAGTATAAAATTTAATATGTTATAGAGTGTCTATATAAAATTTAATGTGTTGTAATATATGTGTATAAAATTCATTGTGTCTTATGGTAGAGATTTTGTAGTATAAAGAAAAATATAAATTTACCAAACAAAAGAAAGACCTTCAGTCATAATATAAAAAGTAATAAATATTGATAATTGATTTGAAAAATCTTTAATTGCTTTTCATTATTGTAGAGATTCCTATAGTTGTATGCCATTTTAAATATATATCTGTGAAATAAAGTGTGTGCTCTAAAGAGAAATTTACAAAAATTAATTATTTGTACATTTTTCTAAATGGAATAAAATTTGGAAACCAAACTCTCCCACACGGCACGACCTCTAGGAAGAGTCGTATACACAAGTTTAAAAAAAAAAAAAGGTAAAATCGACTGAGCAATCTATAAATTCATTAATAAATAAAACGAAATAAAGTCGAAAAGACTTATTTCTTGACAATTTACGATAAAAGTAAAATTGTCTTGCATACGATACGTTGTCGCAAGCGGGGAAAAAGCCGGAAGCAAAATTTGAGTAAATTCCCGAACAATACGCGTTAAATTGAGAGTCTACGTTAATCTTGCAAGGTGTATCGTTGCAAGTGGCGCCCAAATACGTGGAGCACGAAAAACTAGAATATTTTTTTTTAAAAAAGGAAATTCTTGTTTTTTAGTGATCCATACGAACGAGAGTTCCAAATTTTGTTCCATAAATATATGTGTGTAAGTTCTAAGTTGTGAGTTCAATAAAGGTGGTTATAAACAAGTTAATAATCATAAAAATTAATAATAAACAAATTAGTCGCGTAAAGAAAAAGTAAATAAAAATGCCGCCAACTAGAGATCCTAAAGCTCAAGAAGAACCAAAACAGGAAGCTTCAGGAATAGACAAGAAAATGGAACAAATATTTAATTACATGAAAAGTATGGAAAATAGAGTAGCGCTAGACAAAGAAGAAAGACAGAAAGAGAAACTTGCAGAAGAAGAGAAGAGGCAGAAAGAAAAACTGGAAGAAGAAGAGAAGAGAAAGAAAGAAAAACTGGAAGAAGAAGAGAAGAGAAAGAAAGAAAGAATAGAAGAAAGGAAGGAAAGAAAAGAAGAATTAGAAAATTTAGTAGTAAACATTACTACTACCATAGAAAGGAGCATAGGAGAAAACACATTAAGAATAATAGAATGCGAAAAACAGATCAATGAAAATGCCAGGGACTTAGGCGAGTTAAGAGGGAAAATAGATGAAGAAGTGTCAAATAGGACATTAGAAATAAATAGCATAAGAAGAGAAGTTGGAAGTAAAATAGAAAGTTCAGTAAAAGTTTTAGAAACAAAATTAAAAGAAGTAGCTAGAAATAGAGAAAGTGGAGACAAAGAAGCAAGGGTAATTTATATAGATAAGGCACAGGGAGAAAATAGACAATTGGAATTCTGGGGTAATGCTAGGGAAATTCCAATGAGATTTATTAAGGAAGTAGAAAAACATTTTGATGAGATTAGTACGCTAATGGATGGAGCCGAAAAATTAAGAATAATAGAAAGATTATTAAAAGGTGCAGCGATGGAATGGTGGAGAGTGGTAAAAAGAGGAACGGAAGGGTATGAAGGATTTAAAGAAAAATTTTTAGACAATTATTGGTGTTACCAAACCCAACAGATAATAAGGAATCAAATAGAAAACGGAAGATTTTCTAATAAAGGGGCTTTAACAAAAGTGGAATATTTCTGCAAACAGATAAATAAGGCACAATTCTTAATTCCTGAAATCCCAGAATCATTTTTAATCTTCAAATTAATGAGACATTTCGATCCGAAGGTACAATTGGCAAGCCTAGGGAAATCAAGTGAAAGTTTTGAAGAGGCGATAACGTTCCTAAGAACTTTGGAAAGTATAGAGGGAACGAGAGGGGAAACAATGTACGCGGGAAGACAGGAAGAGCGATTTACACGATACAGGCAAGTTGATCAACAAAATCAATATCGGGAGAGACCTGCAAATTACCCATCCTCACGTCCTAACGTGCAACATAACGTAGCACGTCCTAACCTTAAACCAAAACTTGATTTCCAAAAACCGGGTCCATCTAATCAACTTCCTAAATTTCCAAAAAACTAGGTAGTGAGATCCCAATAGGAAAAATAAAAAATAAAATGATTAAGCAAACGAAAAATGATAGGAATTTTGGGATCGCGGATAAAAATAGAAATGCAAAAATAAACAAAAATGAAGAATTAAAAACTAAAAATAAAGAAATAATAATAAATAAAACAGAAATTAAAGTAACTAAAATGAATTGCGAAATAAAGAAGGATTTAATGGAAGAAAGGGAGATAGATTTAGAATTACAAGAATCTATACCTGAATGCCCAAAGATCACTACAGGAATTCTTAATAAAATGGTAGAAGCAGAAATTGACACCGGCGCGCAAATGTCGTTCGTACAGGAGAGATTTTTCGACGAAATAAATGTTGACAATAAAGAAGTGTTGGTATTACCAGTAAATGGTGTAGAGGTGGTGACAGCATTAAAAAACCAAAGACAGAGGGTTACAAAACAGGCTGTGCTCCCCATACAATTAAAGCAAAAATGCATAGAAGGAATATTTCTGGTAGTACCAAACTTAAAGTCAAAATTAATAATAGGGTGTAACTTTTTGTGTCAATATAAAGCAAGAATTAATATGGATAGAAAATTCATACAACTTCAAGTCGACGACCATTTTATTGTAGAAGATTTTTGTAGCGAGACGAAGGAAAATAGGAAAGACGAGGATAACGTAGCAAAATTAAAATTAAAAGGATTGAGTACAAAAGGAAACAGCGAAGAAAATCTCAGCAAAGAAAGGACATGTTTAATGGACAATCGGAGCGACGCTGAAATGGGAGGCTCAAACTCTGTATTGCGAGGAAAAGGGGCAATAAAGTTATCTACAAAAAAGCATGTAGAAGTAAAAATAAATGCAAAGGATGTGACCAGACCGAATGTGACCAAAACCGGAGGAGAAAAGGAGTATAGAGACAAGATAGCACGGGGGATTAGGAGAGCAAGAGGAGCCAAAAATGGTGAAATCAGCGAAAATAAAATAAATATGCTGCAAACAGCAATCAACTCAAAAGTAATAAATAATAAGGTAAAAAATAAAATTGTTAAAGAAGAAAGTACAGGAGTTAAGGAAATAGTAAAAATTGCGGAAATATGGGGAAAAGTTAAACAAAATGGACGTGACGAAAACCTGGAAAGACGAATGGACAGAAGAAAGAAAATGGTGAAAGTTAAAATGAAAACAGGACTAAATTACGAAAAAGGTGAAGAAGGGAAGCCTAAAATAAAATTAAAAGAAAATAAAATTTTGAAATTATGTCAAGTAAATGTCAACATTGAACACGAAAATTTATGCTTGGAAAATAAAAATATGTCACATAACAAGAGAGCTAAAAATAACTAGGTCAAAGAAATCAGCTGCTAGCGCTTAACAAAGGAATCGTTAGGACAACGGATGCTCGAAGCCTAAATAAACAACCGCATACTGAACGAGGCTAATCAACCGCTCCATTCATCAAATCGATACAAAAACTGCGTAAAAAATTGAAGGATGTTTATTTTGACGGGTTGATGAATGAATGCGAGATTTAAAGTATGTTAAAAATTAATATCATTTTATAGCCAGCTTTTTGTACTATTATGTGTTAGGAATGACCATAACAAATGATTATTGGGGATAGTTAGAAAATTAATAAGATTTTTGTTTATATCCAATAAATCAGGGTAAGGTACAAGATGTCAAAAAAGTTTAGTGCAGAAGCTGTAATAAAAATGTGTATACTAGTTAGTGTGTTGCAGGACAGTGAAAAATCTGAGAAGCAAACAAGTAAAAGCCATGGACCATCTTGAGATGGAAAAATTTAAAATGAAAATTTATTCATGTCTTATGTATTTGTTATATTCAGGTCTTATGTAGTTGTTATATTCTATGTTTTATGTATTTGTGTTATTCATGTTTTATATAATTGTTTTGTATTCTATATTGTGTGTTTATGTGTTATAAGGAAAATTAATTGTGTGATATAAAAGTATATTTGATGTTTTAAGAATTTAATAGTTAATATAGGTATTTTGTGTTATATATGTGTTTAAAAATTTTCAAATGAAAATTTAAATTATATAATAAAATGTGGATTTAATGAAAATTGTTTAAATTAAGTAAAAGATGTCATAAGGGGATTTAATATCAAAAAAGGCTGATGTTAAAACATAAGCAATTTTCTAATTTTGCACGGGGGATATTGAGGCGGTTTGGAATTGGCCAAAACGCTCAAGGCAGAATAAAAATTGTAAAGCTGATTCGTTAGCAACGTAGTAGGTAAAGCCAGCAGTTAGCGATGTTGATGCGTCACTAACGGGAATAAACTTGTCCGTGAAACAAAAATGTTTCAAATTTAAAAAATAAAGTACCGAGAAAGATTGTAAAAGTAATAATAAAAATATTTAGTAAGGGGGGAAATTTTCATAAATTAATAATTAACAAAGTTACGGGGAAAACAACTTAGACAAAAAATACTAAAATATAAAATAAAGGAAATTAACAAATGGTAAATTAAATATAAATAAGTAAGGGGGAAATAAAGGGGAAACATGAAATAAAAATAATAACTCCAACGATATTTTAATAAAAAAAAAAAAAGAAAAAAAAAAAAACCTTAGGCACTTATAAAAATACCAATTTATCGAAAAATTAGATAAACATTATAAATAGAATGTATTTATAATTAAGAAATGTTTAAATTAGTGTGTTGTACAGAATGAACAAACCAAATTTATAAAATCAGTAGATGGGGGTTTTAATAACATGTTTTCATGGGAAAACGATGTAAAAAACTTTAAATCAAGATTTCTCGCGAAATAAACATAGCAGAGAAAAAGTGATCATAGTTACATTCGTTCCTACCAAGAACAAAAAATAAAAAAGTGTTAAAAAACCAAAAACCAAATGAGGGAAAAACTAAATTTTGAAATTGTTAAAATTACGTAAAAGCTAAATAACTCGAGAAAGAAATGGACTACAACCACGAAACAAAAACCTAAAGGATCCCAAGAACATTAAGAACCAAGATCTAAAAAGAAATCGAGAATCGGAAGAGCGAAGCAGAAGTTAGAGAGAAAAGAAGAAAAAAGTACAGAATTTCAACCAAAATCATGTTTTAACAAGAGGAGGGATCGCTGAGCGAAACTCGACCGTAACCAATGACAAAGAAGTGGAGACAACCGATAAAAGATAAAAATTTGTGAAGAAATAAAGTAAAAAGGAAGAAATAAAAGGATTAGAATGAAATAAAAGAATAAATATAATAAATAAATAATCTGTAAATATTTTGGGAAATGAAAAAACCCAAAATAAAGCATAAACTCGCCGAAAACGTATAAAAACATGAAGGGATAGTTTATGAGGGAAACCAAGTTAAGTTGGTACTAAAAATTCCCAAGTCAGAGGAGCTCTGAAATATTCAAGGTAACTTGGATACTCTTTTTTCAACCAGCCTACGAGGAAGACGTGCTTCAGGAGTCAGCACCAGCAGAAAATCTACTCATTGAACTTACAACATTAGACTACAGGCATCGGGAGATCATCTCAACCCATCAGAATCTTCAGCATCGTATATGATCTTCATTAGTGTTCAAGGTACCAATACTTTGATTTATTGGAAACTTTAGGGAATTAATAATAATAAACGTAAATACATTTTAATTAAATATTCAATAAAAATTATAGGGGAAGTGTATTTTTTAAGTAAATTCAATTTTAAATGATTTGTTCTGGTCATTCTGAGTATAAAATTTAATATGTTATAGAGTGTCTATATAAAATTTAATGTGTTGTAATATATGTGTATAAAATTCATTGTGTCTTATGGTAGAGATTTTGTAGTATAAAGAAAAATATAAATTTACCAAACAAAAGAAAGACCTTCAGTCATAATATAAAAAGTAATAAATATTGATAATTGATTTGAAAAATCTTTAATTGCTTTTCATTATTGTAGAGATTCCTATAGTTGTATGCCATTTTAAATATATATCTGTGAAATAAAGTGTGTGCTCTAAAGAGAAATTTACAAAAATTAATTATTTGTACATTTTTCTAAATGGAATAAAATTTGGAAACCAAACTCTCCCACACGGCACGACCTCTAGGAAGAGTCGTATACACAAGTTTAAAAAAAAAAAAAGGTAAAATCGACTGAGCAATCTATAAATTCATTAATAAATAAAACGAAATAAAGTCGAAAAGACTTATTTCTTGACAATTTACGATAAAAGTAAAATTGTCTTGCATACGATACGTTGTCGCAAGCGGGGAAAAAGCCGGAAGCAAAATTTGAGTAAATTCCCGAACAATACGCGTTAAATTGAGAGTCTACGTTAATCTTGCAAGGTGTATCGTTGCAGTATGTGTCTTTAGGTGCACGTGTCTTGCTACTATTAAATTGGTTTCGTTGCTGGACTAAACAATTACAAAGGAGTTGATATATGCATTTGCGTTTACAGATTAGGATGCTAACTACTATTCCAATTACCAATAATGATGCTAGGCTGAGATATTGGTGTTCTCTCAGGATTTCCGAGAACAACCAAGATGCGTAGATTTAATCAATTTCGTAATAGAAATACTTTTAGAGGTGCCCGGCCTGATCAGCCGCCCTCAGAGCTATACATCCAAGAGCAAAGAGTTGCAGACTATCAGCAACATGGCGCTCGCCCAGCCCCCCGAAGAACTAACCCAGTACCACCTAGGAGTTTTGGAAACCGCACGCGTGACCAGAAGAGGGAAGCCGCGTTCCGAGGTAAAAAGAATGAAGAAGTTACTGAGGCATACAGGGCTGATATCCGAAAGGATTTATTATCCAGTTTTGATTCCTTAGATGAAGTGATAAAGGCAAAGGAATTTGAAACACGAGCACGCCACGTACCAATTCCTGTGAGCACCCGTACGGCAGGATTTTCAGCTCAGGAGACTTTTACAAAAATAATGGATGTACCGGAGAACGTGAATCGTGCAAATGGCATGACGGTATACCAATTATACCGAGTTTCACTAGCTGCTATTGAAACTAGTCTAGTCAAGGCGTTCCTAGACTTACCGCAACACTGGTACCAAGGCCAAGCTTTCGAGCCTTTTAAGAATGTTATAAGTACATTAAATGTATATACTCAGCGAGTAGGGTGTCTGTTAAAAACGATGTCTACATTTAAGTTTGACGATTTGAATAATGTACCGTTGTTTCCAGCTCCCCGCTTAAGAAATGGAGTCGTAGTACCAACACCAGAGTGTGTGTATCTAACAAACTTGCGTGATACAGTCACATATTTAGCAAACGCTAATACTAATGCAGAAATTAGGTTAAACTTCCACCTGCGCAGCCCACTCCCACGCGCTCAATGGGATGTTGCAAATAATGTTTTGCTAAACCCCGACATGATAATGCCTGCAGTCTATGGCGTAAATGAATTAACAAATGATTTGTATATGGTTAAAAATTGGATTGAAAATGTAATTTCAGGTAAACTTGTCCACGAAAAGTGGTTTACAAGTTATAAATTGTTTGAGGATAATACTGGAAATGAAGGGACATTCGTGTCAAATAACCCCAGTAATTTAAGATGCCACGATCTTGGAGAAATTAACAAATTGGAAGGTGATGTGACGGATTTTTGGATCGGTCCAAAAATTGACGACAGAATGATATTTTACGGTATTTATGGATTAGGAGGAGAGTTATCATCAGTAAATACGTATTTGTGGCCGAATTACTGCAGAAGAACAAAAGATGTGTCAGGTTACGTCACTCAACGTAATTATCGAGAGATTGTATTGATGGTTGAGTAGACTATAATTATAGAAGGAAAACTTAAAACCCGTCCGGCAATAGACGTAAAATCTTAGTGAATAGAGTGAAAAATATAAGTAATAATAGAAAGCTAAAAATAAATAAATAAAAAGATGAGAACATCCCACCGCTGCCACAAAATGTAATACTTGACCGAGGTGATCGGCAAGGCTTATACATTAATTTGTATATACTGGAAAGAGTAGATGTTAAAGAAGGTTGAGCGGAGTGCTTCAGCTTAGGTCACAGGCCAATAAAACTGACATTATTCTGAGAAGAGATATTTATTTAACTATTGACACAAACAGTATCAGTGGCTAGACATTCTAACATATTCCAAATTACCTGAAGGGTATTATGTGTACTTTAAACAATTAATTGATCATTACAACAGTTCTTCAATAAACATTATTAATCATTAGAGCAATGTGTCCATCATTAAACATTATTCCATTAATTACCAAAACTTTTAAACAACATTATATTATCATATTTAAACAAGGACTAATAATAAACATTTTAGTTAAATTTCAAATTATTCAATATTTGAGCAAGAACCAATTCAGAAACCATTTGCTTGACTAAGTACCATTTCTCTAATATTTAATCGATATTCAATTCTCTACTTACAGAATACGTAGGACAGTCTCATCCCTAAAGATGTGAGTGAGCAACTCGGAGTAAAACAGCAGACTAACTAACTAACTATTGATTCTGTTCTCATCTAGTTTTTATAGAGAGAGAGGCACCGCCCCAGTTACTAAGGCTAGGCCTTATTTGGGTGACGTATTAATACCGCATCTTCCGATATATATCTGTTGCCAAGGGACATGACTTAGCTAGATTACATGTATTTCCTCATGGCTCAGGCTTTGTAGGCCAAGATTAACCCTAGGCACGTGTGTACCATGACAGCATGACACATCACACCTGCCACCGAACTCTCTTTAGCAACTTTAAATGTTTAATCAATATGTTTTAAATTTAGAAATGCCCGGCATTACATCCCTCTCTTCTTTAAAGAAGAATTTACTTAACAAGGAAATTCTTATATGACTGCGATCATCAAGCATTGGTTGAAGAATGGTATCTTGCACACAACAACATTACAATATACTTACTATGAACAATTAGTAACAACTTCAATTATTTAACTTTTAAATTCTTAAATTTCATTAAAATCTGTCGACTAGGTTTTGTCACATGATAGTGTTGTGTTTGAGTGAAGTATGTGTGTCAGTGACGAACATGTGTGGTTTGTTATCTTGGCTCGCATGCGTAACATCTGTCACGAATGAATAGAGTGCCTGCGTGTTCGCGTAGGCTCATTCAGTGTGTAAAATTGCGGTAGGCTATTTCCGTCCACTAATCTCTTGAGTAGGTCATGTTCCTTCTGTCGACCTCTATTAATTATCTCTTTCATTAAAATTTAATAAACTTGATTAATATTGTTGACTAGTTTAACTCAATAACGGTGTATAATTACTTCCCGTGTAGCATAAGCCAATGATTATTTCGATTATTCCCGCAAAAGCTTATTTGATTAATTATACTTAAAAGTGGTTAATTATTACTGACTTC
The DNA here is from genome assembly GCA_963513935.1 of Aphrophora alni. Classification (NCBI taxonomy): domain Eukaryota; kingdom Metazoa; phylum Arthropoda; class Insecta; order Hemiptera; family Aphrophoridae; genus Aphrophora; species Aphrophora alni. The sequence goes on along the minus strand of OY740776.1, from coordinate 18,238,683 downwards.
ACACCGCATTAGTGTAGCACTTCTTTTACAAGAAAAGGTCCTAATCCTTTTATTTATTGGTTCCGGAAATGTCTTAATATTCGCCTTCTATTTCTTTTAAGTTTGGATTTATATTACCTCTCTTTTTTAATAGTTATAAATATATAGATTACTAAAATGTAATGTTTAAATCGAGGTAAAGCATGTTGAGTTATGAATACCTGTAAAATCAAATGAATGAAGTGTCTTTTATTTATAAAAAGTTGAATATATTTTTTTAATAATAATTCATGTTTAGAATAATATATATTAATAACATGTCTATGAAACGTGTTTTAGAGATTGATTATCAAAATGAATATAAAAGGCTTCTGGAACACCCGTATCTAGTTAATATTTTATTATCTATAATATTATTTATTACTAAGGAAACTTACTGATAACGTTTCCGCGCTAAACCTTTTAGTTTCTGTGTTTTGTGTGTATCTTGTGACATAAATAATATCTACTGAACTTAATTATTGTAACATAATATCCTACATACTATTTCATTATTCATATTGATATACTTATACACCTATTCATATGCATGCAGCATTTTGTTACTTAGAATCTGTCTTATGGACAACTCTTATTATTGATGCTTATTACCAAGTCAAATTTGAAAACGGAATTGATAATGTCATTCGACATACTCTAGAAGAATACAAAGGGAATGTCCGGTACGGGAGAGCATGTTTTCAGGTAGTTACCATGCAACGGCCCAGGAGGTGATAGCTTACGCTTTTCTCACGTCCTGCCCCGTTGTCCCGACTCGTTTATACTAGGCATTTCTTATTATTGACAATCTACATTTTAAACACTACACTGTGCATAATTATGATTGATATCACAGTTATCAATTAGGTAGTTCAACCTAACTTTGTTCTACACAACATTACACACAACTCGTATAGTATATCTAATACACACATTATAGTTTAATTAGTCTGGCGCATTGTTTTACAAGGGGGAGGGGTCACTTTAATCACTGGTGCCAACAATAACAAGATTTACATTTTTTCGCTTTATTGACTGCGCACTTTCACTTACAATCTGGTGTCCTGTAATCTGGAGGGATTATATATTACTTTCCTCTGAGTTTGGTCATCTCGCGAGTCTGGTATCTCAATCGACTGACTCGCTGGTCGTGTCGCTCCGTCGGCTTGCTGGTCTGGGTCCCCCATGTCATGTCGTGTCTTCCTGACGTATTGAGGCGGTTTGGAATTGGCCAAAACGCTCAAGGCAGAATAAAAATTGTAAAGCTGATTCGTTAGCAACGTAGTAGGTAAAGCCAGCAGTTAGCGATGTTGATGCGTCACTAACGGGAATAAACTTGTCCGTGAAACAAAAATGTTTCAAATTTAAAAAATAAAGTACCGAGAAAGATTGTAAAAGTAATAATAAAAATATTTAGTAAGGGGGGAAATTTTCATAAATTAATAATTAACAAAGTTACGGGGAAAACAACTTAGACAAAAAATACTAAAATATAAAATAAAGGAAATTAACAAATGGTAAATTAAATATAAATAAGTAAGGGGGAAATAAAGGGGAAACATGAAATAAAAATAATAACTCCAACGATATTTTAATAAAAAAAAAAAAAGAAAAAAAAAAAAACCTTAGGCACTTATAAAAATACCAATTTATCGAAAAATTAGATAAACATTATAAATAGAATGTATTTATAATTAAGAAATGTTTAAATTAGTGTGTTGTACAGAATGAACAAACCAAATTTATAAAATCAGTAGATGGGGGTTTTAATAACATGTTTTCATGGGAAAACGATGTAAAAAACTTTAAATCAAGATTTCTCGCGAAATAAACATAGCAGAGAAAAAGTGATCATAGTTACATTCGTTCCTACCAAGAACAAAAAATAAAAAAGTGTTAAAAAACCAAAAACCAAATGAGGGAAAAACTAAATTTTGAAATTGTTAAAATTACGTAAAAGCTAAATAACTCGAGAAAGAAATGGACTACAACCACGAAACAAAAACCTGAAGGATCCCAAGAACATTAAGAACCAAGATCTAAAAAGAAATCGAGAATCGGAAGAGCGAAGCAGAAGTTAGAGAGAAAAGAAGAAAAAAGTACAGAATTTCAACCAAAATCATGTTTTAACAAGAGGAGGGATCGCTGAGCGAAACTCGACCGTAACCAATGACAAAGAAGTGGAGACAACCGATAAAAGATAAAAATTTGTGAAGAAATAAAGTAAAAAGGAAGAAATAAAAGGATTAGAATGAAATAAAAGAATAAATATAATAAATAAATAATCTGTAAATATTTTGGGAAATGAAAAAACCCAAAATAAAGCATAAACTCGCCGAAAACGTATAAAAACATGAAGGGATAGTTTATGAGGGAAACCAAGTTAAGTTGGTACTAAAAATTCCCAAGTCAGAGGAGCTCTGAAATATTCAAGGTAACTTGGATACTCTTTTTTCAACCAGCCTACGAGGAAGACGTGCTTCAGGAGTCAGCACCAGCAGAAAATCTACTCATTGAACTTACAACATTAGACTACAGGCATCGGGAGATCATCTCAACCCATCAGAATCTTCAGCATCGTATATGATCTTCATTAGTGTTCAAGGTACCAATACTTTGATTTATTGGAAACTTTAGGGAATTAATAATAATAAACGTAAATACATTTTAATTAAATATTCAATAAAAATTATAGGGGAAGTGTATTTTTTAAGTAAATTCAATTTTAAATGATTTGTTCTGGTCATTCTGAGTATAAAATTTAATATGTTATAGAGTGTCTATATAAAATTTAATGTGTTGTAATATATGTGTATAAAATTCATTGTGTCTTATGGTAGAGATTTTGTAGTATAAAGAAAAATATAAATTTACCAAACAAAAGAAAGACCTTCAGTCATAATATAAAAAGTAATAAATATTGATAATTGATTTGAAAAATCTTTAATTGCTTTTCATTATTGTAGAGATTCCTATAGTTGTATGCCATTTTAAATATATATCTGTGAAATAAAGTGTGTGCTCTAAAGAGAAATTTACAAAAATTAATTATTTGTACATTTTTCTAAATGGAATAAAATTTGGAAACCAAACTCTCCCACACGGCACGACCTCTAGGAAGAGTCGTATACACAAGTTTAAAAAAAAAAAAAGGTAAAATCGACTGAGCAATCTATAAATTCATTAATAAATAAAACGAAATAAAGTCGAAAAGACTTATTTCTTGACAATTTACGATAAAAGTAAAATTGTCTTGCATACGATACGTTGTCGCAAGCGGGGAAAAAGCCGGAAGCAAAATTTGAGTAAATTCCCGAACAATACGCGTTAAATTGAGAGTCTACGTTAATCTTGCAAGGTGTATCGTTGCAAGTGGCGCCCAAATACGTGGAGCACGAAAAACTAGAATATTTTTTTTTAAAAAAGGAAATTCTTGTTTTTTAGTGATCCATACGAACGAGAGTTCCAAATTTTGTTCCATAAATATATGTGTGTAAGTTCTAAGTTGTGAGTTCAATAAAGGTGGTTATAAACAAGTTAATAATCATAAAAATTAATAATAAACAAATTAGTCGCGTAAAGAAAAAGTAAATAAAAATGCCGCCAACTAGAGATCCTAAAGCTCAAGAAGAACCAAAACAGGAAGCTTCAGGAATAGACAAGAAAATGGAACAAATATTTAATTACATGAAAAGTATGGAAAATAGAGTAGCGCTAGACAAAGAAGAAAGACAGAAAGAGAAACTTGCAGAAGAAGAGAAGAGGCAGAAAGAAAAACTGGAAGAAGAAGAGAAGAGAAAGAAAGAAAAACTGGAAGAAGAAGAGAAGAGAAAGAAAGAAAGAATAGAAGAAAGGAAGGAAAGAAAAGAAGAATTAGAAAATTTAGTAGTAAACATTACTACTACCATAGAAAGGAGCATAGGAGAAAACACATTAAGAATAATAGAATGCGAAAAACAGATCAATGAAAATGCCAGGGACTTAGGCGAGTTAAGAGGGAAAATAGATGAAGAAGTGTCAAATAGGACATTAGAAATAAATAGCATAAGAAGAGAAGTTGGAAGTAAAATAGAAAGTTCAGTAAAAGTTTTAGAAACAAAATTAAAAGAAGTAGCTAGAAATAGAGAAAGTGGAGACAAAGAAGCAAGGGTAATTTATATAGATAAGGCACAGGGAGAAAATAGACAATTGGAATTCTGGGGTAATGCTAGGGAAATTCCAATGAGATTTATTAAGGAAGTAGAAAAACATTTTGATGAGATTAGTACGCTAATGGATGGAGCCGAAAAATTAAGAATAATAGAAAGATTATTAAAAGGTGCAGCGATGGAATGGTGGAGAGTGGTAAAAAGAGGAACGGAAGGGTATGAAGGATTTAAAGAAAAATTTTTAGACAATTATTGGTGTTACCAAACCCAACAGATAATAAGGAATCAAATAGAAAACGGAAGATTTTCTAATAAAGGGGCTTTAACAAAAGTGGAATATTTCTGCAAACAGATAAATAAGGCACAATTCTTAATTCCTGAAATCCCAGAATCATTTTTAATCTTCAAATTAATGAGACATTTCGATCCGAAGGTACAATTGGCAAGCCTAGGGAAATCAAGTGAAAGTTTTGAAGAGGCGATAACGTTCCTAAGAACTTTGGAAAGTATAGAGGGAACGAGAGGGGAAACAATGTACGCGGGAAGACAGGAAGAGCGATTTACACGATACAGGCAAGTTGATCAACAAAATCAATATCGGGAGAGACCTGCAAATTACCCATCCTCACGTCCTAACGTGCAACATAACGTAGCACGTCCTAACCTTAAACCAAAACTTGATTTCCAAAAACCGGGTCCATCTAATCAACTTCCTAAATTTCCAAAAAACTAGGTAGTGAGATCCCAATAGGAAAAATAAAAAATAAAATGATTAAGCAAACGAAAAATGATAGGAATTTTGGGATCGCGGATAAAAATAGAAATGCAAAAATAAACAAAAATGAAGAATTAAAAACTAAAAATAAAGAAATAATAATAAATAAAACAGAAATTAAAGTAACTAAAATGAATTGCGAAATAAAGAAGGATTTAATGGAAGAAAGGGAGATAGATTTAGAATTACAAGAATCTATACCTGAATGCCCAAAGATCACTACAGGAATTCTTAATAAAATGGTAGAAGCAGAAATTGACACCGGCGCGCAAATGTCGTTCGTACAGGAGAGATTTTTCGACGAAATAAATGTTGACAATAAAGAAGTGTTGGTATTACCAGTAAATGGTGTAGAGGTGGTGACAGCATTAAAAAACCAAAGACAGAGGGTTACAAAACAGGCTGTGCTCCCCATACAATTAAAGCAAAAATGCATAGAAGGAATATTTCTGGTAGTACCAAACTTAAAGTCAAAATTAATAATAGGGTGTAACTTTTTGTGTCAATATAAAGCAAGAATTAATATGGATAGAAAATTCATACAACTTCAAGTCGACGACCATTTTATTGTAGAAGATTTTTGTAGCGAGACGAAGGAAAATAGGAAAGACGAGGATAACGTAGCAAAATTAAAATTAAAAGGATTGAGTACAAAAGGAAACAGCGAAGAAAATCTCAGCAAAGAAAGGACATGTTTAATGGACAATCGGAGCGACGCTGAAATGGGAGGCTCAAACTCTGTATTGCGAGGAAAAGGGGCAATAAAGTTATCTACAAAAAAGCATGTAGAAGTAAAAATAAATGCAAAGGATGTGACCAGACCGAATGTGACCAAAACCGGAGGAGAAAAGGAGTATAGAGACAAGATAGCACGGGGGATTAGGAGAGCAAGAGGAGCCAAAAATGGTGAAATCAGCGAAAATAAAATAAATATGCTGCAAACAGCAATCAACTCAAAAGTAATAAATAATAAGGTAAAAAATAAAATTGTTAAAGAAGAAAGTACAGGAGTTAAGGAAATAGTAAAAATTGCGGAAATATGGGGAAAAGTTAAACAAAATGGACGTGACGAAAACCTGGAAAGACGAATGGACAGAAGAAAGAAAATGGTGAAAGTTAAAATGAAAACAGGACTAAATTACGAAAAAGGTGAAGAAGGGAAGCCTAAAATAAAATTAAAAGAAAATAAAATTTTGAAATTATGTCAAGTAAATGTCAACATTGAACACGAAAATTTATGCTTGGAAAATAAAAATATGTCACATAACAAGAGAGCTAAAAATAACTAGGTCAAAGAAATCAGCTGCTAGCGCTTAACAAAGGAATCGTTAGGACAACGGATGCTCGAAGCCTAAATAAACAACCGCATACTGAACGAGGCTAATCAACCGCTCCATTCATCAAATCGATACAAAAACTGCGTAAAAAATTGAAGGATGTTTATTTTGACGGGTTGATGAATGAATGCGAGATTTAAAGTATGTTAAAAATTAATATCATTTTATAGCCAGCTTTTTGTACTATTATGTGTTAGGAATGACCATAACAAATGATTATTGGGGATAGTTAGAAAATTAATAAGATTTTTGTTTATATCCAATAAATCAGGGTAAGGTACAAGATGTCAAAAAAGTTTAGTGCAGAAGCTGTAATAAAAATGTGTATACTAGTTAGTGTGTTGCAGGACAGTGAAAAATCTGAGAAGCAAACAAGTAAAAGCCATGGACCATCTTGAGATGGAAAAATTTAAAATGAAAATTTATTCATGTCTTATGTATTTGTTATATTCAGGTCTTATGTAGTTGTTATATTCTATGTTTTATGTATTTGTGTTATTCATGTTTTATATAATTGTTTTGTATTCTATATTGTGTGTTTATGTGTTATAAGGAAAATTAATTGTGTGATATAAAAGTATATTTGATGTTTTAAGAATTTAATAGTTAATATAGGTATTTTGTGTTATATATGTGTTTAAAAATTTTCAAATGAAAATTTAAATTATATAATAAAATGTGGATTTAATGAAAATTGTTTAAATTAAGTAAAAGATGTCATAAGGGGATTTAATATCAAAAAAGGCTGATGTTAAAACATAAGCAATTTTCTAATTTTGCACGGGGGATATTGAGGCGGTTTGGAATTGGCCAAAACGCTCAAGGCAGAATAAAAATTGTAAAGCTGATTCGTTAGCAACGTAGTAGGTAAAGCCAGCAGTTAGCGATGTTGATGCGTCACTAACGGGAATAAACTTGTCCGTGAAACAAAAATGTTTCAAATTTAAAAAATAAAGTACCGAGAAAGATTGTAAAAGTAATAATAAAAATATTTAGTAAGGGGGGAAATTTTCATAAATTAATAATTAACAAAGTTACGGGGAAAACAACTTAGACAAAAAATACTAAAATATAAAATAAAGGAAATTAACAAATGGTAAATTAAATATAAATAAGTAAGGGGGAAATAAAGGGGAAACATGAAATAAAAATAATAACTCCAACGATATTTTAATAAAAAAAAAAAAAGAAAAAAAAAAAAACCTTAGGCACTTATAAAAATACCAATTTATCGAAAAATTAGATAAACATTATAAATAGAATGTATTTATAATTAAGAAATGTTTAAATTAGTGTGTTGTACAGAATGAACAAACCAAATTTATAAAATCAGTAGATGGGGGTTTTAATAACATGTTTTCATGGGAAAACGATGTAAAAAACTTTAAATCAAGATTTCTCGCGAAATAAACATAGCAGAGAAAAAGTGATCATAGTTACATTCGTTCCTACCAAGAACAAAAAATAAAAAAGTGTTAAAAAACCAAAAACCAAATGAGGGAAAAACTAAATTTTGAAATTGTTAAAATTACGTAAAAGCTAAATAACTCGAGAAAGAAATGGACTACAACCACGAAACAAAAACCTAAAGGATCCCAAGAACATTAAGAACCAAGATCTAAAAAGAAATCGAGAATCGGAAGAGCGAAGCAGAAGTTAGAGAGAAAAGAAGAAAAAAGTACAGAATTTCAACCAAAATCATGTTTTAACAAGAGGAGGGATCGCTGAGCGAAACTCGACCGTAACCAATGACAAAGAAGTGGAGACAACCGATAAAAGATAAAAATTTGTGAAGAAATAAAGTAAAAAGGAAGAAATAAAAGGATTAGAATGAAATAAAAGAATAAATATAATAAATAAATAATCTGTAAATATTTTGGGAAATGAAAAAACCCAAAATAAAGCATAAACTCGCCGAAAACGTATAAAAACATGAAGGGATAGTTTATGAGGGAAACCAAGTTAAGTTGGTACTAAAAATTCCCAAGTCAGAGGAGCTCTGAAATATTCAAGGTAACTTGGATACTCTTTTTTCAACCAGCCTACGAGGAAGACGTGCTTCAGGAGTCAGCACCAGCAGAAAATCTACTCATTGAACTTACAACATTAGACTACAGGCATCGGGAGATCATCTCAACCCATCAGAATCTTCAGCATCGTATATGATCTTCATTAGTGTTCAAGGTACCAATACTTTGATTTATTGGAAACTTTAGGGAATTAATAATAATAAACGTAAATACATTTTAATTAAATATTCAATAAAAATTATAGGGGAAGTGTATTTTTTAAGTAAATTCAATTTTAAATGATTTGTTCTGGTCATTCTGAGTATAAAATTTAATATGTTATAGAGTGTCTATATAAAATTTAATGTGTTGTAATATATGTGTATAAAATTCATTGTGTCTTATGGTAGAGATTTTGTAGTATAAAGAAAAATATAAATTTACCAAACAAAAGAAAGACCTTCAGTCATAATATAAAAAGTAATAAATATTGATAATTGATTTGAAAAATCTTTAATTGCTTTTCATTATTGTAGAGATTCCTATAGTTGTATGCCATTTTAAATATATATCTGTGAAATAAAGTGTGTGCTCTAAAGAGAAATTTACAAAAATTAATTATTTGTACATTTTTCTAAATGGAATAAAATTTGGAAACCAAACTCTCCCACACGGCACGACCTCTAGGAAGAGTCGTATACACAAGTTTAAAAAAAAAAAAAGGTAAAATCGACTGAGCAATCTATAAATTCATTAATAAATAAAACGAAATAAAGTCGAAAAGACTTATTTCTTGACAATTTACGATAAAAGTAAAATTGTCTTGCATACGATACGTTGTCGCAAGCGGGGAAAAAGCCGGAAGCAAAATTTGAGTAAATTCCCGAACAATACGCGTTAAATTGAGAGTCTACGTTAATCTTGCAAGGTGTATCGTTGCAGTATGTGTCTTTAGGTGCACGTGTCTTGCTACTATTAAATTGGTTTCGTTGCTGGACTAAACAATTACAAAGGAGTTGATATATGCATTTGCGTTTACAGATTAGGATGCTAACTACTATTCCAATTACCAATAATGATGCTAGGCTGAGATATTGGTGTTCTCTCAGGATTTCCGAGAACAACCAAGATGCGTAGATTTAATCAATTTCGTAATAGAAATACTTTTAGAGGTGCCCGGCCTGATCAGCCGCCCTCAGAGCTATACATCCAAGAGCAAAGAGTTGCAGACTATCAGCAACATGGCGCTCGCCCAGCCCCCCGAAGAACTAACCCAGTACCACCTAGGAGTTTTGGAAACCGCACGCGTGACCAGAAGAGGGAAGCCGCGTTCCGAGGTAAAAAGAATGAAGAAGTTACTGAGGCATACAGGGCTGATATCCGAAAGGATTTATTATCCAGTTTTGATTCCTTAGATGAAGTGATAAAGGCAAAGGAATTTGAAACACGAGCACGCCACGTACCAATTCCTGTGAGCACCCGTACGGCAGGATTTTCAGCTCAGGAGACTTTTACAAAAATAATGGATGTACCGGAGAACGTGAATCGTGCAAATGGCATGACGGTATACCAATTATACCGAGTTTCACTAGCTGCTATTGAAACTAGTCTAGTCAAGGCGTTCCTAGACTTACCGCAACACTGGTACCAAGGCCAAGCTTTCGAGCCTTTTAAGAATGTTATAAGTACATTAAATGTATATACTCAGCGAGTAGGGTGTCTGTTAAAAACGATGTCTACATTTAAGTTTGACGATTTGAATAATGTACCGTTGTTTCCAGCTCCCCGCTTAAGAAATGGAGTCGTAGTACCAACACCAGAGTGTGTGTATCTAACAAACTTGCGTGATACAGTCACATATTTAGCAAACGCTAATACTAATGCAGAAATTAGGTTAAACTTCCACCTGCGCAGCCCACTCCCACGCGCTCAATGGGATGTTGCAAATAATGTTTTGCTAAACCCCGACATGATAATGCCTGCAGTCTATGGCGTAAATGAATTAACAAATGATTTGTATATGGTTAAAAATTGGATTGAAAATGTAATTTCAGGTAAACTTGTCCACGAAAAGTGGTTTACAAGTTATAAATTGTTTGAGGATAATACTGGAAATGAAGGGACATTCGTGTCAAATAACCCCAGTAATTTAAGATGCCACGATCTTGGAGAAATTAACAAATTGGAAGGTGATGTGACGGATTTTTGGATCGGTCCAAAAATTGACGACAGAATGATATTTTACGGTATTTATGGATTAGGAGGAGAGTTATCATCAGTAAATACGTATTTGTGGCCGAATTACTGCAGAAGAACAAAAGATGTGTCAGGTTACGTCACTCAACGTAATTATCGAGAGATTGTATTGATGGTTGAGTAGACTATAATTATAGAAGGAAAACTTAAAACCCGTCCGGCAATAGACGTAAAATCTTAGTGAATAGAGTGAAAAATATAAGTAATAATAGAAAGCTAAAAATAAATAAATAAAAAGATGAGAACATCCCACCGCTGCCACCAAATGTAATACTTGACCGAGGTGATCGGCAAGGCTTATACATTAATTTGTATATACTGGAAAGAGTAGATGTTAAAGAAGGTTGAGCGGAGTGCTTCAGCTTAGGTCACAGGCCAATAAAACTGACATTATTCTGAGAAGAGATATTTATTTAACTATTGACACAAACAGTATCAGTGGCTAGACATTCTAACATATTCCAAATTACCTGAAGGGTATTATGTGTACTTTAAACAATTAATTGATCATTACAACAGTTCTTCAATAAACATTATTAATCATTAGAGCAATGTGTCCATCATTAAACATTATTCCATTAATTACCAAAACTTTTAAACAACATTATATTATCATATTTAAACAAGGACTAATAATAAACATTTTAGTTAAATTTCAAATTATTCAATATTTGAGCAAGAACCAATTCAGAAACCATTTGCTTGACTAAGTACCATTTCTCTAATATTTAATCGATATTCAATTCTCTACTTACAGAATACGTAGGACAGTCTCATCCCTAAAGATGTGAGTGAGCAACTCGGAGTAAAACAGCAGACTAACTAACTAACTATTGATTCTGTTCTCATCTAGTTTTTATAGAGAGAGAGGCACCGCCCCAGTTACTAAGGCTAGGCCTTATTTGGGTGACGTATTAATACCGCATCTTCCGATATATATCTGTTGCCAAGGGACATGACTTAGCTAGATTACATGTATTTCCTCATGGCTCAGGCTTTGTAGGCCAAGATTAACCCTAGGCACGTGTGTACCATGACAGCATGACACATCACACCTGCCACCGAACTCTCTTTAGCAACTTTAAATGTTTAATCAATATGTTTTAAATTTAGAAATGCCCGGCATTACATCCCTCTCTTCTTTAAAGAAGAATTTACTTAACAAGGAAATTCTTATATGACTGCGATCATCAAGCATTGGTTGAAGAATGGTATCTTGCACACAACAACATTACAATATACTTACTATGAACAATTAGTAACAACTTCAATTATTTAACTTTTAAATTCTTAAATTTCATTAAAATCTGTCGACTAGGTTTTGTCACATGATAGTGTTGTGTTTGAGTGAAGTATGTGTGTCAGTGACGAACATGTGTGGTTTGTTATCTTGGCTCGCATGCGTAACATCTGTCACGAATGAATAGAGTGCCTGCGTGTTCGCGTAGGCTCATTCAGTGTGTAAAATTGCGGTAGGCTATTTCCGTCCACTAATCTCTTGAGTAGGTCATGTTCCTTCTGTCGACCTCTATTAATTATCTCTTTCATTAAAATTTAATAAACTTGATTAATATTGTTGACTAGTTTAACTCAATAACGGTGTATAATTACTTCCCGTGTAGCATAAGCCAATGATTATTTCGATTATTCCCGCAAAAGCTTATTTGATTAATTATACTTAAAAGTGGTTAATTATTACTGACTTCACACCGCATTAGTGTAGCACTTCTTTTACAAGAAAAGGTCCTAATCCTTTTATTTATTGGTTCCGGAAATGTCTTAATATTCGCCTTCTATTTCTTTTAAGTTTGGATTTATATTACCTCTCTTTTTTAATAGTTATAAATATATAGATTACTAAAATGTAATGTTTAAATCGAGGTAAAGCATGTTGAGTTATGAATACCTGTAAAATCAAATGAATGAAGTGTCTTTTATTTATAAAAAGTTGAATATATTTTTTTAATAATAATTCATGTTTAGAATAATATATATTAATAACATGTCTATGAAACGTGTTTTAGAGATTGATTATCAAAATGAATATAAAAGGCTTCTGGAACACCCGTATCTAGTTAATATTTTATTATCTATAATATTATTTATTACTAAGGAAACTTACTGATAACGTTTCCGCGCTAAACCTTTTAGTTTCTGTGTTTTGTGTGTATCTTGTGACATAAATAATATCTACTGAACTTAATTATTGTAACATAATATCCTACATACTATTTCATTATTCATATTGATATACTTATACACCTATTCATATGCATGCAGCATTTTGTTACTTAGAATCTGTCTTATGGACAACTCTTATTATTGATGCTTATTACCAAGTCAAATTTGAAAACGGAATTGATAATGTCATTCGACATACTCTAGAAGAATACAAAGGGAATGTCCGGTACGGGAGAGCATGTTTTCAGGTAGTTACCATGCAACGGCCCAGGAGGTGATAGCTTACGCTTTTCTCACGTCCTGCCCCGTTGTCCCGACTCGTTTATACTAGGCATTTCTTATTATTGACAATCTACATTTTAAACACTACACTGTGCATAATTATGATTGATATCACAGTTATCAATTAGGTAGTTCAACCTAACTTTGTTCTACACAACATTACACACAACTCGTATAGTATATCTAATACACACATTATAGTTTAATTAGTCTGGCGCATTGTTTTACAAGGGGGAGGGGTCACTTTAATCACTGGTGCCAACAATAACAAGATTTACATTTTTTCGCTTTATTGACTGCGCACTTTCACTTACAATCTGGTGTCCTGTAATCTGGAGGGATTATATATTACTTTCCTCTGAGTTTGGTCATCTCGCGAGTCTGGTATCTCAATCGACTGACTCGCTGGTCGTGTCGCTCCGTCGGCTTGCTGGTCTGGGTCCCCCATGTCATGTCGTGTCTTCCTGACGTATGTGTCTTTAGGTGCACGTGTCTTGCTACTATTAAATTGGTTTCGTTGCTGGACTAAACAATTACAAAGGAGTTGATATATGCATTTGCGTTTACAGATTAGGATGCTAACTACTATTCCAATTACCAATAATGATGCTAGGCTGAGATATTGGTGTTCTCTCAGGATTTCCGAGAACAACCAAGATGCGTAGATTTAATCAATTTCGTAATAGAAATACTTTTAGAGGTGCCCGGCCTGATCAGCCGCCCTCAGAGCTATACATCCAAGAGCAAAGAGTTGCAGACTATCAGCAACATGGCGCTCGCCCAGCCCCCCGAAGAACTAACCCAGTACCACCTAGGAGTTTTGGAAACCGCACGCGTGACCAGAAGAGGGAAGCCGCGTTCCGAGGTAAAAAGAATGAAGAAGTTACTGAGGCATACAGGGCTGATATCCGAAAGGATTTATTATCCAGTTTTGATTCCTTAGATGAAGTGATAAAGGCAAAGGAATTTGAAACACGAGCACGCCACGTACCAATTCCTGTGAGCACCCGTACGGCAGGATTTTCAGCTCAGGAGACTTTTACAAAAATAATGGATGTACCGGAGAACGTGAATCGTGCAAATGGCATGACGGTATACCAATTATACCGAGTTTCACTAGCTGCTATTGAAACTAGTCTAGTCAAGGCGTTCCTAGACTTACCGCAACACTGGTACCAAGGCCAAGCTTTCGAGCCTTTTAAGAATGTTATAAGTACATTAAATGTATATACTCAGCGAGTAGGGTGTCTGTTAAAAACGATGTCTACATTTAAGTTTGACGATTTGAATAATGTACCGTTGTTTCCAGCCCCCCGCTTAAGAAATGGAGTCGTAGTACCAACACCAGAGTGTGTGTATCTAACAAACTTGCGTGATACAGTCACATATTTAGCAAACGCTAATACTAATGCAGAAATTAGGTTAAACTTCCACCTGCGCAGCCCACTCCCACGCGCTCAATGGGATGTTGCAAATAATGTTTTGCTAAACCCCGACATGATAATGCCTGCAGTCTATGGCGTAAATGAATTAACAAATGATTTGTATATGGTTAAAAATTGGATTGAAAATGTAATTTCAGGTAAACTTGTCCACGAAAAGTGGTTTACAAGTTATAAATTGTTTGAGGATAATACTGGAAATGAAGGGACATTCGTGTCAAATAACCCCAGTAATTTAAGATGCCACGATCTTGGAGAAATTAACAAATTGGAAGGTGATGTGACGGATTTTTGGACCGGTCCAAAAATTGACGACAGAATGATATTTTACGGTATTTATGGATTAGGAGGAGAGTTATCATCAGTAAATACGTATTTGTGGCCGAATTACTGCAGAAGAACAAAAGATGTGTCAGGTTACGTCACTCAACGTAATTATCGAGAGATTGTATTGATGGTTGAGTAGACTATAATTATAGAAGGAAAACTTAAAACCCGTCCGGCAATAGACGTAAAATCTTAGTGAATAGAGTGAAAAATATAAGTAATAATCGAAAGCTAAAAATAAATAAATAAAAAGATGAGAACATCCCACCGCTGCCACAAAATGTAATACTTGACCGAGGTGATCGGCAAGGCTTATACATTAATTTGTATATACTGGAAAGAGTAGATGTTAAAGAAGGTTGAGCGGAGTGCTTCAGCTTAGGTCACAGGCCAATAAAACTGACATTATTCTGAGAAGAGATATTTATTTAACTATTGACACAAACAGTATCAGTGGCTAGACATTCTAACATATTCCAAATTACCTGAAGGGTATTATGTGTACTTTAAACAATTAATTGATCATTACAACAGTTCTTCAATAAACATTATTAATCATTAGAGCAATGTGTCCATCATTAAACATTATTCCATTAATTACCAAAACTTTTAAACAACATTATATTATCATATTTAAACAAGGACTAATAATAAACATTTTAGTTAAATTTCAAATTATTCAATATTTGAGCAAGAACCAATTCAGAAACCATTTGCTTGACTAAGTACCATTTCTCTAATATTTAATCGATATTCAATTCTCTACTTACAGAATACGTAGGACAGTCTCATCCCTAAAGATGTGAGTGAGCAACTCGGAGTAAAACAGCAGACTAACTAACTAACTATTGATTCTGTTCTCATCTAGTTTTTATAGAGAGAGAGGCACCGCCCCAGTTACTAAGGCTAGGCCTTATTTGGGTGACGTATTAATACCGCATCTTCCGATATATATCTGTTTCCAAGGGACATGACTTAGCTAGATTACATGTATTTCCTCATGGCTCAGGCTTTGTAGGCCAAGATTAACCCTAGGCACGTGTGTACCATGACAGCATGACACATCACACCTGCCACCGAACTCTCTTTAGCAACTTTAAATGTTTAATCAATATGTTTTAAATTTAGAAATGCCCGGCATTACATCCCTCTCTTCTTTAAAGAAGAATTTACTTAACAAGGAAATTCTTATATGACTGCGATCATCAAGCATTGGTTGAAGAATGGTATCTTGCACACAACAACATTACAATATACTTACTATGAACAATTAGTAACAACTTCAATTATTTAACTTTTAAATTCTTAAATTTCATTAAAATCTGTCGACTAGGTTTTGTCACATGATAGTGTTGTGTTTGAGTGAAGTATGTGTGTCAGTGACGAACATGTGTGGTTTGTTATCTTGGCTCGCATGCGTAACATCTGTCACGAATGAATAGAGTGCCTGCGTGTTCGCGTAGGCTCATTCAGTGTGTAAAATTGCGGTAGGCTATTTCCGTCCACTAATCTCTTGAGTAGGTCATGTTCCTTCTGTCGACCTCTATTAATTATCTCTTTCATTAAAATTTAATAAACTTGATTAATATTGTTGACTAGTTTAACTCAATAACGGTGTATAATTACTTCCCGTGTAGCATAAGCCAATGATTATTTCGATTATTCCCGCAAAAGCTTATTTGATTAATTATACTTAAAAGTGGTTAATTATTACTGACTTCACACCGCATTAGTGTAGCACTTCTTTTACAAGAAAAGGTCCTAATCCTTTTATTTATTGGTTCCGGAAATGTCTTAATATTCGCCTTCTATTTCTTTTAAGTTTGGATTTATATTACCTCTCTTTTTTAATAGTTATAAATATATAGATTACTAAAATGTAATGTTTAAATCGAGGTAAAGCATGTTGAGTTATGAATACCTGTAAAATCAAATGAATGAAGTGTCTTTTATTTATAAAAAGTTGAATATATTTTTTTAATAATAATTCATGTTTAGAATAATATATATTAATAACATGTCTATGAAACGTGTTTTAGAGATTGATTATCAAAATGAATATAAAAGGCTTCTGGAACACCCGTATCTAGTTAATATTTTATTATCTATAATATTATTTATTACTAAGGAAACTTACTGATAACGTTTCCGCGCTAAACCTTTTAGTTTCTGTGTTTTGTGTGTATCTTGTGACATAAATAATATCTACTGAACTTAATTATTGTAACATAATATCCTACATACTATTTCATTATTCATATTGATATACTTATACACCTATTCATATGCATGCAGCATTTTGTTACTTAGAATCTGTCTTATGGACAACTCTTATTATTGATGCTTATTACCAAGTCAAATTTGAAAACGGAATTGATAATGTCATTCGACATACTCTAGAAGAATACAAAGGGAATGTCCGGTACGGGAGAGCATGTTTTCAGGTAGTTACCATGCAACGGCCCAGGAGGTGATAGCTTACGCTTTTCTCACGTCCTGCCCCGTTGTCCCGACTCGTTTATACTAGGCATTTCTTATTATTGACAATCTACATTTTAAACACTACACTGTGCATAATTATGATTGATATCACAGTTATCAATTAGGTAGTTCAACCTAACTTTGTTCTACACAACATTACACACAACTCGTATAGTATATCTAATACACACATTATAGTTTAATTAGTCTGGCGCATTGTTTTACAAGGGGGAGGGGTCACTTTAATCACTGGTGCCAACAATAACAAGATTTACATTTTTCCGCTTTATTGACTGCGCACTTTCACTTACAATCTGGTGTCCTGTAATCTGGAGGGATTATATATTACTTTCCTCTGAGTTTGGTCATCTCGCGAGTCTGGTATCTCAATCGACTGACTCGCTGGTCGTGTCGCTCCGTCGGCTTGCTGGTCTGGGTCCCCCATGTCATGTCGTGTCTTCCTGACGTATGTGTCTTTAGGTGCACGTGTCTTGCTACTATTAAATTGGTTTCGTTGCTGGACTAAACAATTACAAAGGAGTTGATATATGCATTTGCGTTTACAGATTAGGATGCTAACTACTATTCCAATTACCAATAATGATGCTAGGCTGAGATATTGGTGTTCTCTCAGGATTTCCGAGAACAACCAAGATGCGTAGATTTAATCAATTTCGTAATAGAAATACTTTTAGAGGTGCCCGGCCTGATCAGCCGCCCTCAGAGCTATACATCCAAGAGCAAAGAGTTGCAGACTATCAGCAACATGGCGCTCGCCCAGCCCCCCGAAGAACTAACCCAGTACCACCTAGGAGTTTTGGAAACCGCACGCGTGACCAGAAGAGGGAAGCCGCGTTCCGAGGTAAAAAGAATGAAGAAGTTACTGAGGCATACAGGGCTGATATCCGAAAGGATTTATTATCCAGTTTTGATTCCTTAGATGAAGTGATAAAGGCAAAGGAATTTGAAACACGAGCACGCCACGTACCAATTCCTGTGAGCACCCGTACGGCAGGATTTTCAGCTCAGGAGACTTTTACAAAAATAATGGATGTACCGGAGAACGTGAATCGTGCAAATGGCATGACGGTATACCAATTATACCGAGTTTCACTAGCTGCTATTGAAACTAGTCTAGTCAAGGCGTTCCTAGACTTACCGCAACACTGGTACCAAGGCCAAGCTTTCGAGCCTTTTAAGAATGTTATAAGTACATTAAATGTATATACTCAGCGAGTAGGGTGTCTGTTAAAAACGATGTCTACATTTAAGTTTGACGATTTGAATAATGTACCGTTGTTTCCAGCCCCCCGCTTAAGAAATGGAGTCGTAGTACCAACACCAGAGTGTGTGTATCTAACAAACTTGCGTGATACAGTCACATATTTAGCAAACGCTAATACTAATGCAGAAATTAGGTTAAACTTCCACCTGCGCAGCCCACTCCCACGCGCTCAATGGGATGTTGCAAATAATGTTTTGCTAAACCCCGACATGATAATGCCTGCAGTCTATGGCGTAAATGAATTAACAAATGATTTGTATATGGTTAAAAATTGGATTGAAAATGTAATTTCAGGTAAACTTGTCCACGAAAAGTGGTTTACAAGTTATAAATTGTTTGAGGATAATACTGGAAATGAAGGGACATTCGTGTCAAATAACCCCAGTAATTTAAGATGCCACGATCTTGGAGAAATTAACAAATTGGAAGGTGATGTGACGGATTTTTGGATCGGTCCAAAAATTGACGACAGAATGATATTTTACGGTATTTATGGATTAGGAGGAGAGTTATCATCAGTAAATACGTATTTGTGGCCGAATTACTGCAGAAGAACAAAAGATGTGTCAGGTTACGTCACTCAACGTAATTATCGAGAGATTGTATTGATGGTTGAGTAGACTATAATTATAGAAGGAAAACTTAAAACCCGTCCGGCAATAGACGTAAAATCTTAGTGAATAGAGTGAAAAATATAAGTAATAATCGAAAGCTAAAAATAAATAAATAAAAAGATGAGAACATCCCACCGCTGCCACAAAATGTAATACTTGACCGAGGTGATCGGCAAGGCTTATACATTAATTTGTATATACTGGAAAGAGTAGATGTTAAAGAAGGTTGAGCGGAGTGCTTCAGCTTAGGTCACAGGCCAATAAAACTGACATTATTCTGAGAAGAGATATTTATTTAACTATTGACACAAACAGTATCAGTGGCTAGACATTCTAACATATTCCAAATTACCTGAAGGGTATTATGTGTACTTTAAACAATTAATTGATCATTACAACAGTTCTTCAATAAACATTATTAATCATTAGAGCAATGTGTCCATCATTAAACATTATTCCATTAATTACCAAAACTTTTAAACAACATTATATTATCATATTTAAACAAGGACTAATAATAAACATTTTAGTTAAATTTCAAATTATTCAATATTTGAGCAAGAACCAATTCAGAAACCATTTGCTTGACTAAGTACCATTTCTCTAATATTTAATCGATATTCAATTCTCTACTTACAGAATACGTAGGACAGTCTCATCCCTAAAGATGTGAGTGAGCAACTCGGAGTAAAACAGCAGACTAACTAACTAACTATTGATTCTGTTCTCATCTAGTTTTTATAGAGAGAGAGGCACCGCCCCAGTTACTAAGGCTAGGCCTTATTTGGGTGACGTATTAATACCGCATCTTCCGATATATATCTGTTGCCAAGGGACATGACTTAGCTAGATTACATGTATTTCCTCATGGCTCAGGCTTTGTAGGCCAAGATTAACCCTAGGCACGTGTGTACCATGACAGCATGACACATCACACCTGCCACCGAACTCTCTTTAGCAACTTTAAATGTTTAATCAATATGTTTTAAATTTAGAAATGCCCGGCATTACACATCATCGTCTACATTTGACACTCTATCTCTATCTAATTCTTGAGTATTTTTCACTCCAACGAAATGACTTTTGTTGTGTTTATGAAAATTATTATTATTTCTAGATACATATTTATTCTTATTCTGAGATTTGTTAATCTTTTTCCTACATACCTTCGCCAAGTGTCCTTTAATTCCACAATTAATTGTGACGCACACTATTTTTATGAAAACACTTATTTCTAAAATGACCTTGCTGGCCGCAACAATAACACATCACTTTCACATCACTTTTCGTTGACACTTTGAATTCTTCCTGCTTCCCAGGTTTCCATTGTCTCGATGAAACTGCCATTCTCTGCATTCTGAGTTGAGGGTCGCTGCCTCCGGCTATTGTTTGCGCATCCTTTTCCGCTCCTTCAATGGAAGTACTAATTTTTACTGCCCTCTCTATGTTAGGGTCGTCTCGGATAAAAGTCTTTGTTTGATAGCGTCACTTTTTAAACCGCTAACTAATCTGTCTCTTAAATGTTCGTTTAATGTCGTGCCAAACTCACAATAAGTTGATAATTTTTTAAAGTTAGCAATATATTCGGCAATGCTTTCGTGTTCGTGTTGCGTTCTTAAACTGAATTTATATCTTTCGGATATAAAAGAAGGTTTAGGGTATAAATGTTCCCTAATTATTGTTACTAATTCATTGTAAGTTTTTGTTCCGGGTTTATTCGGAGTGCATAAGTCTCGTAATAAGCTAAATGTTTTTATACCTACAACCGTTAATAAAGTAGACACTTTTTTATCATCTGGAATGCTGTTACATCCCACAAACAGTTCAAACCTTTCTATGTACGAACTCAAAGTTTCATCCGCACTATTAAATTCAGAGAGTTTCCCAATTATTGTGGTAGACATGTTGCTTACACTAGACACTGAAATATTCTGATCCTCAGACATGAGAGAAAGAAAATAGTACTGCCACTACACGTTCTTTTTTCTCCGTAACTTTACCACTTTTGTTACTAACGAAAACTTATTTAAACACTTTTTTCAATAACTTCCCTGACACGTCTTCATGTTGTTAAATCTTCTACAATTCATTATAAACCGCTATCCTCGTCGCCACTGTAATATATGCTCGTTGCCAGTGTAATATATGGTAACGATATTACTAAATTTGGGTTCTTTAAATAAAACACATTGTATTAGATTATAGCTACGACTGCGTGTTACAGGTAGGAAGGTGAGTTCAAGACTGGCTTGAATATGTAGGCAGGGAAAGCGTCAGTAATAAGGGCTGGTGGGAAAAGGTACTGGTTTGCAGCCAATAGCATTTATTAATTTGTCGTATGACATATCAAACCATATGACGTCACACATCATACGATGTCATGCGATACTCCCACTCTTGTACAATTGTATACATCACACATACCACTAAGACTTTGGCTTGGTTTCGCCGAAGATTATAAACACATTATTTTAAATGTTAAACAAGAATTAGTTTTATTACGATCTAATACAGACAAAAATGAAATTCTTCAAAAAACTACAGTAGCAACACCTTTTAAAATAAATATATCTAAAATTGTATGGAAAATTCCTTACGTACGAGTTGATGATGAAATAAAATTGTCTTTATTGAAAATGACGGATCAAGACCGACCAATATCGTTACCTTTCAGACGGTGGCAACTGCATGATTATCCTGTTCTACCATCGTCAAAAAATCAAACTTGGACTGTTAAAACTTAGTCTATGTTAGAGAAACCGCGATATGTAATAATTATTGGATTTCAAACAGGAAGAAAAGATAGCTATACACATATTGCCGGTCATTTTGATTTTTGCAATATTGAGAACATTAAACTCTATTAAAATTCAAAATATTATCCTTATGATAATATAAATGGAAACAAAGCAATTATATATGATTTTTATAGCAAATTTCAGTCATCATATTACCAAGGAAGTGATGATCAACCTTTTCTTGACAAACTTGTTTTTCTCCAGAAAACACCATTTTTTGTGATTGACTGTTTGAAGCAGGTGGATTCATTAAAAACAGGTTCATTAGATGTAAGACTTGAACTACAAACTACTGCAGATTTTCCAGCTAACACAGCTTGTTATTGTCTAATTATTCATGATGCTCTTGTTCAATACACGCCACTTTCAGGAATTGTTAAAAAAATGTTGTAGAATATTTTTGAACTAATAAAATTTTTATTTACATAAAAAAGTTTCTTTATTTACACTTTAATACAATATATTACATTTATCTCGTTTCATCACTGTCATCATCATTCAATAAATCTTTTGACATTTGATTTTTGAGCAATTCTTTTAATAAAAAATGACCATAGGCTAATGTTGTAATACCATCAACACAAATAAATCTCTTATCATCGTCAGCACCAAGAGCCAATTTATCTACTGTTATTGTTTGTACAATGTGTTTTTTTTATCTAAATGTTATAATATTTTTTCTTATATTAATAAAATATTTCATACAATTTTTATAGTCCTCAAACTGAATAGTCTTAAGAGCGACTTTGGTTATCCCTTTGGCTTTTTTTGAAACATCATTTACAGTTTTAAAAGTGTATAATTTAGCTCTTAGCCCGACAAACTATAATAGTCCAATACCTTTACATTCGTCTTTAAAACATCCTAATTTATTTTCATTATCATTAAAGTAACCTTCATGAGTGACAGGAAGGTCTGACATGTCATAATGTTTTCTAACAATTAAATTTTGTTTTATATCCAAATAAAAATTGTCTGTAAAAAAATTATAAAAAAGTCTGTCTGTATCCATATAGAGTAAATTAAGATTAGTTTTGTACATACTTTTCATCACATCATAATGCATTTCATACATACGGGTTTTACTTATTTCCAAAACAGTAAAACCTATATATATACATATATTGGCTTATTGAAATAAAGTGATTTTTTTTGTAATTCTACAGCACAGAGCGATTGATCATAAATTATTATACGATTCAACAACGATGGTTGACTAATTAATTTATTTAATTTTCTTGTCGTGTTTACAAGTTTTAAGTTTTTTCTTTTTCTAATATTTTCAATAGTTTTACCAAACATTGCATTTATTACAAATTTATAAAAATCTTTTTCAAAATCATTTTTTGCATTTTGTCTTTTTTGTGTGTTGTATAAAACATGATGCCAACCAAGGACTTTGTTTGAATCGCATAAGTCTATGTATTTTTATAAGAACTAAACCATGGTTTAACGCTTGTTTTAAATTTACATAATGACACACATATTTCTTTTTTGGTTCGAGAGTAGTTAGCAATTTAGCTTGCTTACTACCTAAAGGACATTTAATTTCAGGTAGGAAAGGAAGTTCATTGTGTTGGGAATGAAGTGACGTGGGGTATTCTACATCAACTTCTAGGATATAACCAATTGGTGAATCATCTGGAATGGACATGACATTGAAGGAATGCAAATTTTTTGTTACCCATTTGAAAGATTTTAATGGTAAAGGTCTCATCATAGAAAAACCATATAAATTCGTGGCGTCAATGTAAATCAAAAAAGATGTAGGTGTGACTGATTTATAATTATTATTTTGTAACGAATTGTTGGCTTCAGCACGTCTAGTTACACATGTAGTTATTCCACTTCTAATCCCCTTTTCAATAAAAAGATATTTGTCATAATCTTGGAATAATTCCAATTCAACTTTAGTGAATTTAAGCATAGCATCAAACGTTAAACCTGGGAATGTGTAATAATATGCACAATCTAAGCCATAATTTTCAATAGATAAACTTCTAAAGTTCTCAAACACATCACACAGAAACAAAATATCAATAAGTAAATACAAATAGATATATTCACCTAAAGTTGTACATTTAAAATGATTCCATACATTTACTGCATGTTCATGGTCTGCACCTGATATAAAATTATCATTTGCTTCAAGGTGATTATAAAATTTATCTTAAGACGGTAGCTCAACCTCTTCCAAGAATCGGTGTAATTATAGGGATAAACACCTTTACTTGTTACAAGTGTCATCAATTTCAGAAAAATGTTTACTTGTATGATAAATTTATTACGTGGTAGATTATTAGTCAATTTACCTAAACGGTAACTCATAAATTTAAATGTATCAATAAATCCTAATGTAACTCCAAAAATAGTATTTTTGGAAAAAGTTATGTATTTTTCGCTAGTATTAGGAATTACAATAATATCTTGTGAATCACAACCTAGTTGTCGAACAAAAAAATGACTGTCTTAATTTGAACTACCGTGTATAAATATTGGGAGATATTTTTGATTAATTCTTTGTAAATTGCAAGAATTGCATAAAACTGTTCTAAAATTACCAGTAACATGACAGTGATCACGCACTGCTGTATTAAGCATTCTAAATTCACAATCACATGCTTCACAATTAGTAGCCATTCTAAATTTCGACTTTTCAACATCATTCAGTTTTTTTATGGGTTTCTTATGCTTATAAATTCCTCCAATTGTATTTGCAATTGATATAAGACGAGTCATAAATGTTTTCGCCGCATCTTTTCCACGATATATAATCGGTTTGTTTGGTAATTCACTCAAAATATATTCAGGTAACTTACCATCAACGACCAAATATATACCAAAAGACATAGGTTCGTGGATATCTTTTAATTTTGTTTTTAAACTTATTTTTTGATTTACATTTCGTAATAAACATTCAAAGTCTGCATATATTATAAAAGGTATGCGAAATTTATGATTAAAATTATAGATTTTAAAAATATCTTCTCCTTCTGAAGGCATTTTTACGTTTAGAGGTTTATTTTTTTTTAAATGTAATATATGCTCCTTCCAGATATACAAATCATGACTGAGATACGAGAAAGTCCAAACACAAATGACCAAAATTTACATATTTAAATTTTTCAAATTTTTTATAATTGAATTTAATAATTAATCGATCTTTTGAATTCAAATATATTTCCAATTCAACAGGTGGTCTTAAATTTCCAAAACTCAAAATATTGAATATTTTTTTGTTTTTGTAACAAACCAATGTGTACCATCTGAAACTGTCAAGATTAATTATAGCTGATTCATTATCTAATACAAATCCTGGTAACGTGTCACGCATAAACACACCTCTAAAGTATGGTATTTTTAATATATTAGCGTAAGTTAATAATTCTAATGTTGATAATGGTTTATTGGCAATAGAATTGATTATTTTCGTTGAGTACTGCGCTTTTTTTTTTTTTTAACTGTTTGCCCTACTACCTCTGTATGGTCTAACATATAAACCTTTTCCTTCTACGTTGGTTACTTTATTTTTTTAATAGTTTCAAGCATTTTTTAAATTTTTGTAGTCCAATTGTTCTTATTTTTTCTCTTCTTAGATCCACCACCAAATTAATTTTTTTGCCTTCATTATATTAGTCACTGCCCACGCCACACTTTCCCCCCCTAAACTGCTATCTTTAGCGTTCACGATCGGAACATTGTAAACAGTTTAAGACGTTTATGTCCTTCTTTAATTGTAATGGTAATTTGTTGAAAATATTTTTAACGTTCTCAAAATGATTTATAATAAATTCTTTTGATATATATTTGATTAATTCTTCTTGCATACCCATATATCCTTTAGTTATACATTTTTTAATTGCTCATTATAGAACACTAATAATTGTCAGCCGTTCACCAACTATTTATAGCAAAAAATAACGCAATACTCTTGGTTGAAAAGCTGAAGGTTTTTTTAAACATTCAATTCCAAAAATTGATAAATTATTCTTTTCTACCTTAACTAATGAATTTAAAAACTCGTCATATTCTAAAACTGTGTTATTTTTAAAAATATATAGTAATCCATTTGTATATCTAAATATTGATTCCATATTGGAAGGTAAAGTGTTAAATGTTTTATATATAAGCCCATACCTCTTTCCAGTAAAACTACATTCATCTAATTCCATATAATAAACATCGTTGAAAAATAGAAAAGTACGTCCTGAATATGAATTAATTACACCATTAATTTTCATATTGGTGCCAAGAACGCTAATATGTTTTGGATAGCCAACTTCAAGTTTTAAAGAGGGAAATTCAAGCATATATATGTTGCTCTTAATAAAAAGTCAAATTTATCCCGACGGTCTTTGGTAAAAAAAATCAATTTTTTTCATAATCTGTGGAAACCTTTATCATCTGTTATAAAAACTAAATCATAATGATATCTTTTAACTTTACTATATAATCTTAATTGAAACACTTACTTATCATTATTAATTCCATAAACATTCACAGTAACTCTAGGATTATTTTTTCAAATTTTGAAATTTGATTTAATGGTATTGGAAATTTTATACCTGTAACATTAAATTTGTTAGCTAAATTATAATAACGTCTATTTACAATGTGCACATTTTTTAAAACTAACAATGACCACAAAAACATTTATTATCATACAAATTTCGTGGATTAATAATTGCATTTTTATTTTTTATAAAATCGGGGAGAGGAATGAACGAACTTGCACTCAATGGATTATATCTACTAAACCGCAATATAATACCATCAATTCGCTCTAAAGTCCAACCAGACCCCTTACCTTCGTATTCAGTTTCTTCGTTGCATATTTTTCTACTTATTTTTCCTATAATTGAATTCAAATTTGAATCTAAATATACTGGCACACTTTTTGTTTTTAAAATATCGCAACTGTCTTTCTCTTGTCAAAGGTTTTACATACGATGTTTCAACTACAATATTAAATTTTAAAATAGCATATTCATTTAAGATTTGACTAATAAGATTTTTCATTTTATCTTTACTATTTTCTAAAAACGTGCAAGTATCTGCTACCCCTAAAATATTACCTAAATAAAAAGTTTTTAGGTTTCCTCTAAAGGCTTGTTCAACTTGTACAAAATGATTCATTTTTCTGAAAAAAAGGAAAAAAATAGAAAAGTACACTATAATAAATCTCTTTTTTATTTATATAAAAAGTATACAATTTTAACATAAATAATAACTAAAATATCTAATTTTGACAAAGAAATTAACTTAATTATAACGACTAATTTTTCAATGTTTACAACATCAATAGCTGCATGTTCAAAACCTTGAAGCTTTGAACCTACATCTACTAATAGATCGTTAATTCTTTTTAATATAGGATCGCTTGATTTCTCTGCAAGAAATTATGCTTTTTTCGAAACTTTCGTCCAGTACTGTTTTTCTGAACATTTTTTAATATCTTTACAATCAGTTCTTCTATTTTAATTAAATGTGTGAACCCTGTTCACCGGGAGTTGTGATTTTACTTCTTTTACCATTTTTTACATACGGCACAACCTGTTTGACTACTGGTAAAACATAATAAACGCCACTATACAAAATTTGTGACACCAATAGACTAGCACGTCACTATATGATGTAGAGGTGACTTCATTATAACATACGTAATTCGTGTTGTCAATAGAATAGCACGTCACTGGTGACGCTACAGATACGTAAAAACATAATCAAACGTCATAATAAGACGTCACAAAAATGTATGCCAGTACGACGTCACCCGATGACGTGTGGTGATGACGTCGCTATAGTGACGTATGGTGGTGATGACGTGACGTATGGTGATGATGACGTCACTGTCATGACGTCAAAAATATGAGGGGTGGTTGGGGGTGGTAATGACAGAAAACTACCCCCTGTGGGACTGGCAACTCTCTACTACTAAAAGGAATTCATACATTTCAAAAAAAAGACTGATAAATGTGGAAATAATTTGGATGGAAAAGGATCAAGTACTTGGACATGCATTTTATCCTAGTTATGATTATTCAACTGTTGAAATTCATATTGATGCAGACGAATCATGGTGTTTAGAAACAGTTCCAGAAAATTGTCATCCAGACGAAACAAGTTTACTATCAGTTTTAATTCATGAAATTGGTCATACATTGAGAATATCACATTCTAATGATAGGACTGCAATAATGACTTGCATATTATATGAGTAAAAAAATTGATCTTCAAAAGGATGATATTCAAGCAGTACAAAGTTTATACGGACATCCAAAACCAATAGTTACAACTCCAACAATAACTACTACACCCGTGTATGAAAGTTCAACAACAGTATCGCCTTTAATAGATCCAGATTTGTGTGAATTAAATAATTTAAATACGTTTTTAATAATCAATGAACATTTATATATATTTTATAAAAAATGGTTTTGGATAGTAAATTTGTCAGATAAAATTTATAGTAAACCGCAACTTATTACAGATTGGTTGTTATTTTTACCTTTAGATTTTAAGCAAATAGATTTTATTTATCAGAGACCGTCTGGAAAAATAGTTTTTTTATTAATAATAACATATATTTGATAGATTTTCCATCTTTAAGACTGGAGGCTGGTTATCCAAAAAATGTACTTCGTGTTTTCGATTCAAGATCTATTATGAGAATCCATGGTGTAGTTAATTCTTATACAGGACGTACTTTTATATTTTTTAATGATATTTACTATATGGAATTAGATGAATGTAATTTTATTGCAAAGAACTTTGGACTTATATATAAAACATTTTATAGTCTACCTCCAAAAATGGACTCAGTTTTTAGGTATACGAATGGGCTATTGTATTTTTTTAAAAATGATATTGTTATAGAGTATGATGAATTTCTAAATTCTATTGTCAAAGTTGAAAAGAACAATTTATCAATTTTTGAAATAAAATGTTTAAGAAAATTACCTTTAGAGTATGGAAATATATTACATCAGTTTAAACATTTAGTTGTGCAATTAGATAGATTACAAGGAAATACAAGTGATAACCTTTGACCTTTAGATATGAAACAAGTGATAACTTTTGACCTTTAGATAAAAATTGTTAGTCGTGAAGAGTATGCAATTAGATAGATTACAATGAAATACAAGTGATAACCTTTGACCTAGATATGAAACAAGTGATAACCTTTAACCTTTAGATAAGAATTGTTAGTTGTGAAGAGTATGTTACCGATTTAAACATGGTATCATCAGTGAGTTTATTTAAATTATGTTTGAGGCAAATGTGTTCTCAAATTGAAAAAATAGAAGACATTAATACACTCGAACTACCAGTGATTGTACAAAATTATTTGAAATCTAATTGTAAGGATGTATGGATAAATTTAAAATGTGATGTAGAAAATTTTGATAATACAAAAATAGACTTCAATAATATAACTAAAAATGATTTTATGTTGTTAATGAATCGTCCTTTAGAATTTGCATTTCCAAATTATGGGAATCAAATAATTATCTGTTCATTTTTTTACGGTAATCGCTCAAAAACGATGTCAGAAATGTTTTAGTAAACGTGTTGTTAAAGATGATTTTAACATTGACAAAGCTGGCTTATTATTTATTCACAGATATGCTTATGGTGATGAATTATTGAGAGATATCATTTGGTCTTCCGATAATTGGTGTGATATCTGTGTCTTATCACCATTATTTCATTTTATGACATTAAATAAATCTGTGAATACATCCCATTATCAGATATTGTGACGTAGATGATTGTTTACAGTTTCTGGGGTAAATAATTTAATAGCCTCATTACACAGCCATTTAATCGTTTACCACGATGCAGTCAACACAGGAAAAATTGCAAGCAATAATCGATCATCCTAATCTCTGTTTGTGTTCTATAGGTGTCAAATATCTTATAGCGAAAGCACGAAAATATATCACTAATTACAATCTTACAACTATTGAACCGGAGACTGAACATTATACATCCCTTGACCTTTGACCCCTGACCTTGACCTTTGACCTTGACCCTTGACCTTTGTGATAGGGAGTGTTCTAATAGTACTGTACCCTGTCAACAACAGGGTGTTCCGCAAAAAATACTGTACCCGATAATTTTATACTATATGCGATGTATTTTATTTGATACGGAGTGTTCTAATAGTACTGTACCCCAATAATTTTATACTATATGCGATGTATGTGTACCACGATCTAAACACGTGATTTATGTAATGCTTGCACAATGATCAGTTCTGCGATTGACGTAAGTAGATTCTTAGAATTTACGGTTCGTTAATAAAAAGTTACAGATCAACAATAAAAATATGTGGATCACTTAAAAAAAGTTATGGGTCAATTGTTCGATTGATGTCAGTAGATTTTTATGAAATATCTTAGTTTATATATTCTGATCTTTTCGTACACATTACCATTTCTGTGAATGAACCTTCATCTCAACAAATATAGTAAGTATGCAATTGTTATATTTTATAAATAATAATGTGGCCCAGCCAAGGAGCCCACCAAACCAAAATCATAATAATTATAAATTAGAATGTAATGAAAAGGGATTTTTAATTAATAAAATATGAATTGCCACTTGCGATTTTGATGAGCAGTGCAATATGACGTAGAAGAAGGGGAGGGGAGAGACGAGGAGTGAAGGGCTTGAGCTAGCGAACCGACCGACAGTCTTTTCCGAGAGCCGCTAGACGGAAGACCGCCACGGGACTTGGTCAGTCCATTTTCGGCCACGTGCTAGTAAATTCAACGGTATGCTTTTCGGCCACTTTTAAGGCTTAATCTTGCCGTTATGTCTTTTTCATAAATTATAATCAATTCTGTAATCTTTAATTCGGCCATATAATAAAATATAATATTTGATTTCACTTGCGTTGCGTGCGTTCATTAGCGTCCTAACCCTTGGCCCATCCTGACAAGATTCGGCTAAGTGTACGCGGTCTCCAGCCAGCCGGAGCTTCCAGCTGGTCAAAAGAAGTGGAGACGGTCACAACTGGTGTCAGAAGTGGGATCCGACCGTCTCTGTTTTGGGAGAGGACAGCGAGCGCAACTCAGGTAAGGAATTACAAATATTTATTTGAATTTCAACTAAATTTAACGCCCTAAATTATGTATTTAAAAAAAAGAGATAAAATTTAAATTCCTTTATTTTTTTTTAGTAAATATATTTCACTGACCTCGTCTCCTATGTACAATTTTTTTTTTAAGTCTAAGTTTTTAAGTTTTAAGGCTAATTTTTTTTCTTTCTTCCAAACGTATGAATGTAGAGATCATTCATAAGGGGAAAGGCGTATCAAGGAATTTTCCATGATTCAGGACAAATCCCCGAAGTTTGGAGAAAGGAAAAATAAAAAAAAAATAAAAATGTTTGTTCTAATTGGTTATTAAAAAAAAAAAATCAATTTAATTGTTTAAATTTTGATTAAGCTTAAGTGGTTATTATAATTGATTGATTTTTAATTGGTAGACTAATTTTATATGGTTATGCTGGCAACTAATTAGGGTTTAGTGCATAAGACTTTACTTGAATATTTTAATTTAAATAGATTAAAATAAAGCAAAAATGGCGGCTAATTTTAGAATCGATGGGGAGGAATTTAAACCCCAAGGGGCCTTTGATGTCGTTTGTGAGCGACTTCGAGATTTGACCGCGGCAAATAGAACTCTAACGGAATGATTGGGGGGAATGGAAGTGGCAAATGCATCCATGACAGATAGGCCTACCCAATTAGTAGATACGCGGTTAGAACTGGTTTCAGGTTTACCGACATTTTTTGGGGATAAGGATAATGAGTCGATTACAGAATTTATCGACAAAATAAATTCAGCCGCGGCCCTGAGTAACTGGAATCCGCTCCAGAAGATAACAGTATTAAAATTTAAATTAACAGGACCCGCTAAGTCCTTTGTGACAACGGACCAGACGTGTATAAATGCTACTACTTTCGAGGAACTTACGGAGGCTCTCGTAGCAAAATTTTCTAAAACCTGGCCCAAAACGTACTATTTAGAACAACTAGGCCAGCTTAAACAGGGAAAATACGAAGCTGTAAGAGATTTTGCGGCACGGATAACAACCATAAGCGACAAATTAATGACTGTAACGGGGAATGATTCAATAGACCGTTTTACAAAAAGCGAGGCAGACAAAAGATCACTAAACATTTTTTTGAACGGGTTGAGAGGGAAAATCGCGGAATATACTAAAAATAAAAACCCACAGGAATTTATTAGGGCCCTCGACATTGCGGTAACCATGGACGAGGTCCACAATCAATTGTTAGATAAGGGACTAGATCTACCAGACATAAAACAACCCTCAAGTAGGCACGAGAAATTTTGCGAGTCGTGTAAGAAAAAGGGTCATGTACTTCAAGAATGTAGGGGTCGCCAGCAAAACGCGGGAGGGCCGAGACAATTCCAACCGTACCATAATACATTTCAGATGGGAAACATTAGGCCATATATGAGTGTACCACATGTTCAATTCCCACCCTTCCCGACCCAAAGTAATCAAATGTATTCAGGGTGGGGACAAAAGTTTAGGGGACAAAATTTTAGGCCCAGGGGAGGAGCTAACAGTAGAGGACCTCAAGTAAATAATCAAGGGGGGTTTCACAACAATGGGTTTCAAAATTATCGGGGAACAGGTCATGCTTAGAATATGGGTAATTTAAATGGGCAAGGGATGAGCTACCGCGCCAATACTCATCCCCAAAATTAAGAGGTTATCCATACGAACCCCACAGCATGGCGCACGCAATAGTACCGGTCTCAAAAATTAAAAAAGGGGAAAGGACGGATGTCGCAGTTTTCGGAAAAATGGAAGGGAAATTTGGACGAATTTTAATAGACTTAGGGGCCGAGGTTAGTCTGGTAAATAGAAACGTATCCAAGTCAAAAATATACAATCCAGAGGTGACAGTAGAGGGGGTAACGGGAAGAACTTTAAACATTATAGGAACTCAAACTAATGAAGTAGAAATTCTTAATTACAAAATCAAAGCTAAATTCCAAATTTGCGAATTACCAGGAGGTTACATGGCTGTCCTGGGGACCGATATTTTAAGACAAATGGGCGTAATAATTAATATGAGAGATAACACGATTATTATGGGAAGTACGACGATAGGTATGGCAGGATTCGATAATGCGAACGGCCGGAAAATAAGGGGAAACCATAACTCGAAGGGCAATTCAGTACCCGCGGTAGAGACAAGGGAGAAGAAAATAGTATCGGGCAAACGGGAAGTTAGTAATTCAAACGGTGGGACAAAACTCATCAATACGAAATTTAAAAATAATAAAAAGAACGGAAAACAAAAAAAATGTGGAAATCGGATACGGAAGCCATCGAAGTCGGAAATTTTAAAAGGGCAGAAAGACCATTTAGAATACATAAAGTCAATACATTTGACCTCGAAATTAGGAACAAATGAGGTCGCACGGAAATATACTCTTTACTGTAGCGCGAACGAGATCATACCGGCGCGTAGCGAAATTTTGGTTAAATTAATGGCGCGAGGGTCGAAGAATTTGATATATACAAATTCAAAAAACGTAAAGGAACTAAAAAATCGCGAAGTTTATATTGAACCTATTGGAACCATTCCTAAGGGTATCTTGGGCGCTTTTGCTGTGGTGACTATGGGGAAATCTAACAAGTGTATAACAAGAATTGCAAATTTATCTGATAAGGACGTCAGTATCCCTAAAGGTACACTCATGGCAAAATTAGAAATCGCGGACGAGAAATCGCTGACAATAAGTAAATGCAAAGTCCATGCAATATTAAATTCGGAAAATAAACCGAGTACTGACCCGCATATTGGATCTGAACTCGCGAAAAAGTTAATTCACCTACCTAAACAAGGAAGGACGGATTTTATGAAAATGTTATTAAAAAATAAGGAAATATTTAGCGACGGTTCAGACGATAATTTAAAAGCAATCAAGAATGCAGAACTACACATAAACACGGGCGACCATATAGAATACCACACGCACAAAAACCAATAGTAGAACAATTGATCCAAGACCAATTAAAAAAGGGGATTATCGAACCTTGTCAAAGCCCCTGGAACAGCCCGTTGGTAATAGTAAAGAAAAAAAGTTTAGAAGGGGAAACGAAATATAGATTCTGCGTGGATTAAAGGAAGCTTAATTCTATAACCGCGAGGGATGTGCACCCTCTTCCAAAGATACAAGACACGTTGGACATGTTAGGGGGGTCAAAATTATTTTCGGTCATCGACATGCAATCAGGATTCCATCAAATTGCTTTACGGAAAGAAAGTCAACCAAAAACTGCATTTTCAACATGGAATAATATATATCAATATCTAAGGGTTCCCATGGGGCTGGCTAATTCGCCACCATTTTTTCAGAGAGTTTTGAACAGGGTGTTATTAGGGTTAAAAGACGATATTTGCCTAGTGTATTTGGATGATGTAATTTGTTTCAGTAGAAATATTGAGGAACATATATTATCCCTGTCAAAGATTTTCGATCGTTTCAGAGAAAATAACTTAACTATAAATTTAAAAAATGTGAATTCGCGGTAAAGGAAGTAAATTATGTAGGGTTTGTAATTAACGAAAACGGTATTAAACCTGATCAGAGAAAGATAGAGGCAGTCAAAAACTTCCCAGTACCAAAAACCGTAAAAAACGTTAGAAGTTTCCTAGGACTAACCGGGTTTTACCGTAACCACATTCAAAATTTCTCGAAAATAGCGAAACCTTTATTCGATTTAACCAAGGATGGCGCGAAATTTCAATGGACAGAGAAATGTCAATTAGCAGTGGACGAACTGAAAAGCAACCTAATAAAGGCACCTATTTTAATATTTCCAGATTTCAAAAAACAATTCGTTTTATCTACGGACGCTTCACTTATTGGTTTTGGGGGCAATATTAAGTCAAGAAATAGACGGGAAATTACATCCTATAGCTTACGCGAGTAGAGTGGTACACAAAGCCGAAAAAAAATTATGATGCCACTAATCTCGAATTAGCGAGCATAATGTGGGCAGTTAAACTATTTCGGACATATTTGATAGGTCGGAAATTTAAAATTGAAACTGATCACAAAGCCCTTTGTTATTTGATGTCCTTAAAGGACCCAACGAGCAGAATACGTTGGTCACTAAAATTAGCAGAATACGACTACGAAATTGTCCACCGTCCGGGGAGAAAACATTTAAACGTTGATGCCTTAAGCAGAAACATCCCGGAGACTTCAAATTTCGTTGTGAAAACTAAGGAACTATTACCAATAATAGACTTAGATACGATCCGAATAGCACAAAAAGATGACCCAGAATGTCAACAACTTAAAACGAAAAAAACTATAGGACGAGCCCTGAAAAAATAATTTATTACAAGCTAAACGAAGAGAAATTAATCTTGGCACCGAAAATATTAAGAACAAAAATTATTCATTTAAATCACGATATCCCAACGGCGGGACACGCGGCGGTTCAAAAAACGTTAAACAGGATAAATAATAAATTCTTTTGGCCCAATATGAAAACAGACGTGAATAATTATGTCAGAACTTGTAGGTCTTGTAGTCAAAGAATGGACTATGGAAAGGCACGAGCGCCTTTGGGAGACATTTTTACTGAACCAAAAAAACCATACAGTACAATCTGCATGAATATTTTAGGTCCCATGTCAAAATCGGAAAATAATAACAGATATATTTTAAGCGTACTGGACCATTTTACCAGACATGCTACTTTTATTCCATTGAAAGACCAAACCGTGGAAACCATAAGCAGAAAATTGTTGAAAAAAGTAATTACTATTTACGGGATACCTGACATTTTGATAACGGACCGAGGGGCAAATTTTACTAGTGAGATAATGAGAAACCTGTCTAATCTGTTAGGCATTAAGAAAATATTTACGACACCGTATCACCCGAATTCTAATGAACGAAATGAAAGAATTCACTCTACAATTTGCAGGATGTTGTCGCATTTCACGAACACAAATCAATCGAACTGGGACAAGATATTGCCTTACGTTACAATGGCATATAATTCCCAAATTCATCAAACTACAAATTATAGCCCATACGAACTTTTATTTGGTAGAAAAATGAGAGTACCAATAGAATCAACTCTAACAATAACAGACGACACAGTTATTTATGACAATTATTTAGCAAAACTTAAGGTCAGACTTAAAATAATTAGCATATGGAAAGTTAGAAACTTACCAAGAAAAACAATTTTTGAAACAACGTAAACAATACAATAAAAATACTAAACAAAACCAGTACAGGGTAAACCAATATGTGT
Organism: Aphrophora alni; assembly: GCA_963513935.1. Classification (NCBI taxonomy): domain Eukaryota; kingdom Metazoa; phylum Arthropoda; class Insecta; order Hemiptera; family Aphrophoridae; genus Aphrophora; species Aphrophora alni. The sequence continues at coordinate 18,202,393 of OY740776.1, read as the reverse complement.
ATTTATACACGCCAGCAATAAAAAAACATACGGTAAAAAAATTATCTAAACTTTGGAAAGGTCCCTATTTAATAACAAAGATTATGTCAAAATTAAACGTAATGTTAAAAATCAGAAAGAGGGAAATTCCAGTCCATGTTAACAGAATTAAACCTAGTTTCGAAATAAATAAAGGAAAATTATGCCCAAAATTCAAGAAAACCCGTATACATAGAAGGGAACAAGTTTCGCAAGCACAAATTTATTCGGAATCGCAATCGACGGAATGTAAATTGAACACATCGAATGAGAAAACCCGCAATGGTCCTGATCAATCTTTAAATAACTCCATCCAACCCGTGACAAACGTTTTAAGGGCACCGGATCAGATACAAGGGGCTAGTAATCAAACCACTCCCTTAATGACATTACCAAGTTACAAAATTTCAGATAGGCCAAAAAGGGTACCGAAACTTCCTACAAAATTAAAAGACTATGTATTAACATAGACACAAACCACAGATTTTGGTTCTGTTCTGTCTTTCTTTAAAACAAACTTAATTAATTCATAAATAGAATCATTCATAAAATAACGGGACATCCTGTACATGACATCGGTAAGTGTGGCATATCAATGGATATGCCTGTAATCGAACTTTCCTTTCTCTCTCTATCTCACATATAAGTTAATAAAGGTAAAATAGAAATCGATATTGACAGTAAAAACGGAAAATTGTTTTTTTATATACGTAATAAACGTATAATTGGAAAAAAACTGTCATCAAAGATGAACTCAGTTAACTTGGAAGTAAGGCAACATTGCACAGCTGTGAGATTTAGTTACAACGCGTCAAAAATATGTGACTAACTTTGCAGCAAATGGTACAAAGTACAAAGTACTTATCGACAGAAATATTTGCAAAAATAATATATTTTGCAACGTAGGGAAACGATGTTGATGAACTCGTGGTGAACAAAACTGCTTACGCCATATCCGAATACAAAGTCTAATCACGCGTAGCTTTAAAAAAAATATATAGACTAATAATAATAATAGCTGACGGAGGCGTAATAATGGATAATTCAAACTTAACGCGGGGGGGGGGGAGGAAAGAAAGGGTAACGTTCAAATTAAAAGAATAGTGGAGTGACAAGGTTGGGTTGCTGATAGATCAACGCTCCAAAAAGTGAGGTAGACTTTTGGCATATTGCAATAATAATAATAAAATAATTATAGTTTAAAACTAACATAAAGATTTACATAAATAAAATTTACATGAGCATTAGGTTCATTCAATTTAAACATTACTCTAGCGTATGCAATTGGGACTTGTCAAATAACACGTACTCGTAATTTGTTTTTAAGAGCTGGGAACTAGTTAGCTTCTATTTACATTACAATAATTTTAGTACAATGTACGACAGCTCTTAATCAGGGGATAATTTTCGAAAAAATGACCAGGGATTATTAACTCGATCACAATGGACTATTGTGGTAGACTATGACTTAACGGAAATTGTAAGGGAAAGCATTAAACTCGATGAAATAGTACAGCAACAAAAGGACTATTTAGCTAAATTTGAGAAGGACGTTAAAAATGGTAGTTCAGTAGATACTGCGGGCCTACTAGAGAAATACAAAGCGGAATTTTTAATTATAGAAGATATGTTGAAAGCATATACTTCTGATGTTAACGACGTGGTTTCACTTATCCCGTCTCAAATATCAAAAAGGGCAATTATGGAATCGGGCGGTACCTTTCTTAAAACTTTATTTGGGACAATGGACAATCAGGACATGGAAAATATAAACGACAAATTGACTAAACTCGGGGATTTTTCGGAGGACCTATACCATAATTTTGACGAACAAATATCAATAATGAAAGAGGCGAATGTTCATATCGTGACGAACACGCAAAATATACAAAAATTGACAGAAGCACTGAGACATTATAGGGACTCGATCGAGGAAAATTTTAAAGTATTGAGTGAGCGAATAATAGTATTTAGCGATTTACAAATCCACCACATATACAAATACTTGCATTTAAACCTAGCTTTTAGACAACTAGAACAACTAGCCATAAGCTCAAAACAAAAAATAGCGGAATTAAGGGAATCTTTGGAATACATTCACACGGGGAAACTTAGCTCAAAATTACTTCCGCCGAAACAATTTTTGGTTATTCTAAAAGAGGTGCAGGAAAACCTACCCAAAAAATTACCACCTACCCTACGAGGCTGGTACAAATAACTTACACTATTTTTATGATACGGCAGACATACGTCTTACGCAGTGGGAAAATCGATCAAAATTATAATAAAATTACCGTTAGGTTCGGAATCCAACGTTTTTCAACATTATAGAATAAAAACATATCCCATTTATAAGCCGACATTAGGTTTTTGGATCGAATGGGATATTAAAACGCGAGACTTTTTAATTTCGTTAGACGGACAGACCTTTGTCGAATTGACACCGACTGAAATTTCAAAATGTAAAAAAGGACCTCTAAATATTTGTTACACCAATACAAAATTAATAAGCGCCAATACACCGAATTGTATTTTGAATATATTTAAGGGAATTACGGAAAATACATGCACTAGGCTAGTTTACAAAACTTTGACCTCGCCGATCTTAATTAATAGCGGAAATAATTGGATATACAGTACAGAAAGGAAACATCCGATAGTCTTGGAGTGTTACAAGGGTAAATATATGAATACAACAACTACAGTAATAAGGGATGTAGGTATTCTGTTGAATGCTGCAAATTGCGACATAATAGGGACAGGATTTAGGGTTCTTGCAAAAATTCATGGAAATAGTATTTATAAAGGAGATCTTTTCTCACTTACGATACCGGACATAGGGAATATACTAACAGCTGATGAACATATTTTATTAAACAGTAGTCTAAATTTCAAAGACGACGCCCTTAAAGAACTAACGTTAACCACAATAACAGACAGAACAGGAATTAGACTCGACAGACTATTACTCCATATCCAAAACAAACAAAAATCGGAACTTTCAATAAATAGGTATATATCATGGGGCACGTATGGAACTACAGTAACAATACTCGTATTGATGGTATATTTGTTGTACAGGAAATGTAGGTGTTTAATAAACCCAATATATAAATGCTGTCGTACAAAACGTAAAAGGGCGAATCAAAATTTAGAAATGAGTAGGGTCACAGGGCAATCACTTAGTTCCTTAAACAACAGTCAAAAAATAAAAATAACACTTTAACATGCTTGGGTGCTTTGCTCATACATCAAATAGTAATAAAATAAATTAAAATACTGGTGATTTTTAGATTTTCGTACAAACGGAACTAGACTTACAGGAAGCCCTGTATATATAAACATTTAAGTGACATATCATAAATTAAGCCATGAAAAATGGAGATCATATTATGTAATAGAGGAACAATGTCAATAACAACCTGGTAGGACGAAATTAAATAAATTTTTATCATTATAAAACTTAATGTAGAATCGTAAATATTAATTGAAGCAAAGTACAATATGAACATTTAAAACCTAGTAATAGTCAATGCAGACATAGCGGTTCAAGCCTGAAACGGTTAGAATTTCAGCTGACAGAGCCTTAAGCTGACAGCTTGTTTATTGTTATGACTAATACATTTGGCCTTCATACAAGGTCAACATATTTACAGAGTTTATTTCATTTACAAAACTTTGCACTTTAATAATAAAATTGGGATTGGACTTTTCATAATTAATCGGTTAAAATACAGAATGGTCACAAATAGTGATGACAGCATTTATTAAAGGAGTTACGGATGTACAATAAATTTTAGCAGATCATAATAGAAATTGACAAATTAACAAATTCTCGGAAATGCCTGATGAAAGGAAAAAAAGAAGGAAGGGGGTCGATAGACATATTAATTCAATCATTAGAAATATTATACGACACTAGTGCACTGTGGACCAAGTAAGCTGGAACTCAAAATTTTACAGTATTAGGAACAAGGTAAAATAAATATTTATTGAATTCATTGCTAAGGTTTATTGAAATTTTATAGACTAAATTCTATAGAGTAAATATGAACACGTTGTCAGTTCTAGTTTTAGGAGACTCGCATGTGCGCCGATTAAAACAATATTGCGAGCATAATACACCAATTAATTTGAAATTGTCTTGCCACGGAATCTCGGGTGCTACTTCCATACGCCTTAAATCATATATTAAGCGTCATTCATTTTCACTGTTCCCAGCAAACTACATTTTTTAAATTTTAGGTACAAACGATATTTTACGCGGACCTATTAATGATGTAAGGAAGAATTACATATCTGTGATTCGGCTACTAGCACGATTGAACCCAGGAGGGGTGATCATTTTGTTCAAACTACCGTTTTTTCCTTTAATAACGGAGCCTTCAGATAAACTCGGTGCAATTACACAATTTAATAAAGACCTTTCTTCTTTACAACGTCGACATATCCATGTCTTATCATTAGAAAAGGAGAGTCGTTGGCCATTGACATACTTCTTAAAAGATAATTTGCATTTCTCACACATGTGTTATGGTAAAATATTACGCGACTTGGAAGCTATACTGATAATATAATAAAAGATAATATATTATAAATTTTGATAGTTGAATCTGTACTGAGGAGGGGTTAGGTCTGGGTTGAACATGTTCTGTGGGCCGCATTGCAATGAGACTCAGGTATTGTCCTTGCTGAGTTCATACCTTCATTTAGCATGGCGTTTTGGACATGAACAGCTCAGATGTGTTCCGTTTTTGGATATAGTTCACCTAGATAATTTTTTTTTGAAGAAAAAATAAAAACAATATTTTAAATAACGTAATAAATATTAATTTTTTTTTGTATACATATCCTCTAAAAATCAGAACAGTCAAAGATTCTGACGGAGATTTTTTTAAAAGTAATGCGTCTCTGAGGATATGTATTAAATAAATTAGAATAAGATAGTATGAGTGTGAGATGTGAGATGTGAGTGTTTGTTAGTATGAGACAATTCCTATCACCTCGTAACCAATACGTACGGAAGTCTTAAATGGGGTAGACGTTTACTTCCGAAAAATTCATATTTATACGGGATTTTTTAAACATACGTTTAAAATAAGTTCTTTTTTAAAACAAACATGCAGAGTACAGTCACTATTATGGCCCAAATGCAATGCCATGCATGCATCTTTTTGTTTTCATAGGCGTCTAAGCCGACTCTAAAATACTTTCTCTATTTTTTCATACTTCCAGGCAGCGATTTTTGGGTTATTTTCGTGATGATTTAAGTATTATGTATTGTCACAGACAAAAGTTTATGCGTTACGAGATGATATGAGAATATGAGTGATTGTAGATTTGCATAAATGATAATTTGTATGAATGGATAATTTAATTTAGCTATGTAAGTATATTAGGCTGCAGGAAAAATACGGCGTATATTATTATTAATTTAAAAAAAAGGGACATTGTAGACATTTAAAATAGCATAAGAATGTAGTATATAGAAAAAAAATAATATTAATAATTTTTTTTAAGTTTGATATATGAAATTAACACTCTTTTGTGTGTTTAGAGATGGAAGGGGACACGTCGGCACTGGAGAATCAGCCAGTGACCTTCGAAGTACTTTACCACCGACATCAAGTGTATAAATAATTTTTTTAAAAATCAGTTTAATTTTACAGTTTTATCTTAAATGATCTCCCCAAATTAATTTCTTTCTTTTATAACAAATATTATTGAAGAGTTAAAATAAAATAATAATAATAATAATAAATTAATTAAAAAATGAAAATAAATTAATTTTTGGAAATCATTTAAATAAGTTAATGGTCTATTTCATCATCTGAACGAATGGTAAGTATTAACTTACTTTAAAGAAAAAAATTAACTAGGTCTTACATTTTTTACAGGTAATGAGCTGGAACTTACAACACCAACGCTGGAACTTACAACACCAACGCTAGAACTTTCAACACCAACGCTGGAACTTTCAACACCAACGCTGGAACTTACATCACCAACGCTGAAAGGATAACATCCAACACCAGCACCTCAACACCTATACACCACATAGTACAAACTGGGAATAATTGTGTTTTTAACTGTTTTGTTGTAATCTTTTTTTTTTTAATTCTGTGTAACTAATTCAAATATTTTTTTTGACTAATTTATTTTGGAAATGACCATTTAACTGCAACCAACAAAATTTTTTTAATTATATTAGACCTAATGTAATTCTATATTGAAAAGAAAAAGACATAACGGTGTACAATAATTAATTATGAGACGTGCGTGAATGAAAAATTATGTTTTATAAGACTTTTTGCAAGCAAGTGATAGTTGCAAATTAAAAAAAAAAATAAATAAATAATAATAATAATAATAATAATAATAAATAAATAAAAGATAGTTAACAATCTGTAAAGAGGAATTATGATTTTACTTATAAAATTTATTTTCTAATAACGGGAACATGGGACACGGAATCAGAATTCAGCTAGGAAAGAAGGGGGAAGCATAATATTATAAATCTTTATTTCTATGTTCGCAACCAAAATGTTGTGAACGCATCTGGGGTCATGAGAAAGTGTGCTTCTGTTATAATTAAGTTACTATTTAACAGTAGAAATTTTTTTTCTCTCTTAGGATATCACCATGGTAGATTTCGGGGCGGGTCTGTAGTGGGGGAATTGATGTAAAGATGTCACCATCATGCCAGCAACAATTGTTATGAAGGCCTAGTGCCTTTGTCCAAAAGGACAAGGCACGGAAGAGACCCAAAGGGTGCCCTTCAATTGTTAACAAACTAAACATCAATTTATAGTAACATCAAAGTGCTGTAAGATTGCCCATGCAGAAACCGAGCATCCCCACAATGAAGCCATGGTGATTTTTAATCCTATAACAGATATATATTTTGAATACATCATTTAAATTCTGAATAAAATATTAAAATTTTTATGATTGTAAGTAAAGCAATCAAAAGAAAGTAACAGAAGAACACTTCTCTCTTTAAGACCGCAGATGCGCACCCAAGGTGGTAAAACACAACACAATTTTATTTTGGTTTTCGTTTTTGATTCAAGGGGGGTAAATACATTGTCAAAATTTAAAAGATGCCTAAATGGACACTCATTTCGTTTTAAATTAATCACTTTTTATAATAAGAAGGGGTAATAGTCGCTAGGAGACTATATTGTCTTCACCTATTTGCAGATTGCTAACTGATTTCAAAATTTTAATTAAGGCGCATGGGGACTTTGAAAGCATTTGGCAGCAATGAATTGACCTCACGTTCGTATTTTCTCTATCTCCTTTCAAAATTTAAAGAAATCTTGTAGTATATTTTTGTATATATCCCACTTCTGACACCAGTTGTGACCGTCTCCACTTCTTTTGACCAGCTGGAAGCTCCGGCTGGCTGGAGACCGCTTACACTTAGCCGAACCTTGTCAGGATGGGCCAAGGAGTCGGGTTAGGACGCTAATGAACGCACGCAACGCAAGTGAAATCAAATATTATATTTTATTATATGGCCGAATTAAAGATTACAGAATTGATTATAATTTATGAAAAAGACATAACAGCAAGATTAAGCCTTAAAAGTGGCCGAAAAGCATACCGTTGAATTTACTAGCAAGTAGCCGAAAATGGACTGACCTCGTCCCGTGGCGGTCTTCCGTCTAGCGGCTCTCGGAAAAGACTGTCGGTCGGTTCGCTAGCTCAAGCCCTCCACTCCTCGTCTCTCCCCTCCCCTTCTTCTACGTCATATTGCACTGCTCATCAAAATCGCAAGTGCCAATTCATATTTTATTAATTAAAAATCCCTTTTCATTACATTCTAATTTATAATTATTATGATTTTGGTTTGGTGGGCTCCTTGGCTGGGCCACAATAAATTCGAAACGATCATTTTTTTTTATGTAACAGACATTTTATATAACTATTATTCAAGTGACTTTTTTCATTTCAGACCATGACTAATGAAAAATTGCAATTTTTAAAAATTACTGAAAACGCTTATCCACCTGAAAAAATGTCACCAAAAGCTGCTGGTTTTGACTTAAGAAGTGCATACGATGAAATTGTTCCTAAACACGATAGAAAATTAGTGAAAACCGATTTAATATTAATAGTTCCATCCAATTGTTATGGTAGATTTGCCACAAGATCAGGAATAGCTTTAAATAATTTTATCAATATCGGGGCTGGAGTAATCGATTGGGATTACAGAGGAATGTTCAGATATTACTTTTTAATCATTCAGAGTCTGATTTTATAATTCAAAAAGGCAATAGAATAGCACAGTTAATATGTGAGGTGATAGCTTACCCCGAAATTGAAGAAATTAAGTCGCATACTCAAACAGATCGAGATTGTAAAATTTTTGGATCGACTGGATTTTAATTTTTTTTCTTTTCTTTTTAGTTATGGAGAGTTCAAGCCAGAGCCAGGATAAAAAAAATGCCTCAGCAAAAATCGTTTTTCAATTAATTGGCTTATTGAAACATTGATAGTTTTAGGAATTGATAATATTACATCTTTCGAATTTGCAGTGAAATCTCTGCCTGAAGTTGAAAAGGATAAAGAACTTTTAGATATTTTTAATATTTTAAGAGAGTTATTTAAATGGTTAAAAGAGGAATTAAATGATAAGTGTTCACAATTAAAATTTGAAAAACAATTTACTTATGAAGAATTACTTTCTTTATTTTTCCATATTTTGAAAAATTTAATTTAAACATAAAAACTTTTTTAATTGATGCTGGTTATCGTTTTATTCAATTTATAAAAAGCGAAAAAACGACAAGTAACAAAAAAAGAAAAACTAAAAAACGTAAAAATGTTTCATCATCTTCCGATGAATCTACAGATTCAGACAATTATGATTTTGATAAGAGTTCAGATAATGGAATAAATTTTGATAAATTATTTAAATGTAATCAATCTAATTCAAAAAAATAAATAAAAAGAGTAAAAAAGTATTTATTAAACAATCGTTTGTTCAACATTCTCAAAAAAAACGGAAGATGATGAAAACTCCGGGAGAAACAGGTTCTTATTTAATAAAAATCGAAATTACTGATATGAACGATTTAGAGAATATAAGTGAAAAACAATATTGGACAAAAATTGAAAAAAAAGCTTATTTCGTGATTGACGAAAATAAAAAAGAAGATGAACAAATATTAAATCATGTTTATAATTTATTGTTCAAAGATTACAATAACAAATAGATTACAGGCTGACCGAAGGTCAGCCGTTATCAGCGGCGGGTCTAAAGAGACTACCCGCCGCGTACGCTGTAAGGCTTCGAGATTATTTTCTCTAACAGCATTGTTAGTCGAGGAGCCGCACAGTTTGGTTAGACTAGACTTTGTCGACACCTTCATAGATTTGGAAAGTTTTGTATGTTCAATTGAGAAGTGTGATACTAATTCATCTGTGAGTACTCATTTACATTGTTATTTAATATTGGACAAAAATTGAAAAAAAGCTTATTTTGTGATTGTCGAAAATAAAAAAGAATATTAACAAATATTAAATGATGTTTATAATTTATTGTTCAAAGTAGGATCTAAGATAACTCAAGTTAAGAATGTTGATACACAAACTGACAAAATTGCAGAAGTTAAAAATAATTTTTGGAGATCATAAATTGTTGTATTATGGATTAGTTTTAGATTACAATATATCGTTTATAGTTGTATTATGGATTAGTTTTAGATTACAAATATATCGTTTATAAATTAGTTAAAACTTATTTTCAGTTGTCAAATGGAGTTCAATAGAAAAAAAAGAAAACTAGATGATTCGCCATCCGCTAGTGTTTCTGGTGAACATTTACGTAAAAAATATCCAAGATTAGAATTATTTTTTGAGACAGATAATTTTATTGAATTGGAGAATGCTTTCAAAGGTGTACTTAAAACTTTTTACTTGAAAAAGAATCATAACATTCTAAAAGATGTATGTTTTTTGTTAATGTTTAATAAGGAAAGAATTAAAAATGTAATATTAAATTGTTTGAGTGCATATAGTGCAGTGAAGTTGAATATGCTGGTTGAATGTACATATGTAAAATTAACAGAAAATAATGAATTTCAGGATAGAAATTTTAAGTCAAAAAATGTAACATACTACAGTCTTCAAATTTAGATACAATATTACATAATTTATTTAGAAAAAATTGCAAATAGTACACTAGCATATGGTCATTATTAGGCTTTGTAAAATTGCTTTTCTTAAAAAATAAAAATGATACTTTGAAATTGTTTCTATATTTTTTCCTTCTGTTTAAAAATCCATCCTAAATGCTTTTTTTAGTTTAGAAGAGAGAATAGCTATTGATAAAAAAATCATAAGATCTTAATTTTTTTTTTAAAACAATCTGTTTTACAAATAAAAATTATTTATTTCTTTTTTTAGACAATGCTGAACAACGGAAACAATCAAGATGTTACAAAATCAATGTCACAGAGTGATCAAATAATATTTAAGAAAGTTAAAGAATTTACAGCGATGTATCCTAAAAATGATCTTATAGACGCACATTTATATTGTTTTCCTGGAAAGATTTTACATGATACAGATGAAATTCGAATAGGCGATTGTATTGGTTATTACGGTTTTATTGATTCATACTATGTGTATGATAGTGAAAATGTATTTCGTTTGTCTAATATTCGAGATGTTATGTTTGAACAGATAATTGAACTAAATCGACTTCGTATGTCAAACTATTGTCTAGCAGCAGCCAGATTTATAGTTACAAACGAAGGCGAATGTAATCCAAATGAGAACGACTATAACTATTGTCCTTATGGTCAACATAATAAATGTCCAGCAGCTATAGAGTATTGGGATAGAAAAGAAAGAGATGAATTGTATAAATAAAAAAACAGTTATTTTAAAACAATCGAAAATGTGTGCTTTTATTTAAAAAAATCCTTGTTCAATATATGTTACAATATTTTACGTACAACGCCAGATAAAGGAGTGTATTCTACAAGTCCATCTTGAAGTATGAGCCAGAATGAAGCAGTCTTTTCAGGAATATTCTCGTTTGCTTCGATTTCCAAGCGAATGTCCATTGTTCCTGTTTTCAGTGATTCATTTTGTCTTGAACAGTCTTGTAGTGGCCAGCCACTTAGTGACTTATACAAATCATACAAATATATGAAATTATTAAATAGTAGTTGAAAAGATTCTTTATTAATAAAATCAAGTTGTTAGATTATAACAGGACGCTGTGGGCTTTGATAGGAAGCTATAACATCCCGGTTTATTTTGATAAGTAACCGAGTGAGCCATTTCCCATAGCCTACATGACTTATTCAACGTCGTATAAAATTCCCTCTCTCTTAATTATTAACCAATGAAATTGTGAATCTGCTGGAAACTGTCATCCATCTTTGGGTGTGGCACAAAGGATAATAAAACCAACTGCAGGGCAGGGCCCCAGCAGAGTGGTGTTGAGCTCCTGCTACCATGAGCAGCACGATGGTCCTCTCATCTTTTGGTAAGCCTTAACTCTGAATTGTCTAAGTGGTGCAAAATTAATATCATAATGTTTAAGTAAATATATTAGACCTTTTTATTTAACTTTAAATGAACTCTTTCAAAATTATAATGTTAACTTCAAAATGGCAACTCAATTATTTGAGTAGTTAAGAATATGTTTAGAAATAGATAACAGATTAAATATTGTGTGATGTCTAAAATTGTTTAAGTAGTAGTTTGTTTTTTTATGATAATGTCGTCATATTAGAATCATGTTTAGAATTGAAATCATGTTTAAAAGTAGAATCATGGCTAAATAAAATAACTTTTTCATTCAACTTAACCCAGCTGTACTAATTTCTAGTCTATAAGAAACTCTCCTCCTCATAAAGTGGTAGTGTTAGAACCTACATCCCTTATTTTGAACAGGTCAATCGGAGGCACGTCATAATTTTGGTGGCAGCGGTGGGATACAAAATCTCTAAATGGGATCACAAATCTCATCTTGTGTTGTTTTCTTTTGATCTGGGAAAAGTGGAAGTAGTGAAAACAAAGTCATTAGAATAAAATATGTGGCAAATTTAGCTGCAGAGTTATTAATAGTGGTTGAAATTTGTAGTGAGGAGGAGGAGATAGAATTAAGTGATTCAGATCTATCAATGGACATGTTCCTGTGTTGAATATAAGTTGTTAGAAATAAGTAATCATGTCTGTTGTGTGTCAAGCTTTAATAATATTATTGCTTGTGATATGTATCATTCTGGCAGTCGGTACTTCTTGCAAATGGTTGGCACTTTTAAATAATTATTTCGAATAAAAAAAAAAAAAGTATAAATATTTTCATTAAAAGCTTAAAAACTGGGGAACCGCCAAGGGAAATTTAGGGGACAGAGAGTAAATTCAAGTCCAAATAGAGGGTTAATGGATAGTAGTCGTCCTTTCGGATCAGTCCTCGGAACACAAGTACCTTTGGGGAACCAACCGTTAAGTACAAAATTGTTTATGAGAGTAGGTACTAGAAGCGCCATAATCACAGCCTATTACGAACATGTTTCAGAAGTAGTTTGTCCTAATCTACTACCGGCAATACCAAGCTCAAGTCTTAAATCTGACGAAGCTAATATCTACGACGTACCTCGCGAAACTAAATGAGTGCACCAGTATATTACCTACCAATTCGTGATCCTGACACTTTGCTAGAAGGAATATCGGCACTCTTGCGATCATTAATCTAACGTGTAGTTGAGCGACACTTGAACGGTAGATCAAATTATACGGACGAGGCTAGAGATCATCAGGTCAAAATTTTAAAAAGTTGAAATTGAATTTGCAAATTGAGAAAGTAAAGAGAATTTTAAAATAAAGTCACAATGGCAGACGAGGCACTGTTACACACTATCGCTCAGCTGCAAGCTAGATTAGATAGTATAGAAGTAGGCCGGGTTAAAGACCTCAGTACAGCCGCTTTCATTACAGAATGGAGAGGAGACGGTCAAAGCATTCCCGTGCAAGAATTTTTCCGAAAGTTAAAACAAGCCGCGGAAATGGGCAGATGGACGGACAAAGATAAAGTAAATATCGTATCCTTAAAGCTTAAGGGACCAGCAGCGTTGTACATAGCCACCCAGTCGTATTTAACTGATGATGGAGTCACGTACGAACAAATGAAAGAAGCATTAATTGATAGGTTTCGAAGCAAGGCGCCGGATCAATTTCACTATGTCATTCTCCAAAACGTGAGTCAAAGAAAAGACGAAACACAAGAGTCGTTCGGAGATAGGTGTCGTAAGTTGTGTGCATTGACTATCCGAAAATCGGAAAATGCAGCAGAACAAAGAATAATCAACGAAGAAGCCGAGCGTAGATTGTTAGCAGCGTTCGTAAACGGTCTTCAAGGCCAAGCGGGACAGCAATGTAGGTATAGATTACCCTCTTCGATGCAAGAAGCCTTGCAAATAGCAATAACAGTGTATAATGCTGAGATAGACAACCGAAAATGTCAAAGTTTAACGAGACCAGTTTTTAGAACCAGCATGACATGTTTCCCGTGCAAGCGACCAGGGCACGTAGGAAATAACTGTAGGACCTCCAATCGGGACAGACATTCCAACGTTAGGAATATATATATATCAAAATAGATCCAGTGAAAACCGTGGAAATGGGCCCTCCACCTCCAACAATTGGCAGAGAAACCAAAGTCCTAGAAGTGAACCAAATCGAAGGAACATAGTGTGTTACAATTGCCATAAGATGGGGCACATGTCCCGGGATTGTAAAGTTTCGAGGAAAAAAAACGGTAATAATAAACAGGGAAACGACAGATGGTCTGCAGGCAACGCCCATCTGTCAGACCGAAGTTAAAAACAGAAGTGAGTCGAAGCCGGGTACCAAACGTCTGGTGACGAGTCAGGGCGAATTTTTCAACATAGGTATCGATGTAGAGGTGGATGGTAACCAACGTCGATTCCTATTAGATACGGGAGCAACCATTTCCATTTTGAAAAAGGGCGTAAGTAAAGCGAAATTAGGAGAAATAGATGTAAATGCAGCGGGAATAACAGGACAAAAAATAAAAGTACGAGGGTCACAAAACGTTGAGATTAAAGTATTAGATATTGTTTTTTCACATGACTTTAGAGTATGTGAAATAGAGTTAAACTATGATGGGATTTTAGGATTAGATTTTCTGAGAAAATTTGGAGCCGTAATTGACTTACCTGGTGAAACTGTCACCTTGATCGCAAAACCATGTCTGTCAGAGATAAGAGTTAGGTTATGCACTGAGGGAGGTAGCCCGAAAGCACTCTCTCATTCAGCCATTAAAAGTAAATCGGAAGTAGGTCTGATCAGCCACTTAAACGAAATACATAATACTGGTAAATTGTGCGAACCAGCGATGAACCTTCAAGTCAGAAACGCGGAAACAGTAATTCTAAAACCCATGTTGGAGACTGTTATAGTAGGCAAAGTAAAGAATTGCCGCAATGACAAGTTAAAAGTAAAACAGTTCGGTACAGTTATGATGGAGCCCACGGCAGTAGGTCTACATGCAGTATATGTAGCTAGAACTGTAAATAAGTTGCATGAATTGCAAGAGAAAAATGCTAGGAAGAATGACGTCATTAATGTAGCTAGCGAGAAAGTAAATCAAATTGAAAGTAGGGGATTTAAGGTATTTGTTAAAGTAGTTAATGTCAGTACTAGTCAAGAGACACTTGAATTAAGAAAAAATGTTATGCTAGGAACAGCAGAATCAGTTGTAGTTAAAATTGTGACACGAGATAAGGAATTGTGTAACAAAGATAATGATAGCCACAGTCAGTCATACTCAGATGTTGTGGTTAGGTCATTGCGTAGGCCCAGTAGAGATAGTAAACAATATAGTAACGCCGGAGTTGAAGAGATAATAAAAGATAAATTAAAACACTTATCGCTTGAAGAGAGACCACTTTTGCAGAAAGTTTTAGTTAAATATAAAGATTTATTTTATGATGAGGTGAGTCCCTTAGGTTGTACAAGTCGTGTAAAACACAGAATTGACACGGGTAACGCGTCACCCGTTAAGAAAGCTCCCTATCGTATACCTGAAGCACAGAGAGAAATAGTGAATGATTGCATAAACGAATTACTAGATAAGGGTATAATTGAGAGGTCCACCTCCCCGTGGAGTGCACCAATAGTAATAGTGAACAAGAAAAGCCCCGACGGCACACCTAAATATCGATTTTGTACAGACTTTAGAGCACTAAATGCAGTAACGAAAAATGATGCTTATCCCCTCCCACGGATAGACGATACGTTAGATCATTTAGGGAATAGTAAATATTTCACCACTTTGGACTTAGCCAGCGGCTATCATGAAATAGAAATAGCAGAAGAGGATAAAGAAAAATCCGGGTTTTCCACTCCCTACGCGCATTATCAATAAAATAGGATGGCTTTTGGGTTGTCTGGTGCACCAGCTAGTTTTCAAAGACTAATGGATGACATATTGACTGGAATCAGGGGTCTAGAATGTTTTGTGTACCTAGATGATGTGATAATTTTCAGTAAAACAATCGAGGAACAAGCTAATAGACTTAATAGAGTCTTCGAGCGTTTAAGAGAGGAAAATCTCAAAATTCAACTAGAAAAATGTGTATTTGCTGCCCAACAAGTAGAGTATTTAGGCCACATAGTTACAAGTGAGGGTATAAAACCAGATCCAAAGAAAATTAAAGCCATTAAGGAATTTCCAGTACCAAAAACAATAAGGGATATTAGAGCATTTATTGGCATTTCATCGTATTATCGACGCTTTATCAAATCCTATGCACAAATAGCCAAGCCATTAAATGAGCTTACCCGTAAAGATGTTCCCTTTGTCTGGACCGAGAAGCACAAAAATGCATTCGATACCTTAAGACAAGCGCTTTGCACGGAGCCAGTCTTAATCTATCCAGACTTTTCTAAACCATTCATACTAAGTTGCGATGCGAGTCAAAGCGCCATAGGAGGAGTATTATCTGAAGTAAAAGATGGTGAAGAACACCCCATTAGTTACGCCAGCAGGCAATTGAACAAAGCAGAAACAAACTATTCTGTCACCGAAAGAGAGCTCCTAGCTCTAATATTTTGCACTAAATACTTTCGTTGTTTTTTGTTTGGCCGAAGGTTTACAGTGGTTACAGATCACTCCGCCCTTCGCTGGTTGCTTAGTTTAAAAGACCCTAGTAGCCGTCTCACTCGTTGGAGTATTAGACTCTCAGAGTTTGACTTTGACGTGGTACATAAGCCAGGCAAGGCTCACACCAACGCGGACGGACTAAGCAGAAGTTTAGGTGAAAGAGAGTTAAAAACTGTTAAGAAAATAGAAATCACCCCTCTTTGGTCACGTGAACACGTGTTACATGAACAAGGTAGAGACAACTTTTGTGTGAAGTTAAGAAATGACATAATTAGCAAGGCTACAGAAGAGAGTACGTAATTGATAAAGATTCTCTCATCTATACGAAAGAGGGTCAAGGCAAATTTAAATTAGTAATTCCAAAAACAATGGTATGAAAATTTTAGAAAATCACCACAACACACCATTCAGTGGGCATCAAGGAATTAAGAGAACAAAAGATGTAATACGAACCAGATATTTTTGGCCAAAGATGTCAAAAGATATAGTAAAGTATGTTAGCGAGTGTGAGTCATGCAATAAACGTAAAAATGGCAGAAGGTACCCAGCACCTTTAGGTACTTTCGCTCCAGCCACAGAACCATTCGAGATTGTTAGTTTAGACATTGTAGGCCCACTCCCTGTAACGAAAAACGGTAACAAATACTTGTTAACGTTCATAGATTACCTTACCCGGTATTGCGAAGCCTTTCCGATACCTGACCAGAGCGCAGAAACGGTGGCCAATTGCTTTGTCACCGGATTTGTAACTCGCTCATGGGACACCCAGAAAGCTACTAACAGACCAGGGAAGAAATTTCGTATCAACCCTTTTCAAAGAAACCTGTCAATTATTAAAAATAAAGAAAATTCAAACCAGCCCTTACAGACCTGAAACCAATGGACTCCTAGAGAGATTCCACAGAACATTTTCAGATATAATATCGCACTTTGTTAATAAAAATTCTACAGACTGGGACTCGTATGTTCCCTATGCCCTTATGTCATACAGGAGCGTGTGCAATCCAAGCACAGGGTATAGTCCATTTTATCTTCTACACGGAAGATAGATAAGACTACCCTTCGATGATGACCTCCAACCGAAACTCACTGACTCAACTCAAAGTACAGTGGATGACGCCATAATTGATTTAAGTAACAAATTAAAAGAAGCTTATAAAATCGCAGTAGAAGTTACAAAAGGGGCGAGAGCTAAAAATAAATTATATTTTGATAAGAAAGCAAAATTAACTTCCTTTAAAATCGGAGAGTATGTATATCTGTTTAATCCAGCAATAAAACAAAAGGCAGGTTCTAAATTTAATAAACCATGGACAGGACCTCATAAAATCATAAATAAATTAAGCGATTTAAACTATACAATCGAGTTAAATGACCAAACTACAGTTGACGTACACGTAAACCGATTAAAACCCTGTCATAAGGCAAACAGTAGTGAACCACATAGAAACAAACGTAGAGATAAAGTTGTTAGAACACAAGCTGATAGCGCGTCACCAGCCTGTGACGTGACACACAGTGACGTAAGTGACTGTGACCAAGATAACGGCAAAGATAAGAACCAGATGTTCATGCAAATGCAGAGTAAGCCTTTAATAATACAGGACGGAGAAACTGAGTTATCATTTCAAGAACTAGATTTAACTCCTCCGTTAGACTCTCCCGAGCCTGAAGGAGATAATGCAGATGATACCTTCCATCCTAGTGATTATATAGAGAGGCAAATAATAGCAAATAACGTAAACGACGGTCCTGCATTTAGGACAAGGTCACGTGTAAATAGTAATAACGTAGCCAGCACTAGCAGTGCACCTTGAATAAGTAAGCGCTAATAATAATAAGAAGAATAAATAAATAAATAAATAGATAGTAGTAGTAACGATAATAAATAAATAAATTTTCTTCATTCCATGTAAACATGAAATATTTTAATATTGCACTAAACGTAAAGCTTTTATAAATATCGTAGTTATGCTTCAACAATAATAATAAAACGGAATACTCGTGAATGAAATAAGAACCGACAATCAATAAATGTTTTAGGTCTTGTGCTGTCCATGCCTGGAAGACTGTCAACGACAAGATTGCCAAGTGAGCCAAGGCGTGGTGTATTTCAAGCAGCGAGATGTAATCGTAACTGGACCATAGTAGTAACCATTGACATGCAAGATTATGATTCCCTGATACAGTATTTAGAAACCTTATTTAACCTTTGCGAACATGCTCAGCTACATGCTAATAAATTATTTTCAATTAATAATAGATACCCGCATAAAACTGTAATTCCCTGGGAAGAACTTCAAAGATTAAGAATAGCTAAAGAACGAATTGAAAACGAGGTGTCAGAATTTAAACTCTTGTTTAAAAATGAAGATATCATAATAGACGATAGAAATAACGAATTAACTAGTAAACTATTGCGAAAACGCCGCGGACTAGTAAATCTTGGAGGAATGGGATTAAAATACTTATTCGGTACCGCGACAACAGAAGATTTGTCAATACTAAATGAAAAAGCACAAAATCTCGAGAATCGACATCAAACACTCATACACGCTAATGAAGACCAATTAACATATATGAAACAAACACATAACCAAGTTGTAGGTAACACAAATGCTATAAAAAGTTTGGGACATATTTTGAATAGTACACTAACTAGAGTACTCTTAGAAAATAAAGCACTAGAGTCAAACCTAACAGAAATTCAGCTTAAATTCGACTATTACGTTAAAATCAATTCTATAATAAGACAAATTGAACAAACTATAGGTTTAATACAAACTGAGCTAATTCAATTGCAAGAGGCACTCGATGTAACTGCTACAGGTAAATTAAGCTCTAATTTAATTACACCAACAAATTTGTCTACAATATTGCAATATATTTCTTTGAAATTATCGGATAAATTAAAATTGTTAACTAGTAATGACCTAGATAAAATTTATATGTACTATAGTATAGTGAAAGTTCATGGAATTGGAGTTCATGATAAAATAAGATTGTTCATTGAATTGCCATTGAAATCATCAGATAAATATTTTGAGTTATACCACATTCACACTTTACCTTTCTTTGATAGAATTGATAGAAATTTAACCAAATTTGTAAAAATTTATCAAACGCACCAATACCTAGCAATTTCAGAGGATAGGCAAACTTACATGTATTTAAATAATGATGACCTTTTGAAATGCATTACAGGAGAGTACACCATTTGCCCAGCTGATTCACCAGTTTATTCAAAACAACATGTTACTTGCATAGTATCAACATTTTTAGAAAATGTCAGTGGAATACAACAGTACTGTCGAAAAGTAATCCTGAAAGATGAACCTTCACCTGTGTTTATCAGGTCGCCATGCAAAACTCTGTGGATCTATAGTCTATCGAAACCGCTTCAAACAACATGGAGATGTCAGAAAGCAGCTTCTAAGCCAATAACTAAAACCATTGTTCTTCAAGGAAATGGCATATTAAGATATGCACAAACCTGTCATATATTTTCAGACTTAGTCACCCTTCTACCTGTTACTGAAGGTTTTTCCAAGTTTATTTCTAAAAGAAATTCTATCCTAACACCATCTATAAAAATAGATTTTAATTCCGTATTACCAAAATCTGAAACCAGACCTCTTCAAAAACAAAGTAAAAATCTTTCGTCAGAAATTGCTTCTATCATAAATTCTTTACCGGAGGATCAAGATGGATCCGTATCTTTAGACCAAATTATAAAACATCTAGAACAGGCCAAGTTCACCAATGAGCCCGCTTCTATAAACATTTATGTTTATGTACTTTTAGGAGTCCTTAATACATGTGTGACTCTAATAATTCTTTGTTGCTTATACAAGTATTATCTTTCTTATTGGTTATATAACGTAACTAGACGTTGTAGATCACCTTCAATTTCACCAAAAGCCGCAGTGAGGTTTCGTAAGAGAAGAAGAACGAGGCATGATTGGACACCTGAGACCATACGACGACCAGCTTTAATCTCAATAACCACCTTAGATACAGAGGAACCAGACAGCATATCACCGACAAGAATTCATCAGGACAACAAAAACAACATGCAGACCATTCCACCGACAACACAGCGAAAATTTGTGAATACCTTGTGAAGTTAATAATCAAAAAGTCAATAAAGTTTCAGTGAAGTGTGTGAAGAAAAGAAAACTGTGTCAATCAAAAGTCGTAATTTTATAACCAAAAGGTTGCTAAGAATTGTTTGATTTCTATTATTGTTTGTAAGTATATTGTATTTGAGAAGAAATGTTTTCCATTTTTCTATTTGTTTTCTACTTGTGCTTTGATAAAGGTAAGAAATTCTTACGAATGTAAAATTTCAATAATTATCCATAGCAACGATATATATATATACATGTATATATTTACCCTTGCTACTTTGACATATGTTTGGTGATGTCATAGAATCATCAAGTAGTTGAGTCGTACATTGCGTCTAAAGAAACTAGAGCAATGGTCAGATTCAGTGATTTATGTTTGTAGGTGTCATAAACCTAAATGTTTCTAGTTTATAAGCATTGCAGTTAGAGTAAATTAAATTCAAAACATATTAACGATATTATATCAGTAGTATAAAATTGTCGGTTCCAGCACAATTTTGACCTTTGACCCTTGTGCTTGACCTTTGACCCTGACCTTTGACCTTTGTGATAGGGTGTGTTCTAATAGTGTTCCGCAAAAACATACTGTACCCGTTATAGAGTATGATGAATTCCTATATTCTATTGTCAAAGTTGAAAAAACAATTTATCAATTTTTGAAATAAAATGTTTAAGAAAATTACCTTCAGAGTATGGAAATATATTACATCAGTTTAAACATTTAGTTGTGCAATTAGATAGATTACAAGGAAATACAAGTGATAACCTTTAACCTTTAGATAAACAAGTGATAACTTTTGACCTTTAGATAAGAATTGTTAGTTGTGAAGAGTATGTTACTGGATTTAAACATGGCATCACCAGTGAGTTTATTTAAATTGTGTTTGAGGCAAGTGTGTTCTCAAATTGAAAAAATAGAAGACATTGATACACTCGAACTACCAGTGATTGTACAAAATTATTTGAAATCTAATTGTAAGAATGTATGGATAAATTTAAAATGTGATGTAGAAAATTTTGATTATACAAAAATAGACTTCAATAATATAACTAAAAATGATTTTATGTTGTTAATGAATCGTCCTTTAGAATTTGCATTTCCAAATTATGTGAATCAAATTCCGTTCATTTTTTTACGGTGATCACTCAAAAACGATGTGTCAGAAATGTTTTAGTAAACGTATTGTTAAAGATGATTTTAACATTGACAAAGCAGGCTTATTATTTATTCACAGATATGCTTATGGTGATGAATTATTGAGAGATATTATTTGGTCTTCCGATAATTGGTGTGATATCTGTGTCTTATCACCATTATTTCATATTTATGATATTAAAGAAATCTGTGAATACATCCCATTATCAGATTTTTGTGACGTAGATGATTGTTTACAGTTTCTGGGGTAAATAATTTAATAGCCTCATTACACAGCCATTTAATCGTTTACCACGATGCAGTCAGCACAGGAAAAATTGCAAGCAATAATCGATCATCCTAATCTCTGTTTGTGTTCTATAGGTGTCAAATATCTTATAGCGAAAGCACAAAAATATATTACTAATTACAATCTTACAACTATTGAACCGGAGACTGAACATTATTCATCATGTATTTGGGCTGATTCATCGTGTGAAGAAGGACCTGATACGTGTGTATGCGTTTTGTTTGACAGTATTATAAACAAAGCAAAAAAGATATTAGAGAGAGGGAGACAGTGCTGTGTATCAATATAAACGATTATTCATTTGGTGTTTAGATATGTAAGGAGATGGAGTTTATCGTAGATTTCCAAAGTTTTCAGAACAACGACTTTATTGTGAAGGAATTAGCTATTATTTCTACCGATGAACAAGTCTATGAGTTGCATCTCTTTCAACCTCCGTGTGATTTTAATCAACTGCCTCACAATATTCAGAAACAGGTGATTTGGCTGGAAAAACAATATCACGGACTTCCATGGAACTCTGGAATTAAACCTTATAATAATTTAAAACACTTATTATTTAGAGACATTAACATAAGAGGAACAGTGTATGTGAAAGGAAATGAAAAACAAAGTTTTTTGTCTAATCTATTAACTGATTTTCATGTTAATGTTATAAATTTAGAAATCCTTGATTGTCCAAATTTAAGTGTTTTGAAACAACAATATTGGAATAATTTATATAAGCCTTGTGACTTTAATCATAATTTTAAGAATTGTGCATATATTAATGTTAATATTTTATTAGAGTGGTGGAAAAGAGAGAAATTAATTTTGGATCGAATGCAATTAACAAATTTAGCAATAAATGAATATAATACAAAAGGTTTTTTGGGTATGCAAGAATCTTTAATTAAGTTTTTACGAAAAGAATTTATACTAAATTATTGTGAAGATATTGAAAACATATATAATAAGTTACCAATAAATTTGAAAACAGATTTAGATGTATTAAGTCATTTTAAATGTAAAGAACATCAGTTTTATGAGTTGAAGAAAAAAGATTGTCACTATTGTAATTTGTTAAATAAAAAAAATATGTAATTCATCACTTTATGTAAATAAAAATATTGAGTATCATTTATATAAATATGTATTTTCATTAATCATTTATTTTTCATACTATTATTATGGATGCAAGACGTGGAATTGCTCATGAGTTACACAAACAAGTTCGACAAAATTTAGAGTCAAAGGTCAAAGCTCAGGGTCAAAGGTCAAGCACAAGGGTCAAAGGTTAAAATTGTGCTGGAACCGACAATTTTATACTATTTATATCATTGAGTGTAAACTAGTCATGCTTTAAATAACCAAACATTGGTTAATGGCTTAAAAACAAATATAATTGAGAAAGATATTTCTTTGTTAGTATTTAGTAGGATGCGTGAGATATGGACGATTCATAATTCTAATCATAGACTCGTAGTAGTCTTATCAGTTGCGGTCGTAGTAGTAGTTGTACACTTGTGCACAGCTTATCAGGAGACTTCCTTCGTTTACAACTGCTGGAAGATATGATGACTCCCGACCTCTCGTAATCTTTTATTTTTATTTCTATTTAGATGTAAGCATCACAAGACAACTTAGAGCTAACCCTATCACAGTAAAAATTTCAAAATTTAGGGAAAAGATTGTTTTTAACCTAAGCAATCTTTTAAAAAGGGGGGAGTAGTGTAGTGGCCAGCCACTTAGTGACTTATACAAATCATACAAATATATGAAATTATTAAATAGTAGTTGAAAAGATTCTTTATGAATAAAATCAAGTTGTTAGATTATCACAGGATGCTGTGGGCTTTGATAGGAAGCTATAACATCCTGGTTTATTTTGATAAGTAACCGAGTGAGCCATTTCCCATAGCCTACATGACTTATTCAACGTCGTATAAAATTCCCTCTCTCTTATAATTATTAACCAATGAAAGCGTGAATCTGATGGAAACTGTCTTCCATCTTTGGGTGTGGCACAAAGGATAATAAAACCAACTGCAGGGCAGGGCCCCAGCAGAGTGGTGTTGAGCTCCTGCTACCATGAGCAGCACGATGGTCCTCTCATCTTTTGGTAAGCCTCAACTCTGAATTGTCTAAGTGGTGCAAAATTAATATCATAATGTTTAAGTAAATATATTAGACCTTTTTATTTAAATTTAAATGAACTCTTTCAAAATTATAATGTTAACTTCAAAATGGCAACTCAATTATTTGAGTAGTTAAGAATATGTTTAGAAATAGATAACAGATTAAATATTGCGTGATGTCTAAAATTGTTTAAGTAGTAGTTTGATTTTTTATGATAATGTCAAGTCAAATTAGAATCATGTTTAGAATTGAAATCATGTTTAAAAGTAGAATCATGGCTAAATAAAATAACTTTTTCATTCAACTTAACTAAGCTGTACTAATTTCTAGTCTATAAGAAACTCTCCTCCTCATAAAGTGATAGTGTTAGAACCTACATCCCTTATTTTGAACAGTCTATAACGAAAAGTGGAACTTTTTCAAAAAATGTTAAGTTATCAACCAATGGTTTGTTTTCTCCGTCGTGACAATATGATGATTGAAATTTTGCAAACATATCGTAAATAATAGCTTTGCTTCCATTAAAATTGTCGTATGGATAATATTGTGAATTAAGATAGAGTTTAATGTTTTGAATTTTGCAAAAATCAAAATGACTAGCATTTTTATTACTCATATTTTTTCTATCTGTTTGAAAACCGACAATTATATATCTTGGTTTTTATGTATTTGTAGTTGTTTTCACTGTCCAAGTTAAATTTTTAGTTGAAGGTAGTGCAGGGTATTCTTGTAACTGCCATCGTCTAAACCCCCATTGAAATAGGTTGATCTTTATCTGTCAATCTTAAAAGTGATAAATTATAATCATCTGCTACTCGAACGTAAGGAATTTTCCAATAAATTTTATTTATATCTAAAGTGATTTTATCATCATTATTTGTCGATACAATCGCATTTAAATTTGATGAACTCCTTAACAGTATTAGTTCTTGTTTCACATTCAAAATTATATGTTTATAATCTTCTGCAAATCCGAGTAACATTTTTAATGGAATACAAAATGAAAATTTCGAAGCTGATGTTTCCAATAACGTTGTGTCCAAATTCCACCCCGCATTTGATAATAAATGTTTTTCATCGTAGCGAGCTGTTAGTAAATTTTTTATTGTAGTCGTTATGCCAACATTTTTTATACGCTCCACTTCTGTACCACAAATTTCATAACGTATTTCATCAAAAAGAAAAGAAATAGCATTGCTAATAAGTTTAAGATCACTAGTACTGTCAGTATCATCAGTTTTTTGTGCTTTAAATTTTCCTTCTATATAAATATAACTTTTACTAGGTAAAGTATATACGTTTTGTTGATGAACAGGTATACGAATTTCATCATTTACTCCATATGTTGTTTGTGCATATGGGTGATGTGTATGATATTCTAAATCAACAATTGTTTCATCAAGCTGAATTTTTTCATCCACTTGCAACATATTTCTTAATAACAATATAACCTAGAGATTCCAATAGTTATTTGTTTCTCCTTGTTAACTTCACAAATGTCTGATTAGAACTGATTGTTGGTAAACTAGATTTTATTTTTTTAATTAAAAACTAAAGCCATGTTTTTTAAACTAGAAGCGCGTTTTAAGTGTAGTCTAAGCGAAATAAATTCTTGTCTAAAGTTTATTAGTTGTCCCTCTTGATCTTCAAGTTGTACTGAAATATTATGAAGCAGGCCAGATATGTTTAAAGGCAAGTATATTACCGTAGATGGTTTTTCTACAATTTTATATCCAGGTTCAACTGCTGGATAAAATTCATGCAGAATATGACCTTCAGCTCCGTTCTTATACGAGCCACGTACAATATTACATGTAATGCGTATAGTATCAACTTGTAACAATTTAAAAATGTGCCTAAGTTAATTTTTTATTAATTTTAATTTATTAATTTGTTAATTTGCTCGACTAGGGCGCCAGATGTGTTAACATCAATTTTGAAAAAATTGAATTTAAATATTTAAAAATCTCTGGGGTCGCAAATTCTTTTATCAGTGTACTTACAGTGGATTTTGGTTTCGAATGAGAACACTTTGGCTGAAATGTTAACAAAAACATTTATTAAACATTCAAAGAAACATCCTACAAATATTATTAACAAAAAAATTATATTTATAAATACTAGTTATCATTTAGTTTTAATAACAAATCATGGATTTATATTTCCTTTATTTCATTCTTTCAAATTAATCAATTTTATCTTCAAAAATGCTTCTACAAATAAAATTGTTGCAACAGGAATTTAATCTATGAAATTTTTTTTTAGTAACTTTGTAGCTCTAAAAGAAAAATGAAAAGATTCTATTTTCATTATTTAAAAATTTCATTTTACTATTATCTCTTCTAGTAATAATCTACTAAAATTTTCTTTAAATAGATAAACATTTACAAAAAAAATTAATTTAAAACATAATACAGGTTATTAATCAAACAGGTAATATATAGCGTCTATACCACAACGCCGATCTAAATAAAAAAACATTGTCTGTATCCGAATGGAAGACTGATGTCCTACAAGTTGAAATTTTACAGCTCCTAGTGGATTCTCCCTCGTTCAGAAGTTGTTTTCTCAAGTTGTTGAGAATGTTCATAACTCGCGTATAGAGACCATTGTCTTTTATGTTCCCGCGTTATTGTCATTGAAACACGCTCTTTATGGATTTTTAAATACTTTCGATCTCTATTTGAGATAAAAAATCAAATGTACATTGTTCTAACAGAACCTAGAAACTCTTTCAACGATCTTATCTCTCCAAACACTGAATTTCGACTTTGAAAAACACAACCTGTCCATTTTAAGCGGTGAACTCTAACTCTACAAAACACATCTAGTCCCTTCAAGCTCTGGACTTCAACTGCCTGTTGCCATGAGGCAATTCTCACTTACAAAAGCGTTCCTTCCGGTACTGTTCGCACATTTTACCACACTTCCGTAAAACACAAATGATTTACATAACATAACAATCAAACTAAATTACATTAAAATTAAACATAATAATTCATACTGTTGTCTTGAAAATCCATTTTTCTTTTATTAGTGACGTTACTAAATTTATATTATTATTTGAATCTCTTATCTCTTTGGCTTAACCGCGTCTTTTAAATGAGTCTATATTAAAATCTGACTTTTCACACTGTCACAAAACCCCACAAGGTTTGTATTTCAATACAGGTATTGTAATACAAAGCTTTTATATATATAAATTTCAAATCGAGAAAAAAATATTAATGGATGTTCAAGACATTTCATTTCAGAAGCTAAGGACTTCATAAAAAAAATAAATACCTCTAGAGTATTCATTTAAGAAAGATTCTCTTTTTACATGAAAATAAAAATCTATTTGCTAAAATCCTATTTCATTATTTTAATTTGTTAGCGTTATCATAACTCATCAAAACTATATATAATTTCATTAGCGCTAATCCTTATCTCTATTTATCCAATAAAACCCATCAACATTTTTTGTTGACCGGATCCTGTCACTCAAAGCTTATCTCCCAGACAGCCGTCTGTATATTTTCCTGCCATCTAGCATTTCCTTTCCCACACTTTACTTTTCTGCCAAGACGAAACTTCTACATCTTTTATAAAAATCTACATCCATCTCACACTATTCATCTAAATCATTTTTTAACTTAACACAATTTAAATTTTAAAACCTCTCATTTTTAATTAACATTATTACAAAATTATTTACTTATTACTCAAAATTACTTCAATTCACCTTAAAACTTTTCAATTATCACCCTATACTACCACTTATTTCAGTTTAAATCCAATAATTATTTATTCTTTATCAATTCTCAATTACTCTTTGTCTCGCTGGGATAAAATGTTAACTACTGATTTTACAATTACAAAAAACTCCTCTCTTCTACTTAGATTCAAAATTATAACATCATTATTATCAAAAAAAATAAACTTACTTACAAAACTCATCTATTTATTTCAAAATTACCTCTTTACAATTGTTTCATCTTTAGTACCTTATCTTAAAATTATTTCCATCTTATCTTTCATATTTTAATAATCAAAGTTGCAATAATCCCCAAAAAACTCTTCATCATCTACATATGCAGACCTCGCGGGTTATCTACATATTTGTATAAATAATCTCTTTATCTCAACGTAGCTTCCTTTAAAAAATCATAATAATCGCCGTATTTCGTAGAATTCCTTAAATCTCCTCTTGTTTCATTAAAATCGCCGTATTCCTCTTTATATATCATCGCAGTACTCAAAAAACCTCTTAAAAACTCAAAAATTACCATTAATGCAACCTAACTACCTTCTTTATAAAAGTTTATTAACAGAACAACTTCATTTTAAATACCACTTTACTCAACAATTCTGTAAAGTCATCATCTTCATATAAAAAACTCAAAAATTCTCTCATTTAAATTACTTCATTAAAATCTCCTTAATCATCAATTACTTAAATACAAAAAAAAACTTCAAAAAATAATATTTACATTGTTTCCCAGCTAACACCGTATTTCATCAAAATCTTTAGACACCTTTATCAAATAACTTCTCACAATCATCTATTGTTTTAAATTCAAACATTATTTATTAAAAATCGTTAATTATTTGTTTCATTTATAAATTTCATCAAAATCTCTCTTATCATTGTTAATTTATTACTCCTTCCTTTAAAAAACAAAAACTTAATCTCCTTTACTCATTATTTAACATCAAAAAAACTTAAAAAACTTAATTATTATCTGTCTTGGCAAAACTCACATACATTTCTCAAACTTTTTCACCAATTATTTTTTAATTTTCCACACCATAAATCACTTAAGACTAACAACTTTTCATCTTATCATCTAATCAATAATCCTTAATATTTATAACATCAAAACATACAACTTATCGTTTTACAATTTAATATCTAATTACCTATTCTAATTAGCTAATCAACATTTTTACAATTTTATAAAACTTTTCGTTTCATTTCATAAAAACTCTCCTTTTGTCACGTCCGATTTATTTCTATGTATATGCAGATTGATCGCGTCTGCATATCCTACAATTTGTTTCCTTTTATCATCAGTCTAAAATTTATTACATGAAGTTTTTTCATGTAATAATGTCACCCTTATTTATGCATTTTTCTTCCTAACCTCTCCTACATAGGTTCTTCTAACCGTCTACTTTATACCGTGCATACTTCTAATTGCTCTTTAGACTCTTACACAGAGTAACATGTTGTGACGTTGAAATGTGCAATGGTTGAATGCAATATCTCTACTAAATTCAAGATAAAGCCCAGAACACATCCCTATTCCACAACACGCCCTCCATGCAGTCTCAGAATGCCTTATCCTGACGAATAAAACATTCTATTATTACTACACAAACTCCTACCTCCTCCCAAAATGTTCATGTACTCCTTAAATGCATTTACACGAAGAAAATTTTAAAATTCATAAAAAATTTCATTCAAATCGTATCATCCGAAGTTGAAATAATGTTTATTTTTTTTCAATCTTATTACTAGCATCGTCGATTTTCTGTTTATGTAATCCTTTCTAGTTGTTATTATTCAAATTCAAAAAGAAAATTTTATTTTTAAAATTTATTCTAAGTTCTTTACTTAGAAATTTACTTTTAATTCTATTAAAGTTATTTAAGTAATCTACTTTTGTTCTTATTTACTTTATTTAAAACCAATTATCCTTTATTTAAGTAATTTTTATTTGAAAACGCAAGTTAATTTCCGATTATACGTCAAAAGTTTTTCATTTTCAGAACAGTATTTTGGTAACACGCTGTATCTCAGTCTCAATGCTATACGCAATAGAATCTTAGGCTTGATTTAAGCATAAACAATTTCCCCTTTGTATATAGGTGATGCAATTCTTTATCTGTTTACTGATAAGGGTCGGCTATGAAATCCTTTTAGCTCCAACTAGATTCAATCTCTCTCGTCATTATTGAATATTCAATATTGAATCCACCTACTTAATATTGAATCTTATTTCTTCAACACTACTCTGACTATTTGCTTCTAACTAATCTGTTTTATCTTAACACGTAAAGTCAATATTTATCTTAGAATAAACAACACTCGGTTATTTACTAACAATCTTGCATCTCCAATGATCCTCTCATCTAACATTTTCAAATATTCTAGTTTGCCTTAAAAGTTTTCTTACATCATACAATTTATTTTTTAAAATGTTCTGTTTTCAAATCAAATTATTTATTTAACGTTAAAATTTATTATTATCAATTCTTTAATTGTTTATGAAATATATTTCCTTAATTGAGTGACATTGTATGTCCCTTTAATTATTTCAGAGTCTATTGTACAAATTACATATGCATTTTCTAATTTAATTTTTAAAACTTTAAACGGACCTTGATATAATAAGAAAAATTTCTTTATTTCTCTCCTCAAATTTGATGACAGATAGTGATTTTTAACCAAAACTAAATCTCCTATCTCAAATTTTGTTGGTTTTAGTTTTTTATCATGATATTTTTTCCGCTGATTTGCTTTTAACTTCAAACGTCTTCTCGCTAAAACTATTTTTTCTTCAAAATCTATTATTTTTCCCGGAGGAAATTTGCATAGTTGGTTATAAATACGAGGACACTCCTTTTTAAACATTATTTCATACGGACTATCATTGATGGATTCGTGTATGGATTGATTCATACAATTTTCTATAAACTTTACATAAAACGGCCATTTTGTGTGTCTATTGTGTACATAAGTCCTAAACATTCGACCTAGTTCTCTCATGCAACGCTCACTGGGATTCGACTGAGGATGGTATACTGATGTGTGCCTAACTTGAATATTATTATTTATTAATTTTTCTTTCCAAATTCTTGATTGGAACTGACTACCGTGGTCACTTAGAATTATTTTTGGTTTCCCTATTTCCTTTACATATTCATTAACTATTTTGTTTGCTAAAACTGTCCCAATTGCCCTCTTTATAGTATATAATTTTATAAATTTCGAAAAAACATCCAGTACTACAAATATATATTTAACCCCACCAATTCCCGTCGGTAGCTCTCCAAATAAATCCACTGCTACTAAATCTAATACATTTTCAGGTAAGATGTTCACCATTAATCCTTCATTTTTTATATTTGATACTTTAGTTTTTTGACATAAATCGCATGGCCTAATTTGTAATTTTATTTGTTTTTCTAAATTTGGGAATTCGTATAGTCCTTTTAATATTTTATAACACTTTCCTGCACCAATATGTCCGTATCTTTCATGACAATCATTAATTACAATTTCTATTAAAGATTTTGTTAAACAAATTTTGTGAATTCCATTTTTCTTTGACTTTTTAAATAAAACATCATTATAGATAACATAACATTCTCTTAACTTATTAAATTTAACAGATTGGTCTTCTAATAATTTAATAATTCTTATACAATATTCATCTTGACTTTGTTCCAAATTTAAACGTTTAAAGGCATTTCTTAAAATTCTATCTTGTTTTGCTAAATTTTTATCAATTTGTGTTTGAAAAATTTTAATTAAATGTTCATCTCCTGTCTTGATGACTTCATTGTGATCCGTTCGCGAAATAACATCTGCTACAATATTTTCCTTCCCTGGACAATACTCAATTTCTAAGTTATACTCCTGTAAAAACAATATCCACCTTAGAAGTCTACCATGTGTTAATTTACAGTTCTTTAAAAAGGTCAAAGCTTTGTGGTCAGAGCGTATAGTCGTTTTATTTCCTAACACATAATTTCTAAACTTTTTACATGCGAAGACTATACTCAACAATTCTTTCTTTGTAACCGTGTAATTAACCTCACTATTTTGTAAAGTTCTGCTTGCAAACGCAATGACCAGATGTTCATTATTTACGTCCACTTGATACAATACAGCTGCTAAAGCTTTATCCGAAGCATCTGTGTTTAAATAGAAAGGCTCTTGGAAATTAGGGTGTTGTAAAATTATCGTTTCTAAGAAAACCTGTTTTATTCTTTCAAATGTATTTCTGTCTTCCTCTGTCCAATTCCAAATTTTGTTATTATTTCCTAAAAGATGTGTGAATTTACTAGTTAACTCCGCATAATTTTGTTGAAACTTTCTGTAATAATTACATAAGCCTAAAAAACTTTGTAATTGTTTGATATTTTTTGGTGTGGGAAAATCTTGTATTATTTTAATTTTTTCTTGGTCTGGCTCTATTCCTATATCTGATATATTGTATCCTAAAAACTTTATACCTTTTTTGCAAAAAACAGACTTTTTTATTTTAATAGTTACATTATATGTTCTAAGTCTTTCAAATAACTTTCGCAAATGTCTCATATGCTCTTCAAACGATTTTGACGCTATACATACATCATCTACATATACTGTTGTAAATTCTAAAACTTCAGGGCCTAATACCATGCTTAAACCTTTTTTAAACAAAGAAGTGCTAACATTTAATCCAAAAGGAAGTCTTTTGAATTGTAAATTCCTGCCATTGAATACAAAAGCAACATATTTTCTAGATTGTTCATCTAATTCTATCTGCCAAAAACCACTGACCAAATCTATACTAGAAATATATTTAACTCCTTCAAACCTTTGTAATATATCATCTATCTGTTCAGGTGCTTCTCGATCTGGTATTATTATTTGATTTGCTTGCCTAGCATCTAAACATAGTCTTATGGACGAGTCTTTCTTAATTACGCATACTAATGGATTTGAAAATGGGCTATTTGAATCTTCTATTATATCATTGTCTATCATTTTTTGAATTTCCTTAGCTACAGCTTCCTTTTTTGAATGTGGTATTGCATAAGATTTATTTATAAATTTACTATCTTCCTTTACATTTAGTTTAGCTTTATAATTTAACATTTTTCCTGGTTGATCCGAAAATACTTCTTTGAAATCATTTAATACAGTTTTTAATTCTCGTTTTTCACTATCTAAATTTAAGTTACATTCTTCTAAAATTTTCTCTACAATTTGTGTCCATTCTACATCTTCATAGTTATTTTCATAATATTTTGAATCAAAATCTTGAAAAAAGTTTGTAGCTACATCATTAATTTGCAATTCTTCATAGTCAAAATCTGTCTCATCATAACAATTTATTTCTGCTTTAGTCCTACACAATTTTAATTTATAACATTCTACTTGCGAAATTTGTTTTCTAAACTTTGTTTGAATTATTTTATCCTCTACATTAAATTTAATCTTTTCTTCATCAAAATCAATTTGAGCTTTCTTTTGTTTTAAAAAATCACATCCTATAATCATTTCAATATTTAGACCTCTAACAATTAAAAAATTTACTGCAACTACATCTTTTCCAATTTCTATATCTATAAAAGCTTGTTTTGTAATCCTCTTGCTACGCACACCTGTTACTCCTACAATTGTTAAGTTACATACTGGTAATTCCAAAATTTTATCATTATTTATAATTAGTTTCTTATAAATTTCTTCATTCATAACTGTAATTTCAGAACCTGTATCTATTAAACATTTAAATTCTTCTTTATTAATTTTCACATCAATTTCAATTAACTCTCCTTTTATAGGCTGTATGCTTACATTATTATAATTTTCTTCATTTAACAATTCTTCTCTAATGTCTACATCAATGTTATTATTATTTTTTGTTATTATAGATGAAATTGTATTTTTGGAATTTACTATTTTAGGCCTATTTTGATTTTCAGACAACAAAGCTTGGGCCCTATTTATTGTTGTCCATTTTGGTTTTCCTGTGGTCTATTACTATTTCCCTTATTTCCCTGATCATATCTTTTTTGTTGAAAATTTGGCCTAAAACCCTGATTCATGCCATTACCATTTGCCCTATTAAAATTTTGTTGATTAGTTAACATGGGCCTATTATTGTTGTTTTGCATATTAGGTGGTGGAAATCTAGTAAAATTATTTGGTCCCCTAAATCTATTCTCTCCCCTTGTCTCTTGAAAATGAGGTGGTGCCCTAAATCGAAATCCTTCCTGTCCTAACTGCGGTGGTTGAAAATTTTTATACATGGGTCTGTCCATATTCATCCTATTGTCCCCCTGTCTTGTCCTATCTGGTCCTAATAACTTTTGACTTTCTTGCCAACTTAAGATTAACTTTTCTAGGTCATTAACATTTTTAGGCCTAGCTGCTAACATCATTAACTCTAGTTTTTCAGGCATTTTCCTACTTATATGTCTTATAAATGTATCCATAGACATGGGCGGATCTAAAAATTGTGTCTTATTATATAAGCTCATCACATATCTAAATACTTCTTCCATCGGTCCCCTAAAATAGCTTCCTACCAATAATTTAGTTTTCAATTGTTCCTGTTTCTCTTCAGACCAAAACCTATCTAGAAATGCTACTCTAAATTCTTCAAATTTACCCCACTCATTTTTGTGTGCTTCGAACCATAACTCTGCTTCACCTTTAAAGTATTTTCTTAAACAACCTAATTTTATCTTCCATTGTCCCCCATTTATTTTGTTAAATGTCTCTATAGCTTCTATAAACACCTTCGGGTGTGGTTCTAACCTTTCATTTTGAAACTCTGGAATTATAGTGTCGTTAATAATATTTGTACTAGTATAAGTGCCCTGACTTATGCTACCCTGTTCTACAAAATTCTCTCTTATCTTCTGCATAAATTCTCCTTCGAATTTTAAGGTTAGGCTACTAATCTGATCATCTACACTACTTTTTAGTTCCAAAATTTCTTGCTTTTCTAAATTCTTCTGTTTTCCTACTTCTAAGTCTAACAAAGTTATTTTTTCGTCTGTTTTCCCTAACTGCATCTCAAACTTATCTACTCTATTGTTTACATCACTCTTAACCTCTAAAATTTCTTTACAAATTTTGTTTTCAATAACCTTTAGATTATTTTTAGCTTCTATTTGATTACTTAACAACTTTACTTCTGTTTCAGATTTAACATTACCAATTTCCTTAACTATACTACATATTTTATCAGACATATCTATTTCAACTTTAACAATTTTTTCATCAAAATTATTTTCTATATCTAACCTAGTTTGCTTAATTTCTTGTCTTAGGCCCTGTTCTACATTTACATAACCTTCTTTAAATTCAGCCCTAGTTTCTTCAAATTTTTTGTACATTTCTTCTTTTAAATCTAAATTATCTTGTCTTAACTCTAACTTGCTTTGTTTTAAATCATTGTCTATTTTATCCAGTTTAACATTATTCTGTTCAAGTTTAATATTAAAATCTTCTAGTTTAGCATTGATTTCCAGCTTATTTTGATCAAATTTATTACTTATTTCTTTTAATTCCAAATTGTTTTGATCAAACCTATTATTTATACATTCAAATTTCTTATCATTGTCTATTCTAAATTCTAAATTATTTTGTTTTGTTTCTAACCTACTCTGGTCAAATTTATTATCTATTTTTTCAAAATTTCTCATCAATTGCTCAAACATACTCTCCATTTTCTTATTCTGATCATTATTTTCCACACTCTTATCTAACCTAACCTGCTCAACTATCCTAACCTCTTCAACTCTTAATTCCCTATCTAAATTTTCCTTTACAGTTTCTACCCCTGGTGTTTCTACTAATTTTTTATTCATATCTTCACACTGTTGTTTACTATTTAGAATCCCATCACTATCAAACCCATTAAAATCCGAACCTGAACTACTATTCCCGTTCACACTTGAACACCTACTGCTGCTATTATCTAAATCTACATCTTGGTCTAAAATATTTTGTGCAAATTGTTCATTTGTTTGTTCTTTACTTTGTGATTCCTTCTGTAAATTATCAAAACTATCCCCCGTAAATTCCATCTGTTCTAAATTGTTCAAAGAATTTTGATTTCCTAACCCTACCTGTTCATCATTATTATTAACATTTACAATTTCTGACTCCATTTTTATCTTATATTTAACACAAAAAATTTTTTTTTTTTTAAAAAAAAGAATCTTTCTTATATTATTCAGAGAGTCCTTACCTTGATTAAGTGTTCGCATTACCAAAATCACTGTATTTTCGACTAAAAAGCCCTCAGTTGAGGCGACATTTGTAACAATTTAAAAATGTGCCTAAGTTAATTTTTTATTAATTTTAATTTATTAATTTGTTAATTTGCTCGACTAGGGCGCCAGATGTGTTAACATCAATTTTGAAAAAATTGAATTTAAATATTTAAAAATCTCTGGGGTCGCAAATTCTTTTATCAGTGTACTTACAGTGGATTTTGGTTTCGAATGAGAACACTTTGGCTGAAATGTTAACAAAAACATTTATTAAACATTCAAAGAAACATCCTACAAATATTATTAACAAAAAAATTATATTTATAAATACTAGTTATCATTTAGTTTTAATAACAAATCATGGATTTATATTTCCTTTATTTCATTCTTTCAAATTAATCAATTTTATCTTCAAAAATGCTTCTACAAATAAAATTGTTGCAACAGGAATTTAATCTATGAAATTTTTTTTTAGTAACTTTGTAGCTCTAAAAGAAAAATGAAAAGATTCTATTTTCATTATTTAAAAATTTCATTTTACTATTATCTCTTCTAGTAATAATCTACTAAAATTTTCTTTAAATAGATAAACATTTACAAAAAAAATTAATTAAAAACATAATACAGGTTATTAATCAAACAGGTAATATATAGCGTCTATACCACAACGCCGATCTAAATAAAAAACATTGTCTGTATCCGAATGGAAGACTGATGTCCTACAAGTTGAAATTTTACAGCTCCTAGTGGATTCTCCCTCGTTCAGAAGTTGTTTTCTCAAGTTGTTGAGAATGTTCATAACTCGCGTATAGAGACCATTGTCTTTTATGTTCCCGCGTTATTGTCATTGAAACACGCTCTTTATGGATTTTTAAATACTTTCGATCTCTATTTGAGATAAAAAATCAAATGTACATTGTTCTAACAGAACCTAGAAACTCTTTCAACGATCTTATCTCTCCAAACACTGAATTTCGACTTTGAAAAACACAACCTGTCCATTTTAAGCGGTGAACTCTAACTCTACAAAACACATCTAGTCCCTTCAAGCTCTGGACTTCAACTGCCTGTTGCCATGAGGCAATTCTCACTTACAAAAGCGTTCCTTCCGGTACTGTTCGCACATTTTACCACACTTCCGTAAAACACAAATGATTTACATAACATAACAATCAAACTAAATTACATTAAAATTAAACATAATAATTCATACTGTTGTCTTGAAAATCCATTTTTCTTTTATTAGTGACGTTACTAAATTTATATTATTATTTGAATCTCTTATCTCTTTGGCTTAACCGCGTCTTTTAAATGAGTCTATATTAAAATCTGACTTTTCACACTGTCACAAACTTTATTAATTCTTACAGTATTTTCCGATGTATGCCAGACATTAGGTTCCAATTTGTTTAGGTTAAATCCTAACAATAGGCCTATACTGTTAGGTTTATCAAGATAAATAGATTTTGAGCAAAATATTTTCATTTTTAATGTATTATTATTTAATTTTAAATCTAATATAACTCTTATGTTTTTCATGAATGGTCATATGAAATAATGACTGTTATCTATATCATAGGATCCTTCAGGTAGTTGTATATGGACGGTATTACGCAGAAAGGAACCAAGCCACAATTTTAAATATTTGAGTTTAAGCTACTAGTGCAATATCCATGTTGTTTTGTACATTTAGCCAAATGGAACCAACCCTAAACCAGCTGGAAATATATATTTTTTATTATTTATAATATTTTCTAGAAATTGAATATGCAGTAATGTTTTTAGCAGAAAGGAACCAAGGTTGGTTCCCTAATAAACAAGCTCCAACTGTTTTTTTTCGGTAAAGAACCAAGTGGGTTGGTTCCTAGTTAACAACCAAAACAAGTCACAATCTTATTCAGCAGAAAGGTACCAAGAGGGTTAGTGCTTTTTACTCTGTGAGTTATTATTACTGGGTGCTGTAGTGCCTTGGCAGTAAAAGCAGTGATTTGTCCTTGTTGAAGTCCTTTGTGGTATAAACCTTGGTTCATAACATTTCCTTTATAAGAACCACAAAGTAACCACTGCTACAAAATTAACCAAAATTGGTATTCTATTTAGAAAATAGGATTTCCTTCACGTGAACATGAGATAAGTGTGTGCAATAAAATACTGTAAGTAAATAGTGATTTGTTTGTGAGTGTGAAACAGTAACTGTAAGTAAATAATGGCATTCTCAAAAACACATTGTTGAGTTATGATTTATCCT
Source organism: Aphrophora alni (assembly GCA_963513935.1). Taxonomy (NCBI): domain Eukaryota; kingdom Metazoa; phylum Arthropoda; class Insecta; order Hemiptera; family Aphrophoridae; genus Aphrophora; species Aphrophora alni. The sequence continues at coordinate 18,164,290 of OY740776.1, read as the reverse complement.
GACAAAATCTTCGATACAAATCTTGTACCACCCATGACCTCATCGGGCCCAACTACAAAATTTGGTGGCAGCGGTGGGATGCTCCTCACTATTTGGTGAGAAGTAATCTCTTCTGGTATTATAAATAAAACAAAGGAAAATTTTGTATCACGGATTATGTTTGGAAAATGATAGTATGGTAATGATTTTTATGTTAGTCGTTATACTAATTTTCTTTGTAGTCTACTATTATTTAAAATGTTTTTACGTTATTTATATGTTATATAAAATGTATTAGCTAAAATTAAAATTATTTTAACAGTTTTGTTTATGAAATGGGCAATAGTTTAAAGGGATCGCAAAAAGAAAGTGGTTGTATGGACAACAAGAGGAATTTTGGATGTCCTAGTGGTCAGTCTGTTCAAAGAACACCAATTTCTCCAGACTTATTAATGAAAATTGGAACTTGAGTAGGGAACATAACAGCATATTATAGACATATATATATATCCAGCCAGTAAACTTCCTGTCTTATGTCCATAGCCAATTTTGTGTTCGAGGCCTGCCTCAATTTCCAAAATAAGTGAAACCCTTGAGCCAGCAAAAATTGTCCCTTCTCCTAAACAAGATCCTATATACGACGTTCCTGGAACACTCGATAAATAATGAGTTCCAGAGTACCTTTGTATTACCTTCCTATATCAGACCCCGATGTTTTACTAGAAGGATGTGAGACTCTTAACATCATTAATCCAAAGGATCATTAAAAGACACTTAAATGGTTATGCTATACTGATGAAGATAACGTTATAAGAGTAGAAATTATTAAGTTAGAAATTGATTTCTATTAAAATAAAAACATAATTTTAGAGAAGAAAGATTTTTTTGAGACTAGGAAATGAAATAAATTACAATCATTAGGTATTGTGGTCTGCTTGGTTTTAGAGGTTATTCTTATCTGGCGAAACGACGCGTGTGCTTTTGCTTTGTTGCAGTGTTTCTTTAAATTAGCAAACGAAACATTCTATTAAAAAATAAATAAAATGGCAACCGAACAACAGGAAATACAGACCCAAAAACAAGCTCTTTTAAAAACTCAAGACCAATTAAAGACTCAATCTGAGCAGTTAAGAGTGACTAGTGAACAATTGAAAGTGGCTAAAGCTACGAAAATAAAAGACTTCACTACAGCAAATTTGATTGACGCCTGGCAAAGATTTTGATTTTGGAGGAAATTTGATGGACCCGTAATGTAAACGAATTCTTTGACAGAGAGAGCCGCTCAAGTAGGGAATTGGACGGAAAGTGACAAAGTTTCTTTAATAAAATTAGAGCTAAAGGGTACTGCTGCATTATTTTTGAATATTAACGCCGATTTAGTTCGATCGGATATAACGTTTAAAGAATTGAGAGACAGTTTTGTGGAACGTTTTCGCGTAAAACAATTAGACCAATTTCACTACTTAGCCCTTCAAAACGCGATTCAACACAAAAATGAATCCCCTGAAGCGTTTGCGGATTGATGTAAAAGACTTTGTGCAAAAACTTTAAGACCGGTTGAAGATCCGGCACAACAGCGAATAATTCACGAAGAAGTAGAGCGAAGAATGTTAGCCGCTTATAAAAACGGTTTATTTAAAAGATGTAGGAAACAATCTACCCGTAGAATGTGGGAAAATGAGGAGTGAATCAAAGTTACAATCACATGTAAGGAATATGGAGAGCCTGTTCAGCTCAACCCAAACATTAGTGATACTGTTTCTACGTCACTGCCTAATACCGTGACGTCATATTGTGTCAAAACCATAAAATGATATAATCCTACCTCCTTTATCTGAAGTAATAGGTCAGGGACGCCTGATAATAGAGAATAAAAAGGGAAAGTGCTTTATTCCAGAAGAAGTGCTTATAGAGCCGGTGTACATGGAGTACGAGTCGCGATAGTTTTAAGTAAAGCGGGTAAGGGTAACCCAAATGTAAATGTAAAAATCTCAAATTTTAGCCCAGAGAAGCTCATTATTCCGAAAAACTGTACTTTGGGTATGGCGGAAGTGTGTAAGCTACTAGTGGTTAGCGAAATTAGTACAAATGGTCATAATGTGAATCATGTGGAAATTGGAAACAAAGAATTAGTTAAAGTAATAGAAAATAAGTTAATGCATTTAACTGAGCTAGAACGTAAAGTGTTATTCCCTGTGTTATACCCATATGCACATGTATTTGATGAGCCTAAGGGACAGATTGGTTGTAAAAGTAGCATTGAACATAAAATAGATACAGGAAATTTTCCTCCTATTAGAAAGAATCCATATAGAATGCCACATGCATTAAAACCTGTAGTGGAGGAGCAAATTAAGGATATGTTAGAAAAGGGAATTATACGTCCATCTACGTCACCGTGGTCAAGTCCAGTAGTAATAGTAAATAAGAAAAGCACTGATGGAACTCCAAAGTATTGGTTTTGTGTGGACTATAGAGCTCTCAACGCTATAACACGTGGAGACGCTTACCCGTTGCCAAACATTACAGAAACGTTGGATTGTCTGAACAATAGTATATTCTTTACTACTCTCGATTTATACAGTGGTTTCCATCAAGTAAAAATGTCACCAAATGATATTGAGAAAACGGCATTACTATACCCGGACAACATTACGAATTTCAAAATATGCCCTTTGGTTTGTGTAATGCACCTGCAACTTTTCAAAGACTTATGGATAGCATATTGTTAGGATTGAATGGTGAGGAAGTTTTGGTTTACCTAGACGATATAATTGTTTTTAGTAGTACTATAGAACAACACGCTGAACGCCTTGATAGGGTTTTACAAAGATTAGAAACCGCAAACTTATATGCACAGTTATAAGTGTGTATTTGCTACAAATGAAGTAGAATATTTGGGACATATTGTCATAGATAATGGTATCTTACCAGACCTTAAAAAAGTACAGGCTATTAAAAGCTACCCTCAACCACAAACTGTAAGGGAAATAAGAGCTTTCCTAGGATTAGTAGGTTATTATAGACGCTTCATTAAAAACTTCGCTGAAATAGCTAAACCTATAACAGAATTAACAAAAAAAGGATACTAACTTTGTTTCGAATAATTTACAGGAAGAAGTTTTTTGAACTATTAACTAATTCATTATGTCATGAACCTATTCTTAAATACCCAGATTTTTCTAAACCTTTTATATTAAGTACAGATGCCTCAACTGTTCAACTGTTGCAATCGGAGATGTATTGTCATAATTATACAATAATCAACAACACCCTATAGGATATGCGAGTAGACAGCTTAATAAAGCCGAAAGAAATTATAGTACAACGGAAAGAGAACTTCTTGCTTTAGTATGGGCTACCAAATATTTCAGATGTTACCTTTACGGACGCAAATTTACGGTGATAACAGATCACGCTGCTTTCAAATGGATGTTAAGTTTGAAAGATCCGTCCTCCAGATTATTACGGTGGTCCCTACGATTATCAGAGTTGGATTATTATGTAATACACAAACCAGGAAAGAAACACACCAATGCAGATGTACTAAGTCGGTGTGTAAACACGATAATAACACCTTATTTATCGCGATCAGAAATCCTGTCGGAACAACGAAAGGATAATTTCTGTCAATTAAAAATAAAAAATCTTGGTGAAAATTAAAGAGTCTAAGTTGGTTATTCCTAAAATTATGGTACCACTAATCATAAAGAATCATCATAATACAATATTTTCCGGACATAAAGGGATAAAAAGAACTATTAGTTTAATTAAAGAAAGATATTTTTAAAGAAAGTGTATCTCATGCAATCAGAGGTAGAAGAGTAAAAGCTCCAATGGTAAAATATACGACTGTATTAGAACCTTTCGAACTAGTATCCCTAGACATAATAGGACCATTGCCCGCGAGTAAAAATGGAAATCGGTATTTACTTACTTTCATAGATCACTTAACTAGGTATTGTGAAATGATACATCTGAATACCGATCTATGGTTATCAAGACTTGCAAGATGAATTTTACCCAGGTATTGAATTGCCCAGAAATTGCCCTTAAGAATTGGCAATCTTATATAAGCAAGTGGTCTAATGATAAAAAGTTAGAATATAAACATATTAAGAGCGTGAAGGAGTATAAAGATAAAATACTAGATAAGAGGAGTTCTAGTGATTTAAACGGTATAAGGTTACATGCTGTTAGAAATTTCTCCTCTGCCGAAGTGGAAGATCTTTGCTCTAAATACAAGACTTGGGAAGAGTATATTAAATCTAAAGAGGTAGAACAAATGCACTGGAATAAGTATTGTAGTTCTTTCGACGAGAAGAAAAAACGTAGGTTTTCTCATATTTCTAGCGTAACTCAGTATAAAGAAGAAATCTCTAAATCTAGATTACCTAGGATACAGGACCATGTTGTTACTGTGGTTAAACCAAGTAACATTACTAATACGATTCATACATCCTATAAACCAGGGCAGCCTTACACAGTGCAAGTGCCACCAAAAAAAGCTATAAGAATTCCTGTAGATGTTTCTGTAGATAAAAGAGTCAGATACGTTCCCATCATGAAAAAAGTTAAAAAAGATATACATGTAGATTATATGGACGAAGATTCCTTCATTAGTAACTTTGGACCGTATACTACACCTATGAATCCAACATCGGAAGATAATTTTCAGGTTTTATCTGCCGCAGATACTGACAGTATAGGTGCTGTATTTGATATTTGTGGTTGTAAGAAGAGGTTTACGTATTTAAATGCAAGAACTAATGTCATATACCCTAAGCAACTGCTTTGTTGGTGTATAACGAAACCTACTAAAACAACTAGGTTGAATAGACGTATTAAAGTAGACCAACCTCAATGTACTTGGACTAGAATTCCAACTAAACACGTGGTTAGAGCACCTAAGGTTGTAGATCCCCCTTTGCCAGAGGTTACCAAAACGATTTGGGATCAAACTCCTGTATGTGTCATCGAATTACCTAAAACTTCCGTTAAACAGACTTTAAGTAAGGAAGAGGTAAAAGTTATTGATAGTAGAATACTGGAAGAGCGGAAGAAAAAGTTTTTAAAAGTAGAAGGGAAATATGATGTAAAAATCTACGTAGGACCTGATTGTATCCCCAAGGCTGAGGTGGCGCAGTTTGCCTCCAGGCATAACACCATTTCTATCTGTGAAATTCAAGATGCAGATATAGCCGTGATATTATATGAGAGAGATAAAGTAATATTTGAAAGACTTATGAAACTTTATCCTAAAACACAATTTTTTACCTGTAATTCAAAAACAGATAGGAGGTGCCTGACAGAAATACGAAAATACATCAAACATGTAACAAATCTCAGTGAAAAGAAAGTGGTGTGTACTTGTGGAACAGAATATGTCACCGAAATTTTATCAGCTGGTTGTCCTAATTACGAGTGCCCGAACTACGGATCTTTACCTAGAGGCATGCGTAGAATAATTGTATCTGCGGGCGATATAAAGACTAATGAAAAAAGAGGTAAGTTAGTCTTTAAAGAATTGCAATGTAAAGTATGTCAGAAAGTTTCTAAAGTTAGAGCTCTGGAAGATAGACAACCATTAGTTACGCAGTGTGCTAATAAATACTGCCGAAATTTTGAAGGCAAATATAGCGAAATAACATCTAGTATATTAGTAAGGGAACCAAAACCTGTCTTGGAATCTTCAGTAGAACTTGATGTATCAGATATGGGGATATCTATAGTACAATCTATAGGAGCAGATTGTAATATGGGAGCTGGATTTGCCAAAGAAAGTGCGAAAAGGTACCATACAAACTTTAGAGATCAAATTAGGAGCTTTAACCCTCAAGTAGGCCAGTGTATATCTATTAAAAATGTAGGTGGAATATTAGATTTTTTCCTGGTTACAAAACAAAGGAGTTACTTACCCTTTAGCTATGACAAAGACATTATTAAAGCGTTGAATCATTTCAACGTTCTTGCCAAAGGTATGAAAATACATATGCCCCAAATAGAGTGTGGTCTTAATGGACATGTGTGGTCTTCCATTAAGAATATTATAGAGAAAACAGTTACAGAGGTTGATATAACGTGCCATATTTCTAAACGCTTATATAAGCCCTGGAAATATTCAAAGAGAAGGTATGTCAGTTATTCTAACGGAAAACATATTCTGTTCCCCAGGCATACGAAGCAACCTAAAGTATTTGGATATGATTTATATAGTGATACTATCGAATCTAAAGAGTTAGTTAAGGCTATTTTGGAAGGCAAATTAGATGCTGCGGTCCGTAATGTTTCCACCTCAAATTTGTGTAAAGGAGATTCAGGCCTTATTCTTAAACGCTCTATCACAGAGGGAGATAATGTAGAATGGAAGAAAGGTAGAACTGACGACTATTGTTACGTTTGTGGTGTGGATCAAAATGGTATAATAAGAAATGGATTAATATGGGATGATTGCTTGAACACCAAGGTGTGGTGGCAAGATAAAGAAGATAAAGGTATGATTGAAAAAACCGCAGACGCCATTAATGATTTGGCTAGCAAATTTGGAAGTACTCTTAGTCTCTCCAAAGAAGCGAAAGGAGAAGATAAGAAAACTGGAGCAATCTCTAAAAAACCTAGGATGTCTAGAAGAGATAAAGAAACAGCCTTTGATAGGGCTGTTAATACAGTAGCTAAACAAGAGGCGGCTTTGCGAGATGCTAAAGCTGTTATGCAAAGTTTAGCCGCGAAACAAGATACAATCCAGAATAATTCCAACTAAAGGGGAGTTAAGGGGGAAAAGGAAAATCTTAAGATGATTACAGGTGTATTGATATGAGAAGCCCCACCATACTATCCCAATGACCTACATCTTTCCCTTATCTCCCATACAACATTTCACAGTCACCATTGCCCGATCTAAATTATGTCTAGGAGCCGAAAACTCAACAGGATGCAAACAGCTAACACACTGGAGAAACTGATGGCCAGTACTGAAGACATCCTACGAGCACCAATCACGAAACACGAAAAAGGGCGCCATGAACATGCTAGAACAAAAAGAGCGATTAGCAGCATTGGGGACGTTTTTCATTGGTGTTGCGGGACAGCCACAGACGATGAACTGCACGTGTTGACAGCAAACGAGGAGACAGTCAACAATCACCTCAACAGTGTTTTATTTATTAAGGGAACAAAGACAATCTTATTTTAATTCATTGTTATTAGTTTTAGATCAGATTCGCAATAGCTGTAGAGACCGAGTGTCTACACACACGACTATACCCCCTCAACAACTGTACAAAGACTTGAAACAACTTGAGTCACGTCTAAATACAAAACATTGGTCCTTAGTCATTCCAAAAGATGACACGCACCTATACTACCACTATCCCATTACATCCTGTAAAATAACATCCTCCTCTGTAATCTCCACTATTAGTATTCCAATTCAGCGACGCTCAACAAAATGGACACTATATGAATACATGCCTGTACCGCTTCGATGGGAAAATCACACCTGCACCATATCCATGGAACCTACAATTGTGGCTACAAACGGGACATCCATCAGGACGCTGACGCGCAAACAATTGGACGAGTGTCAACCCAAGAAGACAGGGTTGTGTTTCCTACCACGACAACACTCAACAGGGACACTATCAAGAGGTTGTGCGGCCCAGCTGATTGCAGGTGGCGACATCGAGAGTATAGCAGACAAATGTACCTTCCATTGTACGCCGAGCGAAAACGGAATACTGATCACAGAGATCACAGGGGACACCTTTACCATAACAAATCCCACTCCAAACACTAACCTACAATGCAGTGATACACAAAAACAAACACCTATCCCATACAATATCCCAGGCACAGTCGAAGTAACCTTACCTTGTCACTGCTCATTACACGAGGGCACACACATCCTAGTAGACAGACAATTTCCATGCGACAGCAGGACATCCTTAGATCCTACCCTGCGCCATGTAGTACCTGTCTCATGGACGACCCTCCATTCATTAATACTAAAACCATTCGCACATCATGACCCTCCTGGATTCCTCAACCTATCAACAATCCTGAACAAAAATTGGTCTCTAACCACCCCAGTAATGTTCATCCACAACAACATACTAGGGGATGAAATGAGTACTGTGTCCCTACCAAAACACTGGTCAGATGTGATAGACACTACGGATCTAATCCATATCACAATACTGATATGGACATCAATTTTAACACTTGTAACATTTTGTTTATGTATAAAAATCTATTTATTGTCTAAACAAAAAATAATACGGGTACCCGAAAGGGACTACCCTTCTTTTTGAGTTTTTTTTTTTTTTGACATCGGGACGATGTCTCGAGGGCGGCGGAGTTGTTAGGATTAGATAGATACTAGAGTAGAAATATATAATAATTAATAGAATTTAAGTAAGAACCATACATGAAACCCAGAATAGCGACAGGTATTGCGAAACTATTAAAAAAATGATGAAATGCTTACCTAGCATGGGCAACCTACTTAGCAAGGCAGGTCGAGGCAATATAAGCGACGACCCAAGAGAGGTGGGGATCTTTCGATCAACAGCGTGAACGAAGACGTCAGGAGGAACGTTCGAGGATTGGAACACGAGGGTATTATTGGCAAGTTGGAGCTTCCAATAATACAAAGCTGTAGTAGCGGCTTTTGCAGTGCACAAAAAGGGTGAGCAAACAAACAAAGTATCAGCACAAGTAATCAACAATTTAAATATATTAGATTCATTTCACAATAGCTGGAACTATTCTGGGTTGATCACTTTTAAATATTCATATAGATAGGTTAATTCAATTTTTAAAGTAATCATTGTAAAGTAATATGAAGTAAGTTATATAAAGCATATGTATGTTATTTGAAATAATTGAATGAGTTAGGGAGATGTATTGATTCAGTTTTAAAATAATATTTGAATAGAAATAATTGTAATAATATTTGGAAATTAGTAATTGTAAAATGATATAAAGCATTGCATTCTTTAACAAAAGAGAAACACTGAACCACTGATTTAGAAAGAACCCGATCCTAATACTATACATATTCCTTATCAAAGTGTAGATATTGTAGCTAAGGAATTCGTACCTAAAATTATAACAAGACATGGCGTGCCAAAATGTTTGTTAACAGATCAAGGACGAAATTTCGTATCTCTTTTCTTTAAAACAGTATGTGCCATATTAGGAATTATGATAATCCAGACCACCCCATATCACCCACAATGTAACGGACTATTAGAAAGATTCAATAAATCTATAGCATACATGATATCCCATTATTTTGACAAAGACGGTAAAAATTCGGACGAAATAGTACCTTATACTCTAATGGCTTACAGAAGTGCGCGACAGACTGGACATAGCACACATATGCTTTTGTATGGACATGAAATGAGTTTGCCTACAGGGGACAACCTGTCAATGAAAATGGAAGTTAACGACAATGAAAAGCTTGAATTGCATAAATTGATAAAAACCTTGAAGCAAGTTAAGAAAACCGTTGTTAAAAACACGGAAACTAGTAAGGATAAAAATAAAAAGTATTACAATAAAAGAAGTAAGTTAGTACAATATAAAATAGGAGATCATTTACCTATTGAACCTTGAAGAAAGGACCACTAAGAAAATTTTCAAAACGTTGGAAAGGACCATATGTAATTGAACAAGTTTTGAATAATCCGAATTATAAAATTAAATTAAAATCTAAGGATAGTGTTATTGTACATGTAAACAGACTAAAACCTAGTAAGAGTAAACAGGATGCGGTTAACCATAAATATAAGCATTACAGACTACCAGCTTTATCCTATAGAGATAACAATGAATGGAATGACGTAGTCACCGATAACGAAGTCGTTGATGAGGAAACTATTAATGAGGGAAAATATGTTGGATGTGGACCTATTTTACAGTTCGAAGAAAGTGAAGTTATGGAAGGAAGAGTGAATGAAGAAGAAGAAAGGGATGATACAGCGGATGAGGACACTTTCCTTGACGACACTTACCTTGATTCTAGAGATCCTGATTGGTTACCTTGTTAATATTTTAGGCTTTGTTTATTAAGATATGTGTTTGATGTTTTATTTTAGTATTCAAAATTTTACTGAAGTTTAATAACTTATAAAAGCATTTCCTTTCTTTAAAACATAATTTACAGATATTTTAGGCTTTGTTTATTAAGATATGTGTTTGATGTTTTATTTTAGAATTCAAAATTTTACTGCAGTTTAATAACTTATAAAAGCATTTCCTTTCTTTAAAACATAATTTACAGAAGCTAAATGTAAACCTTAAACAGTCACACTTTGAGTATTGAGCAGTTATGTTGAATCTTGAACAGTTAAAATATTAAATTTTTGGTCATATCAAAAAAAAGGCAAAAAGGTTTTTCTGAAGCAGAGTTTTTGTATTTAGAATATTTCTGACTCTTGTTATAAGTCTTTGTTTCAAACAGAAATCAAGATATCCATATACTATTAAAATAACAACTAAAAGGACTTAATTATAACCTTTTTTGGATTTCTATAATTATGATAATTTTCTTGATTTTGATGAAGTAACTAAACATTTTGTATAAAAGAAAATTTGTGCTGTTACATGTATAAAATTGCATAAATCTCTATTAGACCTGTGTTTCTTTCCAACAGCTAAAGCTGGTCCCAGCTTGGTGGAATTTTATATGCAGGATTTTGCAAGTCAATACAGCAAAGATAGGATGCCTGTTTAAAAGACTCTGTTTAACTGTTCGAAACATGTTCGTAAAAAAAAAACTCTAAAACATCGTTGTGTGCACTATAAAATGATTTTCATCTAAAATACTGACTTTTGAGAAACTGTTTATATATATATTTCTGTTTTGCGACTGAACTCTGTTTAACAATATGTCCTTTACTGTCTATATGTGATAATGTGTAATTATTTATAATTTAATATATAATATATTTGGGTGGTGCTGCATGCAAACTTTTTCGGTCCCAACAGCCCCAAAGGGGTTATTTCAAAATTAATAAAATTGACGTCAATCTTTAAAAATTTTTTTCATTATTTAACAATTTCATATTTAAAAATTTCACTTTTTTAAAATTTCAATATTTAAAAAATTTCAGTATTTAAAAATTTCACTATTAAAAAAATTTCTTATATTATAAACAATTTTTTTTTAATATATATATGTTGGCCAACTTAGAATGTAAGAAATTTAATAAACAAAATCATGATATTTAATAAGTAATTTAATGATGAACTTGTAAGAATTAATATAACTTTTGAAACTAAAATATTAATCTTGATTATAGAATTTTTTTTTATTGTTAAATTCTTTGTAACAGTTTATATAAACAAGGGGGGGATAAATGTCAGAGTTTAATTATTAATAATTTTTTTTCTCTTTTACTTATTAAGGGCATGTAAACTTTTTGAAGATTCAATTTGTAATTTTTTTATTATTATTAAGCTTTTGGTCATGTCAAGTAAACTTAAGGTGATATTTTCATAACTGTAAATGGTAAAATCTGATCCGTCGAAATTTCTTTTTTTTAAATTCAATAAATTTTGGGCCTTCTTGATTATATAATTTGTCTTTGTCTTTTTTTATTAAACATTGTTACCAGTTGGTTCCACCTTTCGTTAATTTTAAGTCGCCTGGTAACAAAGTATATACGTTTTGTTGATGAACAGGTATACGAATTTCATCATTTACTCCATATGTTGTTTGTGCATATGGGTGATGTGTATAATATTCTAAATCAACAATTGTTTCATCAAAGTGAATTTTTTCATCCACTTGCAACATATTTCTTAATAACAATATAACCTAAATATTCCAATAGTTCTTTGTTTCTCCTTGTTAACTTCTCAAATGTCTGATTAGAACTGATTGTTGGTAAACTAGATTTTATTTTTTTAATTAAAAAATAAAACCATGTTTTTTAAACTAGAAGCGCGTTTTAAGTGTAGTCTAAGCGAAATAAATTCTTGTCTAAAGTTTATTAGTTGCCCATCTTGTTCTTCAAGTTGTACTGAAATATTATGAAGCATACCAGTTATGTTTAAAGGCAAATATATTACTGTAGGTGGTTTTTCTACAATTTTATATCCAGGTTCAACTGCTGGATAAAATTCATGTAGAATATGACCTTCAGCTCCGTTCTTATACGAGCCACGTACAATATTACATGTAATGCGTATAGTATCAACTTTATTAATTCTTACAGTATTTTCCGATGTATGCCAGACATTAGGTTCCAATTTGTTTGGGTTAAATCCTAACAATGAGCCTATACTGTTAGGTTTATCAAAATGAATAGATTTTGAGAAAAATAATTTCATTTTAAATGTATTATTATTTAATTTTAAATCTAATATAACTCTTATGTTTTTCATGAATGGTCTCCTTTAGATATGAAATAATGACTGTTATCTATATCATAGGATCCTTCAGGTAGTTGTATATGGACGGTATTACGCAAAAAGAAACCAATCCACAAATTTTAAATATTTGAGTTTAGGCTACTAGTGCAATATCCATGTTGTTTTGTACATTTAGCCAAATGGAACCAACCCTAAGCCAGCTGGAAATATATTTTTTTATTATCTATAATATTTTCTAGAAATTGAATATGCAGTAATGTTTTTAGCAGAAAGGAACCAAGGTTGGTTCCCTAATAAACAAGCTCCAACTGTTTTTTTTCAGTAAAGAACCAAGTGGGTTGGTTCCTAGTTAACAACCAAAACAAGTCACAATCTTATTCAGCAGAAAGGAACCAAGAGGGTTAGTGCTTTTTACTCTGTGAGTTATTATTACTGGGTGCTGTAATGCCCTGGAGTAGAGTGTGCTGCACTTGAGGACAAAAATGGTGGGGGTACCCCCCACCCTCCCCCTTTGCCCCTCCCCCTTTGCCCCACCCCCTTTGCCCCTCCCCTTTTGCCCCTCCCCTGTAGGCCCCTCCCCTTTGCCCCTCCCCCTTTGCCCCTCCCCTGTAGGCCCCTCCCACCCCTTCCCTTTAGGCCCCTTACCTTCCCCCATTGGTCCCCCCACTCGTGACGTATTGTCGAGACACACACACACACACACAAGACGCCATACACGCATGACGTCATACACTTAACTTTTTTAATACCAGCGGGATTCGAACCTGTGAAGTTTGGATTCGAAGGCGGACACGCTACCGACTGAGCTATCGTGCATAGTATTACAAGTCGGATATTTAACGCAGTATATAAGCCGCCATGTTGTAACCGCAATAATGTGTTATATATATAATGTGTTAAGATAGTTAACCTAACCTAACCTATAAGTGTCCTACTTTTGCCCATCCACAGCCTATCAGCTGTTACAATAATGTGTTATATAATTATATAATGTGTTAAGATAGTTAACCTAAAGTTTCCCACTTTTGCCCATCCACAGCCAATCAGCTGTTACAATAATGTGTTATATATATATAATGTGTTATATATTTATATAATGTGTTAAGATAGTTAACCTAACCTCATAGTATTACAAGTCGGATATTTAACGCAGTATATAAGCCGCCATGTTGTAACCGAACGCCAGAACATTCCGTAGAAGTTCGGACACGAACCCCTTACCGTAAGACTTACCGAGTTTTTCGCGACCGCGAAAAACTCGCGTAAGTCTTACGGTACGGGTCTGACCCGAACTTCCGGGTTTAGGAGCTTTGGAATAGGGTTCTAAGAATCAGATAAGTATATTGGCAACAGTGGATAATAAGTATATTTACAACGGTGGACTATACTACATTGGTTAAATATAAACTAGTTAAACATATATCCAACAGCCATAATGGTGAAAATTATACTACATATTTAATCACATTGGTTTACAAGTACCTAACACGGAGGCTAAATTTATATCACATAGGTTTACAATTGCATATGAAAGTTTAAACATATAGGTATACAAAATGTCAAAGAATTTGTAACAAGTACTTAATGTTAAATTTGTATTACATAGTTATGGTTCAAAAGATATAAGTATCTAACACGGAAGTTAAATTTATATCACACTGGTCTACAATTGAATATAAAAGTTGAAACATAAGGATAGGTAGGCGTGAAAATATCTACATTTGGCTATAAAAAAGTAGGGCAGGTTAACTTCCATGTTTAACAAATGTTAGATTTAAAAAACTTTACAATTTAATCAACTATTAGCGTCCAATCCACTGAATGCCTGCAACAGCTGAAACAAAAATTAGAATACTAATGAAAACCATTACCTAACATAAACCGTTTAAATATCTGGAACAAAATGAGAATACTAATGAAGTTCCGTGTTGTGAGCCATGGGATAAAATTGTTAAATCTATAAATTTCCCAGTAATGGTATTATAGAGGTTAACCTGACCATGGTGTGAGCCAAGGCACGAATGTGGTACATGTATAACATATCAATAAATTTCCCTGTAATGGTATTATAGAGGTTAACCTGACCATCCCGTAATGTATAAAACGGCCGATTTCGATTTCAACAGCTCATACACACACACACAACACCATGGGGAAGAAACACTTGACCAACGTAAGGAAAATGGAGACAAGATACGAACGCCGTAAGGTGGAGAGGGATATAAGAAAAATTCAGGCAGGTGTTAAAAGGTAAGTCTATGGTAAATTTGTGTAGCTGAAAAAGTCTTGTACAGACTATATGTAATGATATACAAAAAATATTAGTTGAAAAAGTTTTGTTCAGAATGTTTGTAATGATATACAAAAAAAAATTATTAGGAAAGCGTTCACTTTTCTGTATAGGTTAACTTAAAACAAACAAAAAAAACCGTTTGTAATGATATACAAAAAATAGTAGTTATCTCAGAGGTCAAATAATATTTTTTTTGTAGTTGAAAAGTTTTGTTCAGACCATATGTAATGATATACAAATATTATTAGTCACATTGCTGTATAGATTAACTTTAAAAAACTGTTTGTAATGATATACAAAAATTATTAGTTACCGCAGAGGAAATAACTTGTGTAGGTGAAAAAGTTTTGTTCAGAATGTTTGTAATGATATACAAAAAAAAATTATTAGGAAAGCGTTCACTTTGCTGTATAGGTTAACTTAAAACAAACAAAAAAAAAACCGTTTGTAATGATATACAAAAAATAGTAGTTATCTCAGAGGTCAAATAATATTTTTTTTGTAGTTGAAAAGTTTTGTTCAGACCATATGTAATGATATACAAATATTATTAGTCACATTGCTGTATAGATTAACTTTAAAAAACTGTTTGTAATGATATACAAAAATTATTAGTTACCGCAGAGGAAATAACTTGTGTAGGTGAAAAAGTTTTGTTCAGACTGTTTGTAACGATATACAAAAAAAATAATAGTTACCTCAATAAATTGAGTTCACTTTATTGTATAGGCTAACTGAAAACAAAATAAAAACAATTGTGTGTTTTACTTTGTTTCAGAGAAATCATGAGTACTCTAAGGGCCCTTCAAGCCTCCGGTGAGTCCCGGGTGGTATGGACTTTCAGGTCAACCATCGATTGGCGTCCAGCTGCCGCGAGGGACCATCAAAACGTAGAGTCTCTACCACCAACGCCATGTCAGGAAGATGGTGATCAGTTACCAACTCTGGAAGAGTTGCTGGATATGGATCCAGGCGATCTAGTACAGATTCCAGAGGAAGAACTGATTGCCATCGAAAGAATGTTGGAATAAAAAAATAATAAATGTCTATTAATAATTCACAAGGTGTTTTATTTGAAACTTCCAGTGTACACAAAGTATATCTAATGTAATCGGTATTGAAATAAAAAACGGTCTATACATTAATTTCATCAAAATCTCTAAAGCGTTGTTTGAGACAGAAACATACTTCGCGTGTGTTACAAATTAAGTCCTATAAAAATTTACATGTGAAATAATCGGGACTAAGACACCTAATTACCGTCTATAAAAATGAAATGTATTAATACTTAAACCTCCAGTGTACACAAAGTATATCTAATGTAATCGGTATTGAAATAAAAAACGGTCTATACATTAATTTCATCAAAATCTCTAAAGCGTTGTTTGAGACAGAAACATACTTCGCGTGTGTTACAAACTGTCTATACATTAATTTCATCAAAATCTCTAAAGCGTTGTTTGAGACAGACACATACATCGCGTGTGATACAAATTAAGTCTTATACAAATATACCGTCTATAAAAATGAAATGTATTAATACTTAAATAAAATGTGTCGTGTTATATGCTTTGTTAGAGACAAAAACATATATCATGTGTAAGACAAATTAACTCTATACAAAGTAACATGTGAAAAAAAAATTTAAACGAAGACACTGATTTATAAGAATTAAGTAAAAGAAAGAATGCTAAGTGTGCCACCTTACAAGAGCCTCGATCGATTAGCATACCGGTTCTCTAATGATTACAAAGCTTCCGGCTGTTTTGTTGAACACATCACGTACGTATTGGCAGCATTCTCCCACGTATTATATATTCTCCCACCATTAACAAGACAATATATAAACAACTGCGTATGGGCTCATTAATTCACTTTACAGTCAATGTAGAGTCAGCTTTTAGTATTAGTAACTTTACAAACTATTAGATATTAAGTAGTTGTAAATATAATATAATATGTTTTGCTTGTAAAACATATTATTATAAACTTGTTAGATAATAATTAGTTTTAATTATATTAATTACTTTTATAAGCCGAAAAACAAACAACTCGCATACGGGTTTTGCGGCGGGTTGAAGATCTATACGATCTTTGCTTGTAAAACATATTATTATAAACTTGTTAGATAATAATTAGTTTAAATTATAATAATTACTTTTATAAGCCGAAAAACAAACAACTCGCATACGGGTTTTGCGGCGGGTTGAAGATCTATACTATCTTTGCTTGTAAAACATATTATTATAAACTTGTTAGATAATAATTAGTTTTAATTATATTAATTACTTTTATAAGCCGAAAAACAAACAACTCGCATACGGGTTTTGCGGCGGGTTGAAGATCTATACGATCTTTGCTTGTAAAACATATTATTATAAACTTGTTAGATAATAATTATTTTAAATTATATTAATTACTTTTATAAGCCGAAAAACAAACAACTCGCATACGGGTTTTGCGGCGGGTTGAAGATCTATACGATCTTTGCTTGTAAAACATATTATTATAAACTTGTTAGATAATAATTAGTTTTAATTATATTAATTACTTTTATAAGCCGAAAAACAAACAACTCGCATACGGGTTTTGCGGCGGGTTGAAGATCTATACGATCTTTGCTTGTAAAACATATTATTATAAACTTGTTAGATAATAATTAGTTTTAATTATATTAATTACTTTTATAAGCCGAAAAACAAACAACTCGCATACGGGTTTTTGCGGCGGGTTGAAGATCTATACGATCTTTGCTTGTAAAACATATTATTATAAACTTGTTAGATAATAATTAGTTTTAATTATATTAATTACTTTTATAAGCCGAAAAACAAACAACTCGCATACGGGTTTTGCGGCGGGTTGAAGATCTATACGATCTTTGTTTGTAAAACATATTATTATAAACTTGTTAGATAATAATTAGTTTTAATTATATTAATTACTTTTATAAGCCGAAAAACAAACAACTCGCATACGGGTTTTGCGGCGGGTTGAAGATCTATACGATCTTTGCTTGTAAAACATATAAATATAAACTAATAGTTAATATTATTATTATTATTTGTTTAGTCAGTATTAGGTTATACGTTTTGACTTACGAAGCTGTCTTACGTCGTACTCCTCAAAGCACTCTGCCTTTCAAGATCCCTCAGGAAGGGACACAGCGGAAACCACCGCCTATGTTGTTCTAGAGGGCTATCTGAGGCCCTCCAGTCACAAAGCCCTCCTCCGCAGGCAAAGCAGATTGTTTCATCGTCTTTCCCTTTATAAAAAAACCCGGCCATACCTAATGAGGGCGGGTGCTGGAAGGATCCGGTGGGCCATAACATATAGGACGCCAACCGCGCCCTGTACGGTGCGTATTGTGGAAACACAGCGTTATATGCCGGAGTACAATCCATCATCTGAAAACAATAAACAATATTTAGTTAAACGAAAGTAGTGTCGCTGGTGGTTAGGCCGCCTAATTAAAGTCAATCCCTGATATCTATGTAAAAAATACGCGTACGGTGGCAGCTATCTTTTCTCTACATAGGCCGCAATGCTTTAATTCGAGTGAACAATTCGTACAAGCCAATAAATGGCCACAAGGCAACAAACAAACTTCTATATCCGATTCGTAGCATATTTTACATAGCCTACACTCGCAGGTCGAACTGCTGCTGCTGTTATGTAACGTGTTACTTCGTTCCATTGCTCTCAGTGCTCTTATATATCTACATCTATTAAGTGACCATTTGTAATGCTCGACAATTGGGTCCTCGCTCGGCTCCCAATCTTTGAGACCCAAGCCACAGGCATAACAGCATACACGATCTTCAAAGCCTAGATAAAAAAGCCAGCTTCGGACAATTTGATCGGTGACAAGGGATGTTTCCAATTTGAATAGCTACTCAATCGCGCAGCGTACGTCGAGAATGCACTGTGACGTACATTCACTAGAGCGATACAATCCGTCCACATGTTCCTTGCTGGCGTCTTAGCACGATACTGAAACGAAATAGACTTGTCCTCTGTGTTTTCACGGGGTTGGAACCGTCACGTGGTACAGTGAAGCTGTTCCTTGTGCTCACATTACAAGCCGGGGCAAGCAGAAGGCTTTACCCCTTGTGGAAATAGCCCCAAATCCATCGCTATTTCCTGTGACCACCACTCCATTACAAAATTGTGGCCTCCAAAATTTTTTTTTTGTTTTTTTAAATTTTTTTGATTTTTTTTTGATTTTTTTTGATTTTTTTTTAAATTTATGTTACAAATTTACTTCAAGCCACATAGGTTTACGAGAGAATTAACTCTGCGCCAGGGACCTAAGAAACACACACACACACACACAGGTTTACGAGAGAATTAACTCCTCGCCAGGGACCTGAGAAACACACACAACTCAAATTAGGCTAGAAGTAAATCGTAATAACTTTTAGCACTTTTTAGTGCACATTTACTATCTACGTTACTATTATGCTGAGGTAATATACAGTTAATGTTATTGTTATAGGTGAATTTCTCTTCTTGAGGCAATTCCATGACGTGAGGATGGAATTGTCTCAAAAATAGTGCCTTTTCCAATCCTTTTGTGAAAAGTGTTGCAAAAGGCTTGCACAAAGTGCGTATCGTGTCCTCGTTGTAAGGTACACCGCCTTCATCCCATCTGATATAGTGAAAACGTGATTGTAGCCAACGAGCCGATTTTTGAGATTTTTCGTTAAGGAGAGAAAATCTGTAGGGCGGTTTAAAGACTGTAACACTTTGAAATTGATCACCGACGATGGCCAATTCTTTGACTATATACTTGTTGTCGTTATCGCGAAAGGCGTGAAATTCAACTACCGCCGTCTGCATGTTTCTTAAACAACTTGACTTCGTCGTACAGTTTGTCCGCTTCGGGGAGTGTGCTAGATACGAGCTCGTCGCTGGGCAAGATCTCAATGATGTAGGAGCGTAACTCTTCTTCGATATAAAACAATTCGGCGACACGTCTGGACACGAGCGGCATACTCTCCTCGAATAGCCTCCATTCGTCAGCGGTCAAGGTCATACAATGTTGCCCATCGTACAATTGAACGTATCGTTTACCGAAAGTAGTCCGTACTATTACGTCACCGATACTCATGTCGAATTTTAACGTACTCTTGCTGCCGAGAGCTGCCGTTATAAATTTTAAATTAATCGACAATCCGTCGAGTAGATTATGATTTAAGTAAACAAATTTTTTACCACTCTGTACTAAAAGTCCGAGAGTAAAACCCGTATGCTGGAACAAACCGGTTGCTATGAATTTAGTACACTCTTTGTTTAGGAAATGAACGGATTTAAGAAAAATTCCCAAAGGGAGGTTAGGTGACACCTGCCGTTTGGTAGGAGCTCGCTCCACGTCCATCTTACTCGGATCCATTGTCTCGACTGACCGACGGTTACAACTGACTTCTTTGATAAAATGACGAAAGATCGTGCAAATAACCTGTCTCAAGTTCCGGTTCGATTAGAACCAATGGGAACTCGTGTAGACGGGCATCATCGAAATCGAATTGATAGTATTTTTCGCCGCTTATATCATCCTCCCCACAACTGACACAATAATGGTTGCAATAAACCATCCCCACCCCACCCACTAAAACGTAAACCGAATCCGAAGACGGGCCGATGTTACCCGAAGATAGCCGACTCTTTAAACCTGTATAGACATGTTCCGATACCTGCGACTTATCGACATGATATTTGTCGTCATCGTCGCCATCGTAGATATACTCTGTGAATGTCAAGGTCAACTGATTGTCTATTTCACTAGGGTTGAATAAATAATATAGTTTGCTTTCGCTAAAAAAGTCCTGTAAATCCGATATTCTATCCTTAGGCACGAGCCTGAAAAAGGCATGAACGACTCCTGGGTATGTGGTGCACATGATGTCTCGATCGTGAATGACTGGATCGATAATTGTATCGTATTATAAGAGAGAGACTTTGCGCATGCGCACTTATACCATCACCTTTTTGACTGTACCCGAAAGGAGAGTGTACACGATATGCGAGTCGTGTAGAATGAGACAGTAGGCTGTAGTATTGGCCGGTATATTTTCACTTGCCTCTATTTCTAGGCGTACGTCCACAGGGCCCGATTTAATGGAATCGTTCTGTTTGGAACAGTCTATTACAAATATCGGGGCTCGAGATTCAAATGTGTCCAAATCGAGGGACGGAGATGATTCACGCATGTAATACGATTGTTGAAAACGTGTATACATTTCGTACATAGTGGAAACGTCACCGTGCAGATTGTCGTAGGGAAAGTAGAGAGAATTCAAGTACAGTTTTACATTGGTAATTTTGCAACGATCAAACAGACCGGCGTCCTTTTTGATCTGATTCTTCCGATCCGTCTGAAAAGCCAGAATAACGTATCGAGGTTTCTCCAGCTGGTTAGCCGTTTTGACCGTCCACGATAATTGACTCGTCTGAGGCAATGTTGGAAACTCGTAAATTTCCCACGAACGGAATGGTACGTGAATGGGGCTGTCTCGTTCGATCATTTTCAAAATTTTCAATCTATAGGCATCGGTCACCGTCAGGTGAGGAACCCTCCATTGTATCGTGGTTATTTCGAGTGTTATTTCCGTAGCATCGTCACTGTAAACGGCGTTCAAATCACTCGACGAACGCAAAAGTATGAGTTCCTGTTTCACGTTGACAACTATCCTCTTGTATTCTTCAAAAAGACCCATTAACATTTTCAACGGGACGCAGAGTGTAAAGTCTGACGTCACAACTTTCATTTCTCCAACCCCTAACCAACCGGCGTTGCCGAGTTTATTCTTTTCACTCTCACGCAACGACAAAAGATTTTTGAGTGTACTCGTGATGCCTACATTTCTCGTACGGTCCACTTCGCCGGCGGATATCTCGTAACGTATATCGTCAAAGAGAAAAGCTACAGCGTTATTGACCAACTTGACCGTGGCAGCTCCACCGGTCAGCGTTTTACTACTTACTTTACCCTTTATATACAATTGACTTTCAAACGGTGACGTCATCACGTCCTGTTGATTTATGGGAATACGAATTTCATCATTATTGCCGTACGTTGATGAGGCATACGGCCTATGCGAATGGTATTCCAGACCACTGATGACGTCATTGTACTCTGCAGCACTATCGATTGCCAACAGATCCATTTTTCACTTTAAAACCTAAAGCTCTCAGGAACAGGATATTTCGTCGTGTTAACTCGACCGAGGATCGATGTATACTGATGCGTGTCTGAGTACGACCGCTATTAATAACGAGACCCATTTCCCTTACGTAGATGTAGTCTGACAGAGACTGTTTCACTTCGGAAATCTATAGGAGCACCGTTCTGATCAGTTAGACGTACGGTTATGTTATGAATATTTTTCACCTTGACAGGTAGATATATGATCGACGGTCACATGAAAATGTCACCCCCGACGGCAGTTGGGTTTTGATATATTTTTCAATGTCCTCGATTTCGTAAGAACCCGTGGGAATACTAATGGTGACATCAGAATCGTCGCCGACGATTCGTAGCTTGTTATTTATACCTTCAGTTATATTGGGGATGGAATTGTAAGTGGCAAAATCTATGAGACCGATTTCCCACTCGTCGTCAACGCTCAGTTCTATGATTGGAAAAAAATCGCAAGCGATTACACGTCCACTACCGCTCAGAACAATGCTCATTGTTGCGATAGAAACTTTAGGCACAAATGTCCGCAGACAACTGAGTTGTCACTCTGATGACGTCTGTAATTATAGTGAAGATTGGCGTTGGAACCGAAATATCTAGACAGTTCGATAGGGGGCCTAAGATTACCGAAACTATCAAAGTACTCTACGTTAGGTCCATTTTTCCTATAGCATACCCAATGGGTACCCTCTCCCGAAATAGTGTCCAGATTCACAATGGCCGACTCGTTTTGCAAAGGTTGTACGGGTAGAGTGTCTCTCATATAGACTCCTCTGAAATGTGGTATTTTCAGTTTAACAGCGTATTTTTCGAGGTCAATGTTAGTCAGATGTTTTATCGGGATCGAATCTATCGGCGTTTTTTTTTACACGTTCGTCGCCGTCGTCGTCGTCCCGAGCCCCCTACGTAAGGTTTTAAGTAAAGTCCCTTGCCCTTCAATCGACTCAACAGTTGGTGAACCGTGAGCTTTCTTCCCCCTCTCTTCCGTCTCCGCCCACCTCCTAACTTTGTTTTCGCTTTCATAGCGGCCGATACGGCCAACGCAGCAGCGCGTTCGGCTAAAGATGCGTCCCCTGCTTTAACCCTACTCCAAGCTTTACCCGCTAATCTATCGTCCGCCTGTCTGCGATTTTCCGAATCACTATATTTACTGTACGCTATATCGTGCTCTTTACAAGCTTCGTCCAACGGATTGATTCCTCTATCACCACGAGCTAATCTCTTGGCTAGTTTTGTACCGGGACCGCAATAATTGTACGACGGTAGATGTAGTTCAACCGGTAATAGATCGATAGCTTTATTTAAAACCGTGTCACCAGCACTCAATAACCTAGACACAAGTCCACGTCCTTTCTTCACCGCTCTTCGTCTACGACTGAGCGATGTTGATCGTTGCACCGCCATTTCTATACTGTTGACACAGAATCTATGCACGAGTATAAATTATCTCCGATAGTAGTGTGTACAACTCCCTGAGACGATTCTCTTTCATACAAGTGATTTTTAACACATCTAAAATATCGGTATAAACCTCCGTGACGTAACCCAAAAACTCATTGTAGCCGTACACATTATTCTCACCGAAAAAGTAGAGATTACCGTCTATATATTTGAAACCTCCTTTTACAGTATTCGGTACACCGTTGTAGAGATCGGTAATCAGACCTTCGTGTAGGCCTATGCTGGAGCACTCATCGTGTCTAAGCACATAACTATTATCGTACAACACCATCGTCATACCCCGATTATCATTTAGTACAACTTTTATGTGACTTTTTATCTTTCTACCGAGCCAATCTTCGAGTTTATACATGTACTTTCTTCGTAGACTAGGATAGTTGATGCCGTATACAGACGTGTTTGTTATTAAAACTATGTCGCTATTGGGTGCCTGATAAATCGAGTCGATACGTACAAAGTCTCTCGGTAAATAATCCAACCAATCTGTTATCAATTCGGGTACTAGATTTCCTACTCTTTTCGTCTCGTCCAAAGGTATTATCCACACGTATTTCTCGTAAAACAGATATATATGTTTATTAGCTATAAACACTGTATTGATCTTACGTCTTATCTTACATAGATATCAGGGGGAGAAACGGGTGACTTGGGGGTAGTAATTTTTGGGGGCGGTTTTGTTGTTGTTGTCGGCCGTGGAGTTGTCGTGGTAGTGGTAGTGGTCGTCGTTGTGAGAGGTCCGTATAACTGTTGTATAGCGGAAATAGTGTCAGGGGAGAGATCCAACTGATACATATCTGTAATGTTTCTAGGTGGAATAGAATAGCGAAACATTGTGGAGGTGTGACTAGGTGAATGGTGTAGACCTAGGGCGTGTCCGATTTCGTGTAAAAGGACCGTATAGAATGATTGATGACTATTTGAGGGTAGATTCATACTAAAGTCCCAATTTTCCTCCATATCGAAATGAATTTCCGTCTGCTTTGTGGTCAGCGTGGGTAGAGTTGCGTGTGCAAGGGTGCCACCTCTACCGCCGAAATCGCTAAAACACTTATTACCACCGTTGACCAAATTAATATGATCTTGTTCACCAAAAGAAATGACTATATTGGGTAGTGAGCTGTCGCGAAAAAATTTCAAATTGGAATGTCGACTCCAAAGTTTGAAAGCGTGCTGTACAGTTTTCATTTGTTCACGGTTTCCGGTACCGTACATGTACCACGTTAGCGTAGTATTTATCCATCTAAATTGTCCCGACGCGTCGAGTGGATTAACACTATCGTTATAGCCGCAATATCCATAACCCGCTACATCTACTGTAGTAGTAGTAGTAGTAGTACTGTCGCTGAAATCATCAGCGAGACTCGTCGCGCTGCAACAGAGTACAAAGACGACAACCGCTTCGGTCAAAGTCATGTTTACAAATGAGAGTGAATCCAGATGTTTAGCTTTATAAGAGTAATTATTCCTTATCGCTCGAACCCCATAGTGATCTCCAGTTCGTTACTCGGTCTTTGGAAACATCCACTTTACTGTATTCTCTCTTAATAACACGAGCGAAAGCGATAAGTTCCGATTTACTGTACGCCTTAAAACCATTTTCCAATGCCTTTATAGAGCCGGCCAATTGTGCCACTGTAATTGCATCCGTATCGACATCGCCTTTGGCGACATTACAGATACGTTTCCCCTCGGCGTTAAAACAATCGCCATTTTTCAACAACAACACATTGTTCCTTATCCACGTCTCCAATTCTCGAATGTATTTTTTCAACTGTCTTAAAGTCACTACATCCATATCGTCGACGGCATCGGCTACACTAGTTATCCTCTTATTTTTAGCATTGAAAACCGATTCACCGGATGTCGGTGATTGGTGTAGATGTACGGTATTTTCCATGAGGAAAATCAAAGTGACAGCATCATCGGCGTAGACGGGGGAACCGACACTTGCAATTCGACGATGAAGAAAATAATACCCCATATGGTCGGATACAATACTTTTATTGTCAACGTACATCTTATTGGCGGCGTCCGTCTTACTAGAGGGATACTTTAAATTACAGATTCTAGCGTTACGAGCATCAAAGGCTCCCGCTTCCGTCTCATCGCTCCCCTCCACATTTTTCACGAGAAAATTTTTCCTGGCGTATGCTATGTTGACGGCATCACCGTCGTCTATAGGTTCACCTACATCTTGTATTCGACTCTGTCTAACGGAATAGTCGGTCATAAGTTTAATCGGTATTAGAGATTCGAGATATCCTCTAGTTACAGCGTCATCGGTATCTTTAGTCGGACCCAGACCGCCCAAGGGTATGCCCTTTGTGTGATATTTTTGTGCGACTTTATCAAAGGTTATACACGTCTTATCCACAGTGTCTAGATTTACAGCATCTTTTTCCGTTAGAGGAGCGCCTACATTACGCAAGAGTTTACCCTTTATATCGTAATTCCCCTCAGGGGTAAGGTCGTACCCTCTAACTATCGGTTGGGTGGAGGAGGATAAAGCCCTTCTCACCGAATAACGTCCGAACTTGTCGACACTCATCGTATCAATGACCGTATCTTTCTATTACCCGAACCTTTTATGAATCCTGCCTCTCGTAGTTCCTTCACGATGGAGGCGATTTCATTTGCGTGACCCGTATGTCCGGCATCGTGAGATGCCAACAAAAGTCTCAGTCTGTCACACAACTCATTCGGATCGTCCCAGTATGAATAACCTCTACCGCTAACGTTTTTAGGTGGGAATAAACGCATTATAATGTTTTTATATTTATACGATCTGTTACTATTAATGCGTCCGTTCGGATCGTGTAATTGTTTGTGTGCACTGGACGCCAAACAGATATCTCTATACGCTCGTAAATCGTCCTCGGTATATATTTCATCATCGGGTATACGCTTAAACACCAACTCGTACAATCCGGGCGTCCCTTTATAGTGAACTCCGTCAATTATAAGTTTACCATCGTCAGACAACTGAAGAGTCTTGTTACCGATCATAATAGAGTCGGCTCCGATTTTCGGTCCGTAACTGTGATCTATATTCTGACTACGGACGGTATCTTTAATCATTTTGAGCATATACTTTCGCGCCAGCGGATGTTTGAAAGTACTGTTTACCCATTTTTCAGATTCACTTTGCCCTTCGGGTGTAGACAATAGCTCCGATACACTGGTCTGCGGCGGGCCCGGAGTTTCTGCAATTACTTCGGTATCCATAAAACTAGGAGAACCCCACACATCCCCCACCTCCTCCTCCTCCACCCTCTCCTCCACCTCATCCCCTCCCTCCACCTTATCCCCTCCCCTCTCGGCGATCTCGTTCTTTACTTCGGCTTTGACATCGGGTGCAGACGGCGAACCCTTTATTTTCGACAACTCTTTGAGTATAGGGCTATATTTTTTTGTGAGCATTAGTTCAGAGTCTACGTCACCGTATCGCATTCGACGATATTTTCTCTTGATAGCGTCCTTCAACAGTGCAATCTCCATCGTTAGTACGTCCTGCTGTCGACGATCGGCCATTACGGAAGTTCCAATAAGGAATAACTACTTTTTCCTAGACACAGAGGAACCGTATAATATCACCGGCGGATGCTTTTACCACCGGACCACAGTGGCAATTCGTACACGAGCCTGTCGAAACGACTAATGAGCTCTATGTTGTCGGTACTGGGAAATATATAGGTGCGTTTTATATTGTCACGCCATGCACATCATTGTACGTGTAGATACGCATTTATATATCCTTCACGATACGATCAAAGCCGATACGATAGCGACCGTTTACTATTTCGCTGTCTTTGTCTATAACGACAAATCCGTGTTTCTCTTTCCAGGCCGCGGCGCAAATGTTTTGAAAAACTTTAAACGATACGTCAGGTGTGACGTGATCAGAATAAATGTGACGTAAATTCATGTCATCCTGTTTAAATAGGATCAACAGGTTGGCGTTGTCACGAATCAATTGTTTCGGTATACGACTGTAGGTTTGACCCAAATAAAAAGAGTCTATATCGTTGTGACGGCCCATGGTGAAATAGTTACGTATATTGTCATGTTTTTCACAGGCAATATCGTCGAAAATCATCACGGAATTCGGTTTAGCTTCACTAGGCGGTATAACGCTTTCATTGTCCGAAAATGGAAAATAACCGATTTCGTCGTCGTCGTCACCACCACCGCCTAACACTTTTTCCAAAAACTTGTACTTTGACTGGTTAAGTGACTTTGAAAATACGTATACATTTCGAAATCTGAGTCCGTTGGGTTCAAACAATAAATTGAATACAACATTGGTTTTACCACTATTCGACGGTCCACACACTATAGCTCGTATCGTATTCGGTAATAGTGGACCGTGACGTTTTCTTTTTTCGGCTACACCCGATCCTGTATATAAATCGAAATTTGTCATCGGGAGCACGTGCGATGTGTTTTCTATTCGCATTATGACGTAACACTGAGTTGAATATAAAGTGTGAGACTCGTTATAAGCAAATACCGGTTAGCAGTCACAAGGTTTAGTCCTTTCGCAATATTAAGTCACAAGGTTATTCTTATCTATCCACGAGTTGTGTGTTTTATCGAAGCCTAACCATTTTACAAAAACTCTATTCCCTTGTTTGCGCAATACTTTTTCTACAAGATAGACATCACCGACATTCGATTTACTCAATTCTTCACCGTAAAATCCGCCCTTTAGGATTTCCCCTTTCGAGTCTTGTAAAACGTACGTTACGGGTTTCGTCGGTACAACGGCGTACACGGTAAACACTTCGTTTGTCCAGTTGGGTAGATAGCCTTTAGCAAAAGTTTTTTTATATTTTGATATTCTAACTTTGTAGTCTAATTTAAATTTCGGGGCTGATTTTGGACTTTTAGTCATCGGTGCGATTTTTTCCAAAAGTATTCGTTCGTGCTTTTTCGTTACACGGCCGGGTTTCATACCGATAGTACTGTGTACAGTATTGTTGTACGTTTTTACTACACTTTGCAAGAGACTCAACCACGCAAAACTACCGCGTGCCGTAAATTCACGCCACATTATATTTTTCAAAGTACGATTCAAATGTTCAACTATGGACGCTTTCTTCTCCGTATATGTCGTATAGTGATTTATATTGTATTTTTTCATCAATTTTTGCACGTGCGAATTAAACCACTCTTTACCCTGATCCGTCTGAAAGTTTTTCATACGATGTTTTTTCAATATAGGTTCCAGTACTCTGGACACCTCGGGAGCCGATTTTGTCTTTAACGGTTCTGCAATAGCGAATTTTGTCAGACAATTGATCATTGTCAATATATACTTGTAACCACGATTCTCACCAGAGTACGGTATCATTTCTACCAAATCGGCTTGATACAAATCATTCACACCTTTCAACGTTACACGACGTGTTTTGAAATTTCTTCGAGCCGGTTTGTGCAACTCTGCTGCAATAGTTTGTCTCACGCCCTCCATTTCACGAATGAGTCCGTATGACGGATCCCCTTGGCTATATATATATGAACTACGGTGGAACCTTCCATCACCAGCTAGAGCCTATAGCCTAAGGCCAGGGTAGCCGTCCCATGGTGTCGTTAAGAATCCCTCTAAAAAGAGGCCTACCGTCAGACGAGCCCATGACGAGGGGCATACTATCTGTTACTCTAACAAAGTACATACATTCCTTGTGGACAGTTACGTCACGACAGAGGGCACCACAGCCTTACGGGTTTTTACACCGCTCCAGAGGGCACACACACACAACAATGTCAGAGTAATAGACAGCGGTCACCATTTTTACTCGAAACGCATGGTTTTACAATAGCCATAGGGTAGTGTATCATATTGTCCGTCTCTTTTTCGTTTCGCACCTGTGATTCTAAACGTTTTACTTTCGCTAACGGTAACCACATCACGATATTTTGTTCTTCGGATCCGTGATTCGGTTATCGTTAGAGATTGTTCTTCGTCTTCCTCTTCCTGAACCATGCGCTTTAAACTTTCAAAATTCACAATACCGTCGGTTCGCAGATTCAGAGTCAGTCCTTTAACTTTACATACAGTCACCGGTCCATCAGGTGTCAGAATTTTGTACCCGTAGGTTTTTGGACCTCCGGACACAAACTCTGTTATATATGAACCAGGACCGTAGTCTTGCAGTTCGTCAGTCATCTGTCCCAAGTAGTCACCTGTTTGCACTCTGTGTAAGCCCTCTTTATGCACATAGAGTACACTGTCTGTGTCATAATAGAGAGCCTGTGAACCGAGTGAATCCAGATGCTCATACAGTTTTAATCGAGCCTGGGCCGTAGTGTACGCTGCAATTACAACATTGACTGTCGGCAATACCTCACAGTCATCTTCAACGTAGTGCCAGTTAACCATTATCGTCTCGTCGTTCACCTCCTGTATATTATTCACCTCGACGGACGGACTGACTAACATTTTGAAAAGTTCCGTAGGCTGCCTAATTATGGACGTCTTACTCTGATTCTCTCTCTGACCGAACTTACCCCAAAATGAATTGAGCATAAGTTTTGCCAGAGAGCGTAGACCCTCGTTCTTGCCTATTCGCTCATTGTTTAGGCGTATGCCCTCGTTACAAAAGTAGTCGTTGACGTACTGTGTCTTGTCTTGGTCAGTCTTACACCAGTTAGGATACCCTGACGCCTCTTGTTTGATTTTAAGAAATGTATTTATGAACTCTGTGAACAATCCACCACGCCCCTCGTTGAACGACACGATTTCATATTCCCAGAGTTCATACATTTCCACTATTACGTATCCTGTAGACACAGCCTTTCGTATCTCGTCCATTGTCCAGGTTCCGGTCAACACTCGTTCGTCAATGGTATGAGTACACTCACCGGAAATTAATTTTTGGCCGCATGTTCGACACAGGACAAACATTAATTTCTTGTTCATGCTTGCCGGAAGTACGGGATGATACAGATCACGGGGTGGTAGAACTTTACATTTCAAAAGACCCTCTGCATTCATCCCGCGCTTCCGGCAATCCTCGTTACCTATGTGAATTGTCGGGTGGCCTACTGGAAACTTGCCGTATTTACAGACCCAAGGATAGAGTGAACATACATCCACGTACTGAATTGTTTCACCCTTCTCCTTGCATCCGTAATAGGATCTTGTATTACCAGTACGACCGACAAAAAACGCGTGTCTAGGGTTAAGGGGTGCAGTATCTAGGATCGGGTGTGTTTCGAGATAGGTCATATCTTTGTTACCTTTTTTCATCTTTAAAAAGTCGCACTCCCAAATCTCGATCACATCGTGATCACGAGACAGCTTCGCTATCTTAGATTTCGTGCGAGCTAGTCGAGCGTTGTGCGTGTCGGACGGATCGTCTGCCAGGGGTTCATCGCGACCGTTGGGGAAACATTTGGGGCAGCCGTGCCAGTAACAACCGTGGAATTCGAACAGAATTCCTTCACACACTCCGTCCACACGCACTCCATCCACTATTACTACACGACCACGCCCTGCATGTTCCATTAGGGCCCCACGCTGATCTTCCTCCCATGTCAACCACTGCAGTGCAATAGCTGATTGGGTATCGACCAATTGGTAACCTTTTTTGGGAACAAGGCCTATGGTATTTGATCGTAAGAAGTTGCGTCTAAATGCCAGATTACACGCGCTGGCAATTGTTACGGCCTCGATGAAGGGATCGATGTTGCACACTTGGAGGAACGAGGCTCTAAATTTTATGCACGCTTGTGCCAAAATGTCCACGTCGGAGAGACAGTATTCGAATATTTCCTTTTGGAAATCGAATACGTACTCGCATCGTACCTGCTCGTCGTACCAAGTTATAAATTCTCTGTGTCCTTTGTCGAACATCGAGTCGGGACAGTAGTACTTTTGTTCGGGGATAGGGCCAACGTAATTTTGATTCTCCACCGTGTTGAAAAGGTGGGGAAAGTATCCCTTTTTCTTTTCAGGTGGCAAGTCGAATGCTTTGGGCCGTTTGGACAATGCCATAGGCATATAGTTCAGAGAATCTATAAACTTTACATTGTCTATTTCCATGAGTATTACTTTTGTACCGCGTGTTATGAGCTCTGGAGTGAACTGCGTTTTCTCCAGCAATTACTTTAGGAGGAACTGGAAGTCGAACCCTTGACCGTTGTGAGCGATTACGCAGACTTTTTTGTACGGTTTACGTACGTCCATTATGTAGGACATGAAACCTTCGACGGGATCGTCTTTGAAGACGTGTGTACGGTCCCCGCAATTTTCACACTCTTCACCGTTTATGCATAACCAACAGTACTGTTGTGCTACGCATAAAGTTACTCTGTGCACCTGAGCCGAGTCGAGAGCTTCGTCTTGACGCGTCTCCAGATCGAAGAAAATGAAGAGGAAATCTTTTTCCATCGGTTTCCTACGGTCTACTTTCATGTAGCACATGTGATTAGCGGGCATGTAATCCCGACACACTTTACAGTACGTTTCACCGCACACGTGTTCGGTACTACGCTTATTCTTCATGATTATTTTCTCACATTCGCGACACTTTTTCATGTTGGCACAGATATTTCGTTTGTGTACAACAAAACAGTCCTTGTTCATAAACTGTCTGTTGCAATCGCCGCAATGGATGTGACCGTTTTCCATTATGCACGGTGGCGAACGTTTACAACCGTAACAAGTGGCCAAACATCTATGATCACCACGATGTTCGAAAGGGACATGACACGTTTCACAAAAATAACAGCAAGCAAAAGCGGATGTGAGATTTGTGATTACGTTAAAATGACCTTCGTGGAAGAGTAGATTAATTGTGTATTGAGGATTGGTTACGTCACCTTCGAAATACACGACACGCCCTTTATTTCCATAACTGTACACAGTTATTTTGTGATTGGGTAAAAAGTCTTGGAATTTTTGCAATTCCTGCACCCCTGCACCCTCGACACCGATTTGGACACCTGCGTCAGTCATTAATTGTTTAGCTCTGATTGTCTGTCTCTTACGTCTATCCTTACGTACAAGTTCATAGTCTTTGTCTTTCTCGGCGTGGGCTTTACCGACTACAATAGAGCAAGGCAAGCAAAGAGAGTCTGTATTCTTAATCACGACAATACCCCGTCTAGCTTTACATTCTTCGTCATAGTTATTGTACAAGCCCGGTCTAACACGTCCTCGACCTACAGGTACTTTTACTTTAGTACATTCTACTTTAAACGTATCGCTAGACTTGAAACCTTCTGCATTGCTCTGAATAATACCGCCGAATATTTTCCAGAGCACATCGTATGTTATTTCTGTAGCGGGTCTGAAAGCTACGTACCCAGGCTCGCGATTTTTTACATTCAAACTAGTCAGTGTAAACCCTATTTGATCTTCGTCGGTCGTATTTTCGGTCATTTGATCGATCAACTCCTCTAAACCACGTTTGATCCATTCAATTTCCTCCACGTCCGACGGTAGTGAATTGAATTTAAAAACGACTTTGGTCCCGTACAAACGAAACTTTTTTACGTACGAATCACAAGTCGAAACAACGTACACGGACATTATTCAATTCTAAAGAATACTACAGCTATCAAGTTTACTCACCAAGCGTTCCAAGAAGAATGAGAATGATGGGTGGGGGCGAGTCGCATTTATAATGTCGGTACGCCCGATCCCCACTCTCGGACGGATAGGTGGGGGTGACGGCTATGTTTGTGGAGGTGGTAGTGGTAGGAGTGGGATCGGTCCCCAAACTGTATATAAGCGCTGTTCTGTGAGCTCAGTAATCATTCTGTACTCGGTTTGTCTACCGTTGTAGTACAGGGTAAGTTTTACATGGCGTCTGCTATTGATAGGTTCAATACGGTCGGCTATGCTGCCGTAGAGGCGGTGGCAATTAAATCTTTGAAAATAGGATTCGTATATCCTATTGTCGATGCGAAGATTGTAGAGTCAAAGTTCGGTGCGTGTGTATTTGTTGATCTGATTAACGATTCGGAGGAAAATCCGATTAGAACATTTCTACCAAAGCGTTACGCAGACACTCTGAGCGAATCGGATATTGCTGAGATTGTTGGCGCGAAACTTGTTGTGACTGGTCATAGCGGGAAGACAGTGCTTGTAGAGTTGCGGCACTAGTTTTTACCGGTAGTCAGGGAGACGACACTAGATTCATGGTATGGTCGTCACCGGGAGCCGCGTGGTTGGGGCGGCTTCCCGGAGGATGATACGTTCATCCTCTGTAGGTAGTAGTAACATTTCAGAGCGAGATTGAACCAATACGGTCGCCGCCGTAGAGGCGGTAGCAATTAAATCGTTGAAAATAGTATTTTTTTTATCTGCTCCATCACGGCCCAGTCAGTCATGAGACACTACACCTAGCGATGCAACCACACAGCCGACTGGATTGTGGATTCTGTTTGTGTTCCGGAATAATGTACCAGGCTGTGGACAACACTTACTCTGTAAGTATAGGAGAGAGAGAGAGAGAGCTTGTCAACTGTCCGGTGATTGATTACATTGTAAATAATCTTTTTCTTTTCACAGTCTTCCATCAATGAGGCCAGAACTCAGGCGGCTATTGAGATACTTTCAGGGTCGTTACCTGCATTACAATGTCTTATTACTGATTTGGAGAACGCTGCTAGACGTCCTTACTTCAGGACTGGTCAAGCATTTGCGCAGAGTGTATGGCGGCTCAAGAATTCCGAGCACGATACCCTGTAAGTATTAAAGCTTTGTAAAAAGTAACCTTTTCAAACACACACTCACACACACACACACACACACACACACACACACAGAGAAGATCAATAATGTGACTTACCTTTTTCTGCTTACAGGAAGTTCCGCAGGCCTCGGGAGTATTCGTACATAGTCGGATGCTCTCACCTTGTCCAGTATGCCTCATCAAACTTCCTACTGTGGCGTTGATACCTTGCGGTCACGTCTTCTGTTCCGATTGCGTAGTACAATGCAGGAGGTGCCATCTTTGTAGGCGTAATGTGGAGAACAGCTGTCAGCTTTACTTATACTTTGAATATTAATTTAACTCTGAAGTAGTTGCTCTTAATCTTTATCTATACTTTGAATATTAATTTAACTCTGAAGCGGTTGCTGTCGTTGATGTGAATCATAATATATACTTAATATATAAGTTGTTGTTGTCGTAGATGTGAATCATAATATATTTATATACTTGGCTATGGGTACACTGATTCTTATTTCTTAGAACCCTATTCCAAAACCCGGAAGTTCGGGTCAGACCCGTACCGTAAGACTTACGCGAGTTTTTCGCGGTCGCGAAAAACTCGGTAAGTCTTACGGTAAGGGGTTCGTGTCCGAACTTCTACGGAATGTTCTGGCGTTGGCGGCACTGCGTTAAATATCCGACTTGTAATACTATGAGGTTAGGTTAACTATCTTAACACATTATATAAATATATAACACATTATATATATAACACATTATTGTAACAGCTGATTGGCTGTGGATGGGCAAAAGTGGGAAACTTTAGGTTAACTATCTTAACACATTATATAATTATATAACACATTATTGTAACAGCTGATAGGCTGTGGATGGGCAAAAGTAGGACACTTATAGGTTAGGTTAGGTTAACTATCTTAACACATTATATATATAACACATTATTGCGGTTACAACATGGCGGCTTATATACTGCGTTAAATATCCGACTTGTAATACTATGCACGATAGCTCAGTCGGTAGCGTGTACGCCTTCGAATCCAAACTTCACAGGTTCGAATCCCGCTGGTATTAAAAAAGTTAAGTGTATGACGTCATGCGTGTATGGCGTCTTGTGTGTGTGTGTGTGTGTCTCGACAATACGTCACGAGTGGGGGGACCAATGGGGGAAGGGAAGGGGCCTAAAGGGAAGGGGTGGGAGGGGCCTACAGGGGAGGGGCAAAGGGGGAGGGGCAAAGGAGAGGGGCCTACAGGGGAGGGGCCTACAGGGGAGGGGCAAAGGGGAGGGGCAAAAGGGGAGGGGCAAAGGGGGAGGGGCAAAAGGGGAGGGGCATCAGTAAAAGCAGTGATTTGTCCTTGTTGAAGTCCTTTGTGGTATAAACCTTGGTTCATAACATTTCCTTTATAAGAACCACAAAGTAACCACTGCTACAAAATTAACCAAAATTGGTATTCTATTTAGAAAATAGGATTTCCTTCACGTGAACATGAGATAAGTGTGTGCAATAAAATACTGTAAGTAAATAGTGCTTTGTTTGTGAGTGTGAAACAGTAACTGTAAGTAAATAATGGCATTCTCAAAAACACGTTGTTGAGTTATGATTTATCCTGACAAAATCTTCGATACAAATCTTGTACCACCCATGACCTCATCGGGCCCAACTACAAAATTTGGTGGCAGCGGTGGGATGCTCCTCACTATTTGGTGAGAAGTAATCTCTTCTGGTATTATAAATAAAACAAAGGAAAATTTTGTATCACGGATTATGTTTGGAAAATGATAGTATGGTAATGATTTTTATGTTAGTCGTTATACTAATTTTCTTTGTAGTCTACTATTATTTAAAATGTTTTTACGTTATTTATATGTTATATAAAATGTATTAGCTAAAATTAAAATTATTTTAACAGTTTTGTTTATGAAATGGGCAATAGTTTAAAGGGATAGCAAAAAGAAAGTGGTTGTATGGACAACAAGAGGAATTTTGGATGTCCTAGTGGTCAGTCTGTTCAAAGAACACCAATTTCTCCAGACTTATTAATGAAAATTGGAACTTGAGTAGGGAACATAACAGCATATTATAGACATATATATATCCAGCCAGTAAACTTCCTGTCTTATGTCCATAGCCAATTTTGTGTTCGAGGCCTGCCTCAATTTCCAAAATAAGTGAAACCCTTGAGCCAGCAAAAATTGTCCCTTCTCCTAAACAAGATCCTATATACGACGTTCCTGGAACACTCGATAAATAATGAGTTCCAGAGTACCTTTGTATTACCTTCCTATATCAGACCCCGATGTTTTACCAGAAGGATGTGAGACTCTTAACATCATTAATCCAAAGGATCATTAAAAGACACTTAAATGGTTATGCTATACTGATGAAGATAACGTTATAAGAGTAGAAATTATTAAGTTAGAAATTGATTTCTATTAAAATAAAAACATAATTTTAGAGAAGAAAGATTTTTTTGAGACTAGGAAATGAAATAAATTACAATCATTAGGTATTGTGGTCTGCTTGGTTTTAGAGGTTATTCTTATCTGGCGAAACGACGCGTGTGCTTTTGCTTTGTTGCAGTGTTTCTTTAAATTAGCAAACGAAACATTCTATTAAAAAATAAATAAAATGGCAACCGAACAACAGGAAATACAGACCCAAAAACAAGCTCTTTTAAAAACTCAAGACCAATTAAAGACTCAATCTGAGCAGTTAAGAGTGACTAGTGAACAATTGAAAGTGGCTAAAGCTACGAAAATAAAAGACTTCACTACAGCAAATTTGATTGACGCCTGGCAAAGATTTTGATTTTGGAGGAAATTTGATGGACCCGTAATGTAAACGAATTCTTTGACAGAGAGAGCCGCTCAAGTAGGGAATTGGACGGAAAGTGACAAAGTTTCTTTAATAAAATTAGAGCTAAAGGGTACTGCTGCATTATTTTTGAATATTAACGCCGATTTAGTTCGATGGGATATAACGTTTAAAGAATTGAGAGACAGTTTTGTGGAACGTTTTCGTGTAAAACAATTAGACCAATTTCACTACTTAGCCCTTCAAAACGCGATTCAACACAAAAATGAATCCCCTGAAGCGTTTGCGGATTGATGTAAAAGACTTTGTGCAAAAACTATAAGACCGGTTGAAGATCCGGCACAACAGCGAATAATTCACGAAGAAGTAGAGCGAAGAATGTTAGCCGCTTATAAAAACGGTTTATTTAAAAGATGTAGGAAACAATCTACCCGTAGAATGTGGGAAAATGAGGAGTGAATCAAAGTTACAATCACATGTAAGGAATATGGAGAGCCTGTTCAGCTCAACCCAAACATTAGTGATACTGTTTCTACGTCACTGCCTAATAC
This sequence comes from Aphrophora alni, assembly GCA_963513935.1. Lineage (NCBI taxonomy): Eukaryota > Metazoa > Arthropoda > Insecta > Hemiptera > Aphrophoridae > Aphrophora > Aphrophora alni. Next base: position 18,126,920 of record OY740776.1, on the reverse strand, counting down.
CGTGACGTCATATTTTGTCAAAACCATAAATGATATAATCCTACCTCCTTTATCTGAAGTAATAGGTCAGGGACGCCTGATAATAGAGAATAAAAAGGGAAAGTGCTTTATTCCAGAAGAAGTGCTTATAGAGCCGGTGTACATGGAGTACGAGTCGCGATAGTTTTAAGTAAAGCGGGTAAGGGTAACCCAAATGTAAATGTAAAAATCTCAAATTTTAGCCCAGAGACGCTCATTATTCTGAAAAACTGTACTTTGGGTATGGCGGAAGTGTGTAAGCTACTAGTGGTTAGCGAAATTAGTACAAATGGTCATAATGTGAATCATGTGGAAATTGGAAACAAAGAATTAGTTAAAGTAATAGAAAATAAGTTAATGCATTTAACTGAGCTAGAACGTAAAGTGTTATTCCCTGTGTTATACCCATATGCACATGTATTTGATGAGCCTAAGGGACAGATTGGTTGTAAAAGTAGCATTGAACATAAAATAGATACAGGAAATTTTCCTCCTATTAGAAAGAATCCATATAGAATGCCACATGCATTAAAACCTGTAGTGGAGGAGCAAATTAAGGATATGTTAGAAAAGGGAATTATACGTCCATCTACGTCACCGTGGTCAAGTCCAGTAGTAATAGTAAATAAGAAAAGCACTGATGGAACTCCAAAGTATTGGTTTTGTGTGGACTATAGAGCTCTCAACGCTATAACACGTGGAGACGCTTACCCGTTGCCAAACATTACAGAAACGTTGGATTGTCTGAACAATAGTATATTCTTTACTACTCTCGATTTATACAGTGGTTTCCATCAAGTAAAAATGTCACCAAATGATATTGAGAAAACGGCATTACTATACCCGGACAACATTACGAATTTCAAAATATGCCCTTTGGTTTGTGTAATGCACCTGCAACTTTTCAAAGACTTATGGATAGCATATTGTTAGGAATGAATGGTGAGGAAGTTTTGGTTTACCTAGACGATATAATTGTTTTTAGTAGTACTATAGAACAACACGCTGAACGCCTTGATAAGGTTTTACAAAGATTAGAAACCGCAAACCTATATGCACAGTTATCCAAGTGTGTATTTGCTACAAATGAAGTAGAATATTTGGGACATATTGTCATAGATAATGGTATCTTACCAGACCTTAAAAAAGTACAGGCTATTAAAAGCTACCCTCAACCACAAACTGTAAGGGAAATAAGAGCTTTCTTAAGATTAGTAGGTTATTATAGACGCTTCATTAAAAACTTCGCTGAAATAGCTAAACCTATAACAGAATTAACAAAAAAAGGATACTAACTTTGTTTCGAATAATTTACAGGAAGAAGTTTTTTGAACTATTAACTAATTCATTATGTCATGAACCTATTCTTAAATACCCAGATTTTTCTAAACCTTTTATATTAAGTACAGATGCCTCAACTGTTGCAATCGGAGATGTATTGTCATAATTATACAATAATCAACAACACCCTATAGGATATGCGAGTAGACAGCTTAATAAAGCCGAAAGAAATTATAGTACAACGGAAAGAGAACTTCTTGCTTTAGTATGGGCTACCAAATATTTCAGATGTTACCTTTACGGACGCAAATTTACGGTGATAACAGAACACGCTGCTTTCAAATGGATGTTAAGTTTGAAAGATCCGTCCTCCAGATTATTACGGTGGTCCCTACGATTATCAGAGTTGGATTATTATGTAATACACAAACCAGGAAAGAAACACACCAATGCAGATGTACTAAGTCGGTGTGTAAACACGATAATAACACCTTATTTATCGCGATCAGAAATCCTGTCGGAACAACGAAAGGATAATTTCTGTCAATTAAAAATAAAAAATCTTGGTGAAAATTAAAAGTTAGATGACGACGGTCTATTGTATAACATCGAAAGTGAAGAGTCTAAGTTGGTTATTCCTAAAACTATGGTACCACTAATCATAAAGAATCATCATAATACAATATTTTCCGGACATCAAGGGATAAAAAGAACTATTAGTTTAATTAAAGAAAGATATTTTTAAAGAAAGTGTATCTCATGCAATCAGAGGTAGAAGAGTAAAAGCTCCAATGGTAAAATATAAGACTGTATTAGAACCTTTCGAACTAGTATCCCTACACATAATAGGACCATTGCCCGCGAGTAAAAATGGAAATCGGTATTTACTTACTTTCATAGATCACTTAACTAGGTATTGTGAAGCTATACATATTCCTTATCAAAGTGCAGATATTGTAGCTAAGGAATTTGTACCTAAAATTATAACAAGACATGGCGTACCAAAATGTTTGTTAACAGATCAAGGACGAAATTTCGTATCTCTTTTCTTTAAAACAGTATGTGCCATATTAGGAATTAAGAAAATCCAGACCACCCCGTATCACCCACAATGTAACGGACGACTCATTATTAGAAAGATTCCATAAATCTATAGCAGACATGATATCCCATTATTTTGACAAAGACGGTAAAAATTCGGACGAAATAGTACCTTATACTCTAATGGCTTACAGAAGTGCGCGACAGACTGGACATAGCCCACATATGCTTTTGTATGGACGTGAAATGAGTTTGCGACAATGAAAAGTTTGAATTGCATAAATTGATAAAAACCTTGAAGCAAGTTAAGAAAACCGTTGTTAAAAACACGGAAACTAGTAAGGATAAAAAAAAAAGTATTACAATAAAAGAAGTAAGTTAGTACAATATAAAATAGGAGATCATATACCTATTGAACCTTGAAGAAAGGACCACTAAGAAAATTTTCAAAACGTTGGAAAGGACCATATGTAATTGAACAAGTTTTGAATAATCCGAATTATAAAATTAAATTAAACTCTAAGGATAGTGTTATTGTACAAGTAAACAGACTAAAACCTAGTAAGAGTAAACAGGATGCGGTTAACCATAAATATAGGCATTACAGACTACCAGCTTTATCCTCCAGAGATAACAATGGATGGAATGACGTAGTCACCGATAACGAAGTCGTTGATGGGGTCACTATTAATGAAGGAAAATATGTTGGATGTGGACCTATTTTACAGTTCGAAGAAAGTGAAGTTATGGAAGGAAGAGTGAGTGAAGAAGAAGAAAGGGATGATACATCGGATGAGGACACTTTCCTTGACGACACTTACCCTGATTCTAGAGATCCTGATTGGTTACCTTGTAGACCCCAACCTGTAACGCCACTACCTTTATCTTACCATCCTTATGACTTAAGACCTAGAACAACAAGCAATCGAAGTAACTAATGTATATTTTCCTCGCTTTTTCAGATGTCTTCATTTCGTTATTGATCATCATCAGCAAAAATAGCGCTGTTACAGTAAACTGTACTTACTCTTATCAATCTACAGGACAAACATGTAACCTTGACAAAGGGTTAGTTTTTATAAAAGAGAGAGATATAATTCTTTCCACCAACACATGGACTTTAGTAATATCTATAGGGACTGAAGATTACGATGAAGTACTGACAAATATTGAATCTTTATTTACCAAACTCGAAATTCAAAGAAAAAATAACACTTAACTTGACGATTTGATCCCATATCATGAAATTTCACGACTCCGTACCTCTTTGAGTTGAAATATTAAATTTAAAACTACTTCTAGCAATAATGAATTCATTTTCATTAAAAATCGCAAAAAACTAATTACAATTTTATACGTCACAATTTGACGTTAGAAAATAACCACAGCATTAGAAACAGTATCGATTTTGTTACGGAATAAAATGAAATTAAACTTCAGCCTAACTATAAGATTGCTTCATTTGATATTACAAACCAATACACTAACGTACCCATCCAGGACTATATTACTATGGCTATTACACTGTGGGCATGATTTCATTTAATACATGGGAATATGTGATTAATGGTTTAAAAACTATGATAGAGTATGGTGAAAGTGGTGGTGGTTGTGATGATGTAGATGTATTAAGTGTTTACAGTAGTTTAAAAATAATATTTGAGACAGTTACGTCTGTATGTTCACAATTAAAATTGCCAATTGTAAAAGAACAATTGTTTTCTTATAATGATTTAATTACGATGCTTAAAGATTGTTTTGAAAATACAGATTTAATGAATAGTGAATTTACTCCTGAAGCCACTCAGACTATAGTAAAAATGATTATGTCTTTAATTCAACAAAATAATAACAATAATAAACCATGTTTGAAAACCAAAAATAATAAACGAAAACGTAAAATGTCAAATTGTTCAGCAGTTTTAAAAGAAAACTAAATTTAATAAAAATATGAAAGTTAGGATTTAGGTTAATTTCAACATTATCTAGAGTAAGAATTAGTTCCAAACAAAGATCTTGGAGTAGTCTGTCCCCGGAGGATAGCCCGACAAACAAACAAACCAAAGGTCACGGTTCAAAGGTCAAAGATAAGAGATACGACTTTGAGAACGTTGTTGATGGTATTAAGTAAACAAAGATAAGAGATTGGCGCCACTAAGTAAACAGATATAAGGTACAGAGTTAATGTATGTAAATAAAAAGATGTTTAATAACAAACAAGAGATAAAGTTGAAGTCCAAGATTATGACCTATCAAAGTCCACCCGGAGTTTGGGCCAGAAAATATTGTCTGATGTGACATGCGTCATTTTGAAATTAATTGATATATATTATTATGGATTATGATCGGACAAAGTCCGCCCCAGGAGTTTGGACCAGAAAATATAGTCACATGAGTTATTTAAGTCGACATAATATATTAGTTTAGACTATGACCGATCAAATTCCAACCGTATTTTGAGGGTAGTTCACAAAGTCCTAAACCCATCATGTCAATGTACATAGTTTTAGAAAGCAAACCGTCATATATAAACCCTTAAATCCTAGATTCAGCTATCAGATTGAATTGATAACTGTGAGCGTATGTTACAGAGCGATTTTAATGTGAAGTTATTAGAGATTTGTGAGTTGTTTTAAATTTAATTAAGTGTCTTAAGCGGTATTTCAAAAGTGTTTTAGTAACAATTTTTAGTGTTAGTGAACAAATAAAAGTAAGTACTTTAATTATAGTTGCAGGAGTGCTTATAATTTAAACACATTTTTAAAAACTGCATTATAATAATCAAGAACATATCCAAAATAACGTTTTAACTTTGTTTATTTTATTGTAATTTAATTAAGTCAATTTTAAAATGGCGTTTTTTACCGACGATTTAACTTTATCGGATTTAATTCATGTATATATGCCAGATCCTGTGGATGGAATTGAATTTGCCGAAATTCCTAGCAGCTTTAATTTACCTTCACCCCCTAGATCACCTCAAGCTGTTGACAATTCACCTGGACCAATTTTGTCTCCCCCAACGCCTTTTGTTGATTTACCTCATAGTCCTCAACCCCAGTGTAGCCGCTACGATCCACCACACACTAATCAGCCGCTAAGCCCTCAACCCCGTTGTAGTCGTGATGTTCAGATCGGACGAGGCCTCGAAGCATTTGAAATAATTAGTGACATTTCTAAAAAAAACAAAAATTTTGAAACAGAAGCAAGGGAGTTAACATTACAATTTAGGCAACCATCCGAAGGAGAAAACTTAAATGAATGGCTTAACGAAATGTTATCAGCATTAATTACATTTTTAAAACAAAACATGAATAATGAAGATAGAATAGGGCTGACTATTACCAACGCTGAAAAACCCGAACAAAGGCCAATAGGGATTAGTTTGCGTAGAATCGACCAGCTAGCAGCTGAAGTTATTTTAAAAACATTCGAAAATGTAATTCAGAGTAATGAACAATTTTTTATTGATGGACCCATGCATATTAAATGCTTACATGTAAAAATGCCCAGAGGTAGAGGAAGAGGAAAAGTAGATTACACTACATCGTTTGCCGGTTTCTGTCGTAAAAAGAAAGGAGTAGTAGCGATCGCATTAGTAGTAGCGATCGCTCATTTAAAAAAAGACGAGAGTGAAGAAAATAAAAAGCTTTTTTATCGAATACAAAAAGCTGAAAGATGTGAACAGTACCAGAAAGCCTTGCAATTATGTAACGTTGCACATGTGAATTTAATGGATGGAGCTGGAATTGAAGAAATAAAACTTTTCCAACATTTTCTTACAGATTATACAATTACGGTCTTTACTGATAGAAGGGGTAGACAAGTAATGTTTGAAGGTCCTTCTGGAAAACCAAACATAGATTTGATCTACGGTGATGGACATTTTAATGTGATAACTTCTGTAACGGCAGCATTTACTACAGACTACTACTGCCGTAGTTGTAAGTTTGCCTATCATAGACAGGAAGAACATAGATGTCCCCTAAAATGTGCAACTCTCCTGCATGCATCGGTAATGACATCATCAAATGTCAACAATGTAATAGAATCTTTAAAAGTCCTGAATGTTTTAACAACCACCAAAAACCGGTATTTTCAAAAAAATCAATCTACCTGCGATGTTATTAAATGTTGTCTAATGTGTAACAAGGTTTATAACAGATTGAAAAGAAAAAAATAATCACGTTTGCAATGAATCATATTGCAGCGTGTGCAGAGAATACAAACCGCGCGGACATCTTTGCTATATGAGATCGGAAAAAAAGCATACAAGTGTAAAGAAAAATAAGTTTTTATTCATATTCTTTGATTTTGAATGTAGCCAAGATACCCTTTTTCGAAACCAAGAGAATATTTTTGAACACAAACCTAACTTTTGTATCACTCAGCAAACATGTTTTAAATGTGTAAAAGATAATGAGGATGAAACGTGTCACACCTGTGGTGTAAAACAACACATTTTCAAGGGTGAAAGTACTCTAAAAGATTTCATGGTATATGCAACTTTACCGAGGACAGGATTTTCTAAAATTACATTAATAGCACATAACATGAAAAGTTACGATGGTCAGTTCATTTTAAAACACATGACTGAAGTAATGAAATGGACCCCCAAAGTAATAATGTCTGGCTCAAAGATACAAATAATCGAACATAGCAATATTAGGATTATCGATTTTCTTAACTTCTTCAATACTCGATTAGCTGATCTTCCTAAAATGTTTGATCTTAATGTAGAGAGCAAAGGATATTTCCCGCACTTTTTTAATAAACATGAAAATTGGCAATACTCTGGCGACCTCCCGTCTCCGTGTGAATACGGTTACGATCAAATGAAGGAAAAAGATAGACAAAATTTTTTAACTTGGTATGAAAATGAGAAGGCCACAAATAACCATTTTAATTTACAGCGAGAAATACAGAAATACTGCATACAAGATGTCATAATTTTAAGAACAGCCTGTTTCAAATTTAGGGAAATTTCTATAAATGAAACACAAATCGATCCATTAATAGAATCCATTACTATTGCAAGTGCTTTCATGAAAACATACAGGAAGCATTATCTGCAGAAAAACAAAATAGGGATTATACCTGCAAATGGATACCGAATGGGAGATAAACATTCGCATGCAGCTCTATCTTGGCTAACCTGGGAGGAACATGACCGAAATATTACAATACAACACGCTGGAAATGGAAGGGAAAAACACATTTTAAATTACAAAGTTGACGGTTACTACGAGGATGGCAATGAAAAAACTGTTTTTGAATTTAATGGATGTTTTTTTCACGGCTGCCCCTTATGTTACAAAAACAGAAATACACCAATCAACAATAGCCCCCACGAAACCATGAATTTAAGATTCGAGAGGACACAGACAAAAAAAAAGAACTCTAGAACTCCAGGGCTACAACGTTATAGAAATGTGGGAATGCGTTTTCAATATTAAAAAAATGAGTCGACCTGAAATTGATTTATTTCTAAACAGATCAATTGGTACTCTCTCCGCGCCCTTAGATCCTAGAGATGCGTTTTTCGGGGGTCGCACGAACGCTATAAAATTATTCCACGAAATTAATGAAAGTAATGGCGAGAAAATAAAATACGTAGACGTGTAAAATAAACAAAATATAAGTACGGAAAATTTCCAATTGGTCACCCGGAAATAATGTACGGCGATATGTGCCCACAAAATCTAGATAACATTGAGGGTATTGTAAAAGTAACAATGCTGCCTCCAGACACTCTTTATCATCCTATTTTACCCCATAAAATACACAATAAACTGTACTTTCCACTGTGCAGAACTTGTGTGGAGACATTAAACGAGAATGAATGCTATCATACCCCAGATCAACGTTGGATTACAGGAACTTGGGTCGCGGATGAAATTAAAAAATCAACCGAGAAAGGGTATAAAGTTATTAAAGTGCATGAAATTTACAAGTATAAAATGACTCAGTATGATGGTACAGATGGGGGTTTATTTGTACAATATATAAATAAATTCCTTAAAATTAAACAAGAAGCTTCAGGTTGGCCAGTATGGTGTGAAACAGAAGAAGAAAAATTACAATATATCCGAAACTTTCAAGAACGAGAGGGTGTCCTATTAGACCAAAATAAAATTAAGAAAAACCCCGGTTTGAGAGCTCTAGCAAAATTAATGCTAAATAGTTTCTGGGGCAAGTTCGGGCAACGACCTGATCTGGATCAAACCACGTTTATAAAGTCAAGAGAAGAACTAATATCCACCCTATCAAATCCTGGAATCACGACAAAAGGGAATCATGCCTATCAACGATGAAGTCATGATAATAAATTGGAAATATAACCATGAAACTATAAGTCCTTCTCCGAGAGCAAGTGTAGTAATCGCCGCTTACGTAACAGCAATAGCTCGTCTTAAACTGTATTCCTATTTAGAAATTATCGGAGAACGAGTGTTATACATGGATACGGACTCTGTAATTTATACACAAAAACCGGGTGAAATACAATTGACCACTGGTGACTATCTCGGGGATCTGACCGACGAATTATCTGAATATGGACCTGAGGTCGACACCTTCGTCAGTGGTGGACCTAAGAACTACGCTTACAAAGTGAGAGTTATTGGTGGGAGAGAGAAATTTAAGACTGTTTGCAAAGTGAAAGGGATTTCATTAAATTATAACAATTCTCAACTCATTAATTTTAACAGTATAAAGTCGATGATTATAGACAATATATCAAATGAAATAATTATAAATAACCCCCACAAAATATGTAGAATAAAACACTGTAATGTTGTAAGTCGTCCTGAAGAAAAAATATATAGAACAGTTTATACGAAAAGGAAAAGAGTAGAGGAGTATAATACAACTACCCTTCGGTTTTAAACGAGCTAGGTTATGCTAGAGCTCTTGTAAGGATCATAGCGGTGAAAAAAAATACTTTCAGCGTGAAACAGAGCAGCATACTGTTTTATATCTACCCACCACCTAAAACTAGTACGAATATTTTAAACTATATACAGGATCTGTCATGTAATTTATTTGTCATAATTAGACTTAGTATGGAAATTAAAATCCGTAAATAGTTATATATGTTATTGATATTAAACTGATTAAATATGCTATATATATGTATGTAAATCGTATTTTCTAAATGTTTGTATATATTTTGTACATATTGTTCAGATAAGTTTAAATTTATGTTTGTTGATTAGAACATATATTATAATCAAATTTTAATGGACTTAGTATGAAATAAAAGTCTGTAAATAGTTATATATGGTATTGATGTTAAACTGATTAAATATGTTATTATATATCGTTAAATATATTATATATGTAAATCGTATTTTCTAAATGTTTTGTACATATTGTTAAGATAAGTTTAAATTTATGTTTGATGATTAGAACATATATTAATACACTCAGTAATATTAGGTTCTTCATTTTATTGTAGTGATTAGTAAAAGTTAGATATAATGCATGTTAGGTTAGTTGGGGAGTGATAGCTACCACCTCCTCGTTGGTGCTACCTGGAAACATTGAAAAATGGCAAAACGGTAGCTAAAATGTTAACGTCATACATATACTTCAATTATATGATATGCACAACTCTATTATTTATTTAAATAGGTTTTAAAACAAGAAATAATAACACTTTTGTAATAAATGATTTATTTTAAAACATAGTATTTTGCAATACATTACTTTATGTTAATAATTTACATTAAATCTAAGAGTCGTTGAATTTCATTGTCTACATGACCTTCCTCTTCAGTATCACTTTGATCGGATCGTTCTCCAGTAAGTCCTGAGTCGTAGCCATCGTCAGAATACGTGTCATTAAAGTACCTTCTCCTTATATTATTCGAGTACAGCAAATTCATTACAAATTCATTATTTAACGCCATCACTCTTTTAACTTCACCATCAAAGTTTGATTCAACGAATATTCTCCAAATATCTGCACCACTACACGGAAAATTAATTATAATTTCCACTTCAGTTTTAATTTTAAAGTTTTTATGATTATTTTATGTTTAGAAAAGTTAAAAATTATATATATAATTAACATTTCTCGTTTTATCTTATATTCCACCACTTCAATATCAGTAACTATAAAGTTTATGTTTCTTTTATTTTGAAAAATGAACTGCTCTTAAACATGTCTTTTAACTAAAATATCATTTAGTCTTACCGGTAAAGTGAAGATATGACGTAACATTTTGACTTGATTACTACAAGACCAAACTAATGAAATAACTAAATATACTTATGTATATATATGTTTCACTATTTACAAAGTGTAGAGTCCGTATTTACTTTATCTGTACAAAAGTCATATGACTTACATTTTTGTTTAGTAATAGGGGGTCTTTCATACTAATATTTACATTGACATTGGTAAAAAGTCATTGTAACAATTCAAAGTGTAGAGTTCATATTTACTTTAACTGTACAAAAGTCATATGACTTACATTTTTGTTTAGTAGTAGGGGGTACGTTTATAAACGGAGTAAGGAATTATATTTTTATTAGTATCCTGTTAGAGTGTCTAAGTTTAACAGTGAGTAGTGTATGTGAATGGTGGAAGGAAGAGGAAGGTATGTTTGAGGAGTTGACTGAGCGGTGTGAATGGTGGGAGGAAGAAGCTGAAATGTTCGAAGAGTTGGCGGGAATGGTGAATTGGTGGGAAGAAGAGGTAGAAGAGGACTACCTGCACGAAGAAAGAAGGCAACGGTTAGTGAACTTCTCGTCAAGCGAGGCTATGGAGGAGGAGGAGGAGGAGGAGGAGGAGGAGGAGGAGGTGGAGGAGGAGGAGGAGGAGGAGGTGGAGGAGGAGGTGGATATAGAGGCTAACGGAGAAGAGGAAGTAATTGAAATATCCAGCGATGAGGATGATTTCGGGGGAAACGATAACATAAACAACAAAAGAAGAACAATCGTTATAAGTCGGGAAACTATATTAATATTAGAAATGTTATGGTCGCATATAATAACGGTAATAAAGAGTAGTATATAATGAGGCGGCTCTCAAATAATAAATGGTTAAATAGGGATTTTACAGTTTTTAAAATAAATCGTCGAAAAAAAGAAAAAATATAAACAATTACTAGTAAAAGGGATAAAAACGGTAAAAACAAATAAATTGATATAGTTTAAGCCTAATAAGAATAAAAATATAAGTAATAAGAAGTTTAACTTGGGGAATTTTATAAAACAAGTTTAGCGTAATAAAAGAGCTGAAAACATGAAATAAGAAGACAACAATATTTAATATAGAACGTGTATGTAGGGATGACAAAGTAAAATGATGTAAATTTTAAAACGGGGGCTTTTTCCGAACGAAAAGTTATGTCTGAAGAAAAATTTTAAGTGCGTTAACCATACATCAAGAATAATAAGTGAAAATCATTAAAAAACCAATAACATTAAAAAAGTAAATTTTCGAAGTTACGCGAAAGTGCCGTAACTTCCAAAATACGCAACCTACGACTACAAATCGAGTTTGTACATAAACACCTAAAAAAGAGAAAGAGGGTTCAGCACACAAATCCAGGATACATTAAAAGATTCCAAAGATACAGAGGAAATCAGAAAAATTAAAAATTAAATCACAAATTCGGAACGACAGGACAGGCAAGCTAGTAAGACATCTGTGGAGAGGGACTTGACTTGAGAAGGGATAAAATCTAACGACATGAATATATGAAAAGTTAATTAAAAGAATGATAAACGAATTAATAAGGAACAATCTTGTGTAAAAATTTCTACAAAAGAGTCACGCAAGTCGTCGGAAATTTAATTATTTCAAAGGGAAATTCGATGGAAAAAATTGAGTTCGTGTTGCGACGGAAAAGTGATAATTTGGGGAGCTTACAATTTGTTGGTCTTAAGACCTACACTCTTAATCCACGTGCCTACGGAAGAAGAGTCTTTTCGAGCTGTCACCCTGTCAGCCCTTTCGAACTTGCATCCTAAAACATCAAAGGGCTGAAACGCACCATCATCAACAATCTTCAAGAACTTTAAGATTTTCATAAGTGTTAAGGTACCAATAGTCAAGTTTATTGGATAATACCACAAAATTTAAAAAAAATTGTTTAAATAATAAAAAAAATCTCACAGATCAACTAACATCAGGGGAAAGTTACAAAATTAAATTAACTTTTGAAATTATTTTAGTTTGGTCATCCCCAATTAACTTTAAATTGTATATTGTTTAGTTTTATGAATATTTATGTGTTGATTGTTGTTTGTAACTTGTAAACCAAATTTCTATGGATAATATCAAAATCACTTTTGGATATCTGGAAAATTGAATACAATTATTGCAAATTGTGAGAATATTAAATTACTTGGGATCTCTTATGGAGTTATCTTATATTTAATGAACCTATATATATATATATATATATGTGTATATATATATATATATATATAAATATATATATATATATTGTTTATGTAAGCATAAACAAGCAGGATATTTCTTATCTTAAAACAAACTTTACAGTTCAATGCATAAAGGTCAACATCTAGCTTGGATTCAAGAAGGCCTAATCCAAGTACTTTGTTTGTTTAACAAGACAAACAGATAAATCTGGTAGTTTTTGTTTGCTTCCAAGTGGTTGTATGGACCGGTCAGATGGATTTTGTTTTTTCTATAAAAAGGACATTTCTTTGTGATAATAATTGTGCGCGTTCTAACTATATTTCATAAATATATATTGCACATTATTAAGCAAGTGTAATGTTTTTTATATTATAACTCAAGTTATTAACTGTCGTCAGTATCAGTTAAACCTACTATTTTCTAATAAGTGTAAATAATGTACTCCTGCTGTTCACACATAACGGCATCATAACAAAAGGTCAGACTGTATTTTCTTATGTTTGAGGCTCATCCCCGGGGAACATTGGTATTTTTCTTTAAAACACTATATCATAAACAGTACTAAATTATTTATGTTATCTCTGTTAAATAATTGTAAAAGTTTGTTTTGTTCGACTTCTTATAACATTGTGAATTCATTTTATTTCTGTTTAAATTAGAGGAAAGTAAAGTTCAGTTGAATCATTTATGTAAAGGAGCTCCTATTAATTTCATGTTTTGTTTTATTTTATTTTAATAAGGTTGTATCTTTTATAACCAAATATCTATGAACTATACATTTGGGAATACATTGCTGAATCAAAGTTAATTAACTCCTCCCATTATTCCTAGTGACGTGGTTAGGGTGCTAAGTTCACTAGTTAAAAAAAAATTCTATTGCTTCCACTGCTTAGCTTTACCATCCTATTCTGCGTTAATTTTGCCACGCCTAAACATATATATTTATATGAGTGTAATTTCAGGTACATCTGAATAATACAAGTTATGTCCAGGAGCATCCCTTAGTCAGTAATAATCATTGTATGTGTTAGCAAGTAAGCGTAGGTTATAAATAGATGTAGTTAGCCTTTGTGCACTTAGAATCATAGTTGACTCCGAGCTAGTAACTTGTCTCCGTGTACAATAAATGAATATTACTGTATCACGTTAAACATTATTTGTTATTTTATAATAAGTGAACATTATTGTATTTTAATAAATAAAGAACGGTTTTAAAGAAAAGAAAACTTATTTTTTAAACAGAATGACCCGAAACCAGGTCATAACTGGCGCAGTCTGTAGGACTCTGTTTTCGAAGCCATTTGAAAACATACTTTAGAGTTTTTAGCGAACATAAGAACTATTGATCTTAATCGTTAACCAAGGAGCGGACATCTTCCGGAATCGATGGATACGAGACCGAGGATCACCAAGTGGGCATCTCGCAGAAAGAAGAGAGAAGATAGAAGAAAGAAAAAGAAGACTTCTTCGAGAAATTCTGTCCCAGGTCCCCAGAATGAACATATGGTGGATTCTGTAAGTAGAGGTGGATTCTGTAAGTAGATAATTAAGAAAAGTCAATATTAATAAAAATAAGTAAAAGTAATTCAATTTTATTGAAATCAAGTGAATAGATGTAAGAAATAATTTAGGTTGTAGGAATAATTATGTTTAATAATTTAGAAAATTATTATATTTTTATGTTAGTTAATTAAGTATTAAGAATAAGTAAAATTCCATTGATAGATAAATAATTTTATATATTTTATTCAATTTAATAAGAAAATTAATAATAAAATAAAATGGCAACCCCAACTTTGAAAAAGGAATATCTAGACATGATTCCTGAATATAATGGCGAACCGACCATGTTGAGTAGATTTATTTCAATTTGTGACAAAGTTGTTTCAAAATTTTATGTACAAGAAAATTCAGAAGATTTTCAAAATGAATATTTATATTCATCAATTTTCGCTAAGATAAAAGGGCAAGCTCTAGATGTAGTTGTAATTTCTAATACATATGCTTGGATAGATGTTAGAAAAACCCTGTTAAACACTTACTTAGGTAAAAGGGATTGTTTCACCTTAAACTTGGAAATGGCAGAACTAAAACCAGAATTTAATGAATCTCCGTTTAAATTTTATGAGAAAATTCAGAAAATGCTAAATTTGCAAATATCTTTCTTTAAAAATAAGGAACCCGTTGCTAGTGATGTGTTATGTACATACGTACAGAAATTAGCGTTAAGAGTTTTATTAAAAGGATTACAAGAACCCTTAGGTTCCCTGATGGGAACCAAAAATCCGAAGGATTTGGAGGAAGCGTTAAACATGCTGACAAACGATTTTCAGTTTAAAAATAATAAATTATTTCAGAATAATAAACCACAAATTAGTAGTATTTGGATGACAACACAAGTACAAAAACCTATTCAAAATAAATTCTATCAACCAAAACCACCAGTTTATCAAAACCAAAACCAAAATCAAAATCCATATTTCAATAAACCGTATCAACCATTTTCACAGAGACCTCAATTTCAACAAAAAACACATGCCAACCCAAATCAACCTTATAAACCAACCCCAATGAAACAGACCACTAATGCAATGAGAAATCCAAAAATGTTTCAATTTACGGGAAAATTAACGGAGGAAATAAATGATGGAAATTTTAATGAATTCGATTTAAATGAAGGAAATTAAGGACAAGAATGCGATTCGGAAATCCTTGATAACTTTCAAGAAGAATCTAAAACGTTTCAATTAAATAGTCCGGAAGAAGACGAAGATTATTTTTTAGAGAATGCCAGTTTACCAATAAATTTAGGATAATGAACAAGTAGTAGAGAGTTGCCAAGCCCGCCGGGGGTAGTTTTCTGTAATTACCATCCCCCAACCACCCCCTCATATTTTTGACGTCATAACAGTGACGTCATCACCACCATACGTCACTATAGTGACGTCATCACCACAATACGTCACTATAGTGACGCCGCCATCCACACGTCATCGGGTGACGTCGGATTACGTATCTGTAGCGTCACCCCCAGTGACGCGCTATTCTATTGGCAACGCGAATTACGTAAATGATGTTGGGTGACGTCGAATTACGTATGTGTGTAGTGACGTTTTTTACGTATCTGTAGCGTCACCCCCCAGTGACGCGCTATTCTATTGGCAACACGAATTACGTATGTTATAATGATGTCACCTCTACATCATGACAATATATGTATGAATGTTGACATGTTCAAACATGAACACTATGATAGCGAATAAATATATATGTATTGCATTATAAACAACTAGTAACATTTACGGTTTTATAATGTTGTAGTTATTTTCAATTGTGTTCGACAAAAGTTTGCAGTCGAGTTAAAGATATTGAAAATTTGAACTACTAGCAACTGTTCAAAAAATATTTAAAAACAATTTATATGAAATTATAGACTTTGTCATGATGACGGCACAAGAAAAACTCAACAGATTACTTATCCATCCGAATCTTTGTTCATGTGGAAAAACACGAGCTCATTTCTATATAGATAAGGCACAAACTTATATAACTAATTATGGACTGTCCAATTTTGTGCTCGAAACTGGTCATTATACTATGTGTGGTTGGTCGGATCCGTTATATATAGACAGCTGTTTATGTGTTCTCTTTGAGAGCTGTATACAATCGGCATTGAATGAATTGGAGGGGAATCATTTTTGTACAGATAGTATAAAAAGTAGGAGCAGTGATATATAGTTATTAGTATCATAATGGAGTTCCTGGTTGATTTTCAGGGCTTTAAGAATTCAAATAATGAGTTTATTGTTAAAGAATTAGCAATTTTATCTACTAATGATGATGTCTACGAATTGCAGCTTTTTCAACCGCCTTACGGTTTTAACCAACTACCAACCAGTTTACAAAAGCAAGTGATATGGTTGGAAACACAATATCATGGACTAAGATGGGACTCGGGTGTCAAACCCTATTGCGATTTAAAAGATTTGTTTCGCAACATATCAATAAGTGGTACTGTTTATGTTAAAGGAAGTGAAAAACAAAAATATTTGTCAACTCTTTTATCAGACTTTAATGTAACGGTATTAAATTTAGATGATTTAAATTGTCCCAACTTAAGTGTTTTAAAAAAACAATTTTGGAATAATTTGCTGAAACCGTGTATGTTTGAACATAATTCAAAAAATTGTGCATATGTCAACGCCAATGTTTTACTTCAGTGGTGGAAATTGGAAAAATTAGTTAAAGACCGAATTGAAGCTGTGAATTTAGCAATTAAAGAGTGTATAACTAAAGGATATAAAGACATGCAAGTTGAATTAATTAAATATTTACCTAAAGAATTTATTATAAATCATTTTGAGAAAGTTGAAAATATTTTCAATAAATTGCCATTACAATTAAAAAAAGATATAGACGTATTAAACTGTTTACAATGTTCTGATCATAAATTTTTTAATTTGTCTGATATTCCATTTGAGATGAAAAAGAAAGACTGTTTTTACTGCACGCAAAATATTCTACAAACTAAACAAGGTTAACAAGTCTCCGTTGGAAATTTGTATAAAACCGGTTGCAATTAAATACTATTCCATCAGTTATAATGTCGTCATCAAGTGAGAGTGGTACAAGTGTCAACATGTGTTGTAATATATTTAATTGTACCAAAGAAAATTTGGCTGAATCAGGTTTTTATCGAACAAAGTTGTTGGACAATCTTGTGTGTTGCAGTTGTGGATGGCATTCTGATGGAAAAAAGTTATCGCTCAAACATTTAAATTTCCTACATGGTGTATTAAATCCGGATTGTGTTCAGAGTAGAAATATACCAATAAATTTTAATGAATATGCAAATTCTAAATCTGTTGTTGTGAATACTGAAAAAATGATGAAAGAGACTTTCACTACATGGCCTAAAACTTATCCGCCAATAGATAAAATGGTGCAATCCGGATTTTACTATACCGGTTCCTATGATGATGTCGCCTGCATGGAATGTGGAGTTACACTCGGAGATTGGCAGCCTGACGACGAGCCAAACCTCGAACATAAAAAGGCATCACCCGACTGTATTTTAGCAAATTTGTAAATAAAATATATTTTTTTTGAAAAATTAATTTATGTGTAAATCATTTTACTATTACCTGTTGTACTGGAAACATGAATATAAGAAAAGAAATTGCTAAAGAGTTGCATAAACAAGTTCGAAGGAATTTTCCAAGTCGATATGTAGAACTTAAAGGTTTAAATGATCTTTATCAGGCTGACCTTGTGGAAATGATACCATTTTCTAAAGCCAATAAAGGTTTTAAGTATATATTGGTTTTAATAAATTGTTTTACTAAATATGCTTTAGCTGTGCCAATAAAATCTAAAAATGCAATTGAAATTGAAAAATCATTGAAACCTATTTTAGATAAGTATCCTATGAAAAATTTGCAAACTGATAAAGGTACTGAATTTTATAATACAAAAATTCAATCGTTGTTAAAGAAATATAATGTAAATCATTATTCTACTTTTTCTGATAAAAAAGCCTCCATAGTTGAAAGATTGAACAGAACTCTAAAGGGTAAAATGTGGCAAAGTTTTAGCGAACAGGGAAATTATAAATGGTTACATTTACTCCCACTTATAGTTGATAAATATAATAATACTGTGCATAGAACAATAGGTATGAAACCAAATGAGGTTAATAAAAACAATGAAAGTTTAGTATTAAAAAGAATTGTTAAAAAGAGAAATCTAAAAGTTGCAGCAGTACCGCGATTTCAAGAAGGTGATAAAGTTAGAATAAGTAGATATAAGAAACCGTTCACTAAAGGTTATTTACCAAATTGGAGTAATGAGGTGTACACAGTTTGGAGAATTCAATCAACAGCTCCAGTAACATATATTTTAAAAGATGAAACCGGTACTATAATTAAAGGCGGGTTTTATCAAGAAGAATTGAGTAAAACCAAGGTTGGTGATGTATATTTAATAGAAAAAGTGTTGCGTAAAAAAGGTACAAATTGTTAGTGCGGTGGTTGGGATTTGATAAATCCAAAGACTCGTGGATAAATGCAAAAGATTTAATATGAAATTTGTAAAACAATCATCTAGACTACCAATTATAAATCTAGACTCTTTTATAATGTCAAAAATAAAAATGAAACAAAAAAAAACATGGAATGTTATTGCCTTGTAATATTAGATCGATTATTTGCGGCCCGTCTAATACAGGCAAAACAAATTTGGTAATCAATTTATTAGTTTCCAAAAATGGGTTATATTTCGAAAACATTTACGTATTTTCTAAATCTCTATATCAACCCAAATATAAATTTTTACAATGTGTCTTAGATGATGTGTCGGAAGTTGGCTATTATCCATTCACTGAAAATGAAGAAATTCCAAATCCCAATGATATCAAACCAAATTCAATTATGATATTTGACGATGTGGCTTGTGAAAAACAAAATAATATTAGAAAGTATTTTACAATGGGACGTCATAATAACATTGATACGTTTTATTTGTGTCAGACATATAGTTACGTTCCAAAACAATTAATCCGTGATAATGCCAATCTTATTATATTGTTTAAACAAGATGAACGAAACTTGCGTTATGTCTACAATGATCATGTCAATACAGATATGGATTTTGATACTTTTAAAAACATATGTTCGCGTGGATGGAATAAAGATGGCAACTCGTTTATAGTCATTGATAAAGAGAGCGTAATGAACAAAGGTCGTTATCGATTTGGATTTGATATATTTATCAACATTTAATTTGATGTCATTCTGTTATGAGTGTTCATTATGAACACTAACACACCGGAGAATATTATTATAGAAATAAATAAATTACGAAAAAATATTAAAGACAAACATCGTACTTTAAATCGCGGAATTATGGAGACAGCGGAATTATTAGAAAAACAATTGAAACCTATTGTTGATCCTCTAAAACAATTAGTTGAGGAAAAACAAAATTTAGAAACGGAACCTATAGAGAGGAAGCCTGTAAAACGTAGATTAGAATTAGATGAAGCAGAAAGAGAAGAACAAGAATTAGATTATATAGATTTTGGCGAACCTTTAGAGAAACGAAAATTGTACAATCCTGTACAAGGTCAGAAACGTAAAAAAAATGAAAATTTAAGTTTAGATTTATATGCTGATGACTATGAAGATTACGATTATGAAGATGTTGCTAGAACTAAAAGCAGGAAAAGACATATGTCTAGACACGAAACGTCTATGGATGCTGAAGATATTCAAAATAACGAAATGGAGATAGAACCAACACATACCGATTCTGAGGTATACGAATCATCGCCTACAGGTGAAGAAATGATTAATACACCTGAAGGAAGACAAAGTATTACAAATTATATTAATAATTCTTTTACCGGTCATATATCGAAAATTTATTTTAACAAATTTATTAATGCCGGTGGTAAAAAAATTGATATCGTTTTTGGTCCACACATTGTTGGCAACACTTGGATGTTAGGTGATAAAGTGTTGGAACTTGATAAAGACGATTTGGTTATTAATGGCAAACAATATACTGGAACATTGGGATTATATGAATTAATTTTTATGAACGATCCAGATCCTTACGTGTATACAGAAGAAGATTTAAACACTTATGGAGAAATTTTAAAAGAAACCAATGTGTATAGACAAAATAATTCGGCAATAGGAAAAGTGAAATCTAGTAGAGGTAAAAAATATAAGACTATAATATCAAAATTGATTAATGCAACTGGACAGGGATTAAAAATAAATAATAAATGTCGTAACAAAAAACTCGGTGAAGAAATGATTGTAACTAATTCACAGCCACAGTATGTATATTGGAATAGTGTTAACGAATTATGTGAGCGGTTGAAGTTATTATTATCTTCCCAACAGGCGGGCAATACAGGTAATATTAAAGAAATTAATTCAATATTAGAAGAACTAGTTGAAACAGGATTATTAATAAAGGTTTAAAAATGAGTGTAGATAAATTTGGACGACATTCTAAATTTTCAAGACAGAGGGGTCTTCAGGGTCCAGCTGGTAGAGGCTTTGAAATAACTATAAATGGTGATTATAATATACAAAATAAGAGATTATGTAATGTTCATGAACCATTACTTGATACAGATGGAGTGAATTTAAAAACAATGAGAAACGAATGTTTGTCATTTAATAGTGAAAATAAAGAAATATATGATGGTAAAAATAGAAAAATATGTAACATCGCACCACCAACAGAGGATAATGATGTTGTAACAAAAAAATATTTCAATCAATATGCAATTCCTATAAAAACTCGAGAAGGTCATTTCTCGTTTGAAAATAAAAAATTGCAGAACATCGCAAGTCCGGAGACGGAAAAAGATGTAATTACTTTGGGTTATTTAACCAATCATGTCTATATGAGGGATAAGGATATTAATTTACATAATAACCGCCTAATGAATGTAAAAACATCAGATCTTGGAGATGCGGTATCTTTGCGAAAAGTTTTAAGTTTGTTGTATATGTCGTACGTTAATAGTCTAACTGGTACATCTAAAAGTGTTTTGACATATAATGATTGGTATAAAACATTATTGCAAACTAGTATATAATTTATTTTAAAAATGTACACTCAACGGCGAGGTCGTGGTCTTTTTGGTGATATTGTAAATAAAGCTATTGACATTTTGCCTTTTGAACTACATATTCCGGGTTATCAATATTGTGGGCCTGGAACAAATTTGAGTAAGCGTTTAAAACGCGGTGATGTTGGAATTAATAAATTAGACTCTGCATGTAAAATTCACGATATAGCATATAATAAATATAGTGATAGTAAAAATCGAGCCATTGCTGATAAAGAGCTTGCCGAGAGAGCTTGGGAGAGAGTAAACGCTAAAGATAGCAGTTTAGGGGAAAAAAGTGTAGCGTGGGCGGTGACTAATATAATGAAGGCAAAAAATAAATTTGGTGGTGGCTCTAAGAAGAGAAAAAATAAAAACAATTCGACTACAAAAATTAAAAAAATGCTTGAGACTATTAAAAAAAAAGTAACCCACCTAGAAGGAAAAGGTTTATATGTTAGACCATACAGAGGCAGTGGGCAAACAGTTAAAAAAAAAAAGAAGCGCAGTACTCGACGAAAATAATCAATTCTATTGCCAATAAACCATTATCAACATTAGAATTATTAACTTACGCTAATATATTAAAAATACCATACTTCAGAGGAGTGTTCATGCGTGATACATTGCCAGGATTTGTATTAGATAATGAATCAGCTATAATTAATCTTGACAGTTTCAGAGGAGATGGTACACATTGGGTTTGTTACAAAAAACGAAAAAATATTGTTCAATATTTTGACAGTTTTGGAAATTTAAGACCGCCTGTTGAATTGGAAAAATATTTGAATTCAAAAGAACGAGTAATTATTAAATTCAATTATAAAAAATTTCAAAAATTTAAATCTGTAAATTGTGGTCATTTGTGTTTGAACTTTCTCGCATCTCAGTCATGATTTGTATATCTGGTAGGAGTTCGGAATTTACATGCGAATTTTTTCCTCCCATCGATTTGTCTTCATCATTAAAATGGGAAATAGGATTGGTCGATCTAATGACCTACAATTCTATCCCAAATATAGAGAAAGGTATTAACGATAAATTTTATTATGGAAACTCTGAAGAAATCGTATTTCCAGAAGGAACATATGAAATTGATGATATAAACGACTTTTTAAAAAATGAACTGCAAAAAAAGAACAAAGAATCTCCTAATGAAACACCGACAAAACTTGTTATTAAAGCAAATAATAATACTTTAAAAACTGAAGTTTTTTGTAATAAACGTATTTTTTTTAAAAAAGATAGTATAGCATCTTTATTAGGTTTTGAAGATGCGGATGAAGTGCCTGAAAATAAATGGCAAACATCAACCAATCAAGCAGCTATTGTCAAAGTGGATGTAATTAGGGTTGTATGCGATGTAATTAGGGGGTCATATAAGGATGGAATTGAAGGCCACGTATTACACGAATTTTATCCTGTTGTAGAACCTGGATTCAAAATAGTCGAAAAACCTACAAACGTAATTTACTTGCCTATAAACGCTAGAGGACTGTTACATAAAATCAATGTCAGATTAGAAGATCAATATGAAAAGTTAGTAAATTTCAGAGATGAAAATATAATAATCCGTCTACACCTAAGAAGCGCATGACAACATTTTCAATCTTGTCAACCTTGTTTCAACATTCAAAAACCAGTTATAATTTGTTTGCCTGCTTAACATTCAAAGTTATTTGCATTAGCTTGTTTTGATTACTCTCAAGGAAAGAACTTGTTTGTAGCCGGTCTTGCCTTGACATTTAAAAATATTACATCAGCTTGTTTGGCCTGCCTCACGGAAAAAGTGGTTCTAGCTAACCTTGTCTCAACATTGCATCAGCTTGAAAACTTAAAGGTTAAATATTGTTGTCTTCTCAGAATAGTATTTCCAAGGTTAAAAAGTCAAGTATAAATACCAACGATTTAGAATTCATATTTATCCAACTTTCAACAATGTCATCTTTAACCATCTGTAACAGAAATAATGTTTTTGTAGAAATTTTGATGGTAAATCAGAAAAAGATGTGGGCGTTTGGTGGGTATTTAAAACCCGTCAAATCATATGTTTCGGCTGACGAGTTCGTCTTTATTTTCAAGAACGATGTGGACGCTAAAAATTCGACAATCATCGCAAGTGACAAGCATTTAAAAGAACTTCAAGCGCTTTTTGATAAAAATGAAGTAGGAATCAAGATAACACCGGCATCATTTTTCACACATATCGAAATGATAGACGATGTAGAAGCTGAAGTGGACGAATGTTGGGTGCCTCAGCCCATGGAAGTAGATTGATTGTATTTTTATGTAATAAAAAATATTATAAAATGTATTTTTTTTGTTTTCATTTATATTCTTAGTCAACCTTGGCTTAACATTCTAAAAGTATTGCATCAGATTGTTTGGTTGCTTTGAGGAAAAAATGTGATTGTAGTCAACCTTGTCTTGACATTGCATCAGCTTGAAAACTTAAAGGTTAAAGATTGTTGTTTTTCCAGAATAGTGGGGGTGTTAAAGATATTTTATAAGTATAAATACCGTTGATTTAGAATTCATTTTTATCCTATTTCTCATCATGGCTACATTGACCATCTGTTGCAGAAGCAATGTCTTTGTAGACATTTTGTATGTGGAGAGGGAGAAGATGTTTGTATTTGGCGGGTTTTTGAAACCCGTCAAATCATTTCTGACGGCGAGGGAGTTCATAGAAGATTTCAAAAAGGATGTGGAGGCTGCTGCTACGGTTATTTCCAGCGATCAGCATTGCGAGGAAATACAGTCAATTTTTGATAGGAGCGGCATGCATCTGAAAGTGACACCGCTATCTTTCTATGAACACTTTTCACCTATAGACGGTGTGGAGGCACAGGTGGGAGAGCGATGGCTATGATACTGTATTTTTATGTAAAATAAAATATTTTAATTGTATTTTTTTTGTTTTCATTTATAAGATTTATTTTTTCCTATCATCAGTGTTAAAGTAGACTTCATACAAGTTGAACATGGGTTTTGTATTTACAGCAACTCACATTCCAAAATATAATTTGCAAATAAGCCCAACCAAAATCATTCGCCGACCGAAACTTGAAGAGTTAACATTGAGTAATCAATTATTTCTTAAATCCCTCCCTGGTTATAAATTAAATAGCAATTATGGATCAAATATTAAATATTAATTCGCAAATTATTAACAATGATTCTATTATAGATTATGAATGGCATTCACATAATCCATACTCTTCTAATTCATATGGTAATAGTGATGAAATTAGAATACCTGTACACCAACAGGATGTGTATACATTACCCAGTAAAAGTTTTTTATTAATAGAAGGTAAAATAGTAAAAGATGATGAAACTATTGATACTTCTACCGAACTTATTAGCAATGCAATAGCATTTATGTTTGAAGAAATACGTTATGAATTATGCGGAACAGAAATAGACAGAGTTAAAAATGTTGGTATTACAACAACTATGAAAAATATTTTAACATTGCGGCCTGGTGAAGGAAATTTAATCAAGAATTCTGGATGGTCAACAGACACATCGTCTTTATCAGACAAAGGTACTTTTTCTTATTGCATACCACTAAGACTTTGGCTTGGTTTCGCCGAAGATTATAAACACATTATTTTAAATGTTAAACAAGAATTAGTTTTATTACGATCTTCTACAGACAAAAATGCAATTCTTCAAAAAACTGCAGTATCAACACCTTTTAAAATAAATATATCTAAAATTGTATGGAAAATTCCTTACGTGCGAGTTGATGATGAAATAAAATTGTCTTTATTGAAAATGACGGATCAAGACCGACCAATATCGTTAGCTTTCAGACGCTGGCAACTACATGATTATCCTGTTCTACCATCGTCAAAAAATCAAACTTGGACTGTTAAAACTTCGTCTATGTTAGAGAAACCGCGATATGTAATTATTGGATTTCAAACAGGAAAAAAAGATAGCTATACACATATCGCCGGTCATTTTGATTTTTGCAAGATTGAGAACATTAAACTCTATTTAAATTCAAAATATTATCCTTATGATAATATAAATGGAAACAAAGCAATTATATATGATTTTTATAGCAAATTTCAGTCATCATATTACCAAGGAAGTGATGATCAACCTTTTCTTGACAAACTTGTTTTTCTCCAAAAAACGCCATTATTTGTAATTGACTGTTCGAAGCAGGTGGATACATTAAAAACAGGTTCATTAGATGTAAGACTTGAACTACAAACTGCTGAAGATTTTCCAGCCAGCACAGCCTGTTATTGTCTAATTATTCATGATGCTCTTGTCCAATACACACCACTTTCAGGAATTGTTAAAAAAATAATGTAGAAAAATTATTTTAAACTAATAAAACTTTTATTTACATAACATATGTTTCTTTATTTTACACTTTAATACATTTAATTCGTTTCATCACTGTCACCATCATTCATTAAATCTTTTGACATTTGATTTTTGAGCAATTCTTTTAATAAAAAATGACCATAGGCTAATGTTGTAATACCATCGTCACAAATAAATCTCTTATCATCGTCAGCACTAAGAGCCAATTTATCCACTGTTATTGTTTGTACAATGTGTTTTTTTGATCTAAATGTTACAATACTTTTTCTTATATTAATAAAAGATTTCAAACAATTTTTATAATCCTCAAACTGGATAGTCTTAAGAGCGGCTTGTTGTGACTGGTCATAGCGGGAAGACAGTGCTTGTAGAGTTGCGGCACTAGTTTTTACCGGTAGTCAGGGAGACGACACTAGATTCATGGTATGGTCGTCACCGGGAGCCGCGTGGTTGGGGCGGCTTCCCGGAGGATGATACGTTCATCCTCTGTAGGTAGTAGTAACATTTCAGAGCGAGATTGAACCAATACGGTCGCCGCCGTAGAGGCGGTAGCAATTAAATCGTTGAAAATAGTATTTTTTTTTATCTGCTCCATCACGGCCCAGTCAGTCATGAGACACTACACCTAGCGATGCAACCACACAGCCGACTGGATTGTGGATTCTGTTTGTGTTCCGGAATAATGTACCAGGCTGTGGACAACACTTACTCTGTAAGTATAGGAGAGAGAGAGAGAGAGCTTGTCAACTGTCCGGTGATTGATTACATTGTAAATAATCTTTTTCTTTTCACAGTCTTCCATCAATGAGGCCAGAACTCAGGCGGCTATTGAGATACTTTCAGGGTCGTTACCTGCATTACAATGTCTTATTACTGATTTGGAGAACGCTGCTAGACGTCCTTACTTCAGGACTGGTCAAGCATTTGCGCAGAGTGTATGGCGGCTCAAGAATTCCGAGCACGATACCCTGTAAGTATTAAAGCTTTGTAAAAAGTAACCTTTTCAAACACACACTCACACACACACACACACACACACACACACACACACACACACACAGAGAAGATCAATAATGTGACTTACCTTTTTCTGCTTACAGGAAGTTCCGCAGGCCTCGGGAGTATTCGTACATAGTCGGATGCTCTCACCTTGTCCAGTATGCCTCATCAAACTTCCTACTGTGGCGTTGATACCTTGCGGTCACGTCTTCTGTTCCGATTGCGTAGTACAATGCAGGAGGTGCCATCTTTGTAGGCGTAATGTGGAGAACAGCTGTCAGCTTTACTTATACTTTGAATATTAATTTAACTCTGAAGTAGTTGCTCTTAATCTTTATCTATACTTTGAATATTAATTTAACTCTGAAGCGGTTGCTGTCGTTGATGTGAATCATAATATATACTTAATATATAAGTTGTTGTTGTCGTAGATGTGAATCATAATATATTTATATACTTGGCTATGGGTACACTGATTCTCATTTCTTAGAACCCTATTCCAAAACCCGGAAGTTCGGGTCAGACCCGTACCGTAAGACTTACGCGAGTTTTTCGCGGTCGCGAAAAACTCGGTAAGTCTTACGGTAAGGGGTTCGTGTCCGAACTTCTACGGAATGTTCTGGCGTTGGCGGCACTGCGTTAAATATCCGACTTGTAATACTATGAGGTTAGGTTAACTATCTTAACACATTATATAAATATATAACACATTATATATATATAACACATTATTGTAACAGCTGATTAGCTGTGGATGGGCAAAAGTGGGAAACTTTAGGTTAACTATCTTAACACATTATATAATTATATAACACATTATTGTAACAGCTGATAGGCTGTGGATGGGCAAAAGTAGGACACTTATAGGTTAGGTTAGGTTAACTATCTTAACACATTATATATATAACACATTATTGCGGTTACAACATGGCGGCTTATATACTGCGTTAAATATCCGACTTGTAATACTATGCACGATAGCTCAGTCGGTAGCGTGTACGCCTTCGAATCCAAACTTCACAGGTTCGAATCCCGCTGGTATTAAAAAAGTTAAGTGTATGACGTCATGCGTGTATGGCGTCTTGTGTGTGTGTGTGTGTGTCTCGACAATACGTCACGAGTGGGGGGACCAATGGGGGAAGGGAAGGGGCCTAAAGGAAAGGGGTAGGAGGGGCCTACAGGGGAGGGGCAAAGGGGAGGGGCAAAGGGGGAGGGGCAAAGGGGAGGGGCAAAGGGGGAGGGGCAAAGGAGAGGGGCCTACAGGGGAGGGGCCTACAGGGGAGGGGCAAAGGGGAGGGGCAAAAGGGGAGGGGCAAAGGGGGTGGGGCAAAGGGGGAGGGGCAAAGGGGGGAGGGTGGGGGTACCCCCACCATTTTTGTCCTCAAGTGCAGCACACTCTACTCCCTGGCAGTAAAAGCAGTGATTTGTCCTTGTTGAAGTCCTTTGTGGTATAAACCTTGGTTCATAACATTTCCTTTATAAGAACAACAAAGTAACCACTGCTACAAAATTAACCAAAATTGGTATTCTATTTAGAAAATAGGATTTCCTTCACGTGAACATGAGATAAGTGTGTGCAATAAAATACTGTAAGTAAATAGTGCTTTGTTTGTGAGTGTGAAACAGTAACTGTAAGTAAATAATGGCATTCTCAAAAACACATTGTTGAGTTATGATTTATCCTGACAAAATCTTCGATACAAATCTTGTACCACCCATGACCTCATCGGGCCCAACTACAAAATTTGGTGGCAGCGGTGGGATGCTTCTCACTATTTGGTGAGAAGTAATCTCTTCTGGTATTATAAATAAAACAAAGGAAAATTTTGTATCACGGATTATGTTTGGAAAATGATAGTATGGTAATGATTTTTATGTTAGTCGTTATACTAATTTTCTTTGTAGTCTACTATTATTTAAAATGTTTTTACGTTATTTATATGTTATATAAAATGTATTAGCTAAAATTAAAATTATTTTAACAGTTTTGTTTATGAAATGGGCAATAGTTTAAAGGGATAGCAAAAAGAAAGTGGTTGTATGGACAACAAGAGGAATTTTGGATGTCCTAGTGGTCAGTCTGTTCAAAGAACACCAATTTCTCCAGACTTATTAATGAAAATTGGAACTAGAGTAGGGAACATAACAGCATATTATAGACATATATATATCCAGCCAGTAAACTTCCTGTCTTATGTCCATAGCCAATTTTGTGTTCGAGGCCTGCCTCAATTTCCAAAATAAGTGAAACCCTTGAGCCAGCAAAAATTGTCCCTTCTCCTAAACAAGATCCTATATACGACGTTCCTGGAACACTCGATAAATAATGAGTTCCAGAGTACCTTTGTATTACCTTTCTATATCAGACCCCGATGTTTTACTAGAAGGATGTGAGACTCTTAACATCATTAATCCAAAGGATCATTAAAAGACACTTAAATGGTTATGCTATACTGATGAAGATAACGTTATAAGAGTAGAAATTATTAAGTTAGAAATTGATTTCTATTAAAATAAAAACATAATTTTAGAGAAGAAAGATTTTTTTGAGACTAGGAAATGAAATAAATTACAATCATTAGGTATTGTGGTCTGCTTGGTTTTAGAGGTTATTCTTATCTGGCGAAACGACGCGTGTGCTTTTGCTTTGTTGCAGTGTTTCTTTAAATTAGCAAACGAAACATTCTATTAAAAAATAAATAAAATGGCAACCGAACAACAGGAAATACAGACCCAAAAACAAGCTCTTTTAAAAACTCAAGACCAATTAAAGACTCAATCTGAGCAGTTAAGAGTGACTAGTGAACAATTGAAAGTGGCTAAAGCTACGAAAATAAAAGACTTCACTACAGCAAATTTGATTGACGCCTGGCAAAGATTTTGATTTTGGAGGAAATTTGATGGACCCGTAATGTAAACGAATTCTTTGACAGAGAGAGCCGCTCAAGTAGGGAATTGGACGGAAAGTGACAAAGTTTCTTTAATAAAATTAGAGCTAAAGGGTACTGCTGCATTATTTTTGAATATTAACGCCGATTTAGTTCGATCGGATATAACGTTTAAAGAATTGAGAGACAGTTTTGTGGAACGTTTTCGCGTAAAACAATTAGACCAATTTCACTACTTAGCCCTTCAAAACGCGATTCAACACAAAAATGAATCCCCTGAAGCGTTTGCGGATTGATGTAAAAGACTTTGTGCAAAAACTATAAGACCGGTTGAAGATCCGGCACAACAGCGAATAAATCACGAAGAAGTAGAGCGAAGAATGTTAGCCGCTTATAAAAACGGTTTATTTAAAAGATGTAGGAAACAATCTACCCGTAGAATGTGGGAAAATGAGGAGTGAATCAAAGTTACAATCACATGTAAGGAATATGGAGAGCCTGTTCAGCTCAACCCAAACATTAGTGATACTGTTTCTACGTCACTGCCTAATACCGTGACGCCATATTGTGTCAAAACCATAAATGATATAATCCTACCTCCTTTATCTGAAGTAATAGGTCAGGGACGCCTGATAATAGAGAATAAAAAGGGAAAATGCTTTATTCCAGAAGAAGTGCTTATAGAGCCGGTGTACATGGAGTACGAGTCGCGATAGTTTTAAGTAAAGCGGGTAAGGGTAACCCAAATGTAAATGTAAAAATCTCAAATTTTAGCCCAGAGACGCTCATTATTCTGAAAAACTGTACTTTGGGTATGGCGGAAGTGTGTAAGCTACTAGTGGTTAGCGAAATTAGTACAAATGGTCATAATGTGAATCATGTGGAAATTGGAAACAAAGAATTAGTTAAAGTAATAGAAAATAAGTTAATGCATTTAACTGAGCTAGAACGTAAAGTGTTATTCCCTGTGTTATACCCATATGCACATGTATTTGATGAGCCTAAGGGACAGATTGGTTGTAAAAGTAGCATTGAACATAAAATAGATACAGGAAATTTTCCTCCTATTAGAAAGAATCCATATAGAATGCCACATGCATTAAAACCTGTAGTGGAGGAGCAAATTAAGGATATGTTAGAAAAGGGAATTATACGTCCATCTACGTCACCGTGGTCAAGTCCAGTAGTAATAGTAAATAAGAAAAGCACTGATGGAACTCCAAAGTATTGGTTTTGTGTGGACTATAGAGCTCTCAACGCTATAACACGTGGAGACGCTTACCCGTTGCCAAACATTACAGAAACGTTGGATTGTCTGAACAATAGTATATTCTTTACTACTCTCGATTTATACAGTGGTTTCCATCAAGTAAAAATGTCACCAAATGATATTGAGAAAACGGCATTACTATACCCGGACAACATTACGAATTTCAAAATATGCCCTTTGGTTTGTGTAATGCACCTGCAACTTTTCAAAGACTTATGGATAGCATATTGTTAGGAATGAATGGTGAGGAAGTTTTGGTTTACCTAGACGATATAATTGTTTTTAGTAGTACTATAGAACAACACGCTGAACGCCTTGATAAGGTTTTACAAAGATTAGAAACCGCAAACCTATATGCACAGTTATCCAAGTGTGTATTTGCTACAAATGAGGTAGAATATTTGGGACATATTGTCATAGATAATGGTATCTTACCAGACCTTAAAAAAGTACAGGCTATTAAAAGCTACCCTCAACCACAAACTGTAAGGGAAATAAGAGCTTTCTTAAGATTAGTAGGTTATTATAGACGCTTCATTAAAAACTTCGCTGAAATAGCTAAACCTATAACAGAATTAACAAAAAAAGGATACTAACTTTGTTTCGAATAATTTACAGGAAGAAGTTTTTTGAACTATTAACTAATTCATTATGTCATGAACCTATTCTTAAATACCCAGATTTTTCTAAACCTTTTATATTAAGTACAGATGCCTCAACTGTTGCAATCGGAGATGTATTGTCATAATTATACAATAATCAACAACACCCTATAGGATATGCGAGTAGACAGCTTAATAAAGCCGAAAGAAATTATAGTACAACGGAAAGAGAACTTCTTGCTTTAGTATGGGCTACCAAATATTTCAGATGTTACCTTTACGGACGCAAATTTACGGTGATAACAGATCACGCTGCTTTCAAATGGATGTTAAGTTTGAAAGATCCGTCCTCCAGATTATTACGGTGGTCCCTACGATTATCAGAGTTTGATTATTATGTAATACACAAACCAGGAAAGAAACACACCAATGCAGATGTACTAAGTCGGTGTGTAAACACGATAATAACACCTTATTTATCGCGATCAGAAATCCTGTCGGAACAACGAAAGGATAATTTCTGTCAATTAAAAATAAAAAATCTTGGTGAAAATTAAAAGTTAGATGACGACGGTCTATTGTATAACATCGAAAGTGAAGAGTCTAAGTTGGTTATTCCTAAAATTATGGTACCACTAATCATAAAGAATCATCATAATACAATATTTTCCGGACATCAAGGGATAAAAAGAACTATTAGTTTAATTAAAGAAAGATATTTTTAAAGAAAGTGTATCTCATGCAATCAGAGGTAGAAGAGTAAAAGCTCCAATGGTAAAATATACGACTGTATTAGAACCTTTCGAACTAGTATCCCTAGACATAATAGGACCATTGTCCGTGAGTAAAAATGGAAATCGGTATTTACTTACTTTCATAGATCACTTAACTAGGTATTGTGAAGCTATACATATTCCTTATCAAAGTGCAGATATTGTAGCTAAGGAATTTGTACCTAAAATTATAACAAGACATGGCGTACCAAAATGTTTGTTAACAGATCAAGGACGAAATTTCGTATCTCCTTTCTTTAAAACAGTATATGCCATATTAGGAATTAAGAAAATCCAGACCACCCCATATCACCCACAATGTAACGGACTATTAGAAAGATTCCATAAATCTATAGCAGACATGATATCCCATTATTTTGACAAAGACGGTAAAAATTCGGACGAAATAGTACCTTATACTCTAATGGCTTACAGAAGTGCGCGACAGACTGGACATAGCCCACATATGCTTTTGTATGGACGTGAAATGAGTTTGCGACAATGAAAAGTTTGAATTGCATAAATTGATAAAAACCTTGAAGCAAGTTAAGAAAACCGTTGTTAAAAACACGGAAACTAGTAAGGATAAAAATAAAAAGTATTACAATAAATAAGTAAGTTAGTACAATATAAAATAGGAGATCATATACCTATTGAACCTTGAAGAAAGGACCACTAAGAAAATTTTCAAAACGTTGGAAAGGACCATATGTAATTGAACAAGTTTTGAATAATCCGAATTATAAAACTAAATTAAACTCTAAGGATAGTGTTATTGTACAAGTAAACAGACTAAAACCTAGTAAGAGTAAACAGGATGCGGTTAACCATAAATATAGGCATTACAGACTACCAGCTTTATCCTATAGAGATAACAATGGATGGAATGACGTAGTCACCGATAACGAAGTCGTTGATGAGGAAACTATTAATGAGGGAAAATATGTTGGATGTGGACCTATTTTACAGTTGGAAGAAAGTGAAGTTATGGAAGGAAGAGTGAATGAAGAAGAAGAAAGGGATGATACATCGGATGAGGACACTTTCCTTGACGACACTTACCCTGATTCTAGAGATCCTGAATGGTTACCTTGTAGACCCCAACCTGTAACCCCACCCCCTTCCTCTTCCCACCCTTATGACTTAAGACCTAGAACAACAAGCAATCGAAGTAACTAATGTATATTTTCTTCGCTTTTTCAGATGTCTTCATTTCGTTATTGATCATCATCAGCAAAAATAGCGCTGTTACAGTAAACTGTACTTACTCTTATCAATCTACAGGACAAACATGTAACCTTGACAAAGGGTTAGTTTTTATAAAAGAGAGAGATATAATTCTTTCCACCAACACATGGACTTTAGTAATATCTATAGGGACTTAAGATTACGATGAAGTACTGACAATTATTGAATCTTTATTTACCAAACTCGAAATTCAAAGAAAAAAATAACACTTTACTTGACGATTTGATCCCATATCATGAAATTTCACGACTCCGTACCTCTTTGAGTTGAAATATTAAATTTAAAACTACTTCTAGCATTATTCATTTTCATTAAAAATCGCAAAAAACTAATTACAATTTTATACGTCACAATTTGACGTTAGAAAATAACCACAGCATTAGAAACAGTATCGATTTTGTTACGGAATAAAATGAAATTAAACTTCAGCCTAACTATAAGATTGCTTCATTTGATATTACAAACCAATACACTAACGTACCCATCCAGGACTATATTACTATGGCTATTACACTGTGGGCATGAATTAATTTAATACATGGGAATATGTGATTAATGGTTTAAAAACTATGATAGAGTGTGGTGAAAGTGGTGGTGGTTGTGATGATGTAGATGTATTAAGTGTTTACAGTAGTTTTAAAATAAGATTTGAGACAGTTACGTCTGTATGTTCACAATTAAAATTGCCAATTGTAAAAGAACAATTGTTTTCTTGTAATGATTTAATTACGATGCTTAAAGATTGTTTTGAAAATACAGATTTAATGAATAGTGAATTTACTCCTGAAGCCACTCAGACTATAGTAAAAATGATTATGTATTTAATTCAACAAAATAATAACAATAATAAACCATGTTTGAAAACCCAAAATAATAAACGAAAACGTAAAGTGTCAAATTGTTCAGCAGTTTTAAAGGAAAACTAAATTTAATAAAAATATGAAAGTTAGGATTTAGGTTAATTTCAACATTATCTAGAGTAAGAATTAGTTCCAAACAAAGATCTTGGAGTAGTCTGTCCCCGGAGGATAGCCCGACAAACAAACAAACCAAAGGTCAAGGTTCAAAGGTCAAAGATAAGAGATACGACTTTGAGAACGTTGTTGATGGTATTAAGTAAACAAAGATAAGAGAGATTGGCGCCACTAAGTAAACAGATATAAGGTACAGAGTTAATGTATGTAAATAAAAAGATGTTTAATAACAAACAAGAGATAAAGTTGAAGTCCAAGATTATGACCTATCAAAGTCCACCCGGAGTTTGGGCCAGAAAATATTGTCTGATGTGACATGCGTCATTTTGAAATTAATTGGTATATATTATTATGGATTATGATCGGACAGTCCGCCCCAGGAGTTTGGACCAGAAAATATAGTCACATGAGTTATTTAAGTCGACATAATATATTAGTTTAGACTATGACCGATCAAATTCCAACCGTATTTTGAGGGTAGTTCACAAAGTCCTAAACCCATCATGTCAATGTACATAGTTTTAGAAAGCAAACCGTCTAATTATTAAAAAATAATATATAAACCCTTAAATCCTAGAGTCAGCTATCAGATTGAATTGATAACTGTGAGCGTATGTTACAGAGCGATTTTAATGTGAAGTTATTAGAGATTTGTGAGTTGTTTTAAATTTAATTAAGTGTCTTAAGCGGTATTTCAAAAGTGTTTTAGTAACAATTTTTAGTGTTAGTGAACAAATAAAAGTAAGTACTTTAATTATAGTTGCAGGAGTGCTTATAATTTAAACACATTTTTAAAAACTGCATTATATTAATCAAGAACATATCCAAAATAACGTTTTAACTTTGTTTATTTTATTGTAATTTAATTAAGTCAATTTTAAAATGGCGTTTTTTACCGACGATTTAACTTTATCGGATTTAATTCATGTATATATGCCAGATCCTGTGGATGGAATTGAATTTGCCAAAATTCCTAGCAGCTTTAATTTACCTTCACCCCCTAGATCACCTCAAGCTGTTGACAATTCACCTGGACCAATTTTGTCTCCCCCAACGCCTTTTGTTGATTTACCTCATAGTCCTCAACCCCAGTGTAGCCGCTACGATCCACCACATACTAATCAGCCGCTAAGCCCTCAACCCCGTTGTAGTCGTGATGTTCAGATCGGACGAGGCCTCGAAGCATTTGAAATAATTAGTGACATTTCTAAAAAAAACAAAAATTTTGAAACAGAAGCAAGGGAGTTAACATTACAATTTAGGCAGCCATCCGAAGGAGAAAACTTAAATGAGTGGCTTAACGAAATGTTATCAGCATTAATTACATTTTTAAAACAAAACATGAATAATGAAGATAGAATAGGGCTGACTATTACCAACGCTGAAAAACCCGAACAAAGGCCAATAGGGATTAGTTTGCGTAGAATCGACCAGCTAGCAGCTGAAGTTATTTTAAAAACATTCGAAAATGTAATTCAGAGTAATGAACAATTTTTTATTGATGGACCCATGCATATTAAATGCTTACATGTAAAAATGCCCAGAGGTAGAGGAAGAGTAAAAGTAGATTACACTACATCGTTTGCCGGTTTCTGTCGTAAAAAGAAAGGAGTAGTAGCGATCGCATTAGTAGTAGCGATCGCTCATTTAAAAAAAGACGAGAGTGAAGAAAATAAAAAGCTTTTTTATCGAATACAAAAAGCTGAAAGATGTGAACAGTACCAGAAAGCCTTGCAATTATGTAACGTTGCACATGTGAATTTAATGGATGGAGCTGGAATTGAAGAAATAAAACTTTTCCAACATTTTCTTACAGATTATACAATTACGGTCTTTACTGACAGAAGGGGTAGACAAGTAATGTTTGAAGGTCCTTCTGGAAAACCAAACATAGATTTGATCTACGGTGATGGACATTTTAATGTGATAACTTCTGTAACGGCAGCATCCTATCATAGACAGGAAGAACATAGATGTCCCCTAAAATGTGCAACTCTCCTGCATGCATCGGTAATGACATCATCAAATGTCAACAATGTAATAGAATCTTTAAAAGTCCTGAATGTTTTAACAACCACCAAAAACCGGTATTTTCAAAAAAATCAATCTACCTGCGATGTTATTAAATGTTGTCTAATGTGTAACAAGGTTTATAACAGATTGAAAAGAAAAAAATAATCACGTTTGCAATGAATCATATTGCAGCGTGTGCAGAGAATACAAACCGCGCGGACATCTTTGCTATATGAGATCGGAAAAAAAGCATACAAGTGTAAAGGAAAATAAGTTTTTATTCATATTCTTTGATTTTGAATGTAGCCAAGATACCCTTTTTCGAAACCAAGAGAATATTTTTGAACACAAACCTAACTTTTGTATCACTCAGCAAACATGTTTTAAATGTGTAAAAGTTAATGAGGATGAAACGTGTCACACCTGTGGTGTAAAACAACACATTTTCAAGGGTGAAAGTACTCTAAAAGATTTCATGGTATATGCAACTTTACCGAGGACAGGATTTTCTAAAATTACATTAATAGCACATAACATGAAAAGTTACGATGGTCAGTTCATTTTAAAACACATGACTGAAGTAATGAAATGGACCCCCAAAGTAATAATGTCTGGCTCAAAGATACAAATAATCGAACATAGCAATATTAGGATTATCGATTTTCTTAACTTCTTCAATACTCGATTAGCTGATCTTCCTAAAATGTTTGATCTTAATGTAGAGAGCAAAGGATATTTCCCGCACTTTTTTAATAAACATGAAAATTGGCAATACTCTGGCGACCTCCCGTCTCTGTGTGAATACGGTTACGATCAAATGAAGGAAAAAGATAGACAAAATTTTTTAACTTGGTATGAAAATGAGAAGGCCACAAATAACCATGTTAATTTACAGCGAGAAATACAGATATACTGCATACAAGATGTCATAATTTTAAGAACAGCCTGTTTGAAATTTAGGGAAATTTTTATAAATGAAACACAAATCGATCCATTAATAGAATCCATTACTATTGCAAGTGCTTGCATGAAAACATACAGGAAGGTATGCAGAAAAACAAAATAGGGATTATACCTGCAAATGGATACCGAATGGGAGATAAACATTCGCATGCAGCTCTATCTTGGCTAACCTGGGAGGAACATGACCGAAATATTACAATACAACACGCTGGAAATGGAAGGGAAAAACACATTTTAAATTACAAAGTTGACGGTTACTACGAGGATGGCAATGAAAAAACTGTTTTTGAATTTAATGGATGTTTTTTTCACGGCTGCCCCTTATGTTACAAAAACAGAAATACACCAATCAACAATAGCCCCCACGAAACCATGAATTTAAGATTCGAGAGGACACAGACAAAAAAAAAGAACTCTAGAACTCCAGGGCTACAACGTTATAGAAATGTGGGAATGCGTTTTCAATATTAAAAAAATGAGTCGACCTGAAATTGATTTATTTCTAAACAGATCAATTGGTACTCTCTCCGCGCCCTTAGATCCTAGAGATGCGTTTTTCGGGGGTCGCACGAACGCTATAAAATTATTCCACGAAATAATGAAAGTAATGGCGAGAAAATAAAATACGTAGACGTGTAAAATAAACAAAATATAAGTACGGAAAATTTCCAATTGGTCACCCGGAAATAATGTACGGCGATATGTGCCCACAAAATCTAGATAACATTGAGGGTATTGTAAAAGTAACAATGCTGCCTCCAGACACTCTTTATCATCCTATTTTACCCCATAAAATACACAATAAACTGTACTTTCCACTGTGCAGAACTTGTGTGGAGACATTAAACGAGAATGAATGCTATCATACCCCAGATCAACGTTGGATTACAGGAACTTGGGTCGCGGATGAAATTAAAAAATCAACCGAGAAAGGGTATAAAGTTATTAAAGTGCATGAAATTTACAAGTATAAAATGACTCAGTATGATGGTACAGATGGGGGTTTATTTGTACAATATATAAATAAATTCCTTAAAATTAAACAAGAAGCTTCAGGTTGGCCAGTATGGTGTGAAACAGAAGAAGAAAAATTACAATATATCCGAAACTTTCAAGAACGAGAGGGTGTCCTATTAGACCAAAATAAAATTAAGAAAAACCCCGGTTTGAGAGCTCTAGCAAAATTAATGCTAAATAGTTTCTGGGGCAAGTTCGGGCAACGACCTGATCTGGATCAAACCACGTTTATAAAGTCAAGAGAAGAACTAATATCCACCCTATCAAATCCTGGAATCACGACAAAAGGGAATCATGCCTATCAACGATGAAGTCATGATAATAAATTGGAAATATAACCATGAAACTATAAGTCCTTCTCCGAGAGCAAGTGTAGTAATCGCCGCTTACGTAACAGCAATAGCTCGTCTTAAACTGTATTCCTATTTAGAAATTATCGGAGAACGAGTGTTATACATGGATACGGACTCTGTAATTTATACACAAAAACCGGGTGAAATACAATTGACCACTGGTGACTATCTCGGGGATCTGACCGACGAATTATCTGAATATGGACCTGAGGTCGACACCTTCGTCAGTGGTGGACCTAAGAACTACGCTTACAAAGTGAGAGTTATTGGTGGGAGAGAGAAATTTAAGACTGTTTGCAAAGTGAAAGGGATTTCATTAAATTATAACAATTCTCAACTCATTAATTTTAACAGTATAAAGTCGATGATTATAGACAATATATCAAATGAAATAATTATAAATAACCCCCACAAAATATGTAGAATAAAACACTGTAATGTTGTAAGTCGTCCTGAAGAAAAAATATATAGAACAGTTTATACGAAAAGGAAAAGAGTAGAGGAGTATAATACAACTACCCTTCGGTTTTAAACGAGCTAGGTTATGCTAGAGCTCTTGTAAGGATCATAGCGGTGAAAAAAAATACTTTCAGCGTGAAACAGAGCAGCATACTGTTTTATATCTACCCACCACCTAAAACTAGTACGAATATTTTAAACTATATACAGGATCTGTCATGTAATTTATTTGTCATAATTAGACTTAGTATGGAAATTAAAATCCGTAAATAGTTATATATGTTATTGATATTAAACTGATTAAATATGCTATATATATGTATGTAAATCGTATTTTCTAAATGTTTGTATATATTTTGTACATATTGTTCAGATAAGTTTAAATTTATGTTTGTTGATTAGAACATATATTATAATCAAATTTTAATGGACTTAGTATGAAATAAAAGTCTGTAAATAGTTATATATGGTATTGATGTTAAACTGATTAAATATGTTATTATATATCGTTAAATATATTATATATGTAAATCGTATTTTCTAAATGTTTTGTACATATTGTTAAGATAAGTTTAAATTTATGTTTGATGATTAGAACATATATTAATACACTCAGTAATATTAGGTTCTTCATTTTATTGTAGTGATTAGTAAAAGTTAGATATAATGCATGTTAGGTTAGTTGGGGAGTGATAGCTACCACCTCCTCGTTGGTGCTACCTGGAAACATTGAAAAATGGCAAAACGGTAGCTAAAATGTTAACGTCATACATATACTTCAATTATATGATATGCACAACTCTATTATTTATTTAAATAGGTTTTAAAACAAGAAATAATAACACTTTTGTAATAAATGATTTATTTTAAAACATAGTATTTTGCAATACATTACTTTATGTTAATAATTTACATTAAATCTAAGAGTCGTTGAATTTCATTGTCTACATGACCTTCCTCTTCAGTATCACTTTGATCGGATCGTTCTCCAGTAAGTCCTGAGTCGTAGCCATCGTCAGAATACGTGTCATTAAAGTACCTTCTCCTTATATTATTCGAGTACAGCAAATTCATTACAAATTCATTATTTAACGCCATCACTCTTTTAACTTCACCATCAAAGTTTGATTCAACGAATATTCTCCAAATATCTGCACCACTACACGGAAAATTAATTATAATTTCCACTTCAGTTTTAATTTTAAAGTTTTTATGATTATTTTATGTTTAGAAAAGTTAAAAATTATATATATAATTAACATTTCTCGTTTTATCTTATATTCCACCACTTCAATATCAGTAACTATAAAGTTTATGTTTCTTTTATTTTGAAAAATGAACTGCTCTTAAACATGTCTTTTAACTAAAATATCATTTAGTCTTACCGGTAAAGTGAAGATATGACGTAACATTTTGACTTGATTACTACAAGACCAAACTAATGAAATAACTAAATATACTTATGTATATATATGTTTCACTATTTACAAAGTGTAGAGTCCGTATTTACTTTATCTGTACAAAAGTCATATGACTTACATTTTTGTTTAGTAATAGGGGGTCTTTCATACTAATATTTACATTGACATTGGTAAAAAGTCATTGTAACAATTCAAAGTGTAGAGTTCATATTTACTTTAACTGTACAAAAGTCATATGACTTACATTTTTGTTTAGTAGTAGGGGGTACGTTTATAAACGGAGTAAGGAATTATATTTTTATTAGTATCCTGTTAGAGTGTCTAAGTTTAACAGTGAGTAGTGTATGTGAATGGTGGAAGGAAGAGGAAGGTATGTTTGAGGAGTTGACTGAGCGGTGTGAATGGTGGGAGGAAGAAGCTGAAATGTTCGAAGAGTTGGCGGGAATGGTGAATTGGTGGGAAGAAGAGGTAGAAGAGGACTACCTGCACGAAGAAAGAAGGCAACGGTTAGTGAACTTCTCGTCAAGCGAGGCTATGGAGGAGGAGGAGGAGGAGGAGGAGGAGGAGGAGGTGGAGGAGGAGGAGGAGGAGGAGGTGGAGGAGGAGGTGGATATAGAGGCTAACGGAGAAGAGGAAGTAATTGAAATATCCAGCGATGAGGATGATTTCGGGGGAAACGATAACATAAACAACAAAAGAAGAACAATCGTTATAAGTCGGGAAACTATATTAATATTAGAAATGTTATGGTCGCATATAATAACGGTAATAAAGAGTAGTATATAATGAGGCGGCTCTCAAATAATAAATGGTTAAATAGGGATTTTACAGTTTTTAAAATAAATCGTCGAAAAAAAGAAAAAATATAAACAATTACTAGTAAAAGGGATAAAAACGGTAAAAACAAATAAATTGATATAGTTTAAGCCTAATAAGAATAAAAATATAAGTAATAAGAAGTTTAACTTGGGGAATTTTATAAAACAAGTTTAGCGTAATAAAAGAGCTGAAAACATGAAATAAGAAGACAACAATATTTAATATAGAACGTGTATGTAGGGATGACAAAGTAAAATGATGTAAATTTTAAAACGGGGGCTTTTTCCGAACGAAAAGTTATGTCTGAAGAAAAATTTTAAGTGCGTTAACCATACATCAAGAATAATAAGTGAAAATCATTAAAAAACCAATAACATTAAAAAAGTAAATTTTCGAAGTTACGCGAAAGTGCCGTAACTTCCAAAATACGCAACCTACGACTACAAATCGAGTTTGTACATAAACACCTAAAAAAGAGAAAGAGGGTTCAGCACACAAATCCAGGATACATTAAAAGATTCCAAAGATACAGAGGAAATCAGAAAAATTAAAAATTAAATCACAAATTCGGAACGACAGGACAGGCAAGCTAGTAAGACATCTGTGGAGAGGGACTTGACTTGAGAAGGGATAAAATCTAACGACATGAATATATGAAAAGTTAATTAAAAGAATGATAAACGAATTAATAAGGAACAATCTTGTGTAAAAATTTCTACAAAAGAGTCACGCAAGTCGTCGGAAATTTAATTATTTCAAAGGGAAATTCGATGGAAAAAATTGAGTTCGTGTTGCGACGGAAAAGTGATAATTTGGGGAGCTTACAATTTGTTGGTCTTAAGACCTACACTCTTAATCCACGTGCCTACGGAAGAAGAGTCTTTTCGAGCTGTCACCCTGTCAGCCCTTTCGAACTTGCATCCTAAAACATCAAAGGGCTGAAACGCACCATCATCAACAATCTTCAAGAACTTTAAGATTTTCATAAGTGTTAAGGTACCAATAGTCAAGTTTATTGGATAATACCACAAAATTTAAAAAAAATTGTTTAAATAATAAAAAAAATCTCACAGATCAACTAACATCAGGGGAAAGTTACAAAATTAAATTAACTTTTGAAATTATTTTAGTTTGGTCATCCCCAATTAACTTTAAATTGTATATTGTTTAGTTTTATGAATATTTATGTGTTGATTGTTGTTTGTAACTTGTAAACCAAATTTCTATGGATAATATCAAAATCACTTTTGGATATCTGGAAAATTGAATACAATTATTGCAAATTGTGAGAATATTAAATTACTTGGGATCTCTTATGGAGTTATCTTATATTTAATGAACCTATATATATATATATATATATGTGTATATATATATATATATATATAAATATATATATATATATTGTTTATGTAAGCATAAACAAGCAGGATATTTCTTATCTTAAAACAAACTTTACAGTTCAATGCATAAAGGTCAACATCTAGCTTGGATTCAAGAAGGCCTAATCCAAGTACTTTGTTTGTTTAACAAGACAAACAGATAAATCTGGTAGTTTTTGTTTGCTTCCAAGTGGTTGTATGGACCGGTCAGATGGATTTTGTTTTTTCTATAAAAAGGACATTTCTTTGTGATAATAATTGTGCGCGTTCTAACTATATTTCATAAATATATATTGCACATTATTAAGCAAGTGTAATGTTTTTTATATTATAACTCAAGTTATTAACTGTCGTCAGTATCAGTTAAACCTACTATTTTCTAATAAGTGTAAATAATGTACTCCTGCTGTTCACACATAACGGCATCATAACAAAAGGTCAGACTGTATTTTCTTATGTTTGAGGCTCATCCCCGGGGAACATTGGTATTTTTCTTTAAAACACTATATCATAAACAGT
Organism: Aphrophora alni; assembly: GCA_963513935.1. Classification (NCBI taxonomy): domain Eukaryota; kingdom Metazoa; phylum Arthropoda; class Insecta; order Hemiptera; family Aphrophoridae; genus Aphrophora; species Aphrophora alni. The sequence continues at coordinate 18,083,502 of OY740776.1, read as the reverse complement.
ACTAAATTATTTATGTTATCTCTGTTAAATAATTGTAAAAGTTTGTTTTGTTCGACTTCTTATAACATTGTGAATTCATTTTATTTCTGTTTAAATTAGAGGAAAGTAAAGTTCAGTTGAATCATTTATGTAAAGGAGCTCCTATTAATTTCATGTTTTGTTTTATTTTATTTTAATAAGGTTGTATCTTTTATAACCAAATATCTATGAACTATACATTTGGGAATACATTGCTGAATCAAAGTTAATTAACTCCTCCCATTATTCCTAGTGACGTGGTTAGGGTGCTAAGTTCACTAGTTAAAAAAAAATTCTATTGCTTCCACTGCTTAGCTTTACCATCCTATTCTGCGTTAATTTTGCCACGCCTAAACATATATATTTATATGAGTGTAATTTCAGGTACATCTGAATAATACAAGTTATGTCCAGGAGCATCCCTTAGTCAGTAATAATCATTGTATGTGTTAGCAAGTAAGCGTAGGTTATAAATAGATGTAGTTAGCCTTTGTGCACTTAGAATCATAGTTGACTCCGAGCTAGTAACTTGTCTCCGTGTACAATAAATGAATATTACTGTATCACGTTAAACATTATTTGTTATTTTATAATAAGTGAACATTATTGTATTTTAATAAATAAAGAACGGTTTTAAAGAAAAGAAAACTTATTTTTTAAACAGAATGACCCGAAACCAGGTCATAACTGGCGCAGTCTGTAGGACTCTGTTTTCGAAGCCATTTGAAAACATACTTTAGAGTTTTTAGCGAACATAAGAACTATTGATCTTAATCGTTAACCAAGGAGCGGACATCTTCCGGAATCGATGGATACGAGACCGAGGATCACCAAGTGGGCATCTCGCAGAAAGAAGAGAGAAGATAGAAGAAAGAAAAAGAAGACTTCTTCGAGAAATTCTGTCCCAGGTCCCCAGAATGAACATATGGTGGATTCTGTAAGTAGAGGTGGATTCTGTAAGTAGATAATTAAGAAAAGTCAATATTAATAAAAATAAGTAAAAGTAATTCAATTTTATTGAAATCAAGTGAATAGATGTAAGAAATAATTTAGGTTGTAGGAATAATTATGTTTAATAATTTAGAAAATTATTATATTTTTATGTTAGTTAATTAAGTATTAAGAATAAGTAAAATTCCATTGATAGATAAATAATTTTATATATTTTATTCAATTTAATAAGAAAATTAATAATAAAATAAAATGGCAACCCCAACTTTGAAAAAGGAATATCTAGACATGATTCCTGAATATAATGGCGAACCGACCATGTTGAGTAGATTTATTTCAATTTGTGACAAAGTTGTTTCAAAATTTTATGTACAAGAAAATTCAGAAGATTTTCAAAATGAATATTTATATTCATCAATTTTCGCTAAGATAAAAGGGCAAGCTCTAGATGTAGTTGTAATTTCTAATACATATGCTTGGATAGATGTTAGAAAAACCCTGTTAAACACTTACTTAGGTAAAAGGGATTGTTTCACCTTAAACTTGGAAATGGCAGAACTAAAACCAGAATTTAATGAATCTCCGTTTAAATTTTATGAGAAAATTCAGAAAATGCTAAATTTGCAAATATCTTTCTTTAAAAATAAGGAACCCGTTGCTAGTGATGTGTTATGTACATACGTACAGAAATTAGCGTTAAGAGTTTTATTAAAAGGATTACAAGAACCCTTAGGTTCCCTGATGGGAACCAAAAATCCGAAGGATTTGGAGGAAGCGTTAAACATGCTGACAAACGATTTTCAGTTTAAAAATAATAAATTATTTCAGAATAATAAACCACAAATTAGTAGTATTTGGATGACAACACAAGTACAAAAACCTATTCAAAATAAATTCTATCAACCAAAACCACCAGTTTATCAAAACCAAAACCAAAATCAAAATCCATATTTCAATAAACCGTATCAACCATTTTCACAGAGACCTCAATTTCAACAAAAAACACATGCCAACCCAAATCAACCTTATAAACCAACCCCAATGAAACAGACCACTAATGCAATGAGAAATCCAAAAATGTTTCAATTTACGGGAAAATTAACGGAGGAAATAAATGATGGAAATTTTAATGAATTCGATTTAAATGAAGGAAATTAAGGACAAGAATGCGATTCGGAAATCCTTGATAACTTTCAAGAAGAATCTAAAACGTTTCAATTAAATAGTCCGGAAGAAGACGAAGATTATTTTTTAGAGAATGCCAGTTTACCAATAAATTTAGGATAATGAACAAGTAGTAGAGAGTTGCCAAGCCCGCCGGGGGTAGTTTTCTGTAATTACCATCCCCCAACCACCCCCTCATATTTTTGACGTCATAACAGTGACGTCATCACCACCATACGTCACTATAGTGACGTCATCACCACAATACGTCACTATAGTGACGCCGCCATCCACACGTCATCGGGTGACGTCGGATTACGTATCTGTAGCGTCACCCCCAGTGACGCGCTATTCTATTGGCAACGCGAATTACGTAAATGATGTTGGGTGACGTCGAATTACGTATGTGTGTAGTGACGTTTTTTACGTATCTGTAGCGTCACCCCCCAGTGACGCGCTATTCTATTGGCAACACGAATTACGTATGTTATAATGATGTCACCTCTACATCATGACAATATATGTATGAATGTTGACATGTTCAAACATGAACACTATGATAGCGAATAAATATATATGTATTGCATTATAAACAACTAGTAACATTTACGGTTTTATAATGTTGTAGTTATTTTCAATTGTGTTCGACAAAAGTTTGCAGTCGAGTTAAAGATATTGAAAATTTGAACTACTAGCAACTGTTCAAAAAATATTTAAAAACAATTTATATGAAATTATAGACTTTGTCATGATGACGGCACAAGAAAAACTCAACAGATTACTTATCCATCCGAATCTTTGTTCATGTGGAAAAACACGAGCTCATTTCTATATAGATAAGGCACAAACTTATATAACTAATTATGGACTGTCCAATTTTGTGCTCGAAACTGGTCATTATACTATGTGTGGTTGGTCGGATCCGTTATATATAGACAGCTGTTTATGTGTTCTCTTTGAGAGCTGTATACAATCGGCATTGAATGAATTGGAGGGGAATCATTTTTGTACAGATAGTATAAAAAGTAGGAGCAGTGATATATAGTTATTAGTATCATAATGGAGTTCCTGGTTGATTTTCAGGGCTTTAAGAATTCAAATAATGAGTTTATTGTTAAAGAATTAGCAATTTTATCTACTAATGATGATGTCTACGAATTGCAGCTTTTTCAACCGCCTTACGGTTTTAACCAACTACCAACCAGTTTACAAAAGCAAGTGATATGGTTGGAAACACAATATCATGGACTAAGATGGGACTCGGGTGTCAAACCCTATTGCGATTTAAAAGATTTGTTTCGCAACATATCAATAAGTGGTACTGTTTATGTTAAAGGAAGTGAAAAACAAAAATATTTGTCAACTCTTTTATCAGACTTTAATGTAACGGTATTAAATTTAGATGATTTAAATTGTCCCAACTTAAGTGTTTTAAAAAAACAATTTTGGAATAATTTGCTGAAACCGTGTATGTTTGAACATAATTCAAAAAATTGTGCATATGTCAACGCCAATGTTTTACTTCAGTGGTGGAAATTGGAAAAATTAGTTAAAGACCGAATTGAAGCTGTGAATTTAGCAATTAAAGAGTGTATAACTAAAGGATATAAAGACATGCAAGTTGAATTAATTAAATATTTACCTAAAGAATTTATTATAAATCATTTTGAGAAAGTTGAAAATATTTTCAATAAATTGCCATTACAATTAAAAAAAGATATAGACGTATTAAACTGTTTACAATGTTCTGATCATAAATTTTTTAATTTGTCTGATATTCCATTTGAGATGAAAAAGAAAGACTGTTTTTACTGCACGCAAAATATTCTACAAACTAAACAAGGTTAACAAGTCTCCGTTGGAAATTTGTATAAAACCGGTTGCAATTAAATACTATTCCATCAGTTATAATGTCGTCATCAAGTGAGAGTGGTACAAGTGTCAACATGTGTTGTAATATATTTAATTGTACCAAAGAAAATTTGGCTGAATCAGGTTTTTATCGAACAAAGTTGTTGGACAATCTTGTGTGTTGCAGTTGTGGATGGCATTCTGATGGAAAAAAGTTATCGCTCAAACATTTAAATTTCCTACATGGTGTATTAAATCCGGATTGTGTTCAGAGTAGAAATATACCAATAAATTTTAATGAATATGCAAATTCTAAATCTGTTGTTGTGAATACTGAAAAAATGATGAAAGAGACTTTCACTACATGGCCTAAAACTTATCCGCCAATAGATAAAATGGTGCAATCCGGATTTTACTATACCGGTTCCTATGATGATGTCGCCTGCATGGAATGTGGAGTTACACTCGGAGATTGGCAGCCTGACGACGAGCCAAACCTCGAACATAAAAAGGCATCACCCGACTGTATTTTAGCAAATTTGTAAATAAAATATATTTTTTTTGAAAAATTAATTTATGTGTAAATCATTTTACTATTACCTGTTGTACTGGAAACATGAATATAAGAAAAGAAATTGCTAAAGAGTTGCATAAACAAGTTCGAAGGAATTTTCCAAGTCGATATGTAGAACTTAAAGGTTTAAATGATCTTTATCAGGCTGACCTTGTGGAAATGATACCATTTTCTAAAGCCAATAAAGGTTTTAAGTATATATTGGTTTTAATAAATTGTTTTACTAAATATGCTTTAGCTGTGCCAATAAAATCTAAAAATGCAATTGAAATTGAAAAATCATTGAAACCTATTTTAGATAAGTATCCTATGAAAAATTTGCAAACTGATAAAGGTACTGAATTTTATAATACAAAAATTCAATCGTTGTTAAAGAAATATAATGTAAATCATTATTCTACTTTTTCTGATAAAAAAGCCTCCATAGTTGAAAGATTGAACAGAACTCTAAAGGGTAAAATGTGGCAAAGTTTTAGCGAACAGGGAAATTATAAATGGTTACATTTACTCCCACTTATAGTTGATAAATATAATAATACTGTGCATAGAACAATAGGTATGAAACCAAATGAGGTTAATAAAAACAATGAAAGTTTAGTATTAAAAAGAATTGTTAAAAAGAGAAATCTAAAAGTTGCAGCAGTACCGCGATTTCAAGAAGGTGATAAAGTTAGAATAAGTAGATATAAGAAACCGTTCACTAAAGGTTATTTACCAAATTGGAGTAATGAGGTGTACACAGTTTGGAGAATTCAATCAACAGCTCCAGTAACATATATTTTAAAAGATGAAACCGGTACTATAATTAAAGGCGGGTTTTATCAAGAAGAATTGAGTAAAACCAAGGTTGGTGATGTATATTTAATAGAAAAAGTGTTGCGTAAAAAAGGTACAAATTGTTAGTGCGGTGGTTGGGATTTGATAAATCCAAAGACTCGTGGATAAATGCAAAAGATTTAATATGAAATTTGTAAAACAATCATCTAGACTACCAATTATAAATCTAGACTCTTTTATAATGTCAAAAATAAAAATGAAACAAAAAAAAACATGGAATGTTATTGCCTTGTAATATTAGATCGATTATTTGCGGCCCGTCTAATACAGGCAAAACAAATTTGGTAATCAATTTATTAGTTTCCAAAAATGGGTTATATTTCGAAAACATTTACGTATTTTCTAAATCTCTATATCAACCCAAATATAAATTTTTACAATGTGTCTTAGATGATGTGTCGGAAGTTGGCTATTATCCATTCACTGAAAATGAAGAAATTCCAAATCCCAATGATATCAAACCAAATTCAATTATGATATTTGACGATGTGGCTTGTGAAAAACAAAATAATATTAGAAAGTATTTTACAATGGGACGTCATAATAACATTGATACGTTTTATTTGTGTCAGACATATAGTTACGTTCCAAAACAATTAATCCGTGATAATGCCAATCTTATTATATTGTTTAAACAAGATGAACGAAACTTGCGTTATGTCTACAATGATCATGTCAATACAGATATGGATTTTGATACTTTTAAAAACATATGTTCGCGTGGATGGAATAAAGATGGCAACTCGTTTATAGTCATTGATAAAGAGAGCGTAATGAACAAAGGTCGTTATCGATTTGGATTTGATATATTTATCAACATTTAATTTGATGTCATTCTGTTATGAGTGTTCATTATGAACACTAACACACCGGAGAATATTATTATAGAAATAAATAAATTACGAAAAAATATTAAAGACAAACATCGTACTTTAAATCGCGGAATTATGGAGACAGCGGAATTATTAGAAAAACAATTGAAACCTATTGTTGATCCTCTAAAACAATTAGTTGAGGAAAAACAAAATTTAGAAACGGAACCTATAGAGAGGAAGCCTGTAAAACGTAGATTAGAATTAGATGAAGCAGAAAGAGAAGAACAAGAATTAGATTATATAGATTTTGGCGAACCTTTAGAGAAACGAAAATTGTACAATCCTGTACAAGGTCAGAAACGTAAAAAAAATGAAAATTTAAGTTTAGATTTATATGCTGATGACTATGAAGATTACGATTATGAAGATGTTGCTAGAACTAAAAGCAGGAAAAGACATATGTCTAGACACGAAACGTCTATGGATGCTGAAGATATTCAAAATAACGAAATGGAGATAGAACCAACACATACCGATTCTGAGGTATACGAATCATCGCCTACAGGTGAAGAAATGATTAATACACCTGAAGGAAGACAAAGTATTACAAATTATATTAATAATTCTTTTACCGGTCATATATCGAAAATTTATTTTAACAAATTTATTAATGCCGGTGGTAAAAAAATTGATATCGTTTTTGGTCCACACATTGTTGGCAACACTTGGATGTTAGGTGATAAAGTGTTGGAACTTGATAAAGACGATTTGGTTATTAATGGCAAACAATATACTGGAACATTGGGATTATATGAATTAATTTTTATGAACGATCCAGATCCTTACGTGTATACAGAAGAAGATTTAAACACTTATGGAGAAATTTTAAAAGAAACCAATGTGTATAGACAAAATAATTCGGCAATAGGAAAAGTGAAATCTAGTAGAGGTAAAAAATATAAGACTATAATATCAAAATTGATTAATGCAACTGGACAGGGATTAAAAATAAATAATAAATGTCGTAACAAAAAACTCGGTGAAGAAATGATTGTAACTAATTCACAGCCACAGTATGTATATTGGAATAGTGTTAACGAATTATGTGAGCGGTTGAAGTTATTATTATCTTCCCAACAGGCGGGCAATACAGGTAATATTAAAGAAATTAATTCAATATTAGAAGAACTAGTTGAAACAGGATTATTAATAAAGGTTTAAAAATGAGTGTAGATAAATTTGGACGACATTCTAAATTTTCAAGACAGAGGGGTCTTCAGGGTCCAGCTGGTAGAGGCTTTGAAATAACTATAAATGGTGATTATAATATACAAAATAAGAGATTATGTAATGTTCATGAACCATTACTTGATACAGATGGAGTGAATTTAAAAACAATGAGAAACGAATGTTTGTCATTTAATAGTGAAAATAAAGAAATATATGATGGTAAAAATAGAAAAATATGTAACATCGCACCACCAACAGAGGATAATGATGTTGTAACAAAAAAATATTTCAATCAATATGCAATTCCTATAAAAACTCGAGAAGGTCATTTCTCGTTTGAAAATAAAAAATTGCAGAACATCGCAAGTCCGGAGACGGAAAAAGATGTAATTACTTTGGGTTATTTAACCAATCATGTCTATATGAGGGATAAGGATATTAATTTACATAATAACCGCCTAATGAATGTAAAAACATCAGATCTTGGAGATGCGGTATCTTTGCGAAAAGTTTTAAGTTTGTTGTATATGTCGTACGTTAATAGTCTAACTGGTACATCTAAAAGTGTTTTGACATATAATGATTGGTATAAAACATTATTGCAAACTAGTATATAATTTATTTTAAAAATGTACACTCAACGGCGAGGTCGTGGTCTTTTTGGTGATATTGTAAATAAAGCTATTGACATTTTGCCTTTTGAACTACATATTCCGGGTTATCAATATTGTGGGCCTGGAACAAATTTGAGTAAGCGTTTAAAACGCGGTGATGTTGGAATTAATAAATTAGACTCTGCATGTAAAATTCACGATATAGCATATAATAAATATAGTGATAGTAAAAATCGAGCCATTGCTGATAAAGAGCTTGCCGAGAGAGCTTGGGAGAGAGTAAACGCTAAAGATAGCAGTTTAGGGGAAAAAAGTGTAGCGTGGGCGGTGACTAATATAATGAAGGCAAAAAATAAATTTGGTGGTGGCTCTAAGAAGAGAAAAAATAAAAACAATTCGACTACAAAAATTAAAAAAATGCTTGAGACTATTAAAAAAAAAGTAACCCACCTAGAAGGAAAAGGTTTATATGTTAGACCATACAGAGGCAGTGGGCAAACAGTTAAAAAAAAAAAGAAGCGCAGTACTCGACGAAAATAATCAATTCTATTGCCAATAAACCATTATCAACATTAGAATTATTAACTTACGCTAATATATTAAAAATACCATACTTCAGAGGAGTGTTCATGCGTGATACATTGCCAGGATTTGTATTAGATAATGAATCAGCTATAATTAATCTTGACAGTTTCAGAGGAGATGGTACACATTGGGTTTGTTACAAAAAACGAAAAAATATTGTTCAATATTTTGACAGTTTTGGAAATTTAAGACCGCCTGTTGAATTGGAAAAATATTTGAATTCAAAAGAACGAGTAATTATTAAATTCAATTATAAAAAATTTCAAAAATTTAAATCTGTAAATTGTGGTCATTTGTGTTTGAACTTTCTCGCATCTCAGTCATGATTTGTATATCTGGTAGGAGTTCGGAATTTACATGCGAATTTTTTCCTCCCATCGATTTGTCTTCATCATTAAAATGGGAAATAGGATTGGTCGATCTAATGACCTACAATTCTATCCCAAATATAGAGAAAGGTATTAACGATAAATTTTATTATGGAAACTCTGAAGAAATCGTATTTCCAGAAGGAACATATGAAATTGATGATATAAACGACTTTTTAAAAAATGAACTGCAAAAAAAGAACAAAGAATCTCCTAATGAAACACCGACAAAACTTGTTATTAAAGCAAATAATAATACTTTAAAAACTGAAGTTTTTTGTAATAAACGTATTTTTTTTAAAAAAGATAGTATAGCATCTTTATTAGGTTTTGAAGATGCGGATGAAGTGCCTGAAAATAAATGGCAAACATCAACCAATCAAGCAGCTATTGTCAAAGTGGATGTAATTAGGGTTGTATGCGATGTAATTAGGGGGTCATATAAGGATGGAATTGAAGGCCACGTATTACACGAATTTTATCCTGTTGTAGAACCTGGATTCAAAATAGTCGAAAAACCTACAAACGTAATTTACTTGCCTATAAACGCTAGAGGACTGTTACATAAAATCAATGTCAGATTAGAAGATCAATATGAAAAGTTAGTAAATTTCAGAGATGAAAATATAATAATCCGTCTACACCTAAGAAGCGCATGACAACATTTTCAATCTTGTCAACCTTGTTTCAACATTCAAAAACCAGTTATAATTTGTTTGCCTGCTTAACATTCAAAGTTATTTGCATTAGCTTGTTTTGATTACTCTCAAGGAAAGAACTTGTTTGTAGCCGGTCTTGCCTTGACATTTAAAAATATTACATCAGCTTGTTTGGCCTGCCTCACGGAAAAAGTGGTTCTAGCTAACCTTGTCTCAACATTGCATCAGCTTGAAAACTTAAAGGTTAAATATTGTTGTCTTCTCAGAATAGTATTTCCAAGGTTAAAAAGTCAAGTATAAATACCAACGATTTAGAATTCATATTTATCCAACTTTCAACAATGTCATCTTTAACCATCTGTAACAGAAATAATGTTTTTGTAGAAATTTTGATGGTAAATCAGAAAAAGATGTGGGCGTTTGGTGGGTATTTAAAACCCGTCAAATCATATGTTTCGGCTGACGAGTTCGTCTTTATTTTCAAGAACGATGTGGACGCTAAAAATTCGACAATCATCGCAAGTGACAAGCATTTAAAAGAACTTCAAGCGCTTTTTGATAAAAATGAAGTAGGAATCAAGATAACACCGGCATCATTTTTCACACATATCGAAATGATAGACGATGTAGAAGCTGAAGTGGACGAATGTTGGGTGCCTCAGCCCATGGAAGTAGATTGATTGTATTTTTATGTAATAAAAAATATTATAAAATGTATTTTTTTTGTTTTCATTTATATTCTTAGTCAACCTTGGCTTAACATTCTAAAAGTATTGCATCAGATTGTTTGGTTGCTTTGAGGAAAAAATGTGATTGTAGTCAACCTTGTCTTGACATTGCATCAGCTTGAAAACTTAAAGGTTAAAGATTGTTGTTTTTCCAGAATAGTGGGGGTGTTAAAGATATTTTATAAGTATAAATACCGTTGATTTAGAATTCATTTTTATCCTATTTCTCATCATGGCTACATTGACCATCTGTTGCAGAAGCAATGTCTTTGTAGACATTTTGTATGTGGAGAGGGAGAAGATGTTTGTATTTGGCGGGTTTTTGAAACCCGTCAAATCATTTCTGACGGCGAGGGAGTTCATAGAAGATTTCAAAAAGGATGTGGAGGCTGCTGCTACGGTTATTTCCAGCGATCAGCATTGCGAGGAAATACAGTCAATTTTTGATAGGAGCGGCATGCATCTGAAAGTGACACCGCTATCTTTCTATGAACACTTTTCACCTATAGACGGTGTGGAGGCACAGGTGGGAGAGCGATGGCTATGATACTGTATTTTTATGTAAAATAAAATATTTTAATTGTATTTTTTTTGTTTTCATTTATAAGATTTATTTTTTCCTATCATCAGTGTTAAAGTAGACTTCATACAAGTTGAACATGGGTTTTGTATTTACAGCAACTCACATTCCAAAATATAATTTGCAAATAAGCCCAACCAAAATCATTCGCCGACCGAAACTTGAAGAGTTAACATTGAGTAATCAATTATTTCTTAAATCCCTCCCTGGTTATAAATTAAATAGCAATTATGGATCAAATATTAAATATTAATTCGCAAATTATTAACAATGATTCTATTATAGATTATGAATGGCATTCACATAATCCATACTCTTCTAATTCATATGGTAATAGTGATGAAATTAGAATACCTGTACACCAACAGGATGTGTATACATTACCCAGTAAAAGTTTTTTATTAATAGAAGGTAAAATAGTAAAAGATGATGAAACTATTGATACTTCTACCGAACTTATTAGCAATGCAATAGCATTTATGTTTGAAGAAATACGTTATGAATTATGCGGAACAGAAATAGACAGAGTTAAAAATGTTGGTATTACAACAACTATGAAAAATATTTTAACATTGCGGCCTGGTGAAGGAAATTTAATCAAGAATTCTGGATGGTCAACAGACACATCGTCTTTATCAGACAAAGGTACTTTTTCTTATTGCATACCACTAAGACTTTGGCTTGGTTTCGCCGAAGATTATAAACACATTATTTTAAATGTTAAACAAGAATTAGTTTTATTACGATCTTCTACAGACAAAAATGCAATTCTTCAAAAAACTGCAGTATCAACACCTTTTAAAATAAATATATCTAAAATTGTATGGAAAATTCCTTACGTGCGAGTTGATGATGAAATAAAATTGTCTTTATTGAAAATGACGGATCAAGACCGACCAATATCGTTAGCTTTCAGACGCTGGCAACTACATGATTATCCTGTTCTACCATCGTCAAAAAATCAAACTTGGACTGTTAAAACTTCGTCTATGTTAGAGAAACCGCGATATGTAATTATTGGATTTCAAACAGGAAAAAAAGATAGCTATACACATATCGCCGGTCATTTTGATTTTTGCAAGATTGAGAACATTAAACTCTATTTAAATTCAAAATATTATCCTTATGATAATATAAATGGAAACAAAGCAATTATATATGATTTTTATAGCAAATTTCAGTCATCATATTACCAAGGAAGTGATGATCAACCTTTTCTTGACAAACTTGTTTTTCTCCAAAAAACGCCATTATTTGTAATTGACTGTTCGAAGCAGGTGGATACATTAAAAACAGGTTCATTAGATGTAAGACTTGAACTACAAACTGCTGAAGATTTTCCAGCCAGCACAGCCTGTTATTGTCTAATTATTCATGATGCTCTTGTCCAATACACACCACTTTCAGGAATTGTTAAAAAAATAATGTAGAAAAATTATTTTAAACTAATAAAACTTTTATTTACATAACATATGTTTCTTTATTTTACACTTTAATACATTTAATTCGTTTCATCACTGTCACCATCATTCATTAAATCTTTTGACATTTGATTTTTGAGCAATTCTTTTAATAAAAAATGACCATAGGCTAATGTTGTAATACCATCGTCACAAATAAATCTCTTATCATCGTCAGCACTAAGAGCCAATTTATCCACTGTTATTGTTTGTACAATGTGTTTTTTTGATCTAAATGTTACAATACTTTTTCTTATATTAATAAAAGATTTCAAACAATTTTTATAATCCTCAAACTGGATAGTCTTAAGAGCGGCTTGTTGTGACTGGTCATAGCGGGAAGACAGTGCTTGTAGAGTTGCGGCACTAGTTTTTACCGGTAGTCAGGGAGACGACACTAGATTCATGGTATGGTCGTCACCGGGAGCCGCGTGGTTGGGGCGGCTTCCCGGAGGATGATACGTTCATCCTCTGTAGGTAGTAGTAACATTTCAGAGCGAGATTGAACCAATACGGTCGCCGCCGTAGAGGCGGTAGCAATTAAATCGTTGAAAATAGTATTTTTTTTTATCTGCTCCATCACGGCCCAGTCAGTCATGAGACACTACACCTAGCGATGCAACCACACAGCCGACTGGATTGTGGATTCTGTTTGTGTTCCGGAATAATGTACCAGGCTGTGGACAACACTTACTCTGTAAGTATAGGAGAGAGAGAGAGAGAGCTTGTCAACTGTCCGGTGATTGATTACATTGTAAATAATCTTTTTCTTTTCACAGTCTTCCATCAATGAGGCCAGAACTCAGGCGGCTATTGAGATACTTTCAGGGTCGTTACCTGCATTACAATGTCTTATTACTGATTTGGAGAACGCTGCTAGACGTCCTTACTTCAGGACTGGTCAAGCATTTGCGCAGAGTGTATGGCGGCTCAAGAATTCCGAGCACGATACCCTGTAAGTATTAAAGCTTTGTAAAAAGTAACCTTTTCAAACACACACTCACACACACACACACACACACACACACACACACACACACACACAGAGAAGATCAATAATGTGACTTACCTTTTTCTGCTTACAGGAAGTTCCGCAGGCCTCGGGAGTATTCGTACATAGTCGGATGCTCTCACCTTGTCCAGTATGCCTCATCAAACTTCCTACTGTGGCGTTGATACCTTGCGGTCACGTCTTCTGTTCCGATTGCGTAGTACAATGCAGGAGGTGCCATCTTTGTAGGCGTAATGTGGAGAACAGCTGTCAGCTTTACTTATACTTTGAATATTAATTTAACTCTGAAGTAGTTGCTCTTAATCTTTATCTATACTTTGAATATTAATTTAACTCTGAAGCGGTTGCTGTCGTTGATGTGAATCATAATATATACTTAATATATAAGTTGTTGTTGTCGTAGATGTGAATCATAATATATTTATATACTTGGCTATGGGTACACTGATTCTCATTTCTTAGAACCCTATTCCAAAACCCGGAAGTTCGGGTCAGACCCGTACCGTAAGACTTACGCGAGTTTTTCGCGGTCGCGAAAAACTCGGTAAGTCTTACGGTAAGGGGTTCGTGTCCGAACTTCTACGGAATGTTCTGGCGTTGGCGGCACTGCGTTAAATATCCGACTTGTAATACTATGAGGTTAGGTTAACTATCTTAACACATTATATAAATATATAACACATTATATATATATAACACATTATTGTAACAGCTGATTAGCTGTGGATGGGCAAAAGTGGGAAACTTTAGGTTAACTATCTTAACACATTATATAATTATATAACACATTATTGTAACAGCTGATAGGCTGTGGATGGGCAAAAGTAGGACACTTATAGGTTAGGTTAGGTTAACTATCTTAACACATTATATATATAACACATTATTGCGGTTACAACATGGCGGCTTATATACTGCGTTAAATATCCGACTTGTAATACTATGCACGATAGCTCAGTCGGTAGCGTGTACGCCTTCGAATCCAAACTTCACAGGTTCGAATCCCGCTGGTATTAAAAAAGTTAAGTGTATGACGTCATGCGTGTATGGCGTCTTGTGTGTGTGTGTGTGTGTCTCGACAATACGTCACGAGTGGGGGGACCAATGGGGGAAGGGAAGGGGCCTAAAGGAAAGGGGTAGGAGGGGCCTACAGGGGAGGGGCAAAGGGGAGGGGCAAAGGGGGAGGGGCAAAGGGGAGGGGCAAAGGGGGAGGGGCAAAGGAGAGGGGCCTACAGGGGAGGGGCCTACAGGGGAGGGGCAAAGGGGAGGGGCAAAAGGGGAGGGGCAAAGGGGGTGGGGCAAAGGGGGAGGGGCAAAGGGGGGAGGGTGGGGGTACCCCCACCATTTTTGTCCTCAAGTGCAGCACACTCTACTCCCTGGCAGTAAAAGCAGTGATTTGTCCTTGTTGAAGTCCTTTGTGGTATAAACCTTGGTTCATAACATTTCCTTTATAAGAACAACAAAGTAACCACTGCTACAAAATTAACCAAAATTGGTATTCTATTTAGAAAATAGGATTTCCTTCACGTGAACATGAGATAAGTGTGTGCAATAAAATACTGTAAGTAAATAGTGCTTTGTTTGTGAGTGTGAAACAGTAACTGTAAGTAAATAATGGCATTCTCAAAAACACATTGTTGAGTTATGATTTATCCTGACAAAATCTTCGATACAAATCTTGTACCACCCATGACCTCATCGGGCCCAACTACAAAATTTGGTGGCAGCGGTGGGATGCTTCTCACTATTTGGTGAGAAGTAATCTCTTCTGGTATTATAAATAAAACAAAGGAAAATTTTGTATCACGGATTATGTTTGGAAAATGATAGTATGGTAATGATTTTTATGTTAGTCGTTATACTAATTTTCTTTGTAGTCTACTATTATTTAAAATGTTTTTACGTTATTTATATGTTATATAAAATGTATTAGCTAAAATTAAAATTATTTTAACAGTTTTGTTTATGAAATGGGCAATAGTTTAAAGGGATAGCAAAAAGAAAGTGGTTGTATGGACAACAAGAGGAATTTTGGATGTCCTAGTGGTCAGTCTGTTCAAAGAACACCAATTTCTCCAGACTTATTAATGAAAATTGGAACTAGAGTAGGGAACATAACAGCATATTATAGACATATATATATCCAGCCAGTAAACTTCCTGTCTTATGTCCATAGCCAATTTTGTGTTCGAGGCCTGCCTCAATTTCCAAAATAAGTGAAACCCTTGAGCCAGCAAAAATTGTCCCTTCTCCTAAACAAGATCCTATATACGACGTTCCTGGAACACTCGATAAATAATGAGTTCCAGAGTACCTTTGTATTACCTTTCTATATCAGACCCCGATGTTTTACTAGAAGGATGTGAGACTCTTAACATCATTAATCCAAAGGATCATTAAAAGACACTTAAATGGTTATGCTATACTGATGAAGATAACGTTATAAGAGTAGAAATTATTAAGTTAGAAATTGATTTCTATTAAAATAAAAACATAATTTTAGAGAAGAAAGATTTTTTTGAGACTAGGAAATGAAATAAATTACAATCATTAGGTATTGTGGTCTGCTTGGTTTTAGAGGTTATTCTTATCTGGCGAAACGACGCGTGTGCTTTTGCTTTGTTGCAGTGTTTCTTTAAATTAGCAAACGAAACATTCTATTAAAAAATAAATAAAATGGCAACCGAACAACAGGAAATACAGACCCAAAAACAAGCTCTTTTAAAAACTCAAGACCAATTAAAGACTCAATCTGAGCAGTTAAGAGTGACTAGTGAACAATTGAAAGTGGCTAAAGCTACGAAAATAAAAGACTTCACTACAGCAAATTTGATTGACGCCTGGCAAAGATTTTGATTTTGGAGGAAATTTGATGGACCCGTAATGTAAACGAATTCTTTGACAGAGAGAGCCGCTCAAGTAGGGAATTGGACGGAAAGTGACAAAGTTTCTTTAATAAAATTAGAGCTAAAGGGTACTGCTGCATTATTTTTGAATATTAACGCCGATTTAGTTCGATCGGATATAACGTTTAAAGAATTGAGAGACAGTTTTGTGGAACGTTTTCGCGTAAAACAATTAGACCAATTTCACTACTTAGCCCTTCAAAACGCGATTCAACACAAAAATGAATCCCCTGAAGCGTTTGCGGATTGATGTAAAAGACTTTGTGCAAAAACTATAAGACCGGTTGAAGATCCGGCACAACAGCGAATAAATCACGAAGAAGTAGAGCGAAGAATGTTAGCCGCTTATAAAAACGGTTTATTTAAAAGATGTAGGAAACAATCTACCCGTAGAATGTGGGAAAATGAGGAGTGAATCAAAGTTACAATCACATGTAAGGAATATGGAGAGCCTGTTCAGCTCAACCCAAACATTAGTGATACTGTTTCTACGTCACTGCCTAATACCGTGACGCCATATTGTGTCAAAACCATAAATGATATAATCCTACCTCCTTTATCTGAAGTAATAGGTCAGGGACGCCTGATAATAGAGAATAAAAAGGGAAAATGCTTTATTCCAGAAGAAGTGCTTATAGAGCCGGTGTACATGGAGTACGAGTCGCGATAGTTTTAAGTAAAGCGGGTAAGGGTAACCCAAATGTAAATGTAAAAATCTCAAATTTTAGCCCAGAGACGCTCATTATTCTGAAAAACTGTACTTTGGGTATGGCGGAAGTGTGTAAGCTACTAGTGGTTAGCGAAATTAGTACAAATGGTCATAATGTGAATCATGTGGAAATTGGAAACAAAGAATTAGTTAAAGTAATAGAAAATAAGTTAATGCATTTAACTGAGCTAGAACGTAAAGTGTTATTCCCTGTGTTATACCCATATGCACATGTATTTGATGAGCCTAAGGGACAGATTGGTTGTAAAAGTAGCATTGAACATAAAATAGATACAGGAAATTTTCCTCCTATTAGAAAGAATCCATATAGAATGCCACATGCATTAAAACCTGTAGTGGAGGAGCAAATTAAGGATATGTTAGAAAAGGGAATTATACGTCCATCTACGTCACCGTGGTCAAGTCCAGTAGTAATAGTAAATAAGAAAAGCACTGATGGAACTCCAAAGTATTGGTTTTGTGTGGACTATAGAGCTCTCAACGCTATAACACGTGGAGACGCTTACCCGTTGCCAAACATTACAGAAACGTTGGATTGTCTGAACAATAGTATATTCTTTACTACTCTCGATTTATACAGTGGTTTCCATCAAGTAAAAATGTCACCAAATGATATTGAGAAAACGGCATTACTATACCCGGACAACATTACGAATTTCAAAATATGCCCTTTGGTTTGTGTAATGCACCTGCAACTTTTCAAAGACTTATGGATAGCATATTGTTAGGAATGAATGGTGAGGAAGTTTTGGTTTACCTAGACGATATAATTGTTTTTAGTAGTACTATAGAACAACACGCTGAACGCCTTGATAAGGTTTTACAAAGATTAGAAACCGCAAACCTATATGCACAGTTATCCAAGTGTGTATTTGCTACAAATGAGGTAGAATATTTGGGACATATTGTCATAGATAATGGTATCTTACCAGACCTTAAAAAAGTACAGGCTATTAAAAGCTACCCTCAACCACAAACTGTAAGGGAAATAAGAGCTTTCTTAAGATTAGTAGGTTATTATAGACGCTTCATTAAAAACTTCGCTGAAATAGCTAAACCTATAACAGAATTAACAAAAAAAGGATACTAACTTTGTTTCGAATAATTTACAGGAAGAAGTTTTTTGAACTATTAACTAATTCATTATGTCATGAACCTATTCTTAAATACCCAGATTTTTCTAAACCTTTTATATTAAGTACAGATGCCTCAACTGTTGCAATCGGAGATGTATTGTCATAATTATACAATAATCAACAACACCCTATAGGATATGCGAGTAGACAGCTTAATAAAGCCGAAAGAAATTATAGTACAACGGAAAGAGAACTTCTTGCTTTAGTATGGGCTACCAAATATTTCAGATGTTACCTTTACGGACGCAAATTTACGGTGATAACAGATCACGCTGCTTTCAAATGGATGTTAAGTTTGAAAGATCCGTCCTCCAGATTATTACGGTGGTCCCTACGATTATCAGAGTTTGATTATTATGTAATACACAAACCAGGAAAGAAACACACCAATGCAGATGTACTAAGTCGGTGTGTAAACACGATAATAACACCTTATTTATCGCGATCAGAAATCCTGTCGGAACAACGAAAGGATAATTTCTGTCAATTAAAAATAAAAAATCTTGGTGAAAATTAAAAGTTAGATGACGACGGTCTATTGTATAACATCGAAAGTGAAGAGTCTAAGTTGGTTATTCCTAAAATTATGGTACCACTAATCATAAAGAATCATCATAATACAATATTTTCCGGACATCAAGGGATAAAAAGAACTATTAGTTTAATTAAAGAAAGATATTTTTAAAGAAAGTGTATCTCATGCAATCAGAGGTAGAAGAGTAAAAGCTCCAATGGTAAAATATACGACTGTATTAGAACCTTTCGAACTAGTATCCCTAGACATAATAGGACCATTGTCCGTGAGTAAAAATGGAAATCGGTATTTACTTACTTTCATAGATCACTTAACTAGGTATTGTGAAGCTATACATATTCCTTATCAAAGTGCAGATATTGTAGCTAAGGAATTTGTACCTAAAATTATAACAAGACATGGCGTACCAAAATGTTTGTTAACAGATCAAGGACGAAATTTCGTATCTCCTTTCTTTAAAACAGTATATGCCATATTAGGAATTAAGAAAATCCAGACCACCCCATATCACCCACAATGTAACGGACTATTAGAAAGATTCCATAAATCTATAGCAGACATGATATCCCATTATTTTGACAAAGACGGTAAAAATTCGGACGAAATAGTACCTTATACTCTAATGGCTTACAGAAGTGCGCGACAGACTGGACATAGCCCACATATGCTTTTGTATGGACGTGAAATGAGTTTGCGACAATGAAAAGTTTGAATTGCATAAATTGATAAAAACCTTGAAGCAAGTTAAGAAAACCGTTGTTAAAAACACGGAAACTAGTAAGGATAAAAATAAAAAGTATTACAATAAATAAGTAAGTTAGTACAATATAAAATAGGAGATCATATACCTATTGAACCTTGAAGAAAGGACCACTAAGAAAATTTTCAAAACGTTGGAAAGGACCATATGTAATTGAACAAGTTTTGAATAATCCGAATTATAAAACTAAATTAAACTCTAAGGATAGTGTTATTGTACAAGTAAACAGACTAAAACCTAGTAAGAGTAAACAGGATGCGGTTAACCATAAATATAGGCATTACAGACTACCAGCTTTATCCTATAGAGATAACAATGGATGGAATGACGTAGTCACCGATAACGAAGTCGTTGATGAGGAAACTATTAATGAGGGAAAATATGTTGGATGTGGACCTATTTTACAGTTGGAAGAAAGTGAAGTTATGGAAGGAAGAGTGAATGAAGAAGAAGAAAGGGATGATACATCGGATGAGGACACTTTCCTTGACGACACTTACCCTGATTCTAGAGATCCTGAATGGTTACCTTGTAGACCCCAACCTGTAACCCCACCCCCTTCCTCTTGTAGCATTTAAATCCAAAAAAAAAGCACTTCCGCAATAACTTAACTCATTTCGTAAATATACATTCCACTTTCCGTCGCTTGACAGATGCTGGCATCTAGCGGCCCGCTCCTAAACCAAGCATCACCTGATACTTGAAACCAAAGTACATTTTCGCCGGTCAAGCTAGCTTCTCGATTACCGGTCCACAGTCTACATGCGATAACAACATGGTCTACACTCTTCATAACTCCGTTAGCTAAAAGTTTTTCTTTCTTCTCTCAAAATTACCGTCTTTCTAAAACATCATGTTAAATTACTAATTGTGCGCCTTAGTCTAATAATCTGGTTCAAAAATGTTAAAATTAACCATCATTTTCTCGGTACTACCTCACGTGATCTGCGACAGGATTTACCAGGTACTTCAACCTTACAGATTTTGTCATATTATAAATTTTGTTAATTTTTAAAATAATTTGTTAATTATCATGTATTCTTTAAAATATGTATTTCATGTTTTATTCAATATTCTATTTCCTTTTGAAACTAAATGATTATAAAAATTTTCTTTTCTTAAAACATCATTTACAAAATCTTGCAAAGGCACATTTTACGTTTTGAACATTTTTGTGAAATAAGTGCAAACTAGTGTTGAACATTAAATGATCAGAATATGAACATGTCAAATATAAAACAATTGAGGAAATTTCTTCTAAATCAGAAAATTTCGTTTTACAAGCTTTTGCAAAATCTTACAAGTCTTATACAAGCTTTCTTTTAAACAAAATTAAAATATATATAAATAGATTTATAATAATCTAAGAAGCTTTTAAGTACCATCTTAACGAATTTCTGTTATACAATCAATTTTCTTTAATTTTGGCAAATAATCAGATATTTCTTTAATGATGAACATTAATGCTAAAACATGTCTGATTTTGTACAGACACTAAAAGAACATGTTTTTTGCTCACAGCTAATATGCTGGTAGGACAAATAGGAGAAATTGGAGAAATAAAGAAATTCTTGTCTCACATTGCGCAAACCAACGAAACATCCTAACAAGTTTCGTCCTGTTGGCAAAACACGTTTTTTTTTTGTATAACGTAACTTCACATTTTCAAGTGCATAAAAGTGATGTCTTTTTCTACAGCTGACTTTACAGAACTTTAACTAACTCATTTTGTATATGTGCCTAAATTTACTTTCGCAAATATGTGTTCCTTAAGACTATTTTCTAAATGTAGACCTGTGTAGTTAATTATAAAATATATATAAAAAAACAATTATTGGGTGGAGCCTGCATGCAATTTTCGGTCCTAACAACCTCCAAGAGGTTAATTTCCAAATTAAAATAATTGACGTCAATTAACAAAATTTCAAAATTCTAAATTCCTTTTTTTTGTTTGTTTAAAATATATAAATTTATTTGGCCAATATAGTTTTTAAGAAATTTTTCAAACCAGTTATATTATGTATCTTTAGTTTAGTGATAAACATGTTAACTATAGATATGATTTTTGAACTTAAAATATCAAACTCTTTTATATTTTGTTAAATTCTGTAATTGTTTAAAAAGAAACTATCATCTTATAAACTAAAAAGGGGGGGATAAGTTTTTTTCTTTTTTTTGAATCTTTTGATTAAATTTTTTTTTTATTATTATACTTTTACATTAAGGGCGTATAATCTTTTTTTTTGATTAATTATAATTCTGTGAATTATTAAACTGTGCTCATTGTTTTTTTTTGTTAAATTTTTGTAACTATAAATATACATATTAAAAGGGGGGATAAATTTTTAGAATCTGTTGATTAAATTTTTTTTTTCTAAATTATTATATGTTACAATTAAGGGCTTATAACTTTTACAATTTATGATATTGTTAATCATAAGTTTTTTTATTGATGATTTGTGTCAGGATGTCTTTTGTTGTAAATGACAAAGTCTGAAGCGCCGAAATTTCCTTCTGCTTTCAATAAACTTGAGCCTTGTTAATTACTAAATTTGTCTTTGTCTTTTTTTATTTTTTCTTTTCAAACATTGTTACCATTTTGGTTCCGCCTTTATTAAATTTAAGTCCCCTGGTAACATGTTTTTGGTAGCAGAGCGTGGTTGATTTTCTATTCTAGCGTGGTTAGCTTTAAATTCTAGCTTGGTTTTTTCTAAATTACAGAGCTTGGTTAATTTTAAATTCTGGAACCGTAGTTAATTTTCAAAATTTTGCATTGGAACTATCTAAATTTAAATTCAAAATTATCTTTGTAAACAAGGCTCTTTTTTATGTTTTGCAGCTTTTTCAAATACTGCACAACTGTTGCTGATGAAATTTTTTTTTATTATTTAGTTTAAATATTTAAATCTCTATAAATCTATAGTCTCTTTTTTTTATTATTTAGTTATTTTTATAAACACTTACACAAAAACTTCTAAACCAATTTCGATAAAATTTTTTTTTATTATTTTGTCTGCTTAAATATTTTTTTTTATATATATATATTTACATACACTGCACCCTAGTCATTCACTGAATTTGATCCAGACAGCGGGCTCATTCGGGAATCCAAAAAAAAATTTAAATAAATAATAAAATCCAAAAATAGTTAAAAACAAAAAAAAAAACAAAAAAAATTTCAAAATCTCCTTCAAAAAATTTTCTCGAGTTTTCTTTCGCTTGTCTGTATCAATTCATACTTACACACACACATATATACACAACAACTACACTACATATAATTCTTGAGTCTTTCTCTGGCTCTTTCACCTTTTTTACATCATCTTAAAAGAAATTTTTTTTTATTTAAAAACACTTGATTAAATTTTTTTTATTTATCAGCAACAGTTAAGATGGCAGTGGATTTGCTGCGATTAGTGGATTCGTTAAAGAATACCGAGCTTGCTTTTGAGGTAGTAGCTAGAGGTGGTGAAAAAGACATTGTAGCTAAAATGCGAACCTCTCTTAGGTCCCTTCTGCAGAACAGCGTCGAGCCCGAAATGGGAAACTTCACTGAAGACATCCTCTTGCAACAGATAGCGTTAGCCCGGAACTCCTTGTTTGTCTTGCAAGACGACCTGGAGAACCTCGATTCCGAAAGAGGAATCAAAATGATTCGTGTTCGTGCGCGCATAAACGTCTTCGGAAGACGACTAGAGTTCCTAAATCGGGTGCACACTGAACAACTAAAAGTAGCAGACAACAACGTGCCACGGGATCTGGCCGAGCTACATAACAATTTCGCTACGCTCAAAGAAAAATTTAAAGCCTTTGAGCAAACCGTTGCTCCTCTAAAACTAAACGTAAGCATCCCGCTAACGCCCTCTGGGGGAACCACTAAAGCTAGCTCTGCAGAGCCATCTCGGTCTAATGGGCCAAATCTCCTTGCGGACACGCCGCAGGCTGAGGCTCAGCAAACTACACCTAGCAGCTCGAAAGGCTGTCAATACATTTCCTTATACGGAAAATTAAGTCATCCTGCCGAACAAATAATTAAGACAATTCCTCAGACAGATGGGTTCGACCTTGACAAATTATTAAATTTTTTTAAAATTTCTTTAAAAATAGTTAAAACTTACCCGGACGTAGCCTTAAACATTAATAATGTTCTGATGCCCTATGCTCAGGGCCCTTTAAATTCATGTCTGATTAGACATCAGGCATTTAATACCTTTCATAAAGAGGCCTTAAGTCTCTTTATACCATCAAAACGGTTAGCTTCTTTAGTGCAGGAGTTATTTTATAGGCCCCAGAAGACTAACGAGGCGGTGCACATCTTTGTAAATGAAATTAAAGAGGCTGCAGAAACACTTAATTTAGATAAGTCCGAATTGGAGGTCACGGACGTCATTCTGGAGGGACTGTCTCCGGAAGTCCGCAACTGTTTAGTTTTTGCGACTAAGCCTAAAAATTTCGCAGATCTAGATCGACTCTGCGCTCACGTAAATAACATCATGTACACTGACAGGCAAAGGGCTCCATTAAAGAGACCTGAGTTTAAAAGTCCTGATTTTAGACCTACAAGACCTGTAGTCTGTTACAGTTGCGGGCAGCCGGGACATAGAAGCCCAGAGTGTCGAAACCGGCCTCCAACAAGGCAATATCCTCCAAAAAAACGGAGGCAGGTTTGGAGTCTAGTTGGTAGCTCCAGGCCAGCCTCCCTTTCTAAAACCAACCACATCGGATTTAAACATAACACGAAACCACATTTTTTTAATAAACCTCCCTTTCAAAATTTAAACTCAATCTCCTATTCAAGAAGAAACAATTTCGGCAATAAAATTCAAAATTACGTTACTCCCATCTGTTATCATTGTGGCATACCCGGTCACTATATCTGGGGCTGTAAATTCTTCTCTCTACGGAATAGGTCCAGGCAAACCTATTCCAGCTCTAAGCTTTCCAACTGCAAACTTCAAAAAAAAAATAACATTTCTCTTAAATCTAGGGGTCTGAACGATCAGTTTTTGCCTTTGGTGGAAGTAGCTTTTGGGCAAATTAAAGTTAAGGCTCTGCTGGACTCCGGTTCAGTAAGATGCGTCATTTCTAAAGCCCTTTTTAAAAAATTGAAGAACACCAAAGCTTTTAAATCCATCACCAGGGTGAAGGCTGATTGTGTCACGGCTTCTGGAAAAAGGTTGCCCATTTCCTACTCTTGTCGTCTTCATCTTAAAATGGAACATTGTAGTTGGAATGTGGATTTCCTGGTGGCGCATAAGTTGTCGTGTCCTCTGATCCTCGGGTCAGATTTCATATCTAAAACGGGACTGGTACTTGATCTTTCAGCAAAAAACTTCTATTTCAAATTTTCAAGGTCTATTGTTTTTCCTCTATGTAATTTTAGTAATTCTGCGTATAAACCTATAGTGTCCACAACATCTGAATCTACTGCTCCTGATCCTTTAGGTCATCTTCAAAAGGACGATAAAAACGCCATTTTAAAAATAATTAATGATTTTCCTCAGGTACTCACAAAAAGGTTAGGTTTAACACATCTAGTTGAATACGATATTCAACTGAAGGACAACACTCCGGTCAAGTGTTCTCCATACCAATTGGCACCTCCCAAAATGGAATACCTCCGCGAACACATCAACGAATTGTTAGATTCAGGAGTAGTAGAACCCAGCCGGTCGGCATATGCATCCCCTGTTTTTCTGGTTCAACATCCCGAAAAGAAAACAAGGATGGTGATTGATTATCGGAGGCTCAATCAAAACATCGTCGTCGAAGCGGTGCCGCTACCTAACTTACATCAAAGTTTTAACTGGTTTGTCGGTGCCAAATATTTCACAGTTTTCGATCTTAATTCAGCTTATCATCAAATCCCTTTGTCTCAAAAGTCCAAGCAAATTACCAGCTTTTGTACTCCTTGGATGCTTTATCAGTTTACTCGAGTCCCTTTTGGACTCTGTACTGGTGCCCAAGTGCTTACCAGACTTTTGGATCAGGTCTTCCATGACATCAAATTCAAATTCATTTTTAATTATCTGGATGATCTAGTCATTTACTCCAAAACTTGGGAAGAGCATCAAAAACATCTTCGGGAAGTCCTTACTCGTTTGCGGCGGGCTGGCTTGACTGTTAACCCAGATAAGGTCCGTTTCGCTGTGAATGAGATAAGCTTTTTAGGACACCTAGTTTCTTCTCGTGGCGTGCAAATCGACCCATCTAGAACAAAAGCAATTAGAAATTTTCCGCAACCCAAGAACCCTAAGGCCGTTTCCAGATTTATTGGAATGGTCAATTTCTTTGCTAAATTCATTCCAAATTTCGCGGAGCACGCTGCGCCTCTAAATCTGCTTCGGAGGAAGGGCCAAAAATTCTCTTGGCAAGCTGAACAAGAGAAAGCTTTTAAACATCTTCGGGAGGCAATAACACAGCCTCCGGTTCTCCGGATGGCCGATTTCGCCAAACCATTCATCCTGCAAACGGATGCGAGCTCGGTGGCCCTTGGAGCAGTTCTACTCCAAGAAATTGACGGCTCACGACAGCCCATAGCGTACGCTTCACGTACTTTAACACCTGCAGAAAGAAAAGCCTCATCTGCATATGAAGCCGAATGCCTAGCAGTAGTTTTTGGAGTAGAGAAATTTAGGCAATATCTAGAGCATCGGGAATTCCTATTAGAAACCGACAACCAAGCCCTTTCTTGGCTTTTAGCACGTCCTCGTCAACTTGGTAAATTAGGCCGGTGGATTGCCAAGTTGACTTCATTGAAATTTAAGGTAGCGCACATAAGAGGAACTCAGAACATCATAGCAGACTCCCTCTCGCGCATGTTTGAACCAGAAAATTTCAACGAAGAAAATGTCACCTTTTCGTGTACCAGTCTCCTCACAAATTTTCCTCTAGCTTTTCATGACATCCAGACTCATCAAAAGGCCGACCCTATTTTGAAAAATATCATTGCCGATCTTGAACAGAACATCTCTTCGGAGAAGTACTGTTTAAGTAAAGGTGTTCTTTGCCTGAAAAATCATCTGGAAAAGCCCACCAGAATTTATTTACCTCAGTCCTTAGTCGACCTGGTGATTAATTATCATCACGACTCCGTTGTGGGTGGTCATCTTGGAGTACTTAAAACTTTGTTTAAGGTAAAGGAGAACTTTTATTGGCCAACTTTAAAACAGGATGTCACTTCTAAAGTGCGAGCTTGTTCGGTGTGCGCTGTAAGCAAACCTGCTCACAACTCCAAATTAGGATACCTTGCCTCAACGGTTCCCAATCGTCCCATGGAAAAATTACATATCGACTACGTCGGACAGCTTCCTAGGACAAAACAGGGCTACAACATGATACTGGTCGCAGTTGACCAGTTCTCAAAATTCACCTGGCTCATGCCTGTCAGAGATGCAACTTCCCACAGTACAATTAAGGCCTTAAGCCAAAACATTTTTCAAAATTTCGGTTTTCCAAAGATAATAATCTCTGACAATGCACAATGTTTTGTATCACATGTCTTCCGCAACTTTTGTTTTTCTCGCGGTATTAAGCATGCAACTTTATCTCCTTATCACCCCCAACCTAATAATGCGGAAAGACTCAACCGAAACCTTAAGGCAGCCCTTATCGCCTATCACTCCAAAAATCAATCCTCTTGGGACGACTCCCTTTGCTGGCTTCAGCTGGCTTTCAATTTCGCACATCATGAGACTCTTAAAGCAACACCTTTTAGTATTCTTTTTAATTTTCTCCCCAATACACCACTGAGTCTCAGCTGGAACATACATGATCTCCTTCCAAAACCTAATACTAATCCATCACAAGTTTGGCGCCAGGCCAAAGACAATATAATGAAAGCGCACCAAAAGGCCGAAAAGACCTATAACAAATTCAGGAAGCCTCATCTGTATAAAATCAACGATCTTGTCTGGTGTAAAACACACCCTCTTAGCTCTGCCATAGACAAGCGAGCTGCTAAATTGATGCCTCGATGGTCAGGTCCCTTCCGGATCATTGATTTTCTTACCCCAGTTACCGTTGCGCTTTCTTTCGCCAATTCACCTCGTTTTATTAAAAAAGCACACGTCGAGCAACTCAAACCTCATCATATAAATTAAATATTAACAAATTTCTAGAACCTTCTCCTTTACGATTTAATTTTCTTTCTGATCTTTCTTGGCCCGCACAAATTGTCATCTGGTAGTCTTCTTTCTATGCACTGCAGAACATAATAAAATACGGAACCAAGCCGTATTTCCTCTAAGCCAAATGCACATCTGTATGTTTGGGCATCGGTGGGCTGAGCTCTCCTAGAGCCCCTCCGTGCCGTAATCTTTATAGGTGTTTGCAGGCGAAGAGATATTGATTTTCCTTGTCCAGTGATATATCTCACTGTTTCCCGGACTTGACGCTTTTCAACCCATAGTCTGATCAACTATGAGGTTCCACTTTACGGCAATGGCCGCTACATGTACCTGACATGTTTCCCTATCTAGACATATCTTGACATCGAGCACTCCGCGGGTGTAATCGATGCGACGAGAATATAGAGAGCGTCATGAACTCTTCTATTTCTTCGTCACCATAACGTCTTCGGACGAGGACATAGTGAGTCCATCTTCTTAATAGTTAAGTTTGGTGCATTTGTTCTTTGTTGTTTATCTTGGTGAAGGTATACTGACCGGTTCTGTCGAACTACATATAGTTAATGTGGCACTCGCTATGCATGTTAGTCTTAGTTTGTCTTTTGTTTATCTCGAGGTCTAAAACACCTGTCTGAGAGGAAATTTTTTTTTTACCCCTTCAAGCACACTCT
The DNA here is from genome assembly GCA_963513935.1 of Aphrophora alni. Classification (NCBI taxonomy): domain Eukaryota; kingdom Metazoa; phylum Arthropoda; class Insecta; order Hemiptera; family Aphrophoridae; genus Aphrophora; species Aphrophora alni. Next base: position 18,055,189 of record OY740776.1, on the reverse strand, counting down.
CTCTCTCCTTTTTCTAAATTTTGCGGGAGGCCCTTCTGGCCCCTTTTCTTTTCTACCCTAACTCCGTCTTTCGGGGGGGGAGAGCTGTAGCATTTAAATCCAAAAAAAAAGCACTTCCGCAATAACTTAACTCATTTCGTAAATATACATTCCACTTTCCGTCGCTTGACAGATGCTGGCATCTAGCGGCCCGCTCCTAAACCAAGCATCACCTGATACTTGAAACCAAAGTACATTTTCGCCGGTCAAGCTAGCTTCTCGATTACCGGTCCACAGTCTACATGCGATAACAACATGGTCTACACTCTTCATAACTCCGTTAGCTAAAAGTTTTTCTTTCTTCTCTCAAAATTACCGTCTTTCTAAAACATCATGTTAAATTACTAATTGTGCGCCTTAGTCTAATAATCTGGTTCAAAAATGTTAAAATTAACCATCATTTTCTCGGTACTACCTCACGTGATCTGCGACAGGATTTACCAGGTACTTCAACCTTACAGATTTTGTCATATTATAAATTTTGTTAATTTTTAAAATAATTTGTTAATTATCATGTATTCTTTAAAATATGTATTTCATGTTTTATTCAATATTCTATTTCCTTTTGAAACTAAATGATTATAAAAATTTTCTTTTCTTAAAACATCATTTACAAAATCTTGCAAAGGCACATTTTACGTTTTGAACATTTTTGTGAAATAAGTGCAAACTAGTGTTGAACATTAAATGATCAGAATATGAACATGTCAAATATAAAACAATTGAGGAAATTTCTTCTAAATCAGAAAATTTCGTTTTACAAGCTTTTGCAAAATCTTACAAGTCTTATACAAGCTTTCTTTTAAACAAAATTAAAATATATATAAATAGATTTATAATAATCTAAGAAGCTTTTAAGTACCATCTTAACGAATTTCTGTTATACAATCAATTTTCTTTAATTTTGGCAAATAATCAGATATTTCTTTAATGATGAACATTAATGCTAAAACATGTCTGATTTTGTACAGACACTAAAAGAACATGTTTTTTGCTCACAGCTAATATGCTGGTAGGACAAATAGGAGAAATTGGAGAAATAAAGAAATTCTTGTCTCACATTGCGCAAACCAACGAAACATCCTAACAAGTTTCGTCCTGTTGGCAAAACACGTTTTTTTTTTGTATAACGTAACTTCACATTTTCAAGTGCATAAAAGTGATGTCTTTTTCTACAGCTGACTTTACAGAACTTTAACTAACTCATTTTGTATATGTGCCTAAATTTACTTTCGCAAATATGTGTTCCTTAAGACTATTTTCTAAATGTAGACCTGTGTAGTTAATTATAAAATATATATAAAAAAACAATTATTGGGTGGAGCCTGCATGCAATTTTCGGTCCTAACAACCTCCAAGAGGTTAATTTCCAAATTAAAATAATTGACGTCAATTAACAAAATTTCAAAATTCTAAATTCCTTTTTTTTGTTTGTTTAAAATATATAAATTTATTTGGCCAATATAGTTTTTAAGAAATTTTTCAAACCAGTTATATTATGTATCTTTAGTTTAGTGATAAACATGTTAACTATAGATATGATTTTTGAACTTAAAATATCAAACTCTTTTATATTTTGTTAAATTCTGTAATTGTTTAAAAAGAAACTATCATCTTATAAACTAAAAAGGGGGGGATAAGTTTTTTTCTTTTTTTTGAATCTTTTGATTAAATTTTTTTTTTATTATTATACTTTTACATTAAGGGCGTATAATCTTTTTTTTTGATTAATTATAATTCTGTGAATTATTAAACTGTGCTCATTGTTTTTTTTTGTTAAATTTTTGTAACTATAAATATACATATTAAAAGGGGGGATAAATTTTTAGAATCTGTTGATTAAATTTTTTTTTTCTAAATTATTATATGTTACAATTAAGGGCTTATAACTTTTACAATTTATGATATTGTTAATCATAAGTTTTTTTATTGATGATTTGTGTCAGGATGTCTTTTGTTGTAAATGACAAAGTCTGAAGCGCCGAAATTTCCTTCTGCTTTCAATAAACTTGAGCCTTGTTAATTACTAAATTTGTCTTTGTCTTTTTTTATTTTTTCTTTTCAAACATTGTTACCATTTTGGTTCCGCCTTTATTAAATTTAAGTCCCCTGGTAACACTCTTCCCACCCTTATGACTTAAGACCTAGAACAACAAGCAATCGAAGTAACTAATGTATATTTTCTTCGCTTTTTCAGATGTCTTCATTTCGTTATTGATCATCATCAGCAAAAATAGCGCTGTTACAGTAAACTGTACTTACTCTTATCAATCTACAGGACAAACATGTAACCTTGACAAAGGGTTAGTTTTTATAAAAGAGAGAGATATAATTCTTTCCACCAACACATGGACTTTAGTAATATCTATAGGGACTTAAGATTACGATGAAGTACTGACAATTATTGAATCTTTATTTACCAAACTCGAAATTCAAAGAAAAAAATAACACTTTACTTGACGATTTGATCCCATATCATGAAATTTCACGACTCCGTACCTCTTTGAGTTGAAATATTAAATTTAAAACTACTTCTAGCATTATTCATTTTCATTAAAAATCGCAAAAAACTAATTACAATTTTATACGTCACAATTTGACGTTAGAAAATAACCACAGCATTAGAAACAGTATCGATTTTGTTACGGAATAAAATGAAATTAAACTTCAGCCTAACTATAAGATTGCTTCATTTGATATTACAAACCAATACACTAACGTACCCATCCAGGACTATATTACTATGGCTATTACACTGTGGGCATGAATTAATTTAATACATGGGAATATGTGATTAATGGTTTAAAAACTATGATAGAGTGTGGTGAAAGTGGTGGTGGTTGTGATGATGTAGATGTATTAAGTGTTTACAGTAGTTTTAAAATAAGATTTGAGACAGTTACGTCTGTATGTTCACAATTAAAATTGCCAATTGTAAAAGAACAATTGTTTTCTTGTAATGATTTAATTACGATGCTTAAAGATTGTTTTGAAAATACAGATTTAATGAATAGTGAATTTACTCCTGAAGCCACTCAGACTATAGTAAAAATGATTATGTATTTAATTCAACAAAATAATAACAATAATAAACCATGTTTGAAAACCAAAAATAATAAACGAAAACGTAAAGTGTCAAATTGTTCAGCAGTTTTAAAGGAAAACTAAATTTAATAAAAATATGAAAGTTAGGATTTAGGTTAATTTCAACATTATCTAGAGTAAGAATTAGTTCCAAACAAAGATCTTGGAGTAGTCTGTCCCCGGAGGATAGCCCGACAAACAAACAAACCAAAGGTCAAGGTTCAAAGGTCAAAGATAAGAGATACGACTTTGAGAACGTTGTTGATGGTATTAAGTAAACAAAGATAAGAGAGATTGGCGCCACTAAGTAAACAGATATAAGGTACAGAGTTAATGTATGTAAATAAAAAGATGTTTAATAACAAACAAGAGATAAAGTTGAAGTCCAAGATTATGACCTATCAAAGTCCACCCGGAGTTTGGGCCAGAAAATATTGTCTGATGTGACATGCGTCATTTTGAAATTAATTGGTATATATTATTATGGATTATGATCGGACAGTCCGCCCCAGGAGTTTGGACCAGAAAATATAGTCACATGAGTTATTTAAGTCGACATAATATATTAGTTTAGACTATGACCGATCAAATTCCAACCGTATTTTGAGGGTAGTTCACAAAGTCCTAAACCCATCATGTCAATGTACATAGTTTTAGAAAGCAAACCGTCTAATTATTAAAAAATAATATATAAACCCTTAAATCCTAGAGTCAGCTATCAGATTGAATTGATAACTGTGAGCGTATGTTACAGAGCGATTTTAATGTGAAGTTATTAGAGATTTGTGAGTTGTTTTAAATTTAATTAAGTGTCTTAAGCGGTATTTCAAAAGTGTTTTAGTAACAATTTTTAGTGTTAGTGAACAAATAAAAGTAAGTACTTTAATTATAGTTGCAGGAGTGCTTATAATTTAAACACATTTTTAAAAACTGCATTATATTAATCAAGAACATATCCAAAATAACGTTTTAACTTTGTTTATTTTATTGTAATTTAATTAAGTCAATTTTAAAATGGCGTTTTTTACCGACGATTTAACTTTATCGGATTTAATTCATGTATATATGCCAGATCCTGTGGATGGAATTGAATTTGCCAAAATTCCTAGCAGCTTTAATTTACCTTCACCCCCTAGATCACCTCAAGCTGTTGACAATTCACCTGGACCAATTTTGTCTCCCCCAACGCCTTTTGTTGATTTACCTCATAGTCCTCAACCCCAGTGTAGCCGCTACGATCCACCACATACTAATCAGCCGCTAAGCCCTCAACCCCGTTGTAGTCGTGATGTTCAGATCGGACGAGGCCTCGAAGCATTTGAAATAATTAGTGACATTTCTAAAAAAAACAAAAATTTTGAAACAGAAGCAAGGGAGTTAACATTACAATTTAGGCAGCCATCCGAAGGAGAAAACTTAAATGAGTGGCTTAACGAAATGTTATCAGCATTAATTACATTTTTAAAACAAAACATGAATAATGAAGATAGAATAGGGCTGACTATTACCAACGCTGAAAAACCCGAACAAAGGCCAATAGGGATTAGTTTGCGTAGAATCGACCAGCTAGCAGCTGAAGTTATTTTAAAAACATTCGAAAATGTAATTCAGAGTAATGAACAATTTTTTATTGATGGACCCATGCATATTAAATGCTTACATGTAAAAATGCCCAGAGGTAGAGGAAGAGTAAAAGTAGATTACACTACATCGTTTGCCGGTTTCTGTCGTAAAAAGAAAGGAGTAGTAGCGATCGCATTAGTAGTAGCGATCGCTCATTTAAAAAAAGACGAGAGTGAAGAAAATAAAAAGCTTTTTTATCGAATACAAAAAGCTGAAAGATGTGAACAGTACCAGAAAGCCTTGCAATTATGTAACGTTGCACATGTGAATTTAATGGATGGAGCTGGAATTGAAGAAATAAAACTTTTCCAACATTTTCTTACAGATTATACAATTACGGTCTTTACTGACAGAAGGGGTAGACAAGTAATGTTTGAAGGTCCTTCTGGAAAACCAAACATAGATTTGATCTACGGTGATGGACATTTTAATGTGATAACTTCTGTAACGGCAGCATCCTATCATAGACAGGAAGAACATAGATGTCCCCTAAAATGTGCAACTCTCCTGCATGCATCGGTAATGACATCATCAAATGTCAACAATGTAATAGAATCTTTAAAAGTCCTGAATGTTTTAACAACCACCAAAAACCGGTATTTTCAAAAAAATCAATCTACCTGCGATGTTATTAAATGTTGTCTAATGTGTAACAAGGTTTATAACAGATTGAAAAGAAAAAAATAATCACGTTTGCAATGAATCATATTGCAGCGTGTGCAGAGAATACAAACCGCGCGGACATCTTTGCTATATGAGATCGGAAAAAAAGCATACAAGTGTAAAGGAAAATAAGTTTTTATTCATATTCTTTGATTTTGAATGTAGCCAAGATACCCTTTTTCGAAACCAAGAGAATATTTTTGAACACAAACCTAACTTTTGTATCACTCAGCAAACATGTTTTAAATGTGTAAAAGTTAATGAGGATGAAACGTGTCACACCTGTGGTGTAAAACAACACATTTTCAAGGGTGAAAGTACTCTAAAAGATTTCATGGTATATGCAACTTTACCGAGGACAGGATTTTCTAAAATTACATTAATAGCACATAACATGAAAAGTTACGATGGTCAGTTCATTTTAAAACACATGACTGAAGTAATGAAATGGACCCCCAAAGTAATAATGTCTGGCTCAAAGATACAAATAATCGAACATAGCAATATTAGGATTATCGATTTTCTTAACTTCTTCAATACTCGATTAGCTGATCTTCCTAAAATGTTTGATCTTAATGTAGAGAGCAAAGGATATTTCCCGCACTTTTTTAATAAACATGAAAATTGGCAATACTCTGGCGACCTCCCGTCTCTGTGTGAATACGGTTACGATCAAATGAAGGAAAAAGATAGACAAAATTTTTTAACTTGGTATGAAAATGAGAAGGCCACAAATAACCATGTTAATTTACAGCGAGAAATACAGATATACTGCATACAAGATGTCATAATTTTAAGAACAGCCTGTTTGAAATTTAGGGAAATTTTTATAAATGAAACACAAATCGATCCATTAATAGAATCCATTACTATTGCAAGTGCTTGCATGAAAACATACAGGAAGGTATGCAGAAAAACAAAATAGGGATTATACCTGCAAATGGATACCGAATGGGAGATAAACATTCGCATGCAGCTCTATCTTGGCTAACCTGGGAGGAACATGACCGAAATATTACAATACAACACGCTGGAAATGGAAGGGAAAAACACATTTTAAATTACAAAGTTGACGGTTACTACGAGGATGGCAATGAAAAAACTGTTTTTGAATTTAATGGATGTTTTTTTCACGGCTGCCCCTTATGTTACAAAAACAGAAATACACCAATCAACAATAGCCCCCACGAAACCATGAATTTAAGATTCGAGAGGACACAGACAAAAAAAAAGAACTCTAGAACTCCAGGGCTACAACGTTATAGAAATGTGGGAATGCGTTTTCAATATTAAAAAAATGAGTCGACCTGAAATTGATTTATTTCTAAACAGATCAATTGGTACTCTCTCCGCGCCCTTAGATCCTAGAGATGCGTTTTTCGGGGGTCGCACGAACGCTATAAAATTATTCCACGAAATAATGAAAGTAATGGCGAGAAAATAAAATACGTAGACGTGTAAAATAAACAAAATATAAGTACGGAAAATTTCCAATTGGTCACCCGGAAATAATGTACGGCGATATGTGCCCACAAAATCTAGATAACATTGAGGGTATTGTAAAAGTAACAATGCTGCCTCCAGACACTCTTTATCATCCTATTTTACCCCATAAAATACACAATAAACTGTACTTTCCACTGTGCAGAACTTGTGTGGAGACATTAAACGAGAATGAATGCTATCATACCCCAGATCAACGTTGGATTACAGGAACTTGGGTCGCGGATGAAATTAAAAAATCAACCGAGAAAGGGTATAAAGTTATTAAAGTGCATGAAATTTACAAGTATAAAATGACTCAGTATGATGGTACAGATGGGGGTTTATTTGTACAATATATAAATAAATTCCTTAAAATTAAACAAGAAGCTTCAGGTTGGCCAGTATGGTGTGAAACAGAAGAAGAAAAATTACAATATATCCGAAACTTTCAAGAACGAGAGGGTGTCCTATTAGACCAAAATAAAATTAAGAAAAACCCCGGTTTGAGAGCTCTAGCAAAATTAATGCTAAATAGTTTCTGGGGCAAGTTCGGGCAACGACCTGATCTGGATCAAACCACGTTTATAAAGTCAAGAGAAGAACTAATATCCACCCTATCAAATCCTGGAATCACGACAAAAGGGAATCATGCCTATCAACGATGAAGTCATGATAATAAATTGGAAATATAACCATGAAGTCCTTCTCCGAGAGCAAGTGTAGTAATCGCCGGTTACGTAACAGCAATAGCTCGTCTTAAACTGTATTCCTATTTAGAAATTATCGGAGAACGAGTGTTATACATGGATACGGACTCTGTAATTTATACACAAAAACCGGGTGACATACAATTGACCACTGGTGACTATCTCGGGGATCTGACCGACGAATTATCTGAATATGGACCTGAGGCATACATCGACACCTTCGTCAGTGGTGGACCTAAGAACTACGCTTACAAAGTGAGAGTTATTGGTGGGAGAGAGAAATTTAAGACTGTTTGCAAAGTGAAAGGGATTTCATTAAATTATAATAATTCTCAACTCATTAATTTTAACAGTATAAAGTCGATGATTATAGACAATATACCAAATGAAATAATTATAAATAACCCCCACAAAATATGTAGAATAAAACACTGTAATGTTGTAAGTCGTCCTGAAGAAAAAATATATAGAACAGTTTATACGAAAAGGAAAAGAGTAGAGGAGTATAATACACTACCCTTCGGTTTTAAACGAGCTAGGTTATGCTAGAGCTCTTGTGAGGATCATAGCGTTGAAAAAAAATACTTTCAGCGTGAAACAGAGCAGCATACTGTTTTATATCTACCCACCACCTAAAACTAGTACGAATATTTTAAACTATATACAGGATCTGTCATGTAATTTATTTGTCATAATTAGACTTAGTATGGAAATTAAAATCCGTAAATAGTTATATATGTTATTGATATTAAACTGATTAAATATGCTATATATATATATATATATATATATATATGTATGTAAATCGTATTTTCTAAATGTTTGTATATATTTTGTACATATTGTTAAGATAAGTTTAAATTTATGTTTGTTGATTAGAACATATTTTATAATCAAATTTTAATGGACTTAGTATGAAATAAAAGTTTGTAAATAGTTATATATGGTATTGATGTTAAACTGATTAAATATGTTATTATATATCGTTAAATATATTATATATGTAAATCGTATTTTCTAAATGTTTTGTACATATTTTTAAGATAAGTTTAAATTTATGTTTGATGGTTAGAACATATATTAATACACTCAGTAATATTAGGTTCTTCATTTTATTGTAGTGATTAGTAAAAGTTAGATATAATGCATGTTAGGTTAGTTGGGGAGTGATAGCTACCACCTCCTCGTTGGTGCTACCTGGAAACATTGAAAAATGGCAAAACGGTAGCTAAAATGTTAACGTCATACATATACTTCAATTATATGATATGCACAACTCTATTATTTATTTAAATAGGTTTTAAAACAAGAAATAATAACACTTTTGTAATAAATGATTTATTTTAAAACATAGTATTTTGCAATACATTACTTTATGTTAATAATTTACATTAAATCTAAGAGTCGTTGAATTTCATTGTCTACATGACCTTCCTCTTCAGTATCACTTTGATCGGATCGTTCTCCAGTAAGTCCTGAGTCGTAGCCATCGTCAGAATACGTGTCATTAAAGTACCTTCTCCTTATATTATTCGAGTACAGCAAATTCATTACAAATTCATTATTTAACGCCATCACTCTTTTAACTTCACCATCAAAGTTTGATTCAACGAATATTCTCCAAATATCTGCACCACTACACGGAAAATTAATTATAATTTCCACTTCAGTTTTAATTTTAAAGTTTTTATGATTATTTTATGTTTAGAAAAGTTAAAAATTATATATATAATTAACATTTCTCGTTTTATCTTATATTCCACCACTTCAATATCAGTAACTATAAAGTTTATGTTTCTTTTATTTTGAAAAATGAACTGCTCTTAAACATGTCTTTTAACTAAAATATCATTTAGTCTTACCGGTAAAGTGAAGATATGACGTAACATTTTGACTTGATTACTACAAGACCAAACTAATGAAATAACTAAATATACTTATGTATATATATGTTTCACTATTTACAAAGTGTAGAGTCCGTATTTACTTTATCTGTACAAAAGTCATATGACTTACATTTTTGTTTAGTAATAGGGGGTCTTTCATACTAATATTTACATTGACATTGGTAAAAAGTCATTGTAACAATTCAAAGTGTAGAGTTCATATTTACTTTAACTGTACAAAAGTCATATGACTTACATTTTTGTTTAGTAGTAGGGGGTACGTTTATAAACGGAGTAAGGAATTATATTTTTATTAGTATCCTGTTAGAGTGTCTAAGTTTAACAGTGAGTAGTGTATGTGAATGGTGGAAGGAAGAGGAAGGTATGTTTGAGGAGTTGACTGAGCGGTGTGAATGGTGGGAGGAAGAAGCTGAAATGTTCGAAGAGTTGGCGGGAATGGTGAATTGGTGGGAAGAAGAGGTAGAAGAGGACTACCTGCACGAAGAAAGAAGGCAACGGTTAGTGAACTTCTCGTCAAGCGAGGCTATGGAGGAGGAGGAGGAGGAGGAGGAGGAGGAGGAGGTGGAGGAGGAGGAGGTGGATATAGAGGCTAACGGAGAAGAGGAAGTAATTGAAATATCCAGCGATGAGGATGATTTCGGGGGAAACGATAACATAAACAACGAAAGAAGAACAATCGTTATAAGTCGGGAAACTCTATATTAATATTAGAAATGTTATGGTCGCATATAATAACGGTAATAAAGAGTAGTATATAATGAGGCGGCTCTCAAATAATAAATGGTTAAATAGGGATTTTACAGTTTTTAAAATAAATCGTCGAAAAAAAAAATTACTAGTAAAAGGGATAAAAACGGTAAAAACAAATAAATTGATATAGTTTAAGCCTAATAAGAATAAAAATATAAGTAATAAGAAGTTTAACTTGGGGAATTTTATAAAACAAGTTTAGCGTAATTAAAGAGCTGAAAACATGAAATAAGAAGACAACAATATTTAATATAGAACGTGTATGTAGGGATGACAAAGTAAAATGGTGTAAATTTAAAAACGGGGGCTTTTTCTGAACGAAAAGTTATGTCTGAAGAAAAATTTTAAGTGCGTTAACCATACATCAAGAATAATAAGTGAAAATCATTAAAAAACCAATAACATTAAAAAAGTAAATTTTCGAAGTTACGCGAAAGTGCCGTAACTTCCAAAATACGCAACCTACGACTACAAATCGAGTTTGTACATAAACACCTAAAAAAGAGAAAGAGGGTTCAGCACACAAATCCAGGATACATTAAAAGATTCCAAAGATACAGAGGAAATCAGAAAAATTAAAAATTAAATCACAAATTCGGAACGACAGGACAGGCAAGCTAGTAAGACATCTGTGGAGAGGGACTTGACTTGAGAAGGGATAAAATCTAACGACATGAATATATGAAAAGTTAATTAAAAGAATGATAAACGAGATAATAAGGAACAATCTTGTGTAAAAATTTCTACAAAAGAGTCACGCAAGTCGTCGGAAATTTAATTATTTCAAAGGGAAATTCGATGAAAAAAATTGAGTTCGTGTTGCGACGGAAAAGTGATAATTTGGGGAGCTTACAATTTGTTGGTCTTAAGACCTACACTCTTAATCCACGTGCCTACGGAAGAAGAGTCTTTTCGAGCTGTCACCCTGTCAGCCCTTTCGAACTTGCATCCTAAAACATCAAAGGGCTGAAACGCACCATCATCAACAATCTTCAAGAACTTTAAGATTTTCATAAGTGTTAAGGTACCAATAGTCAAGTTTATTGGATAATATCACAAAATTTAAAAAAAATGTTTAAATAATTTAAAAAATCTCACAGATCAACTAACATCAGGGGAAAGTTACAAAATTAAATTAACTTTTAAAATTATTTTAGTTTGGTCATCCCCAAGAAACTTTAAATTGTATATTGTTTGTAACTTGTAAACCAAATTTCTATGGATAATATCAAAATCACTTTTGGATATCTGGAAAATTGAATACAATTATTGCAAATTGTGAGAATATTAAATTACTTGGGATCTCTTATGGAGATATCTTATATTTAATGAACCTATATATATGTATATATATAAATATATATATAAATATATATATATATATATATATATATATTGTTTATGTAAGCATAAACAAGCAGGATATTTCTTATCTTAAAACAAACTTTACAGTTCAATGCATAAAGGTCAACATCTAGCTTGGATTCAAGAAGGCCTAATCCAAGTACTTTGTTTGTTTAACAAGACAAACAGATAAATCTGGTAGTTTTTGTTGGCTTCCAAGTGGTTGTATGGACCGGTCAGATGGATTTTGTTTTTTCTATAAAAAGGACATTTGTTTGTGATAATAATTGTGCGCGTTCTAACTATATTTCATAAATATATATTGCACATTATTAAGCAAGTGTAATGTTTTTTATATTATAACTCAAGTTATTAACTGTCGTCAGTATCAGTTAAACCTACTATTTTCTAATAAGTGTAAATAGTGTACTCCTGCTGTCCACACATAACGGCATCATAACAAAAGGTCAGACTGTATTTTCTAATGTTTGAGGCTCATCCCCGGGGAACATTGGTATTTTTCTTTAAAACACTATATCATAAACAGTACTAAATTATTTATGTTATCTCTGTTAAATTGTAAAAGTTTGTTTTGTTCGACTTCTTATAACATTGTGAATTCATTTTATTTCTGTTTAAATTAGAGGAAAGTAAAGTTCAGTTGAATCATTTATGTAAAGGAGCTCCTATTAATTTCATGTTTTGTTTTTTTTAATTTTCAATAAGGTTGTATCTTTTATAACCAAATATCTATGAATTATACATTTGGTAATACATTGCTGAATCAAAGTTAATTAATTCCTCCCATTATTCTTAGTGACGTGGTTAGGGTGCTAAGTTCACTAGTTAAAAAAAAAAAATTCTATTGCTTCCACTGCTTAGCTTTAGCATCCTATTCTGCGTTAATTTTGCCACGCCTAAACATATATATTTATATGAGTGTAATTTCAGGTACATCTGAATAATACAAGTTATGTCCAGGAGCATCCCTTAGTCAGTAATAATCATTGTATGTGTTAGCAAGTAAGCGTAGGTTATAAATAGATGTAGTTAGCCTTTGTGCACTTAGAATCATAGTTGACTCCGAGCTAGTAACTTGTCTCCGTGTACAATAAATGAATATTACTGTATCACGTTAAACATTATTTGTTATTTTATAATAAGTGAACATTATTGTATTTTAATAAATAAAGAACGGTTTTAAAGAAAAGAAAACTTATTTTTTAAACCGAATGACCCGAAACCAGGTCATAACTGGCGCAGTCGGTAGGACTCTGTTTTCGAAGCCATTTGAAAACAAACTTTAGAGTTTTTAGCGAACATAAGAACTATTGATCTTAATCGTTAACCAAGGAGCGGACATCTTCCGGAATCGATGGATACGAGACCGAGGATCACCAAGTGGGCATCTCGCAGAAAGAAGAGAGAAGATAGAAGAAAGAAAAAGAAGAATTCTTCGAGAAATTCTGTCCCAGGTCCCCAGAATGAACATATGGTGGATTCTGTAAGTAGATAATTAAGAAAAGTCAATATTAATAAAAATAAGTAAAAGTAATTCAATTTTATTGAAATCAAGTGAATAGATGTAAGAAATAATTTAGGTTGTAGGAATAATTATGTTTAATAATTTAGAAAATTATTATATTTTTATGTTAGTTAATTAAGTATTAAGAATAAGTAAAATTCCATTGATAGATAAATAATTTTATATATTTTATTCAATTTAATAAGAAAATTAATAATAAAATAAAATGGCAACCCCAACTTTGAAAAAGGAATATCTAGACATGATTCCTGAATATAATGTCGAACCGACCATGTTGAGTAGATTTATTTCAATTTGTGACAAAGTTGTTTCAAAATTTTATGTACAAGAAAATTCAGAAGATTTTCAAAATGAATATTTATATTCATCAATTTTCGCTAAGATAAAAGGGCAAGCTCTAGATGTAGTTGTAATTTCTAATACATATGCTTGGATAGATGTTAGAAAAACCCTGTTAAACACTTACTTAGATAAAAGTGATTGTTTCACCTTAAACTTGGAAATGGCAGAACTAAAACTAGAATTTAATGAATCTCCGTTTAAATTTTATGAGAAAATTCAGAAAATGCTAAATTTGCAAATAGCTTTCTTTAAAAATAAGGAACCCGTTGCTAGTGATGTGTTATGTACATACGTACAGAAATTAGCGTTAAGAGTTTTATTAAAAGGATTGCAAGAACCCTTAGGTTCCCTGATGCGAACCAAAAATCCGAAGGATTTGGAGGAAGCGTTAAACATGCTGACAAACGATTTTCAGTTTAAAAATAATAAATTATTTCAGAATAATAAACCACAAATTAGTAGGCCGATACAAGTACAAAAACATATTCAAAATAAATTCTATCAACCAAAACCACCAGTTTATCAAAACCAAAACCAAAATCAAAATCCATATTTCAATAAACCGTATCAACCATTTTCACAGAGACCTCAATTTCAACAAAAAACACATGCCAACCCAAATCAACCTTATAAACCAACCCCAATGAAACAGACCACTAATGCAATGAGAAATCCAAAAATGTTTCAATTTACGGGAAAATTAACGGAGGAAATAAATGATGGAAATTTTAATGAATTCGATTTAAATGAAGGAAATTAAGGACAAGAATGCGATTCGGAAATCCTTGATAACTTTCAAGAAGAATCTAAAACGTTTCAATTAAATAGTCCGGAAGAAGACGAAGATTATTTTTTAGAGAATGCCAGTTTACCAATAAATTTAGGATAATGAACATCCGAGTTGAAAATAATGAACTACCATATTTTCTTGACCCAGCAACCAATTTAAAAATCTTGATCGACACCGGGAGCACTAAATCATTTATAAAAAAACAATGGAATTATATAAAAATACTTTAAAATTAGAACCTTTTGAAGTGTCAACAGAACATGGCGTGTCTAAGGAAAAATATAGTTGTGAATTACCGCTATTAGGAAAAAGGAAAACAAAATTTTATCTTTTTGATTTTCAAAAAAGACTTTGATTTATTATTAGGTCTAGATAATCTGAAAGACTTAAAGTTAAAATTGGATTTTATTAAAAATAAATTATGGACTTTGGATAAACAAATTCAAATTTTATATTTTAACACGGAAGAATTGTAGGACAAACAAAAAACTAATTTTAGTGATAATAATAATAATGGCAAACTAATTAAGCAGAAGATTGATAGCTATACAATATGTGCTCAAAACAAACAGATAGTTAAATTTTAAAGTAAAACATATGCGGAATGGGCAGGGAATAATATCCCATAAATATTTTAAAGAACTGGAAATACCACGGTAAAAGATGGCGAAGCACTGTCTCATAATAAATAATTCAATGGAAGACGTGGAATTTGCATCAAAACCGATAGAAATTGAACCTTTGGAAAATTTCGAAATAACTAGTAATTACAGGAAGAACCCATGTTCAATAAATTATAATTCTATAAACTATAAGAAAAATAATAAATTCAATTTGAGTAAGAATAGGACAAATCATATGAATTCAGAAGAAAAAGCTGCAATTACAAAATTAATATTAGAATATCGGGACATTTTTCATGTTGAAGGAAATAATTTAACTTTCACGGATCAGATAAAACATGACCATCCGTGACCATCATCAACAATCTTCAAGAACTTTAAGATTTTCATAAGTGTTGAGGTACCAATAGTAAAGTTTATTGGATAATACCACAAAATTAAAAAAAAATTGTTTAAATAATAAAAAATCTCACAAATAAACTAACATCAGGTTAAAGTTACAAAATTAAATTAACTTTTAAAATTATTTTGCTTTGTTCATCCCCAATTAACTTTGTGTATCGTTTAGTTTTTTGAATATTTAATGTGTTGATTGTTGTTTGTAAATATTAAATTACTTGAGAACTTTTTTATGGAGTTATTCCTTGTATTTATTGAACCTATATACAAGTTATATAATTAAATTTACATGAGTAACACATGACAAAACCTTTGTCATAAATGTAGCTGTTAGAATTATGATTACTAATCAACAAAACTGCAGTTGCAGTTCTTAGGAATAGGCTTAAGCCATAGTTTACTTTTAAAGTTAAGAAACAATGTAAGATCAGAGTCTGTCTGGTAACCAGTGAGTGAACATCATTGTTACAAGTTCTCTCCAATAATAACATTATTATTGTAATTTGTTATTGTTTTTAATAAATAAAGCATTTTTTAAAACACGTTTTTCACAAGAACTGGCGCAGTATGTAGGACACTTCAAAGAGATTAAATGAATATTAGTTTCTTTTTAGTATCAACTAATTAACGAAGTGGACGAACAACAACAAGAACATTTCAGAAGAATTAAGTGCATATTAATTTTTCTCGTTACAACAGACACTCAAAGAAGTTAGTGAATATAACATCCGTCGGTTTCGATCGTTAATTGGGAGTCTACAACCGCAGAGCGAATATCTGCAAAGAAAAACGAAGAAAGAAGAACGAAGAAAGGAAAACGAAGAAAGAAGAACGAAGAAAGAAAAACGAAGAAAGAAGAACGAAGAACGAAGATAGAAAAAGAAAAGGATCACGCCTAAGCTGTTCCACAAGTATTTGCAATGACCAAATTATTCACGACACTACTGTGAGTAAAACAAGGATTTTATTGTCTTATTATATTGTTCTGTGAATAAGAACAAAAAGAATAAAATAATTTTCAAAATAATTTTGTAAATAATTTGCAAGTAATATTTTAAATATCTTATTAATTAATTTCAAGTAATTGAATTGTATAAAATATTTAAATTTTGAAAATAACGTCTTTAAGAATTTTATACAACAGTTGTTTGAAAACTGTAACTTGTTTATATCATATCATACTTTAATAATTAAATTTCATTTAATTATCTTGTATAGAATAAGTACTAAGTTAAGTGATTATTAATAATGGCTATTCCAATTTTTAAAAAAGAGTACTTGGACATGATCCCCGAGTACAGTGGTGAACCCTCCATGCTCAATAGGTTTATTTCAATTTGTGAGAAGATAGTACAGAAATTTTACGTAGCTGATAACCCTGAAGATTTCCAGAACGAATATTTGTTTTCATCTATTCTTGCCAAATTGAAGGGTCAAGCTCTAGAAATTGTAGTTATTTCAAATACTTATGCTTGGGATGAGGTCAAAAATACCCTTTTAACGAGTTATTCCGATAAAAGAGATTGCTTTACCTTAAACCTAGAAATGGCGGAGTTAAAACAGGAAAATAGTGAATCACCATTCCATTTTTATGAACGAGTTCAAAAATTACTAAATTTACAAGTAGCTTTTTTCCTAAACAAAGAAAAGACCGTTGCTAAAGACATTTTAATTGCTTATGTACAAAGATTAGCATTAAGAGTGTTATTAAGGGGATTTCAAGAACCATTAGGATCCTTGATGCGAACAAAAAATCCCAGCTCTTTAAATGAAGCATTAAATATGTTGACCAACGACTTCCAATTAAAAAATAATAAGCCATTTCAATCTAATACGCAAATGCTACCACCAAAACCTCAAAACCTGCCAATTCGTAAACCTATGACTTTACCTATTATTATCCATCCTCTCAAAATCAACATATTTTATACAATTTCCACAAAACAATTCAGGCCAGTTTAATAGACAAAACTATGTAAATTATAGCCAACAACTAAAACCTTTTGTAAATCACACACAAAAAACAAATAAAATATATCAACCCACGCCGATGAGCATATCAACTCGCAAAACAGGAAACCCAATTAAACAAAATAGGTTGTATCAAATAACAGAAAAAACCGGTTGAGGAGGAAGTTCGTAGTAATTCAGTTGATAAGATAACAGACCAAGTGCATAGTATTTCATTGACAGAACAGACTGATGACGCTTGCAACTTCACGGAAGACTATCCCCATATCCCGGAAATGCAAAATGAATATGACGTAGATGACTTTACTAGGGAAGACAATGCCTATGGATTTTTACAAGAAAACGAAAACGTTCAGAATCATTTTTTAGGCCTAACCACATTAAAAGAAAATTTTCCATAATGCACATTGAAAATGAGACAAATCACTTACCATATATAATTGATCCGAAAACTAATTTTAAAATATTAACAGATACAGGTAGTACCAGATCATTTATAAAAAAGTCTATTGCTTTCACTATGTTCAAAAATACAATAAAAACAGAACCGTTTGAAGTAAGTACCGCACACGGAACATCAAAAGAGAAATTTAGCTGTAAACTACCAATATTAGGAAAGAAAATGTCTAAATTCTATTTATTTGATTTCCATAAAGATTTTGACATACTACTTGGACTTGACAATATAAGGGAACTAAAAATCACTCTGGATTTTGTGAATAATAAATAAATATTTTATGAATAGAAAATATCAATACAATTTTTTAATACAGAGGAAATAAATAATTCAGATAATAAGGATACGAATCCTAAAGAAAATAAGAGCGCGTGTTACGTAATCAGGGCACGTTCTAGACAGACAGTAAAAATTAAAATTCGTAATATGTACAATGGAGAGGGAATAATACCTTATAGACAACAAGACGGACTGGAAATACCACAATGCATTTTAAAAGTCGAAAATGGAGAAAGTTATTGTCCTGTAATTAACAACACAACAGCAGACAGGCGATTAATTGTCGAACCCATGTATATAGAACCATTAGATAATTACGAAATTTGTGAATTAAATACTAACCAAACAAAAACGGTAAATTTTAATATGGTAAAACACGAAAAGTCAAAATTTGATGAGCAACAAATTAGAACAGAACATATGAATTCTGAAGAGAAACGAGAGATATTAAAATTAATTTTCGAATACTCAGATATATTTCATCAGGAAAACAATAACTTAACCTTTACTAACCAGATCAAGCATGTGATAAGAACAACAGATGAGATACCGGTTTATACGAAAAGCTACCGATATCCTGAAATTTATCGAAAGGAGGTAAACAGGCAAATCCAGGAAATGCTCGATCAAAAGATAATTCAACCATCACACTCGCCGTGGAACTCACCTGTGTGGATTGTTCCAAAGAAAACGGACGCTTCAAATAAACAAAAATTTAGACTAGTAATTGACTTTAGAGGTCTTAATGCAAAAACTATAGATGACAAATTTCCACTCCCCAATATTACTGACATATTAGACAAATTAGGCAGATCACAATATTTCACGACCTTGGATCTCGCCTCGGGTTTTCATCAGGTTGAAATGCATCCAGGTAGCGTAGACAAGACCGCATTTTCCACAGAGACAGGTCATTATGAATTTCTCAGAATGCCCTTTGGTTTAAAGAACAGCCCACCAACGTTCCAGAGAATAATGAATAACATCCTACGCGGAATTCAGAACGAAACTTGTTTAGTATATCTTGATGACATTATAATATACTCCACTAGTTTACAAGAACATATAAGTAGGTTAAAAGAAGTGTTTAATAGGTTAAGAGAAGCCAATTTTAAAATACAGTTAGACAAAACGGAATTTTTAAGGAAAGAGGTTGCATATTTGGGCCATGTAGTGACGCCAGATGGAGTCAAACCTAATCCAGAAAAAATAAAAGCAATAAAAAATTACCCAATCCCGAAAACACCAAAGCAAATAAAAGGATTTATAGGACTATTAGGCTATTATCGGAAATTTATAAAAAAATTCGCAAAAATTACAAAACCAATTACCACTTGTTTAAAAAAGAATGCCAAAATTGATATTGAAAAACCTGATTATGTAGAATGTTTCGAAACGTGTAAAAATATTCTAACTAATGAACCTCTGTTGCAATATCCCAAATTTGAGAACGAATTTATACTAACTACGGAATTTATAAATCTCAAGGAAAGCTCAACCTACCCACCAAAGTTCTCTTTAGAGATGGAATAGTTATCGTAAGAAGTTTTGTGGAACCTTCTAGAAGTGATTAAGCACAATCAGCATAGTTTTCTTTAAGATTACCTAAATTAGTTACGTTATCCAAGCCCGTACCAGTCAAATAATAAAAGTTAAAGTAAATAATATAAGTAATGATGAGGCAGTATTGTCTTACAAACACGCAAATGGGTTAGAAATTCCACAGTATAGTTACAGTGCATGAATGCGAAATCTACTGTCCCGTTATCAACCTAATACTTCAACCGATAAAATGCTGACATTAAAAAAACCATTGGAATTAGAAAACTTAAGCAATTTTAATATTTACGAAACACAAACTTTTAAAAATAATGGAAATAAAATTAATTTTAACATGATTAATCACAAAAACCAAAAATTAAATTTGTCTAAAATTAGAAACATGAATTCAGAAGAAAAAAGGGCAATAATTAAATTAGTGGACGAGTACGCAGACATATTTCATATTGATGGAAACGATTTAACCTTCACTAATTAATTAAACATGTAATTAGGACTACCGACGAAATTCTTGTTTATACAAGTAATTATCGAAAACAACAAGTATTATAATAAGGGAAATTAAGAATATTTTAAAAAGTAATCATGTCAATAATTTATTCGACAATTGTTTAGCTTGTAAAGGGTGACCAAATTGAGAAAGATTGTTGAGGTTATTTAAAAACATAGATAAATCCAATAAGTTTGGAAGGAGGTTACCTTGCCCAAGTGCAGTGAATGAAGTCAATATGGTGATGTTTTATGTGTTTAATTTATTTCAGAGACAGAAAAAAGACCGAATAATTGAATGAGAAAGCCATTCAAAATTAACTTCAAAAATGTTTTATGTAAAATCTTGTGATATGTTGTTTTAGTTTAGATATTTTATGTTATATTTGTTATATTTGGAAGTAAGGCAACATTGCACAGCTGTGAGATTAAGTTACGACGCGTCAGCAACATGTTCCTAACTTTGTAACAAATGGTACAAAGTATGTATCAACGGAATATATTTGCAAACGATATATATTTTGCGTCGTAGGGAACGAGGTTGATGAACTCGTGGCGAACAAAACTGCTTACGCCTGTCCGAATACAAAGTTTAATCACGCGTAGCATTAAAAAAAAATAGCTGACGGAGGCGTAATAACAATAAAATAAAATACTTGTGATATTTAGATTTTTGTACATAGCTTGTAAACGGAACTAGACTTACAAGAAGCCCTGTATATATGAACATATAAGCGACATATCATAATTTAAGTTATGACAAATGGAGATCATATGTAACAGAGTAACAATGTCAATAAAAACCTGGTAGGACGAAATTAAATAGACCTAGCGGTTCAAGCCTGAAATGATTAGAATTTCAGCTGACACAGCCTGAGGCTGACAGCTTCTATTGACTACATCAAATCTAGCCTCCATACAAGGTCCACATTTACAGAGTTTATTTCATTTACAAAAACGTTTCACTTTAATAATGAGGATTGGACCTTGCATAATTAATCGGCTCAAATACAAAATAGTCACAAATAATGATGACAGTGTTTTTATTTTATACAAAATATTTTATAAATTTTGATAGGTGAATTGTACTGAAGGGGGGTTAGATCTGGGTTGAACATGTTCTGTGGGCCGCATTGCAATGAGACTTAGGTATTGTCCTTGCTAAGTTCATACCTTCATTTAGCATGGCGTTTTGGACAAGATGATCCGTTTTTGGATATAATTTACCTAAAGAAAAAAAAATTTTTTGAAGAAAAAATAAAAATAATATTAAATACCATGATAAATATTAAATTTTTTTGAATACATATCCTCTGAAAATCAGAACCGTTAAAGATTCTAACGGAGATTTTTTTAAAAAAGTCATGCGTCTTCGAGGATGTATTAAATACATTAGAATAAGATAGTATGAGAGTGAGATGTGAGTGTTTGTTATATGAGACAATTCCTATCACCTCGTAACCAATATATAAGGAATTCTTAAATGGGGTAGACGTTTACTTCCGAAAAATCATTTTTATACGGGGTCTTTGGGATGGTATTTTTCAAATTATGAAGGGGACAGATGTTTTTCCTAAAGCTCGCCATCCCTAAAGCGTAACGGCGAATATATGAAAGTTTTTTAAAAAACAAACGTGACTCATGCACAGTTTACAGTCACTATTATGGCCCAAATGCAATGCCATGACGATCGTCTTTTGTTTTCATAGGTGTCTAAGCCGACTATAAAATACTTTTTCTATTTTTTTCATACTTCCAGGCAGCGATTTTTGGGTTATTTTCGTGATAGTTGAAGTATTATGAATGGTCATTGACAAAAGCTTATGTGTTACGAGATGATATGAGAATATGAGTGATTGCAGATTTGCATAACTGAGTATTTGTATGAATGGGTAATGTAATTTAGCTAAGTAAGTGTTAAGGCTGTCGAAAACAATATATATATATACTTTGAAGTAATTTTACTGAAATATTGAAAGCCAATGTAGTTTAGACAGAGTATATAGCAGGGTGTGACGTATGCGCGAATGTGTAGTATACACAGTAGTATATGAAATATATTTCAATATAATTTATGGACGAGGATTCCGGTATGCATAGGTCCTGCTGTTATGTTTGGGTTAATATTAGGACCTATTCTAGGACATGCGCGGAAACATAGTGTACCTAAACATAACGTATTTGCCTATAGGAATACAGTATTGCGTTCAGTAGTACACACGAACCGCGCATGAAAGTGCTACAATTAGTTAGTTATTATTTCACTTCACCTGTAGGGAAACGTAGTATAACGATTTTAATTTTTTTTTAAAACGATTTACGTTACTTAATTTTCAACAATTTTTATAGTATAGTTTTTTCTAACTAATAAAGATCTCTTACGAGTTAACACGGGATATAATAATATTATTTAAAAAGGGGGAATTGTAGTCACACTTAAAGTAGCATAAGAATGTAGTATAAATAAAATAATGTTTGATAATACTTGAAATTAACTCTCTTTGTGTGTGTGTAGAGATGAAAGGGGACACGTTGGCTCTGGAGAATCAACCAGTGACCTTCGAGGAACTTCAACACCACATCAAGACTAGTGTATACAAAAAATCAGTTTAATTTTATAGTTTTATCTTTAATGATTTCCCCAAATTAATTTATTCTCTTTTAACAAATATTATTTAAGAGTTAATTTAAAAATAATAATAATAATAATAATAAATAAATTAATTAATTAAAAATAAAAATAAATAAATTTTTGGAAATCATGTCAACAAGTTTCTGGTCTATTTCAACAAGTCCAAACTCATGGTAAGTATTAACGTTCTTTACAAAATAAAAAATTAACTCGGTTTTCATTTTTTTCACAGGTGACGAGCCAGAACTTTTTCGGCCAACGCTGGAACTTCTAAAGCCAACGTTGGAACTTCTAAGGTCAACGCCGGAACTATAACAACCAACACCAGTACCTCCACACCTATCTACTGGACACCTGTACACCACATATGAGATCAACTAAGAATAATTATTAAGAGTTTTGTTGTAATCCTTTTTTTTTTATTATTTTTACCTAATTTAAATTTATTTGCCTAATTTTTTTGTAAATGAACATTTAACTTCAACTAACAAATTTTTTTAATATATTAGATCAAAATGTAATTGTATATCGAAAAATAAAAAGACATAACAGTGTACAATAATTAATTATGAGGCGTGTGGGAATGAAAAATAATGTTTTATAAGACTTTTTGCAAGCAAGTGATACAGTCGTTGCAAATTAAAAAAATAAAAAAATAAATAAAAGATGGTTAACAATCTGTAAAGAGGAAATATGATTTCACTTATAAAATTTATTTTCTAATAACGGGAACATGGGCCACAGAATGAGAATTCAGCTAGGAAAGAAAGGGGAAAGCACGTTATTATAAATCTGTATTTCTATGTTCGCAACCAAAATGTTGTGAACGCATCGGGGGTCATGAGGAAGTGTGTTTCTGTTATAATTAAGAATTTCTGTTATAAATGTGATACCATTTAATATTAGAAGGTTTTTTTTTTTCTTAGGATAACATCATGGTAGATTTTGGGGCTGGTCTGTAGTTGGGGAAAGATGTAAAGATGTCACCATCATGCCAGCAACAACTTGTTAAGAGCCTTGTACATCTTTGTACATCTTTGAAACCATAATAACTGATGCAATCACCAACTCGAATCTCATCCGAGTTATTTAAAACTTCTCCAGAAAAACAATATAACTGTCCTCCTCCTCCTCCAACACTCTGAGTTGAGGCTGCTGCTGCAGGATGGATTGTTGTAAAGTCTTTAACTTGTGTAAAAAGTAACTGTACACTGTTATGTGGTGGCATTATAAATATCTATAAACAGACATAGTAAGGAAGAAATTAACACAAAAAGACAGTAATAACTCAACAATTGACGTTTATTACAGAATAATAATAATTGAATACAGAGTATGACAATAGATTTTTTTCTCCTCTTCTTTACCTAAAGAAGAGATGATGTTGAAGATGGCCATATTGTATTAATGCCATCATCACAAATTATACGTTTATCATCGAGCGCTTAACGCCACCTTGTTTACAGTAATAGTTTCAACACAATGTTTCCTAGATCTAAATACTCTACAGTCACTCCTAATGCTAGTGTAAAAATTCAAACAGTCTGTGTAATCATCAAAAGATATTTTATTTTTAACAACTGCTTTCGTTATACCTTTTGCTTTCTTCTGTATCTGTTCGATACCTTCATTGTTCATAGTTAAAAAAGAATATAATTTTGGTCTCAGACCAACAAATTTTAAAACAGGTATACTGTTACATTCATCTTTAAATTTTCCAAGAGTTTTTTTGTTAACATTAAAGTAAGAACTATGATTGAGTGGATAATCTGAAGTATCAAAATGATCTATTAAATCAGGATCCATCATATTTTTATAGATATCGTCTGTAAATATTTCTAAAAACAAGCTATCTGTATCAACATACAAAAGATTGATATGATTTATATCATACTTTGATCGTAATACATTATAGTAAAAATCGTACATCAATGATTTACTCAACTCTAAAACACTAAACCCTACATAAATAGATTTATTAAATACTACAGATTCTTTAGAACTACGTACGGCACATAGATTGTCATTGTAAATGATTGATTCAATATACGTAGGCTTACAAATTAATTTATTTAGTCTTTTTTTCTCTATTCACTAGTTCTATTATTTGTCTTTTTCCAATATTTTCTATAGTTTTGCCAAACATAGCATTATTTAAGAGTTTATAGTACTCTTTTTCAAAAGAATTTTTTGACAATTTTCGTTTTTCAGTATTGAACATTATATAGGGCTTTAACCAAGCTTCCTGGTTAAATTTTAAAATTCTATGTATCTTCTTTAAAATCAATCCATTTTTAATTGCTTGTTTTAAAATGACATAATGCACAATATAATTGGTTTTATCTTCTAAAGTAGTTAACAATTATTTATTTTTTTCATTCGGCGGACATTTATTTTCAGCAAGAAAAAGAAATTCAAACTATAAAAAGATCAATTTATAGTTGTACGTGGAGAGGCAAGTTATTTTGCCATATCCAGTGATAGACAGTGGTATGCTTTACTTGAAGAATCTCAGCTGAAGGATTGCATCGACACCCTCTATGGAGTCTGACCAATTGGAGCCGCTATACTTCCAGCAGCAGAAGGAAACAGATGTGAGTACGCCATGTTCATGGGGGACGATGAGACAGCACACCTCTATTGTAAACGTGAAGTTATAACAAACTATACTTCACCTGTCCTGTATCCCGGACCTAAAAGAGAGTTTTGGATCTATAGTTTGCCTAAAGCCATCTTGATCACCACACAATGTAACTACCCTAATGAAATTCCCCGATCTACTACTAACACTTTGAGAGGAAGTGGAGTTCTTTATAATGCAGAAAATTGTTATATAATCTCTAAGTATTTTAAAATACTTCCCCATTCCTCAAATGGAAAAACTTCTATTAAAATCCAATTTAATCCTATTGTTGTACCCACCATTAAAGACATTTTATCTCCTGTAGAACGATCATTGTTCAAAAGCCAATCAATTTCAATTGAAACCAATGTATCCGATCTAGATCATATCCTACAAACTAATCAAGCCAGAGCTAATGTAAATTCTATTGAAAGCCTAGAAAGGAAGTTGACAGATATAAGGAAAACAAAGTTAGTAGATAATGACTCATTCATGACATATTTCATTGTAATATTTCTTATCATACTAGTAGTCAGCTGTTCTCTTATCAGTTATATTATCTATAGAAACCTCAAGTCCAAGTGTCAACCTAGTGTTTATACTGAAAGTAACAATATTGCGTCTCAAGTGGTACCTCCTGTTGTCCTGAGGTGTGTGAGTCTACATGAACTGAACCTGCTGCCAGATCACAACTCCTCCCTTATAGCTGAATTCAACGAGAAACGATTGACAACTTCAACTTAGTGTTTAATACAAGTGAAAATAAAATAATATATTTCTCATTATGCAGATATATATATATATATATATATATATATAACGCATATTAAGTAGAATATAGGACACCTGGGCCGAGTCAAGCTAGGACACCTGAGCACTGGGACACTTGAGCCTCAAAAGCCATTAGGCCCCTGACGTCACTTCCAGAGACGTCATAACGACGTCACTGGAGATGACGTCATTAGGGTACTAGAGACTTAGGAAACAGAATGCCCTACGTGAAACAGGTGCCCTAAGTTTAGACCCAAACCAGATGTCCTTTATACAATGTTAACTTACCCGAGATCCGTCCACCTCAACATCTCGACGAAGACTAACTAAACTTAAGATATACCTAACCTATAAAGCACAATACTACGTCACAATACTACGTCACAATACTACGTCACATAACGCTATGGGACACCTGAGTACAGATTGATGTCGCATAGCGCTATGGGACACCTGAGTACAGATTGACGTCACATAGCGCTATGGGACACCTGGGCACAGATAGACGTCAGCTCTAGTAACGTCATTATGACGTCTCAAAAAAGACGTCACAACGTCGTCACTGGAAATGACGTCAAACGGGAAGTACTCTATGTTATTATGCTACGTCACCTAACCCCTACATCACACAATATTACAATACATAATAGTACATCAAACAAAATTTGTAACTCACCAGAGATCTTACCCCTTCGTCAGTTCGACGAAGACTAAAATAAAAACGAACGATACAATGATTATATAATAATACACTATAAAACCCATACTGATTGAGGCTGAGAAATAACGTACCATAACACATGTAATAAATATAATAATTAAGCATTTATTAAAACTTATACAGAATTATATCCTATAAGCAATAATTCTGGGAGGTTCATCATCCCAGCACCCCACATCCTCGATCTCTATAATAAACTCGAATACCTCCCGTGGTGGAGGTCTGGGAGGATCCGCCGTTTTTGGTTCCTCGTTAATCTGAAATAAAAATTACCGAAACTATAAAGGAATGCTACGATAGTCGATAATACAACTGTAATAATACAAAAAAACATAAAAGAATAACCAACCCTGAATTTATAAATGTTTATAACGAAAATACAGCAGCGGTAATAGTAATAACAAAAATAATAATCAACTTCCGAAATCATAAATGTTTGCTGCGACAATTGAAAACATAACATGAACAAAAGTAACACCAAATAATAATAATACCACCTCCAAATCTGTAAATGTTTATAACGAAAAATAAAAACACTTTTGTAATAATATAACACCAAAAATAATAAAAGTTACTTACGTCACTTATGTGGAACAAGGTAGGTAGTTCCGTCCCAATGAAGAGGTCAACGCAATCGCTCATAGTGGTCCTGCTCCTTACCGAAGTTCAAATTAGACTAAGCCTACATATATTGTACATACGCTAACTCCCACCTCTACAACTAGCGTCACGCTTCCCCCACTGCCGGGTTTTTGAATATGCGAAATATTAACTTGACATTTCAGTTGCGAATCTAAACTGAATTAATTCAAACCAATTTTAATTATGAGTGACAACGATTCAGGCTGCCATTCTTCGGACGAAGAATATTTAGAAGACGTCGACAATGAAGTTGGATACGATTTGAGTAGAATCTGGAGACGAACAGAAAGGTAAGTTGTTCATAAAAAGAAACATAACTCGTAAAAATACAATATAGAAACAATAATAATAATAAGAAATACGTTTTGCAGGCACATTCAGCGGACCGAGAGGTATTTGCACAGACTCGGATGCCCCAAAATCACCTGGGACTTCCACGTAAGCGCTAACCCCATCCCTTCATATTTGTGTGGACAACCATGGACCCCTCCAGAAATATTTCACCACGTAGGGGATCAGGAACAGCCCCTGGAGGAGCCGATGGACCTTCAACCCCACCCGGAACCGGAGCCTCAGCAGCATGACCAGGATCTGACTTGTAGAGAGACCATGCCGTCGCCTTCCCCAGAGCCTCCTATATTTGACCCTGATATTCCATCAACGTCAGGGTTGACAGGAAAATTCCGCCGGGACTCAACATCGAGTAGCGACGAAGAATAACCGTAAGTTCAAACTATAATTTATTAATATTACCTAAGTTTTATCCCACTTAGATCCAAACATTTGTCAAGGTGTGTAAAAAGTGTAATCAGAATTTCGGATGTAGGATATAAAAACCACTCACTATAATAATAATAGACTTATTTGGCAAGCTTTATCAAAATTCACAAAAATCTATTTAATAACGGAATTAAAAATATATTTTGAATTGAAGATAAATAAACGGACCTAAATTCAAATATTTCTATTTTAAAAACAAACAAAAAAGTACAAAATGGGAAACATCATTTGTAGCATTTTATTACGGTCTATATTAATCCTGAAAATTCCATAAAGACAAGTACAGAAAGGCGCAAAAATATAGTAAAAACCAAAACCTAGCCTATCTCTAAATTTTACCCGTATTCTAGCTTAAACAATAACTGTAAATAATTGAAATCAAGTACTCACATTAAATCGTGTGAAACACTGTAAATAACTATTTACAAAATTTACCGTGAATTATCTAGTCTTCAAAAATAACAATATTATTACTTTATTTAATTAATTATGTTGAATTAATTTTCCACAAATGACGAGATATCGTCAGATGCCCCAAAAAGTTTTAATTCTATATCAGTAACAAGATTTGATTAAGATACAGTACTTTCGTATCACCCTATACGTAATTAGTCTTACACATGCACTATTCTCACAGTCATACAAATTTTTTGCACAAGCAAAGAACATATGGTGTTTGTCAACTACCACACGCATGCACATATGTCCGTATGCAATAAATCACGACGTGGGGGATATGCGAAAATAAATATTCGCATCTTCACATACAAATAACACATGTGGTTACTTGCAGGCGATTTCATAGCATTGGTCTAACAAAAATAACCGTGATATTTACAAATTATCACCCCCTAGGCTACATAACTACCCCTACTATAAAAGCCTCAGTCTCGATTCCCAGCTACCATTTCAGTTTCGAGATTGCTACCAGAGATTATGTAAGTAAAATATAACAATAGTTTGCTTTTGATTTGAATCGTTACTATAATTATTTAGGATACATTGTTTTTGAAACACGCTATATCCATACAGTCAAACAATAATTAGTAGGAAGCGCGTGTTTGCGAACACATATTATTACGGTTCTATAACTTTCAGGTAAACAAAATAATTGATTGTTTGTGAGCACATATTAAATTCACGGTTCCGTAACTTACAATTGAACAAAATATTTTGCAGGATATAATAATTGCATACATGTGTGGGAACGCATGGTCCTATAACTTTTATATGAGCAAAATATTTGCCAGGATATAATTAATAATATCCTTATTTATTGTGCATGTGTGTAGGACCGTATTAGATTATCATCAGATGTACCTTTGTATAATTCCGGAACAATACATGTATTCATGTGTATGGTTGGGGAAACAGGATTTTGATTTTCCTGCAGTCACTTTGGTTCCAGTAGTCATCTGAGTAAGTACAATCCCTCTCGTATATACTTTTATATTTCTATAACAACTATTCATATACATTCAAATCGTTTTGTTTACTCTATGTAAAAATTATTCATACGACTATTGATTTTCTTTCATAGTTCGATTGTCTTTACTTTTAATATATCATTTATTCATTATATAGTTATATAAGATTTATACTATTGATATATACTGTATTATACGATTATTTATTCACATTTTTAATTTATTATATACATAATTTTGATATTTATCTGTGTGTGTGTGTGTGCTATTGGGGGGCAAATACATTTCTATATATTACCATAGTTTACCTACAAGATATAATGGACCCTATAAACCGTATAAGTACAACGACATCCCATGTTCGAAAATATCGACTTACAGGTACGAAAACGCTTTTCAAATTTAATACTCCACCAAAACATGTTAATACCGTCGATTGGTTAAAACTGGGGTTACAAAAACTAGTTAACGAGATGAAACAAAATGGTAATGAAAATGATAGAATCGGTTTCACGTTCCAAAACGAGAGAATTCAAACACCTGGGTATATTGCATTTAGACCATTAACTGAGATTTCAGTAGATACCCTTTGGGCTGTTATTGGTAGTATAATCCAAAGTGGTTCAGTGTCAGGGTCGTGGACTGATACATTTCAATTAACATGTACAAAAGTTAGCCTACCAGTAGGGTTAGGTCGTAGACGGGGTCTTTATTATAATGACTTTACTGAAGAGTGTAAATCTAGGAAGGGTGTTGTAGTTATAAACAATACAGACAATTTATGTCTACCTAGAGCCCTGGTTGTTGGTATTGCCCACGTTAAAAAAGACCCTTATTACAAGGCTATTAGACAATACAGATGTAAAAGACAAACAACCGAAGCTCAAAAACTATTAAACGATGCTAATGTAACTATTCCTGAAAGCGGTGCCGGTATTACAGAATTGAAAAAATTCCAGGATCACTTAAAAAACTACAAAATTACTGTTTATCAATATGGGGCTAGGGGCCGTGATATACTATTTGAACAACATATACCTAATGCCGAATATAAAATTAATCTATTGTACAACAAAAATCATTTCAATCTGATAACCAGTATAACTTCAGCATTTGCGTGTGGGTACTTTTGCGAAAACTGTCACATTCCTTACAACACGATAGGTGATCATGTTTGTTCAAACGTTTGCAGCTCATGTAAGCGTTCACCACCTTGCGAAAAAGATGGTAGCGTTTCAACGTGTGACCAATGTAATAGAAATTTCCTTAATCAGACTTGTTTTAATCAGCACAAGACAACGTTGTGTAACATACTAAAATATTGTCTGAATTGTAACCGTAGTTTTAAAAAGACAAGACAACATCCGAAACATACATGTTATGAGGAATACTGTAGTGTTTGTTCAAAATATAGACCCTCCGGACATCAATGTTATATGAAAATAGATATCAAAAAACCTAAAAAAGACGGATATTTATTGATTTTTTTCGATGTAGAAACGACTCAAGATACACCATCAACCTCAAATTCCGAAGCTAGAGTTCATAAAGTCACTCTGTGTGTTTCACAACAATTTTGTAATTCGTGTCCTAATAATTGTCCGACAGAGCATGATAAGTTACACATTTTCAATACCAATCCTGTTAATCAGTTTATGGAGTATATCATGAATGTTCGGAAAAATTTTACAAATGTATGTATTATATCGCATTACGGCTCAGGTTTTGATATACAATTTATTTTAAAATATATTCTAGAGGAAACTCAATTCACACCTGAATTGATAACTAGAGGTACCAAGATAATATTACTAGAATTAGATAATGTTCGTTTTATCGATTCCATTAATTATATGCCTATGGCATTATCAAAATTACCTAAAGCTTTCGATTTACCTCCTGAAAAAAAGAAGGGGTACTTTCCTCACCTTTTCAATATAAGGGAAAACCAGAACTATGTAGGACCTATGCCGTCTATTGATTTTTACAACCCTGATTCCATGTTTGACGAGAGTCGAAAAGATTTTTTAAAATGGTATAATATACAAATTCAGAACAATTACGTTTTTAATCTTCAAGTAGAACTCGTAGCTTATTGTATATCAGACGTTGATATCTTAGCTCAAGCGTGTCTTAAATTTAGACAAATGTTCTTGGATCAATGTAATGTGGACCCTTTTTTAGAAGCCGTCACAATAGCTAGTGCATGTAATCTAGCGTTCAGACGTAATTTCTTAAAAAAGGATACAATCGGAATTTTACCTAGAAAGGGATACAGAATGATTGATAATCAGTCATCTATCGCTTTGCAGTGGTTAACATATAAAGAGGACCAAATAGGAACACAGATAGAACACGCAGGTAGAGGTCGCGAGGTCAAAATTAATGGGATGAGTGTCGACGGAATCTCAAATAACACTATATTTGAATTTCACGGGTGTTACTATCACGGATGCCCCGACTGTTTTCCTCTAAATCGGGATGAAGAGTTACATAACGATTCAACCGATACATTCAATTTAAGATACGAGAGAACGCAATTAAAAACACAAAGACTTGCGTCAATCGGTTACACTGTAGTCGAAATGTGGGAATGTAGATTTAGGCAACTAAAGAAAGACAAACCTCTTGAGACTGCCTACCTAGAAAAACACCCTATACTAAATATGTTACCTCTAAACCCACGTGATGCATTTTTTGGTGGTAGAACTGGGAATACAAAATCATATCATTTATGTAAAGAAGGAGAATCCATACATTATGTGGACGTTTGTTCATTATATCCGTGGGTATGTAAGTATGGTAAATATCCTGTAGGTCACCCTGAGATTTTCATAGGTAACGAGGCTTGTAAGGCCCAAGGTCTAAACTCTGAAGGGCTCCTAAAATGCAAAATACTGCCTCCAAATAATTTATATTTACCGGTTTTACCTGTAAGAATGAACAACAAATTAATGTTTGTGCTGTGTCGAACATGTGGAGAAAATGTTAATGCGAATGAATGTTGTCACGATATTGAAGAACGTGCCCTATCGGGTACTTGGGAAATGAGTGAAATCCGTAAAGCTATACAAAAAGGTTACATTATATTGTACATGTATGAGCTTTGGGTGTACAAGATGGCTACTTTTGACAAGGGAGGGCTGTTTACAGATTTTATAAACACTTTTTTAAAAATAAAACAGGAGGCATCAGGTTTTCCGTCGTGGTGTGTGACAGAGCAGGATAAATGTAAATATATCGAAGACTATTTCACACATGAAAGTATTAGACTTGATTCCACTAAAATTGAAAAGAATAGCGGTCTAAGATCGCTTGCAAAATTAATGTTAAATTCATTTTGGGGCAAATTTGGGCAAAAGGAGAATCAATCTAAAGTTATAATTATAAGGAGATCTAGTGATCTGTGTCAACTATTATGTAGCCCTTCCGTTGTAGTAACAAATGTCCAAGAAATTAATGACGACACGTTATTTGTATCGTGGGAGTATATTGAAGAATCTGCCGACATATTACCTACTGTAAATGTCGTGTTGGCTGCGTTCACTACTAGTCAGGCGCGGCTTAAACTGTATGAACATCTTGATGCTTTAGGCCAACAAGTATTATATTTTGACACAGATAGTGTAATATATCTTTTTAAAGAGGGTAAACATAAAGTAGTTACAGGTGACTATTTAGGCGAAATGACCGATGAACTTACAGAATATGGACCAGATTCATATATCAGTGAGTTTGTCTCGGGAGGTCCCAAAACATACGGATACAAAGTCTCTACAAATACAGGTCAGACCGTCACGGTTTGTAAAATTAAAGGTTTCACACTAAATTTTAGAAATTCGCAGATACTAAACTTTGATTGTTTAAAAAGATTAGTTGACACCGGAGACGATGTTGAGAACATTAACGAACCAATTTACATAAGTGGTAATCAAATTAGGAGATCCGTTATTCGTGAAGTTGTTACAATAAATGAAAAGAAAAAAATTAGTATAACAGGTGCTAAAAGAAAGAGATTTGGAGAGTATGATACAGTCCCCTATGGATACAAGACCATGCGTATTTTATAAATAGCTGCTATTCTCTAAATTCTATCATTTTCATATTGAATGTGAGACAGGCTATTGCCGCGGAGTTGCATAAACCAGCTCGTAGGCGTTACCCGACCAGAAATGTAACTATAAAAGGTATAAATGACCTGTATCAGGCTGATTTGGTCGAAATGATCCCTTATGCGAGAGAAAATAAAGGGTTCAAGTATATATTGACAATGATAAACTGTTTAACAAAATATGCTTTTGCTGTGCCGTTAAAAACAAAATCAGGCATTGAAGTAGCTAAATGTTTAGACCCTATACTTAAAAAACATCGTATGAAACATTTGCAAACCGATCAAGGGAAAGAATTCTTCAACACTCGTGTGAAACAGTTAATGATAAAATATAACATTAATCATTACCATACATACTCTGACAAAAAAGCTTCCATAGTCGAAAGGTTAAATCGTACGTTAAAAAATCTAATGTGGCGTGAATTTACGGCTCGAGGTAGTTATGAATGGCTAACCCTTTTAAAAGAAATATTAAAATCATATAATAATACAGTGCATAGTACCATAGGAATGAAACCGTCTCACGTATTGAAAAAACATGAGAAACTATTATTACAAAAACTAGATCGTAAAACCGTAAAAGCTATACCAAAATTTAAACTAGATGAAAAAGTTAGAATTTCCAAATTTAAAAAGACGTTCGTTAAAGGTTATTTACCTAATTGGACAAACGAGGTTTTCTCAGTTTACGCTATTGTACCATCAAAACCTATAACTTATATTCTACAAGACTCGAAGGGGGAAATTTTAAAAGGCGGGTTTTATGGTGAAGAATTAAATAGATCAAAAATAGGTAATGTATATCTTGTTGAGAAAGTTATAAAGAAAAGAGGTGATAAGGTCCTTGTGAAATGGCTAGGGTTTGATCAGACACATAACTCATGGGTAAGTGAAAAGGAAATTGTCAAATAGGATAGGTTAGGTTACGGTTACTGTAGAGTATTAGAAAAAACTTATATAATGCTCATACAAATCAATTTAACTTCAGTATTACGTCATCATGAGGGTCGAGCACTCGTTACATACAATGAATATGACGAATTTCGACACTTTTCTCAAGAAAAAGGCTGTAAATAAAAGACACAGCTCATTACTCCCAAACACAATCAGAGCATTACTCTGTGGACCGTCAAATTGCGGTAAGACAAACGTTATATTTAACTTGCTTTTTGAACCTAACGGCTTAAAATTTGCTAATGTTTACATATTTTCAAAATCCCTTCACCAACCAAAGTACAAGTTCCTGGAAAAGATTCTTGAAAATTCTGACGTCGGATACTACCCATTCACTGATAATGAATTCGTAATCCCGCCAAACGAGGCCGAACCTAATTCTATAATGATATTTGATGATATCGCTTGTGAAAAACATAACAATATACGTGCTTATTTTACTATGGGGCGTCATAATAACATTGACTCTTTCTATTTAGTTCAATCTTACAGTAATATCCCAAAACACTTGATTCGTGATAATGCAAACCTTTTAATAGTATTTAAACAGGATGATCTGAACTTGCGCCACATTTACAAAGATCACGTCAATACAGACGTTTCATTTGACGAGTTTAGAAATATTTGTGCTATAGCCTGGGGGGATAAACACGGTTTTATTGTGATAGATAAAGATTGTGAAAAAGAAACTGGTCGTTACAGAATTGGTTTTGACCGTTTTATTAAAGATATATAATGCGTATATTCACGTATAATGATATTCGGCCTTTTGCCAACATTTGTAAATTGCATAATCCGAAATCAAATTTATGTTCATGGTATTATACGGACAGAAAACAGTTTTGTGGAAACTATTGTAGTAGATCTGGTAGATATGGTGATATATTCAATAGAAGATGTTGGAGGCATAAAAGGCGGGGAGGTCACAGTAAAAGTTTACCACCTTTAGTTATACTCATGATTACTTCAGCTGATAGGATTTACAATAGGGAAATATGGTTGAAATTTCTAAGCGAGTGTGAAAAAAACGGTGTGCCTAATGAACTTGTTATATATAACGAACATATGTTGAAAGGCACAGTGAGACACCCTCAAAATATGATTTCGAGGTTTAGACCTTTCCCCGATTTGTTCAATACAGCTGTCACCCCCTCCCACGGAGGGGTGGGGTATATGAACGTGTATTTGAATATGTTACAGTATGGAAGCTCCCTACCTTTCACTTCCAAATGTGTAGTTGTCACAGAGAGAACTATACCTATACGTGGGCCTATAGCACTATATAGAACGGCCTTAAAGGCAAAGTGCTGTATCGACATTAGTTACAATGTAAAGTTCAGCCCTTCCCCCATCATGCCTAAACGAACCAGAGGTAAACAGTTTGAAGCTGTAAACAATAAAGCTCAAGGTTTGTTCACTGTAGAGTTTCTTAAGGAAGCCTTACCTACAGTACCTCAACAATGTGTTCATTTCGGGCTATCCTTTGACGGTATCAATTATACTGTAACTAACCAAAAATTGTTACAGTCTTGGATGAAATATACGGGCTCAAATTTGGACGAATTTTTATTATTAAACTCGTATCTGCTTAGTGAGCAAAGTGTTCAGCCTATAGCTAAACTTAAAAAGTTTATGGAGGACACACCAAAGAATGATTATCTCTTTGTAGCCGAAATAGCTCAATGGCGTGATAATCTAAAACGAACCTTTATATTTAAAAGTACTGACAAAATCGAGCACATTCCTCGTTTTGACAAGGACACGTACGGATACCTGAAAGGGTTGCAGTGGAGTGCTAACATATTGAAAGCATCAGCTGGTGATATAATAAAGTTCCTCCTGACTAGAAAACAATATCCGTGTTTCTTCAGATCTATAGAATTACCATGACGTCATCTAACCTTACAGCGGAGATATCACGGTTAAGGGAGGTTATTAAAAAAAAGTATCGGGCTATACGTCAAGGCGAAGCTTATACAGAGGTGCTGCTCAATAAACAATACAGCCCTATACTTAAAGAGTTGTCAAAAATAAAGGGGTCACCGTCTATACCCTATGTCAAAGGCGAGGTTAAGGACGAGGTTAGGGACGTGATCAGCCCTGAGGGGAGGGGAGGGGAGGAGGAGGATGAGGAGGTGGAGGAGGGGGATTTGTGGGGTTCTCCTAGTTTTATGGATACTGAAATAATTGCCGAGAGTCCGGACCAACCAGGACCTAGTGTAAGGGAACTATTGTCAACACCTGAAGGGCAAAGTACATCTGAAAATTGGGTAAACAGTAATTTCAAACATCCACTGGCACGAAAATATATGCTTATAATGATGAAAGATACCGCCAGAAGTCAAATTATAGATCACAGTTACGGACCGAAAATCGAAGACAACTCTATGACGATCGGTAGCAAGACTCTTCAGTTGTCGGACGATGGTGAAATTATAATTGACGGTATACACTATAGTGGGACGCCCGGGTTGTACGAGTTGGTGTTTAAACGTTTACCAGATGATGAAATATATACCGATGCCGATTTACAAGCGTATAGAGATATCTGTTTGAGATCCAGTGCACACAAGAGATCATACAATCCGAACGAAGTAGTTAATCGTAACAGATCTCTAAAATATAGAAACATTATAGAGCCGTTATTCCCTTCTAAAACAATCACAGGGAGAGGATATTCATATTGGGACAACCCTAATGAACTTTGTAACCGACTAAGACTCTTATTGGCCTCTATAGATGCTGGTCATACAGGGCATGCTAACGAAATAGCCTCCATCATTGAAGAACTACGGGAAGCTGGGATTATAAAAGGTTCTGGAAATAGAAAAATTAGATCATTAATAAAATGAGCGTCGACAAGTTTGGACGATACTCTGAGCTTAGTAAGACTCGTTCAGTGTCTGGGTCTAGAGTTACAGGATATGACCTTACACCTGAGGGAAACTACGACATAATGGGCAAAATCTTAAGTAATGTAGCCAGCCCTAAAACTAAAAAAGATGCCGTTAACCTAGAAACTCTAGAGAAAAATTGTCTAACTTTTAACAAAAAAATAAAAAAATATCATACAAAGGGTGTACCTTTGGGGGGTCTGGGCGTGACCAAAGACGTTGATGATGCCGTAACAAAAGGTTATCTCGAGTCTCTAATTCCAATCAAACTTATGACCGAGTATTCTGTTAATCATAATAGGATACAAGATGTAGGCAAACCTGTGGGAAATGATGATGCTGTTAATGTTATATACGCGAAGGAAAATTTTATCGTAAAGAACGGAGAGGGCTTATTTGATGCCAGTAACTCTAGAATCATTAATGTAGAATCGCCTAGTGGTAAAGAGGATGCTGTCAACAAACAGTACGTTGACAATAGACTGCCACTAAATGACGGTCAATCATGTAATTTTGCGCAAAAAAGAGTAGCAAAAATCGGCTCTCCATTATTTATAGATGATGCGGTCAATTTAGCTTTTCTTATAAAAAATACTGTGCATTTACTCCCATTTGGAGGGATATTCAGTGCTGACAGTAAGAAAATAAGTGATTTACTTGACGGTACGTCTGATGTAGATGCAGTCAATTTGCGACAGTTGAAAAAATATATTCACGATATGTATGAATGGCTAAATACAAATGTATTACTCAAAAATCAAAAAGACGACTGTTTTAATGCCGAGGCAAAACGTATTTGTAATGTCGCTCGTGGTACTTCAGCAGCGGATGCTGTTACAGTCCAACAATTAACCGAATCAATCGCGCACGCAGGATTCAACTTTGTTCACAGTATTGAACTTACGGAAGCTAGTTTGAAAAAAATTATTAACACAGAATTGATTCAACTTGCACGTGCCATTAAAACAAAATACAGTAAAGAAACTATTCCTAAAGAAGGGGTAAAGAACTGGAGATCGCTATGGGGCGCAGAGGATAAGGATGTAGAATAAATGTCTAAACAATTTGTTGATTAAACTCATTCGTAAATATGACTTTGAACAGAACGTACGCCGTACTATGGGGTATATTTTACTCTTAATAGAATGCAGCTCACCTTTTTGATCAGTATATAAATGGGTGCGAAACAAGCAACATCTATTAGACGTCGAAAGTCAAAGAGAAAAGGTTGTGGTCTTGTATCCTCGTTATTAAGTGTAGGTGATAAGGTGTTGAATAAAGCAGTTGATTTATTACCCGTCGAACTACATTTACTGTCTTACAACTATTGCGGTCCAGGTACAAAACTTGCCAAACGTTTAGCTCGTGGAGATAAAGGTGTGAACCCTTTGGACGAAGCTTGTAAGGAACACGATATAGCATATAGTAGATACGGTGATTCGGAAAGACGTAGGGGGGCTGATAAAATACTTGCTGGAAAGGCTTGGGGTAGAGTTAAAGCAGGGGACGCGTCTTTGGGTGAACGTGCCGCCGCTTTGGCTGTAGCAGCTGCAATGAAGGCTAAAACAAAATTAGGGGGTGGAAAGAGGAAAAGGGGGAAACGTACAGTACAACAACTATTGAAACAGTTAAAGGGGAAGGGTCTTTACTTGAAACCATATAAGAAAGGTGGTGGTAAGAAAAAGCGTAGGAGAGGTAAAAAAAAACGTTGTTAGATTCATTACCAAATAGACCGTTAACAAATATTGATTTGGAGAAATATGTCTTGAAACTAAGAATCCCTTATTTTAGAGGTGTCTACATGAGAGACAGTCTTCCCTCGAAGCCTTTGAAAAATGAAAACGCTATTGTAAACCTAGATAGTATCAACGGTGAAGGTACACATTGGGTGTGTTATAAAAAACGAGGTAATAGTGTAGAGTATTTCGACAGTTTTGGAAATCTTAGACCGCCAAATGAGTTGACTAGGTACTTTGGTACGGGTGCTAATATCAACTATAACTATAAAAGACATCAAAGCGATAACTCAGTCGTGTGCGGACATTTGTGTCTAAAGTTTCTATCATGAGTATCGTTTTAAGTGGTAATAGTTCTACAATTTCGTGTGATTTCTTTCCTCCAGTTGAGTTGGATGATGGTGAGTGGGAGGTTGGTCTCATTGACTTTGCCACTTACAATTCAATCCCTAATATAGTGGAGGGTATTAATAATAAATTTTACCTCGGCAAAGATCCAAAAGATAAAGATAGTGTTGAATTGAACATTAGTATACCTACTGGTTCATATGAAATCGAGGATATTGAAAAATATATCAGGTCACAATTGCCAGCGAAAGATGGATTAACCCTAAAACCCAACAATAATACATTGAAAGCTGAGATAAAGTGTTCTAGGCTAATTCGGTTTAAAGAGGACTCTATCGGGAAATTACTCGGTTTTAAGGTCGGTGACCTTGCAGCTAATGCTAAACATGAATCTGATTTACCAGTTGATGTAATTAAAGTAAATGTTATTCGTATAGAGTGTAATATTGTGAAGGGGTCATTTCAAAACGGTACAGAGTGTCATGTTATACACGAGTTTTACCCACAAGTACCTCCAGGGTACAAGATTGTGGACATTCCGCCAACAATAATATATTTACCTGTCAAAGTAAAAACTATTCATAATATCACAGTAAGTTTAACAGATCAGGTCGGTGCTCCTGTAGATTTCAGAGGGGAGACTGTGTCTGTCAGATTACACTTACGACGGAATGGGTCTCGTATTTAACGACCGTCAGTATAAAAAAGACGTCAGTATAAGTCGACCCCTAGCCGAGTTAACACGACGGAATATTCTGTTCCTTAGAACGTTAGGATTCAAGGTTAAAAATGGAACTACTGTCAATAGATAGTGCTGCGAATTACGATGACGTCATCACAGGTCTTGAATACCATTCTCACAGACCATATGCGTCCTCTACTTATGGCAATAACGATGAAATTCGTATCCCTATAAATCAACAGGATGTTATTACTGTCCCTTTTGAAAGTTTGTTACATATCAAGGGTAAATTGAGTGGAACGAAGGCTGACAGTACAGCTGCAACTGTAAAGCTTGTTAACAATGCAGTAGCGTTCTTATTCGATGACATTAGATATGAGATAGCTGCTAACGAAGTGGACCGTACGAGAAATGTCGGAATTACAAGTATATTGAAAAATCTATTATCGTTACGTGAACATGAGAAGAATAAGTTAGGTAACGCGGGATGGCTGGGTATTGGTGAAACAAAAGATGCCATCGCCTCTTTACATTGGAACTGATTCACCCGACTTACAAAAACCAACACTTCTCGGCGTTTGGTCACACCAAACGCTGAGAACACTTCCCCGCACTTCTCCCGGACCTCAGTGCCGGCAACCTGGGCCAACAAAACACCTACATCTCCCCTTACTGTCGAACAGTAAGGGCAGCTCGCTGATTGGTCCAGGCTCAACTCGCGATAAACCGCGAAAAACCGCGAAACACACTTTCGCTAAACTCAAAAACTTCAGACTATGCGACCCAATCACAGCACGCTACACCACCCCTGCTTCTAGCCAGCCTGTGATTGGATCGCGTCATAGTGAAAGTAGAACAATGGCTTTCCCATTGTTCTACGCTCCAGAATACTATATAAACTGTAGTATTCTCAAAAAATTCATCAGATCTCATCGTGTTCTTCTCAGAACACGACCTTTCTTATAACACACTCAGATCCTCCCGAGGAGTCTGAGTTCAAAACCTTTCTGGTTCTCACTACTTTACCAGCAGACAGAGTTATTCAGAGTTGACAAGTCGCATATTATCTTAAATTCCAACTTTGTTCTTTTTTTCTTATTCTCAAACATCATCAACTCGCCTCCCGTCAGGGAAATAGCTAAATAGGGGAAACCCGGCGAGCTACTACCTTCACCGCCTCCCGTAAGGGAAATT
Organism: Aphrophora alni; assembly: GCA_963513935.1. Taxonomy (NCBI): domain Eukaryota; kingdom Metazoa; phylum Arthropoda; class Insecta; order Hemiptera; family Aphrophoridae; genus Aphrophora; species Aphrophora alni. The sequence goes on along the minus strand of OY740776.1, from coordinate 18,013,616 downwards.
CAGTAGGGTAGTGGTTACCCGGCGGACCCCTGTGCTATATGCCGGGGAGGCGAAACAATCAGCAGCGTCGAGCGGTACGGCGACTGCAAAGAAAAGTTAGCCGTGAGTTGCGGAAGTCTACGGCCCATCAGTCTGGGGCAATCCTGAACGGACCTTCCAAGGACCAAACTCCGTCTCCGCAACTTTACGGACCTTTTCAGGGCCAAACTCTGGCACCGTGCCCGATGTGGCGAAAACCTACTCCCATTACCGCCATACCTCTTCCTTACTCCTACACCATCCCCAACCTCCCATATTATGATCCCCGAGCCCCGTACTATTTTTCCTTTTAAACTTTAAAACCCGACTCTTTCACCATTCCCCGCTCCAAAAATCCATCACCGGCTAGACAGCCGACGTACACCACCACCTACTTTGCCTATTCACCTCATAACGACAGAGCGAGCCGACGTCAATTGGCGGCCGCAACGTGGGACCGACTTTCTTCGGACGAAGAAGTGACCTTCGCCCCGACTACTTCTGGGAGGACACAACCCAGTGGCGCCCGACACCAACACCAGCACCAACACCAACACCAGCATCAACACCAACACCAGCAACCACACCAGCACACTTCCGACTTAGAGATGGCTCCGACGCTGAGATCCCAGCTAAAGACCTGCGCCAACGAGACCTGCCACAGCCAAAGTGACATCTTCGCTTCCTGCTGCCGCTGTGACCAGCTTCAACACCATGCCTGCATCGGTTGGCCGGAAGTAGAGATTCCAAATGCAACTTACACTTGCAAAGCTTGCATAGATATTCCCCCTACACCAACAGGCCCACCTTCCACCACACCAGACCCTAACCTCCTGAACTCCCTCCTACAACTCCTTTCCCAGGCACAACCACCACCTACCACACCACTACCAGATTTTTCAGGCGATGGAGCGGAAGATCCAGACGATTTTCTTCGCCAGGCTGAGGAAATCCTTATCCAGCGGAGATCGCCTAAGACACACTGGACCAGGACCACAGCCGCACAGCTCCGTGGATCAGCCGAGAGGTGGTACCGGATCTACAGTGACGCTGGGCTAAACTGGGAGGAATTCTCCGAACGCCTGCGAGCACGCTTTAACTCGCCAGCTGTGGTTGCTGAACTCCAAGCCGAACTCTATGGGAGGAAGCAAAACTCCAGCGAGCCCGCAGACTCCTTCCTCCTACGGAAGACGCGCCTGATGAAGAGGCTACAGCCGCAGTCCAGCGAGACGACCCGGGTGCAGACGTTCTTGGAACTACTCCTTCCCGGCCTGAGATCCAGACTCAGGGGAAGTGACCTCACCACCACCCAAGAGCTGATGGACAGAGCCCGAGCCGTCGAAAGAGACCTCCAGGACGAGACCAGAACCACGACCAGACCTACAAGAGACGACAAATACCGGCCAACACCCCCGCCTGCCGCTACCAGACCACCACCACCACCAGCTAGGGACCCGAAGTGCCAGTACTGTCCCGAGTACCACTACCACCGGGACTGCCCAGTACTGAAGAAGAGACGGGAGACGCCGGAAAACTGGAGAGGGACAGGAAGCGCGCCCAAGCCTGCCCAACAATAGAACTCGGCGCTATCTGCAACGCCATTCCGGGAAGCCGGCTGCCACGGATTCACCTACAAATAGGCCAGAAGACCATCCTGGCGCTAGTGGACTCCGCTGCCAGCAGGAACTTCATCCGGACTGACCAGCTAGACCCCGACGCCCGTCTCCAGGAAGCACCAACCACCGCCCGCCTCGCAGACCACCACGCACGCCTGCAGATCCGAGGAGAAGTCTGCCTCAACACCTCCCTCCAGGGACAACAGATGCCGGTGAGCTTCTTAGTCGTTGACACTCTGCAGGAACCGGCCCTCCTCGGATACCCATGGTTACAGGACCAGCACGCGGTCTGCGACTTTCACTCCGGGACCTTGACCTTCGGACTCCGTGATCGACTCAGCCTGTCATGGACCACCTCAGCTCCACAGAAGAGGACAGCGCCCGCCATCTTTTTGGACAGAATCGACCACGGACTTCCGAAGGACCAAGAAGACAAATTCACCAGCATGATCCAACGCCACTCACCTGCCTTCCATACCGACGGACCCCTGGGAAGAACCAGCAGCCTCCGCCATGAGATCCAGCTACGGAACAACACACCGATCCGCCAGACGCCCTACAGATGTTCACCAGAAAAGAGGAAGGTGATCGCTGACCAGATCCAGGAGATGCTCTCCGCCGGGATCATCGAGCCTTCAACTTCACCCTACAGTTCACCTATCGTGATAGTGAAGAAGAAGGACGGTCAGCCGAGGTTCTGCGTGGACTACCGCAGACTCAACGAAGTTACCATCGACGCCCCGCAGAACCTTCCCGTCATCCACCAGGCCCTCAAGGACATCGGAAGTGCCAACGTTTTCACCACCCTGGATCTCAAGAGCGGCTACTGGCAGATCCCCATGGAAGAAACTTCAAAGACCTACACCGCCTTCACCACCCCGGAAGGAAGACACTATCAGTTCTCCGTCATGCCGTTCGGGCTGAAAAACGCCCCCAGCACCTTTCAGCGCCTCATGACGGAGAAAGTACTACCTCACTGTGACCGAGACGCCTGCATCGCCTACCTAGATGATATCATCATTTTCTCCAAGGATTGGGACAGCCATCGCCACCACGTCGACCGCGTTCTTGAAGAACTGGAGCGCCAGGGACTTACCTGTCACTTGGAGAAATGCAGCTTCGGGAAGGCGAACCTAGACTACCTCGGTCACACCATCACCAGCGCAGGGAACCAGCCTCAGGACCACCACATCTTGTCCATCCAAGACGCTGCCACACCGAAGACGCGGAAGGAGGCTCGACAGTTCGTGGGAATATGCAACTGGCTCCGAGAGTACGTGCCGAACTTCGCGGAGACCATAGCACCGATCACGGACACCATCGCCTCCAAGAAGCCCTTCAAGTGGACACCGGCAGCTGACACCGCCTTCGCCCAGACAAAGGAAGTCCTGAGGAAGCCCCTGCTTCTCAACCGCCCAGCTGACAACTTGCCCTTCTTTCTACAAACTGATGCCAGCCAGATAGGAATGGGTGCAGTGCTGTACCAGGAGACCCCGCAGAAGGAACGCCGCATCCTCAGTTACGCCAGCGCCAAGTTCACCCCGACGGAGCAACGCTACCACAGCAACGAGCAGGAGTGTCTCGCTGTTGTGTGGGCCATCAAGCGTTACCGAGCCTATCTCGAAGATAGGACCTTCACGCTTCGGACGGATAACAAGAGCTTAACTTGGTTGCAGCAGATGAAGGACCACAAGTCGAAACTTACCAGATGGGCGCTTCTTCTGCAGGAATATTCATTTACCATCGAGCACTGCCCCGGCCGAACGAACGACTTACCCGACGCCTTATCGAGACGACCTCAGGAAGGAGCCACCCCGGAGGATGCTGGCCACTCAGACCGATTGCTGCCTCCTACTGTAAAGGAGGACTCACAGGAAGCCGGAGAGCCAGCCATCAACCAGGCGGAGCCCCTAAAGCTGTTCGACGAGGTGAAGGACGCACAGGCCGCAGATCCAGACATCAGGCGCATCCAACAACGACTCCAGAGGATCCATCAGATGACAGCCCAGCAACGGACTCCCGGCGACCAGGACTTCTGCAACACTCACCGAAGTGACAACACAGGAACCTGGAAGTCCTACAAGGCGAGCCCCGACAGCTGGAAACTTCTGGTGCCTAGAGCTCTACATCCCGTCTGCTCTACGAGTTCCACGACAGCCCCACAGCCGGACACCCAGGACGAGACGAGACTCTGCGAGCTTTGCAGCAGCACTATACCTGGCGTACCATAAGAAGAGATGTGGAACACCACGTCAGACAGTGCCTCCTGTGCTCCTGCATCAAGGCCAGCCGACCGCAGGGACAACCGCCGCAGAGACCTCACCAGCCCAGCAGCCCTTTCGACACCATCGCCCTGGACCTCATGGAACCGTATCCGCTGACGAACCATAAGAAACGCTACATTCTGGTGGTAACTGACATGTTCACTCGTTGGACCGAAGCATACCCTCTATGCAACCAGGAAACCTGCCTCATCATCACAGCTCTGCAGCAGGACTTCTTTCCACGCTGGGGGTACCCCAGAGCCATCCTCTCGGACAACGGACGTCAGTTCACCAGCCAGGAATGGACTCTATTTTGTCAGCGGCTACAGATTCAGCCCTGGACCACGCCGATCTATCACCCTCGTTCGAATCCGACGGAGCGAAGAAACCAAGGCATCAAGGTTGGACTACGGCTTCATCTTCTACACGAACCGCACCAGAAGTGGAGCCAGCATCTCCCCAGTATCCTCTTCAACTTACGAACGCGCCTGAACGCTGCCATTGGCCTGACGCCCAGCGAAGCTGCCTTAGGGTACAATCTGAAGAGGCCTGGGGAATGGAAGCTACCTGCACCACCAAGACGCCCGCCTTCGACTCGCTGCGCCGAGATGAGAAGACACCAGGCTGACTACCACCCAATCCCCGAGACTACTACACCACCACGCTACCAGCCCGGTCATCTGGTGATGACTCGCACTCATCCTCTCTCCGACGCTGCTGCCCGACGACACGCTGGTTTTGAACAACGCTGGGAAGGACCGCATCCAGTCCAGGACTACGCTGGAGGCAACTGCTACTGGATCCTGAGAGGCTCCCAGCTTGTGAAAATCCACATCGAGGATCTAAAGCCCGCACCGCAGCCATCACCAGAACCCGACCAACCGTGAGTGAGTGTTATACAGTGACTCTTACCTCCCTTCCCCATATATAAACATTCTTTGTGAACAGACACTATTATATTTTTGTATCCCCATTATAAACATTTTCGATGTCTTCCCTATATTATGTCACCCACCCCCATGAACTATGCCTAAGGGCCAAAAACAATATTTTTCTCATTCTCTGTATGTACCTTTTTTTTTTTTCTTTTCGTATATTTTTGTCGGGTATGATGTTAGTTTGTAAGATTATATTTTCCAATGTTAGTTTGTAATTTCCGTATATTATTGTCGGGTACGTTGTTAGCCTGTAAGATATCATTTCTGTAACTTTCTGTCGATTACTATGTATTGTTAGTTTTAAGACATTTGGTCAATAAAACATATTTTGGTTGTTTTCTTTGGGTAACCTCTTTCTGCTGGTATACTACACTCACATCCACCAAAACTCTCAACAGCGAAACTCATCACTAGGGTAAATCAGTTCCACAAGTGAGGGGGATTTGCCATCGCCTCTTTACATTGGAACTGATTCACCCGACTTACAAAAACCAACACTTCTCGGCGTTTGGTCACACCAAACGCTGAGAACACTTCCCCGCACTTCTCCCGGACCTCAGTGCCGGCAACCTGGGCCAACAAAACACCTACATCTCCCCTTACTGTCGAACAGTAAGGGCAGCTCGCTGATTGGTCCAGGCTCAACTCGCGATAAACCGCGAAAAACCGCGAAACACACTTTCGCTAAACTCAAAACCTTCAGACTATGCGACCCAATCACAGCACGCTACACCACCCCTGCTTCTAGCCAGCCTGTGATTGGATCGCGTCATAGTGAAAGTAGAACAATGGCTTTCCCATTGTTCTACGCTCCAGAATACTATATAAACTGTAGTATTCTCAAAAAATTCATCAGATCTCATCGTGTTCTTCTCAGAACACGACCTTTCTTATAACACACTCAGATCCTCCCGAGGAGTCTGAGTTCAAAACCTTTCTGGTTCTCACTACTTTACCAGCAGACAGAGTTATTCAGAGTTGACAAGTCGCATATTATCTTAAATTCCAACTTTGTTCTTTTTTTCTTATTCTCAAACATCATCAACTCGCCTCCCGTCAGGGAAATAGCTAAATAGGGGAAACCCGGCGAGCTACTACCTTCACCGCCTCCCGTAAGGGAAATTCAGTAGGGTAGTGGTTACCCGGCGGACCCCTGTGCTATATGCCGGGGAGGCGAAACAATCAGCAGCGTCGAGCGGTACGGCGACTGCAAAGAAAAGTTAGCCGTGAGTTGCGGAAGTCTACGGCCCATCAGTCTGGGGCAATCCTGAACGGACCTTCCAAGGACCAAACTCCGTCTCCGCAACTTTACGGACCTTTTCAGGGCCAAACTCTGGCACCGTGCCCGATGTGGCGAAAACCTACTCCCATTACCGCCATACCTCTTCCTTACTCCTACACCATCCCCAACCTCCCATATTATGATCCCCGAGCCCCGTACTATTTTTCCTTTTAAACTTTAAAACCCGACTCTTTCACCATTCCCCGCTCCAAAAATCCATCACCGGCTAGACAGCCGACGTACACCACCACCTACTTTGCCTATTCACCTCATAACGACAGAGCGAGCCGACGTCAAAGAGGTTGAAGAATTTACTCTCTCTGTACCATTGAAGCTGTTGATGGGGTTCTTTGAGGACTACAAGAGGATAGTAGTGAATGTGAAACAAGAACTCATACTATTACGATCAGCCACTGATTGGAATGCTATCTACAGTGACAATGCTACAGACATAAAGCTTGAGATACTCAGTATACACTGGAGAGTTCCTCACCTAACAGTAACCGATACTTTTAGATTGAAAATTTTGAAAATGATAGAACGTGACAGTCCTGTACACATACCTTTCCGTACTTGGGAAATTTACGAATATCCAACATTGCCCCAATCGACACAAATTTCTTGGACCGTTAAGACAGCTAATCAGCTGGAAAAACCTCGTTATGTTATATTGGGCTTCCAAAAAGATAGAAAGAATAAAATAAATGCAGATGCTACTTTGTTTGACAGCTGTAATGTTACAAATGTAAAACTGTATCTCAATTCACAATATTTCCCTTACGACAACTTGCACGGCGACGTTTCGATCATGTATGAGATGTATGCAAGATTTCTAAAATCTTATTATGGAAAGGAACCGTCCCCGTATCTCAGTTTGGACCAATTTCGGGATAAAGCTCCGATTTTTGTAATTGATTGTTCTAAACAGAATGATTCTATTAAATCAGGTCCTGTGGATGTGAGACTGGAAATTGAGGCTTCCGCAAATATACCTGCAAATACTTCAGCCTACTGTCTCATTCTACATGACTCACATATTGTATATACTCTCCTATCGGGTAACGTTAAAAAAGTTAATGTGTAATTGTTGTATACTGACATCGTATATTTGGTTTCTGCGCATGCGCGGTCATTGATATATAAAACTGTTCATGTTTGAACCTGTTCATTCAGTGAAGAGACATTATGTGCACCACATACCCTGGAATCATACATGCCTTCCTCAGGCTCGTGCCGAGGGATAGATTACCGGATTTACAGGAATTTATTGACGAAAGGGAACTAATGGAAATCAAACCTACTGGAATAGATGATGACTTGACCTTTATATTCACACAGTATATCACCGAGGATGAGGAATATCAAGTCGAGAAGTCGCAAGTATCGGAACACGTCTATACAGCTTTAAAAAGTCGGCTATCTTCGAGTAACATCGACTTTGCTACAGATTCATTACGCTTATTAGTGGGTGGGGTGGGGATGGTTTATCGCAGCCATTATTGTGTCAATTGTAAGGAGGCAGATATAAGCGATGAAATATACTATCAATTCGATTTCGATGATGCTCGTCTACACGAGTTCCCATTGGTTCTAATCGAACCAATGGGAATTGAGAAGGGTTATTTGAGTGATCTATCGTCGTTTTATCAAAGTTGTCAGTTGTAACCTCGTCGAGACGATGGATCCAATCATTTGCGGACGAGACACCATGTGCTACACATACCCAGGATTTGTTCACGCTTTCCTCAGAGTCGTGCCTAAGGATAGGTTTTATGATATGGATGGTGATGTACTTGGCGAAGATAACATCTATGCATTCAACAGTCATAGGCTCGAAGAGTTATTGAGCAAAGCATTCATCGATGACGGACTGCTCCACAATAAGAGTCAGTTTCAGATCGATGAGACACAAATATCAAGACAGGTTTATGTAGCGTTACAGAGTCGTTTATCTTCGGATATCGTTGACTGTGCTACAGAATCGGTATACTTATTAGTGGGTGCTGTAGGGGTGGTTTTTCGTTCCAGATATTGTGACGATTGTAAAGTGATCGAGGTTGATGACGAAATATATTATCAATTCGATATCGACAATGCTCGTCTACATGAGTTTCCTCTTGTACAAATCGATCCGGAATTTGATAACGATTTAACTACCACCACGAAAATATTTCAGAAGAAAATCTTGCGAGGGAGTGATAGATCATTGTCATACAACAAAAGATTAGATGCGTTGGAATTGTATTTGAGGGATAGGTATAACTCAGTAAAAAATTAGATGCAGTGGAATTGTATTTGAGGGGTAGGGGTGGCTAAGGGTGGGGGAAGTACATAGGGTGCGAGTCTCATTCAAAAAGGTTATTTACAGTCATGGAGTCAACGAGTACGGACGTAAATGTGAACGTCTCCACCGTGGAGGATATTGACGAGCTCGTAAAAATACCTAACTTTCAGCTCGGGGTTTTTTTAAAGACTGTACATTTTCTAAATAAAGAATGTTCAAAATTCATATCAGTTGGTTTATTTCAACATACAGGATGTGAAATCGGTGTGCTTATACATGGTGGTAAGAATTTTGTGTTTTTTACGCAAGAGTTGTTTAATGAAGTATTACTACTGCTTAAAGGTTCTCACATTACTGCTGCATTAGGTGAAAAAAGTAATCGTAGATTCACCTTGAGCTGCGGCGAGATTGTGGTTAAATCTATTTTTGGTATTCGTTATGTTACATTTAACGACGAGCGACGAACCTTAACCTTGAACGAATCGGAGTGGGGGGCGTTTGAAGACTCTATTCCTGTTGTGACACGTCGTATTTCTGAATTATTTTATTTTGAAAACGAAATGAAAGCATACATCAATGAGAACCTAGCCGCGGACGAGATAGTACCTAGCAGTTTACCTGAGGCTGACAGGCTATACGACGAAATTACACTGTTTAAACATGGAGTAGGCCGTGGTTGAGTTTCACGCGTTTATGGATAATGACAATAACTATATTATTAAAGAACTTGCAATTGTGAGCAATCACTTTTTTAGTGTTACTGTATTTAAACCTCCGTACAGTTTTGAGGTATTGAATAGTAAAGCTCAAAGGACAGCACGTTGGTTACAAAGACATCACCATTGTATACGGTGGGGAGAAGGAGGCGTGACTTATAATGAAGATTTAATACGTATACTGTGTAAACCTTTCGCTATTTTATATACTAAGGGGTTAGAGAAAGCAAAATTCCTAAGACGGTTCCACAGGAACGTGCTAGAGGTGGATTCGCAGTGTAAAGTCTCTGAGAGAATAGATTTCAATTGTGTTTTATCAAAGCATAATAAAAAAGATAGTAAATGTGCATTGCGTAGTGCTAAATGTTACTATGATTGTCTAAAGAGTGTGTGTGTCTAACGGTCCCTGGCGTGGAGTTAAGTCTCCCGTAAACCGTTATGGTCCCTGGCGTGGAGTTAAGTCTCCCGTAAACCTTAAGGTCCCTGGCGTGGAATTAAGTCTCCCGTAAACCTTTGAATGTCATAGTAATACATAGCACGGCTATGCACAAAAAAAATTAAAAAAAGTTAAATACAAAAAAAATAAAAAAGTAAAAATACAAAAAAATATTGGGGGCCGCATTTTGTAATGGAGTGGCGGTCACAGGAAATAGCGTTGGTTTGGAGCTATTTCCACAAGGGGTAAGCCTTCTGCTTACCCCGGCTTGTAATGTGGGCTCTGATACGGCTTTACTGTACCAGATGACGGTTCCAACCCCTTATGACACAGAGGACAAGCTGATTATTCTTGTTTGTACTAACGTATTATTTTCTAATTTTTCAGATGATGCAATTCCTGTTAATGTTGATGTTGATTGTTGGAGTAGGGTGTATTTTACCCCTGAATTTGAAGGTAAGGCTTGTAACTGCTAACTATACCCCTTTCATTAGTTTGTCGGTCAGATTGTATGTGTTTCTTTTTGTTTCTTTTCAGAGAGGTATCCAGTATGTGGATACCTCGTCAGACGATGAGGGTGAGACCTCTGTTCTTCGGGATGTGAGGTCACGCCCCCTACCACCACCATCAACTTCTTTACCACCACCACCTCCTCTATTATCTCTGTTACCACCTCCCCTTAACCGCCCCCAGACTCCGACCCCGTCCTATACCCCAACCCCTATATCTACAACCCCTCAAGGACACGCCTGGAGGCATCGGCTGGGGTACACAGGGTTGAATACTCCTAGGAGACCTGTCCCTGTGAACCCTCCAAGTGGAAGGCGAGGTGGAGAAGGATTGATGAGGGCGCTGTTTCCCGAAACGGTATGCACTGTGTTTTTCTGTTCAATATACTATTCTATTTAACTTCCTTATCATGTACTGAACTGATATTTTCTGTTTCAGCGTTCATCTACAAGAGTGGGGGAGCGGAGGACTGATCCATCACCCCCCACCACCACCAATGCGGTTCCATCTACCACCAGTGTGACTCCCTCACCCACCACCAGTGCTGTTCCGTACTGTTACAACTCTGTAGGTATAAATTTACAAGTGCTGTTTGATATTACTGTTTGCTTGAATGAGTCATGTTTATGTTACTGTTTCAGATGGTAACACGTACGGTAGAGGAGGAGGCGATCTCAATCAGTGTGAGAGATCTCCCTATTGAGGCGCAGTTCGCTTCCTCCAGATCTACTGCCGCTTGGTTGCATGCTCACCAGGAGCAGCACGATCGGTTGGTGTGCCCATTCTGTTTGCGACCACAACAACAACCGCATATAAATGTTTCACAGGCTGTCAGAGTAAGTTTAGAACATGTGAGACAGGATAATAACTAGTGTTTCTATTCATATGTTAACACAAATTGTCTTCTAGGAACATACCGCTCGTCGTGATGTGGCTCGGGTCTGGATGATGGATGTGCGTACTGCTCTGGGTCAGATACTTTTAGAGCTGAATGAGTTTACCGACCGGTACCTATTGATGGACATATCCAGGCCTGAATGTTCTATCGTAGATGTGGCGTCTCTCATTCAGAGAGATCTGCAGGGTATGGCAGGCAATCTCACCTTGAGAGTGGAGAGAAGACTCCAGGTATGTTTGTTGACATAAAGTGACTTGAGAGGTTGAAGTGGTGGGGCATCAATTTATAGTTAAACCTTTTTTTCAGACCATGATGCCAAATATCACACAACATGTGGAAACACCGCAGCTGCAGAGTTGGAATGTGAGTGTCCTTGTATATGTGTGTGCGCATCTCTATTCTGATTTATTTAGTTCTATATATATATAATACAGGGTTTGTTTGTAGTTAACACCCGAGGTAACGGCTACCAGAATCCCCACCACCATCACTACCACGATGTTTCCAGGAATAACACCTATGAGGACCAACAGTATCGCTGATGGGGGCTCTGCGTCACGCAGTTCACCTATCCCCTGGAGGGATTTGGCACAGCCTTTACCTTCTGTGTCAGATACCGTCTCTGACCTGGAGGAGCGGGTAGAGGAGGAGGAGGAGGCGGTGGAAGAAGAGGAAGAAGAGGAAGAAGAGGAAGATGAAGGAGAGACACTAGTGGAATACGTTCCACGAGCACAGGTGCGTTCTTTGTTTAAAAATATACTTTATAGATTATGGGATAACTATGATATGCTAACAATAGGGTTTGTTTTACAGCGTCCATGGGAGTCGTTGGTGCGACTTCTGCACCAGATATCGGGTGAAGGCATAGCCACCATAGCTGCTAGTGGAACCAATATGGTGTCAGCCACAGGGTCATTGCCTCAACAGACAAATCGGTCTGCAGACGGACTGCATAATGCTTGTCCGGTTTGTCTGGTAGAGATGGTCTCATTTACTTTGAGACCCTGTGGCCATCTTTTGTGTGGAGACTGCGCGCACAGGGTAAATACATGCCCCTTGTGTAGAAGCCCTGTACTCGTACGTCTCCAGATTTTTATTTAAATTCAATTTGGAGTGAGATAAAACCTCTCCACTTTTACTTGTTCTTTCAATTAGAAGCACACCTTTTGGCAATATTTATTTTTATTATTTTTCAAAATTCCCCTCTTAGATGTCTATCGCCTTGTCGTGGTGAGAGGGCTTTAAACAAATTTGATAGACGGTGCTTTGAACTTTCTATTTTCTTATACCTGTCTCGTAATTTCTTCTGTGAAGAACGTGGTCTTCTTCGCAGAAGAACTTACAAGAAGAGTAGCGTATCCCTTATAGGTTAGGATATCTCTTAATTTTAGTTAGTCTTCATCGAACTGACGAGATAGACGGATCTCTGGCGAGCTACAAATTTTGTTTGATGTGATATTATGTATTGTAATATTGTGTGATGTAGGGGTTAGGTGACGCAGCATAATAACATAGAGTACTTCCCGTTTGACGTCATTTCCAGTGACGACGTTGTGGCGTCTTTTTTGAGACGTCATAATGACGTTACTAGAGCTGACGTCTATCTGTGCCCAGGTGTCCCATAGCGCTATGTGACGTCAATCTGTACTCAGGTGTCCCATAGCGCTATGCGACATCAATCTGTACTCAGGTGTCCCATAGCGCTAGTCAATCTGTACTCAGGTGTCCCATAGCGTTATGTGACGTAGTATTGTGACGTAGTATTGTACTTTATACGTTAGGTATATCTTAAGTTTAGTTAGTCTTCGTCGAGATGTTGAGGTGGACGGATCTCGGGTAAGTTAACATTGTATAAAGGACATCTGGTTTGGGTCTAAACTTAGGGCACCTGTTTTACGTAGGGCATTCTGTTTCCTAAGTCTCTAGTACCCTAATGACGTCATCTCCAGTGACGTCGTTATGACGTCTCTGGAAGTGACGTCAGGGGCCTAATGGCTTTTGAGGCTCAAGTGTCCCAGTGCTCAGGTGTCCTAGCTTGACTCGGCCCAGGTGTCCTATATTCTACTATATTATGTAACTAAAAATGCTTTAACCTATATTATATACATTGTAATCTCTAGTCATAATTTAAGCTTGATCATCTTAAAGCCAAGTTAACAATTTTTTTTAAAAGAAGACCACCCAGGTCTTACTTTTTAAAAAGAGAGAGTAGTTGTCATGCCTGACCCAGATAAACAGGAAAACATAAAGTCAAATGACAAAAATATGTTGAGATAATCACTCTACATTTCCTTCTGTTAAAACCCCAGATTAACCACATGTAAAGCTTTAACCAAAATTGTCCTTCAGACACTAAACCGATGACATCCGTCACGTGAACAATAAATGTAAAAAGAATGATATTTTAAATCCTCATGATTGGTAACCTAATTTAGAGTCCCAAGGAATTGGGACTTTTCCTGTCTATCTGGGTGTGTCCCAAGAAGAGGGGAGAGACACAAGGTGAGAAACTATAGATTGTTAAGAGTTTATAAAAGTCATAGCATTAGTGATAGGAGCACAATATATTCTGAGAGTTCTTTTAATTAGTCAGTCCGTCAGTCGGTTGAGTTTATAATGGTTATTTAGTTAGTTAAATTATTGCGATTTTGTTTAAGTGTAAAAGTGCAATGTGGATTTCTTGTGAGTAATTAAACATGTATGTTAAACTATAAATTGATCTTTATTTATTGCCATGAACAAACTCTTACAATTTCTAGACAACCAAAGTTATCAGTGCCTTGTCTACAATTCGGCATGACAAAAGTCTACCTTATACCAGAAAAGAGGAGCAACATGATGATGTCTACTTAGAATATTTCAATGATGATATTGATGACTAGGCAAAATATAAAGGTAAAACTTTTTTATACTTAATGATAACAATAAAATAGATTTTTATTTATTTATAAGAAACTTTATTAAAACTTTATAACAGATTCAATCGAATAAAATGAACATAAAATTATGTTTTACGAAAAGATTATGTGAATTAACATATTATTATGTATAAATTACATAGTTAAAATAATGATACACTTAACTTTACTCTTATTGATATTATAAACCATTTTTCAATAAGAGATGTAATGCATCAATTTGTCATCTTTTGTTGTAGAATCAAGAAATACTAATAATTTCAAGTGGGTTATGGCATTTTTTCTAACAGTTAAAGTGGACTACGACCTTTCTTCCTTCTTAACACTTGACATTGCACCAGATAAAATCATGTAGTACTGACATTATTAACCTGTTTGTATCTTTACTTTCCAAAGTGTATTATAATGATATTACATTGTTATTTTTATAAATATAATGTAACTAACAAATAATTACAGAGATTTATGAGACTTCAAAGTTTGTTTTTTGTGCTATGAAAAGTTAAAAAAATGGACTCTGATCTTTCTTTCCCCTAGCCCTTCATATGATAACGCTGCTTTGTTAGTTTAGTTCTCTGCTTGCACTGACTCCGTGTCTAGGATCTAAGAAAAGTAGTTTTATACGTTAAACCCGATATTTGTTATATAATTGTATTAAAAGTGACTTTAATTCAGTTTGTAATTAATAAATGGTATTTAAAAGAGAAAATAATCTTTTTTACAAAACCTTCTGTTACGAGACAGAATGTAACTTATATCAGCGTTGAGTTGAAAAACGCCGAGCGTAAAATAGAAAAGGTGTCTATATGATACGCTTGCTACATTAGAATTTCAAGGATTATGAGTTTTAGACTGTCAACAAGATAAATTGTATAATCTCACAGTGAACAGTTGACCACTGCATTAGTAAGATGTGGCCATATTACCTTAACTTTATTTTATATTATTTTCGACCTGTACAGCAGTACCAAATATTTTATGTTTATTTATTTTTGTGCAATGTGTATCAAAGTGTTGTGTGAATGTGTTATTTCATCTGAAACAGCTGTAATGAAGTATTAATAAATACTAAGCACAAGACTGCTACTAGACGTAAGTAATTTAGTAATAGACACTTCATAAAGACATTTAGTAAAGCATTCATAAGGCATTATGAAATTTAGGAAAAGGTGGGTGGCGTTGCAAGTGGCGGACAAACGGAATGGCTGTTGAAGAAAAATGAAGATAAAATTGATAGGAAGATAGAAGAAAAGAAAGAAAACAGCAAGAAAGGAAAGAAGAGAAACGCAAGTGGAAGAAACAAAGGGAAGAAAAAACGCGAGTGAAAAAAGAGAAAAAGAGAAGGCTGAAAAAGAGAGGTGAAAGAAGAGAAAAGAGCGACAGAGATAGAAAATTTAATTGTAGGGATAAAGTAAACGTTAGGAGCAGGAGTCATAGAAAATAAAAAAAGTATAGTAAATTGTGAGAAAAACATAACGGAGTGTCAAGAGGAGATAGAAGTTATCAAAGAAGAGGTAAGCAACCAAAGGAGGAAAATAAAAAAGTAGAAACTATTGTTAAAACATTAGAAATTACAGTTAAAGAAGTAGCAAAATTAAAAGAAAGAATAGGAACAGTCCATAATATCGTATATATAGATAAAATCCAAGGAGAGAAGAAAATAATAGAATTTGGTGGAAACACGAAATATATATCGATGCAATTTATAATGGAGATAGAAAACCATTAATGAAATGTCCATTATTGCAAGAAAAAGAAAAGATGAAGATAGTAGAACGCCATTTAAAAGGCACGGCAATGGAATAGTGGAGAGTGGTGAAGAGAGAGACGGTAGAATATAAGGAATTTAGGGAGAAATTTTTGGAAAATTACTGGGGATATTAAACAAAACAAGTCATACGTTACCAAATCAAAAACAACAAGTATTGTAATAAGGGAAAATAAGAATATTTTAAAAAGTAGTCATATCAATATTTTTGTCGACAATTAATTGTTTAGCTTGCCATCGCCCTTTACATTGGAACTAATTTACCCGACCCACTCAACCCAACACTTCTTAGCGTTTGGTCACACCAAACACTGAGATCACTTCCACGCACTTCTCCCGAACCTCTGTGCCGGAAACCCTGGGCCAACCAAACATCTACATCACATTACTGTCGAACAGTAAAGGGCAGCTCGTGATTGGTCCAGACTCAATTCGCGAGGGGCCGCGGACGGTCTCTTGCCAAACACAAATACTTCTGATTGTACGACGCAATCACAGCACGCTACGCCACCCACGCCTCTAGCCGACCTGTGATTGGATCGCATTACAGTAAAAGTCGAACAATGGCTTCTCCATTGTTCGACGCTCCGAAAACGTATAAAACCAGACGTTTTCCTAACCAGCACACACACTCATCGGTCTCTCTCAACCGAGACACTCTCTTCTCTCCTCAGAGAACAGACACGATAGACACTCATCACTCTGCTCTCCCTGGACAGTTGATACTGTTCAGGCACCAGACCAACTACTCGACTCGCCAACCACAAGCACTACCAGCAGCAAGGGTGCCTCAAGGAGACAAGAGACTCCAGTAGAGATCCGGACACTTGGGCACAAGAATCTGGTGGGGGCGGGTGGGGTACCCCCCCTTGCCCCTCCCCATTGGCCCCTCCCCCTTGCCAGTCCCCTTGCCCCTCCCCTTTGCCCCTCCCCTGTAGGCCCCTCCCACCCCTTCCCTTTAGGCCCCTTCCCCCATTGGTCCCCCCCACCTGTGACGTATTGTTGTCGAGACACACACATGACGCCATACACACATGACGTCATACACTTAACTTTTTTAATACCAGTGGGATTCGAACCTGTGAAGTTTGGATTTGAAGGCGGACACGCTACCGACTGAGCTATCGTGCATAGTATTACAAGTCGGATAATTAACGCAGTATATAAGCCGCCAAACCGAACGCCAGAACATTCCGTATAAGCTCGGACACGAACCCCTTACCGTAAGACTTACCGAGTTTTTCGCGACCGCGAAAAACTCGCGTAAGTCGTACGGTACGGGTCTGACCCGAACTTCCGGGTTTAGGAGTTTTGGAATAGGGTTCTAAGAAATAAGAATCAGTGTACCCATAACCAAGTATATGTATTATGATTCACATCAACGACAATGACAACAACAACTTATATATTAAGTATATATTATGATTCGAATCAACGACAGCAACTACTTCAGAGTTAAATTAATATTCAAAGTATAGATAAAGATTAACAGCAACTACTTCAGAGTGAAATTAATATTCAAAGTATAAATAAAGATGACAGCTGTTCTCCACATTACGCCTACAAAGATGGCACCTCCTGCAATGTACTACGCAATCGGAACAGAAGACGTGACCGCAAGGTATCAACGCCACAGTAGGAAGTTTGATGAGGCATACTGGACAAGGTGAGAGCATCCGACTATGTACGAATACACCCGAGGACTGCGGATCTTCCTGTAAGCAGAAAAAGGTAAGTCACATTATTGATCTTCTCCGTGTGTGTGTGTGTGTGTGTGTGTGTGTGTGTGTGTGTGTGTGTGTGTTTGAAAAGGTTACTTTTTACAAAGCTTTAATACTTACAGGGTATCGTGCTCGGAATTCTGCCTGCTGCATAGTATTCATTCCTTTGTCTATTAGTATACGTAAATCCCTCATCATGAGCAGCCATACACTCTGCGCGAATGATTGACCAGTCCTGAAGTAAGGACGTCTAGCAGCGTTCTCCAAATCAGTAATAAGACATTTTAATGCAGGTAACGACCCTGAAAGTATCTCAATAACCTCCTGAGTTCTGGCCTCGTTGACGGAAGACTGTGTAAAGAAAAAGATTATTTACAATGTAATCAATCACCGGACAGTTGACAAGCTCTCTCTCTCTCCTATACTTACAGAGTAAGTGTTGTCCACAGCCTGGTACATTATTCCGGAACACAAACAGAATCCACAATCCAGTCGGCTGTGTGGTTGCATCGCTAGGTGTAGTGTCTCATGACTGACTGGGCCGTGATGGTGTATTTAGTAAAAAGTAGCGGTTATACCATTGGTCAAATCGAGTTACCTGTTGTTGTTCCTGTGGTTGCTCTTGCGGCTGCTCTGGTAAACGGCGAAGCCATTGTGACTATCGTTGACGTGACATATTTGCTAGTCTGTAAATAGCGTTACAATGTCGATTGAAGAGCGAGAGTGAACCGTACGACCATTTAGAATAAGTTGACCCAACAATTTTGTGTAACGCATTGGTAGAAATGTCCGGATTCGTTAAGCAGATAAAAAAAAAACAAGTTTCAACGATTTAATTGCGACCGTATTGGTTCAATCTCGCTCTGAAATGTTATTACTACCTACAGAGGATAAACGTATCATCCTCCGGGAAGCCGCCCCAACCACGCGGCTCCCGGTGACGACCATACCATGAATCTAGTGTCGCCTCCCTGACTACCGGTAAAAACTAGTGCCGCAACTCTACAAGTACTGTCTTCCCGCTATGACCAGTCACAACAAGTTTCGCGCCAACAATCTCAGCAATATCCGATTCGCTCAGAGTGTCTGCGTAACGCTTTGGTAGAAATGTTCTAATCGGATTTTCCTCCGAATCGTTAATCAGATCAACAAATACACACGCACCGAACTTTGACTCTACAATCTTCGCATCGACAATAGGATATTCGAATCCTATTTTCAAAGATTTAATTGCTACCGTCTCTACGGCAGCATAGCCGACCGTATTGAACCTATCAATAGCAGACGCCATGTCAAACTTACCCTGTACTACAACGGTAGACAAACCAAGTACAGAATGATTACTGAGCTCACAGAACAGCGCTTATATACAGTTTGGGGACCGATCCCACTCCTACCACTACCACCTCCACAAACATAGCCGTCACCCCCACCTATCCGTCCGAGAGTGGGGATTGGGCGTACCGACATTATAAATGCGACTCGCCCCCACCCATCATTCTCATTCTTCTTGGAACGCTTGGTGAGTAAACTTGATAGCTGTAGTATTCTTTAGAATTGAATAATGTCCGTGTACGTTGTTTCGACTTGTGATTCGTACGTAAAAAAGTTTCGTTTGTACGGGACCAAAGTCGTTTTTAAATTCAATTCACTACCGTCGGACGTGGAGGAAATTGAATGGATCAAACGTGGTTTAGAGGAGTTGATCGATCAAATGACTGAAAATACGACCGACGAAGATCAAATAGGGTTTACACTGACTAGTTTGAATGTAAAAAATCGCGAGCCTGGGTACGTAGCTTTCAGAGCCGCTAGATATAACTTACGATGTGCTCTGGAAAATATTCGGCGGTATTATTCAGAGCAATGCAGAAGGTTTCAAGTCTAGCGATACGTTTAAAGTAGAATGTACTAAAGTAAAAGTACCTGTAGGTCGAGGACGTGGACGTGTTAGACCGGGCTTGTACAATAACTATGACGAAGAATGTAAAGCTAGACGGGGTATTGTCGTGATTAAGAATACAGACTCTCTTTGTTTGCCTTGCTCTATTGTAGTCGGTAAAGCCCACGCCGAGAAAGACAAAGACTATAAGCTCGTGCGTATGGACAGAGCTAAGAGACAGACAATCAGAGCTAAACAATTAATGACTGACGCAGGTGTCCAAATCGGTGTCGAGGGTGCATGGGTGCAGGAATTGCAAAAATTCCAAGACTTTTTACCCAATCACAAAATAACTGTGTACAGTTATGGAAATAAAGGGCGTGTCGTGTATTTCGAAGGTGACGTAACCAATCCTCAATACACAATTAATCTACTCTTCCACCAAGGTCATTTTAACGTAATCACAAATCTCACATCCGCTTTTGCTTGCGGTTATTTTTGTGAAACGTGTCATGTCCCATTTAATCAACGCGGTGAACATAGATGTTTGGCCACTTGTTACGGTTGTAAACGTTCGCCACCGTGCATAATGGAAAACGGTCATATCCATTGCGGCGATTGCAACAGACAGTTTATGAACAAGGACTGTTTTGTTGTACACAAACGAAATATCTGTGCCAACATGAAAAAGTGTCGCGAATGTGAGAAAATAATCATGAAGAAAAAGCGTAGTACCGAACACGTGTGCGGTGAAACGTACTGTAAAGTGTGTCGGGATTACATGCCCGCTAATCACATGTGCTACATGAAAGTAGACCGTAGGAAACCGATGGAAAAAGATTTCCTCTTCATTTTCTTCGATCTGGAGACGCGTCAAGACGAAGCTCTCGACTCGGCTCAAGTGCACAGAGTAACTTTATGCGTAGCACAACAGTACTGTTGGTTATGCATAAACGGTGAAGAGTGTGAAAATTGCGGGGACCGTACACACGTCTTCAAAGACGATCCCGTCGAAGGTTTCATGTCCTACATAATGGACGTACGTAAACGGTACAAATAAGTCTGTGTAATCGCTCACAACGGTCAAGGTTTCGATTTCCAGTTCCTCCTAAAGTATCTGCTGGAGAAAACGCAGTTCACTCCAGAGCTCATAACACGCGGTACAAAAGTAATACTCATGGAAATAGACAATGTAAAGTTTATAGATTCTCTGAACTATATGCCTATGGCATTGTCCAAATTGCCCAAAGCATTCGACTTGCCACCTGAAAAGAAAAAGGGATACTTCCCTCACCTTTTCAACACGGTGGAGAATCAAAATTACGTTGGTCCTATCCCCGAACAAAAGTACTACTGTCCCGACTCGATGTTCGACAAAGGACACAGAGAATTTATAACTTGGTACGACGAGCAGGTACGATGCGAGTACGTATTCGATTTCCAAAAGGAAATATTCGAATACTGTCTCTCCGACGTGGACATATTGGCACAAGCGTGCATAAAATTTAGAGCCTCGTTCCTCCAAGTGTGCAACGTCGATCCCTTCTTCGAGGCCGTAACAATTGCCAGCGCGTGTAATCTGGCATTTAGACGCAACTTCTTACGATCAAATACCATAGGCCTTGTTCCCAAAAAAGGTTACCGATTGGTCGACCCCCAGTCTGCTATTGCACTGCAGTGGTTGACGTGGGAGGAAGATCAGCGTGGGGCCCTAATGGAACATGCAGGGCGTGGTCGTGAAGTAATAGTGGATGGAGTGCGTGTGGACGGAGTGTGTGAAGGAAATCTGTTCGAATTCCACGGTTGTTACTGGCACGGCTGCCCCAAATGTTTCCCCAACGGTCGCGATGAACCCCTGGCAGACGATCCGTCCGACACGCACAACGCCCGACTAGCTCGCACGAAATCTAAGATAGCGAAGCTGTCTCGTGATCACGATGTGATCGAGATTTGGGAGTGCGACTTTTTAAAGATGAAAAAAGGTAACAAAGATATGACCTATCTTGAAACACATCCGATCCTAGACACTGCACCCCTTAACCCTAGACACGCGTTTTTTGGCGGTCGTACTGGTAATACAAGATCCCATTACGAATGCAAGGAGAAGGGTGAGACCATTCATTACGTTGATGTATGTTCACTCTATCCTTGGGTCTGTAAATACGGCAAGTTTCCAGTAGGCCACCCGACAATTCACATAGTTAACGAGGCTTGCCGGAAGCGTGGGATGAATGCAGAGGGTCTTTTGAAATGTAAAGTTCTACCACCCCGTGATCTGTATCATCCCGTACTTCCGGCAAGCATGAACAAGAAATTAATGTTTGTCCTGTGTCGAACATGCGGTCAAAAATTAATTTCCGGTGAGTGTACGCATACCATTGACGAACGAGTGTTGACTGGAATGTGGACAATGGACGAGATACGAAAGGCTGTGTCTACAGGATACGTAATAGTGGAAATGTATGAACTCTGGGAATATGAAATCGTGTCGTTCAACGAGGGACGTGGTGGATTGTTCACAGAGTTCATAAACTCATTTCTTAAAATCAAACAAGAGGCGTCAGGGTATCCTAACTGGTGTAAGACCGACCAAGACAAGACACAGTACGTTAACGACTACTTTTGTAACGAGGGCATACGCCTAAACAATGAGCGAATAGGCAAGAACGAGGGTCTACGCTCTCTGGCAAAACTTATGCTCAATTCATTTTGGGGTAAGTTCGGTCAGAGAGAGAATCAGAGTAAGACGTCCATAATTAGGCAGCCTACGGAACTTTTCAAAATGTTAGTCAGTCCGTCCGTCGAGGTGAATAATATACAGGAGGTGAACGACGAGACGATAATGGTTAACTGGCGATACGTTGAAGATGACTGTGAGGTATTGCCGACAGTCAATGTTGTAATTGCAGCGTACACTACGGCCCAGGCTCGACTCAAACTGTACGAGCATCTGGATTCACTCGGTTCACAGGCTCTCTATTATGACACAGACAGTGTACTCTATGTGCATAAAGAGGGCTTACACAGAGTGCAAACAGGTGACTACTTGGGACAGATGACTGACGAACTGCAAGACTACGGTCCTGGTTCATATATAACAGAGTTTGTGTCCGGAGGTCCAAAAACCTACGGTTACAAAATTCTGACACCTGATGGACCGGTGACTGTATGTAAAGTTAAAGGACTGACTCTGAATCTGCGAACCGACGGTATTGTGAATTTTGAAAGCTTAAAGCGCATGGTTCAGGAAGAAGAAGAACAATCTCTAACGATAACCGAATCACGGATCCGTAGAACAAAAGATCGTAATGTGGTTACCGTTAGCGAAAGTAAAACGTTTAGAATCACAGGTGCGAAACGAAAAAGAGACGGACAATATGATACACTACCCTATGGCTATTGTAAAACCATGCGTTTCGAGTAAAAATGGTGACCGCTGTCTATTACTCTGACATTGTTGTGTGTGTGTGTGTGCCCTCTGGAGCGGTGTAAAAACCTGTAAGGCTGTGGTGCCCTCTGTCGTGACGTAACTGTCCACAAGGAATGTATGTACTTTGTTAGAGTAACAGATAGTATGCCCCTCGTCATGGGCTCGTCTGACGGTAGGCCTCTTTTTAGAGGGATTCTTAACGACACCATGGGACGGCTACCCTGGCCTTCCCAATAGGCTATAGGCTCTAGCTGGTGATAGAAGGGTCCACCGTAGTTCATATATATAGCCTAGGGGATCCGTCATACGGACTCAAATGGAGGGCGTAAGACAAACTATTGCAGCAGAGTTGCACAAACCGGCTCGAAGAAATTTCAAAACGCGACGTGTGGACGGATTGTATAGTGAATGTACGTCTGCAGGGCATCGGTCGCCAACAGGTATATCGGTTGGATGTTGACAAATCGGTTGCTAAAAGTGTATTTTGGTTGGTAAATCGGTTGGTTTTGGTTGGTAAATCGGTTGGTTTTGGTTGGTAAATCGGTTGCTAAAAGTATATTTCGGTTGGTAAATCGGTTGGTTTTGGTTGGTAAATAGGTTGCTAAAAGTATATTTCGGTTGGAAAATCGGTTGGTAAAAGTATATTTCGGTTGGTAAATCGGTTGGTAAAAGTATATTTTGGTTGGTAAATCGGTTGCTAAAAGTATAATTCGGTTGCTAAAAGTATATTTCGGTTGGTAAATCGGTTGGTCAAAGTATATTTCGGTTGGTAAATCGGTTGGTTTTGGTTGGTAAATCGGTTGGTTTGGGTTGGTAAATCGGTTGGTTTTGGTTGGTAAATCGGTTGGTTTTGGTTGGTAAATCGGTTGGTAAAAGTATATTTCGGTTGGTAAATCGGTTGGCAATTTCGGTTCGGTTAAATAGTGGCCAGACTAACACCCGTGTGGACTGTGATAAGCATAGGTGTCCGAACTTCTCGTGACGGTTCCAACCCCGTGAAAACACAGAGGACAAGTCTATTTCGTTTCAGTATCGAGCTAAGACGCCAGCAAGGAACATGTGGACGGATTGTATCGCTCTAGTGAATGTACGTCACAGTGCATTCTCTACGTACGCTGCGCGATTGAGTACCTATTCAAATTGGAAACATCCCTTGTCACCGATCAAATTGTCCGAAGCTGGCTTTTTTTATCTAGGCTTTGAAGATCGTGTATGCTGTTATGCCTGTGGCTTGGGTCTCAAAGATTGGGAGCCGAGCGAGGACCCAATTGTCGAGCATTACAAATGGACATTTAATAGATGTAGATATATAAGAGCACTGAGAGCAATGGAACGAAGTAACACGTTACATAACAGCAGCAGCAGCAACAGTTCGACCTGCGAGTGTAGGCTATGTAAAATATGCTACGAATCGGATATAGAAGTTTGTTTGTTGCCTTGTGGCCATTTATTGGCTTGTACGACTTGTTCACTCAAATTAAAGCATTGCGGCCTATGTAGAGAAAAGATAGCTGCCACCGTACGCGTATTTTTTACATAGACCCAGGGATTTGGTCCGAGTTATTCTCGACCAATCGTCCATCACGTGACTTTAATTAGGCTTGTACTCTCAAGTCATTGCGGCCTAACCACCAGCGACTACTTTCGTTTAACTAAATATTGTTTATTGTTTTCAGATGATGGATTGTACACCGGCCTATAACGCTGTGTTTCCACAATACGCACCTTACAGGGCGCGGTTGGCGTCGTACATGTTATGGCCCACCGGATCCTTCCAGCACCCGGCCTCATTAAGTATGGCCGGGTTTTTTTATAAAGGGAAAGAAGACGAGACAATCTGCTTTGCCTGCGGAGGAGGGCTTTGTGACTGGAGGGCCTCAGATAGCCCTCTAGAACAGCATAAGCGGTGGTTTCCGCTGTGTCCCTTCCTGAGGGATCTTGAAAGGCAGAGTACTTTGAGGAGGAGTACGACGTAAGACAGCTTCGTAAGTCGAAACGTATAACTTAATACTGACTAAACAAATAATAATAATATTAACTAATAGTTTATATTAATATGTTTTACAAGCAAAGATCGTATAGATCTTCAACTCTGCGCAAAACCCGTATGCGAGTTGATTGTCTTCGGTTTATTATATTTAAAAGTAATTACTATAATTAAAACTAATTAATATCTAATAGTATATATTAATATGTTTTACAAGCAAAGATCGTATAGATCTTCAACTCTGCGCAAAACCCGTATGCGAGTTGATTGTCTTCGGCTTATTATATTTGAAAGTACTTACTATAATTAAAACTAATTAATATCTAATAGTTAATAATATGTTTTACAAGCAAAGATCGTATAGATCTTCAACTCTGCGCAAAACTCGTATGCGAGTTGATTGTCTTCGGCTTAATATATTTAAAAGTAATTAATATAATTAAAACTAATTATTATCTAATAGTTTATATTAATAATAAGTTTTACAAGCAAAGATCGTATAGATCTTCAACTCTGCGCAAAACCCGTATGCGAGTTGATTGTCTTCTTCTTATTATATTTAAAGGTAATTAATATAATTAAAACTAATTAATATCTAATAGTATATATTAATAATAATATGTTTTACAAGCAAAGATCGTATAGATCTTCAACTCTGCGCAAAACCCGTATGCGAGTTGATTGTCTTCGGCTTATTATATTTAAAGGTAATTAATATAATTAAAACTAATTAATATCTAATAGTATATATTAATATGTTTTACAAGCAAAGATCGTATAGATCTTCAACTCTGCGCAAAACCCGTATGCGAGTTGATTGTCTTCGGCTTATTATATTTACAACTACTTAATATCTAATAGTTTGTAAAATTACTAATACTAAAAGCATGACTCTACATTGACTGTAGAGTGAATAGTGATCCCATACGCAATTGTTTATATATTGTCTTGTTAATGGTGGGAGAATAGCCTGCCTTGTATGATACGTACGTGACCACCTTACAAGAGCCTCGATCGATTAGCATACCGGTTCTCTAATGATTACAACGCTTCCGGATGTTTTGTTGAACACACACACACACACACTCAGCATTCTTTCTTTTACTTAATTCTTATAAATCAGTGTCTTAGTTTCAATTATTTCACATGTTAATTTGTATAGAGTTAATTTGTCTTACACATGATGTATGTTTTTGTCTCAACAAAGCATATAACACTAATGAATAGACACTTTTTATTTAAGTGTTACTACATTTCATTTTTATAGACGGTAAATTTGTATAAGACTTAATTTGTAACACACGCGATGTATGTTTTTGTCTCCAAAACCGCTTTAGGGATTTTAATGAAACAGATGAATAGACAGTTTTTGATTAGTACTACAAGGCAGTAAATCGGTGTGTTGATTTGTCTCAAACAACGCTTTAGAGATTTTGATGAAACAAATGACTAGACAATTTTTATTTAAGTATTAATACATTTCATTTTTATAGACAGTAAATAGGTGTCTTAGTTTCGATTATTTCACATGTAAATTTGTATAAGACTTAATTTGTAACACACGCGATGTATGTTTCTGTCTCAAACAACGCTTTAGAGATTTTGATGAAACTAATGAATAGACATTTTTTGATTAGTACTACAAGGCAGTAAATCAGTGTGTTGATTTGTCTCAAACAACGCTTTAGAGATTTTGATGAAACAAATGACTAAACAATTTTTATTTAAGTATTAATACATTTCATTTTTATAGACAGTAAATAGGTGTCTTAGTTTCGATTATTTCACATGTAAATTTGTATAAGACTTAATTTGTAACACACGCGATGTATGTTTCTGTCTCAAACAACGCTTTAGGGATTTTGATGAAACTAATGAATAGACAGTTTTTGATTAGTACTACAAGGCAGTAAATCAGTGTGTTGATTTGTCTCAAACAACGCTTTAGAGATTTTGATGAAACAAATGACTAAACAATTTTTATTTAAGTATTAATACATTTCATTTTTATAGACAGTAAATAGGTGTCTTAGTTTCGATTATTTCACATGTAAATTTGTATAAGACTTAATTTGTAACACACGCGATGTATGTTTCTGTCTCAAACAACGCTTTAGGGATTTTGATGAAACTAATGAATAGACAGTTTTTTATTTCAATACCGATTACATTAGATATACTTTGTGTACACTGGAAGTTTCAAATAAAACACCGTGTAAATTATTAATAGACATTTATTTTTTTATTGCAACATTCTTTCGATGGCAATCAGTTCTTCCTCTGGAACTTGTACTAACTCCCCTGGTTCCATATCTAACAACTCTTCCAGGTTGGAAACTGATCACCATCTTCCGGAAATGGCGTTGGTGGTAGAGACTCTACGTTTCCCGGGTGATGGTCCCTCGCCCTTTCGACGTGCTTCTCAGCGGGACGCCAATCGATTGTTGACTTGAATGTCCATAACACCCGGGACTCTCCGGAGGCTTGAAGGGCCCGTAGAGTACTCATAATGTCTCTGAAACAAAGTAAAACACACAATTGGTTTTTTTTGTTTTCAGTTAGCCTATACAATAAAGTGAACTCAATTTACTGAGGTAACTATTATTTTTTTATATATCGTTACAAACAGTCTGAACAAAACTTTTTCACCTACACAAAAGCAAAAGTGAACACAAGTTATTTCCTCTGCGGTAACTAATAATTTTTGTATATCATTACAGACAGTTTTTTAAAGTTAACCTATACAGCAAAGTGACCACCAATTATTTCCTCTGAGGTAACTAATAATATTTGTATATCATTACATACGGTCTGAACAAAACTTTTTCAACTACAAAAAAAGATTATTTGACCTCTGAGATAACTACTATTTTTTGTATATCATTACAAACGGTTTTTTTGGTTTGTTTTAAGTTAACCTATACAGCAAAGTGAACGCAAATTATTTCCTCTGAGGTAACTAATAATTTTTGTATATCATTACAAACATTCTGAACAAAACTTTTTCAACTGCAAATTATTTCCTCTGAGATAACTAATATTTTTTGTATATCATTACATATAGTCTGAACAAAACTTTTTCAGCTACACAAATTTACCATAGACTTACCTTTTAACACCTGCCTGAATTTTTCTTATATCCCTCTCCACCTTACGGCGTTGGAATCTCGACTCCATTTTTCGTACATTGGTCAAGTGAGTCTTACCCATGGTGTTGTGTGTATGAGCTGTTGAAATCGAAATCGGCCGTTTTATACATTACGGGATGGTCAGGTTAACCTCTATAATACCACTACAGGGAAATTTATTGATATGTTATAGATTTACCACTTTTGTGCCTTAGCTCATACACCATGGTCAGGTTAACCTCTATAATACCATTACAGGGAAATTTATAGATTTAACAATTTTATCCCATGGCTCACAACATGAACTTCATTAGTATTCTCATTTTGTTCCAGATATTTAAACGGTTTATGTTAGGTAATGGTTTTCATTAGTATTCTAATTTTTGTTTCAGCTGTTGCAGGCATTCAGTGGATTAGACGCTAATAGTTGATTAAATTGTAAAGTTTTTTTAAATCTAACATTTATTAAACATGGAAGTTAACCTGCCCTACTTTTTTATAGCCAAATGTAGATATTTTGACGCCTACCTATCCTTTCATGGAGGTGAAAGGAATGATTTAACGTTTATTTATAACGACGAGCTAGAAGCTAAAAGGTTGATTGATTACTTTATGGTCGGATCGAAGCATCATAAACCTTCAAATAAATTAAGACGTATTTTAGACTATCTACAGTATGACAAGGTTTCAACTTTACGTCTAAGTGGGGATCTAGACATAGATGTACAATTTTGTCGAAATTTACATTGTAAGAGTAATAAAGAAAAACTTTTGTTTTTTTATTATTATTGCATACATTTCTGTTGCTTTCTCACAATGGGTGGAGTTGCAACGAATATAGTCGTACATCGAAATGTCGATATTTTTTGTAATTTCTCATACATAAGTTTTCATAGGACACGTATTCCTATCACCAATGAATTGATTACCGATATGACATTCGTCAGGCCATGTCTTGCCTTGCTAACTTTAGAGCTTAGCGTAAAAATGCGACAAATATATCTTTCTACAGATTTGAGACCGAGACACGCATCATCTACTTTTAGCAAATATATATGTATTAAGATATTAGCACAATTAATTTCAATACTTTTAAAGATTAACGGCTTGGACTGGTTAGATCAGTCCCTTTTAAATAGTATAATTGTTTCACCAACCTACTGGCCCGAACATAGGTCGTACATGTACTTTTACGAATTTACAAAAGTGTACTTTGGATCCTTGGGTCGTAATTACATACTCCCATCACTGGATCTGTATACATTCGACCTGTCATCACTGGATCAGTATACATTAGTTATAGGTACACATCAACCATTTCGATTTCCGTCCACTTCTCAGGATAATATTACTTATGAATTTAGAGTTATCGAAGAGATATGTAAAACCGCAAATGTACAGTTACACTACACAAAGACTTTATCGTCAATGTATGGCGTGAACCTTAATATAGGTGTTGTATCCTTTTGTGAATCGCCGTTTGAATACTTACATAACATTACATGTTATCATGCCTCTGATCGATATCCACTACCAAATCGATGTACTAAGGTTATGTTAGGATATCTTGCATAATGATTGCAGCGTTGTACTTTTTCACTGTAAACCTATTTGTTTTTGGTAATTGAACTTCTGTGTTACGTTTTTAACCTGTGTTTCTATTTAATGTGATATAAACTTCCATTGTTCTAATACTTTTAACTTGTACACCAAAGTGTTTAACTATGTAATACAAATTTAACTTCCATGTTAAGTACTTGTTACATATTTTTTGAAATTGTATACCTATATGTTTAAACTTTTATATTCAATTGTAAACCAGTGTGATATAAATTTAACTTCCGTGTTAGATACTTATAACTTTTGAACCAGAACTATGTAATACATATTTAACATTAAGTACTTGTTACATATTCTTTGACATTTTGTATACCTATATGTTTAAACTTTCATATTCAATTGTAAACCTATGTGATATACATTTAACTTCCGTGTTAGGTACTTGTAAACCAATGTGATTAACTATGTAGTACAATTTTCTCCATTATAGCTGTTAGATATATGTTTAACTAGTTTATATTTAACCAATGTAGTATAGTCCACCGTTGTAAATATACTTATTATCCACTGTTGCCAATATACTTATCTGATTCTTATTTCTTAGAACCCTATTCACAAACTCCTAAACCCGGAAGTTCGGGTCAGACCCGTACCGTACGACTTACGCGAGTTTTTCGCGGTCGCGAAAAACTCGGTAAGCCTTACGGTAAGGGGTTCGTGTCCGAGCTTATACGGAATGTTCTGGCGTTCGGTATGGCGGCTTATATACTGCGTTAATTATCCGACTTGTAATACTATGCACGATAGCTCAGTCGGTAGCGTGTCCGCCTTCAAATCCAAACTTCACAGGTTCGAATCCCACTGGTATTAAAAAAGTTAAGTGTATGACGTCATGTGTGTATGGCGTCATGTGTGTGTCTCGACAACAATACGTCACAGGTGGGGGGGACCAATGGGGGAAGGGGCCTAAAGGGAAGGGGTGGGAGGGGCCTACAGGGGAGGGGCAAAGGGGAGGGGCAAAGGGGGAGGGGCAAGGGGAGGGGGCAAGGGGGAGGGGCAAGGGGGGTACCCCCACCATCCCCCACCAGATTCTTGTGCCCAAGTGTCCGGATCTCTACTGACTCCTTTTTACTGAATACTTTGGGTACTTCATTTATCACACCTCAGTCACCAAACTCGCCTCCCTATAGGGAAACAGCCAAGTAGGGGAAACCCGGCGAGCAACCACTTCACCGCCTCCCGATAGGGAAACATAGTAGGGTAGTGGTTACCCGGCGGACCCCTGGCTTGATGTCGGGGAGACAGTTTTGTTATAATATTTGAAAATTAATTTCATAGATGATGCTCTATGTATGTCCAGAATCATTGGAAATTCTAAACAGTGTAAGTGCCATTCTGTCATTACTAACAGGACAACTTTACTGTCAGTTTTGCATTGTGTTGTTTATTGTCACAGTCTTTTGATATAATTTATAATAAAAGCTATGAGTACAGAAAACCCAGGAACTACAGAAAAAGAGAAAGGGAAATTTTAAGAAGCAACAATATTATAAAAGAGTGAAAAGAGAAACTTATCTCACATATAAAAATAAAGAAATACAGGTACATGGGTTATCGATGAGCTTAAAAAATCTTTAGAAAAAGGATATAAAATCGTTAAAATACATGAAATTTACAAGTATAAAACAACCAAGTACAACGGAGCAGATGGAGGTTTGTTCGTTAAATACGTAAATAAATTTCTAAAAATTAAGCAGGAGGCATCAGGTTGGCCAGTTTGGTGTGTTACAGAAGTCGGAAAAAATACATATTTAAGAAACTTTTATAAAAGAGAATTTGGAACAAAATCAAATCAAGAAAAACCCAGGTTTGAGGTCTCTAGCAAAATTAATGTTAAACAGTTTCTGGGGTAAATTCGGGCTAAGGGAGAATCTTGATCAAACTACATTTGTTAAGTATAGAGAAGAGTTGATTTACAAAGTATCAAATCCATCTGTTACAACAAAAGACATATTACCTATAAACGATGATGTAATGGTTATCAATTGGAAATACTGTATAATGATGAATCTATTAGTCCATCACTAAAAGCAAGTGTAGTAATTGCAGCATTCGTAACAGCCATTGCGCAGTTAATACTGTACTCTTTCCTGGAAATTCTCGAACAACGTGTTTTATATTTTGATACGGACTCTGTAATTTTTTAGGTGACCTAACCGATGAAATAGTCGAATATGGGTAAACGCCCTACATTGATACATTTGTAAGCGGTGGACCAAATAATAATAGTATTTAACAGCTTCAAAATTGTGTGATGTCCTGAATTGTATTAATAGTTTGTTTTTATGTAAATGACAAGTCAAATTTGAATCATGTATAAGATTTGAATCATATTTTAAATTAGAATCATGTTTAAATAAAATAACTCTCTCGTTCAACTCAACCAAGCTTGTACTAATTTATAGTCTGTAAGAAACTCTCCTCCTCATAAAGTGGTAGTGCTAGAACTTACATCCCTTATTTGAACAGGTCAATCTGAGGCACCACATATTTTTGGTGGCAGCGGTGGGATCTAAAATCTCTAAGTGGGATTTGAAATCTCATCTGTGTTGTTTCCTTTTGATCTGGGAAAAGGGGGAAGTAGTGAAAACAAAGTCATTAGAATAAAATATGTGTTAAATTTAGCTGCACAGTTATTGATAGTTGTTGAAATTTGTAGTGAGGAGGAAGAGTTAGAATTGAGTGATCCAGATCTATCAATGGACATGTTCCTTTGTTAAATAACCTCAAGTTGTAATCTATAGCTAATTTATAAGTTGTTAGAAATAAGTAACCATGTCTGTTGTATGTCAAGCTCTATTAATATTTTTGATTGTGATATGTATCATTCTGGCAGTCGGTACTTCTTGCAAATGGTTGGCACTTTTAAATAATTATTTCGATTAAAAAATTTAAAAAAAATTAAAAATTCCTTAAAAGCTTAAAAACTGGGGAACCGCCAAGGGAAATTTAGGGGACAGGCAGTAAATTCAAGTCCAAATAGAGGGTTTGCAAATTAAGAAAATAAAGAGTATTTTAAATAAAGTCGCAATGGCAGACGAGGCACTGTTACACACTATCGTTCAGCTGCAAGCTAGATTAGATAGCATAGAAGTAGGTCGGGTTAAAGACGTCAGTACAGCCGCCTTCATTACAGAATGGAGAGGAGACGGACAAAGTATTCCCGTGCAAGAATTTTTCCTAAAGTTAGAACAAGCCGCGGAAATGGGCCGATGGACGACAACGATAAAGTACATATCGTATCCTTAAAGCTTAAGGGACCAGCAGCGCTGTACCTAGCCACCCAGCCGTATTTAACTGAGGATGGAGTCACGAAGCAATAATTGGTACATTTCGAGGCAAGGCGCCGGATCAATTTCACTGTGTCAATCTACAAAACGTGAGTCAAAGAAAAGACGAAACACCCGAGTCGTTCGGAGATAGGTGTCGAAAGTTGTGTGCATTGACTATCCGTAAATCGGAAAATGCAGCAGAACAAAGAATAATCAACGAAGAAGCCGAGTGTAGACTGTTAGCAGCGTTCGTAAACAGTCTTCAAGGCCAAGCGGGACAGCAATGTAGGTATGGATTACCCACTTCGATGCAAGAAGCCTTGCAAATAGCAATAACAGTGTACAAAGCTGAGATGGACAACCGAAAATGTCAAAATTTAACTAGACCAGTTTTTAGAAACAGTATGACATGTTTCCTGTGCAAGCGACCAGGGCACGTAGCAAATAATTGTAGGGCCTCCAATCGGGACAGACATTCAAACGTTAGAAATAGGTATCAAGGTTGACCCAGTGGTAAAACCGTGTAAATGGGTCCTCTACCTCCAACAATTGGCAGAGAAACCAAAGTCCTAGAAGTGAACCAAATCGAAGAAACATAGAGTGTTACAATTGCCATAAGATGGGGCACATGTCCCGGGATTGTAAAGTTTCAAGGAAAACAAACGGTAATAACAAACAGGGAAACGACCGTTGGTCTGCAGGCAACGAACATCTGTCAGACCGAAGTTAAAAACAGACGTGAGTCGAAGCCGGGTACCAAACGTACAGATGACGAGTCAGGGCGAATTTTTCGACATAGGTATCGATGTAGAGGTGGATGGTAACCAACGTCGATTCCTATTAGATACGGGAGCAACTATTTCCATTTTGAAAAAGGGTGTAAGTAAAGCGAAATAAGAGAAATAGATGTAAATGCAGCGGGCATAACAGGACAAAAAATAAAAGTACGAGGGTCACAAAACGTTGAGATTAAAATATTAGATATTGTTTTTGCACATGACTTTAGAGTATGTGAAATAGAGTTAAACTATGACGGGATTTTAGGATTAGATTTTCTGAGAAAATTTGGAGCCGTAATTGACTTACCTGGTGAAACTGTCACTTTGATCGCAAAACCATGTCTTTCAGAGATAATGGTTAGGTTATGCACTAAAGGAGGTAGCCCGAGCGCCCTGTTTCACTTAGCCATTAAAAGTAAATCGGAAGTAGGTCTGATCAGCCACTTAAACGAAATACATAATACTGGTAATATGTGCGAACCAGCGATGAACCTTCAAGTCAGAAACGGGGGAACAGTAATTCTAAAACCCATGTCGGAGACTGTTATAGTAGGCAAAGTTAAGAATTGCTGTAATGACAAGTTAAAAGTGAAACAGTTATGATAGAGCCCACGACAGTAGGCATACACGCTGTATATGTAGCTAGAACTGTGAATAAGTTGCATGATATTGCAAGAGAAAATAAATCAAACTGAAGGTAAGGGATTTTAAGGTATTTGTTAAAGTAGTTAATGTCAGTAAAGAGACACTTGAATTAGGAAAAAATGTTATGCTAGGAACTGTTAGGATTAGATAGATACTAGAGTAGAAATATATAGTAATTAATAGAATTAGTAGTAATAATTAATATTTTAAGTAGAAACCATACATGAAACCCAGAATAGCGACAGGTATTGCGAAACAATTAAAAAAATGATGAAATGCTTACCTAGCATGGGCAACCTACTTTGCAAGGCAGGTCGAAGCAATATAAGCGACGACTCAAGAGAAGTGGGGATCTTTCGATCAACAGCGTGAACGAAGACGTCAGGAGGAACGTTCGAGGATTGGGACACGAGGGTATTATTGGCAAGTTGGAGCTTCCAATAATACAAAGCTGTAGTAGCGGCTTTTGCAGAGCACAGAAAGAGTGAGCAAATAGACAAAGTATCAGCACGTATAATCATCAAAGTAAATAAATTAAATTCATTTCAAAATAGCTGGAACTATTCTGGGTTCATCATTTTTGAATATATATAGATATGTTAATTCAGTTTTAAAGTAATAATTGTAAAGTAATCTGAAGTAGATTATATAAAGTATATGTTTGTTATTTGAATAATTGAATGAGTTAGGGAGATATGTTGATTCAGTCTAAAGTAATATTCTTAAAGTAATAATTGTAAAGTGATATAAAGCATAACATTCGTTAATTCAAACACTAAACCACTGATTGAAAAGAACCCGATCCTAACAAATGGTGCATCGGCCCAGTTTAGTGAACTGGTTCTCGTGTGGATAATAAAACACTAAAAATGGATAAAGTCTATACTCCAGAGGAAATCGCCAAGATCGCACCATTTTACAAGGGTAAACCCGAAAAGTTAAACCCAGAAAAAGTGAAGTCGAATCGAGGTCGACGATCCATTGGTAAAATGACTCCAAAACCTTCACCGCCTCAAAATAGCGCTCCAACCAAAACGATCAGCATGCCAAAGCCTATGCTACTCGATGGAAACAAACAACCCACTGCGCAAAAGAATGAGTCAATCATTTCAGAAGCCATCTTTGGGATAAACGTGACTGTCGTACCGATCGAACCTCGCCAAACTTTCGAAGCTAGTTATTCTGCTTTACCACAAATGGCCGTTGAAACATATCGTGAATACGCCAAAGATGTAAATCAGATAGACAGAAAGCTAATCAAGGAAGAAATGTCATACTATTTCACGTCACTTTTGTGGCTGAGATTAATTGATATCAAAGCGAAAAACGGACTTGTAGCACTTACAAGAGAGGAGAAGACAATACACAAGGACACAAAGGACGAAGTGTACAACATACCACAACCAGCATACGCGTACCTTACATCCATAGGCTCAATAGTCGACAAGATGGGAAAACGAACATTCTTGAACGTTCCACCACTGCCGATTGCACAAGCCGGAGGATTCGGAGGATACCACAACGCTGATGTAAACGTTGATACACACGTAGCGTTCGAAGAGATACCAAGTCTGGGCATCGCCGGAGACATGCTCATGTCCGCAGCTACTGCAGTAGAAGAACCTGCACAAAACTTTCACGTGACTTTTCCGCCGAACAGCACGTATTCAGACAATTTGCTTGGCCACTTTCCAACTATAGGTCCAAGACGAGCTGAAATACGACAGAAGCTAGCCGGGTTCAACATCACACCAACTAGTTTTGAAGAGTACTGCGAAAACACGCGATTCCATAGACAGTACATAAGAGACATTTCTGACACGATAGGAAATTGGGACACTTTTAAGATAGAAAAGGTAAATATACAATCACTATCATCTTTGGATCAACAGCGTGAACGAAAACGTCAGGAGGAACGTTCGAGGATTGGGACACGAGGGTATTATTGGCAAGTTGGAGCTTCCAATAATACAAAGCTGTAATAGCGGCTTTTGCAGAGCACAGAAAGGGTGAGCAAATAGACAAAGTATCAGCACGTATAATCATCAAAGTAAATAAATTAAATTCATTTCAAAATAGCTGGAACTATTCTGGGTTCATCATTTTTGAATATATATAGATATGTTAATTCAGTTTTAAAGTAATAATTGTAAAGTAATCTGAAGTAGATTATATAAAGTATATGTTTGTTATTTGAATAGTTGAATGAGTTAAGGAGATATGTTGATTCAGTCTAAAGTAATATTTTTAAAGTAATAATTGTAAAGTGATATAAAGCATAACATTCGTTAATTCAAACACTGAACCACTGATTGAAAAGAACCCGATCCTAATAAATTGTTATACGTACTACAAGACGGTATTTTGCAGTATAAGCAATATACAAATGGAGAAAACAAATTATTAATTGCCGTCCCTAAGAAATTGACAAACGAAATTCTTCAAGCATTTCATGATTCAATTATTGGGGGAGGTCATGCAGGAGTTGCAAAGACAATGTCAAAAATTAAAAACAAATATCACTGGCCAGGAATGACGGCGGACATAATCCAATACATAAAGAAGTGCCACAAATGCCAAATCATGAAGACAGACAGACAAAAATCAGCGGGATTATTACAACCAATAAGAATAACGACAAAACCCTTTACAAAATTAACGATGGATTACCTAGGACCTTTACCAAAGTCGAACAAAAAATTATACATCCTGATAGCAACAGACAACACAACGAGATTTGCGATAGCTAAAACAACAGAAAAGGCGGATGCACAAACGACGGCGAGATTTCTACTAGAGGACATCATTCCGAGTTATGGCATGCCGGCAGAAATACAGACAGATAGGGGTACGCATTTTGTGGCAGACATATTAAAACAATTATACAACGCGTTAGGAATAGTCCACAAAACTTCAGCGGCGTATAGACCTCAAAGTCAGGGTGTGACCGAGAGATACAATTCGACGCTAGTCAACATGTTGCGATGCTACGTCAACGAGGACCAGAAGGACTGGCATAAATATGTCAAGTTATTGACATTTTCATATAATTCGGGCAAACACGCTACAACAGGATTTTCACCATTTTATTTGCTTCACGGGTTCGAACCGAACCAACCGATCGACTTGGCACTAATTCCAAAAGTGCCTGAACATGATGTATTAGAGGCCCTAAAAATTATACATAAAATCAGACAAGACTTACCAAGAATAATGGCTGGGTCACAACAGGGTCAATGTGAAAGATACAACGCCCACCGGCGAGAGGTACTATTTAAGGTAGGAGAGTTAATTTTACTACGGCATGAAAAGAAGGACAATAAGCTCGAACAACAATACACAGGTCCTTACAAAATTCTAAGAAAATTGTCGCCATTAAACTACGAGATTGAGATCTACCGACACGGCAGATGGATAGGGGACATAGTCCACGTGTCGAGAATAAGGCCGTACAGCGAAACTAATTAAAGCTACAGCACTCATACATAGATAAATTAAGAAATAAAATGTTGTATATTAATTTGACTATGAGATAAGATATAAATATATATGTTAATTATATGTATAATTATATATGTTAAATATAATTAGGAAATTTTATAAATAGACTTAAAACTTAGGGAACAAATCCAGAATAATTCCAACTAAAGGGGAGTTAAGTGGGAAAAGGAAGATCTTAAGATGATTACAGGTGTATTGATATGAGAATGTTTGCTCAGTTACAGGCAACCTAGATAAAAAGAAGAGGGTAGGACCAAACATGTTACAAGAATACATGTGGATCATCATCCTTCCCCTAACCCTCACCCTTAATTCCCACCAAAAAATTCCAATAATAATTTCAAATGGAGCACACTTCCAACCACTCCAAGCTGAACATATATACGAAGCAACTATCCCAATGACCTACATATTTCCCTTATCTCCCATACAACATTTCCCAGTCACCACTGCCCAATCTAAATTATGTCTAGGAGCCGAAAACTCAACAGGATGCCAAACAGCTAACACACTGGAGAAACTAATGGCCAGTACTGAAGACATCCTACGAGCATCAATCACGAAACACGAAAAAGGGCGCCATGAACATGCTAGAACAAAAAGAGCGATTAGCAGCATTGGGGACGTTTTTCATTGGTGTTGCGGGACAGCCACAGACGATGAACTGCACGTGTTGACAGCAAACGAGGAGACAGTCAACAATCACCTCAACAGTGTTCAGAACCTCATCATAGGAGATCATGCTGACCTGGTCAACACAGCATCAACATTAGAAGGCTACGCAGCAAACGTGTCCAGTGTTCTACAACAAGTACACAGTGCGATGATGGAATTCCAAGACGCCATGTCAGAAAAGGAAGACATCACAGCTGCAGATGTTTATGAGACAGTCATGTTTTATTTAGTTAAGGGAAAAAGTAATAATTTGTTTAAAATCTTAAAAAGTTTGTTAATTAAACCTAAAAGATAGGTATGTTTAAAGTGCAGTTGTTGTAAAGTTGTTGCTTTAAAATGAAGCATATTAATTGCTAGGTTCAATGAGTAAGATTTTCATATGTGATAAATGATTTTTTTTTGTTAATAAAGTTATAAGAAGTTTTTGAGAAATATAATGTAGTTATAATGTAGTTGTTTAAAGCCATAGATAGTTTTTTTTTTCTCTTGAAAGAAGTAATATGATTTTTTGTCGTTGTAGTTAATAATATGGATATCGATGTTAACAATTATTATATTTTGTTTATGTATAAAAATCTATATAATGTCAAAACAAAAAATCATACGAGTACCCGAAAGGGACTACCCTTCTTTTTGAGTTTTTTGACATCGGGACGATGTCTCGAGGGCGGCGGAGTTGTTAGGATTAGATAGATACTAGAGTAGAAATATATAGTAATTAATAGAATTAGTAGTAATAATTAATATTTTAAGTAGAAACCATACATGAAACCCAGAATAGCGACAGGTATTGCGAAACAATTAAAAAAATGATGAAATGCTTACCTAGCATGGGCAACCTACTTTGCAAGGCAGGTCGAAGCAATATAAGCGACGACTCAAGAGAAGTGGGGATCTTTCGATCAACAGCGTGAACGAAGACGTCAGGAGGAACGTTCGAGGATTGGGACACGAGGGTATTATTGGCAAGTTGGAGCTTCCAATAATACAAAGCTGTAGTAGCGGCTTTTGCAGAGCACAGAAAGAGTGAGCAAATAGACAAAGTATCAGCACGTATAATCATCAAAGTAAATAAATTAAATTCATTTCAAAATAGCTGGAACTATTCTGGGTTCATCATTTTTGAATATATATAGATATGTTAATTCAGTTTTAAAGTAATAATTGTAAAGTAATCTGAAGTAGATTATATAAAGTATATGTTTGTTATTTAAATAGTTGAATGAGTTAGGGAGATATGTTGATTCAGTCTAAAGTAATATTTTTAAAGTAATAATTGTAAAGTGATATAAAGCATAATATTCGTTAATTCAAACACTGAACCACTGATTGAAAAGAACCCGATCCTAATAGAAGAAAGATGCCATAATTGATCAAACAATAGATAGCTTTATTATTTCTG
Source organism: Aphrophora alni (assembly GCA_963513935.1). Classification (NCBI taxonomy): domain Eukaryota; kingdom Metazoa; phylum Arthropoda; class Insecta; order Hemiptera; family Aphrophoridae; genus Aphrophora; species Aphrophora alni. The sequence continues at coordinate 17,973,926 of OY740776.1, read as the reverse complement.
TTAACAACGAATCATCTGACTCCGAGGAATGTAACGGTAGTGAAAAAAATGACAGTGAAAGTGATTGTGTCGACAGTGAACTTGAGGGCGCTTCAGTTTTACCATTCGAGCAGTACTGAATTTGGTGAGTTTTTGTATGTTAAGTTAAAAATTTATTACACTTTTACTATTATAAGTTGCGTGTTACTATATTTTATTTCATCTAAATACACTGGAAATACTTTAACATTTTTTAAAAATAGAATTCATTTAAATTTTATTATACCTACCAAATAAAACACATATATTAAAAATGTAAACACAGTAAATGTCTAACTGTGTGTCTTAATTTTTCATGAGGTTATAAAATGGAATGTTTGTACAAATGCGCGGCCGCTCTCCCAGTAGTCACCAAGGAGGGGATAGAGACAGGGAAGGCGGGAATCCCGGCTTCTCCTACCACAGTTCCACCTGCGCGAGACACAACTGCTGCAAGGTTTTTTTCTAAGCGGTTGGGCTATAATCATAGACTCGTAGTAGTCTTATCAAATGCGGTCGTAGTAGTAGTAGTTGTACACTTGTGCACAGCTTATCAGGAGACTTACTTTGTTTACAACAGCTGGAAGATATGATGACTCCCGACCTCTCGTAATCTTTTTTTTTTCTATTTAGATGTAACCATCACAAGACAACTTAGAGCTAACCTAACGCAGTAAAATTTTAAAATTTAGAGAAAAGATTGTTTTGAACGTAAGCAATTTTAGTCAACCTTGTCATAACATTCTAAAAATATTGCATCAGATTGTTTGGTTGCTTCAAGGAAAAAATGTGGTTGTAGCTAACCTTGTCTTGACATTGCATCAGCTTGAAAACTTAAAGGTTAAAGATTGTTGTTTTTCCAGAATAGTGGGGTGTACAAATTTCCAAGGTTAAAAGATATTTTATAAGTATAAATACCGCTGATTTAGAATTCATTTTTATCCAGCTTTTCAACATGGCATCTTTGACAATCTGTTGTTGAAGCAATGTCTTTGTAGACATTTTGTATGTTAACAGGGAAAAGATGTGGGCGTTTGGCGGGTTTTTGAAACCCGTCAAGTCATTTGTGACAGCGGAAGAATTTATACAGGCATTTAAGAAGGATGTGCAATGCAGAGAAACCACAACGATAACCAGCGACAAAAATTTGGCAGAGATTCAGGCGGTTTTCGATAAACATGGAGTGGACATAACAGCAACACCTCTCTCATTTTTCGAACATTTAGAGGCAATAGACAGTGTAGAGGCGCAGGTGGGCGAATGTTGGGAGCCGATGGATAAATAAAAAAAATGTATTTTTTATGCAAATAAAATATTATTATAACTGTATTTTTTGTTTGTTTTCATTTATAAGATTATTTCCCTATCATCAGTGTTAAAGTAGACTTCATACAAGTTGAACATGGGTTTTGTATTTACAGCAACTCACATTCCAAAATATAAATTGCAAATAAGCCCAACAAAAATCATTCGCCGACCGAAACTTGAAGAGTTAACATTGAGTAATCAATTATTTCTTAAATCCCTCCCTGGTTATAAATTAAATAGCAATTATGGATCGAATATTAAATATTAATTCACAAAATATTAACAATGATTCTGTTATAGATTATGAATGACATTCACATAATCCATACTCTTCTAATTCATATGGTAATAGTGATGAAATTAGAATACCTGTACATCAACAGGATGTGTACACATTACCCAGTAAAAGTTTTTTATTGATAGAAGGTAAAATAGTAAAAGGTGATACAACTATTGATAGTTCTACCGAACTTATTAGTTCTATTAAACTATTATACAGTTTAATGTTTTATATTTTACAAAAATCAAAATGTCTAGCATTTTTATGATTTACGGTGTCATGCCTGACCCAGATAAACAGGAAAACATAAAGTCAAATGACAAAAATATGGTAAGACAATCACTCTACATTTCCTTCTGTTAAAACTCCAGATTAACCACATGTAAAGCTTTAACCAAAATTGTCCTTCAGACACTAAACCGATGACATCCGTCACGTGAACAATAAATGTAAAAAGAATGATATTTTAAATCCTCATGATTGGTAACCTAATTTAGAGTCCCACGGAATTGGAACTTTTCCTGTCTATCTGGGTGTGTCCCGAGAAGAGGGAAGCGACACAAGGTGAGAAACAATAGATTGTTAAGAGTTTATAAAAGTCATAGCATTAGTGACAGGAGCACAATATATTCTGAGAGTTCTTTCAATTAGTCAGTCCGTCAGTCGGTTGAGTTTATAATGGCTATTTAGTTAGTTAAATTATTGTGATTTTATTGTTTAAGTGTAAAAGTGCAATGTGGATTTCTTGTGAGTAATTAAACATGTATGTTAAACTATAAATTGATCTTTATTTATTGCCATGAACAACTCTTACAATTTGTAGACAACCAAAGGGCACGACAAAATTTCTACAATTCGGGCACGACAAAATGGTGGCAGTGGTGGGATGCTTTTCTTAGGGATATTGTTTTCTTTGGGATTCTTTTCTTTAAGAATAAAGTCATTCAGACAAACTATTCATTTGATCTTTATCCAATAAATTAAATTTTGGTTGTCTTGAATTTTGATGGATTTTGAAGTGGTATAGTAGTACAAAATGTGGCAAGATTTAATATAAAATAAATTTTGAGTAAATTCCATGTTTAGTTGTAAGTTGTTAATAATTAATGAACAATTAATTTAATTCATCATATGAATAATGTTTGTAAATTTGTGTTTAAAATTTTTGTTAGATAACTTATAAAATCGTTATAATGTTGTGTTTAAGTGGAAGAGGTTCGCGACTGAGTAGTGATGTTTTTCCACCGATAGATTTATTAACTTATCAACGGGAAATTGGATAATTGATATTATGACGTAATATAGAAACTGGTATAAATTATAGGTTCTATATATGTTACTTCTACATGTCTAATGGGCCCCATACACGGTCAATATTATTGCGCAATATTTTACATTGCACAATATTATTGAACGTGTATGGGCTAGATTGCAGGTAAAAATCAGGTTGCGCAATATATTGAGTGAATACAAAAAGTTTTGAAAATTATTGCACAATCTTCAATATATTGAATCGTGTATGGGTAGTATTGTGCAATATCCTGTCAGTCTGTCAATTCAGTTGCTGTAGGTAGGAGTCAAGAGTGGGTTTACTATTGTGTCTTGTGAATTGTTTATAGTAAAAATGACAAGTGTAGAGGAAAAGAAGTTTCTACTGGAAGTTATAGAAGTGTACCGCTCATTACCGGCTTTGTGGGACCATGGGTCCAAGGACTACAGTAATAGAACGAAGAAGAATGAACAGTACGAAGAATTACTGAAAAAATATCAAGAAAAATACCCAGAAGCTGACAGAAAAGCACTGGTGAAGAAAATTAACTCTCTTCGAACGAATTTTCGAAAAGAATTGAGACGAATAAAAAACTCTGAACGAAGTGGAGCTGGAGCTGATGAAGTTGTTGAGCCTACATTGTGGTATTTCGATGAGATGAAATTCTTGAGTGATTTAGAACAGCCTACAGAGTCAGTTAACACCATGTTGCTAGACGAAGAGGAAGGAGAAAACGAACCAAACACAGCTGCTGTAAGTTATTTTTACTTGTAAATTGTATTGTGCAAGTATAGGGTACAATTACAAAGAATTAATTTGATTACATTGATTAAACTTATAGCTTAGAATTATTCGCTATAATGCCCTGCATTTAAAGTCTTTTTGCAGTAAAACCAAAACCACTACGTATTTAAGTTTTTTATATGAAGTTATATTGCCAAGAAACCTCGCCTTCGTTGTTGAAGTAGTCACAGTATGCATCTCGTACAGCCTTTGCAGTATTCATTGCTTTCCGGCCTCGAATAGGTTGTAGTGGCACTGGTTGAACTACGTCCCTCCAGGACCCGTTAACAATGTGGCCTGATTCTAGGATCTCTGTATCAACATTTCCCCTAGAAATGTAACTAATTCCAGATTTTCGTCGTAGGTAGTTATGCAAATAACAGCACGCCAAAACAATTGTGTTTACATTTGCAATATTAACCATTATTGGTCTTTGAAAAACTCCAAATCGACTGGCCAAAATCCCGAACGCGTTTTCAACTATACGCCTTGCACGAGATAATCGATAGTTAAATATTGCTTCATCTGGGGTCAAGCCGGTTTGGCTGAATGGTTTCATGAAATTTTCGGTTAGTGCAAAGGCTTCGTCTCCAACAAAAACATACGGTAATTGATTGTGACTGTTTGGCAAAATGTCAGGTTGTGGTAAGTTTAGCCTTTTATTAGACAAAGCCTTTCCAAACTCTGTGTTTCCCAAGACTCCTCCGTCAGATACCCGTCCGTTTACACCAACATCTACCATAATAAATTCGTAATTAGCATTGACAACTGCAAACAGCACGACACTAAAGAAATGTTTATAATTGTAGTAGCGTGATCCAGATCCAGGTGGTTTGCGAATCGCTATGTGCTTGCCATCTACGGCGCCGAGACAGTTTGGGAAGTTCCACCGTTTATAGAATTCTTGTGCTGTTGATGTCCATTCCTCTTCCGATTTTGGTATCTGTAAAAAAATATAACTCAAAATTTCAACATTCAACCACCTCCAGTTCCTTAGTGTTTATAAGTTTTCTGAACCTTAAATATGTTGTATGCTATTTTGTATCCGTTATATTAGATAAAGAAAAATCATTGGTGGACTATAAAAACCCTGTATAGTTTATTTCATATGTATTATAGTAATTTGAAAGAATCGGCTGAAAACATTAAAACGACCTAAAATTATTTTATAACAAAAAAGTTTCGGATATCTGGATTGGTATGTAATTTGGATCCTATGTTTACAGGATAATATTTTATTTCAATTGTTATCAGTGGTACAGTTATTATCTTCTTTTCCAGCTTGAAATTGCACCCTCAAAACCTGGGCCTACCAAAAAGCCAAAGTTTAATGCAAACGATGAGTTGTTGGCGAAAGCTCGTAAACGGCTGGAGACACCTCCAGACGATTTTGAGAAGATAGCTATTGCTTGGGCAGTGGAACTGAAGAAAATGGACGCTCAGCAGCAAATGTTTGCTAAAAAGGCCATAAATGACATTTTGTTTGAGGGGCAGATGGGTACCTTGAGTCGGGATTCTGTACAAATTAATGTACATAATAGCCGAGCATCTACTCCGTTCCATGGTTCAGTTGCTAGTCCAGTATATTGTGACCAGCCAACAATGCACCACTCACAACCCGTGCATCAGACCCTTCAACATTCCGCAGGGCAGTATTACCCAGATGCTTCAACCTACCTTGCTAATTTCCAACCCCCAGCATAGCTTTTAAAATTGCCAGAAAATACTAAAGACTGTTCTCTATACCCCAGACATTTTTTATTCAAAGTGTGTTATATTGAGTATCCAAAATGTATTAGGTTATATTATGTGGTGTTATTAAGTTTCTTTATAGGAAAATAATGTTTTATAGGAGCTAGATTGAGGAAATAAATAAACTTTTTCAAAATGGAGTAAAGCTAAGCTAAAAGAAAAGTCAAAATTAAAATAAAAAGTAAAATGTAAAAAATATTTACTGATAATGATAAAGAGTGAATATTTGCTTTTAGGAGTTATTGTTTGTTAATTTTTTCCAGGAGTTATTGTTTTGTTAACTTTTCCCTCTAATTATTTTCTGTTAACTTTTTTCAGGAGTTACTTTTAAATTAACTTATTTTGGAGTTACTTATCTGTTTACATTTATCTTATTAAATTGTTTAATTAAAAATTTTTTTTTTTTTTTCTTACCTGTATATAATTCTGCAAACAATGTACTATAGCATTACAGGTTTCTACTACAATCCTGCCAATCGCTTGTGCAGAAATAGCACTTGTGAATTTGAGGTCTTCAAAAGAATTTCCTGTGGCAAGATAGCGCAAAGTTATGGACAAACGTTGACTCACGGAAATAGCAACCCTCATACTAGTATCGGCTTTCTTAATATAAGGCTCAACCAACTGTAATAACTCATCAAACGTTTCTGCGTCTAATCTAAGAAAGTTTTTAAAGTCACTAGGTTCACTTATTCGAAGCTCATTTAGCAGTCTTTCATGAGTAAAGTCCCTCCTTTTTTTCAACCACGCCTTCATCCATATCCTCTTCTTCCTCTTCTTCGACTTCGTCAGCAATGCGATTACCACACACGCTGCAGCATCCATATCACACATGATCACAACGAATAACACTAAACTATGACTGCTTAAACATTTTTCTGGCCTGAAACTAAAATATTGAAACCAAATTGACGGTCTTTCTCATCCGTATATTGCACAAACTTATTGAACTGTGTATGGTCGCGCCTTCAATAATATTGCGCAATATATTGTACAATAATATTGACCGTGTATGGGCCCCTTAAGGAGCAATAATATATATTTATTTCATACTTCCTCGTTTTACGGGGTTTTCACATACACAATCATACACAGTAGATTAGGATTTCTATTTCCAGGCAGCTCTCTCATTGGTTCATACACGACTTGCTCATTTCCTACGTTAGACATGGTACCATACACATCACCTATATCGCTTCCTCGTTTCTTACAGTGAGCTCGTATTGGATTATACACAGGGACGGACTCTAATCCATACAGGAAGTGTGATTTCCTGCTCATTATGTGCTATGTAGGGTTCTTCACTCTTTCCATATTGATCATTATCTCACATTTAAAAATGTTTCAGCTTTAAATATAACCTATTTTCATCACTATTGGATAATTATATTGCATTAATATTAGCTCACTTATTGTTGTAGATTTATATTTGGACAACGTAAAGCAAATTTAAATACAAAATAGGAATGATTTCGACGTTTAAATTTATTTGTTATGTTATTGAATAGACGTAAACTATGATAGGCTATTCGTTTTTTTTAGCGCTTTTGATACCTATGTAAACAATGTTTAAAGGGTTTAACAATCCTGTCAACTGTCGGTTTTCTAACAGTTAATTTTGTATAAGTGGCGATGTCGAAAAAAGACGGCTACATAGTAGCGTAAGAATCGATTTTTCAACATTAAAAATTGTTTTGTTTTGTTGTGTAAATGGTTAGTTTAGTTGTTTAAGTATTTTATAACCGTAACTTTGTGTACATCTGTAAACGGATACGCAAATGAATTTAGACCAGTCCAATGAAATTCCGCCTATTTTTGTGTAAACTAATCATTGATATTTACTGTAAAGCCGTTACACTTCTGAGAACTATATAAAAATTGATTCTTTTGAATGTTTTGTTTTTTTGTTTCAAATATTATATCGTGTAACTATATAGTCTGTTATTTTTAGATTTTATGAAACAGTTATGTTTTTATTTTTTCAATGTAAAGTAATGTTCTACACAATTTTATAAATGAAAAGATGTAAAAAAACTTATAGATTTCTTAAACCTACAATATCCGACCCAGAGAAACCTGGAAGAGGACCGTTATTAAAGAAGCAAAAGAGGTTAATAAGACTTGGAGAGAAGTGAAGGCACTTGCTGGAGACAGGGACAGATGGAGAGCTCTTCTAGACGCCCTATACTCCAATAGGAGATAAAAGGAAATAAGTCAAGTAAGTCAAAACCTACAATATTATTGTTTTGACTTTTAAAAAATGTTAAAAATTATCTTTGTTTATGGTAATGATTAAAAAAAAGGATGATATTCGGACGATCGTTTGCTTTCTAGAACCAAGTATAGCCTAGGCTATAGCCTAGGAGTCTTTATTGAATATACAAAATATTTAGGATGGAGTTCAACTTTTAACTATTATTTTTGACACTTTAAACAATTAAGAAATTGGCGTTACATCCAATTATTTCGGCAAATATTCCTTAGTTACTCACTTACTTAAAAACTGTTAATGTATAATAAGCCTACGCAAATTAACTTGCAGCAATCTTAAAGATAATAATTTAGTTTTGTTTTAGATTAGATTACTTAAATGTTCATCAAGACTATATAACATACTGCATAACTTGAAGGCATAAACTGGGGATCTACATAGTTTAAAATATTTTACTTTTTTTAAGTTTTAAATTTTGTCCACGATATTGAATCAAACTTCCAAGTACCTCTCAGTTATGTACTATAAAGCCGTTTCCATATTTAAAAATCACTCTGTATATATGCTTACATAAAATTAAACTTTTAAAAATTGTATTTATATATGTACCATCAAAACTGTTTTATATATTTCAGTAATTGATAAAAACACTGTACCTAAGTAAGTTTTACCGTCAGTGTAACATCCCTATACCTTACATTGAGAGGATGCAAATTGTTTTAAAATTATACCATTAAATTAAAGATGTAATGTAATACATAGGTAATTAATTTCCATTTTTATTTTTCCACAAGTTATGTTTTTAATAGAGATATGTAATATTTTATAATGAAATTAGCAGTAGCAGTGATTTTTCAACTGTGTAATAAATAAATTTGTCTGGTATTTGATTGTAATTTAAATTAAACCCATCCCAAAGATCAGTATTTATTATTATGTTTGTATTAGGTTGTGTAGGAATAGCCTATTGTAATTTGTTTTTATTTTGCATTTTCATATTATTTATATTTTATTTAAAAAAATATCTTAAATAAAAATAAATAATGAGATCCTAAAGAAAGGATTCTAAATCAATATGATATTCTCAAAGGAAGGCCTCAGAGGAAGGTACCTTTTGGCCAGGTAATTAAAGGAGTGAAAGTAAGTAGTTTTTTAAAATATAATTTTCACTATGTAACTTTAAATTATAAGGATATGGTTCATTTATAAAATTCTACCATAATTAATAAGGCTTGCAACAGCCATCAAGAACATTTTGGCAATAATGGAACCTTATAATGTTTCAATAATTTTGAAACAAAAATAAATGATCATTTAAAATATTTTGTTTACATAAATTTATTTCAATAATCATATTTTGGAACTTATTTCAACGACTATTCCAATATTTATGTTGCGAAATATTTAGGAGTAATCATGAATTGATTGTATATAGTTGTATAACTTTCTGCATTTGTTTGCAGGTTTTGCCAGGTAAAAAGACTTTATAAAATTAGAAAAGTATTGGTTAGTTGTGACTGTAGGTAAAGAGCTACAGAAATGTTCATATTTTTTATTTATTTTTTTTTTAAATTTTATTTATTTATTTTAAATTTTTTTTGACATGTTGCAAAACTAAAACTATATTTTATCTTAAATTCAAAATAACGATAAATACGAAATGAATTCTAAAGTCAAAATGAAGTTTTGGGCTTGTCAAGTGTCTGTTTAACAAAGATGACTTTTTAAATTATTTATGTTTGTACGTCCAGTCTGCTGCAGCTGCAAGGGATAGACTAATTAGTTTAGATCTCGGGATTATATTAAAATAATTGTACCCTAGAGCTCAAAATTCTTCAAGGTTGATTGATGGATTTGAAATATAATCGTTTAAAGTAAAATAATGTTGGCCATTTAAATTTTATGACGATCGTTGGTTTAGCTCGAATTTTGGTAAATTTACCCAGCCGTTATGTTGTATGGATATCAGGTTTGTCTTATTTTTTAGCTTTACAGAAATAATGTATACAGTAACACACACCCAAACGTTAAAGGTAATTATTGTTTTGTTTTTTCAAAGGTATTGTAAGAGCTCTATATCGTGAGTCTGGCAAATATTTGTTTAATACCACGGTTTGAAGCGAGATTTGCAGTTCCAGGAGGACGAGACCATTCCACCTGAGTTTAGATGGGTGGGGGCCGGCGTCGATGGAAAGTAGCTCCAGAGAGGGTCAAGGAGCTCAATTTAAAATATCCCTTCTTTAAAGATCGGAGTTGGTCTAGGCAACAAGACTCATTCCACAATGTGGACTACATGGATGAGGGAGTTCTTCACTAGCTCATGGATTTAAACATGGCTAGGGAGGGCTTCCTGCAGAATATACCGTCCAACCTCCCAGTCTCAGAGCTTCAAGCATCCTCATCGGAGATTGGGAGGACCTCAAGGAGGTGAAGGAGGCCGAACTTAGATCCCGGAGACGCTGGCGAAACAAGAAAAATAAGTGGCACATGGAGCGGAAAAAGAAACAAGGGGAGCCTTCACCCTAATATATATATATATATATATATATATATATATATATATATATATTTGTATTTTTAAAGTTAAATGTGTTTTTACATTAAATTTAATTATTATATCTGTAAAATATTTTTTCAAATAAATGTTCCTAAATCTAAGTACTAAATTGTTAAAAAAAATATTAACACAGTTCTCAAGTTATTAAAGAATATCTTTGGCCTGGCCAGTGAAATGGTAATCTGGCCACTTAATATTTCTGGGCCGAAATTTATACTACGATTAGTACCTATTTAGTACTATATTATTAGAATTAGTACTAACACCGTACTCGAGTTGTTAAGGAAAATGACAAATTTTGGTAGAACTGTAGAAAATCTACATAAAAAGAAATTGATTAATAACCAACCAGTTCGTACAGTACCATTAAATTTTTTTTTTAAATAGTAATAATCACAGGAGTTATTTTAACGTAAATAGCAAGAAATTTTCAATATTTTCACCGTTTCTCTTCAACCCTATAAAAGAGTCTGTTTTCAAAATCCAATCTGATTTTTTGAATGTTTCGGGAGAACAATTCTCTTGAACAATTCTGTTTCTCAATTCACGTAGACCAGCTGGAGGGGGGTCTTGTACACAACATATTTTAAATGGCCCCACATAAAAAAAAAACCTTAAGTTTAAATCTGATTCTATATACCTCTAAAAGAAAGAAAGACGCCTCTTACCTAATTTGGATAAAGATTTTATATAAGTATGTTCATGATGGTTTAAATAAAATAAATGTTTTACTATTTTGATATATTTTACACCAGAAAAATAAATATATAATAAAATACACGTTTTAAAAATAAAACTTTCATTGTGCTTAGTTGCCAAAATGTGGTACAAAGGCAATTCCAAAAAAAGGTTGACCAACTAATTGAGGTTTTATATATAGAATCGTATTGAATTACAATACTATTCGTTGTTTTATCTGGTGCAGCATTACAAATACATATAATAATAATAATAATACACATATTTGTTTTAGAACCTTTCAAAACAGATTGTTTTTTTTCGAGAAGATGTAGATGTCCATATATTAAATCTGATAAAATAATTTTGTACCTGTAAAATATTTTCACGTCACAAATTTCCACCTATCTCTAATATATTATATAAAATAAAAATATGGTAATACTGATTTAATCTTTTAAATGAATATGCTTAGATTTTGATCATTCCAGAGAAGGCGATTGTTACACTCGCAAGTAATTTTATCCTATTTGATTGTTAAGACTAGTTTTTTAAAAAGGTATAGAAAATGACGAGAAATACAAGTGAAAGGTGTTCCTGCACAATTCATGATAGAGAGTTTGTATATGTATTGACCTGTTTAAAGGCGATAATTACGAAATGTTTCGCCTTAAAACTTAAAAATAGACCTTTTTAACTTATTAGCGATGTAAATATTACTCAACATTAATTATGAGATTTTTAATTTAAAGTTAAGATTATGAAGAGAGATTCAAGTCATAGGATCGGCACACATTTATTAACAAAACATTTGTGAATTTATTGAATTATTTAATTTATCATGACTGTAAATAATCTTTAACAATAATAATAAGCATTTCAATTTAAGTTAATTTCGGTTAAAAATGCAAGTAATAGGATCGATGCAACTTTCATAATAATAAATTTTTATATTTTACTTGTGTAACTTAATAGCAATGTAAATAAACTTTAACAATAATAATTAGCTTTAGAAATTATTACGAATAATGAAAGTGACAGGATCGGGGCTCAATTCATAGTAGAGTGTTTGTATATTTACAGACGTGTTTAAATTACAAAAATATAAGTAATCTTCAACAACAATAATGTTAATAAGCTATATAAATTTAACTTTAAATTATGATGAAAGAATTAAATGATAGGATCGGGGCACAATTCATAGTAGAGAGTTTGAATATTTACAGACTTGTTTAAATTGTCACTAATGTAGATAATGTTCAACAATTTAAAGAAGTTTTAAAAATATATTTTTAAATTATAAAGAAATATGAATGTGGTAGGGTTGGCGCACATTTCATAGTAGAAAGTTAACATTTCAATAGGCTAATTGCACTCATCTTTGTATTTTTACGTTGTAGAACATCTTTCAGTCTTCTGTGTAGGTAATCAAATGAAGCACTAGACAAGCGAAAATAATTGAAGAATTTATTTCCATAATTTCTCAGATCTTCAAATAACGTGTTAAATAATCCAACTTGCTCTCTCCTTTCATTTACAGGATGAACCCAATAAATGTAGTGACATTCTTTTTTTTTACGGTGATAGTACAACCTCACAGCGGCAATTTATGAGCGATCCATTTATAAACACCTCCCCCCCCCAAGTATACTGATGTGTACTAGCGGGGGGGGGGAAACAGTTTCAACACTCCTGTATTGCTAACTTTTTACTGGCCAATATGAAATGTCTCGGGTTCCGGTAAAATATCGGCCGACTTTTTAAAGGACAACCAAAATCAGTGTGTGTTGAAACGGCGTAACATTTATAGTTTCCCTTACACCTGAGTGAGAAAAACTAACCTCAGTTGGAGACTTTCGAGCTTTTGAATAAATAATATTACATTCATTTACAGAATTTTACTTCATTTAACACTTACTCTAGTCGAAATCTGTATAAAAACTAAGTATGAGCTTCCAAATTCAAAATATTCACCCCTACTAAAAATTATAGGTAATTAACTCGATTTGTGGAATTGACGATAAAATTTAAAAATGACTGGTATAAGGTTTAAAATTAAGAAAAGAACAAAAATATACATATTGAGTACTTTGGATATTATATTTACAAATGACTAGGATATTAAATATACAATCTGTTGACTAGATATTATATCACATAAATATAGTTTTATACAAAGTTAAACATAAATAAATAGTGCAAACTTTCTCATTTAAAACAAATGTTTAGATCAGTAGAACAAAACTGCAGCGTTTTCAACGAGTCGCTTCTAGCTTATTTTGTAATTTTCCATCGAAATTTTCTTTCATTTGACATTTTACGGTTGAAATGAATAATTTCAGTATCTCGTTTATTTACAACAACTCCATGAACTTTTTTAAATGGTTTACTAACTCCAGAAACAAATGTACGTCAAAAAAGGTCCAATTTCAAGGATCTTTTTTAACATTTTAGCTGAAAAACTTATTCTAAGTTTTCTTTATAAAAAAAAACATATTTACATTAAAAATTATCACATCAATACAAAATCTTTGGTTTCATTTAGTAACTTATAAATTAATTCGCATGTACAGTTGACCATTATGGTTTTATTTAACTATCCAATGTAAAACTCCCCGAGCCAGTGGTATTCTTATTAGCTCTAGGGTCCTCCGGTGTCCATACTTTGGCGTACATGACGCCATTACATCCGTTCTCCTTGTTGCTGGACCATGACAGGGAATGTGCAGCGTAGGGTGAGCCATAGGCACCTGAGGAAATAATGAAGAATAACTTGTAAAATACTCAACATACAACCGGGTGATACACATGAAACTGAAATAAAGATTTTTTAAATAATTCTGAGAAAAAATCTGGCAACAAAAATCACAGATACAATTGACGATAGTTTACACAAGTTTAGGCGTTATTTTAGGTTTCTTATTAGCTAAAATAAAAATTCTAATTTTAGTTGAGAGGAGAGTTAGACCCATATGAAGACCATGAGATTGACTAAATCATCGTGTAAGACCCCTATCCCTGGAATACTCTGGTCAGAAAATTACAAGAGTTGGTCTAGAGAGGTCTGAGTTGACCTAATTGAGGAGTACACGAAAAAATTGTAGGTTCATCTATGTCCCCACGGGATTACTAAGCCCGTACTCACTATAGGCGAGCCCCGCAGGGTCGTACTCATTATAAAAAAGCCCCTGAGGGATACACTCGAAAAACAAATTCTTCAATTTAAAAATTTTATATTTATCTACTAATTTTAATATGTTAAAAAGAAATTTCAAACAGTTTGTAAAACCGAGCCTATATATATATATATATACACATATATCATAGTTTTGAATAGAATTGGACCAAAGTTTCAACCTCCAAATCGTTTATTTTTGAACGTTTAAAATTTTTAAATTGTCATATTTTTGTAATTAACAACCATGTACAATGGTTTGCACAACGGAGACTAAGTACTACAATCTAAGCATAATCGCTACGTAATGTTCCGTACTTCACCCGGATTGTTAGTGTGCCAGCTGGCCTGCAGGGGGCAAGTAATCAGAGCAGCATGTTTAGGTTAGCCGCAAAGGTAGGTAGCATGTGAAAAGAAAAGATATAATTTTAACATGATCTTGCCTCGTGTTACAATCTTCAAGTGGCCTTGCCTCGTGTATCATTTTGAGTACTGTATTGATACAGGTGTGATAAGAATGATAACAATAAAACACTTGACTATTATTTATCTAGAATTGTTAAAGTCTCGTAGACATTGGGTATATAATAGGTAGCTATGCAGCTCTTAAAACAGATGTGATGGTAAATTATCAAAGTATACTTACATTGTTTATATCTTCAATGCTACTTAGTTTGGAGAGAGATTATTCGGAGTTAATGAAAACTATGGCAGAAAATCAGAACATCTACGAAGCCACAGTTGACGATATAGTGTGCGAAGAAATTATTCCAAATTCAGATAAAGAAGAGAATTTAGCCAATAACGTTGACACAGATAAATACAGTCAACGTTTTTGCGAATCAGAAGATAATACAGACAATTCGGAATGTCAAGACGAACAGAAGAGCTGTTCAACAACGGCAACAACACTTCCTCCAGTTCAGGAGAAGAAGAAGAAAGAGAAGATGGAACGTACACAGAAACTGATTCCGTCAAACAAACGAATCTGCAAAGGTTTATTACTAGTTTCAACTACAACGAACCAAGTACCAGCGGGACAGTTAGCTTTGGTCGAGATACCTTTGATTCCCAGAATCAAGAAACCCTTCATACAACCGATCATGACTATGCCCTACCACAACGTGAGGGAGAATCTAGTGTTTCCACTCTATTTAGTAGAAATACTAGTGAATCTGTACAATACGCACTGGAGATGGCCCTGATGACACAAATGGAACAGGACCATCTCTTCAAGATGATACAGGATAATATATTGCGAACCCTGGGGCAGTATTATACGGGGATTTACGACTATCAATCCTACCAGAAGGCACGATATCGTGAAATACGATTCAATGTATGACTATGATTCAGAGCTTCGCTGAACGCGACAGAATGTATAGAATATATACGCCTAAGAGGAGACAAGCTGAACCTAACTTCGACATCATCTGTAATCACCGAAAGAAAGGATTCAACTACCTCCACTTCTACCACTCCTGCCTGTGGACCAGTAGAAAGTGCTCGTGTTCAAGGCATTCGTGGTACCGGCGTTCGGAAACCAGGAAGAATCGCCGCAAGAGATGTGCTATCCATCCTCAATTACGTATGTAAAGGAGGAGACAAATCTGCGAAATTCGATTCGGGGTCACCAACTGGAGATTTCCTGGTGGACCTCCGAATATATCCAATATAGGATCTACAGGATTGCATGGAGGATCCTTCAAGTTAGTGTGGGAAAAGTGTATTTCGTGGGAAGACAAATGTCAAGCTTCAGCTACCAAACGGGGAACAGAATCCATTTCGGCTGCAGATATGTAGACTGACAACGGAATGGATGAACCAGCTCCATGAACAAGGAGCATTTGCTAACACAACAAACAGACAACCACACATACATAATATATCGGGCTTCCTGCACATTGGATGGTATTTTTAAATGATATTCCGGACGTAGGTGAAACTTTACAGATATGACACTTTTCACTTACGTTCCAACTTTTAGCTTCCAACTCTTCTAGTTTCAACTTTTATTTATAACGAACAAAACCACCATTTAAAATAAACATTTTTTTTACTAACATTAGTTTATTTGCTCAAACATTAAAAGTTATTAAATTTGTTTTACTAACAAACAAGTGTTTAAAACTTCATAATTTATTTTTTTCTAAAAATAAAACAATAAATAATCAACAAATAATGTATTACATTTACTTTTATTCAAATTGTAAACTATAAAAAGTAAAAAGAACATTTCTCTAAGATAATCTATTTTCATATGATGACTACAAAGTATTGTCAATAATTAAAATGGAAGGAACGTAATCGATAGATAAATTTGAAGGACAAAGCAGATAACTGTTCATGCAGGTGCTAGATAAGATACTACCGAAAAACATCAAACGTCAGCCATGGTTATAGTGAAATAGTGAGTTGTTATAAAACAAGTAATAAATTTTTAAAACCATAACAACTCACTTATAGTAGAAAACAAGTAGATTATTGGATATTATAAAATATTTGGTGTTAATAGATATTTAAGAAATTATACCTTAAATATGATGGGAGAAGATGTTTTGAAAATGTTTTACAGAATAAGTGCTAATGAAGATGGTCACAAGTTGACTTAGAAAATATTTAATAGGTTACTTAAATTACCTAAACAGTTCTTCCTTCTTGGGTACAAATTTAATACCATTATTACAGATATATAAAAGAAATCTAGCATTTTTTTATTTAAAAATTAAACTTAAAAATTTGTTATGGTCTCCTTCACCAGATAGAACACTGAATAAAAGCAGATTTTATAAAAAATTTGGACAAAAATCCTATAGATACGAATTTTGATGGAAAGTTAGGTTTTGTGGGTTACTTCAATGGGGGGGGGAATCTTCATTTCAGCTCACCGTTGGGCCCTCCCAGGGGGGAGGGGGGTTAAAACGTGGGGCAAAACACTATTTTGTAAATATCTCAAAAACTAAGCAAGATATCAAACATAATTTAATACAACAGCTGTAGCTGACTAATTTGTTGATCAGACTCACTGGGACAGAGATATGCTAATAATTGAGACCTTATTTTTACAGTTACGTATTAGTATAAGGCATTTGTACGGAAAAAAATACTGGAATCTTTTTGAGTTTCGGGCGATATTTGTAAATAAGAAGCGCTAAATATGTGTATGTAAGTGTTTGTACATGTAATACCAAGTATTCGGACATACATTTTTGCATGCTTATATTTAGCGCTTTTTAATATACAAAATAAACTTGAAAAATGCAAGTTTTTTTTTTTTTATACGAATAATTGCAAAAAAAGGTCACAACTAATGATCATCTTTATGGGAAATTTAGTGAGCCTTTAATATATTTTGATATCTTGTTTAGTTTTTATGATATTTACAAAAAAAAAACTGTTTCGCCCCACCTTTTAACCCCCTCGGGGGAGCCCAGCGTTGAGCTGGAGTGTCCGATCCCCCCCCATTAAAAAGTTTGCAATCAGAACCGGCATGATTGTTTTAAAACGAATGGTTAAATAGCAAATCTGTATTAAGCGTGTAATATGAATTAGAATGACTAGGACATATTTCTAATTTAAATTTGTTTTATCATTCTTTCTTTACTTCATAGTGAAATCACAGTCCGTCTCATGATAGATGACTCAAGCACACGTTTTACGACATATTAAATATCCTCCAGTGTGAGTGTAGATGTTTACAGCAAGAGAAAGTAGTTTTTAGAAGTATTAAAATGTTTATGATTTATAGTAGACACTTTTGTATTGTTTAATGTTGTTACTATTGTTTATGGTACTGAATGGTTTTGTTTGTATTTGTATTGTTTAAGTTGGTTGTTCTGTGTTAAACACAACATTTCATACGTGTAGATTAAGTGCACTTAATTTTTCGTGTCTGATTTTTTTCTTATTGGCGTGTAAAAGGTTTTACAATGACTGAAGTAATACAATGTTTATGGAATGATCATTGATGCACTTCAAGACAAGAAGGAACGAACTGCTGCCAAGAATTTTTTTTCAAGTCAAAACAGTTCATGAATTTCAACTGATGAACCTAGCGTGTCTCCCAATTTAAGAGTGTTCTTACGATAAACATCGATATTGTACTGGTCTACACCTGTTTATCCACTACAACACTATTTGAGAACTGGTACTAGTGATAAATATCTTATAAGATAATTATCGCATATCGTTTACGACATCGTTATAATGTACAACCGTTCTAGAAGATGAAAAATAAAGAGCGACATCTATAATCTATAGTGTCATTAGATAACTAAACGGATTTGTCACGACTGATTGTTCCTCACGGACGATTGAGCGCTCGTAAGTGCGTGACACAGGATATAGGTGTGCTAGGGATGGACAGATATGAATTAATACTCAGTGTGCACACGTGTTCATCTCACCTGCCTGTATATGATTCATAACTATTGCCAACACACGCATCAAGTTAAATATACACTTCAAAGTTTCGCAAAACTAAAAACAAACACAGTACTCGTTATATTAGAGATAATTCTGTATTTTATTTCTCCAACAGAAAAAAAATCTCCCGGTCACCATCGCTTTATAAGAAATAGGATTGAAAGCCCTCGAATAACCTCTAATACCGTCAAGGTTGGAAAGAACAGGAGTTTGTCAAGACTTGATAGTTAAGTACAAAGAGAGAGATTTAACCCAAGACTACTGCTACATTTGCCTACTAATAATTATCTAATCTAACACAAAATTGTGTATATATTATATTTGTATATAATGAAAAATACAAATATATTTTTGATTATATAAAATTAAGTGAGTACAGTATTGATCTATGATTATTTATTACTCGTTTTTAGTTGATGAAATTAAGAATAGAAGAATTTTCACCTTCATTTATTTTCTACTTGTTACGTATAAGCAAAATCTCTGTCATCTTCGCCTTAACAAAATACATAAAATAAAGATTCCTAGCCCTCGAATATTCTAATAGGGTTATGGTCAGAAAAGAAAATGTGTTGGTTAGGTTAGGGTGTATAGTAAACTTGAATTAAAGAGAATAATCTAACCCAAGACTACATGATAAAATATGTAGATAGAGCTAGGGATTAAATAATTTGCGTGAAACCAAAAACTGAAACAGATTTAAATTGTCGTGTAATTTCCATTTTGCAGCAAATGTATTTTACAGGACACTTCAAACTACAAGAAAATAAAAATTGTCTCTCGGCTTACTACTATCCCTCTTAAATTTAAGTGAGATCTTGAGCGATGACAGGTTGGAATGGATATCAATTATACGGGAACCGTACCGTGAGTAATGCTAATTATTAAAAGTAGTCCCTATATACCAAGTGTCTTAAAGTCCCACCCCCCTATCATTATTTTTTTATTATGGAAATAGACAGATTTGCTTTGGGGAAAGTTTAGATAACCAAAGGAGGAGTTTTATGAAGTATCAACATTTTCAACCCATACCCCAAAAATGGGGTAGTTTGGGGGTAAGTCAAGAATTTTAAATAACAACCCCTATTGAGTGATACCTTATTTTAAAGGCATTTTAAAAATAAGAATAATGACGTAAACTAGAGGTCTCTAAGTTCATCCTACCCAACATAGCGACCAATCGAATTGTGAATGTTAACCTACAAACTCCGGTTGTTATGTGTTAGAGGTGTTTGATACATTATAAACTGCTCTATGTTGTTAAAATGATGGTAAGAGCCTTACCTTGTTTTTTTTAGCTCAGATTAAGTTCTGGAAATGGCTACCATTTACTTCTTGGCAGAAATAGATTCTGGACTCAAAAGCATGTTGTACATTTCGTAACATTTCCGGTGTAACTATTAATGTAAAATTCACAATTCGATTGGTCACTTAGAGACCTCTTGTTTGCGCCAATATTCTTATTTTTAAAAGGCCTTTAATGAGGTATCACTCAATAGGGGTTGCTATTTAAAATTCTTGACTTACCCCCAAACTACCCCATTTTGGGGGTAAGGATTGAGAATTTTGATACTTCAAAAAACACCTCCTTTGGTTATCTAAACTTTCTCTAAAGCTAATCTGTCTATTTCCATTAATTAAAAAAAAAAAAATGATAGGGGGGGGACTTTTAGGACACTTGGTATATTAAAAAAAATCACATTTTTACTCAAGTCTTGAATTCATGTTGTTTTCCCGACAACTCCACACACACAAAACCCTGTTTCTATATAAAGTTTACAAAACCTCTTCAAGCTCCAATAAGAATAATGCAAGGTTGAATGTTGAAATTTTATAAAGTGATTCTTTCCAAACTACTGCACAGCTGTATTGCGGTGCTAACCTCACATTAACTCTAGATTAGCCTATTCTATAACAACAATGTGTACAATTTGTTGTTAAACAATGCACAACAGTGAAACAGACACCCCTGAAACACGTGGCGAGGGGAAAGGTCATGCTCTGATAGTCCGCAGCTGCTATTGTATTGTCCCTTAGTTTAAAGGCCCTACCGACCCTTTTCACCCTTTAAATTATTTATTAAATGACTGCTGGAAAATCGACTGAAATGAGGTTAATAAATGTTTAATTGGTTGTAGACATCTTGAATTTGTAGATTTTAAAACGCGTAGACAATTTATATCTTATTTAAATTGCTTATTGTAGGCGAAACACCACAGCGGTCATTTACACATTAGTAAAATAAAAATATAATACACTAAATATATTATAAATAATAAACAAATAAATTTTCCTAAACTAAAATCAAAAAATTTTGCTAACGATAATAAAAATAATGTACTGGGCTACATTTCATAGGTACATTGGCTCAATACAGATGCTTAGAAATTCCAAAAACGTTGAAAAAACCTAATCACCTGCTCAAAACTCCTCTCTACCAACAAATCATTGCTACTTTCTTATATACACTGTACGATATATTACGATTTAACTGCTTGGCATATTATTAAATAAAACATGTAAGATATAAGAAGAGTTTGTGTTTGTATTTAATTTTAGAATGTTGCACAGCATCATCTAGTTGTGTAAGGTGTTTTCTAATACATCATTACGATAAATATATAATAAAACGTTCTCACATAAGTATTTAATTTGAATAGATTGCTATCATTGCACAAGGTATTTATTAAAACTGTTTTAATGACAGCTGTCTGCATCGATATTGTATTCAATATAGAAATGCCTAACCTAACCTAACCTAACCCAACCACGCAATTAAACTTCCTTCTAATAAAGACTGAACGTAAGCCAAATAAAAAAACCTGTACCATATAAATTAAGTACGTAGCCAATTTTATACATAAATAAATGACAGATGATCCTTGATACAAGTTTATTATTATTAGATAATTACACACGTGTTCTAAAATTTTTTCTCCGGCTTATGTAGGACAAACACGTAGTAGTTTTAAAACTATTGTAAACATAAAGTTGGAAGTTTGAAGATTCTAGTTTTTCCAATAGTTTAAAATACATATTAATACAAATATAGATTTTTATTGAATTTTAATTGTAAGAAACGTTTCAAATTAGAAGATTGTGGAATATTGGACTCAAGTTTAGTGTTAAACGAACGAGCCACCCCTACAATTCTTTTCAAAGCCAAAAATTTTCCTCCTCTCTTCATTAAACTAACGGGTTTTTTGTCAACTTTCCTAGGCCTGTCGTATAGACATTTCTTGTATCGTTATTCCGTAAACTACATTTTAAAATGTTGTAGCTGACGAAATTCACGTCGGCACAGCGAAATAAATAAAGTACCAAGTGTGCTATTATTTAATTAATAAAAAATATTGAAATAAAATTCCACTTCAAAAACAAACACAAAGATAATTTGTATGAAACTAGAATCCGAAACAGATTTATATTGTCAAGTAATTTTCATATTTTTGTAGATTAACAGCAAAAACCGAAAGGTTTCATGAAAGGTCATCATTGCCTTACAAAAAAATAAAGAATAGAAAATAGAATAAAGACCTCTAGTCCTTTAATACTCCAGTAGCGTCATAGTTGGAAATGAACAAAAGTTAGTAATGAAAAACACGAGAGCAAAGAAGGGATCTAACCGAAGACTAAACAATTTGCGTGAAACTGAAATTGTCAATTAATATCCATTTTAAAGGACACTTCAAACTATAAACAAATAAAAGTTGTCTCTGGGTTTACCAATCTGACTTACCTCTCACGATGACTTTCTTGTGTTCTTCCCTCGCAGGCTGTCTGTGGGTTTTACCCAAAGATGAGTTTTTGTTGATGTCACATTGCCCATTTCTGTCTGTTCTCACTAACTCACTCAAGAAGTTGATATATCCTATTGCTAGTTTCAGCGTATCAACCTGTAAAAGAATTCATCTCAATATACGTTTTAAAATTCAACTTAATGATCAAACTACTATACATTTGAAAGGTTTTAAATATCTACTCGTCTGTAGCAGACATCATCGCTTTAAAAGGAAAAGAAGAACAAAAAGACATCACCGTTAGAAGAAGAAAATAACATAAAATAGAGACTAATAGTCCTGGAATAAGTCAGGGGTGGAGGAGAACAAGAGTTGATCAACCTGCTGGAAAAGATACAAGAGAGAGGTTACTTCGAGATTAACTCAAACATTTCAGCTTCATATGTATGAAAAGCTTTCAGTACGACATTTTAGTAGAAGTGTATTTTGACTAATTTTATTATGACTTTGACAATGCTATCATTAACGGCAGCTATCAGTTGTTTACAACCATGTGTTTTATTTTGTTTTAGATCTGTATCTAACGTTATGCTTTTAAATATTTATTTTTATAAATTTTGTCTGACAAAAAATTTGTGAAGTGATAATTTTGGTGCGTGATAAACATTTGTAAGTCTTATTTTGCCAAAATCGAATAATCGAAATACATTTGTAAATAAACAATTGAAAGCTGGAAGACCTACATCTGTAGACCTATATATATTTCAATTATCATTACAGGTCCAAATATTCTTGGACAGCAACATGTAGTGAAGAGTGAAACTATTCTAAAACTAACTCCTAAATAAGATAGATATTTTAAATTGAACAATTCAGGAAACAGAAATATGGTTGTGAACTTTGGGTTCTAAAAATTGATATTACAAACAAGCTGTTGTGTGCAGGGCTTCAGAAATTTCACCCTATTTTGAATATTTAAATGAATCAACCACTGAGTACAAATGTTTCAATAAAAGTTAACTCGACTTCCTGATATAAGCACATCACACCAACAACAACCCCGCATGTTGTCATCTACTTTGCAATGCATACTACATAAAGTGACATTATTCCTCAACAAATTAACAAGTTACCAGCATTTAAAGAGCTTTTAGAATTGGTACACAAAAGATAATGACAGAAACTAGATAAATATTTTGAATTGAAGAATTCAGAAAAGAAAAGTTTGGTTGTGAACTTTTGGGAACCTATACATTATTATATCACAATCTGTGGTTTCTAGGGCTTCAAAAATTTCATCCTAATTTGAATATTTTAATGAATCAACAACTGAGTACGGATGTTCTAAATTTGAAAATCAGCAAACGTTAACTCGACCTGCTGATATGAACACATCATACCAACAACAATTCAACATGTCATCTGATTTGTGATGCACACAACACAAAGTGCCATTATTACTTAACAAATTAACAAGTTATATAAAGAACGTTTAGAACCTGTAAACAAAAAATAATGGCAGAAACTAGAAACAAGACCTTTCAAAATATCAATACATTCAGTTTCTCCAAAAGTGAAGACATTACAAACCATAACCACGATTGGAATAATAATTGCAGTTGTCAAATTTCAATAATGTTGACTTTTACAAAAACAAACTCTTAGATTCAAATTGACAGCACTCAAAGCAACTGAAATAAGATTTTCTTTTCATACCTTGGACAGCCTCTTCTCGTAAGGCAAAGTAGGAATATGGGCGCGCAGTCCTTCGAAGGCATCATTGATACTCTGCATCCTTCTCCTCTCTCTAAGATTAGCTGCTTGTCGTTGTTGAATCTGTTGTTGAGGACATTTGTTACGTCGTCTGTGTCTGAGACGAGTGACACCTGAGTACAGAAATGATTACGTTATTTGTGCAAATAGAAATGGAGTTTATGTTGATAATTTAAATATATTATTTCCCTATGTGAATTTCAGAAAGAAAACATCTCCACAAAAAGTCGTAATTAATATTTGATGGACATAATTTATATCAGGAAAGAAACATATCCAGTCAGCATGATTAAAACCGCAGGAGTCTAAAGTTGTTTCTCTTCTGTAGTTAATTATGTTTTCCTTTATAGATAGCGCGGCACTTCCCAGATTTATTACAAGAGTTGATTTTATGTTTGGAAAAATTCCTTAGGGCGAATGTAGTGGTATTTACTTTTGTTCTAGTTGAAAAAAAAACCGATTGGTTACGATGTTACACTAATTGACATGACTGAGATTTTTGCAAACTCCTAGAATATGAAGTAAATATACGAGCAAGATATTTTACAGCCGATGTCGGAGATTATCCCCTATAGAAAGGCACAACAGGCTGCGACATCATCGAAACTTAAGGCGTTTCCTGTAACATCATATTCTATTCCAAGGAAATAGTTGACAGGTATAATATACAAATTTTTACCGAAACATTTGGCTGCACAGTGTTACAAATTGTCACATTTTCTAGAGATAAATAAAACTCTAACTAATAATCGTGGGAAAATCTGACAATATTATTCCTGGAAATGTCATTAAGACCTAAATGTTATTAAGACTAACTACACTGGGCGAGGCAGACCACCTGTACAATGTATAGTGGGTAAACTAAATCCTTCGTAACAACGGAAACCCCTCCTATTCAACCCCAAAGAATTTGGAGAAATTATTTTGAAATCTCCCAAACGGTCCAAAAGAATAGTTGGAGGGGGGGTAGTTGTTGGACATTTTTTTAATGTAACGGTAGGTTAAGTGATTAAGTGATACCTCATTTTATTACCTCATTTTAAAGGTATTTGTTCAATGATAATTTTAATTTAAAAAAAATCACTTATCTTGATGCTCATGTACAGGAAACGTCAAAAATTAAGGTTTTTACAGTTATGTGTATCGCCACCACCTACAATACTTTAGAGGAACACAATTTTTTACCAAAGATTAATGAAAGGACACCCTTTCCAAAAATATCCTTAAATGTCCCATTACCCCAAATTTACACTGAAAATTTAAAAAATATGTAATTTAAAAAATACATGAAATTTTGAAAAATGTAAGAGCTTGAAAGTGAAAAAACTCAATTTGTGTTGCACTTCATGAAAATGATCTTTAAAAAACAAACATTTTCTGCTTTTAAACTTTGACTCTATCTCTAACGGTTTCCAAACTACATTCTTTACTAAAAAAAAAAAAAAAAAAAAAAAATGTTTTTACGAATGCTTGAAGATAAAATGTCTTTAAATACCATAAGTCTACAGGAAGCAATTATAATTATATTACTTACTAATTAATGTTATTTTAACTTTTATTAAATTAAATTTCTATAGTCATTTTTTCCTTCAGAATTGATAAAATTTGTAATTTTAACTATTACAATATTTTCGCTAAATAGGTTTAAATTCTTTTATTTTTCCATTAAAAAATATATATATCAAATCTTGGTGGGTTCATTTATTTTATTTCTTAATAATAATTATGTAATATAGTACTGTTTGTCACATTTATATCTATTATTAGATCTGTGAGACCTGCAGCCAGGTAGACAGGATGAGGTTCTCTGTGCATCTGGAATATAATTATGTATATTGAATTTGAATTTAACGCTCTTTTTAAAAATATTACGTAATAAGGAAAACGGTTAATAAGTGTCTTCGTAATAATTTAGCAGACTATATTTTTGTCTTATTGTTTAAAGGCCAAAAGGAAAGATGAAATTGAATAACAACACAAGGCTACATGAAAAAGTGTTTAAATTCAGTTAGAGTCCTTCAGGATTTCCACGCCCGATACAGTGAGTTCCTGAGGGATTCAAATTAATTAATTACATTCCTATTAAAAAATTTTTTAGTAGACAACTTGATTGTTTAGGGTTTTAATTAATGGATTTTGTATTGATAAAAATAAATTTACTTCATTTCGTTAAGAGATGAAATCCTTACAGTATATCAATAATAAGTAAATGTTATGGGATACCTGTAGGGCTTTCCTGATCACTTCCGTACGAATAATTCGTCGAGCAATCTGATTGGCTGGAATCTTCGTCGTACAGAAACAAGTCAGTGCTACTGCTGCTACTACTCCCGCTTCCAATGTAGGTCTGGGCATCTAATAACAGCTGACGATTTACAGACTCCAAATCCAAATTTTCCATACTAAACATTTTGACTAAATTTGTTGTACAATCGAACTTATTCAATGTACTAACAATCTTCACATTGTAAATATAGTTCACACTGTCGAGAATCGATATTTAATCCAACACTCACTTGACATCGATTTACATTATAATTTATTGTTCATTTCAATGAAATTAAATAAATGTAAACGTAGTGATGATTATCTGAAAATAAAATAGATTTGCAAATAACATGGAATAGTGTTTTTTGACATATTCTACTTATAACAAAATGGACTACAATAGTTTCTTCTTTAAAATACAACATATCTCTTTCTAATTCGTAGGTTATATGGTTAAAATCCTTTTCTATGTAATAACTACCATATTTATTATCTTAGTTGCATCGTATGGATGCAGAATCTTAATAGTTAGTTTCTTATTTATTATTCTCGTTTAGACGAAAAGCGTTTGTCATCATCGCCTTATAAAATAATATGAAATAAAGTCACTCGAATAGTGTAATGACGTCAGAGCCGAATGATAAAGAGACCGTGTCGAGAAAAATCTGATAGGAAAGATGAGAGGGATCTAACCCAAGGCTACATGAAAAAACATAGACGAATAGACTTCACGTTTTCTCATCTGGTGCTAAGTACATATTTCTCTAAATTATAGAAGATACGACTTTTGTGTATATTTAAAATTTTTCCTTAAACATGAAAAAAAAAATGTAATTAGAATTACCTTTCAATAATATAAAAACCTAATTCTTCTAAGTATGTACTCTATGACTGTTTGTAACCATTTTTTTTTTACTTTGTTTTAAAAGACAAAAACCTCTATAAATGAGCTCCCTTGGCGATATCTTTCACATTACTATATTATTTTATACGTTTATAGACTGGGTGCAAAATCTGTTTTAAATCTTCTACAGAACTACAGAAGGGTGAGTTAAAAGTAATTTGGAAAAATAATTGGTCTCAACCGTTTTCAATTTTAATCAATTTATTTCCCGCAAAAATTCACTTATATAAACATAGGAAATCATCCTCAAATAAGCATAAACCTGAGCGCGGGGTTGATTCTTCTTGAATGAATGAAGGAAAGTTCGTGTAATTTGCACCATCATAAAATTCCAGTAATACTACTGTTAGCAATTATGATAATTATAAATTATATGACAATTTAGTTTTTATTCAAAGTCCCAAGACAATGCAGAGAAAGTAGAGCATTGATAGTAAAGTTCGTCGGGAAAGAATTCAAAAAGTGAAACAATCGCTGACTAGCGAGTAATATACGTAGCAAAGAGAGAAGGAAACTATAAAAGCCTTAACTTACATAGTATGGCTATATCAATGGAAATTCAAGAGACCGACGATGACGGGAATTTGTCGGTTTGATCGACGACGAAGACCAGCCACCATTGACCATAGATATCCTTTCTTTGAGAGAATCCAGAGATTGGACTTTGCGGGTTTATTCTACCATTGGTTCATAGGGTGACCAATACAAGTGTTTATTCCATTCTGGTCCTTTTGAATATAAATAGTAGTTATTTTTATTATTCACGACGATAATTAGCTCGCTTTCAATTGTATTGTTTTGGGGAACAAATAATTAAGTTAAACAGTAATATTTGTTGAAATATTATAAAATAATATTGAAATATGTATGTAAACATTCTATCGAAGGTTCAGAATTTTTATATTTGGGCATCAAATTGTATCAAAGAATTTTATAAATCTTTCTTATATATTCTATAGAATATAAACACATTTCTATAATAGTTAAATGTACTCGTATGTGGGAACTGAACAACCCGATAACTAGAAACGTGTTGCTGTACTTTAAATAATTGTTATAAATACAATGATATTACAAAAACCTAATATAGCAAAATATAACGACTTGGCTCAACACAGGTGGATGGTTTCAATTCAAGAAAACCTGTTCAATATAATCTCTACCAAATTGGTACAATCTCAACACTTTTTTCACATGATAAATTGTGTTTTTTTTTACTAATTTTTCATGTTAATAAATAAAATATGGAAGAATAATAGTAAATAAAATTGTTTTAATTTTGGAACACTTACTTTTACTTAATTTTGGAAAGTAGAGGACTGAAACTTAAAACCCTGATAAAACTAAAGTAATTACTAATGTTGCAACACTCCCTATAGTCGTGGAGAAAAAATAATATTGAATAAGTGGAAGACTATAATAATTTGGGTAAACAAATATGATTTCAGATAAGAGGTAGTAAAGAAGTGAACAACAGGATAAACTCTGGGTGGAGAAAATTTTGGTCGATTAAAGAAATCTTTAAAGATGGTATTTCAAGTCAAATTAAGGATAAGGTATTCTTGAGCTTGAGACGAATCAAAAAGGATCTCAATAGACCTAATATAAAATTCCACATTTCGAAAGCCAAAAATAGAAAGTGTAATTTTTAATTTTAAAAACATGTTAGTAATGTGAGTACATGTTAAAATGCATATACACGAATAATATTTAGCATGAGATTTAATTTTTTTTATACAACTTTATTTTACTATAAAGTTAATTGAATAATATTGATTCATATTGACTAATATTGAGAATAAAAAAAAAATTACCAATAAATACATTTGTAAATTAAATCAAATTATGTATTTTATGTTCACAATAAATTATTAACAATAGATTCTATAATAGTATATTTTATAATTAAATCTTTTCATTAAATAAACAAAATAATCATACACGTTACAAAATACTGTATTATACAAGTCAGCTGATGCATATTGACAAAAACTACAGACGCTCAACTCTCACTTAATTAAGGAGGTTTACGTAGATCCAGGTCAAGTTTTTTGGTTTTTTGAGAACAAGTGCAATATTGTTGTATATCGTCATTAAATTTTTTAACAAAAAAAAAAAAAAAAAAAAAAAACGGTAACTGATATGTTAACAATATTCTTTGTAATTACTAACATGTGAGTACAATGAAATAATCTTAAATAAATTATTTTGTAATCTTAATAGACAAGAAGGTAAAGATTAAAGAGTGTCACGCGAAAAAACTAAAATTTTAGCCTGTAAAGAAATATAATAAATTATAAATTTGTTTATAGTATAAATGTATTATATAAAATGAAACCTAATGAGAAATAAGTATCATACACAAGTAATTAATAAACAGTCAAAACGATTTTTATACAAAATTGAAAATATTTTAAAGTGAGAACTTTTGCCAGCGTAGTATGCAAAATCTAGGTCGAGAAATACCGTTAGCTTAAACATCACGTCCCCAAAATCAGTATAACCAACAATTTTTCAAGTTCAATTAGTTAGGACGAAAGACAATTGATAATTAAAAATGAAACGGTTAAAGAATTCAAAGGGGATTACGAGAAAAATAAGTAAAACATTCTATATTCAAAATGAAATAAAATAAGCGCAAATTACAAAAGTGAGAAAGTTTTTAACAATTAATTGGTAAAAGTGTTTGGTGGAAGAAAGGGAAACAGAAGATATAAAACTGGATTCCTGGAGATATACTGTACTAGTTATCAAGTAGAGTTGTGATTTATTCGTTATAGAGGAGATTTTTAATTTCTACTATATACTTTAGTTTCAATCATTCTATGGAGAAGAGTTGTGATGTAGAAATACTTTTATTTCAGTCGTTCGATGTGATACTTCTGTTTCATTCGTTTTAGAAAAGAGTTGTAAGTCTAGCAGCTTCACTTTTATTATTATGATTCGCTAATAACATTCTTCTAAAGTGAACGACACTACGCATTATGTTCTTAAAAATTCTTTGTAAAGCGTATTAAAATCACAAATGTAACGTCTACAAAACAGGCAAATTAGCATAATTTTGAGAACACTAGTAGATACAACAAGGAACTCCATATCATTGTCAAAGTTACGAAAGAATACTGGATCTTCAGCAACAACAGCTTTTGAAGGTAACATCAGTGTCACCTAGATCTTCATCAAACAACCGTACAGATCGAAGTTTCTATTGGAGCCGAGGACTCTGCGATTTGGAGGACTCTAGATAGAAGAAACCATAATTTAATCATCACTTTGTCAAGGTACCAAAATGTTGAAACTAATACATATAATAAAATCAAGGACAATTCAAATCAGTTAATTTTCAATAAAGATTTCAAAGCCAAGGGCTTTAAACTTAAAGATAAAAATTAAATTCAAAATAATTAAAAGATAGTCATTTCTCATTTGGTTATTAGAGTCATTGTAATTTCTTTTTATAATTTAGTCTATATAACGTTAAGATATAAGGTAATATTCTATATCTGTCTCATATGTATTTTACATTGCTTGGGACTTTATGTACTGTATAGTTTATAAACAAAGCTTTAACAGATAAATTCTGCTATATTTGTTATAAAACAATTCATTCTATTATTTTGAAATTATTCCTTATCTACTTTTGTTGCTACAAAATTGTGTTAATAATTGTTGTATCAAAACTTAAACTAAATTCAGGGAAATCTACTTACTACAAAATTAAAGTCATATATAAAATTAAATTAATAAAAGTTCCTACAGGTTTAAATAGTAAGATATTGTGGAATACATCTCTTAAAACCGAGGTATTCAGAATATTTCTTGCTCGCGATCTTGTCTCTGTTAAAGTTAGAGCTAAAGCCGGGGAAGGAATTATTAGATCAGTAAAAAAGAAGTCTTAAAAATCGCAAGGAAAGAAGATCGTCGCAAGGTGTGTATATACTTGGGCCCTCACAACACATTAGATAGAAGATTGGAAGGCACACAATTCAGGATGATGAGAAGTTTGCTAGGGGTGAAGCAAAAAGAGAAAATAAGCAATAAGAAGTTATAGAGGAAGGTAAAGATCAAAAACTTGGCAGAGAGAAGCAAACGTGTTAAAATGGAAATGGGCTGGATATGTTTCAAGAATGGAAATCACCGTTGGGCAAAATTAACAACAGAATGAATTCTCAGGGGCAAACAAAGGAAGAAAGGACGATGGAGGGATGAATTAGTCGAGAAAGTAATTTAAAACCAATAGAACACGCAAGCAAGGAAAAGGAGCTGTGGTCTGGAGTTATAAAAAGAATACAATACTGAGAAAAAAAGAGAATGGTTATATTATTTCTTTCTTGTCTTTTTGTTTTGTTTTGGATTTTCTTTTTATATTCTGTTGTATTTGTTAATTTTATTTATTAGGTTTAGTACCATTGAAAGATATATGTACATATGGATCAACTCAGTTACCTCTGAAAGGAGAGGCTTTTGTTCTTGAAAATGGAATGTCGATGATAAAGCTTTATTAATGTTTCAATAAAGCTTTTTAATTCGGGTTCTATTTAAATTGTTTTATTGTTTCCGAGGAATTGTTTTACAACCGAATTTTTTATTTATTATTTTTTTTTTTTAAAATCCGGGGCCAACAGTCTTCTCTAAAATTTATAGCAAATGATTTTTGTTTTAATTTAAGATTTTTCCTCTTTCATATGAAACATTAATAGGAATTGTCTTCAAAATAACAAAAGCCCTAATATTTTAAATATCTACTTTAGGATTTATTGAAGCCTTAAATTAATAATATTTATCATAAAACAAAATATCATCAAACTATTCAGTGTGGAATTATTTTTTTACTCAACGCAAAGTTTGATTAACGACTTTGGAATATGCATAAAAAATAAATCATTTCTATTGTATTATAATCGAAACAGGTGATATGTCATTTACTAAATGTTTTACCACTTTCAGCAAAAAAAAAATTTATTAGTTTCTTTAACTAGGCGTCCAATGAAACCGACCCTATCTTAATCTGTTTTTGAGAAAAATGTAGTCTATTGATTTTAAACACTCCCATGTTGGATACCTATACTAAACTACTATGTGTCGTTTAACATAGTTTTGTGTTCAAATTTTAAACTTAATGTAATAAACGCAGACTAAGGATATATGTTAAATATAAGTAAGCAGAACTGCAATTCGGAAATGACTAAGAAGGCATTTCACAGTGGTAATGAACAACAAAATTGTAGAAATAGTATCAAATAAGTTCAATGTATTATGTAATTTTGTTACTTAAATTCAAACAATTCCACTTAATTCCAAAACAGATCTCTTTTACTGTAACTGAATAGAAGACATGTTTCTAGAGTATTAATGTTAGTTGTGTTGTTGTTTAAGGCGAAAACTCCAAACTGTTTTTTTCTGAGACTCAAACATTAAATGTTGCTTATCCTGGGCGCCAACACAAACTGTTTTTCCAGGACGCAAAAACAAACTGTTGTTTTTACCAAAGCACAAACACAAACTGTAGTTTTTCTAAAGGCGCAAACACAAACTATTGTTTTTCCCAAGGTGCAAATATATTATCTTATTTTTCCGGGTCGCGAATACGCACTGCTATTTTACCAGGGTAGGAACACATTCTGTTGTATTTTTTAGGGTATGAACAGCTCTCACTGCTGTTTTGTCCAGGGGGGAAAACCACTGAACACACATTATTTTCTCAAAACCAGATACACAATCACAGATATTGTTTGCAGGACAAGAACACACACTGTCTTTTTACCTAGGTCGCAAAAAACAAACATTGTTATTTTTCCTAGGGTATTAACAACACACACTTGTACTACAATAAATACTGTAATGTTTGCAAAGTCTGAACGGACACAGTTATTTATCAAAGTGTACTAATAACACTCATTATTATTTTCCCCGGAGCATGAACACATACACGGTTATGTTTCCTAGGGTAATATTTCTCAGATAATGATCACACACATTTGTTATTTTCCCACTGTGATTTTTCTCAGGGAACTATCAACACACACTGTTATTTTTTTCCAGACAATGAACACACATACATATTATTTCCCCCAGAATATTAACAACACACACTGTTATTTTCCCCACAGTATCAACACACACACACTTATTATTTTTTACAGGGTACTAACAATCCATACTGTATTTTTTCCATAGCCTGAATACACACTATTATTTATCCTAGGGTTTTACAAACACTGTTATTTTCTCTATAGCATTAACAACACACAGATTAAATTTTCTGGTTACTAACAACACACACTGTTATTAATTTTTTTAGGGCTTGAACACACTGTTGTGTATCCCAAGTGTGTTTAGGGCTTAACTGTTTAAAGTGTATAGTCGAGTCTCAGAAGCTGGGCTATTTAAAAAATAATGTAATCGTGTTATCTCTGTTTTTACACCTGTTGTACACTTGACAAACAGATAAGATAATGAGTTTTGATATTGTCGCTTCGGTTTTGTAACAGCAAAGTCTGGTGGAAACACAGCACTATTCTGTAGTCTATTTAAATTTTAAACAACAAAACATATTTTGCACTACGTACTTTTTTTATAAGAAATATCTTTTTCTGAGGTTTTTCAGTTACAGGCCATCATCCTTTGAGCAAAATTAATAAACCTAAAAAACCAACAAATTAAACTAAATACAAAATAAAGTTAAAAACCAAATGGGGCTGCAAGAACAAAATCATTTTAAATCTTATCAAAAACATTGATGCGACGCAAGAAAGACAGTACTGTACCATGATAATGGTGCATCATTCCGAAACATTACCAAAACCAAATTTGGTGAGAAAAAAAATCTTATGCACACCTCTTAAAATATATTCGATTAGGAATGTTTTCCCGTCAGAACTGCATGACAGAACTACATGTCAGTACAATTCCTTCCACAATTCAATACTAATTTATTTAACTGTTGATAAACAGTCAGATGTCAACACATTGTGCAACATCCTTTGCTGCTTGTCTGCCTTTGGTTTCGCGTTAGTATTATTCCTTTTAAGGAAAAACCGCCATATAAAAAAGGAATGAAAGAATATAAAACAAAGACCTCGAATACTCTAATAAGCTCAGGCTCAGAATAGAACAAGAGTTGTTCAAGAGAGTACTGATGGATGGATTCTCGGGAATGAATCTCACAGGAAGTCTTTCCAGTTATTCCAGAATATCCAGGTAACCAGCAAAATGATAGTAAACTGCCGATAACCATATATTAATTTTACTCCCTCATAACAGAATAAGCACATTTTGTATTTCAAATAGCCGACTATTTTTTTAAAGAAAATAAAATGGATAGAAGAGAATCACAGATAGTATAAATTAGAATATAAAAATGATATAACTAGGAAGTTGAATTTTTGTTTGTCTTGTCTTTTTATACATACCTACAATTGAGTGGGAAACCGAAAAAAAATTAGCAAAAACAAACTGGAGCTTTGTTAGAAAAGTGGATAAAGCATTTTCAATGCATTTTTAGTGCATTGCTACACTTTTTTTTAAAACCTAAACTAACCTAACCAGATTTCCGTAAAATTTTTATTTAAACGTCATTCTACATAAAAAAGAAATAAAATTCGTAAACAAATTTTCAACTAAATGTTGAAATTTCATAAATGGGCGACGTCATCGTCTAGATCCGGACCAGATTTACTGGTAAAAAATGACAAATTTAGTTTATTTAAAAAATGACACTTTACTTTCATAAATACATTCTTTCATACATACTAGAAAGTAGGTAAAAAACTGACATAAACAAAAATTACGATACTTCACATTAAATTACAAAAATGTATTTTTTTTTTTGGAAAATGGCCAACTATGGCCGTAAAATGATTTTATTTTGCAAATTTGACCAGCGATTTCTAGTGTAGAGGCACATAATTTTCATTATATTCACATAATTTTTGTGAAGATGGAATAAGTAGTAACACTAGAAATATCGTTATGAGATATTCTGAACACATTTTTCTTAAATGTAAAAATTTTTGCACTAAACCAAAATGATAAAAATAAAAATACGGTTCTCGATTATTTGGAAAATATAAAATAAATCCACCCCACCATAGTTTCCACTTACTCACTTCCGACCGTCCAATTTTGGTTTAAAATTATAAATGGAACAATAGAAATTTAAACAAAAAATTATTATCATCCCATTTTTAAAACTCCCACTGATAACTGGCAATATATTTATTTTATATTTTATGTTTCGATTTTAAATCTAAACACAAATGATTTCCGAATGTATCCCCGTGAATTCGAAATATTAAACCATCTGAAAATTTTATTATTTTGTTATATAAAATCATGTAAACTACCCAATTATTGTTCTGAGAGCCAATAAAACTATCAAAACTGTTTAAAAAATAGTACAGAAATTTTATCACATATAGGCAAAAACCCTCTCAGTAATCATCGGCTTAGAATTGGTTTTTCCTTCTTGTTTGCAAGCAAAAAACATCGCCTTATAAATAAAGGTAGAAAAGGATATAAAATAAAGACACTGAGTCCTCGATTCTCTAATAGCGTCAGGGTCGGTAAAGAATAAGAGTTGGTTAAGAGAGACCTGATTCAAAAGATAAAAAGGGACCTAACCCAAAACTACATAAAAAAATGTAGATACGACTTGAGTCCCTTAAGTTATAAAATAATAAAATGTATTTAGTACAATATCTTATTTAAAACCAAAATTTTGCGGCCTTTTGATACATTGCTTTCTGATATAAATCTTCAATTTGCTATTAATCGCAGCTACGTCCAATTTGAGATATTAGACATTCTAAAAACATTATCTTTTACCCAAAACTTCCGAATCGGGAAATTTAGAGTATCCGTCAATAATCTTTATGTAAGGTTCATACCGCTTTCAAATGAGTAAAAAACGTATCGGAACAAACCTTCAATACTCTAATAGCGTCAGGGTGTTGGGAGAGATAAAAATATGGGATCTAACTGAAAGGTATAAATCCATTGGACTGTGAAGCCCTTACTCATTATGAATGAACCGCTGAGGGGATTTCGTACCCCAAATTGTTGTCAGTTTCACACTGTAGTCACTTCCACACTATACACTTCTAAATATCAATAGTGACTTCAAAACTATTGATTTTGTTTTACCGATTACATACATTTTTTTTTATTCTACGTTCATGTGTAAAAATGAAATAAAATTTAAAACGAAAACCCTCCAAAAAATTACCTGAAATACACTCCACTTCAAAACTAACAGTCGAACATTATTATACACTTAACCAATTAATTACGAAGACAATTTTTGATTCGCAACTTAAATCACTACTCCTGTCACTAGTTGTGAGTCGCGCAATAGCCACGTGCACCACTGTACTCTAATCTTGCACTTGCGTCGACATTGTCTGCTTCCATAGATAGATAAATAGATAGCACGGGGGGTGTTTAGGGCGGAGCTACACTGACTGAGCATGACCAGGGTTAGGGGAGGTTCCGCGAGACGATACAGAGTACCTCCCTCCTACGCTCCGTATTGGTGTTGCAAAATGTTTGTATCTTTGTCTCAATCTATAATATTGAATGAGTACAAAAAATAAAGATATACATTGTATAATAATAACAGAAATTGGGGGGGGGGGGTATCAATTCTACATTATTTGAAAAAACTTCATTTTAACAAATAAATATGTTGCCAAACTTTAGGGTATATTTATTTTTAATGTTGTTTGTCATCGCTTAAAATAAAGAAAGAAGAAAATAAATTAAAATAACGACCGCTAGCTCTCTAAAAATTTAATAGCGTTGAGGTAGGTATAGAACAAAAGATTGTCAAAGAGACATGTTAGAAAAGATGAAAGAGAGCGATCTAACACGAGAATTTTTTTTAAATTATTGTTTAAAGGCGAAAACCCTTTCGGTTATCATCGCCTAAAAAATATATATATAAAACATAAAATAAAGACTCTAGCTCTTAAAATCATTTAATATCGTCGGGGTTGGTATAGAACAACAGTTGGTAAACAAGTTACATGTTTCAAATGCAATCAACAAGGTCATATGTCCAGATATTGTAGGAAGAACACATCAAAAAATAATAGAATCAATAATAATAAATCTCGTCAAAAAATTCTTTTGGTATAAATAAGGAAAGATTGGAGCGTTATGCTTGCCATAAGTTTGGACATTTTGCTAACAGAAGAACCAAACTAAACGCGAACGGTTCTGCAGGAAACAGCTCCGGGCTGTCAATCACAGTAAAAAGAATAGAAACAACTACAAAGATTGGTAACAAAACCACTTTTAAACGACAAATAGTAACAAACATAATCCAAGACAATTTAGGTAATTATAAAATGTTTAGTTATAGAATGAAACCATGTAAGTTCATACAGAGCTCTAAAAACTACTACAAGAGGAGATTACTTTACCTAATATTACTGAAACTGGATTCATTGAATAATAGTGAATATTTTACTAATTTAGACTTGTTAATAGTGGATTTCATCAAGTTAAAATGGCACCTGAAGATATAAGGAAAGGAACTAATTCACCACCTACCTTTCAACGACTGATGGGCTTGATAGGTGAGGAAGCTTGGTTTACCTTGATGACATAATTGTTTACTCATTTTAATCACATTTCACTCGTTTAAACACACTCTGTAAAGAAAAATTATGCAAATAAATAATATCAAATTCAATTAGGCTATTGGAAGCGGGCTGGAATAACACTTTAGTGCAGTGAATATAGCGACGCCTGATTGTTCTTCAAACCTAGTAGAATACGTAACGATGTCATGGATCAACAAATGCTCAGCCTAAAAGACAAATATACTGAACAGATTTACATATTACAATAAACATTAAAACCTTAATTCGAGTTTAAAACATTAATTATATTTGATTTCGCGAAATTGGAATAAAATTGCCACCTTGATGTATTTCGCTTTACTACGATGGATTCAATCCCAAAACCCAATAAGTCAAACGATACGTGCCTATAAGGTCGATTATATAAAATTAGTTGAAACCAATTAATTCGATCAATAATGAAATTTGATGACTTATGCTGAAAACCTAATAAGTCAAAGTACATAATATACGTGCCTATAAGGTCGATTATATAAAATTAGTTGAAACCAATTCGATCGATAATGAAATTTGATGACTTGTGCTGAAAACCCAATAAGTCAAACGATATAATATACGTGCCTATAAGGTCGATTATATAAAATTAGTTGAAACCAATTAATTCGATCAATAATAAAATTTGATGACTTGTGCTGAAAACCCAATAAGTAAAACTATATAATATACGTGCCTATTAGGTATATTATATAAAATTAGTTGAAACCAATTCGATCAATAATAAAATTTGATGACTTGTGCTGAAAACCCAATAAGAGTCAAACTATATAATATACGTGCCTATAAGGTCGATTATATAAAATTAGTTGAAACCAATTCGACCAATAATGAAATTTGATGACTTGTGCTGAAAACCCAATAAGTCAAACTATATAATATACGTGCCTATTAGGTATATTATATAAAATTAGTTGGAACCAATTCGATCAATAATAAAATTTGATGACTTGTGCTGAAAACCCAATAAGTCAAACTACATGAAATGCTAAAAGGTCGAATATATTAAATCACCACAAACTATATAAAATTCAAATTCAAATTCAAACATGGACGTTTCTAAAAGGTTGAATATACCAAATCAGATGAAACCAGTTCGATCAATTGATGAAATTTAATGACTTATTCCCAAAATTCCATAAGTAGGCCCTAAATCCGCACATAAAATACTATTGAAACCTGGAAGTGTTTATGAGATCTAATAATTCAAATCAGTTCAAACTAGTATAATCAATTATTTGAAGTGTTTTGATGACTTTATCCAAAACTCAATATTAAAACTTACATATAAATAAAATAAAAGAGTACGTTATAAAATGCTAATAGGGCCTATGCATTCTGTGACTTTGAATTTTTATTTTTTCGTTGACAACTAGAGAAATTACATTCTGCGATAAATTGTTGTTTTGTTACGTTGTGTGAAAGTTTGTGCACTTTAATAAAGGTGAGTAAACTATGAACATTTTGGATTGAACTTTGGAAGATAAAATCTACAACAGAAACAAACATGAAAAATATCTCGACCGTGTTTAAATATGAACTCAAGTTTTGAATTATTTTTATATGATATAAGATCAATAAATATCTGGTTGTAAAATGTTCTAAACATAAAATGTTTAGCTGATAACAGTGTAAAGCTAAAACGTACAACAGTAGCGTAGATAACGTATCAGGAATACACTTAAATAGAAATTAAAGCATCACTACTGTCGACCAATCAAAGATAAGTACGGCGCTGAAATCATTGATTGGTGTCCCCTGGGAAACAAAACACCTGTATCTGGATCTTGCGCAGAACCCTTGGGAACTTCAGCAAATGACAACCTCAAATATTCATGTACATTCACAATCAAAAGTGTATCCAGTAAATGTGAAAATTTCATTTAACTTTGCATCTGATGTGGGCAAGAATTTCTTACCGTATTTGGTTTATTGAAGCAGTTTAACAAGTTGCAAAATAAATGGTGAAACACTGCACAAACTTTTTCACACACGTATATACGAAACTAAATATTAACCTAACCTAAAAATTAGCCCCAAAATCAAGTTTTGTTGGTACGGCAATTATAAGTCAAAAATTAAAATAAACCATGGGCGCCGTCAAAGATTCATAATATATCTTCATTAATAATAACAAAACGCAATATATTTCAATATCATTCTCAAAAGTACAAAAAATTAAATAGATTTTTGTAATATTCTCCTAATTATCTAGCCAAAGGTTTTTAATAATCCCAAATATACAGCTATTTATATTTTTATTTTCTTCTTTATTTAAAAACATATAAATTATACTTATAAAATAAACTTCTTTGTTTATGCTAATAGCCAAATGTTTAAATGAACTGAAATATACAGAATTTATATTTTTATTTTCATCTTAAAAAACACTCTAGTCGCTTCACTTAAGGTTAATCGTATTTGATTGAAAACAAAACAAAATATAACGCTTATCCAGGTTCTTTTCCTCTTTTGCCAGTTATTCCTCAACTGTAATTTTTATTTTTACTTTGCGTTACTTACGCACTGGTTTGGAGCTTTTTTTTTACATTTCACCAAAATCTAAGCGAAACATTTATTTTACCAATAAACTCACCAAAGATTCTTTGTAGAATGTTAATCAATAATTTCGGAATTTTGGTGTATTATCCTTTTTCAGAATTGGGTGTCAAGTAGCTCCAAATAACCAGTTATCGAGGAATTCATAAACGTTTCTAGATATAATCACAATATGTACACATATCACTTTTGAGAGATATACGAAGAGATCT
This sequence comes from Aphrophora alni, assembly GCA_963513935.1. NCBI lineage: Eukaryota > Metazoa > Arthropoda > Insecta > Hemiptera > Aphrophoridae > Aphrophora > Aphrophora alni. The sequence continues at coordinate 17,933,372 of OY740776.1, read as the reverse complement.
CATTCAAGAAAGAACACTTTTGTTGTATTCAGAAGGTTTAAAACAAATATTTTCACGGACAACCCAATATCGACTTTTCTTTACTAATGATGTTAGTTTCTCCTCTCAGGATTCTATGGGCGTAGCAATACCGAAGTACCCTATCTAGATCTACGCTTGGCTGCGTGTAGACTTGAGGTAGAATCCTCACTTTTATCTTTCCATTAGTTATCTTAATTAACTCTCAAAACTACTGAAAAAGTTTGTCTTTTTGTAAAATTTTTCAACTCACTTTTTTCAACTATCAGAATCTTGAACTACTTTAACTTTTTAATCATAAAACTTTTTCAATTTTAGATTTAAATAATTTTGTAATTTTAGTTTTATTATTTTATTAAAAAAATATAAAATAAATATATTGTGAAACAACGAAAAACTTATTTTAAAAGTATACAAAATATGCTATGGTAAAAATTTTAGAATTTATAGGCAAAAAGATATGGAAAAAAGGTTATTTTAAATATTAGATGGCCATTTTGAAATGTCTAAAGTTTTACACACACACAACACACTGAGACGGTCCAAAAAACCGATCGCAAGGGAGAATTTTGAAAAAACTCAAAATTCCAAAAATTTACTTAAAATAAACCAAAAGTAGTAGAAATAAGAGTAATAATTAAATTCAGTATAGGGAAATATAATGTAACTAGCCAAGGCTTGCAGAGACGCAAGATTGTACGGACAGAAAAATCCGAGATTTCCGCTCTCGACCTGCAAATACATAAGAGTACATGTTAAATTTTCGAAATTCGAATTTAACTATAAAACTAATGCCATCTTGTAGAGTAATTAAAATAGAACAACTAATAATAATAAATCAAACTGTAAAATAAATATTAAAAAGTTATAGTCGAAAGAGGTGTAAAAAAAAAAAAAAATCGTAAATCAAAATTAATCGAAAAAGTAATAATAAATTAATGTGTTCATAAGACCAATCCAATAATAATATTAACCCAAATTAATAAATAATTAAAGATAATAAAATAAAAGGAGAAAGAAAACCAAATAGGAAGGAAGTGTCATAACTCGGGAGCCAAAGAAGCCAGGAAGAAGAGGGGGGAACGGTTTTGAGCCTTTTGGAATAGCAGGAACAATAATCCAAAAGAAAATTTTAAAGAAAAACCAGGAAGAAAAGGGATTCAAAAAGAGCCAATCTAAAAGAAGATCGAGCGAAGCGAAAGTGAGTTATGGCGAGTTGAAGAAATCAACGGTAGAAAATTCAATTTTCAGGTTGTCGCAGGAATTAAACGACCGAACGATGACGTATACGCGGAGTGGGGGAAGGCCTACTACCAAAAAGGCAAAATACAAAAAAAATCTAAACATTGAAATAAACTAAAAGAAAAAGAAAAATAGATAAAAAACAATAGAGACAGAGTCAGAATAATTACATAAGCCATGAGAAGTTAAAAAACGTAGGCCTACTAAGCGGGAAAACCAAAATGAATGAAAGAAAAAAGAAATTAGAAATTATGTAAAAGTTGGCTATCGTGTATAGTCCAGAAATTTGAGATCTAAATTGAACCAAGTTAGATCGTCAGTCATGTGCTAGCTTCAAGGAAGAAACCACGTTTCTCGGAAGACTGAAAACGGAACTCGTAAACAAAAATTGTTGGTGTTCCAGTACTTCTCGAGGTTAAGTACGATTACCAAAAGAAAGGTCGGCCTTAGAAGAAGACGTCACTACATCCGAACTCAGCTTGCCGAAGCGAAGTTAGTACGAACTCCGGTAAATATTGAAGTCAATATTCTGTCGATATGGTCCGTGAAGAAAAAATTAATTAAAGAAGAATTTTGGAAGAATCTGCGGAACTGGAAAATAAAAGAAGTAAGGACTTCTGAAGATTCACTTCAGAAAGACATCACTGGGCGATATATTATTCAGGGACCATAGTCATCCAAAGCTGAGGGAGAATAGATCTGCTCTACTCAACTTAAAAAAGGTACCACATAAATCAAGAATTTAAAAATAATAATCTTTCATAACTTTAAAAATTTTAATTCAAAAATTTAGTAAAATCGGGAATCAATAAAATCATAAAAGGAAATATGCGAAAAGAAATAATTAATTAAAATAAAGTCATTACCAATATTGAAAAACCACAAATTAAAATTTTAAAATTTAATAAATATTAAAAAAGAATTTACATTAAATTGAATTTTAAGTTTAGTAGGATAAGTATATAATTAAGTGTATATCAGATTGTTGATAGAAATAACGTTTAGATTTCATATGTTAGAATAACTCAACCCAAGCAAGTTGTAATAATTTCTAAGTAATAAGGTCAAGTAGTATTCAACATTACAGTCTGAATTTTGTTTTAAAATTAATAAACCTGCTATAAGTTCAAACTTGTTCTGTATTTTTCAATATATTCTTTAATCAGTAAATTTCCTTTTTGAAAAAAAGAAATCAAGTGCTCTAAAGAAAATTAAAATTAAAGTAAAGTAAATTTTTATTTTGGTGAGATAACAAGAGCTCCAAAAGGCACACCTTTGAGATAAGAGTATAAGGGAGCAAAATTTAAGGTAAGATAGAAATAGAGAATAAAAATAATTTTGTTGTAAATTGTTAGAATAAGAGTTTTAATAATATTTGTACCATAATGAAATAGTGTACGGTCTTTTAAGAAAATGTTAGAGGAGTTAGGATATATTCTACGAAGTGACAAATCCTCTACCTTTCTCTCTTGTTAAATTCGTACGTACGAACGGCGTAAGTTGTTACTCGGAACGTGGCATCGGAAATTTAAATTCTCCCCTTAAGAGCCCTGTTCGGCGTAACACACACACACCCACACACACACACACACACACACACACACAAATTAAAAATAAACTGTCTCGTTTCTTTTTAAAAGCTTATTAATTGATTTACAATAAGTCGCGGTTATATTTTAAGGTTTTTCTTAAATCAAACACATACTTCAAGCAAACTACGAATATTACAAAGCCCATAAACCATTTGCATTAAATAATTATCTAAACTGTGAATTTTTTTAATCAGACAAAAACGATACCAGAATGGCCAATGTCTCTTAACAAATATATTGAACAACAACATATTATTCAAATTATCCATTACTGATGAAGAAAAGCTCATATACATTTTGCATTTAAATAATAATTCAAACACTGATTCTTTGAAAAAAACAGATCAAGAATTGCTATCATAAGACCTCATGTCATATTACAAAAATACTGTTTAAAAACATATTTAAATTATCCATTACTGTCGGGCGAAAAGCCCATATATAATTTGCATTTACTGTATATAAAAATCCAAACACTGAGTTTTATTAAATCAGACTAAAAACGGTACCATAAAACTCTGTGTCTTATGACAAATATAATTAACAAAATTTATTCAAATTATCCATTATTGTCGGGCAGAAAAGGCCACATATAGTTTGCATTTAAATACGGCTCCATAAAACTCTGTCTCATGACAAATATAATTAACAAAAAAATATTTAAATTATCCATTACTGATTTGAAGAAAAGTTCAATATAATTTGTATTCAGTCATTATTGAAGAGACCAACAGTGACAGCCGACTACTCTACTCGTTGATTGACCAAGAGCATTATCGTTAGTCAGTCATTATTGAAGACACCAACAGTGATAGACGGAGTCTCTGTTCGTCGATTGACCAAGAGCATTCAACAGTCATTATTGAAGAGACCAACAATGACAGCGGACGCTCTGCTCGTTGAATGACCAAGAGCATAGGTCAGTCATTAATGAAGAGACCAACAGTGACAGCCGGAGGCTCTGCCCGTCGATTGTACAAGAGCAATAGTCAGTCATTATTGAAGAGACCAACAATGACAGCGGACGCTCTGCTCGTTGAATGACCAAGAGCATAGGTCAGTCATTAATGAAGAGACCAACAGTGACAGCCGGAGGCTCTGCCCGTCGATTGTACAAGAGCAATAGTCAGTCATTATTGAAGAGACCAACAATGACAGCGGACGCTCTGCTCGTTGAATGACCAAGAGCATAGGTCAGTCATTAATGAAGAGACCAACAGTGACAGCCGGAGGCTCTGCTCGTCGATTGTACAAGAGCAATAGTCAGTCATTATTGAAGAGACCAACAATGACAGCGGACGCTCTACTCGTTGAATGACCAAGAGCATAGGTCAGTCATTAATGAAGACACCAACAGTGACAGCCGGAGGCTCTGCCCGTCGATTGTACAAGAGCAATAGTCAGTCATTAATGAAGAGACCAACAGTGACAGCCGGAGGCTCTGCCCGTCGATTGTACAAGAGCAATAGTCAGTCATTATTGAAGAGACCAACAGTGACAGCCGGAGGCTCTGCCCGTCGATTGTACAAGAGCAATAGTCAGTCATTAATGAAGAGACCAACAGTGACAGCCGGAGGCTCTGCCCGTCGATTGTACAAGAGCAATAGTCAGTCATTATTGAAGAGACCAACAATGACAGCGGACGCTCTGCTCGTTGAATGACCAAGAGCATAGGTCAGTCATTAATGAAGAGACCAACAGTGACAGCGGAGGCTCTGCTCGTCGATTGACCAAGAGCAATAGTCAGTCACATTGAAAAGGCCAACAGTGACAGCGGTGGCTCTGCTCGTCGATTGTACAATAGCAATAGTCAGTCATTATTGAAGAGGCCAACAGTGACAGCGGTGGCTCTGCTCGTCGATTGTACAATAGCAATAGTCAGTCATTATTGAAGAGGCCAACAATGACAGCCGGAGGCTCTGCTAGTCGATTGACCAAAAGCAATACTCAGTCATTATTGAAGAGACCAACATTTCATTTTTCACAATAGTGTACTACTCCCTTGTTCTATCTTGGGACTAATTGATATAGTTTACAATAAAAGATATTAATTAGATATCAATAATGTATTTCATAGAATTAATTATAAAGAAACTGGACCACTGATTGCTATTTCCTTAAAACATAAATAGCTTTATCTGAAATAAATACTCTCATAATTAATTATTTTTTAAAAATAATATCCAAAAATTGAGTTTTTTAAATCTGACTAAAAACGCCATTATAATACCTTATATCACAAGATAAATATAATAAACAAAAACATATTAAATTATTCATTAATGTCGTCCAGAAAAGCCAATACATAATTTTCATTTAAATAATAACCCTACATTAAGTTTTATTAAATATTACCAAGAACATCAACAAAAGATCTTATGTCACATTACAAAAGTAATGTTTAAACCTATTCATACTACCCGTTACTGATTTAAAGAAAAACCCATATATAATTTGCATTAAAAATGATAATCCAAACGCTGGTTTTTAAAAATATGACCAAAACGCCATTATAAGACCTTATATCATATGACAAAAATAATGTAAAAAACATACTCAAGCTATTCAATACTTAAGGGTGGAAAAGTCCGTAGGTGTTTTTTAACGTTTTATTTAACAGTTGAAACATTATCGCTTTTCAATAAACTTAGTAACCTGGTAACAGTTCTGGTTTGCGGAAGGAGGGGTAAAATTATATTGAATTTAAAGGGAAATTCAATTCAACCTTCTACTGTTTTAAAAGAAAGATGTTTGTTAAGGTGTTTTTTCAAATTATGAATCGAAAATTCGTATGGTTGTTAATAATATTTAGAAACGCATCTTCTAAAGTTTCACGAAAAGCCATCAATAATTTATATACTTTAAGGTAATTGAAACTTTTTGCGGTTTGGGTTATGTAAAATATTTCACTGTATAAAACAATCAACCCCCATTTCATTTTTTTCATAATTTAATAATGACCAAATATGCTGGTCAAGTCTAGTCGATCCTACCATATGGAGCTGTTTTTTACAATTTAGACATATTGTGTAGATTCCACAGATTTGTGTTAAAAAAACTGTTGCTGATTCTAGTCGTGTAAAGACCACGTAGTGAGATTCTGTTATGAAGTTAATTGTTTCTATCAGGATGGTTTTGAAAATGAAGATTGGTTTCTTGAGAAAAGTAATAGCCAGCGTAAAGTTTATTTCTATTGCTCATGGTCTTTATATATACTATGTATATACTTTGTATATACTATGTAAATACTTTATATATATATATATGTAAAACTTTGTGAGGGGGTGGGAAACATGGCCAGATTACATACTCGTATTACCAAAATATTGGTAAAGTTGTCAATGACATTGTGTTAATATCCTACTTTGCAAGTGTTCATAGCTACGCATTTGGACATGATTGTGCTGTGGATTATACAAAACATTATATGTGTTCCAATTGTTGCCTATTTTTCGGTAGAGATAATAAATTTAAAAATGTTTGTTACTCAAATAGGTTAAAGTCGTACATGTTCTTCATTAGAAATGGGTGTATCTATTTTTTAGGAATGTACGGATTTTATATTTCAATTGCTCTAAAGTGATGTGAGAAAATCAATTAATATTTTTATTGAAATCTGATTACTACACCATACTAACTAAAATATTGCTTATAACAAAACACATTTACACAAAGTAACATATAAATAAGCATATCACTTTACTAAAAAATATTTCAACAAAATACAAACACACTTAAATAAAACTATAGATAGATATTTATTTATTTAACATTATTTTATTTAGATGATTATAGAATTTTATTTATATCTTCGTCGTTGAAAGTCAAATTGCAACCTCGGAATCGAAGTGCTGTATAGCATAGTGAAATTTGAATAATACGAAGATTCTGTAAACAGTTTAATGCAACAACTGAAAAAATAGTTATTAATTTATAAAGGGGATGTTAGAGAGGTGGAGTTTCTATGAAGATACATGAAGATACATGTAAAAAGGTTTTTATAAATCGTTGTTAAATAAAAATAGGAATAAACATGCTTGTGTGTACGCCATTTCTCAACGCAGAACACGAGTGTATTCAACAAATTAGAAAAGAGAACCTAGACTACTACCCTGCACTTTACAAATCGTTAAGTACTATTTATCTAGTATTAAATAGCTCTTAATTGATTCTGTATGGAGCACACGCTTCAAGTAGCCTACAATACTTTTCACACCCTCTCTCACCCCTACTTCCACTCAACCGACCCACCCTAAGTTATACTCTATCCCCTTCGCTTAAGCTGCCTAAATCGCCGCAGGTGTTGAACGTAAAAAATGGAAAGATATAAAAACAATTCCCTTTTCTCTTGAATTAAATCAACGGGACAAAGAAAGTAAATTATTGTCAACAAAACGGAACCTTCAAAGAATTTCGACTTGTAGTATCTTAGGAAACTTTCTTTTAATTCCTTCAACATTCATTCACTTCCAGACAACAATTGTAAAGAGGGCTCACAAAAAGTTATTTTATTGATTCACCACTATACCGAATGTTTCAAAATGAATATTGTACTTGTGAAATTCTAATACCCGAGATTTTCAGCAAGTATTGCAAGGCAAGAAACTCAATGAATATAGGAATCTTATCTTTATGGTTTTTATTTTCCCATAATCTACTCTATTGAATTCCTAGAAAGATTTTATTAATATGAATGAACTTAATAAGAGAAATCGAGTGACCCCTCACAAACTTTGTAGTCGCACAAATTACTAAGCTTGTAGGCACTCGATTAAAACATCTGTTAATACACAGCTGGAAACCGGATCGAATTTTGGAATAATATTCAGTCTATTATATCAGCAACTCGCCCTAAATAAAAACAGCCCCCCTCCTCCATCCGCACACATTGACAATACAGTACGACCTCAATTGAGATATAATCACACCCCCTAAGGGAGGAAGGAGTGGGGTTGTGTTTTCAGCTGCACTTGGGTGTTCATACCATTATATGCAAATCTTTTGACATTATTGTACATTATTAAAGTCGGGTTCTGTTTTCTGGAACAGTGTTTCTGTTCAGTCTTCTTTTTATAAATTAAATTCAAAGAAAAAGAAAAGAAACCCTTAAATATACATTTACAAAAGAAATAGTATACATTTCTGTAAACATTAAACTGAGTAACAATTCAACTGTTACAGAATGTCAATACTAGTCTTATATTGTGTCGTGTAGGACATCAAAAACCATCCTCGTATGATTGATACGGCATCACGCCCAACAATCATCATATAGTAACTAATATATGCGCTACGAAGATGTTGTTTTCCATTGTACAAAGGATGTAAATCGTCATGGTGATCTACATATATTAGTTATTTTTTGAAGCCTAGTAGAACATTCTTATGTTGTTTGATAGTATACATCACGGTGTCTCTCTCAGAGACTTACTATAGTAAGAACGGTCGTGGTAGTCCCGAAGCTGAATCTACATCTTTTTCATGTGTCCTGAGTCTAAAACTGTTTCGGCCACATTTTCATAAAGAAGAGGAGCTCCATTTTGTTGGAAAAAAGTGTCTCATCTCCGGCTGAGTAAGATGAGAATCTATGTGATCAGTTAATATTGATGTGTATCTGTCTCCAATCATTGTCTGACGGGATATGTGATACGATAAAACACAATCCTGTGTGACGGCAGCTCAAACTGTTATAACCTTTGATTTCAAGCGCTCTTCGTCTAAGATATGTGGATTTTGTGTGTCATAATAATTACAATTATGTCTGTTTACAGATCCTGTTCTGTAAATGTAGCTTCATCTGAGAATATAATTCTCCCATACCACTTCGTCAAGCTTTTCGATTTCCTTTGAACAAATTTCCATTCGTTTATCTGAGTTAGTCCGTAAACTAAACGTGTTATATATAAAATATGTTTTATGGTGTACCTTCGAAGTACAAATTTTGGTATACCAGTAGGCCTAGTGGATGCAAATTTTCTAAGTGAATTAGGCCTGTTTGGAGTTTTCAGTAAAGCAGCACATGCAAGCTCTTTATTTTCTGTGTTAGAAAATCTGTATTTCTTTTAAACTGATCCAGCTTTCAAGTAGAATAGTTTTCAATTTATGAATGATTTTTCTTGATTGAGGAACCACATTTTGTACATCGAAAACACCTTATAGTTTCATATTCATTTTCAAAAGCAATTGCCCCAAAACAACATTTCACTTTTTGTTCAATTAAGAAACTCAATGTTTCAAGGTTGGATGTGACACAAACTGATTGAACACAACTACCAAATTATGTCATTGTTGCGAACTGATCAAGATTCAACAGATGTACATATTTATTTTACTGCATTGTGGGAGGAAGTGCAGAAGATTATTGTTCTTTTTGTTTCCCGCCATTTTGTTTTGATTGAATATTAAAAAAATTTATTCAAGGTACTTTTTTCCAAGTCAAACTGTAAAGTATCAAGTTAGTTGAGTGTTCCGAAAGTCTGGCACATTCATTTCAAAATATTGATCTCTTCGTGATACATGTTGAACACGAGTCGTAGCCTTAACCCAACCGCGAAGTTTTTCGCCTTTACTGCAACAAAAAAATATTTGTTTATTTCATTCATAAAGATAATAAGGAACACGATGAAGATAAGTACAGGCGTTGCATTTGGCGTTTCTTTTGTCTGTTTCCAAATGAATATTAAATATTTAGAGTTCAAGAGGAGTTGAAAAGTAAACATTTCCAAAGACGTGACGGCATGACGTGTCTATTGTTATTTTATAATATTTTTATAATGTAAATTAGAGTGTAATAAGTAGGGAGGACAATCAAAAGTGGCACAAACGTATTAAATATTTATTTGCAAATTCGAATATAATATTTACGAAAAATGATAAGCTTTAATGCTTCGTAGGAGGTACAACAAAAGGCAGGAAGTAATAAAAACTGACAAAAAATAGTAAAATTCCGCGGTGAAGTTCCTGCAACGATCGCTTGGTAATTTGACATTTTACTAGGGACAGTTTTGATACTATAAAAATTGATTGGGTGAAAATACACACTATAGCGTAAAAACTTATTCTTGGAAAAAAATTCTCTTAACTTGCCTTGAAACTGTAAACGTTTCAAAACCGCCACACTGTCGAAGGTCACGCCATTTACTAACCTCAGTTACTGTTACATAATTATTTGGTGCAGCTAGTTGTACAACGTGTTGGTGTTTGGATTGAATTTTCCCTTTGTGGTTGTGTTGTGATTTAGTAAAGTTTTTAAGATGGACAAATGGTTGAAAACATAATCTTTTGGTAAGAGGACAATTTCTAAAGTAACTATTGATGAAGGTGAGCTTGGCCCATCAAATACTAACCTAATAAATTCTGAAAGGGTAAAGTACAGGTGAACGCAAAGAAACCAAAAACTTTCTTCAGGAAATATAGTACCGATTATATAAAATAAGGGGTTTACATTTGTAGGCACAGAGGAATATCCATTAACTCAGTGTGTAATTTGCTTTGAAACATTGGCAAATCAAAGCATGAAGCCTTATTCATTTCAACAAAACACCCAGAATGTGTTAATAAGCCTATAGCTTTTTTAAAAAATAAGAAAAGAGATTTGATATCGACTAGGACCAGTATGGAAAATGTCTCAACAGGACGCGAAAATAAAAAGGTTACAATGGTTTCGTACCAACTGTCACTGTTGATTGCCAAAAAAGGTGCACCTCATACAGCAGGTTAGAATATAATTTTGCCAGCTGCTAAGCTTATTTCTACCTCTTTGTTTGACGAATAAGCAACCAAGAAAATAAGGGAAATACCACTATCAAATAACACGGTTAAACAGCAACTTATTTCTGCTTTGAAACGAAGTTACTTTTACTCCTTACAATTGGATGAAAGCACTGTTTTAAGATTAGCTTTTGTAAGATTTGAGACCAATGAATCAGTAGAAGAAGAAATGTTATTTTGCAGACCTTTACCTACCAGAACGACTGGGGTTGATATTTTAAACGGTTTGGATGGTTTTATGAAAGAAAACGAAATTGACTGGCCTAAGAGTGTGTCGGAGAAACAACTGATGGAGCCCGTGCCATGTCTGGCATTTATTCAGGACTATCAGCGAAAGCTAAGGCAGTTTCTCCATTAGTTGAACGGGTTCACTGTAGTATTCACAGAGAGGCTTTAGCGGTGAAAGGAATGGAAAAAAAACTCAAAACACACTTGACGATTCTGTCAAAATCGTAAATTTAATCAAGTCCCAACCTAAACACTCAAGAGTCTTTGGTGTGTTGTGCGATGAAATGGAGAGTGAACATAAACAACTGGCATTGTGAAGTCCGTTGGCTAACCAGAGGAAAAGTTCTGGCCAGGTTGTTTGAGCTTCGTGATGAGGTACGGTTGTTCTTATCACAATTAGACTCCTGCTTTACAAACTTCCAAAGACCCTGTGCCACCACCTGCAAAGAAACCAAGGTTAGAAGTATCAGTAGACCCAGACACACTGACTCAGCTACCTAATGCTAGAAGGAAGAATGTGAAACTAAATGAAGAGATAAAACTTCAATGCTTTAAAGCTTTAATGAATGCTTTTCATCAAACTTTTGTTGCATACAGTAAGCACATAACACAACTGTCAATGTATGACTTGTCTGTATCACATGCTATCACAAGTGCACTGTTCACAGTCCACAATGTAAAAAGACAAACTCTCAACAATCCAACTGTATCTACCAACATGATTAAGAAGACAGCAAATGGCACATTTCACATCACGTTTGGTGACAAGACTGCCACTTTGACCTTTGCTGAAGTAGACATTCTATGGACGTCTGCACTAACTGCTCAGGGTCTGACATATAGAGTATTTGAGGACGCTGAGAAGAATTGGATTGGAACTATGGGTCCATACCTAAATATGTCCAGCTGCTGGGGTTTGCGTCTGCAAGAGCTACGGATAGGTCACTCTAGAATGCCTCTAGGTTTAGATAAAGACGAAAACAGAATGTACACTCCTGTGATAAAATATGGTATAAGTGGAGCACATGCTATATTTTTGGAAGTACTTGGCAGAGTTTATTGCAAGCAGAAGAAAAGTTAAAAGCTCAAGTTTTTTCAGACAACTGCCTTAATGATGAGATTTGGTTAATAAAGTTGGCTTATTTAGCGGATATTTTCAGTTCTCTAAATACTCTTAATGTGACCTTACATGGAAAAGATATCCACAAATACTTTGTACAAGACAAAGTTGATGCTACTATCAAAAAGATATAACGGTGGTCTGATAAAGTTCAGAAAAATATCTTTGATGCTTTCCCACTTCTGAACGATTTTTTGGACGAGAATGATTTTAAAGAAAATGAAGAAACTTCAAAAATGATCTTTGATCATCTCGAAGACTTGGCTTCTAACCTAAGAAGCTACTTCCCACCCATAGAAGAAGAAAAGCAGTGGATTAAAAAATAATTGTAGTTTTTATCTTCACCTAAGAACACTAGTTAGTGAGTATGAAACCACTTGTTGCATATATTGCAAACATACATACACCTATTGCATCTATTGTTAAATAAATAACTGTTTTGCTACAAAGTGCTTATATTTTGTCAACCATTTTTAAATCAGAACACAAATTGTTTATCAATAATCAATCTGTATCTTCAAAAAAAGCATATATATAAAATATATATATATATATGCAGTATTTGATGGTAAGTTATGTAGCATTCAGTAAAATAATCTGTACATCTGTTATCGACAGTCCACTCGCCGTCCTTCTTATCGCATGACTAAAACGATCAGCTGACCTTTTCTGTCTCGCTCTACGAACAAGGTTCAGCCGCTAGCGATAAGACACAGCGACTCTGGCTAAAATAAAAACGTATTTACTCCTGTCTTGGCTTTCGTAAAATGTAGTCTAATATTTCAACCATGTGTCAGTCTAAATTAAATTCACAAAAATTCAGAAGTAATAAGTTTCTTTAAACAACAAATAAAAAGTTCAGTGATGTGTTTTTTGTGTACAAAGTAAAATAAAGTTTGTTAGATTTTTCATAAATAACGGCATATGTTTCGCGAGCTCTTTCTAGAGGATTCCAGGTAACCCAATTTACAGATTTTACTATATTATAAAATTTTGTTAGTGTTTTATGCTTTATTCATTAAGATATGTATTTGATGTTTTATTTAATATTCAAAATTTTTCGGAAACTAAATAATTATAAAAGAAAAAACATTTTATTTCTTAAAACATAGTTTACAAAACCTTAAACAGTCAGACTTTAAGTTTTGAGCAGTTATGTGAAATTAGAACAAACTTGTAGCAAACATTAAACAATCAGAATATCATTTTTTTTTAAAACATGTCAAAATGCTAATTAAAGAAATCTTTTCTGGACCAGAATACTTGTTTTACAGATTTTTACAGATTTTCTAAGTTTCATACAAGTTTTATTTTAAACAAAATCAAAGTACTTATATACATCTTTATGACCATCTAAGAAGGATTTAATTTTAAACTTAATGAATTTCTGTAATGCAATTAATATTCTCTAATTTTGACGAAATAACCAGATATTTCAATAAAAGAATCTTGTTCTACAACATGTCTGAGTTTGCATAATTTCTAGTAAACGTGTCTTTTGCTCAGCAAAAGCTGGTCGGAGAAAGAGAGCAAACCTGTTTAATTTTGCATACTACAGCAAAATAATCTCTACATCAATGTTTCTGCCTGTTCACTAAGACATGTTTGATCTAAGAACTCTAAAAATTTACAAGTGCACAAAAGTGACTTTCTTCTGAAAAATGACTTTAGAAAACTGTTTATTTAAATATATATTTTTGTTCATGCACTGAACTTTGTCTAGTAAAATATGTTTCTTGTTGTCTAAATGTAATTATATGTAACTATTTATAATTTAAAATATACTTGGGTGGTGCTGCATGCAATCTTTCGGTCCTGACAGCCTCAAAGAGGTTATTTCAAAATTATTAAAATTGACGTCAATCTTAAAAACTTTCAATATTTAAAAAATTTCATTATTTAAAAATTTTAAATTAAAAAAATTACAATATTCAAATTTTCACTGTTTTAAAATCTTCTCATGTTATAAACAAATTCTTTTTATTTAAATATATATATATTATTGGCCAATTTAGTACTTAAGAAATTTAACAAACAAAATCATGATATGTAATAATTAATTTAATAATGAACTTGTTAGAATTAATATAACTTTTGAATTTAAAATATAAATCTTACTTATAAAATCTTTTCTTTTTTTATTGTTAAATTTTGTAACAGTTTATATAAACAAAAGGGGGGATAAATGTCAGAGTCTAATCATCAATAATTTTTTTTTATTTTTAATTTTTACCTTAAGGGCGTATAATTTTTGTTCAAAAGATTAATTGTAATCTTTTAATTATTAAGCTTTTGCTTATAGCAATTTAACTTAGGATGTTTTTCAGCTTTGTAAATGGTAAAATCTGATCCGTCGAAATTTCTTTTTTTTATTTAATAAATTTGAGCCTTGTTAATTACAAAATTTGTCTTTTTCATTTTTAAAAACATTGTTACCATTTGGTTCCGCCTTTTCTTTAATTTAAGTCGCCTGGTAACAGTTATATGTACATAAGGTAGGGATACAATACAAATAAGGTTTTTTACTCCACCGTGGACCAATGGACCTTGGAGGTATTCCAAAGAGGAAAGGTGGGTCACCAGATGAAAAAGGTTGGGAACCACTGATTTAGCCATATTGCAAAATAGCTATTGGCATAATAGGAATGTTGCATTTGGCACTAGTTATTATTTTTTTGCAATAGCTTTTCAGTGTTTTCTTGGTTAACAAAAATACTTTTGTTTTTAGACAGTAAATCTCCAAATCTGTTAGAACCTATTTTTATCTAGAGGGGTAGAAGTAATAGGTCACCCCTCATTCGTTGCCCCTATCTAGTGTTGATGTAATGCACGTGTGCACCTTTTTTTACATAATTCTTATTAAGTAGAGCGGCTAGATTACAGTAGATAACAAGGCTTAGTTAACAATTACTGATAAATACACAGCGCAAAAGGTTCTAAATACTTTATCATATCTTGATTTAGAAAAATTGAACATTTTAATCACGTACTGTGAAAAAAAAGTACTCTAGAAAAAGATATTTGTTATTCGTTATTTTTTTTACGTTCACTATATTTATTGTTAATACCATTATAACACATTTTGCAGAATTAATTACCTAATAATCATACTAGTTTATTAACTTAATATGGTGATGATAATATTGTCCATAAAATACCCTCAGATGTTTACTTATAGTGAGTTTGCCTTGGACAATCCCTAGCTGGATCGTAGTCGTGAGTTAAATCCCTCTTTTCAATTTTTCTATCAGGACTCTCTTAACCAACTCTTGTTTATTCCCAACGCTGACATGATTAGTATATTCTAGAACTAGGAGTATATAAGGTATATTTTTTCGTTCTTTCTTTTTTTAAAAAGAGGACGGTTAGGTTTGCCCCTGAAACTAACGCTATAGTTTTTATCAAAGCTCTATTAAACTCAATGGCATCGTTCAACATCAAGGTATTTATAATAATGTCTTCTTACATTGTAGAAAGTCAAGTCTTGCTGCACAGAAGTGAAAATCACTTCTATAACAGATGTATGTCCGAGTTGCATCGTTAAATTTATAAATAACTCATGTAATTCTGTTCATACAGAATTGATATATGAAAATTGCGTCATATGGATACTTATTTAAGATTATTATTATTAATTTAAGCTTGGGGAATAGAGGATCTTGGATCTTTTAAAACTTGGTTGGCACAACGGTCACAGCCCAGAGCTATCGACTAAACTAAATAACACTCAGTCAGCCAGCACGTGACTTAATATTAGAAATTAGAATTTTGACCAACCGGAAACAAAGATTTGCCACGATGCCGGGTGACCAAGTTTGTACAAGATTGAACACCAGTATTCGTGTTCAGGCAAATCTGTATTGGGCCGCAACAAACTCAAATTTCAACCGATCTCTGCTACCATTCTGCAGTTTTTTTTATGAACCTTAAGCACTTTTGCTTCCTTTTCTAATCTCAATTCCTATCATCATGCAGCAAGAAGATAACCAAGACGCTCCCCCAGCACGCGGTGTATATCGTGGCAAAAGGGAAAATCAAAGAAATCCGAATGCAGCATATGATCCAAGACCTAGAGCCAATCCCCCACCTCGAAAGTCTTCCAACCAGCGCCCACCACCAAGGCTCCCCCCGCCAACCCAAGCTCACAAGAACATCACGGACCGTTCTCAGATACACGAGTCGTCTCCAATGGCAGATTCAGTCTTCGCGACAGATGTAACTGTACGAGAAGTGAACTTGTTAGTTAGGCAAGCTCCCAGCCTTGTAGCGATCCCTTAAATCGCACAGACTACTTACTCTCAGATTCTGATTGACCAATCCAACCTGTCAAAGCAATGGTCGCCCGAAGCGTTCTACTACTATACCACCTGTATGGCATGGTTTAGAATAATCTCGCTGAAGAACAAGACATGGTTGCGCGCACAACTTGATGTTAAGAAGAAAATACCTATATATGACACGAGTGAAGCAATTGCAAAGTTGCCGCAGTCAACATCGCCGGGACATCCGTTCATCCGCACACGTCCAGAATGGAAGAAGGGTGATGTATTTCAAAATTATGAGTGAATGATAAAAAATAATTGGGATAGAATTGGTAAGCACCAGCACGTATCTCCGTTACCAGATTGCGCTGCTTTTGCTAGATCCCACATAACAAAATTCGGCGTTAACAAGGTACGGCCTGTTTGGGCCTACCCAGCCTTTGTTATCGCACAGGAAGCCGTATTTGCACAACCAATTTTGGACGCGCCGGTTGCGCAAGATATTGGACACGGCACGGCTTATGGAATGGAAATGATGAAGGGTGTGGGATGTTGTGGTTGCACAAAACCATAAGCCACGCTCGTCAAAAAGATCCAGGGTGCAAAATTTGTATGGTGGACTACTCCGCCTTTGACAGCAGTGTTCCCGCGTGGTTAATTCACGACGTTTTCAGCGTTATAGAGGTTCTACGTTGCCTTCCGTTTTTCACCAACAATCCTACCCACATTAGTGTTCGATCCGCGGGCTAGCTTGCGGTGTTGACCGGAGGTCAAGGGCAAGTAAAAGGGCAAATAAGCAGAGCAAACCAGGTACCTGGTCATATGCATGTGGTATACAGAGCATATAAAAATGGAATTTTTTACCAGGTACCTGGATGTGATATATTACATAGGCAAATAATGTTAAATGCAAGACTTAGAATATTTTCAATTATTTTTCTCAATGTCAAATGAAAGTCAAGGTATTGCATCACAACACTTGAGATAACACATTTGTTGTTATCAAAAATGGATGATTGACAGTTTGAAGAATACAACAATAGTACAATTGAAAATAGTCAGGTGTTTATTACATATAAATTCTCATGTATTGATATAAAGTGTTGGACCAATCAGAATGTTCCACAGCAGCATCGGTGCAACCTTGGTAGATTAATTAGACTATCTGCCTATATAATAAATTATTAAATTCTTTACAATTTCAGTTACATGTATTTGGAGAGTGATATAGTGTTGAAGTATTTTGCTGATAACTTTGTTCATATTTTGAATAGATTCAATTATCAATTGACATCGCTTAGCATGGACAACAGTGAAGAAATTATTGAAACAGAAGTTGTAGATATTTCAGAATCTATGTTAAAAAGTAATAATAACAAATTCTGTACATCTTTTATTTGTAAAGAAACTATTCCTGATAACATTAGTGATACGGAGGAAGAAATAAAATTATTAACAGATGAAAATAATTTTGAATCAGATTTAGAAGAAGAGGAGAACACAGAAAAAAAAGGAAGAACAAGAAAAGGAAAAAGAAGAGGATTCTTTTGATCCTAGTCAAGAGTTGGGAATAGAAGTTGAAGAACAACTGGAACAAATTAAATGTAAGAAAACGGACAATCCTTCTTTGATAAAGTCAACCAAATCTTCCAAAGAAGAATCCAAGAAAAATACTATGGTCCAGAAGAGGAAACAAGACAATCTCAAGGAAATATATCAGACACTGCTACAGAACGGACAGATATACAGGACTCAGTACCAGAAGTTGATGAAACAAAGATTGCTAATAAGAGAAGATTGTCAACAATGAATAACGGAGATGCCGGTTCAGAAGAGGAAATTACAACAGGTTCAAAAAGAAGTTGTAAATACAAACAAGAAGATACCTCGTATACCGATCTAAACACATTGAAGAAGAATTTGGTTTACAACCTGGATACAATTCAGAGTCCAGTGAAGGATCATCTTGCAGTGAACGGTCTGTTCAAGAAACAAACTATACAATCTAATAATGTCAATAACAACAATCAGACTGACAATGACTTTGCTTCAACTAGTTTTGGTCTCCTTGGAAGAATTCAAGGAGATGAATCAAATGAAGGATCAGACATACGATCAACTGCTAGTAATAATAGATCTATGGTATCAAGAAATGATGATGTGTCAGAACCCTGGAACACAATTTTTACAACAATTGCTACAAGATTGTTCAAACCATACATAGTTCAAGATATTTATAGATTGCCAAATATGGACTACATTCAAGAATTTATTAGACTTTTCAACCTCAAAGAGAGACACGCCTTACAATACTCCAACAGGAGTAGAGTGTGGGGCAGTTTAAAACCAGATTGGAGTGTGGGGGTAGGTTTGGTTAGATAACCTAACCTAACCTCTGGTTGTGTTGGATGTGTGTAACCCTTCCCCTTGCTTCTCCCCTTACCCCCTTAAGGCGAAAAACTCGGTACGCCTTACGGTACGGGTCTAGCTGGTACCTATATGCCGTAGCGAACGTGTAGCAGAGTTTTTTGCGCGAAGCGCGAAAAACTCTGTAACACTTGCGCTACGTGTTCGACTCTTTGGTTTGACCTTGACAATTGGACTATATCTAAGGTTTTTAATGAAAACACATTAGACCATTTAGATGTTAAAAATAATTTATTTTAAGTCAAAAATGTTAGTCTTGTTATACATTGTATGTACCTCTACTATGTATATTATAACACTTTCTGAATAAATAAGTCTAAATTTAGAGATTGCGTCATCTGAAACAGAATGAGAACAGAGTTTGTAATGGTCAAGTATAACCACAGCTTTAGCCAACACTACATTAAGAGATAATGATATACACTAATTTAAAAATATTTATAGTGATCAAACTGACAACCTGTCAATTAGGAAGTATACTAGACCTAATTCACCAGTTAAACGCTGTCCGATAGGGAAAGTTTCTTTAAATCAGTTGTTACACAGGTTTTCTGAACCTTTTAATTGTGTAAATCAATAAATTCTTGATGCTTCCAGTACAGTTCTTACATCACAGTAACGGTATCATTTTGGTTGATCTGTATCGTTAGGTAAACCCTCACTGTATAAAACCACCAACTTTGAATCTATTAGAGTCATAATTCATCCAGCTCTGCAGCAAAGTGTCTTCCGAGATGTCGAACGAGAGTGTTATCCACATACAAAGAATATACACACGAGACGGCCTTCAGTATTTAAATTCAACAATACGACGAATCCAGGCTCAGGTTAAGAGGTAGGTGTATTGAAGTAGTATAGTCTATAACAATATCTTATTTGTGTAATTGTGTATTGAGGTAGTATACGATAAAAAAGAACAAATTGTATGTATTTTGTGTTAATTTGTAAATAATTTTCAAATGACAAAATTGTATTATTTCATCTCAATTTGTTAAAAAGGTTAAAATCAGTTGTATTCTTGGGTTAGATCACTTTGCTGTGGTTAGATCAGTTTCTATTCTCTCTCTCTCTCTCTCTCTCTCTCTCTCTCTCTCTCTCTCTCTCTCTCTCTCTCTCTCTCTCTCTCTCTCTCTCTCTCTCTCTCTCTCTCTCCTTCACAAGTAGTACTAACAAAATTGTTTAAAGTAGTGTGTGCTTATAACTTAATACCACAAACTGTACTTTAATCAGTTGAATTAGTGAGAACTACTTTTAGGTCTTAACACTACTATTAATATTGTAGCATTAAGTTGTACATTGGTCTAAGGTTAAAACACACACACACACTGCAACGGTTTAATTGAACCGTTCGCAAGGAACAATTTTGGAAAATAACCAAAATCCCAAATTTCAATAAAATCCAACAAAAACTATAGGAGTTAAGAAAATTATTCAAATTATACATTAAGAGTTAAAAGTAGCAGGGCTGAACCGAGCCAAGGTCAACTAGCTTGGACAGGAAATGTCCAACTTTCCGGTTTTAACATGAATAAAGTCCTATTAAATACATGTTTGGACAGGAAATGTCCAACTTTCCGGTTTTAACATGAATAAAGTCCTATTAAATACATGTTATAATTTCAAAATTCAAAAACAAAAACAAAATTAATGTCATCGTGTAGAGCTAGAAAAACCTAGTAATAAATAATAATAAAATAAACTTGTCAGATAAATAATAAAAAAAGTTATAGCTAAAATAAAATGCCAAACTCTCCTAAAATAAATAAAACAAAAAATCTAATAATAACAGTACATGATCCTAAGATAAACTAATAATAAATAAGACTCGAAACCAAAATTCAATTAAAGGCAATAAAGTAATAAAACAATAAATAATCAAACATGCAAAAGTGCCGTAATTTGTGATCTAGTGAAGCAAGGAAGAAGAGGGAAGCAGTTTTGGGACTTTCAACATCAAAAGAACAACATCCAAAAAGAAAAATTCAAAATTTTCCAAAAACGAAAAAGTAAATTCGAAAAAACCACGAGATCTTCAAGTCGTCATAAAAGAAGAAATATACGTCGTATCGTTTCGAATGAAGCTGGAAAACAATCAGGAAGAAAGGGGCTTCAAAATGAGATCACCAAAAAGAAAATCGAACGAAGTGAACGAGAGTTATGATGAATTGAAGGAATCGACAGTCAAAATTCAAGATTTTCAGGAACAGACATGTGTTCAAGGTCGCGCGCATGAGACACTCGCCACTAGGTAGGGGAAGATTGCCAACCCGTGCACAATTTAACAACAAACAATTAAACTAAAATTAACTAAAAATAATAGAAAACATTAATCTTAAGTAGTGGAGATAGCCAAATAATGAAAGGATAAGCCAAAAGGAGTTCATAAATAATTAAACTAAAATAAAGAAACTTAAATAAATCGCGAAAGTAAAGAAGAACAAAAATAAGAAGAGTTGGCTATCCTGAATAGCTCTAACTTCGACGAGTTGACTTGCAGCAAGTTAATTCACCAGTCTCGTACCAGCTCCAAGAAGGATCACACACTTTTACATAAGTCTGAAGAGGAAATTGTCGAAAACATAATTTGTCAGTGTTCAGTACTTCTCTGGGTTAAGAACGATATCCAACAGCAGGGTCGGCCTTTGAAGAAGACAGCACTACATCCTAAAGCAGCTTATAGAAGAGATCTTGACTACGGACTCCGGCAAATATCCAACAAATAATTGTCGTCACCGCAGAAGGAAGGAGATTCAACGGGAACAGGACTTCGGGAGATTCTAGGAAAGGAGACAACTCTAGAGAAAATCTTCAGGATCTACAACCATCCTCAGAATCAGGAAGAGCGGACTTGTGCAATTCATAAAAACAAGGTACTGCATAAATCAAGCTTTTTTAATAAATAAATTATTTTTATTAAACTTGAGAAAAGTCCAAAATTCCAAAACAATGGAATTCAATAATAACATTTTAAAATAACATAAAGAGTCAGAAATAAAATCAATTTTAATTAAATAAAGTAGAGTATCAAATAAAATTAATTCGAGTCATGTTTTAAAATTAAACCAAGTAACAGATTGGAACAAAATAAAATAAATGTGTTAGAATAAGAATATATATTGTTAGGTTAAGTATTGTTAGAATTACGTAGTAGTAGTATAAAATTGCCGGTTCCAGCACAATTTTGACTTTTGACCCTTTTGCTTGACCTTTGACCCTTAGGGTGTGTTCTAGTAGTGTTCCGCTTAAAATACTGTACCCGATAATTTTATACTATATGCGATGTATTTTATTTGATACGGAGTGTTCTAATAGTACTGTACCCCATCAACAACAGGGTGTTCCGCGAAATACTGTACCCGATAATTTTATACTAAATGCGATGTATTTTATTTGATACGGAGTGTTCTAATAGTACGGTTTCCAAATAATTTTATACTATATGCGATGTATGTGTACCACGATCTAAACATGTGTTTATTTAATGCTTGCACAATGATCAGTTCTGCGATTGACGTAAGTAGATTCCTAGAATTTACGGTTCATTTATAAAAAGTTACAGATCAATAATAAAAATATGTGGGTCACTTAAAAAAGTTATGGGTCAATTATTCGATTGATGTCAGTAGATTTTTTATGAAATACCGTAGTTTATATATTCTGATCTTTTCGCACACACTGTCATTTCTGTGAATGAACCTTCATCTTAACAAATATAGTAAGTATGCAATTGTTATATTTTATAAATAATAAATTCGAAACGATAATTTTTTCTATATAACAGACATTTTATATAACTATTATTCAAGTAAATTTTTTTTCAGACCATGACTAATGAAAAATTGCAATTTTCAAAAATTACTGAAAACGCTTACCCACCTGAAAAAATGTCACCAAAAGCTGCTGGTTTTGACTTAAGAAGTGCATACGATGAAATTGTTCCTAAACATCAGAAAAATAGTGAAAACCGATTTAATATTAATAGTTCCATCCAATTGTTATGGTAGAATTTCCCCAAGATCAGGAATAGCTTTAAATAATTTTATCGATATCGGGGCTGGAGTAATCGATTTATATTACAGAGGAAATGTTCAGATATTACTTTTTAATCATTCAGAGTCTGATTTTATAATTCAAAAAGGCAATAGAATAGCGCAGATAATATGTGAGGTGATAGCTTACCCCATAATTGAAGAAATTAAGTCGTATACTCAAACAGATCCAGATTGTAAAAATTTTGGATCGACTGGATTTTAATATTTTTTTTTTTTTTTTTTTTTTTTTTTTTTAGTTATGGAGAGTTCAAGCCAGAGCCAGGATAAAAAAATGCCACACAGCAAAAATCGTTTTTCAATTAATTGGCTTATTGAAACATTGATAGTTTTAGGAATTGATAATATTATATCTTTCGAATTTGCAGTGAAATCTCTGCCTGAAGTTGAAAAGGATAAAGAACTTTTAGATATTTTTAATATTTTAAGACAGTTATTTAAATGGTTAAAAGAGGAATTAAATGATGAGTGTTCACAATTAAAATTTGAAAAACAATTTACTTATGAAGAATTACTTTCTTTATTTTTTCCATATTTTGAAAAATTTAATTTAAACAAAATCTTTTTTAATTGATGCTGGTTATCGTTTTATTCAATTTATAAAAAGCAATAAAATGACAAGTAGCGATAATACGACAAGTAACAAAAAAAGAAAAACTAAAAAACGTAAAAATAATTCATCATCTTCCGATGAATCTACCGATTCAGACAATTATGATTCTGATAAGAGTTCAGATAATGGAATAAATTTTGATAAATTATTTAAATGTAATCAATCTAAAAAAATAATAAAAACACTAAAAAAGTATTTATTAAACAATCGTTTGTTCAAAATTCTCAAAAAAAAACGGAAGATGATGAAAACTCCGGGAGAAACAAATTCTCTTTTAATAAAAATCGAAATTACTGATATGAACGATTTAAAGAATATAAGTGAAAAACAATATTGGACAAAAATGGAAAAAAAGCTTATTTTGTGATTGACGAAAATAAAAAAGAAGATGAACAAAAATATTAAATGATGTTTATAATTTATTGTTCAAAGTAGGATCTAAGATAACTCAAGTAAAGAATGTTGATACACAAATCGACAAAATTGCAGAAGTTAAAAATAATTTTTGGAGATCATAAATTGTATTATGGATTAGTTTTAGATTACAATATATCGTTTATAAATTAGTTAAAACTTATTTTCAGTTGTCAAATAGAGTTCAATAGAAAAAAAAGAAAATTAGATGATTCGTCATCCGCTAGTGTTTCTGGTGAACATTTACGTAAAAAATATCCAAGATTAGAAATATTTTTTGAGACTGATGATTTTATTGAATTGGAGAATGCTTTCAACTGGATACTTAAAACTTTTACTTGAAAAAAAATCATAACTTTATAAAAGATGTATGTTTTTTGTTAATGTTTAATAAGGAAAAAATTAAAAATGTAATTGTAAATTGTTTGAGTGCATATATTGCAGTGAAGTTGAATATGCTGGTTGAATGTACATATGTAAAATAACAGAAAATAATGAATTTCAGGTAAGAAATTTTAAGTCAAAAATGTAACTATACTACAGTCTTCAAATTTAGATACAATATTACTTAATTTATTTAGAAAAATTTGCAATGAAGAATCACGTCCGAAGGTAAAGGTAGCGGTTGGACATTATACACGATTGATAGTATTCTATTACGTTTTAGCAAGTAAACACCTTTGAGAGGTAGTTCGTTTCTTCCTCTACCAGAAGTGATTTAAAAAAAATCAGCTATTACTAATGTGAAAAATCATAATGATAATTTTTGTTTCAAATGGTCACTTTTAAGTAAATATGTAAAAACAAATCCTCAAAGATTAAGTAAAGCATATGATAGATAACTTAATAAATTTAATTTTACTGGAATCGATTTTCCTACACCGTTAAAACAAATAAATTTATTTGAGAAAAATAATAAAACAGTGTCTATTAATGTGTACGGACTTAATGAAAGAAATACAGTTTATCCTCTCCGAGTATGTTGTAAAGAGAGAAAAGAACATTTCGATTTATTGCTCCTCACAAATGAAAGTGTTGTAAGCTATTATTGTCTTATTAAAAATATTTCAAGATTAATAGGTTTACAATTAAGTTTAAATGAATATAAGAAAGTTATTTGCAAACGTTGTTTGAAGTATTATCAAGGTAGGAGGTGTGAAAGTAAATTAAAACATCATATTAAAAAGTGTTTATCTAATAAACCTGTAAGAGCTATGATGCCAACTATTCAAAGTGATAACACTCTGCCTATAGTTAAATTTAAAAATTATCAATATAGTTTTCGCGTACCCATTGTAATGTACGCTGACTTTGAATGCATGTTAAAACCTGTAAATGAAAGAGTGACTAAATTAACATTTGTAAACAATGTTCACGAACCTATGAGTTTTTGTGTACACATTGAAATAGATAAAGAATCATTATCGCAAGAAATAATTGATATTATTCCTAAAGAACCCTTTTTATATAGAGGTAAAAATGCACCTAAAAAATTTATGGAATATTTGATTGAGATTACAAATAAAATTGGTGAAAAATAAAAAATACTGTGAAATGTGCAATTGTAAATTTTCACCTTTTAATGAAGCGGTTCGAGATCATTGTCACTTAACTGGACATTTTCGATCTGTTTTATGCATTGAATGCAATTTAAGAGAAAAAATCTAAATTATATACTTGTTTTTATTCATAATTCTTCCAATTATGATTCACATTTAATTATAAAACAACTAGGTTGTGATTATCATCATATTAATATTATACCGAATAATAAAGAAAAATATATATCATTTGAAAAATTTACAAAAAGTGGATTGCGTTTAAGATTTCTAGATACATTTAAATTTTTAAATACTAGTTTAAATTCACTGACCAGTTATTTAACTCAAGATCAATTTCAGTGTATTAAAGAATTTTTTGGTATTGATGACCTTCCATTTGTTACAAGAAAAGGTGTATTTCCTTATGAATATGTAGATTCTTGGAGCAAATTGAATGAATTACAATTACCAGAAAAGATTGCATTTTTTAATAGTTTACAAAATTGTAATATAACAGATGAAGATTTTGAGTTTGCAAAAAATTTTGGGATCACTTTCGGTGTCGAACATTAGGTGAATATAGCGATCTCTATTTAAAAATTGATGTACTCCTACTTTGTGATATTTTTGAAAATTTTCGTACTTTATGTATTAATTTTTATGAGCTGGTTTGTAAAATTATTTCACGTTACCGGGATTTACATTTGATGCAATGTTAAAATTTACTAAAGTTGAACTTGAGTTATTTATTGATTACGATATGTATTTATTTGTAGGAGAAAGGAATAAGAGGAGGTATAACCTCATGTATAAAAAGGTTTGCAAAAGCGAATAATCCGTACCTTGATAAATATAATGATAAGTTACCTAATACATATATAATGTAGGCCTACATAGACTGCAATAACCTTTATGGTTTTGCAATGTCGAAACCTATATCAAAAGATAGTTTTGAATGGTTAAAAAGTAGTGGTAGAGATAGTTTGGATGTAACCTTAATTCCTGATGATTCTCCTATTGGCTATATATTAGAGGTAGATATTTCATATCCGAAAGAATTACATGATTTACATAATGAACTTCCATTTCTTTGCGAAAATAAATGTGTACCAAATAAAAAACCAAAAAAAATAATCTTACTACTTTAGAAGAAAAAAAAGAATTATATTTTTCACTTTATTAAATTAAAACAGGCTGTTTAAAACGGATTAGTTATAACTAAAATACATAGAATTCTTAAATTCAATCAGGAAATTTGGTTAAAACCGTACATCCAGTTAAATACTGAAAAACGAAAACATGCAAAAAATATATTTGAAAGAGTTTTATAAATTATTGGTTAAAGCTATGTTTGGAAAAACTATCGAAAATATTCGAAAACGTCAAAACATAGCATTAGTGAATAATGAAAAAAAATTGAATAAACTTATATGCAAATTATCATATCTAGAATCGATAATTTATGATGAATCACTCTGTGCTGTTAGAAGCTCTATGGAAACTATTACATTCAATAAACCTATTTATATTGGTTTTAGCGTAGTAGAGTTAAGTAAAAGTTATATGTATGAGTTTTTTTATAATGTTTTGAGAAAACAATATGATGTAGAAAAATAAAACTGTTGTATATGGATACTGATTGTTTCCTTTTAGAAATTAGAACAGAAGATGTTTATAAGGATATATTAGATCAGGATCTAAAAGATTTTTTTGATACATCGGATTATCCTAATAACCATCCATGCTATTTTGATTATAATAAAAAAGTTTTAGGAAAATTCAAAGATGAATGTAATGGTAATTCCATAGTTGAAATTATTGGCTAACGTCCAAAATTATACTGTTTTACTTGTACGGATAATACTTGGAACTTTATTGTAACAAAAAAGGTGAAAGGTATAACTAAATCTGTTGTCAAGACTAATATTTCATTTCAAGATTACAAAAATTGTTTAGAAAATCATACAAATATCAGGAAAGATTGTAAATTATTTAGATCTAAAAATCATTGCTTGAAAACCTTAACAATAAATAAGTTAGCTTTAAGTTCACACGATGAAAAGAGAATTATCCGTGATGATGGAATTAGTACACTAGCATATGGTCATTATTTGGCTTTGTAAAATTGCTTTTCTTAAAAAAAAATTATACTTTGAAATTGTTTCTATTTTTTCCTTCTGTTTGAAAATCCATCCTAAATGCATTTTTTAGTTTAGAGGAGAGAATAGTTATTGACAAAAAAATCATAAGATCTTAATTTTTTTTTAAAAACAATCTGTTTTTAAAATAAAAATTCTTTCTTTCTTTTTTAGACAAAGCTGAACAACGGAAACAATCAAGATGTTACAAAATCAATGTCACAGTGATCAAATAATATATAAGAAAGTTAAAGAATTTACAGCGATGTATCCTAAAAATGATCTTATAGACGCACATTTATATTGTTTTCCTGGAAAAATTTTACATGATACAGATGAAATTCGAGTAGGCGATTGTATTGGTTATTACGGTTTTATTGATTCATACTATGTGTATGAGAGTGAAAATGTAATTCGTTTGTCTAATATTCGAGATGTTATGTTTGAACAGATAATTGAATTAAATCGACTTCGTATGTCAAACTATTGTCTAGCAGCAGCCAGATTTATAGTTACAAACGAAGGCGAATGTAATCCAAATGAGAACGACTATAACTATTGTCCTTATGGTCAACATATTAAATGTCCAGCAGCTATAGAGTATTGGGATAGAATAGAAAGAGATGAATTGTATAAATACAAAACAGTTATTTTAAACAATCGAAAATGTGTCTTTTTATTTAATAAAATCTTTGTTCAATATATGTTACAATATTTTACGTACAACGCCAGATAAAGGAGTGTATTCTACAAGTCCATCTTGAAGTATGAGACAGAAAGCAGATGTTTTTTCAGGAATATTATCATGTGCTTTAATTTCCAAACGAATGTCCAGTGTTCCAGTTTTTAGTGTATCATTCTGTCTTGAACAGTCTATAACGAAAAATGGTGTTTTTTCAAAAAATGTTAAGTTAACAACTGATGGTTTGTCCTCACCGTCGTGACAATATGATGATTGAAATTTTGCATACATATTGTAAATAATAGCTTTGTTTCCATTGAAATTGTCGTATGGATAATATTGTGAATTAAGATAGAGTTTAATGTTTTGAATTTTGCAGAAATCAAAATGACCAGCATTTTTATTACTCATATTTTTTCTATCTGTTTGAAAACCGACAATTATATATCTTGGTTTTTCTGTATTTGTAGTTGTTTTCACTGTCCAAGTTAAATTTTTAGTTCAAGGTAATGCAGGGTATTCTTGTAATTGCCATCGTCTAAACCCCATTGAAATAGGTTGATCTGTCAATCTTAAAAGTGATAAATTATAATCATCTGCTACTCGAACGTAAGGAATTCTCCAATAAATTGTATTTGTATCTAAAGTGATTTTATCATCATTATTTGTCGATACAATCGCATTTAAATTTGATGAACTCCTTAACAGTATTAGTTCTTGTTTCACATTTAAAATTATATGTTTATAATCTTCTGCAAATCCGAGTAACATTTTTAAAAGAATACAAAATGAAAAATCCGAAGCCGATGTTTTCAATAACGTTGTGTCAAATTCCACCCTGCATTTAACAATAAATTTTTTTCCTCATAGCTACTTGTCAGTAAATTTTTCATTGTAGTTGTTAAACCAACATTTTTTATACGATCTACTTCTTCTACCTCACATATTAACTGTGCTATTCTATTGCCTTTTTGAATTATAAAATCAAACTCTGAATGATTAAAAAGTAATATCTGAACATTTCCTCATTAATCCCAATCGATTACTCCAGCCTCGATATCGATAAAATTATTTAAAGCTATTCCTGATCTTGGGGCAATTCTACCATAACAATTGGATGGAACTATTAATATTAAATCGGTTTTCACTAATTTTCTATCGTGTTTGGGAACAATTTCATCGTATGCACTTCTTAAGTCAAAACCAGCAGCTTTTGGTGACATTTTTTCAGGTGGATAAGTGTTTTCAGTAATTTTTAAAAATTGCAATTTTTCATTATTCATGGTCTGAAAAGAAAAAAAATCACTTGAATGATAGTTATATAAAATGTCTGTTACATAGAAAAAATGATCGTTTCGAATTTATTATTTATAAAATTTATCAATTGCATACTTACTATATTTGTTAAGATGAAGGTTCATTTACAGTAATGGTAATGTGTACGAAAAGATCAGAATATATAAACTAAGATATTTCATAAAAAATCTACTGACATCAATCGAATAATTGACCTATAACTTTTTTACGTGATCCACATATTGTTATTATATATCTGTAACTTTTTATTACCGAACCGTAAATTCTAAGAATTACGTCAATCGCAGAACTGATCATTGTGCAAGCATTACATGAATTACATGTTTAGATCGTGGTACACATACATCGCATATAGTATAAAATTATTGGGATACAGTACTATATTAGAACACTCCGTATCAAATAAAATACAACGCATATAGTATAAAATTATCAGGTACAGTATTTTTTTCGCGGAACACCCTGTTGTTGACGGGGTACAGTACTATTAGAACACTCCGTATCAAATAAAATACATCGCATATTGTATAAAATTATCGGGTACAATATTTTTTCTTGGAACTTTCAGTTGTTAACTAGTACAGTACTATTAGAACACTCCCTATCACAAAGGTCAAAGGTCAAGGGTCATAGGTCAAGCACAAGGGTCAAAGGTCAAAATTGTGCTGGAACCGACAATTTTATACTACTGTTACAATATCTAAAAAGGTACTGAAGTTGCCTCCACTTATGGTGAATTGTTTTGGAGATAATTCAACCTAGTGTTTGTGTAATAATGAATAAGCAAAAATAGTGTGTCGTGAATGTTTACTGTACTAATATCTTAATGAGTATACGACAAAAGATTTGATCTTATTCCAGCCTCCATTTAGATTTCGTTGGTTGCCTCACGCTTTACGGAACGGGTTATCTGGTTAGAAAAATAATTTCACGGTCTTCCTTGGTTTTCAGGTGTAAAACCATATTCTGAATTAAGATGTTTTAAAAATATAGGATATGATTGGAATAATAATTTTGTAAAAGGGAGTGAAAAACAAAAATTTATGTCTAACTTACTTTGCGATTTTAATATAACTGTTTAAGATCATTGTAATTGTCCAAATTTAAATATATTAAAAATCAATTTTGGAATAAAACAATAGTAGTAGAGAGTTGCCAGTCCCACCGAGGGTAGTTTTCATCATCACCATACGTCACTATAGTGACGTCATCACCACCACACGTCACTATAGCGACGTCATCGGGTGACGTCGTACTGGCATACGTTTTTGTGACGTTTTATTATGACGTTTATTGTTTTACATAATTATCTGTAGCGTCACCAGTGACGTGCTATTCTATTGACAACACGAATTACGTATGTTATAATGATGTCACTTCTACACAGTGTAGTGACATGCTAGTCTATTGACATCACAAATTTTGCATGTTATAATGATGTCACCCCCACTTAAAGTGATATACATGTGTGCTAGCACCAGCAACGTGTTATTCTATTGACGATACTAATTATGTGTGTCTGTAGCGTTGTTAGTGACTAGATATGATAGCGAATAAATATATATGTATCGCATTATAAACAACTAATAACATTTAGTGTTCTATATTGTCGTTATCACCTGCTAGTTTATTTCAAGTGTGTTCGACAAAAGTTTGCAGTCGAGTTAAACGATTTAAAGATATTGATAAATTGGAACTACCAGCGACTGTTCAAAAATATTTAAAAACAATTTACAAGAAAACATGGATGAATTTAAAGTGTAATACACAGGATTATTTATATGAAAGTATAGACTTGAATAATGATTCGCATACAGACTTTGTCATGTTAATGAATCATCCTCCAGAGATACCTAAATTTGGTTACGATAGAAATTATATAATAATACAAGGTTTTTTGTATGGAAATCAGCCTTATTTTTTTGTGTCGTGAATGTATTCGCGAATTTGTTCTTTTCAAAAACAATTTCCATATAAGAAAAGCGCGTATTGTATTTTTTTATGATTTCGTATATAGTGATGACTTGTTAGTTGACATTATATGGAAAGATAGAAATTGGTGTGATAAATGTGCCATATCACCATTATTTAAAATTTTCAATCAAAAAGATTTTAATCGCATAAGAGAAAACATAATTGATTTAGTGCATCTTGCTGACACAAGTGTTTCTATTATTAATTTCATACCAGCAAGGTTTTAATATTATTGATGATTGTAACAGCTTACATCTTGATTATAGCCTTGTCCCGCCATTGCATCAGATATCTTGACTCTTATAACCTTGTAGAAATTTCCAAAGAAGGTTTGCTAATGATCCAACCTTGACTAGTCATTCAAAGTTAATAAAGAACTTGTAATTTGCATCAGATTTTCGCTATCGTATTTTAAGGCGTATTTCTTGGCACCGACCTCTAAATATTTTTTCCAATAATCATCTTGACTTTTAGTGCTGTGCTCAAAAAATAAAAAGTTGTTTTCTAAGCTATTGCGCGTTCAAGGTTTTCTGAGACAAGTATATAAGTAGTCAAATATTTTTCTTTATACTTCATCTGTCTACCAGTTCTGCTACAGTCCACACTGCTTGCACTGTTACACAATCAGTTCACCACAACTTTACAAATCGTAATCGCTACCACTATTTCTGCTGCTTTTTGTTTCGTCTTCTTTAACTACCAGTAATAGGTGAGTTAATATTTTTAATTAAAAAATAATTTTTTTATATTAAAAACATGTTAACAAAAATTAATGCATTATTTGTTCATCCAAAATTGTTTTTAATTTTTGTGAAAATACAAAATCACATATTTAATTATAGTAAAATTTTTTTTTAAGCGATTACTTTGGAATATTTTAAAAACATGTTGTTCACCCAAAATCATTCTAAAATTTTTTAGTATTTGTTGACCTAACAATAATTATGATTGGTCTTTCAGTTATGAATCAACAACCAATTTTAGGATTCCGTAAATTAACAGCTAATGCATTTACACCTGAAAAAGAAACGGCTAATGCTGCTGGATTTGATCTCAGAAGCGCTTACGATTATATAGTTCCTAAGTTAAATAGAAAATTAATTAAAACCGATTTAGCAATTAGTTTACCCAAATATTGTTATGGAAGAATAGCTCTCAGATCGGGATTAGCGTGAAATTATTTTATTAATATTGGCGCTGGTGTAGTTGATAAGGATTATACAGGAAATATACAAATAATTTTATTTACTCATTTGTGCGAAGATTAAGTTGTAAAAAGAGGGGATAAAATAGCTCAGCTAATTTGTGAAGTAATATATCCTAAATTAGAAGAATTTTTTTGTGAATTACCTGTTACTGAAAGAGGTGATTCGGGTTTTGGTTCGACTGATAAAAAATAGGTTTTTTAATTTTTTTTAGTAATGTCATCCCAACAATCATCTGACATTGTCTACGTCGACTGTACGGTTGACTGTCCTCCAACGAGAAATATAATTCAAAATTTGGAATCACCATCCACCAGCTGTTATGAAGATAATAGGATGAAAATGATTGTTGTTATTTTTAAGAACAATTGATCTTAATTGGAATGAAGACACTAAGAAAATGGGAAGTTGTAGTAAACGATTTAAAAATTAACTCCGATGTATGCACTAATGCGGAATTGTGTAATATTTTTTTTTATAATATGGGCTTTATTTATTGAATTATCTAATGGGATTTTATTGCAAATAGAATCCAAACATAAAATATTTGCGATTAATGACAAAGAAATGAACTTCGAAGAAATTTGTCAAATTTTATCTACACCTTTAAAGAGAAAAAATATCAAAGATAAACCTTTACCTCTTGAAGCTATACAAAATTTAATGAATATTATTAGAGCCATTTTAAGTAGAAATTTTGACGCTTAAAAAGAAGGAAAAAAATCTAGAAAACGCAAATTATTAAAAAAAATAAAAAACGCAATTCAATGTCTTCGTCCAAATTCAGATGATGATAATAACTATTTTAAAGAAGACAATGACAAATTTGAAAAAAATGTTTAAAAAATCTAATAAAAAATTAAAACGTTCCAGTAAATTACCAGTAGTCAAACATGTTGTTCAGTATGTAAAAAATGGTAAAAGAAGTAAAATCACAACTCCCGGTGAACAGGGTTCACATTTAATTAAAATAGAGGTAACTGATTGTAAAGACCTCAAAAATGTTCAGAAAAACAGTACTGGACGAAGGTGTCGAAAAAAGCATATTTTCTTGCAGAGAAATCAAGCGATCCTATATTAAAAAGAATTAATGATTTATTAGTAGATGTGGGTTCAAAGCTTCAAGGTTTTGAAAACGCAGCTATTGATGTTGTAAATATTGAAAAATTCAGTCGTTATAATCAAGTTAATTTCTTTGTCAAAATGAGATATTTTAGTTATTATTTGTTAAAATTGTATATTGTTTATATAAAAAAAAGAGATTTATTATAGTGTACTTTTCTATTTTTTATTTTTTCCTTTTTTTTCAGAAAAAGAATCATTTTGTACAAGTTGAACAGGCCTTTAGTGGAAACCTCAAAACTTTTTATTTAGGTAATATTTTAGGGGTAGCAGATACTTGAACATTTTTAGAAAATAGTAAAGATAAAATGAAAAATCTTATTAGCCAAATCCTAAATGAGTATGCTATTATAAAATTTAATATTGTAGTTGAAACATCGTATGTAAAACCTTTGACAAGAGAAAGACAGTTGCGATATTTTAAAACAAAAAGTGTGCCAATATATTTAGATTCAAATTTAAATTTATTTTAGAAAAATTAAGTAGAAAAATATACAACGAAGAGACTGAATACGAAGGTAAGGGGTCTGGTTGGACTTTAGAGCGAATTGATGGTATTATATTGCGTTTTAGTAGATATAATCCATTGAGTGCAAGTTCGTTCATTCCACTCCCCGATTTTATAAAAAATTAAAATGCAATTATTAATCCACGAAATTTGTATGATAATAAATGTTTTTCGTGGTCAGTAGTAGAGTGTTGCCAGTCTCGCCGGGGGTAGTTTTCTGTAATTACCACCCCCAACCACCCCTCATATTTTTGACGTCACTATAGTGACGTCACCACCACCATACGTCACTATAGTGACGTCACCACCACCATACGTCACTATAGTGACGTCATCACCACCATACGTCACTATAGTGACGCCACCATCCACACGTCATCGGGTGACGTCGAATTACGTATGTTATAATGATGTCACCTCTACATCGTGTAGTGACGTTTATTATGTTTTTACGTATCTGTAGCGTCAACGAATTACGTATGTTATAATGATGTCCAAACATGTTCAATCATGAAACATATTTAAAACATGTTCAATCATGAATGTTGACATGTTCAAACATGTCCAAATATATTTTTAAACTGTCACCTCTACATCGTGTAGTGACGTATCATGACAATAAATGTATGAATGTTGACATGTTCAAACATGTCCAAACATGTTCAATCATGAAACATATTGTCAATACTTAGTTGATCTGAAAAAATAAAATGTATTTATTGGCCGTTATTACATTACAGTCAATTGTACCAAGACGTTGTAATGATGATATTTATATTTTTATTATTACCCGTTTTTGTTAAAACGGAAAATGAAACTTCATTTGTTTTAGAACATTTATCTAATTTTGGTTATTTGAATACTTTAAACAATTCCATTTCTAACGTTGATTCAACAACACTAACGGATGCTTTACTTCTCTTTCAAGAATTCTATAATTTAACTGTTAATGGAGAAATTACCAATGAGACTTTAGAATTAATGAAAACACCGAGGTGTGGTTTGCAGGATGATGTGTTTTGTTTTTCAACATATACGAGGAAATGGAATAAGAAATATTTAAAATGGTATTACTCTTATGCCAATAAAACTATTATAAATATAACTAAGGAGGCTTTTAATACTTGGGCACAACATACAGATCTAATTTTTTCATATGATAAATACGATCAAGACATTTTAATTTCTAATAAAAGAAGAACGCACAAATATCAAAAACTATCCGATACTTGTTCCAATAGTTTAGATGGTAAAGGTAATAAAGTTGCCCATGCATATTTTCCTAAATATGATTATTCAACAGTTGAAATACATGTTGATTCTGATGAATCTTGGTGTTTAGAAATGGATATTACAAAATGTCACCCAGATACAACTAGTTTATTAGCTGTTTTAATTCATGAAATTGGACATACGTTGGGTATATTACATTCAAATGATGTAACGTCTATAATGTTTCCATATTATAACTATGATAAAATCCATCTAGTAAAGGATGATATATTAGCCGTACAAAGTTTATATGGAACGACAACACCCACTTATTTCAGTTCAACTACACCGACTACATATACTACAGCAGAGACAACAGAGACAACGGTATCTGTGGTTGAAGAACCAGATTTATGCGATTTGAATAATTTGAAAACATTTTTAATAATTAATCAACAACTATATATATTTTACAAAAAGTGGTTTTGGATAGTAAATTTAGAAGATAAATATTATAGCAAACCACAACTTATAACAGACTGGTTACTGTTTCTTCCACCAGATTATGAAAAAATTGATTTTCTTTACCAAAGACCGTCGGGACAAATTGTACTTTTTATTAAAAACAACATATATATGCTTGAATTTCCCTCCTTAAAACTTGAAGTTGGCTATCCAAAACATATTAGCGTTCTTGGCGCTAGATCAAATATGAAAATTAATGGTGTAGTTAATTTATATTCAGGACGTACTTTTCTATTTTTCAACGATGTTTATTTTATGGAATTAGATGAATGTAGTTTCACTGGAAAAAGTTATGGGCTTATATATAAAACATTTAACACTTTACCTTCTAATATGGAATCAATATTTAGATACACAAATGGATTACTATATTTTTTCAATAATAACACAGTCTTGGAATATGATGAGTTTTTAATACATTAGTTAAGGTAGAAAAGAATAATTTATCAATTTTTGAAATTGAATGTTTAAAAAAACCTTCAGCTTATACTAACGTATTGCAGCGATTAAAATATCTTGTATCAACATTAGAGCAACGCTAGTCATGACAACTATTTCATCCAATAGTTAATGAGCTTGTTTCAACCAAGAGTATTGCGTTATTTTTTGGCTATAAATAGCTGGTGAACGTAGTCACAATTATTAGTGTACTATTATAATGTCATTGTCACCAGTGAGTTTATTTCAATTATGTTCGGAAAAAGTTTGCGGTCAAGTGAAACGATTTCAAGATATAGATAAGTTGGAACTACCAGTGACTATTCAAAAATATTTAAAAACAATTTGTAAGAAAACATGGATGAATTTAAAGTTTGATACACAGGATTATTTATATGAAAATATAGACTGGAATAATGTTTCGCATACAGACTTTGTCATGTTAATGAACCATCCTCCAGAGAAACCTAAATTTGGTTACGATAGAAATTACATAATAATTCAAAAGTTTTACTATGGAAATGGCTCATATTTTTTGTGTCGCGAATGTATGAGTGAATTTGTTCTTTTCAAAGACGATTTTGATATAAAAAAAGCATGTTATATCTTTATCCCAGATGTTGTATATAGGGATGACTTGTTAGTTGATCTTATATGGAAATGCGAAAGTTGGTGTGATAAATGTATCATATCACCACTATTTAACATTTTCAATATCAAAGAATGTTCTATTGATGATGTACGTAAAGTCTCAATTGATTTAGCAACACTTAATGACAAAAACGCTTGTTTTGATTATATTTTGAAGAAAAGATATTTAAGAGGAGAGTAAGATGATGTCGGCACAAGAAAAACTCAACAGATTACTTATCCATCCGAATCTTTGTTCATGTGGAAAAACACGAGCCCATTTCTATATAGATAAGGCACAATCTCATATAACTAATTATGGACTGTCCAATTTTGTGCTTGAAACTGGTCATTATACTATGTGTGGTTGGTCGGATCCGTTATGTATAGAAGGACCCACACCCGTTTATGTGTTCTCTTTGAGAGCTGTATACAATCGGCGTTGAATGAATTGGAGGGGAATCATTTTTGTACAGATAGTATAAAAAGTAGGAGCAGTGATATATAGTTATTAGTATCATAATGGAATTCCTCGTGGACTTTCAAGGCGAAACACAATATCATGGACTAAGATGGGACTCAGGTGTCAAACCCTATTGCGATTTAAAAGATTTGTTTCGCAACATATCAATAAGTGGTACTGTTTATGTTAAAGGAAGTGAAAAACAAGAAGCTGTGAATTTATTATAAATCATTTTGAGAAAGTTGAAAATATTTTCAATAAATTGCCATTACAATTAAAAAAAGATATAGACGTATTAAACTGTTTACAATGTTCTGATCATAAATTTTTTAATTTGTCTGATATTCCATTTGAGATGAAAAAGAAAGACTGTTTTTACTGCACGCAAAATATTCTACAAACTAAACAAGGTTAACAAGTCTCCGTTGGAAATTTGTATAAAACCGGTTGCAATTAAATACTATTTCACCAGTTATAATGTCGTCAAGTGAGAGTGGTACAAGTGTCAACATGTGTTGTAATATATTTAATTGTACCAAAGAAAATTTGGCTGAATCAGGTTTTTATCGAACAAAGTTGTTGGACAATCTTGTATGTTGCGGCTGTGGATGGCATTCTGATGAAAAAAAGTTATCGCTCAAACATTTAAATTTTCTACATGGTGTATTAAATCCGGATTGTGTTCAGAGTAAAAATATACCAATAAATTTTAATGAATATTCAAATTCTAAATCTGCTGTTGTGAATACTGAAAAAATGATGAAAGAGACTTTTACTACATGGCCTAAAACTTATCCGTCAATAGATAAAATGGTCCAAACTGGATTTTACTATACCGGTTCCTATGATGATGTCACCTGCATAGAATGTGGAGTTACACTCGGGGATTGGCAGCCTGACGACGAGCCAAACCTCGAACATAAAAAGGCATCACCCGACTGTATTTTAGCAAATTTGTAATTTTATGTAAATAAAATATATTTTTTTCGAAAAATTAATTTATGTGTAAATCATTTTACTATTACCTGTTATACTGGAAACATTTTTTTTTTATTTTTTTTATTTTGACATACAAGAATATTACAATCTTAAGCTACTGCTTAAATAATTAATACATATACAAGAAAGCGAGAAACATGCATTGAATCCTAAAACATAATCTAGGTTCTAACTATGCAAACCTTATTAGGTATCTAAAACAAAACAAACAAAAATAAATTATGATAGATCCTGTGGCTTCATCCGGCAAAGTCTTCTTGTACATAGTTCCGTGTCCAATAGTTGTAAAGCTTCCACGTTAACATGATTAAGGAGTCTCTTCTCATGTCTATTTGCATAATCTTTTATAACGTCTTCCACAGATTTCAGGTTTAAGTCTGAATGTAGATCATCATTACGCTGATACCATCTTGCGTTGGTCATTGCTCGAATTACACTGTTTTGGCTTCTTTGTACCAACAGTCGATTAGATTTCTTTGTACATCCCCAAAGTTCCACACCATAGGTCCAAATTGGTCTGATTATAGTTAAATACAGTAGTCTTTTATTATAAAGGTCCAATTGCGATTTCCTGCCAATTAGCCAGTACATTTGACGTACTTTAAGGCGAATCCTTTCTACTTTTTTTTTCACGTGGATTTTCCATGTAAGGTGTTTATCAAGATGCATTCCCAAATATTTAACCGAATCATGTTGTGGTATTAGCTTGCTATTTATATAAACACATTGCCTAGTATCTACGTGTCGCAAGGAAAATGTAACATGTGTTGACTTTTGTTCATTTAGCTTGATTTTCCAGTCACAGGTCCATTTCGATACCCGATCAAGACAACTTTGAAGATGTTCAGTTGCCTGAGCTTGAGTTTCACCAGTGGTTAATATTAATGTGTCATCTGCAAATGTAGCAACAGTTGAATTATTAGTGGTAGGAATATCTGCCGTGTATAACAGATACAAGATGGGTCCGAGAACACTGCCCTGAGGCACTCCAGCAAGTATGGGATAGAAGTTTGATCTAGCATCGCCATTCACAACGCAGAACAAACGACCCGCAAGGTATGATTCCAACAGTCTACAGTAATTACCTGGTAAAATTTTACTAAGCTTGATAGCAAGGCCTTCATGCCACACTCTGTCAAAAGCTTGTGCAGCATCAAGAAAAGCAGCACAACAATATTTTTTACCTTCAAAAGTCTTTTCTATGACAGCAGTTACTCTGTGTAATTGGTCTATTGTGGAATGTCTACTGCGGAACCCGAACTGATGATCCGGTATTCTTGTTAAGGGCTTAAGTCGCTTGAGGAACAATTTCTCCCACAGTTTAGATATCACCGACAGTAGTGAAATTGGTCTGTATGACGTCACATTTTCAGTAGGTTTGTCTGGTTTGTGCAGCATAATGATTTGTGCAATCTTAAAACACTCCGGTACATACTCGAGACGGAAACAAGCATTAAATATGTGTGTGAGAAGGACAACACCCTTACTCGACAATTCCTTAAGAACTTTTGGTGAGATTCTGTCTACTCCTGCCGCTTTCCTTGAGTTTATGTTTTTATCAATTTCTTGAGCAACTTCTAGAGGAGTTACAGGCTTAATACAAGAATAACCACTATACATCTTTGTCAGTGTGACACTAGAAGCGATTGTATGAGGTTGAAACACATTATGTAGATGCCGGGAAAATAGCTCGGCTTTTTCATTATCACGACACATCCAGTTTCCCGACTCATCTTTAATTGGAGGAATTCTCTTTACAGGTCTCTTAAATTTACTAGTTGCCCTCCACAATGAGTAGTCCGACTCTGCATCCACTGACAAATTCTCCAAATACGCATCAAAACTCTTCTTCTTGATATCCTTAATCAATCGATTTAACTGGTTGCTGATACGATTAAATTTGTTCTTGTCTTCAGGAAGCCTTGAATGATGCCAGATGCGCCGTGCCTTCCTCCTTTCTTTGATCATTTCTCTAACTTTTACTGGATAACATATTTTATGATTTTCTGTATTTCTGCCAGCTGGAGTTGAGATGGTTGCTGCCTTGGAAACTATGTAAATAAAGTTTTGTGCTTGGTCATTAAGGTTTTTGATAGTTTTAAGTCTTACTCTAAGGTTAATTAGCTGGTCTAACACACATCTGAATTTATCCCAATTTGTAAACTTGCCAGTAAGCGAGCCTCTTTTCTCCCTGCGTATAGCTGTCGTGCTAAGGGTCATCAGAATCGGTATGTGATCTGACGAAAGATCCACAATATCTTCAACCTCAACATAACTTGAAGATACACCTTTAGTAATGAAAAAATCTATGACATCAGGTATTTTGTTTTTGTCTGAAGGCCAGAAAGTTGGTCTTCCAGCAGAATGGTACTCACAAGAGTTAACGTTTATGGCTTGCAGCAATTCCTTGCCTTTAGCTGTGATTAGACGGGATCCCCAAGCTGTATGCTTGGCATTAAAATATACTGGAAACATGAATATAAGAAAAGAAATTGCTAAAGAGTTGCATAAACAAGTTCGAAGGAATTTTCCAAGTCGATATGTAGAACTTAAAGGTTTAAATGATCTTTATCAGGCTGACCTTGTGGAAATGATACCATTTTCTAAAGCTAATAAAGGTTTTAAGTATATATTAGTTTTAATAAATTGTTTTACTAAATACGCTTTAGCTGTGCCAATAAAATCTAAAAATGCAATTGAAATTGAAAAATCATTGAAACCTATTTTAGACAAGTATCCTATGAAAAATATGCAAACTGATAAAGGTACTGAATTTTATAATACAAAAATTCAATCGTTGTTAAAGAAATATAATGTAAATCATTATTCTACTTTTTCTGATAAAAAAGCCTCCATAGTTGAAAGATTGAACAGAACACTAAAGGGTAAAATGTGGCAAAGTTTTAGCGAGCAGGGAAATTATAAATGGTTACATTTACTCCCACTTATAGTTGATAAATATAATAATACTGTGCATAGAACAATAGGTATGAAACCAAATGAGGTTAATAAAAACAATGAAAGTTTAGTATTAAAAAGAATTGTTAAAAAGAGAAATCTAAAAGTTGCAGCAGTACCGCGATTTCAAGAAGGTGATAAAGTTAGAATAAGTAGATATAAGAAACCGTTCACTAAAGGTTATTTACCAAATTGGAGTAATGAGGTGTACACAGTTTGGAGAATTCAATCAACAGTTCCAGTAACATATATTTTAAAAGATGAAACCGGTACTATAATTAAAGGTGGGTTTTATCAAGAAGAATTGAGCAAAACCAAGGTTGGTGATGTATATTTAATAGAAAAAGTGCTGCGTAAAAAAGGTGACAAATTGTTAGTGCGGTGGTTGGGATTTGATAAATCCAAAGACTCGTGGATAAATGCAAAAGATTTAATATGAAATTTGTAAAACAATCATCTAGATTACCAATTATAAATCTAGATTCTTTTATAATGTCAAAAATAAAAATGAAACAAAAAAAAACATGGAATGTTATTGCTTTGTAATATTAGATCGATTATTTGCAGCCCGTCTAATACAGGCAAAACAAATTTGGTAATCAATTTATTGGTTTCCAAAAATGGGTTATATTTCAAAAACATTTACGTATTTTCT
This sequence comes from Aphrophora alni, assembly GCA_963513935.1. Lineage (NCBI taxonomy): Eukaryota > Metazoa > Arthropoda > Insecta > Hemiptera > Aphrophoridae > Aphrophora > Aphrophora alni. Next base: position 17,891,270 of record OY740776.1, on the reverse strand, counting down.
AAATCTCTATATCAACCCAAATATAAATTTTTACAATGTGTCTTAGATGATGTGTCGGAAGTTGGCTATTATCCATTCACTGAAAATGAAGAAATTCCAAATCCCAATGATATCAAACCAAATTCAATTATGATATTTGACGATGTGGCTTGTGAAAAACCAAATAATATTAGAAAGTATTTTACAATGGGACGTCATAATAACATTGATACGTTTTATTTGTGTCAGACATATAGTTACGTTCCAAAACAATTAATCCGTGATAATGCCAATCTTATTATATTGTTTAAACAAGATGAACGAAACTTGCGACATGTCTACAATGATCATGTCAATACAGATATGGATTTTGATACTTTTAAAAACATATGTTCGCGTGGATGGAATAAAGACGGCAACTCGTTTATAGTCATTGATAAAGAGAGCGTAATGAAAAAAGGTCGTTATCGATTTGGATTTGATATATTTATCAACATTTAATTTGGCGTCATTCTGTTATGAGTGTTCATTATGAACACTAACACACCGGAGAATATTATTATAGAAATAAATAAATTACGAAAAAATATTAAAGACAAACATCGTACTTTAAATCGCGGAATTATGGAGACAGCGGAATTATTAGAAAAACAATTGAAACCTATTGTCGATCCTCTAAAACAATTAGTTGAGGAAAAAAAAAATTTAGAAACGGAATCTATAGAGAGGAAGCCTGTAAAACGTAGATTAGAATTAGATGAAGCAGAAAGAGAAGAAGAAGAATTAGATTATATAGATTTTGGCGAACCTTTAGAGAAACGAAAATTGTACAATCCTGTACAAGGTCAGAAACGTAAAAAAAGTGAAAATTTAAGTTTAGATTTATATGCCGATGACTATGAAGATTACGATTATGAAGATGTTGCTAGAACTAAAAGCAGGAAAAGACATATGTCTAGACACGAAACGTCTATGGATGCGGAAGATATTCAAAATAACGAAATGGAGATAGAACCAACACATGTCGAATCTGAGGTATACGAATCATCGCCTACAGGTGAAGAAATGATTAATACACCTGAAGGAAGACAAAGTATTACAAATTATATTAATAATTCTTTTACCGGTCATATATCGAAAATTTATTTTAACAAATTTATTAATGCGGGTGGTAAAAAAATTGACATCGTTTTTGGTCCACACATTGTTGGCAACACTTGGATGTTGGGTGATAGTGTTAGAACTTGACAAAGACGATTTGGTTATTAATGACAAACAATATACAGGAACATTGAGATTATATGAATTAATTTTTATGAACGATCCAGATCCTTACGCGTGTATACAGAAGAAGATTTAAACACTTATGGAGAAATTTTAAAAGAAACCAATGTGTATAGACAAAATAATTCGGCAATAGGAAAAGTGAAATCTAGTAGAGGTAAAAAATATAAGACTATAATAGCAAAATTGATTAATACAACTGGTCAGGGGTTAAAAATAAATAATAAATGTCGTAACAAAAAACTCGGTGAAGAAATGATTGTAACTAATTCACAGCCACAATATGTATATTGGAATAGTGTTAACGAATTATGTGAGCGGTTGAAGTTATTATTATCTTCCCAGCAGGCGGGCAATACAGGTCATATTAACGAAATTAATTCAATATTAGAAGAACTAGTTGAAACAGGATTATTAATAAAGGTTTAAAAATGAGTGTAGATAAATTTGGACGACATTCTAAATTTTCAAGACAGAGGGGACTTCAGGGTCCAGCTGGTAGAGGCTTTGAAATAACTATAAATGGTGATTATAATATACAAAATAAGAGATTATGTAATGTTCATGAACCATTACTTGATACAGATGGAGTAAATTTAAAAACAATGAGAAACGAATGTTTGTCATTTAATAGTGAAAATAAAGAAATATATGATGGTAAAAATAGAAAAATATGTAACATCGCACCACCAACAGAGGATAATGATGTAACAAAAAAATATTTCAATCAATATGCAATTCCTATAAAAACTCGAGAAGGTCATTTCTCGTTTGAAAATAAAAAAATGCAGAACATCGCAAGTCCGGAGACGGAAAAAGATGTAATTACTTTGGGTTATTTAACCAATCATGTCTATATGAAGGATAGGGATATTAATTTACATAAAAATCGCTTAATGAATATAAAAACATCAGATCTTGGAGATGCTGTATCTTTGCGAAAAGTTTTAAGTTTGTTGTATATGTCGTACGTTAATAGTCTAACTGGTACATCTAAAAGTGTTTTGACATATAATGATTGGTATAAAACATTATTGCAAACTAGTATATAATTTATTTTAAAAATGTACACTCAACGACGAGGTCGTGGTCTTTTTGGTGATATTGTAAATAAAGCTATTGACATTTTGCCTTTTGAATTACATATTCCGGGTTATCAATATTGTGGGCCTGGAACAAATTTGAGTAAGCGTTTAAAACGCGGTGATGTTGGAATTAATAAATTAGACTCTGCATGTAAAATTCACGATATAGCATATAATAAATATAGTGATAGTAAAAATCGAGCCATTGCTGATAAAGAGCTTGCCGAGAGAGCTTGGGAGAGAGTAAACGCTAAAGATAGTAGTTTAGGGGAAAAAAGTGTAGCGTGGGCAGTGACTAATATAATGAAGGCAAAAAATAAATTTGGTGGTGGCTCTAAGAAGAGAAAAAATAAAAACAATTCGACTACAAAAATTAAAAAAATGCTTGACACTATTAAAAAAAAAGTAACCCACCTAGAAGGAAAAGGTTTATATGTTAGACCATACAGAGGCAGTGGGCAAACAGTTAAAAAAAATAAGAAGCGCAGTACTCGACGAAAATAATCAATTCTATTGCCAATAAACCATTATCAACATTAGAATTATTAACTTACGCTAATATATTAAAAATACCATACTTCAGAGGAGTGTTCATGCGTGATACATTGCCAGGATTTGTATTAGATAATGAATCAGCTATAATTAATCTTGACAGTTTCAGAGGAGATGGTACACATTGGGTTTGTTACAAAAACGAAAAAATATTGTTCAATATTTTGACAGTTTTGGAAATTTAAGACCGCCTGTTGAATTGGAAAATATTTGAATTCAAAAGAACGAGTAATTATTAAATTCAATTATAAAAAATTTCAAAAATTTAAATCTGTAAATTGTGGTCATTTGTGTTTGAACTTTCTCGCTTCTCAGTCACGATTTGCATATCTGGAAGGAGTTCGGAATTTACATGCGAATTTTTTCCTCCCATCGATTTGTCTTCATCATTAAAATGGGAAATAGGATTGGTCGATCTAATGACCTACAATTCTATCCCAAATATAGAGAAAGGTATTAACGATAAATTTTATTATGGAAACTCTGAAGAAATCGTATTTCCAGAAGGAACATATGAAATTGATGATATAAACGACTTTTTAAAAAATGAACTGCAAAAAAAGAACAAAGAATATCCTAATGAAACACCGACAAAACTTGTTATTAAAGCAAATAATAATACTTTAAAAACTGAAGTTTTTTGTAATAAACGTATTTTTTTTTAAAAAAGATAGTATAGCATCTTTATTAGGTTTTGAAGATGCGGATGAAGTGCCTGAAAATAAATGGCAAACATCAACCAATCAAGCAGCTATTGTCAAAGTGGATGTAATTAGGGTTGCATGCGATGTAATTAGGGGGTCATATAAGGATGGAATTGAAGGCCACGTATTACACGAATTTTATCCTGTTGTAGAACCTGGATTCAAAATAGTCGAAAAACCTACAAACGTAATTTACTTGCCTATAAACGCTAGAGGACTGTTACATAAAATCAATGTCAGATTAGAAGATCAATATGAAAAGTTAGTAAATTTCAGAGATGAAAATATAATAATCCGTCTACACCTAAGAAGCGCATGACAACATTTTCAATCCTGTCAACCTTGTTTCAACATTTAAAAACCGGTTATAATTTGTTTGCCTGCTTGACATGCAAAGTTATTTGCATTAGCTTGTTTTGGTTACTCTCAAGGAAAGAACTTGTTTGTAGTCGGCCTTGCCTTGACATTTAAAAATATTACATCAGCTTGTTTGGCCTGCCTCACGGAAAAAGTGGTTCTAGCTAACCTTGTCTCAACATTGCATCAGCTTGAAAACTTAAAGGTTAAATATGTTGTCTTCCCAGAATAGTATTTCCAAGGTTAAAAAGTCAAGTATAAATACCAACGATTTAGAATTCATATTTATCCAACTTTCAACAATGGCATCTCTAACCATCTGTAACAGAAATAATGTTTTTGTAGAAATTTTGATGGTAAATCAGAAAAAGATGTGGGCGTTTGGTGGGTATTTAAAACCTGTCAAATCATATGTTTCGGCTGACGAGTTCGTCTTTATTTTCAAGAACAATGTGGACGCTAAAAATTCGACAATCATCGCAAGTGACAAGAATTTAAAAGAACTTCAAACGCTTTTTGATGAAAATGAAGTAGGAATCAAGATAACACCAGCATCATTTTTCGCACATATCGAAATGATAGACGATGTAGAAGCTCAATTGGGTGAATGTTGGGTGCCACAGCCCATGGAAGTAGATTGATTGTATTTTTTATGTAATAAAAAATATTATAAAATGTATTTTTTTTGTTTTTATTTATATTCTTAGTCAACCTTTGCTTAACATTCTAAAAGTATTGCATCAGATTGTTTGGTTGCTTCGAGGAAAAAATGTGATTGTAGTTAACCTTGTCTTGACATTGCATCAGCTTGAAAACTTAAAGGTTAAAGATTGTTGTTTTTCCAGAATAGTGGGGGTGTTAAAGATATTTTATAAGTATAAATACCGTTGATTTAGAATTCATTTTTATCCAACTTATCATCATGGCTACATTGACCATCTGTTCTAGAAACATCGTCTTTGTAGACATTTTGTTTGTCAACAGGGAGAAGATGTGGGCTTTTGGCGGGTTTTTAAGACCCGTCAAATCATTTGTAACAGAAGAAGAGTTTGTACTATCATTCAAAAATATGTGGAGGCTGCTGCTATGGTTAATTCGAGCGATCAGCATTGTGAAGAGATACAGTCAATTTTTGATAGGAGCGGCATGCAGCTGAAAGTGACACCGCTATCTTTCTATGAACACTTTTTACCCATAGATGTTGTCGAGGCTCAGGTGGGAGAGCGCTGGTTATGAAATGTATTTTCTTTAAATAAAATATTATATCTGTATTTTTTTGTTTTCATTTGATTATTTTTCCTATCATCAGTGTAAAAGTAGACTTCATACAAGTTGAACATGGGTTTTGTATTTACAGCATCTCACATTCCACAATATAAATTGCAAATAAACCCAACCAAAATCATTCGCCGACCGAAACTTGAAGAGTTAACATTGAGTAATCAATTATTTCTTAAATCCCTCCCTGGTTATAAATTAAATAGCAATTATGGATCAAATATTAAATATTAATTCGCAAATTATTAACAATGATTCTATTATAGATTATGAATGGCATTCACATAATCCATACTCTTCTAATTCATATGGTAATAGTGATGAAATTAGAATACCTGTACACCAACAGGATGTGTATACATTACCCAGTAAAAGTTTTTTTATTAATAGAAGGTAAAATAGTAAAAGATGATGAAACTATTGATAGTTCTACCGAACTTATTAGCAATGCAATAGCATTTATGTTTGAAGAAATACGTTATGAATTATGCGGAACAGAAATAGACAGAGTTAAAAATGTTGGTATTACAACAACTATGAAAAATATTTTAACATTGCGGCCTGGTGAAGGAAATTTAATCAAGAATTCTGGATGGTCAACAGACACATCGTCTTTATCAGAAAAAGGTACTTTTTCTTATTGCATACCACTAAGACTTTGGCTTGGTTTCGCTGAAGATTATAAACACATAATTTTAAATGTTAAACAAGAATTAGTTTTATTACGATCTTCTACAGACAAAAATGCAATTCTTCAAAAAACTGCAGTAGCAACACCTTTTAAAATACATATATCTAAAATTGTATGGAAAATTCCTTACGTGCGAGTTGATAATGAAATAAAATTGTCTTTATTGAAAATGACGGATCAAGACCGACCAATATCGTTACCTTTCAGACGCTGGCAACTACATGATTATCCTGTTCTACCATCGTCAAAAAATCAAACTTGGACTGTTATAACTTCGTCTATGTTAGAGAAACCGCGATATGTAATTATTGGATTTCAAACAGGAAAAAAAGATAGCTATACACATATCGCCGGTCATTTTGATTTTTGCAAGATTGAGAACATTAAACTCTATTTAAATTCAAAATATTATCCTTATGATAATATAAATGGAAACAAAGCAATTTAATATGATTTTTATAGCAAATTTCAGTCATCATATTACCAAGGAAGTGATGATCAACCTTTTCTTGACAAACTTGTTTTTCTCCAAAAAACACCATTATTTGTGATTGACTATTCGAAGCAGGTGGATACATTAAAAACAGGTTCATTAGATGTAAGACTTGAACTACAAACTGCTGAAGATTTTCCAGCCAACACAGCCTGTTATTGTCTAATTATTCATGATGCTCTTGTCCAATACACACCACTTTCAGGAATTGTTAAAAAAATAATGTAGAAAAATTATTTTAAACTAATAAAAATTTTATTTACATAACATATGTTTCTTTATTTTACACTTTAATACAATATATCACATTTAATTCGTTTCATCACTGTCACCATCATTCATTAAATCTTTTGACATTTGATTTTTGAGCAATTCTTTTAATAAAAAATGACCATAGGCTAATGTTGTAATACCATCGTCACAAATAAATCTCTTATCATCGTCAGCACTAAGAGCCAATTTATCCACTGTTATTGTTTGTACAATGTGTTTTTTTGATCTAAATGTTACAATACTTTTTCTTATATTAATAAAAGATTTCAAACAATTTTTATAATCCTCAAACTGGATAGTCTTAAGAGCGGCTTTGGTTATCCCTTTGGCTTTTTTTGTAACATCATTTACGGTTTTAAAAGTATATAATTTAGCTCTTAGCCCGACAAACTCTAATAGACCAACACCTTTACACTCATCTTTAAAACATCCTAATTTTTTTTCATTATCATTAAAATAACCTTCATGTGTGACAGGAAGGTCTGACATATCAAAATATTTTCTAACAGTTAAATTTTGTTTTATATCCAAATAAAAATTGTCTGTAAAAATTTTATAAAAAAGTCCATCTGTATCCATATAGAGTAAATTAAGATTAGTTTTGTACATACTTTTCATCACATCATAATGCATTTCATACATATGGGTTTTACTTATTTCCAATACAGTAAAACCTATATATATTGGCTTATTGAAATAAAGTGACTTTTTGTAATTCTACAGCACAGAGCGATTGATCATAAATTATACGATTCAAAAACGATGGTTGACTAATTAATTTATTTAATTATCTTGTTGTGTTTACAAGTTTTCGGTTCTTTCTTTTTCTAATATTTTCAATAGTTTTACCAAACATTGCATTTATTACAAATTTATAAAAATCTTTTTCAAAATCATTTTTTGCATTTTGTCTTTTTTGTGTGTTGTATAAAACTTATGACGCCAACCAAGGACTTTGTTTGAATCGCATAATTCTATGTATTTTTGTAAGAACTAAACCATGGTTTAACGCTTGTTTTAAATTTACATAATGACACACATATTTCTTTTTTGGTTCTAGAGTAGTTAGCAATTTAGATTACTTACTACCTAAAGGACATTTAATTTCAGGTAGGAAAGGAAGTTCATTGTGTTGGGAATGAAGTGATGTGGGGTATTCTACATCAACTTCTAGGATATAACCAATTGGTGAATCATCTGGAATGGACATGACATTGAAGGAATGCAAATTTTTGTTACCCATTTGAAGGATTTTAATGGTAAAGGTCTCATCATGCTAAATCCATATAGATTCGTGGCGTCAATGTAAATCAAACAAGATGAAGGTGTGTCTGATTTATAATTATTTTGCAACGGATTGTTGGCTTCAGCATGTCTAGTTACACATGTAGTTATTCCACCTCTAATCCCATTTTCAATAAAAAGATATTTGTCATAATCTTGGAATAATTCCAATTCAATTTTAGTGAATTTAAGCATAGCATCAAACGTTAAACCTGGTAATGTGTAATAATATGCACAATCTAAGCCATAATTTTCAATAGATAAACTTCTAAAATTCTCAAACACATCACACAACAACAAAATATCAATAAGCAAATACAAATCGCTATATTCCCCTAAAGTTGTACATTCAAAATGATTCCATACAGTTATTGCATGTTCATAGTCTGCATCTGATATATCATTTGCTTCAAGGTGATTATAAAATTTATCTTTAGACGGTAGTTCAACTTCTTCCAACTTGTTCCAAGAATCAGTGTAATTATAGGGATATACACCTTTCCTTGTTACAAGTGGCATATCATTTTCAGAAAAATGTTTACTTGTATGATTAAATTTATTACGCGGTAGATTATTAGTCAATTTACTTAAACTGGAACTCATAAATTTAAATGTATCAATAAATCTTAATGTAATTCCATAAATAGTTTTTTTGGAAAAAGTTATGTATTTTTCGCTAGTATTAGGAATTACATTAATATCTTGTGAATCACAACCCAATTGTCGAACAATAAAATGACTGTCATAATTTGAACTACCGTGTATAAATATTGGTAGAAATTTTTGATTAATTCTTTGTAAATTGCAAGAATTGCATAAAACTGATCTAAAATTACCAGTAACATGACAGTGATCACGCACTGCTGTATTAAGCATGCTAAATTCACAATCACATGCTTCACAATTAGTAGCCATTCTAAATTTTAACTTTTCAACATCACTCATTTTTTTTATAGGTTTCTTTTGTTTATAAATCTCTCCAATTGTATTTGCAATTGATATAAGATGAGTCATAAATTTTTTCACCGCATCTTTTCCACGATATATAATCGGTTTGTTAGGTAATTCACTCAAAATATATTCGGGTAAATTTCCATCGACAACCAAATATATACCAAAAGACATAGAAATCAACTTAATTATAACGACTAAATTATTCAATATTTACAACATCAATAGCTGCGTTTTCAAAACCTGAAGCTTTGAACCTACATCTACTAATAGTTCGTTAATTCTTTTTTCGAAACTTTCGTCCAGTACTGTTTTTCCGAACAATTTTTAATGTCTTTACAATCAGTTACTTCTATTTTAATTAAATGTGAACCCTGTTCACCGGGAGTTGAGATTTTTCTTCTTTTACCATTTTTTACATACTGAACAACCTGTTTGACTATTGGTAATTTACTGGAACGTTTTAATTTTTTTATTAGATTTTTTAAACATTTTTTCAAATTTGTCATTGTCGTCATCAAAATCGGTATCATCATCATCATCATCTGAATTTGATTCTGATTTTGACGATGACGATGCAACAGAACTGGACGAAGACATTGAATTGCGTTTTTATTTTTTTTAGTTAATTTGCGTTTTCTAGATTTTTTTTCTTCATCTTTTTTAAAAATTTCTACTTAAAATAGCTCTAATAATATGTATAAAATTTTGTACAGCTTCAAGAGGAAGAAGTTTATCTTTGATATTTTTTCTCTTAAAGGTGTAGATAAAATTTGACAAATTTCTTCGAAGTTCATTTCTTTGTCATTAATCGCAAATATTTTATGTTGGGATTCTATTTGCAATAAAATCCCATTAGATAATTCAATAAATAAAGACCTTAATATAAAAAAATATTACACAATTCCGCATTACTGCATACATCGCAGTTAATTTTTAAATCGTTTACTACAACTTTCCATTTTCCTAGTGTCGTCATTCCAATTAAGATCAATTGTTCTAATAAATTAACTACATTAATTTTCATCCTATTATCTTCATAACGGCTGGTGGATGGTGTCCAAATTTTGAATTATATTTCTCGTTGGAGGACAGTCAACCGTACAGTCGACGTAGACAATGTCAGTTGATTGTTGGGATGACATTACTGAAAAAAATTAAAAAACCTATTTTTTATCAGTCGAACCAAAACCCGAATCACCTCTTTCAGTAACAGGTAATTCACAAAAAAATTCTTCTAATTTAGGATATAATATTACTTCACAAATTAGCTGAGCTATTTTATCCCCTCTTTTTACAACAAAATCTTTGCACGAATGATTAAATAAAATTATTTGTATATTTCCTGTATAATCTTTATCAATTACACCAGCGCCAATATTAATAAAATAATTTAATGCTAATCCCGATCTGGGAGCTATTCTTCCATAACAATTTTCGGGTAAACTAATTGCTAAATCGGTTTTAATTAATTTTCTATTTAACTTAGGAACTATATAATCGTAAGGGCTTCTAAGATCAAATCCAGCAGCATTAGCCGTTCCTTTTTCAGGTGTAAATGCATTAGCTGTTAATTTACAGATTCCTAAAATTGGTTGTTGATTCATAACTGAAAGACCAAACATAACTATTGTTAGGTCAACAAATACTAAAAAAATTTTAATAGAATTACGTATGTGATTTTATATCCTCACAAAAATTAAAAACAATTTTTGGATAAAACAAGTAATGCATTAATTTTTGTTAACATGTTTACAATATAAAAATATTAACTCACCTATTAGTGGTAGTTGAAGAAGATTAAACAAAAAGCAGCAGAAATAGTAGTAGCAATTACGATTTGTAAAGTTGTAGTGAACTGATGGTGTAACAGTGCAAGCAGAACTGGTAGAGATCCAAACAAAAAGCAGCAGAAATAGTGGTAGCGATTACGATTTGTAAAGTTGTGGTGAACTGATGGTGTAACAGTGCAAGCAGAACTGGTAGAGATCCAAACAAAAAGCAGCAGAAATAGTGGTAGCGATTACGATTTGTAAAGTTGTGGTGAACTGATGGTGTAACAGTGCAAGCAGAACTGGTAGAGATCCAAACAAAAAGCAGCAGAAATAGTGGTAGCGATTACGATTTGTAAAGTTGTGGTGAACTGATGGTGTAACAGTGCAAGCAGAACTGGTAGAGATCCAAACAAAAAGCAGCAGAAATAGTGGTAGCGATTACGATTTGTAAAGTTGTGGTGAACTGATGGTGTAACAGTGCAAGCAGAACTGGTAGAGATCCAAACAAAAAGCAGCAGAAATAGTGGTAGCGATTACGATTTGTAAAGTTGTGGTGAACTGATGGTGTAACAGTGCAAGCAGAACTGGTAGAGATCCAAACAAAAAGCAGCAGAAATAGTGGTAGCGATTACGATTTGTAAAGTTGTGGTGAACTGATGGTGTAACAGTGCAAGCAGAACTGGTAGAGATCCAAACAAAAAGCAGCAGAAATAGTGGTAGCGATTACGATTTGTAAAGTTGTAGTGAACTGATGGTGTAACAGTGCAAGCAGAACTGGTAGAGATCCAAACAAAAAGCAGCAGAAATAGTGGTAGCGATTAGGATTTGTAAAGTTGTGGTGAACTGATGGTGTAACAGTGCAAGCAGAACTGGTAGAGATCCAAACAAAAAGCAGCAGAAATAGTGGTAGCGATTACGATTTGTAAAGTTGTGGTGAACTGATGGTGTAACAGTGCAAGCAGAACTGGTAGAGATCCAAACAAAAAGCAGCAGAAATAGTGGTAGCGATTACGATTTGTAAAGTTGTGGTGAACTGATGGTGTAACATTGCAAGCAGAACTGGTAGAGATCCAAACAAAAAGCAGCAGAAATAGTGGTAGCGATTACGATTTGTAAAGTTGTGGTGAACTGATGGTGTAACAGTGCAAGCAGAACTGGTAGAGATCCAAACAAAAAGCAGCAGAAATAGTGGTAGCGATTACGATTTGTAAAGTTGTGGTGAACTGATGGTGTAACAGTGCAAGCAGAACTGGTAGAGATCCAAACAAAAAGCAGCAGAAATAGTGGTAGCGATTACGATTTGTAAAGTTGTAGTGAACTGATGGTGTAACAGTGCAAGCAGAACTGGTAGAGATCCAAACAAAAAGCAGCAGAAATAGTGGTAGCGATTACGATTTGTAAAGTTGTGGTGAACTGATGGTGTAACAGTGCAAGCAGAACTGGTAGAGATCCAAAAAAAAGCAGCAGAAATAGTGGTAGCGATTACGATTTGTAAAGTTGTGGTGAACTGATGGTGTAACAGTGCAAGCAGAACTGGTAGAGATCCAAACAAAAAGCAGCAGAAATAGTGGTAGCGATTACGATTTGTAAAGTTGTGGTGAACTGATGGTGTAACAGTGCAAGCAGAACTGGTAGAGATCCAAACAAAAAGCAGCAGAAATAGTGGTAGCGATTACGATTTGTAAAGTTGTGGTGAACTGATGGTGTAACAGTGCAAGCAGAACTGGTAGAGATCCAAACAAAAAGCAGCAGAAATAGTGGTAGCGATTACGATTTGTAAAGTTGTAGTGAACTGATGGTGTAACAGTGCAAGCAGAACTGGTAGAGATCCAAACAAAAAGCAGCAGAAATAGTGGTAGCGATTACGATTTGTAAAGTTGTGGTGAACTGATTGTGTAACAGTGCAAGCAGTGTGGACTGTAGCAGAACTGGTAGACAGATGAAGTATAAAGAAAAATATTTGACTACTTATATACTTGTCTCAGCCTTCGAGGAGAAAACCTTGAACGCGCAATAGCTTAGAAAACAACTTTTTAGCACAGCACTTAATGTCAAGATAATTAACGGACAAAATATTCAGAGGTCGGTGCCAAGAAATACGATGCGAATTACAAGTTCTTTATTGACTTTGAATGACTAGTCGAGGTTGGATCATTAGCAAACCTTCTTTGGAATTTTCTACAAGGTTATAAGAGTCAAGATATCTGATGCAAAGACGGAACAAGGTTATAATCGAGATGTAAGCTGATTTCCATACAAAAACCTTGTATTATTATATAATTTCTATCGTAGCCAAATTTAGATTTCTCTAGAGAATGTTAAAGTCTATACTTTCATATAAATAATCCCATATATCACACTTTAAATTCATCCATGCTTTCTTATAAATTGTTTTTTAAATATTTTTTGAACAGCTGCTAGTAGTTCAAATTTATCAATATCTTTAAATCATTTAACTCGACTGCAAACTTTTATCGAACACAATTGAAATAAACTACAACACTATAAAACAGTAAATGTTACTAGTTGTTTATAATGCAATACATATATATTTATTCGCTATCATAGTGTTCATGTTTGAACATGTCAACATTCATACATATTTAGTCATGATGTAGAGGTGACATCATCATTATAACATACGTAATTCGTGTTGTCAATAGAATAGCACGATACTGGGGTGACGCTACAGATACGTAAAAACATGTTGTCAATAAAATAGCTCGTCACTGGTGACGCTACAGATACGTAAAAACATAATAAACGTCACTACACGATGTAGAGGTGACATCATCATTATACCATACGTAATTCGTGTTGTCAATAGAATAGCACGTCACTGGGGTGACGCTACAGATACGTAAAAACATAATAAAACGTCACTACACGATGTAGAGGTGACATCATCATTATAACATACGTAATTCGTGTTGTCAATAGAATGGCACGTCACTGGGGTGACGCTACAGATACGTAAAAACATATTAAACGTCACTACACGATGTGGAGGTGACATCATTATAACATACGTAATTCGACGTCACCGGATGACGTGTGGATGGTGGCGTCACTATAGTGACGTATGGTGGTGATGACGTCACTATAGTGTCGTCAAAAATATGAGGGGTGGTTGGGGGTGGTAATTACAGAAAACTACCCCCGGCGGGACTGGCAACACTCTACTACTATTTGTATTTACAAGATATTTTAATATCTAATAAAAAAGGAATTCATACATTTCAAAAAAAGACTGATACCTGTGGAAAAAATTTGGATGAAAAAGGATCAAGTACTTGGACATGCATTTTATCCTAGTTACGATTATTCAACTGTTGAAATTCATATTGATGCAGACGAATCATGGTGTTTAGAAACAGTTCCAGAAAATTGTCATCCAGACGAAACAAGTTTACTATCAGTTTTAATTCATGAAATTGGTCATACATTGGGAATATCACATTCTAATGATAGGACTGCAAAATTGTTTGCATATTATTTGAGTAAAAAAATTGATCTTCAAAAGGATGATATTCAAGCAGTACAAAGTTTATACGGACATCCAAAACCAATAGTTACAACTCCAACAATAACTACTACACCCGTGTATGAAAGTTCAACAATAGTATCACCTTTAATGGATCCAGATTTGTGTGAATTAAATAATTTAAATACGTTTTTAATAATCAATGAACATTTATATATATATTTTATAAAAAATGGTTTTGGATAGTAAATTTGTCAGATAAAATTTATAGTAAACCGCAACTTATTACAGATTGGTTGTTGTTTTTACCTTTAGATTTTAAGCAAATAGATTTTATTTATCAGAGACCGTCTGGAAAAATTGTTTTTTTTATTAATAATAACATATATTTGATAGATTTTCCATCTTTAAGACTCGAGACTGGTTATCCAAAAAATGTACTTAGTGTTTTCGGTTCAAGATCTATTATGAGAATCCATGGTGTAGGTAATTCTTATACAGGACGTACTTTTATATTTTTTAATGATATTTACTATATGGAATTAGATGAATGTAATTTTATTGCAAAGAACTTTGGACTTATATATAAATCATTTTATAGTCTACCTCTAAAAATGGACTCAGTTTTTTGGTATACGAATGGGTTATTGTATTTTTTTTTAAATGATATTGTTATAGAGTATGATGAATTCCTAAATTCTATTGCCAAAGTTGAAAAGAACAATTTATCAATTTTTGAAATAAAATGTTTAAGAAAATTACCTTCAGAGTAGTGAAATATATTACATCAGTTTCAACATTTAGTTGTGCAATTAGATAGATTACTAGGAAATACAAGTGATAACCTTTGACCTTTAGATATGAAACAAGTGATAACTTTTGACCTTTAGATAAGAATTGTTAATCGTGAAGAGTATGCAATTATATAGCTTGCAAGGAAATACAAGTGAAAACCTTTAACCTTTAGATATGAAACAAGTAATAATATTTAACCTTTAGATAAGAATTGTTAGTCGTGAAGAGTATGTTACTGATTTAAACATGGTATCACCAGTGAGTTTATTTAAATTGTGTTTGAGGCAAGTGTTTTCTCAAATTGAAAAAAAAATGACAATAATACACTCGAACTACCAGTGATTGTACAAAATTATTTGAAATCTAATTGTAAGGATGTATGGATAAATTTAAAATGTGATGTAGAAAATTTTGATTATACAAAAATAGACTTCAATAATATAACTAAAAATGATTTTATGTTGTTAATAAATCGTCCTTTAGAATTTGCATTTCCAAATTATGTGAATCAAATAATTATCCGTTCATTTTTTTACGGTGATTGCTCAAAAACGATGTGTCAGAAATGTTTTAGTAAACGTGTTGTTAAAGATGATTTTAACATTGACAAGCTGGTATTATTTATTCACAGATATGCTTATGGTGATGAATTATTGAGAGATATCATTTATTTGGTCTTCCGATAATTGGTGTGATATCTGTGATAATCATCATTATTTCATATTTATGATATTAAAGAAATCTTTAATATCATAAATACATCCCATTATCAGATTTTGTGACGTAGATAATTGTTTACAGTTTCTGGGGGGAAATAATTTAATAGCCTCATTACACAGCCATTTAATCGTTTACCACGATGCAGTCAGCACAGAAAAAATCGCAAGCAATAATCGATCATCCTAATCTCTGTTTGTGTTCTATAGGTGTCAATTATCTTATAGCGAAAGCACGAAAATATATCACTAATTACAATCTTACAACTATTGAACAGGAGACTGAATACATCATGTATTTGGGCTGATTCATCGTGTGAAGAAGGACCTGATACGTGTGTATGCGTTTTGTTCGAAAGTATTATAAACAAAGCAAAAAAGATATTAGAGAGAGGGAGGCAGTGCTGTGTATCAATATAAACAATTATTCATTTGGTGTTTAGATATATGTAAGAAGATGGAGTTTATCGTAGATTTCCAAGGTTTTCAGAACAACCGACTTTATTGTGAAGGAATTAGCTATTATTTCTATCGATGAACGAGTCTATGAGTTGCATCTCTTTCAACCTCCGTATGATTTTAATCAACTGCCTCGCAATATTCAGAAACAGGTGATTTGGTTGGAAAAACATTATCACGGACTTCAATGGAATTCTGGAATCAAACCTTATTGTAACTTTAAAAAAATATTTAGACATATTAAGATAAGTGGGACTGTTTATGTAAAAGGAAGTGAAAAAGAAAGTTTTTTATCGAATTTGTTGTCTGAATTTGATGTTAGTGTAATAAATTTAGAAAATTTATATTATTGTCCTAATTTAAGTGTTTAAAAAAAACTATTTTGGAATAGTTTGTATAATAAACCATGCATGTTCAATCATGTCGAAAAAAATTGCGCACATGTTAATGTTCATATTTTACATGAACGGTGGAAATTAGAGAAAATAATTTCAGATCGAATGCAAGCAGTGAATTTAGCAATAAAAGAATGTAATAACAAGGGTTACTTGACGTTTTAGGTAGTTCGATTCTTCCTTTATCACAAGTGATTTTAAAAAAAATCAGCTAATATTAATGTGAAAAATCATAATGATAATTTTTGTTTCAAATGGTCACTTTTAAGTATATATGCAAAAACAAATCCTCAAAGAATAAGTAAAGCATATGATAAATTGCTTATTAAATTTAATTTTACTGTAATCGATTTTCAGACACCGTTAAAACAAATAAAGGTATTTGAGAAAAATAATAAAACAGTGTATATTAATGTGTACGGACTTAATGAAAGAAATACAGTTTATCCTCTCCGAGTATGTTGTAAAGAGAGAAAAGAACATTTCGATTTATTGCTCCTTACAAATGAAAGTGGTGTAAGCCATTTATGTCTTATTAAAAATATTTCAAGATTATTAGGTTTACAATTAAGTTTAAATGATCATAAGAAAGTTATTTGCATACGTTGTTTTAAGTATTATCAAGGTAGGAGGTGTGAAAGTAAATTAAAACATCAAATTAAAAAGTGTTTACCTAATAACCTGTAAGAGCTATGATGCCAATTATTCAAAGTGATAACATTCTGCCTATAGTTAAATTTAAAAATTATCAATACAGTTTTCGCTTACCCATTGTAATGTACGCTGATTTTGAATGCATGTTAAAACCTGTAAATGAAAGAGTGACTAAATTACCATTTGAAAACAATGTTCACGAACCTATGAGTTTTTGTGTACACATGCACCTAAAAATTTTATGGAATATTTATTTGATTGAGATTACAAATAAAATTCGTGAAAAAATAAATTTCCTTAAATTCAATCAGGAACTTTGGTTAAAACCGTACATCCAGTTTAATACTCCAAAACGAAAACATGCAAAAAATATATTTGAAAAATAGTTTTATAAATTATTGGTTAACGCTACGTTTGGAAAAACTATCGAAAATATTCGAAAACGTCAAAACATAGCATTAGTGAATAATGAAAAAAAATTGAATAAACTTATATGCAAACCATCATATCCAGAATCGATAATTTATGATGAATCACTCTGTGCTGTTAGAAGCTCTATGGAAACTATTACATTCAATAAACCTATTTATATTGGTTTTAGCGTATTAGAGTTAAGTAAAAGATATATGTATGAGTTTTTTTATAATGTTTTGAGAAAAAATATGATGTAGAAAAAATGAAACTGTTGTATATGGATACTGATGGTTTCTTTTTAGAAATTAGAACAGAAGATGTTTATAAGGATATATTAGATCAGGATCTAAAAGATTTTTTTGATACATCGGATTATCCTAATAACCATCCATGCTATTTTGATTATAATAAAAAAGTTTTAGGAAAATTCAAAGATGAATGTAATGGTAATTCCATAGTTGAAATTATTGGCTAACGTCCAAAATTATACTGTTTTACTTGTACGGATAATACTTGGAACTTTATTGTAACAAAAAAGGTGAAAGGTATAACTAAATCTGTTGTCAAGACTAATATTTCATTTCAAGATTACAAAAATTGTTTAGAAAATCATACAAATATCAGGAAAGATTGTAAATTATTTAGATCTAAAAATCATTGCTTGAAAACCTTAACAATAAATAAGTTAGCTTTAAGTTCACACGATGATAAGAGAATTATCCGTGATGATGGAAATAGTACACTAGCATATGGTCATTATTTGGCTTTGTGAAATTGCTTTTCTTAAAAAATAAAAATGATATTTTGAAACTGTTTCTATTTTTTTCCTTCTGTTTGAAAATCCATCCTAAATGCATTTTTTAGTTTAGAGGAGAGAATAGCTATTGACAAAAAAAAATCATAAGATCTTAATTTTTTTTTTTTAAACAATCTGTTTTTCAAATAAAAATTATTTCTATTTTTTTAGACAATGCTGAACAACGGAAACAATCAAGATGTTACAAAATCAATGTCACAGTGATCAAATAATATTTAAGAAAGTTAAAGAATTTACAGCGATGTATCCTAAAAATGATCTTATAGACGCACCTTTATATTGTTTTCCTGGAAAGATTTTACATGATACAGATGAAATTCGAGTAGGCGATTGTATTGGTTATTACGGTTTTATTGATTCATACTGTGTGTATGATAGTGAAAATGTAATTCGTTTGTCTAATATTCGAGTTGTTATGTTTGAACAGATAATTGAATTAAATCGACTTCGTATGTCAAACTATTATCTAGCAGCAGCTAGATTTATAGTTACAAACGAAGGCGAATGTAATCCAAATGAGAACGACTATAACTATTGTCCTTATGGTCAACATATTAAATGTCCAGCAGCTATAGAGTATTGGGATAGAAAAGAAAGAGATGATATGTATAAATAAAAAACAGTTATTTTAAACAATCGAAAATGTGTCTTTTTATTTAATAAAATCTTTGTTCAATATATGTTACAATATTTTACGTACAACGCCAGATAAAGGAGTGTATTCTACAAGTCCATCTTGAAGTATGAGACAGAAAGCAGATGTTTTTTCAGGAATATTATCATGTGCTTCAATTTCCAAACGAATGTCCAGTGTTCCAGTTTTTAGTGTATCATTCTGTCTTGAACACTCTATAACGAAAAGTGGTGTTTTTTCAAAAAATGTTGAGATATCCACTGATGGTTTGTCCTGACCGTCGTGACAATATGATGATTGAAATTTTGCATACATATTGTAAATAATAGCTTTCTTTCCGTTGAAATCGTCGTACGGATAATATTGTGAATTATTAAGATAGAGTTTAATGTTTTGAATTTTGCAAAAATCAAAATGACCAGCATTTTTATTACTCATATATTTTCTATCTGTTTGAAAACCGACAATTATATATCTTGGTTTTTCTGTATTTGTAGTTGTTTTCACTGTCCAAGTTAAATTATTAGTTGAAGGTAATGCAGGGAATTCTTGTAACTGCCATCGTCTAAACCCCATTGAAATAGGTTGATCTTTATCTGTCAATCTTAAAAGTGATAAATTATAATCATCTGCTACTCGAACCTAAGGAATTCTCCAATAAATTTTATTTATATCTAAAGTGATTTTATCATCATTATTTGTCGATCAATCGCATTTAAATTTGATGAACTCCTTAACAGTATTAGTTCTTGTTTCACATTTAAAATTATATGTTTATAATCTTCTGCAAATCCGAGTAACATTTTTAAAGGAATACAAAATGAAAAATCCGAAGCCGATGTTTTCAATAACGTTGTGTCAAATTCCACCCTGCATTTAACAATAAATTTTTTTTCTCATAGCTACTTGTCAGTAAATTTTTCATTGTAGTTGTTAAACCAACATTTTTTATACGATCTACTTCTTCTACCTCACATATTAACTGTGCTATTCTATTGCCTTTTTGAATTATAAAATCAAACTCTGAATGATTAAAAAGTAATATCTGAACATTTCCTCATTAATCCCAATCGATTACTCCAGCCTCGATATCGATAAAATTATTTAAAGCTATTCCTGATCTTGGGGCAATTCTACCATAACAATTGGATGGAACTATTAATATTAAATCGGTTATCACTAATTTTCTATCGTGTTTAGGAACAATTTCATCGTATGCACTTCTTAAGCCAAAACCAGCAGCTTTTGGTGATATTTTTTCAGGTGGATAAGCGTTTTCAGTAATTTTTAAAAATTTCAATTTTTCATTATTCATGGTCTGAAAAGAAAAAATTCACTTGAATGATAGTTATATAAAATGTCTGTTACAAAGAAAAAATGATCGTTTCGAATTTATTATTTATAAAATTTAACAATTGCATACTTACTATATTTGTTAAGATGAAGGTTCATTTACAGAAATGGTAATGTGTACGAAAAGATCAGAATATAAAAACTAAGATATTTCATAAAAAATCTACTGACATCAATCGAATAATTGACCTATAACTTTTTTACGTGATCCACATATTGTTATTATTGATCTGTAACTTTTTATTAACGAACCGTAAATTCTAAGAATTACGTCAATCGCAGAACTGATCATTGTGCAAGCATTACATAAATCACGTGTTTAGATCGTGGTACACATACATCGCATATAGTATAAAATTATTTGGATACAGTACTATATTAGAACACTCCGTATCAAATAAAATACATCGCATATAGTATAAAATTATCGGGTACAGTATTTTTTCGCGGAACATCCTGTTGTTGACGGGGTACAGTACTGTTAGAACACTCCGTATCAAATAAAATACATCGCATATAGTATAAAATTATCGGGTACAATATTTTTTCGCGGAACATCCTGTTGTTGACGGGGTACAGTACTGTTAGAACACTTGGTATCAAATAAAATACATCGCATATAGTATAAAATTATCGGGTACAGTATTTTTTCTCGGAACACCCTGTTGTTAACGGGTACAGTACTATTAGAACACTCTCTATCACAAAGGTCAAAGGTTAAGGGCCAAAGGTCAAAATTGTGCTGGAACCGACAATTTTATACTATTGCTAACAATATCTAAAAGGTACTGAAGTCGCCTCCACTTATGGTGAATTGTTTTAGAGATGATTCAACCTAAAGTGTTTGTGTAATAATGAATAAGCAAAAATAGTGTGTCGTGAATGATTTATGTACTAATATCTTAATGAGTATACAACAAAAAAATTGATCTTATTCCAGCCGCCATTTAGATTTCGTTGGTTGCCTCACGCTTTACGGAAACGGGTTATAAAAACCATTTGTGATACCACTTTACTTATTAAATCAGACAATCACATCTGTAAGGATAAGTTGTGCAACGTTTTAGTGGTGAGTTCTGTGAACATGATGCCAGAAAACTCGATGTGTTTAATTAAGGTTAATGGAGACAAAATTATTATAGCAGGAAACAATGTAAAAAGAGATGTGTATTACTCACCCATTTATAAAACATCATCATGGACTATGAAGTCTCAAACAGGGTTTTATTGTGAAGGATCAGATTGGTGTTGGAGAGGTGGCAACTGCAAGGGGATTAGATCTGAATTACCAACTCCTATGTACCCTAGTGTTGCATCTCCAATAAATTCCACTTTATGATTGTTTGGGCTACATTAATGTTTTAATGGGCGACAGTGGTTGTGAAGTGCTACTGCAGGCCACCGTGTTCACTCTGTGTAAAGCAGGTAACATGACATCAAACTGGGTCGACACTCGTACTAATCGACTGCAGGAGGCTTTCCCAGATTGTGAGATCTCAGATCATCTATCTTCAGAAAATCTGAAAGCCTTTCATTTCATGTACTGCAAGCCAGAGCCTATCGTGGACACATTGTTCAATTACTTGATGGCAGTCTATGTATCCCTTGATGGGACTAGTTTATCTAGCCTGAACTGGATCATTGAGCAAGTAATATCAGCGGATTGTACCAGAGCTGAGTCGTTTGCTAATACTGTTATTGAGCAAAGGTATTATCCATTGGCATTCTTCTGCAAGAACACACCTCAGGCCGAGTGGTTAAGTATAGCTGAGCTCACATATATTCTGACAGTTTGTCCTTGGAAATGTGTACAGTCCAACACATCCGGCAAGTCTTTACCCATCTCTTGCCAATTACGGGATGTTCTGCCAAAACAAGACCAGTCCTGCGATGAAAGCTTACAGGGGGAATTGGTACACCAATGGCATTATAACTAAAGTTGAGGCGGAAGCTATATATTTGAGAGCTCAAGCCCATATTGAGGCAACAGTGGATGAGAAGCTGAGCTTGACCACCTGGATTGAAACGGCCTTCTCCTTGGAGCTTCTGTCACTATTCTAGGAGGAATGGTGTTCCTGTATGATAATATTTACCGGACATTTAACTTGGAAACTCTAACAATGGAGAAAGCACCTGAAGTAGGGGGTCAACTTACTGTAGAAGGTTACTTTAATGATAATGCAAAAAAGGATGTTTCAAAGATGAATGTAAGGGTATTGTACTATTAGAGTTTGTCGGACTAAGAGCTAAATTATACACTTTAAAACTGTACATGATATAAATATCTATACCTTATATTGTATACGGTAGAATAAACTTTATTGAAAAATAATCTTGTTTTTTATTACTTTCCTTGTCCAGTAGTATCTATTTTCCTATAAAATTGTCTCATAGATAGTGAGGGAGAGAGAGAGCGAGAAAGAGAAATGCCTGTAACTTATACCGATGCCGATTTGGATGGCGCTACAAAATTTGCCGAAGCCAACAACAAGATACGTCTGTTGAAACGTATGTTGGCTAAAGCTCCTCATCTCACGTCCTGGTTGGACGTCAATTTGAGAGATGCGACGCACGACGACTATTATATACCGGTCACACTGGTCGGTTCCAGTAAAGTGTTGACTGTAAATATGACGGAATCAATTTGCAGCCGTCTTTCGTGCAACCCGATGAAAGACAAGGCCGATCCTTGCAAGTCGCGAGACGTTATTATTATATCGGCGATAAAGGCGATTACAATGTACAATGTCAGCCGGCCTGCTTCAACGTCAAAACTGTGGACAACGTTTCGAAAACCGGCGAAAGATCCGTAGACACACCGATGATGAATTGGTTCGACAATTCGTTTCGCATACTCAACTCCCATATGATTTCCTATCTGGAAAAGACCGTCTACCGTAGCGACGCTCGGTACGAAATTAGAGTCAACGATATGCCCACCGGTTTCACTAGGCGACCCTATACGGGCAACGTTTTCGGTGGCGGTCTCACTGCGCCTACTACGAACGTCACAGGGAATCGGACGGATCGTGCGAGATGACGGGTTTTGAAAAATATTTGGACGCTATTGTCCAAATTTCCAAGTTACTACTAGTCAAGTTTCATACTGTAAAGTTGAGCTGAATAGTAAGGTGCATTTATAGTGTTTTTTGGAGTGGTTAGAGTTTGCTTTGAGTGGTTTCGAGTACTGTGTTGTGTGCGTGTGTTGTTTCTGAACGTATGGATGTTTGAATGGTGAAAATCGGTGAGTTATTGTAGAAGATATAAGTATTTGTGTGTTTATGTAGACTTTGGATAGTTCCGTTTAGGTTAGTTAGATTTAAGATTGCCCCAGGGGGCGTAGCCCACCTTATTTTCATTAATAAATAGTGTATAGGACTCTAGGTGTAAGTTTTAATAAGTCTTAGGAACTTTGGCGAGGTTTTTGTTAATTATTTTATTTTTTAAACTTGTGTGCTAAGGGAGGTTAAGTGATTAATTTTTGAGTTTTTATAATAGTTAGAGAGGAGGTAGGGACTTAAAAAGTAACAGGCAGGAAGAAGGGACTGTGCTTAATATAAAACAGAAAAGTTTGCCCAATTCGGACAAGTAGTTTTGGAGATATTGAGAATTTAGGCTATAAAATGATGTGCTAGGATAGGGACAAAGTATTTTTACTAGAAATAGGCTTAGTGGCGTAAGATAGCATAAGCTACAGTAAGTAAGAAGGGACAGTCAGTTTTTGTAGGGAATAGACCTTTAATATCAAAATTATAGAAAATAGTCAGTGAAAATGGACAAGAGACCCCAAGTAGTAGCAATGATCACGGGTAGTAACCGGTTACTATAACAGGTTGTAAGTAGCGGTGAATAATAACAGTTTGGTTATCTTAACTGTTATTTTTAACAGTGATTTTCCGTTAACGGTTATAAATAACTTTGATTTTTCGTTATGGAGGAAGATGTGGGACAGGAGCAAATGGATTTAGGAGATGGAAGAAGGGTGAAGAAGAGGCTGAGGCTTGGGAGTCCGGAAGCTGAAAAAGGGGGGATAGAGGGGATATTGGAATTAGAGGGGATGGTGGCAGAAGAATGGGGGAAAAGAAAAATTTCTTTGGCAGTCAAGAACAAGATGATGGGAATATTGGGGGACTTAACTAGGGAGGAAGAGAGAAAAGAAAAAGAAGTGGCTTATTTAATGGGGAGATGTGGGGCTATGGAGGAGATTTTAGGGGGGTTGGTGGGTTCAATGAAGGAGTTAAGAGGGGAAGTGGAAGAGTTAAAGAAGAAATTGGGTGGGGAGATGGACTTGAGGGGGGTTAAAGGGATTATTCAAGGGGAAATGAAGGAAGTGAAGGGGTTGATAGAGGGGAGAAAGAGGCAGGAAGAGGGGGGAAGTATGGAAGTGGATGGGGACACTGGGGGGGTTGGGCAGAAGTGGTTAGGAGGGGAAGAAGGAAGGCTGGACCAAAAGTGATAATCGAGGTTCCAAAGGAGATCAAAGGGGGGGATGCAAGGGGCATAATTGAGGGTTGTTTGGATGTTAAGGGGGGAGGGGTAAGGGTAAAGGTTAGGGTAATATTCAAAGTTTTTCAGAAACTAAATAATTATAAAAATTTTCATTTCTTAAAACATAGTTTACAAAACCTTAAGCAGTCAGACTTTAAGTTTTGAGCAGTTATGTGAAATTAGAGCAAACTGGTAACAAACATTAAACAATCTGAATATCTTTTAAACATGTCAAAAACTAATTAAAGAAATCTCTTCTAGACCAGAATATTTGTTTTACAGGTTTTTACAGATTTTCCAAGTTTCATACAAGCTTTATTTCAAACAAAATCAAGTATTTATATACAGCTTTATAATCATCTAAGAAGCATTTAATTATAAGCTTAATGAATTTCTGTAATGCAATCAATATTCTATAATTTTAACGAAATAACCAGATATTTTAATTAAAGAATCTTGTTCTACAACATGTCTGCGTTTGCACAAATGCTAGTAAACGTGTTTTTTGCTTTAGCAAATGCTGGTCGGAGAAAGACATCGAACCTGTTTGATTTTGCATACTCCAGCAAAAATGTACATCAATGTTTCTGCCTGTCCATTAAAACATGTTTGATATAGCTACTCTAAAAAAATTTCCAAGTGCACAAGAGTGACTTTTGAAAAGTGACTTTAGTAAACTTTGTTTAAATATATATATATATATATATATATATATATATATATATATATATAGAGTTCATGTACCTAACTTTGTTTGCTAGAATATGTTTCTTGTCATTTAAATGTAGTCATGTATAACTATTTATAATTTAATAGAAAAAATACTTGGGTGGTGCTGCATGCAAACTTTTCGGTCCTTACAGCCTCCAAGAGGTTATTTCTAAATTAATTAAAATTGACGTCAATTTAAAAATTTCAATATTATAAATTTTCACTATTGTGTTTTTAAATTTTCTTATGTAATAAACAATTTCTCTTTATTTAAAAAATATATATATTGGCCAATTTAGTATTTAAGAAATTTAACAAACAAAATCATGAGATGTAATAATTAATCTAATAATGAACTTGTTAGAATTAATATAATTCTTTTGAAATTAAAATATCCATCTTACTTATCTAATCTTTTTTTTATTGTTAAATTTTGTAATAGTTTATATAAATAAAAGGGGGGATAAATATCACAATTTAATCTTCAATTTTTTTTTATTGTAATTTTACATTAAGGGCGTATAACTTTTTTTCTCAAAGATTATTTGTAATCTTTTAATTATCAAGCTTTGGCTTATAATAATTTAACCTAGGATGTTTTTCAGCTTTGTAAATGGTAAAATCTGATCCATCAAAATTTCTTTTTTATCTAATAAATTTGAGCCTTGTTAATTACTAAATTTGTCTTTGTCTTTTTTTTTATTTTTTCAAACATTGTTACCATTTGGTTCCGCCCTTTTCTTTAATTTAAGTCGCATGGTAACAGGGATATAGAGAAAATTAGGGGGTTGGAAGGGATGAGGTATAAGGGGTTAAAGGTTGGGTTTCGACCCTTACAGTTGTATTATTTGAATTTGGTGATTTCACTGCGCTCATACTTAAACTGTAACAACCTATTTTTCTTCTTTTTACACCTGTTACGGATAATCTAAAGAGCGAGTGGTCGAAGCCAACCGAACATCCAGCCCCACCCCTTTGGGTGAGGTGTATTCCTCTTTTCCACTTATTATCTGTAACAACTGTAAGGGAAGTGCAGCCTCCACGTGGCGAGACCCGGGCAACGTCACACCTGAGTATTCTGGTGTGGCGGCCAATAGCACCATTTTCCTCTTCTCTCAGTAAGTAAAACCTCTTCTGAGGTCTGAGCCTACTTCATTCAACCTGACCTGGCAATTTCTTAATTTCTTAACGTTCAATTTTCAATTTACTTCTTTCTCTCTTTCTCTTCCTTTTGCCGAACTAGTGGCCTGAACTGAGTAGGGTTGCTACTAGGCACTTTGAAGAGAAAAGTTTTCAAGTTCGACAAGTCCATACCATTTCTTTTCATCTGAAGTTTCTCAAGTTTCTTTCCATTTTAGAGTTCCAAGTTTCTAGTCCATACCACTTTTTCAATCTTAATTTTCTCAAGTTTCTTTCCATTTTAAAGTTCCAAGTTTCTCTTCATTCTAAAGTCTCAAGTTCTTTCCATTTTAAAGCTCCAAGTTTTCTCCATTCTAAAGTTTCAGGTTCTTTCCACTTAAAGCTTCAAGTTTCTTTTCACTTCAAAGTTTCAGTCTCGAGTTTCAACAAGTTTCTTTCCACTTTAAAGTTTTAGTTTCAAAACCCAACAAGTTTCTTTCCACTTTAAAGTTTCAACAAGTTTTTCTTTTCACATTAAAGTTTCAGTTTCAAGTTCTAACAAGTTTCTTTTCACTAAAAGTTTTCAAGTTTCTTTCCACTTTTACAAAAAAAATTAAAGTTCTTCCAATAAATCAAGTTTTAAAAGTTTTTACACTGTTTCAAGTTCTGATTAAGTTTTCCACTTTTTAAAGTTTTTAAAGTTTTCACAGTCTTAACTCAATAGCATTTTAAGTTCTTCCAGTTTTCTAAAGTTTATTAATTTATTTCAAGTTTTAACAGTTATTCCACTTTTTCCAAAAATTTAAAGTTCAATCCACTAATTACACTTTTTCCAATCTCAAACTTAAACCATCTGTCAGGACAGGAGTAGGACACTAGGGAATGGTGCATTAGTGCATTGGGCACTACATCTTGCACGCCACCCTCTTCTTCGCTTCCCAGTAAGTAAAACCCTCCGGGGTCTGGGCATTTTTGATTTATCACACTATTACTCTATTATATCTACTTATCCATCTAACCTAATATTATTATTGCATGCTTACACATATAATCTTAGTCAATTTAGCTTACTCGTAATTATATCTTCATCTTCACCGCACATTTCATCAATTCGAGGATCGGCCAGAAGAAGGGCCTGCAGGCCCAGGCTTAGAGACTTGAACGACCCACACATACATACATACACCACTACACCTTGTGAGATGACCAGAAGATCTCCAGTCGGGGGGGGGGCAGCCGGTCCCCGACCCACCAAAGCGAGGACAACATCAGCCTCAACTGGAAAAGGCAGGAATATCAACACAACAGGAGACCACTATGGAGACAACCTTACCCGTGGACAAAAGGAACCAGCAAGCAGTTTCAACACAGCCGCAACAGCAGCCGGGTCGCAGCACATCGGGTCTCATCTACACACCAGGGGACAAAAGGCTGCACAGCACGGAGGCAGAATCGTCTGACGCTGAGGATCCCGTCGCAAGTCGCCAGAAGATCAAGAGGCACGCTCGTCGGCGGACAACCACCACAACCCTAGAAAAACCCCACTTGCAGGAGGATGTTGTGAGAGGCGAGTACGCAGTATACACATCGAGGGACGAAGTGGAGCGTATCCAACTAGCGATCCATGAGGACCTCATCTCCTGCAAGATGAACAAAGCTTTGACCTAAAGATTAACTGAGAGGGTACTGGGACTGGTGCGAGCCGTCGACGAGAGGGAGAAGGAGATCGCCTTCCTTCGGGGAAGAATCCGCCAGCTGGAGACCGCGCCACCTGCTCTACAACCTGTGGCTCCACCCAGGGCACCAAGAACATATGCGGACGCTGCCGGGACCACCCAAGCCACGCTGCATGGCATACGGCCTACAAGGTACCCAGACAAGGTTGTAATTAAGGGCTGCGCCGAAACCGACACGTCGGAGGAGGTGAAGGCCAAGCTGGAGAAGATCGTAAAACCTTCAGGTGAACGCCTGAAGGTTAGGACACTGGTGCCTAGAGGCCGAGGCGAGGTTCTGGTGGTGCTGGGGGATT
Organism: Aphrophora alni; assembly: GCA_963513935.1. Classification (NCBI taxonomy): domain Eukaryota; kingdom Metazoa; phylum Arthropoda; class Insecta; order Hemiptera; family Aphrophoridae; genus Aphrophora; species Aphrophora alni. The sequence continues at coordinate 17,862,496 of OY740776.1, read as the reverse complement.
CGTCCTCGAAGGAGAAGCTGCTTAACTCAGAGGACTTGCGACGAGCGGGACTAAAAGCGTCGGAAATGAGAGGAAGGAGGCCACGTATGATTCTGCATGGTGTCGAGAGGACCCTCGAGCCGGAGGCCGTCTTGGAGGGGATTAAGTCGCAGAACTTCCCTGATGTGGGCGACTTCAACTCCAAGTTTCGGCTAGTCTTCCGTACCGGAAGGCGCGACGGAGATTTCGTCAGCTGGGTAGCTGAGGTCGATCCAGACCTCAGACGCCGCGTCAAGAAGGACGGAAGACTGTACTCCGGCTGGAGATCTTTGAGGGTCGAAGACTACATCGTGGCCTCCCGCTGCTTCCGCTGCCAACGGCTTGGACACTTGGCGGCCAAATGCACGGCTAAGGCTGAGACCTGCAGGCGCTGTGGAACCGACGGGCACAAGGAGGTAGAATGCCCAAATAAGAACTCTTCCCCGGTGTGCGTCTCGTTCCGGGACCAGAAGTAGTCTATATCCGAGAGGAATAGTAGTAAGAAAGGAAACGATGAAGACAACCGTAAACAAGAAACTAAGACTGATATGGCAAGATAGATGGGACGTGACAGACAAAGGCAGGTGGACATATGGATGGTGGCGAATGATAGATGCAAGAATGAATGCGAAATGGTTCGAACCGGATCACTATGTAGTGCAAATGGTAAGTGGACATGGTAATTTCAAGGCATACCTGAAAAGGTTTTGTATAAGGTTGAACGACAAGTGTGAATGTGGGATGATAGAAACAATAGAACATGTAATTTGGTGGTGTGAGAGATGGAGAGGTTTAAGGGATGAATGTAAGAGAGATTTGGATAGTGCAGGAGAAATTATGGATAGAATGAGGCTGATAGGGGAAAAAGGGTTTGGAACATTTAAGAAATTTGCAAAAGGGGTTCTAAAAGAGAAGGATGTGGATGAATGAAGGTATGAATGGGGATAAGATAAGTTACGCTGAACTGAGTAAGTGCAGTTTGGAGGTACGGCGCCGAATTAAGTAGGTGAAGTGCTTTCGAACGGAGAGTACGGGAGAACGGCACGAGGGGAGTGGTAGTAGTGTGAATGCAGGTGGTAAGTGTGTGAGAGAGAAAGGAGATGTATGCGAGTATGGGTACGGAAGACCAGGAAATCTGGAGCATATTGTCGGTCCTGGGCAATATGCGAAGGAGGACCGAAACCGTAGTTGGCATGTTAAAAGTTACATGTCAGCGGGCCGGAGACCAGTCGAGGCCTTTAAGGGATAGACAAATCCCAATACTGGTAACACGGGTCCGTGACAGCCCACCGGAGACAATCCGTCTCCGGTCTCACGGGAAGCGGAAGGTTTCGTGGTGGCAGTGTCACTGCTAGATAGTGGAAATCCTTCTCTCCATATCTTATAGTGAGAGCAGGAGGTTTGCCCTTCGGGGATTAGGTATAATTGCTCTTTAAATGTAAATTGATTTTGCATCACTATTAAATAACTGTCGGCGAACAGCTTATAAACACCATCAAATCCGCAGTGAGACAATTTATATTGCACGAAAAACCTTTCCCACTGCCGACTCTACCTCCGTTGCCGTCGCAATTGCAGACCGTCCACACTCTGGACGGTTGGCGTAAAGATATCAACTTTAAATTTATACTGCCGGATCTGATCGACACTAGACCGAAAATGCCGTCGGCAACGATCAGAGCCGACGGTTCGACGCGCTATCACGAAGACGCCGTATTGAACGCGAAAATAGGCGATCGTAGGAGAACGGATCCATGTCGGATTTCACACGTCTCAAGATGGGACTGTCCAAGAAAATAGACAACGACGACGACGACGACAAGAGCAGTAGCAGCAGCGATGAGAAAAATACTCTGTCCGAATGGGTCGAGAAAATCAAAACGGTTCTACTCAACATGCTGCAGCAAACTATAAATGCAATGGGGAGGGGCAAGGGGGAGGGGTGGGAGGGGTATAGGTCACGTGGTCACCCCCACCTTCCCCCACTCCAATCTTGTGCCAAACCGACACACTCTCTACTGATGTTGCTAGAACTAAAAGCAGAAAAAGACATATGTCTAGACACGAAACGTCTATGGATGCAGAAGATATTGAAGGTAGCGAAATGGAAGTAGGACCAACACATACCGAATCTGAGGTATACGAATCATCGCCTACAGGTGAAGAAATGATTAATACACCTGAAGAAAGACAAAGTATTACAAATTATATTAATAATTCTTTTACCGGTCATATATCGAAAATTTATTTTAACAAATTTATTAATGCGGGTGGTAAAAAAATTGACATCGTTTTTGGTCCACACATTGTTGGCAACACTTGGATGTTGGGTGATAAAGTGTTAGAACTTAACAAAGACGATTTGGTTATTAATAGTACACTATATACTGGAACATTGGGATTATATGAATTAATTTTTATGAACGATCCAGATCCTTACGTGTATGCAGAAGAAGATTTAAACACTTATGGAGAAATTTTAAAAGAAACCAATGTGTATAGACAAAATAATTCGGCAATAGGAAAAGTGAAATCTAGTAGAGGTAAAAAATATAAGACTATAGTATCAAAATTGATTAATGCAACTGGACACGGTTTAAAAATAAATAATAAATGTCGTAACAAAAAATTCGGTGAAGAAATGATTGTAACTAATTCACAGCCACAATATGTATATTGGAATAGTGTTAACGAATTATGTGAGCGGTTGAAGTTATTATTATCTTCCCAGCAGGCGGGCAATACAGGTCATATTAACGAAATTAATTCAATATTAGAAGAACTAGTTGAAACAGGATTATTAATAAAGGTTTAATAATGAGTGTAGATAAATTTGGACGACATTCTAAATTTTCAAGACAGAGGGGGCTTCAGGGTCCAGCTGGTAGAGGCTTTGAAATAACTATAAATGGTGATTATAATATACAAAATAAAAGATTATGTAATGTTCATGAACCATTACTTGATGCAGATGGAGTAAATTTAAAAACAATGAGAAACGAATGTTTGTCATTTAATAGTGACAATAAAGAAATATATGATGGTAAAAATAGAAAAATATCTAACATCGCACCACCAACAGAGGATAATGATGTTGTAACAAAAAAATATTTCAATCAATATGCAATTCCTATAAAAACTCGACAAGGTCATTTCTCGTTTGAAAATAAAAAATAGCAGAACATCGCAAGTCCGGAGACGGAAAAAGATGCAATTACTTTGGGTCCGATTTTCGAATACCACGGAAACACTTCGAAGCCGTCATTGTTCCAATCTACGATAGAAACGTGGGTATTGGAGGACGAGAACTTTAGTCGCACTTTGAAAAAAGTTTTTCAAAACTGTATGGCGATGAAGAAATCGTGCTGCCGCGATGGATACAGCGTAGACGTGGCCTGGTGTGTGTCGAACAATCCAACCCTAACTGTGGATCTGTTGAAGAGTCGCGGATCTTTCGAGAACGATCTCGGATGGGATCTTTACAACTACACGGTCAATCAGAATTATATTTTCAAAACGATACAAGAGATAACGGGGATAGGTAAAATAATTTAATGTGAAAGATAACTAAAAATGATATTGTAACAAATTTTCTCTATTAATAATTGCTTGTTATATTGTATACGGTAGAATAAACTTTATTGAAAAATAATCTTGTTTTTTATTACTTTCCTTGTCCAGTAGTATCTATTTTCCTATAAAATTGTCTCATAGATAGTGAGGGAGAGAGAGAGCGAGAAAGAGAAATGCCTGTAACTTATACCGATGCCGATTTGGATGGCGCTACAAAATTTGCCGAAGCCAACAACAAGATACGTCTGTTGAAACATATGTTGGCTAAAGCTCCTCATCTCACGTCCTGGTTGGACGTCAATTTGAGAGATGCGACGCACGACGACTATTATATACCGATCACACTGGTCGGTTCCAGTAAAGTGTTGACTGTAAATATGACGGAATCAATTTGCAGCCGTCTTTCGTGCAACCCGATGAAAGACAACGGCGATCCTTGCATGTCGCGAGACGTTGCCAGTTATTATTATATCGGCGATAAAGGCGATTACGATGTACAATGTCAGCCGGCCTGCTTCAACGTCAAAACTGTGGACAACGTTTCGAAAACCGGCGAAAGATCCGTAGACACACCGATGATGAATTGGTTCGACAATTCGTGTCGCATACTCAACTCCCATATGATTTCCTATCTGGAAAAGACCGTCTACCGTAGCGACGCTCGGTACGAAATTAGAGTCAACGATATGCCCACCGGTTTCACTAGGCGACCCTATACGGGGAACGTTTTCGGTGGCGGTCTCACTGCGCCTACTACGAACGTCACAGGGAATCGGACGGATCGTGCGAGATGACGGGTTTTGAAAAATATTTGGACGCTATTGTCGGCGAACAGCCATATTCCAAGACATCAAGAGGTGATTCAAGCGTGCCGAATGAAGCGAAGCGAAGATGTAACCCCCTTTGTCTCAATAATAGCAGACATCCTTTTAATCACAGGCTCAAGGACAGGACACAAAATGTACTTCCCTTTTCCCTTTATTCTAAAATCAAGAACCACTGATGAGTACACCAAATTTACTGAAGCTCCAAAAGCTGCAACCACTGGTGATGGATTTGTTTACACCAAAGTGACAGCTGCCTCTCTCAAAACCATTGACTTTTCAGGGAAAGGAGGGATCTATGCATACATGAAAGCTTGCGAAACTACATTCAAAATTAACTTTGAAGCATCTCTAGATGAGGTTTCCCAAATTGTATTCCACTCTATATTCGGATCCCAATGGGAGGACTTAGCTTTACTGGAGGAAATTACTGGCCGACCATTTGCTTCTCGTAGGGCACTGGGAAAAGCCTTCCAGAAGAAAGGAACTACACCAAAAGTGGTTCAATTCACACCCATATCTTTAAAGTACTACTCCAAATTGTCACAATCACTTCCAACCGAATTTACAAGTGGAGGACAGCAACAAATTATCAACAACACTATATTTGCAGGAAGGAGGGAATGCAAATTGGGAAACATATTCTTCTCTCATTTCAAACCAACGTCGTCAAATGCCATGTATGGGTCAGGCAACTTAATCTCTTTTCTATCAGGCTACAAGCATATGCTTGTAAAGAAACTAAGGAAAACTGGTAAATTACAACAGGGTACAGTCAGTTGGAGAAGGACATTAGGAATGAGTGCTACAGTTGACGGAGAAGAAACTGTGTTTAACAGTCAGGTGTTTTAATTGAGTGTTTAGTGAGTTTTTAGTGAGTGTTGAGTTGTTTGAAGGATTGTATCGTGTGTGTGTGTATGTGTGCTGTGTGTTTGGATACTTGAATTACGAAAATCGGTAAGTTTTTGACAAAGATACGAGTATTTTTCTATTTCATTGACTTTGTGTTTCATAAGTATAGGATAGTAGTATTTAGATTGCTCCAGGGGGCGTAGCCCTCCTGATTTTTAATAAATTTATAGTAAATAGGACTCTAGGTTTAAGTTATAAACACTTTTAGGAACTTTGGCGAGGTTTTTAGTAATTATTTTAATTTTGTGAACTTGTGGGCTAAGGAGGTTAAGAGGATAATTTTTGATTTTTTATAATAGTTAGAGAGGAGGTAGGGACCTAAAAGATAACAGGCAGGAAGAAGGGACTGTGTTTAACATAAAACAGAAAAGTTTGCCTAATTCGGACAGGTAGTTTTAGAGATATAGTGTTTTTAGGCTATAATTTGTTGTACAAGGATAGGGACCAAGTAGAGTATTAAAAACAGGCTTAGTGGCGTAATATAGCGTGATAACTTACAGCAAGGAGAGGAAGATAGTCGGTTTTGATTAGGAATAGACCTTGACGCTCCTTGCACATTACACGATTTTGTCCGCGCGGTTTTTTTCCGCACGGACGAATTATTTTAGTCGACTGATGAAGAGTATGAGACCTTGCACATTGGACGATTTTAACTCGGGCACGATTTCTACAAGTGTTGCAGCAGTCTCTTGCCACTGGAGGGGAACGGAAACAAATCGTTCCGTGCCCGTCGCTCAGCCCAGTGGCCTACGTGACCAAATGCACGCTTGCACACTGGACGATTTAAGTCGTACAAAAAGCTGCCTCGTAGTCTGCGCGCTGCTACTCTTGCCTACAGTTCAAGCGTGTTTTGTGTTGTGTTCGTGTTCAGTTTGTTGTTTTGTGTTGTGTACGTGTTCAGTTTATTGTTTTGTGTTGTGTACGTGTTCATGGACCTAATGGATGACATAGACGTCTTCATTTCACTTGTTGAGGCGAAACCTGTCCTATGGGACAAAACCACTGAGGTGTACAAAGATCGCATCGCTACAAGGAAAGCCTGGGAGAAGTATGCGTAGCCCTGAAACCGGAATTTGAGACGAATAGTGAAAAAGAAAAAAATGCATTCGGTAAGTAATAATACAGTCTATACTATTATATTTATATACTAAAGTAAACTGTACAGATTACATTTTGTCGCTAAAACATTGTACCATTGTAGCCACTAGTACCTATAGAAGGATAGATTCATAAACTATGAAACTGTTTTAAATCTTTATTAGAACAATGTTGAAATATTTAATTAAGACCTATTTATTGAGGTTTCAGGTAACAATAAATATTTAAAACTAACCTGTGTCAAAATAAAGTAAGGTTTTACGTTTAGAGAGCAGCAAAGATTTATGTTTTCTTATTACTATCCATGTTTAATGTTACAAAATACACAAACATAACTTGTCACCCTCCTGTGTCTCAGTTTAGGTCCATTAAATCTTGTTCATTTGCCAGGGTACACTTCCAACATGTGACATGAAATATCTGCAAAGAACACTTCTGATATTATTTGCTGTCAAGCCTCCTCTTCTATTTATTTCTCCTGCCAAATCATCAAGGCCTGTGATTGTTGTTGTTTCCTCAACAATATACCCGTCTCTGTCACGAACGAAGTTGTGCAAGACGACGCAGGCGTTGACAATGAGCACTGCAAAGCGTGGCTGTACATTGATAGGTCGATGAAACACACGCCATTTATTGCTAAGGATCCCAAAGGCACATTCCACATATCGTCGTGCTCTGCATAAACGATAGTTGAAAATCCTTTTCTCAACGGTCAAGTGTGTTCCTCCAAAGGGCCTTAATAAATTTTTGTGCAAACCAAAGGCTTCATCGCCCACAAAAAAGTATGGCATTGCAGGACTCTCTGTGCCTGGAAGAGGTTTTTCTTCAGGTAACTGTTGAGACCCATCTTCAATTTCTCTCCACATGTTCGACCTTTTAAATATTGTTGAGTCACACTCTTTCCCGTAACTCCCCACGTCAACGTATACAAATCTGTACTTTGCGTCTGCTACAGCCATTAGAACTATTGAAAAATAATCTTTATAATTAAAGAACATAGATCCTGAGTTAAAAGGACAGGTGAGCCGTATGTGCTTACCATCTACAGCACCAAGACAGTGTGGGAAGTTAGCGATATTTTCAAAATCTGACGCAATAGATTCCCACATCTCACATGTTGGTGTTGGAATGCACTCTTCTCGCATCACTGACCATATAGCTGCACATGTTTCTTTAACGATTTTTCTTGAAGTTGAAATTCCAACCCTGTAGGTGTAGTGCAAATCAGTGAACGTGCAACCACTTGCCAAATATCTGAAAAAATATATGAAACAATAATAATTATAATATAAAAATCTTCTCTAATAATTGTTAATATATTTATTTTGCCATGTCAACATAAAAGCATAAAGATATGCTTTTATGTTGACTCTTAATATAAAAACTCTTAATATACACAAAATTAAGAGTTTTGTGTCTTTTCAGGAAAAGAAGTAATAAGAAGATGGACCAACCTACGAGATTATTATGCAAAATCAAAACGAGACGAGAAAGCAGGAAAGAAAAGTGGGTCGGAGGCGAAAAAGCGTAAAAAATACGTGTTTGCAGACCAACTGCAATTTTTAAACAAAATCTATACGGTCAGTAATACTGTGGACAGCTTGGACAGTGAAATGGAATCCGAGGAAGTGCAACACACTTCCAAAGATGATGAGGAGGTGGTAGTTTCGACCCAGACACGGAAAAGAAAATCAAAACAACCAGATGAGGTAGAGTTAAAAATTCTCAAGGCCCTAGAGCCAACACCCCCTTGCAGCAAGATGGCATTTTTACACAGCTTGATGCCTCATTTGAAAAATTATTCGGACTCAGAATTTTTACAATTTCAGATGCGCGTACTCCAGGTAATTGATGACCTCAATCAAAGGCGGATATCAGCAGTACATCACACCAACACATCCTATTCTTCAATGCCGGCATATCAGCCTCACCACTTGACTCAGCCACCAATATTCCAAAACCATATTGTACAACCTCAACAAACTTCTTTCGCTCCTCAATGTTTTCCTGTCACTTCAATTAATATTCCCGGCAACATAAACCAACATCAAACTCTGCCTCAAGCAATGCACGGACTCCACACAAGCCAATCAACCACAACACTGCAACGCCCAAACACACAAACAACGACCTTCAAAGTCTGCATCGGAATTACTCCGGGGGTTCTGTTACAGCGATTCGTCACAAAGTGAGAACCAAACTATTAGTCCTGTAGTTTCACCTTCAGGGAATGACTCAGATATATTTTAAGAGATTTAATTTGGAGTGGTTCTAAAACAGTACAAAGATAAGTTGGCCATGCATTAACAAAATATTTTATTTGATTTGATCTATTTTTATGTCTCATAAATTGTTTTTACCATTGTTCTCACCAATGCGTCATAATTAATTATAATTTTTTACTGTAATATTCACTTTTTCAATTGTTTCTTAAGAAAATTAAACTATTTAGTTTACAATGTTTTTTTTAGTCTACCTTTTCCTTATGTTGTTATAAAAACATTGTTGACAACTTACCTTAAAGTCATTGCCAGCATTTCAACTGGCTGGATACAATTTCTAAATTGTGTGTTTTGATGTTGAATAGCAGTCTTCAGTTTGCCATGCAGTTCAACGAACGAACCAACAGACATACGAAAGTAGTTAAAGAACTTTCGTTCGTCATTTCGCAGGTCTTCAAATAGAGTATAAAACACTCCAACTTCTTCACGTCTCTGATTGATTGGGTGGACCCACTGGAGGCGATTTCGTCTTTGTCTCTTCCTACGACGATAGAACAACCATAACGCAATAATTTGTTCTCGATCCATTAGCACTGTTTCCACTGAAAACTGACAAAACTAACTGACAAAAATACTAGACTGAAAAAAATCGTATCGTGTAATGTGAAAGCAACAGTGCCACGATTAAAACTCGTGTGGGTTTTTTCCGCACGGACGAAATCGTGTAATGTGCAAGGAGCGTGATTCTAAAAATTTTTAAGAAATAGTCGGTGCAGATATACAAGAGACCGGCGATGATCACCGGGTAAGGGGTTAAAAGGTTATAATAACAGGTTGTAAATAACAGTTAATAATAACAGTTACCCGTCTAAACGGTTATAAATAGCAGTTAAAAAAAAGTGTTAGAACTTAACAAAGACGATTTGGTTATTAATGGTAAACAATATACTGGAACATTGGGATTATATGAATTAATTTTTATGAACGATCCAGATCCTTACGTGTATGCAGAAGAAGATTTAAACACTTATGGAGAAATTTTAAAAGAAACCAATGTGTATAGACAAAATAATTCGGCAATAGGAAAAGTGAAATCTAGTAGAGGTAAAAAATATAAGACTATAATATCAAAATTGATTATTGCAACTGGACACGGTTTAAAAATAAATAATAAATGTCGTAACAAAAAATTCGGTGAAGAAATGATTGTAACTAATTCACAGCCACAATATGTATATTGGAATAGTGTTAACGAATTATGTGAGCGGTTGAAGTTATTATTATCTTCCCAGCAGGCGGGCAATACAGGTCATATTAACGAAATTAATTCAATATTAGAAGAACTAGTTGAAACAGGATTATTAATAAAGGTTTAATAATGAGTGTAGATAAATTTGGACGACATTCTAAATTTTCAAGACAGAGGGGGCTTCAGGGTCCAGCTGGTAGAGGCTTTGAAATAACTATAAATGAGGATAATGATGTTGTAACAAAAAAATATTTCAATCAATATGCAATTCCTATAAAAACTCGACTAGGTCATTTCTCGTTTGAAAATAAAAATTGCAGAACATCGCAAGTCCGGAGACGGAAAAAGATGCAATTACTTTGGGTCCGATTTTCGAATACCACGGAAACACTTCGAAGCCGTCATTGTTCCAATCTACGATAGAAACGTGGGTATTGGAGGACGAGAACTTTAGTCGCACTTTGAAAAAAGTTTTTCAAAACTGTATGGCGATGAAGAAATCGTGCAGCCGCGATGGATACAGCGTAGACGTGGCCTGGTGTGTGTCGAAAAATCCAACCCTAACTGTGGATCTGTTGAAGAGTCGCGGATCTTTCGAGAACGATCTCGGATGGGATCTTTACAACTACACGGTCAATCAGAATTATATTTTCAAAACGATACAAGAGATAACGGGGATAGGTAAAATAATTTAATGTGATCCTTTTATAACTAAAAATGATATTGTAACAAATTTTCTCTATTAATAATTGCTTGTTATATTGTATACGGTAGAATAAACTTTATTGAAAAATAATCTTGTTTTTTATTACTTTCCTTGTCCAGTAGTATCTATTTTCCTATAAAATTGTCTCATAGATAGTGAGGGAGAGAGAGAGCGAGAAAGAGAAATGCCTGTAACTTATACCGATGCCGATTTGGATGGCGCTACAAAATTTGCCGAAGCCAACAACAAGATACGTCTGTTGAAACATATGTTGGCTAAAGCTCCTCATCTCACGTCCTGGTTGGACGTCAATTTGAGAGATGCGACGCACGACGACTATTATATACCGGTCACACTGGTCGGTTCCAGTAAAGTGTTGACTGTATATATGACGGAATCAATTTGCAGCCGTCTTTCGTGCAACCCGATGAAAGACAAGGCCGATCCTTGCAAGTCGCGAGACGTTATTATTATATCGGCCATAAAGGCGATTACGATGTACAATGTCAGCCGGCCTGCTTCAACGTCAAAACTGTGGACAACGTTTCGAAAACCGGCGAAAGATCCGTAGACACACCGATGATGAATTGGTTCGACAATTCGTGTCGCATACTCAACTCCCATATGATTTCCTATCTGGAAAAGACCGTCTACCGTAGCGACGCTCGGTACGAAATTAGAGTCAACGATATGCCCACCGGTTTCACTAGGCGACCCTATACGGGGAACGTTTTCGGTGGCGGTCTCACTGCGCCTACTACGAACGTCACAGGGAATCGGACGGATCGTGCGAGATGACGGGTTTTGAAAAATATTTGGACGCTATTGCGGATCTACTGTTCAAGTTTCGATCTGTGAAGACGTGCTGAATAGTCAGGTGTTTTATTGAGTGTTTTAGTGAGTTTATAGTGAGTGTTGAGTTGGTTGGAGGATTGTATCGTGTGTGTGTATGTGTGCTGTGTGTTTGGATACTTGAATTCTTAAAATCGGTAAGTTTTTGACAAAGATACGAGTATTTTTCTATTTCATTGATTTTGTGTTTCATACGTATAGGATAGTAGTATTTAAGATTGCCCCAGGGGGTGTTGCCCTCCTGATTTTTATTAATTTATAGTAAATAGGATTCTAGGTTTAAGTTATAAACATTTTTAGGAACTTTGGCGAGGTTTTTAGTAATTATTTAAATTTTGTGAACTTGTGGGCTAAGGAGGTTAAGAGGATAATTTTTAAGTTATTATAATAGTTAGAGAGGAGGTAGGGACCTAAAAGATAACAGGCAGGAAGAAGGGACTGTGCTGAATATAAAACAAAAAAGTTTGCCTAATTCGGACAAGTAGTTTTTGAGATATAGTGTGTTTAGGCTATAATTTGCTGTGCTAGGATAGGGACCAAGTAGATTATTAAAAATAGGCTTAGTGGCGTAAGATAGCGTGTATAACCTACAGCAAGGAGAGGAAGATAGTCGGTTTTGATTAGGAATAGACCTTGATTCTAAAAAGTTTTAAGAAATAGTCGGTGCAGATATACAAGAGACCGGCGATGATCACCGGTTAAGGGGTTAAAAGGTTATAATAACAGGTTGTAAATAACAGTTAATAATAACAGTTACTTGTCTAAACTGTTATAAATAGCAGTTAAAAATAACAGTTAAGGGAGCTAGGGAAGGTTTTTGAGAGGGTACTTGTGGGGAAGTTAGAAGGGGTTTTTTATGGGGGGATCACGATGCAGCAGCATGGTTTTATGAGGAAGAGGTCGACGGAGACTGCGACAGTGGAATTCAGAAGGACGATAGGAGACATGACTGGGATGTATGTAATGGGAATCTTTATAGACATGACGGGAGCATTTGACAGGGTGTGGTGGCCAGGGGTTCTTGACATTCTACGAAAAAGGGGGGTAGGAGGGGATGCGTTTAGGGTGATAAGGGATTACTTGAGGGGCAGGTGGGTAGAGATCAGGGAGGGTAAATGGTCAGTGGGGAAGAAAGTTAATAGGGGGTGTCCTCAAGGCTCGGTGCTGGGTCCGCAGGTATGGAAGCTGGTGTTTGATGAGTGCGTGTTGAGGATGAATCGGGATGAAACCAGGATGATTGCGTATGCAGATGATGGTGTGGTGTTGGTGGCTGGGGAGTCGAGGAAGGAGCTGGAGAGGAAAGGTGAGAAAGTGATGAGAATGCTGGACGAGTGGTGTGTGAGTGCTAAGATGTGCATGTCAGCGAGTAAGACGGTGGGTATGTTGTTGAGAGGAAGATTGAATGTGGGAAGAATGCCAGTGGTTGAGTGGGGCGAGGGTAGACTGAGAATGGTGAAAGAAGTTAAGTACTTGGGGGTGACCTGGACCAAGTTGGGAGGAGAGCTGGGTATTGGTAAGCATGTGGTTGAATGTAGTGAGCGTGCGTGTGCGAAAGTGATGAAAGTGTTGCGGATGTTCGGGGGGAGGAATGTGGGGTATGGCTGTATGAAAAGGATATATGAGGGGGTGTACGTGGCCATGGTAACGTATGCATGTGGGGGTGGTGGGATAGAATGAATGGGGAGGACAGAGTAAAATTGTTGAGCGGGCAAAGAAGGGTATTATTGCGCATGATTAAGGGTTATTGTACAATGTCAAAGGAGGCCGCGTGTGTAATAGCAGGTGTGGTCCCGTTAGATTTGGAAGTGGAGAAAAGAGGGGTGATGTGTAAGGTACGGATGGAGGGAAGGTGTGAATGGAAGGGAAGAGTGGTTAGAAAGGAAGGGGTAAAGAGGGTGATGAGGGAGTGGATGATGGACGAATGGCAAGAGAGATGGGAAAGATCAGATAAAGGGAGGGTTACTTTTGAGTGGTGGGATAATGTAAGGGAAAGGGTGTTTGCTGGGTGGCTAGAACCGAGGTACTACATCACACAAGTTTTAAGTGGGCATGGGAATTTTAGGGCTAAATTGTGGGGTTTCGGGTTACCTGCAACGAGTGGTGTGAATGTGGGATGCGGGAGACGGGGGAACATGTGGTGTTTGAATGTCAAAGATGGGTAAATGAGAGGGATGACTGTATGGGGAAGCTAAGGGAAGGGGAAATTATGTTTAATAAGGAAGGTCTTGTTTCTAAGGAGGGTTTCTGCATCTTTGAGGAGTTTGTAGAGAAGATACTGGGGAGGAAAGAGAGGGAGGATGGGGAAAGACGGGGATTAATGGAGATGGGGGATAATGGGGCCTGAGCTCCGGGAGATAGAGAATGGAAGTAGGATGATAGGGTGTGTGAATGGGTAGTTATAGTCGAAGGTAGGGAGGTGTCCTGGGCCTTGAACCTGAATTGAGTAAGGCTTAAAAGGTCCAGGAACGAAGACTTAGGGATGGGGATGGGCGAAATGCGGGGGATGTAGGGATGAGGGGGGAAAGTTAGAGCGGGTAGGCGAGTTGGTTAGGGGAATAGGGAGTGAATGGGCAGTAGATCAGGAGTGTGAATGAGTGTGTGGGTACGGAAGACCAGGTCAACCGGAGTGACATGCGAATTCCCAAGCATGTCATGAAGGGTGGTCGAAACCGTAGCTGGAAGACCATGTGGGTCGACTGGCGGGCTAGTGACCAGTCTAAGCCATTAAGGTGCAAGTCCTTCGGGGGACCCTAAGGGAACCCCCCGAGTGCACGGTAAGGAGTAGGATTCGTGGGGGTAGTGTCAATGCTAAATAGTAGATGGTCCCTATCATTCCTATTTTTGTAGAGTGGGAGCTGGTGGAGAGGCGCGAGAACTGCCAACACCAGCTCTTAGAGCATATTTTGCAACTCTTCTAGTTAATGTCGGCGAACAGCTATAAAGACACTTGTTTTGTAGTGATAATTTGAGGAAAGATTTTTCTAGATAAACCACATAAAGACACTTTTAAATAGTGAGTAATTATTAGTGAGAAATCTAGGGAATTGATATTGACATTAATATTGTAAGTTTTGTTCAAGTATAAATTGGTTAAAGATGTCGGACAAAAATGGAAAAAATGGGAAGCTGGCTGAGGAAGCGAGGAAGTTGGAGGAGCAAATGAGGACGCTTCGGGAACAGGCAGAGAGACTGCGGGCGGCTGAAGAAGAAGAGATAAGGATTGCTGCGGAAAAGGAGTTTCTGGAGCAACATTCGAGAAGGAGCAGCCTACCAAGGTCACCTGTACTGAGAAGTGGACACGAAAGTACAACGGAAGAGTCGGATATAGATAAGACGAAGAAAAGATCAAGAGAACATACACCGAAGAAAATTACTAAGAAATCTAGAAACGATGGAAGTGATGATGAGTCAGAGGAATTGACGATGAGTTTAGAACTACAAAAAGTTGAAGATGCTGGAAATAGAATGCAAATTATAATTGATAAAATGGATAAATGGCTAGAATATAATGTAACTAAGTTAAAATCTATGAGCAAAGTACAGAAGAATAAATGTGAGGATATGATCAAAATGTTAAGAAAAGAAGTAGAAAATGTTAGAGTAAAGAGAGGTAGATTACTTGGAAGGATTGAGGGAAGACAAGAGATCATTGAACTAATAAAGGGCGAGAAGATAGAAATGATGGACTTAGGTAGTGTGGGTGAAACTACTTATGCAAGTAAGGTTAAGGAAATTCCCAAGATTACGGGACAAAAAGGCCCAGTTGTGATAGCTCCAAAGCTGATCACGATAAGGCAGGATGGTAAAGAAACAGAAGAAGTCAAAAAGCTGGTACAAGAGTTGGTTAAGCCTAAGGATATAAAGCTTAACATAAAGCGAATAAATAGAATAAGAAATGGGGTAATTATAGAAGTAGAAAAAGATATGAATGTTCAGGATATGATAAACCATGAAGGTTTGGAAAATGCAGGTTTAATTGTGGAGCAGCCCAAAAGGAAAAAACCATCTATAATGGTCTATGATGTGCCTAGTGGGATGGAAGATAAGGAAATTAAGATAGAAATTTTCGAAAGAAATTTCGAACTCAGTGACATCATTTATGAGGAATTCGAAAAGAATTTTGAAATTAAGCACAGGTATAAAGAAAAGAGAAGAAGGGATAGCGAAAATAGGGAACATCTGGTTATAGAATGCCAAAGTAAGATTAGGAATTGGCTAAGGAAAAAGGGACGACTTTTTATCGGATGGCAAAGTTGTAGAGTTAAGGACTATATAGATTTGGCAAGATGCTATAAATGTCAACGGTTTGGACATGTGGCTAAATATGTACAAATAAGGAATGCTGTACATATTGTAGTGGAGAACATTCCATTAAAGATTGTACGAAAGTACAAGGGGAAGCAAAGTGCACAAACTGTGTTAGAGAAGGCAGAGAGGACACTAAACATGACGCAGGGTGGAAATTCTGCCCAGTATATGAAAGAGCGGTGAAGAGAAACAATGAAAGAATCGATTATGGACTTTAAAATTGGACAGATAAATGTGGGGAGAGGAAAAATTGCAATGGAAGATTTTATAAGAATGGGAGTAATAAGGAAAATTGATATTATGATGATACAAGAACCGTATCACTATAAAGGGGAAATTATTAACAAAATTGGTAGAAATTATTATGTAAAAAATGGTAAAAATGAGGTTTGGAGTCTAATTGTGGTTATAAACCAGGAGATAAAGGTAATGATGGTAACGGAAGAAACAACAAGCGAATTCGTAAGTTTAGAAATAGTGTATAAGGATATCAAGCTAAAGTTAATTAATGTATATTGTAGGCCTTCCAAGGTAATTGATTGGCAGTTAAGTAGAATAGAAAGAAGTGTTAGGAAAAGTAAAGGGAAAATGATAATCTGTGGTGGAGATTTAAATGCAAAATTTTTGAAATGGTTTAATGGGGGTAGCGATGAAAGGGGTAAAAAGTTGAGGAATTGATAGAGATATTGGATATGGTAATATTAAATAAAAGGAGCCGTTGGACAACTTTCGAAAATACTAGTGGTAAGAAGGGTAATATTGATGTAACTATTGGAAGTAAGGAAGCAGTGGAAAGAATAAAAAATTGGGAGGTTTTAGAGGAATCACTCAGTGATCATAGATTGATAATAATAGAATTTAAACAAACTGAAAAATTCAGAGCTTTCCTTAATAATATGAGGGAGGGTACCTTAATACTCAAAGATGTGAATTGGAGAAAATTTGGACAAGACCTGGAAAGTGAGATGGAGGATATGCATATAGAGGATGATATTGAAGAGGAAGTTAGGAACTTTAGTAATTGTATAAGGAAGGTGATTGATAGAAATATACCAAGGGCGAAGAATGGAAAGGATGGTAACATGGTGGAATGAGGATTTGGAACACTTAAAAAGAGATATGAGAAAAAAGGGGAAAAGATGGAAGTAGTGATAAACTGCCGCTTCTGCATCGTATTTCACCCGTGACGAGGTCAAGGTCAAGAGGTCAGGTCAAGTAGATAAAGGTCATCAATATCTCGACCTTAGTTAATGAAGCGTATAATTAGAGTTAATTGAGCGTGTAATTAAACTAATTGATAATAAATTGAGCGTGAAATTATATCAATTAAATAGATAAAGGTTATCAATATCTTGACCTTAGTTAATGAAGCGAATAATTGGAGTTAATTAGGCATATAATTAGACTAATTGATTATAAATTGAGCGTGAAATTATATCAATTAATTATCTGGATCATTGACAAATTGCGCGGTTCAATTATGATTGACGTTAATGAGTTCTTAGAATTTATCAATTTCTAGGAATTGTGATTGACGTGTTTAGATTCTTAGAATTTATGGTTCGTTAATAAAAAGTTATGGATCATTATTAAAATAGTTGGGTCACTTTTAAATTTGTACGGTTCATTAATTATCTTAGTATACTAGGAATTGTGATTGACGTGTGTAGATTCTTTGAATTTACGGTTCGTTAATAAAAAGTTACGGTTCAATTTGAGATTGACGTTAGTACATTTTTTAGTATTTATCTTACACGTAGCTTTTGAGTATAAATATTGTTGTTTCTGTACACAACCTCATTAGTGTGGATTCATCATATCAACAAATACAGTAAGTATTAAACTGATATATTATAATTATTTAAATTGTTAAAGTTATAATGATATAATTCTGTAACTGATATATAGTAAATTCATTTTTATTTTGAAACTTATAAAAATTTGAGTAATAGTAAATCACTGTTTATTTTATTTTTTAGTAACAATGGGCGATAATTTAGGATATTATACATTATCCGAAAATGCATTTTCACCAGTAAAATCATCATCTCAAGCCGCTGGTTTAGACTTAAGAAGTGCTTATGATTATACAATTGAAAAACATAACAAGCAATTGATTAAAACTGATTTGATAATTGTTATTCCAGAACATTGTTATGGAAGAATTGCACCTAGGTCTAGCCTAGCTTTAAATCATAGTATTGATGTATTAGCAGGAGTTATTGATCGAGATTATCGGGGAAATGTCTGTATACTACTTTTCAATCATTCTGATTACGATTACACCATTAAAAAAGGAGATAGAGTAGCACAAATAATTTGTGAAGTTATTAAATATCCGAATATTGTAGAATTATATGTTGTAGATATTACTGAAAGAAATGATGGTGGATTTGGTTCAACTGGAGTTTAATATTTTTTTCAATTTTTTTTAGAAACGAAGGTGTAATGGGTTCAACTATAGAGTAAAATTTTGTTATGGTTATTTTTATAGTAATGGAAATGGAAAAAGTTAATGAAAGCAATGCACCTTCTTCTTCGCATGAAAGAAGATTTAATATCTTTTGGCTATTGGAGTCAGTTTGCATGCTGGGTATGAACACTCTAAAAACATGGGAGGTAGTAATGAAGAATTTAAAAAATTATATTAATGATTCGGACATGGAAATGCTAAGTACATATGAATCATTGACTTTTGTATATGAATATTTAAAATGAATCTTGGGGATGGAGGAAAATTCTCTGTTTAAGTTTTTATCCACAAGTGACTATAAATTTAATTTTCAAGAATTAAATTCACTGTTACAAAATTTGTATGAAACTACTGATATAAAAAATAAAGTATTTTCTCCACAAGCATCTCATTGTTTAATACAAATAATTCGTTCGTTACTATATCAACATTTATCACAACAAAAACAACCATCAAAACAACAACAACAAGAGAAACAATCAAATTCTAAAAAATTAAATAAAAGAAAATATAGTTGTGACGATTCATCAGATTCGAGTGATGATGATGAATTGGAGAAATTGTTCTGTGTTAAGAGTAAAAATAAGAAAATAAAAAATAAAAATGTAATTATAAAACAATTATTACAATTAAATTCAGACAGAAAAAAGAAAATAATGAAAACACCGGGAGAAACAGGTAGTCACTTGATAAAAATTGAAGTAACAGATATGAATGATTTAAGGAATACACCGGAAAAACAGTATTGGACTAAGGTTCATAAAAAAGCTTATTTTGTTTTAGATGACAAAGTAACAGAATCGGAAGAAATTATCGACACAATTATTGATATTTTACTAAAAATTGGAAATATGTTAGCAAAAATTCCAAATGTTGAAATACAAGTTGATAAAACAAATAGAGATAAAAATATGTATTATTAAAATGTTCATATCCGTTATTTTAATTTTAGGGGGTAATAAATATATTCTTATAATATTTAATCTTAGTTAGGTTTACATACACAATACAGTGATTATTGTTTATTTCAGATTAGTTGTAAAAATGAATAGAAAATTGGATGAACCAAGTACATCAGATGAAAATTTTAGAAGAAAACGTATAAGATTAGAACAAATTGAAGTATACAATGAGTTTTTTGAATTGGAAAAAGCTTTCAAAGAAAATCTCAAAACATTTTATTTAAAAAATAACTTAAAAGATATTAAAGATATTTGTCTGTTATTGGTATATCATAAAAATAAAATAATTCATGTTATTGAATCGTGTTTAGAACAATATAATACATTGAAGTTTAACGTTAATATTGAATGTATTTATGTTAAACCGTTTACGGATGAAATGCATGACAGATGTTTTAAATCAAAAAATACGAATGTTTTTAGATCTACAAATATAAATAATGTTTTGGAAATGGTGTTTTCAAAAATCTGTCAGGAAGAGTCAGAATATCAAGGGAAAGGTTCAGGCTGGACATTGCATTCAATCAATGGGATTTTATTACGTATTAGCAAATACCTTCCCTTGAGAGGAAGTTCGCTTTTACCTTTACCTGATTGTATTAAAAATAAAAAAGCTGTGATAAATGTTAAAAATTTTAACGATAATTATTGTTTTAGATGGGCACTTTTAGGTAAATATGTAAATAAAAGAGATAATACAAAAAATAGATTACTCTTATTATGAATTGATAGATAAATTTAATTTCGATGGAATTGATTTCCCTACACCTATTTCACAGATAGACAAGTTTGAAAAAAATAATGAAAATGTTTCGATAAATGTATATGGTCTAACTAAAAATAATACAGTATATCCCCTTAGAGTTAGTGATATTGAAAAAGGAAATCATTTTGACTTGTTGTTATTAACAAACGAACAGAAAATACTCATTATTGTTTTATAAGTAATTTTTCTAGATTAATTAGTACACAGTTAAATGCAAATATGAATGCAAAATCTATATGCAAAAGATGTTTCACATATTATCAGGGTCGAGACAAAGAAATTAAATTAGAAGATCATATAAAAACATGTATACCAAAGAAACCTGTATGTGCTATCATGCCTAATCCAGATCACGATTCAAGTTTAATTTTAAAATTTAAAAATTATCATTATAGTTTTTCTGTCCCTATTGTAATTTATGCAGATTTCGAATGTTTGTTAAGGGAAAAAAACGAAAGAGTTTCAAAATTTACTTTTGCACATAATATACATAAACCTATGAGTTTTTGTGTATATATTGTAACTAAATCAAATGTTTTGCCTCCAGAAATTATTGAGGAATTACCTAAAGAACCTTATATTTTTAGAGGAAAAGATGCTGCTAAAAAATTTATGTTATATGTAATTAAAATAGCAAATTTAATAGGTAAATTGATTAAAAATATAAATAAACCAATGTTACCGCTTACTGAAGAAGAAAAACGTAAATATAAAACCATAAAAAATTGTGAAATGTGTAATCGTATATTTACAATGATACATCCACCTGTACGTGATCATTGTCATTTTACAGGACAATTCCGTTCTGTTTTATGTAATGATTGTAATTTAAAAAGACAAAATCAAAAATATTTACCTATTTTTATTCATAGCATATATAAATAATATATGGTTATATTTCATAAATAATAAATTCGAAACGATCATTTTTTCTATGTAACAGACATTTTATATAACTATTATTCAAGTAAATGTTTTTTTTAGACCATGACTAATGAAAAATTGCAATTTTTAAAAAAACTGAAAACGCTTATCCGCCTGAAAAATGTCACCAAAAGCTGCTGGTTTTGACTTAAGAAGTGCATACGATGAAATTGTTCCTAACATGATAGAAAAATAGTGAAAACCGATTTAATATTAATAGTTCCATCCAATTGTTATGGTAGAATTGCCCCAAGATCAGGAATAGCTTTAAATAATTTTATCGATATCGGGGCTGGAGTAATCGATTGGGATTACAGAGGAAATGTTCAGATATTACTTTTTAATCATTCAGAGTCTGATTTTATAATTCAAAAAGGCAATAGAATAGCGCAGTTAATATGAGAGGTGATAGCTTACCCCGAAATTGAAGAAACTAAGTCGTATACTCAAACAGATCCAGATTGTAAAAATTTTGGATCGACTGGATTTTAATTTTTTTTTCTTTTTAGTTATAGAGAGTTCAAGCCAGAGCTAGGATAAAAAAATTCCACACAGCAAAAATCGTTTTTCAATAAATTGACTTATTGAAACATTGATAGTTTTAGGAATTAATAATATTATATCTTTCGAATTTGCAGTGAAATCTCTGCCTAAAGTTGAAAAGGATAAAGAACTTTTAGATATTTTAAATATTTTAAGACAGTTATTTAAATGGTTAAAAGAGGAATTAAATGATGAGTGTTCACAATTAAAATTTGAAAAACAATTTACTTATGAAGAATTACTTTCTTTATTTTTTCCATATTTTGAAAAATTTAATTTAAACATAAAAACTTTTTTAATTGATGCTGGTTATCGTTTTATTCAATTTATAAAAAGCAAAAAAACGACAAGTAGCGATAATACAAGTAACAAAAAAAGAAAAACTAAAAAACGTAAAAATGTTTCATCATCTTCCGATGAATCTACAGATTCAGACAATTATGATTTTGATAAGAGTTCAGATAATGGAATAAATTTTGATAAATTATTTAAATGTAATCAATCTAATTCAAAAAAATAAATAAAAACAGTAAAAAAGTATTTATTAAACAATCGTTTGTTCAAAATTCTCAAAAAAAGGAAGATGATGAAAACTCCGGGAGAAACAGGTTCTCATTTAATAAAAATCGAAATTACTGATATGAACGATTTAAAGAATATAAGTGAAAAACAATATTGGACAAAAATTGAAAAAAAGCTTATTTCGTGATTGACGAAAATAAAAAAGAAGATGAACAAATATTAAATGATGTTTATAATTTATTGTTCAAAGATTACAATAACAAATAGATTACAGGCTGACCGAAGGTCAGCCGTTATCAGCGGCGGGTCTAAAGAGACTACCCACCGCGTACGCTGTAGGCTTCGAGATTATTTTCTCTAACACCATTGTTAGTCGAGGAGCCGCACAGTTTGGTTAGACAAGACTTTGTCGACACCTTCATAGATTTGGAAAGTTTTGTATGTTCAATTGAGAAGTGTGATACTAATTCATCTGTGAGTACTCATTTACATTGTTATTTAAAATTTAAAGAACCATTATTCATAATGGATCTTAGAGAGTATATTAAGAGTTGTTTTCCAAATCATTTTTCTACTCTAAACTTAGTGTCATGTAGATCTGAAAGATTTTGGATTAAATATATATCAAAAGAAGATAGACAGTTATAGACAAATATCAAAAAGTCATTGTTAAAAAAAGGATCTAAGATAACTCAAGTTAAGAATGTTGATACACAAATTGACAAAAGTGCAGAAGTTAAAAAAAATTTTTGGAGATCATAAATTGTTGTATTATGAAAACTTATTTTCAGTTGTCAAATAGAGTTCAATAGAAAAAAAAGAATATTAGATGATTCGTCATCCGCTAGTGTTTCTGGTGAACATTTACGTAAAAACTATTCAAGATTAGAAATATTTTTTGAGACTGATGATTTTATTGAATTGGAGAATGCTTTCAAAGGGATACTTAAAACTTTTTACTTGAAATATAATCATAACTTTATAAAAGATGTATGTTTTTTGTTAATGTTTAATAAGGAAAAATAAAAAATGTAATTGTAAATTGTTTGAGTGCATATAGTGCAGTGAAGTTGAATATGCTGGTTGAATATACATATGTAAAATTAACAGAAAATAATGAATTTCAGGATAGAAATTTTAAGTCAAAAATGTAACTATACTACAGTCTACAAATTTAGATACAATATTACTTAATTTATTTAGAAAAATTTGCAATGAAGAATCAGAGTCCGAAGGTAAAGGTAGCGGTTGGACATTATACACGATTGATAGTGTTCTATTACGTTTTAGCAAGTATACACCTTTGAGAGGTAGTTCGTTTCTTCCTCTACCAGAAGTGATTTAAAAAAAATCAGCTATTATTAATGTGAAAAATCATAATGATAATTTTTGTTTCAAATGGTCACTTTTAAGTAAATATGTAAAAACAAATCCTCAATGATTAAGTAAAGCATATGATAAATTGCTTAATAAATTTAATTTTACTGGAATCGATTTTCCTACACCGTTGAAACAAATAAATTTATTTGAGAAAAATAATAAAACAGTGTCTATTAATGTGTACGGACTTAATGAAAGAAATACAGTTTATCCTCTCCGAGTATGTTGTAAAGAGAGAAAAGAACATTTCGATTTATTGCTCCTCACAAATGAAAGTGGTGTAAGCCATTATTGTCTTATTAAAAATATATCAAGATTAATAGGTGTTTACAATTAAGTTTAAATGAACATAAGAAAGTTATTTGCAAACGTTGTTTTAAGTATTATCAAGGTAGGAGGTGTGAAAGTAAATTAAAACATCATATTAAAAAGTGTTTATCTAATAAACCTGTAAGAGCTATGATGCCAACTATTCAAATTGATGACACTCTGCCTATAGTTAAATTTTAAAATTATCAATATAGTTTTCGCGTACCCATTGTAATGTACGCTGACTTTGAATGCATGTTAAAACCTGTAAATGAAAGAGTGACTAAATTAACATTTGTAAACAATGTTCACGAACCTATGAGTTTATGTGTACACATTGTAATAGATAAAGAATCTATATTGCAAGAAATTATTGATATTTTTCCTAAAGAACCCTTTTTATATAGAGTTAAAAATGCACCTAAAAAATTTATGGAATATTTGATTGAGATTACAAATAAAATTGGTGAAAAAATAAAAAATAAAATACCAATGCTTCCTCTTACTAAAGAAGAAAAAACTAAATTTAAAAATACAAAATACTGTGAAATGTGCAATTGTAAATTTTCACCTTTTAATGAAGCGGTTCGAGATCATTGTCACTTAACTGGACATTTTCGATCTGTTTTATGCAATGAATGCAATTAAAAGAGAAAAAAATCTAAATTATATACCTGTTTTTATTCATAATTCTTCCAATTATGATTCACATTTTATTATAAAACAACTAGGTTGTGATTATCATCATATTGATATTATACCGAATAATAAAGAAAAATATATATCACTTGAAAAATTTACAAAAAGTGGATTGCGTTTAAGATTTCTAGATACATTTAGATTTTTAAATATTAGTTTAAATTCACTGACTAGTTATTTAACTCAAGATCAATTTCAGTGTATTAAAGAATTTTTTGGTATTGATGACCTTCCATTTGTTACAAGAAAAGGTGTATTTCCTTATGAATATGTAGATTCTTGGAACAAATTGAATGAATTACAATTACCAGAAAAGATTGCATTTTTTAATAGTTTACAGAATTGTCATATAACAGATGAAGATTTTGAGTTTGCAAAAAAATTTTGGGATCACTTTCGGTGTCGAACATTAGGTGAATATAGCGATCTCTATTTACAAATTGATGTACTCCTACTTTGTGATATTTTTGAAAATTTTCGTACATTATGTACTAATTTTTATGAGCTGGATTGTGTGCATTATTTCAAGTTACCGCAATTTACATGTGATGCAATGTTAAAATTTACTAAAGTTGAACTTGAGTTATTTATTGATTACAATATGTATTTATGAGGCCCAGCCAAGGAGCCCACCAAACCAAAATCCTAATAGTAATAAATTAGAATGTAATGAAAAGGGATTTTTAATTAATAAAATATGAATTGGCACTTGCGATTTTGATGAGCAGTGCAATATGACGTAGAAGAAGGGGAGGGGAGAGACGAGAAGGGAGGCCTAGAGCTAGCGAGCCGACAGAGAGTCTTTTCCGAGAGCCGCTAGACGAAAGACCGCCACGGGACGAGGTCAGTCCATTTTTCGGCCACGTGCTAGTAAATTCAACGGTATGCTTTTCGGCCATTTTTAAGGCTTAACCCTGCCGTTATGTCTTTTTCATAAATTATTTAAATAAAATCTGTAATCTTTAATTCGGCCATATAATAAAATATTATATTTGATTTCACTTGCGTTGCGTGCGTTCATTAGCGTCCTGACCCGACTCCTTGGCCCATCCTGACAAGATTCGGCTAAGTGTACGCAGTCTCCAGCCAGCCGGAGCTTCCAGCTGGTCAAAAGAAGTGGAGACGGTCACAACTGGTGTCAGAAGTGGGATCCGACCGTCTCTATTTTGGGAGAGGACATCGAACGCAACACAGGTAAGAAATTACAAATATTTATTTGAATTTCAACTAAATTTAACGCTCTAAATTATGTATTTAAAAAAAGAGATAAAATTTAAATTCCTTTATTTTTTTAAGTAAATATTTCACTGACCTCGTCCCAAAAAGACAAAAAAACACCCAAAAAGACAATTTTTTTTATATAACTAAGTTTACAAAATTTGTTTTTTCCAAACGTATGAAGGATTAGAGATTATTCATAAGGGGAAAGGCGTATCAAGGAAATTTTTTTCTGATTCAGGACAAATCCCCGAAGTTTGGAAAACTCAAAAACTCATTAGGCAATAATTTAAGTAATAATTTGGTAGAATAAATTTATGTAGTTAAGGGAAAAATTCATAATTTGTTTAAAATTTTAAAAGTTTGTCAATTAAACCTAAAAGATAGGTATGTTTTAAATTGCAGTTGTAAGTTATTGCTCTAAATGAAGCATGTTAATTGCTAGGTCCAATTATTACAATTTTCATATGTAATAAATATTTTTTTTTTGTTAATAAAGTTATAAGAAGTTTTTGAGAAATATAATGTAATTTAAAGATTTTGTGTTAAAAGAAGAGATTTAAGTTTTTTTTTGCAAGAAATACAATAATGTTTAAAATCTTACTTGATTTGTTAAATAAAGAAGTGAGAAAAAATAAGTGGTAAAGATTAGTTTATATTGATCGATTTATAAATAATGAATGAGGCTATAGTATCAAAGTTGAAGAATAAGGCTTTATAGGGTTTTTTATAGAAAAGAAGTAATTAGTTGTATTAAGAAGTTGTAATGATGACTTTTTTATGTTTATTTATGAAGTAGCCTACTACGATGAAATAATATGCTACGATGATAATCTACGAGATATATGATAAATAATGTTCTACGAGTATTTATAAAGAAAAATAAAAATAACGACGATTCTACGGCAGAAACAAAGAGTTCTGCAAATAATAATAATTTTTTTTTACGACGAAATATACGACGATTTTAAATAAATAAAGTTTTGAGGTTAATACAACAAAGTTATGAATTTTGTGAAGGGCCTAAGAAGGTAAAATTTTAAGATGAGATACTATAGTTTAATGATTTAAGTAAAATTGATTTAAAGCCATAGATAGTTTTTTTCTTGAAGGAAATAGTATGATTTTTGTTGTAGTTAATAAATTCGTGAAATTGGGAGAAGTAATATGAATTGACCTAGTAATAAACAGTATGATTGAATTAAAGTTAATTGGAGAGCAGATTTTTTAATAAAAAAGGTATGAATTAAAGTAACAATTTTTTTAAGTATGTTGAAAAACTAAGATAGTAGTAATAAGATAAGAATGTGGAACCAATTAGGGTTTAAGCGCGTTAGACTTGACCGAATATTTTAATTTAAATATATTAAAATAAAGCACGTGGTCTATTTTCAACTACCTTAATGACAATACCAAGTTCCAAAATTATGTATTAACATAGAGACAAACCACAGATTTTGGTTCTGTTCTGTCTTTCTTTAAAACAAACTTAATTAATTCATAAATAGACAAGAACGCACATAAGTTGCTGCATATTAGGTAAAACGGGATTTAAAATAACGGGACATCCTGTACATGACATCGGTAAGTGTGGCATATCAATGGATATGCCTGTAATCGAACTTTTTTTTCTCTCTCACATATATAATTTAATAAAGGTAAAATAGGAGATATTGGCAGTAAAAACGGGAAAATTGTATTTTTTTTATATACATAATAATCGTATAATGGGAAAAACTGTCATCAAAGATGAACTCGGTTGACTTGGAAATAAGGCAACATTGTACAGCTGGGAGATTAAGTTACAATGCGTCAGCAATACGTGACTAACTTTGCAGCAAATGGCACAAAGTACAAAGTACTTATCGACGGAAATATTTGCAAACAAAATATATTTTGCAACGTATGGAAACGATGTTGATGAACTCGTGGTGAACGAAACTGCTTACGCCATATCCGAATACAAAGTCTAAACACGCGTAGTATTAAAAAAAAATATATAGACTAATAATAATAATAGCTGACGGAGGCGTAATAATGGGTTATTATTAAATAACCTAACCTTAACGCGGGGGGGGGGGGAGAAAGGGTAACGTTCAAATTAAAAGAATAGTGGAGTGACAAGGTTGGGTTGCTGATAGATCAACGCTCCAAAAAGTGAGGTAGACTTTTGGCATATTGCAATAATAATAATAAAATAATTATAGTTTAAAACTAACATAAAGATTTACATATATAAAATTTACATGAGCATTAGGTTCATTCAATTTAAACATTACTCTAGCGTATGCAATTGGGACTTGTCAAATAACACGTATTCGTACTTGGTCTTTAAAAGCTGGGAACATGTTAGCTTCCATTTACATTACAATAATTTTAGTACAATGTACGACAGCTCTTAATCAGGGGATAATTTTCGAAAAAATGACCAGGGTATTACTAACTCGATCACAATGGACTATTGTGGTAGACTATGACTTAACGGAAATTGTAAGGGAAAGCATTAAACTCGATGAAATAGTACAGCAACAAAAGGACTATTTAGCTAAATTTGAGAAGGACGTTAAAAATGGTAGTTCAGTAGATACTGCGGGCCTACTAGAGAAATACAAAGCGGAATTTTAATTATAGAAGATATGTTGAAAGCATATATTTCTGATGTTAACGACGTGGTTTCACTTATATCCCGTCTCAAATATCATAAAGGGCAATTATGGAATCGGGCGGTACCTTTCTTAAAACTTTATTTGGGACAATGGACAATCAGGACATGGAAAATATAAACGACAAATTGACTAAACTCGGGGATTTTTCGGAGGACCTATACCATAATTTTGACGAACAAATATCAATAATGAAATAGGCGAATGTTGATATCGTGACGAACACGCAAAATATACAAAAATTGACAGAAGCACTGACACATTATAGGGACTCGATCGAGGAAAATTTTAAAGTATTGAGTGAGCGAATAATAGTATTTAGCGATTTACAAATACTTACATTTAAACCTAGCCTTTAGACAACTAGAACAACTAGCCATAAGCTCAAAACAAAAAATAGCGGAATTAAGGGAATCTTTGGAATACATTCACACGGGGAAACTTAGCTCAAAATTAATAACAATTTTTGGTTATTCTAAAAGAGGTGCAGGAAAACCTACCAAAAAATTATCACCTACCCTACGAGGCTGGTACAAATAACTTACTCTATTTTTATGATATGGCAGACATACAGTCTTACGCAGTGGAAAAATCGATCAAAATTATAATAAAATTACCGTTAGGTTCGGAATCCAACGTTTTTCAACATTATAGAATAAAAACATATCCCATTTATAAGCTGACATTAGGTTTTTGGATCGAATGGGATATTATAACGCGAGACTTTTTAATTTCGACAGACGGACAGACCTTTGTCGAATTGACACCGACTGAAATTTCAAAATGTAAACAAGGACCTCTAAATATTTGTTACACCAATACAAAATTAATAAGTGCCACTACACCGAATTGTATTTTGAATATATTTAAGGGAATTACGGAAAATACATGCACTAGGCTAGTTTACAAAAACTTGACCTCGCCGATCTTAATTAATAGCGGAAATAATTGGATATACAGTACAGAAAGGAAACATCAAATAGTCTTGGAGTGTTACAAGGGTAAATATATGAATACAACTACAGTAATAAGGGATGTAGGTATTCTGTTGAATGCTGCAAATTGCGACATAATAGGGACAGGATTTAGGGTTCTTGCAAAAATTCATGGAAATAGTATTTATAAAGGAGATCTTTTCTCACTAACGATACCGGACATAGGGAATATACTAACAGCTGATGAACATATTTTGTTAAATAGTAGCCTAAATTTCAAAGACGACGCCCTTAAAGAGCAAACGTTAACCACAATAACAGACAGAACAGGAATTAGACTCGACAGACTATTACTCCATATCCGAAACAAACAAAAATCGGAACTTTCAATAAATAGGTATATATCATTGGGCACGTATGGAACTACAGTAACAATACTCGTATTGATGGTATATTTGTTGTACAGGAAATGTAGGTGTTTAATAAACCCAATATATAAATGCTGTCGAACAAAACGTAAAAGGGCGAATCAAAATTTAGAAATGAGTAGGGTCACAGGGCAATCACTTAGTTCCTTAAACAACAGCCAAAAAATAAAAATAACACTTAAACATGCTTGGGTGCTTTGCTCATACATCAAATAATAATAAAATGAAATAAAATACTAGTGATTTTAAAATTTTCATATAATAACTTGTAAACGGAACTAGACTTACAGGAAGCCCTGTATATATGAACATTTAAGCGACATATCATAAATTAGGCCATGAAAAATGGAGATCATATTATGTAATAGAGTAACAATATCAATAACAACCTGGTAGGACGAAATTAAATAAATTTTTATCATTACAAAACTTAATGTAGAATAATAAATATTAATTGAAGCAAAGTACAATATAAACATTTAAAACCTAGTAATAGTCAATGCAGACGTAGCGGAGCAAGCCTGAAACGGTTAGAATTTCAGCCGACAGAGCCTTAAGCTGGCAGCTTGTTTATTGTTATGACTAATACATTTAGCTTTCATAAAAGGTCAACATATTTACAGAGTTTATTACATTCACAAAACTTTGCACTTTAATAATAAAATTGGGATTGGACTTTTCATAATTAATCGGTTAAAATACAGAATGGTCACAAATAGTGATGACAGCATTTATTAAAGGAGTTACGGATGTACAATAAATTTTAGCAGATCATAATAGAAATTGACAAATTAACAAATTCTCGGAAATGCCTGATGAAAAGAAAAAAAAAGAATCGAGGGGGGTCGATAGACATATTAATTCAATCATTTGAAATATTATACAACACTAGTGCACTGTGGACCAAGTAAGCTGGAACTCAAAATTTTATTAGGAACAAGGTAAAATAAATATTTATTGAATTCATTGCAAAGGTTTATTGTAATTCTATAGGCTAAATTCTATAGAGTAGATATGAACACGTTGTCAGTTCTAGTTTTAGGAGACTCGCATGTGCGCCGATTAAAACAATATTGCGAGCATAATACACCTATTAATTTGAAATTGTCTTGCCACGGAATCTCGGGTGCTACTTCCATACGCCTTAAATCATATATTAGGCGTCATTCATTTTCACTGTTCC
Organism: Aphrophora alni; assembly: GCA_963513935.1. Lineage (NCBI taxonomy): Eukaryota > Metazoa > Arthropoda > Insecta > Hemiptera > Aphrophoridae > Aphrophora > Aphrophora alni. The sequence goes on along the minus strand of OY740776.1, from coordinate 17,831,729 downwards.
CAGCAAACTACATTTTTTAAATTTTAGGTACAAACGATATTTTACGCGGACCTATTAATGATGTAAGGAAGAATTACATATCTGTAATTCGGCTACTAGCACGATTGAACCCAGGAGGGGTGATCATTTTGTTCAAACTACCGTTTTTTCCTTTAATAACGGAGCCTTCAGATAAACTCGGTGCAATTACACAATTTAATAAAGACCTTTCTTCTTTACAACGTCGACATATCCATGTCTTATCATTAGAAAAAGAGAGTCGTTGGCCATTGACATACTTCTTAAAATATAATTTGCATTTCTCACACATGTGTTATGGTAAAATATTACGCGACTTGGAAGCTATACTGATAATATAACAAAAGATAATATATTATAAATTTTGATAGGTGAATCTGTACTGTGGGGGGGTTAGGTCTGGGTAGAACATGTTCTGTGGGCCGCATTGCAATGAGACTCAGGTATTGTCCTCGCTGAGTTCATACCTTCATTTAGCATGGCGTTTTGGACATGAACAGCTCAGATGTGATCCGTTTTTTTGGATATTGTTCACCTAGATAATTAATTTTTTTTTGAAGAAAAAATAAAAACAATATTCTCAAATTACATAATAAATATTAAATATATTTTTGTATACATATCCTCTAAAAATCAGAACAGTCAAAAATTCTGACGGAGATTTTTTTTAAGTAATGCAAGTAGTAGAGAGTTGCTAGCCCCGCCGGGGGTAGTTTTCTGTAATTACCATCCCAACCACCCCTCATATTTTAGACGTCATGACAGTGACGTCATCACCACCATACGTCACTATAGTGACGTCATCACCACCATACGTCACTATAGTGACGCCACCATCCACACGTCATCGGGTGACGTCGAATTACGTATCTGTAGCGTCACCCCCAGTGACGCGCTATTCTATTGGCAACACGAATTACGTATGTTATAATGATGTCACCTCTACATCGTGTAGTGACGTATCATGACAATATATGTATGAATGTTGACATGTTCAAACATGTCCAAACATACTCAATCATGAAACATATTTAAACATGTTCAATCATGAATGTTGACATGTTCAATCATGAATGTTGACATGTTCAAACATGTCCAAATATATTTTTAAACTGTCACCTCTACATCGTGTAGTGACGTATCATGACAATATATGTATGAATATTGACATGTTCAAACATGTCCAAACATGTTCAATCATGAAACATATATTAAACATGTTCAATCATGAATGTTGACATGTTCAAACATGTCCAAATATATTTTTAAACTGTCACCTCTACATCGTGTAGTGGCGTATCATGACAATATATGTATGAATATTGACATGTTCAAACATGTCCAAACATGTTCAATCATGAAACATATATTAAACATGTTCAATCATGAATGTTGACATGTTCAAACATGTCCAAATATATTTTTAAACTGTCACCTCTACATCGTGTAGTGACGTATCATGACAATATATGTATGAATATTGACATGTTCAAACATGTCCAAACATGTTCAATCATGAAACATATATTAAACATGTTCAATCATGAATGTTGACATGTTCAAACATGTCCAAACATATTTTAAACTGTCACCTCTACATCGTGTAGTGACGTATCATGACAATATATGTATGAATGTTGACATGTTCAAACATGTCCAAACATATTTTAAACTGTCACCTCTACATCGTGTAGTGACGTATCATGACAATATATGTATGAATGTTGACATGTTCAAACATATTTTAAACTGTCACCTCTACATCGTGTAGTGACGTATCATGACAATATATGTATGAATGTTGACATGTTCAAACATGTCCAAATATATTTTAAACTGTCACCTCTACATCGTGTAGTGACGTATTATGACAATATATGTATGAATGTTGACATGTTCAAACATGTCCAAACATATTTTAAACTGTCACCTCTACATCGTGTAGTGACGTATCATGACAATATATGTATGAATGTTGACATGTTCAAACATGTCCAAACATATTTTAAACTGTCACCTCTACATCGTGTAGTGACGTATCATGACAATATATGTATGAATGTTGACATGTTCAAACATGTCCAAACATATTTTAAACTGTCACCTCTACATCGTGTAGTGACGTATCATGACAATATATGTATGAATGTTGACATGTTCAAACATGTCCAAACATATTTTAAACTGTCACCTCTACATCGTGTAGTGACGTATCATGACAATATATGTATGAATGTTGACATGTTCAAACATGTCCAAACATATTTTAAACTGTCACCTCTACATCGTGTAGTGACGTATCATGACAATATATGTATGAATGTTGACATGTTCAAACATATTTTAAACTGTCACCTCTACATCGTGTAGTGACGTATCATGACAATATATGTATGAATGTTGACATGTTCAAACATGTCCAAACATATTTTAAACTGTCACCTCTACATCGTGTAGTGACGTATCATGACAATATATGTATGAATGTTGACATGTTCAAACATGACCAAACATGTTCAATCATGAAACATATTTTAAACATGTTCAATCATGAAACATATTGTTAATACTTATTTGATCTGAAACAATAAAATGTATTTATTGGTCGTTATTACATTACAGTCAATTGTACCAAGACGTTGTAATGAAGATATTTATATTTTTATTATTACCCGTTTTTGTTAAAACGGAAAATGATACTTCATTTGTTTTAGAACATTTATCTAATTTTGGTTATTTGAATACTTTAAACAATTCCATTTCTAACGTTGATTCAACAACACTAACGGATGCTTTACTTCTCTTTCAAGAATTCTATTATTTAACTGTTAATGGAGAAATTACCAATGAGACTTTAGAATTAATGAAAACACCGAGGTGTGGTTTGCAGGATGATGTGTTTGGTTTTTCAACATATACGAGGAAATGGAATTAGAAATATTTAAAATGGTATTACTCTTATGCCAATAAAACTATTATAAATATAACTAAGGAGGCTTTTAATACTTGGGCACAACATACAGATCTAATTTTTTCATATGATAAATACGATCAAGACATTTTAATTTCTAATAAAAGAAGAACGCACAAATTTCAAAAACTATCCGATACTTGTTCCAATAGTTTAGATGGTAAAGGTAATAAAGTTGCCCACGCATATTTTCCTAAATATGATTATTCAACAGTTGAAATACATGTTGATTCTGATGAATCTTGTTGTTTAGAAATGGATATTACTAAATGTCACCCAGATACAACTAGTTTATTAGCTGTTTTAATTCATGAAATTGGACATAAGTTGGGTATATTACATTCAAATGATGTAACGTCTATAATGTTTCCATATTATAACTATGATAAAATCGATCTAGGAAAGGATGATATATTAGCCGTACAAAGGTTATATGGAACGACAACACCCACTTATTTCAGTTCAACTACACCGACTACATATACTACAGCAGAGACAACAGAGACAACGGTATCTGTGGTTGAAGAACCAGATTTATGCGATTAGAATAATTTGAAAACATTTTTATAATTAATCAACAACTATATATATTTTACAAAAAATGGTTTTGGATAGTAAATTTAGAAGATAAACATTATAGCAAACCACAACTTATAACAGACTGGTTACTGTTTCTTCCACCAGATTATGAAAAATTGATTTTCTTTACCAAAGACCGTCGGGGCAAATTGTACTTTTTATTAAGAACAACATATATATGCTTGAATTTCCCTCCTTAAAACTTGAAGTTGGCTATCCAAAACATATTAGCGTTCTTGGCGCTAGATCAAATATGAAAATTTGTAACGTCCTTTTAAATTCAGTAAAATAAATCTGTACTTTGTTATCAACAATCCACTCGCCGTCCCTCTTATCGCATCCCTCTTATCGCTTTCCTCTTATCGCATCATACAGTTAATCATCGCATGACATTCTTCCCTCTCTCTCTAACCAGTCCAGAATCAAGTTCCGCTTGAAAACCGTGTCACTCTGTCTCTGGATTCTCAACATGTACAAAAAACTTTCATCGCTCCGTTAAAATCTAAATTAAAGTTACATCATGACAAATAATACTTCAGTTTCATAGAGAAAATGTAATATCTTAGTTTTACAATTCAGTGATGTGTTCTTTTTGGTTTTCTAATAAAATAGTTGTGTTGATTTTCATTTCACGGCACATGTTCACGTAAACTTTCGACAGGACTCCAGGTAACCAAATTTACAGATTTTATCATATCATAAATTTTGTTAATGTTTTAAAATTTATTCATTAAAATATGTATTTCATGTTTTATTTAATATTCAAAGTTTTTCAGAAACTAAATAATTATAAAAATTTTCATTTCTTAAAACATAGTTTACAAAACCTTAAGCAGTCAGATTTTAAGTTTTGAGCAATTATGTGAAATTAGTGCAAACTGGTGATAAACATTAAACAATCAGAATATCTTATTGAACATGTCAAAAAACTAATTAAAGAAATCTCTTCTAGACCAGAATATTTGTTTTACAGATTTTTCTCTGGGTTTCCGAGAAGAATTGGTTAGTACATTGTAAAAGGCCACATGTATTGATCAATTGAATCACACCAGTCCAACCAAACTCATAAATTCTTTGTAAAATTGTAATGGTAGAAAACATACTTTCAGATGAAATATTAGATCATTTAAGGAACATAACACAATTATTAGCTGTAGATAAAAGATCAAGTAATAGCATATCAATAGTAGTAATATTAGTATTACTTTTAATAATAACAGTGTTACAAATTGTAGATAAGTGTATAGCATTAATAAAATGGTACGCAGAAATCGACAACAGACACGCAGATTTAGAAGAAGACGATCCGTTACTGCCAGAGGTAACATGCGAGCAAGAGTCAGCCGACAATCGACGTCACTCGTGAGTGGTTTCGAGTCATTGATGAAGGTAGCTCGAATTGCGTCAACTGCATTACCAATAGCATCACTCAAAGATTACATCAAGCTTGCCGATGTAGTATTTAATTTCGTTTTAAATTCATTAGGTTCAAATAAATACTATCACGGTGCTTTTGCGATGGTGGGGATTACACCAGGATCACTTGTAATAAATTCTCCCTTATTAGCAAAAACAACAACTGGTTATTCTTTTCCAGGTTACCCTTTAAGTATGAAGAGGATAAATCTACGTTTAATAAACACTACAGCACATCAAGCTCGTGCAGGACGTAGGGCCGCGGTATTCATCCCTTATCGCGAGATGCACGACAAAACACATTACTCCAGCATTTTGAAGGATTTTACCTATCATCAGGTCGCCGCTATGCCATACGCCAGATCTGCATCCGCTGGATCTTCAATAACCTTAAAATTTAGAATGCGCGACAAAACAAACTATTGTGCGCGTCCCCGTGAATTGGGTGGTGCTTGCATGCAAACTTTTCGGTCCTAACAACCTCCAAGAGGTTTTTTCTAAATTAATAAAATTGACGTCAATTTAAAAAAATTTCAATATTCTAAATTTCATCTTTTCTTTTTTTAAATCTTCTAATGTCATAAACAATTTACTTTTATTTTAAATATATATATATTGGCCAATTTAGAATTTAAGAAATTTAACAAACAAAATTATGATATGTAATATTTAATCTAATAATGAACTTGTTAGAATTATTATAATTTTTTTTTGAATTTAAAATATCAATCTCACTTATAGAATCTTTTCTTATTGTTAAATTTTGTAACTGTTTATATAAACTAAAAAGGGGGGGGGATAAATTTCAGAATCTATTCATCAATTTTTTTTTATTATTATATTTTACATTAAGGGCGTATAACTTTTTTTTTAAATCAATTGTAATCTTGTTAATTATCAAGCTTTGCTTATAATAATCTATCTTAGGATGTTTTTTGCCTTGTAAATGATAAAATCTGAACCGACGAAATTTCTTTCTTGTTTAATAAATTTGAGCCTTGTTAATTACTAAATTTGTCTTTTTTTTTTATTTTTCAAACATTGTTACCATTTGGTTCCGCCTTTTGTTGAATTTAAGTCGCCTGGTAACATGTTTCTGGTAGCAGAGCGTGGTTTTCTCTAAATTATAGAGCCTGGTTAATTTTAAATTCTGGAACCGTGGTTAATTTTCAAAATTTTGTATTGGAACCATACAAATTTAAATTCTTAAAAATTTTTCTTTTGTTAAACAAGGCTCAATTTTCATGTTTTGCAGCTTTTTCGAATACTGTACAACTGTTGCTGATGAAATTTTTTTTTATAAATCTATATAAACTTATTAGTCTCTTTTTTTTAATTTTTCATATAAACACTTTACACAAAAACTTCCAAACCAATTTTGATAGAATTTGTTTTTCTTTATTTTCTCTACTTAAATAAATTCTTTTTTTAATAAGATATATATAATACACTTAATTCATTCACTGAATTTGATTCAGACAGGCAGGGCTCATTCGGGAATTCAAAAAAAAAAAAAAATAAATAAATAATAAAACCCAAAAATAGATAGAAACAAAAAAAACAACAAAAAAAATATATTCAAAATTTCCTTTAAAATTTTCTCGAGTTTTCTTTCGTTTGTCTGTATTAATTCATACTTACATACACACATCTACACAACAATTACACAACATATAATTCTCGAGTCATCTTCTGGTCCTTTCACCTCATTTTTGTATCATCTTAAAAGAATTTTTTTTTTTTTTAAAATCACTTTGTTAAATTTTATCAGCAATAGTTAAAATGGCAGTTTACTTGCTGAGATTGGTAGACTCACTAAAGAACACTGAGCTCGCTTTCAATTTTTTTTTGTCATCTTGAAAGAAAATTATTTTTATTTATTTTTTTTATCATCATGAGTAATGCGCAAGATGGCGGTGGACTGGTTGATGCAGATGGTGCTACAATAGTTAATTGAAATGTTGAACACTCATTAAATAACTTAACCTGGGTACAAAATTTTTTTTTCTCTTCCAAATTATAGGGGCCCAGTTTTGTATGTAGGAAAACATGGTTGGCCTGTTTGTTTCTTTCTTTAAATTGTTTGTTTGTTGGCAGGTCAACATGTTTGTTTCCTAATTTAGTTTTTTTGTTAGGGTTGAGAAAACCGGAGTTGGGTTTTCTCACATTGTGGGTCACCTTTTTATACCGTCCCTTTGGCCACACTTTTTTTGCTACACTTTTTTTACACCTTTTTAATAATCACAACAAATTTTGATGAAATTTTTTTTTACACAATTTTTTTTGATTAAATTAAATTCCTTTTTTTTTGGGTCACATGATACACATATAAGACCTTAAGTCAAACATCACATGCCCTGCCTTGTGCACTAAAACAATTTTGACTCACCAATGTTTCATACTGCTTTTTTGTTTATTTTTAAAATGGATTATTTGTTTAGACCCTTTCAAAATTCTTTTTTCTCACGGAAATTGTTAAGAGCCGTGAATAGTTTAAATTTTTCTTCGTATGGGAGAAGAGGAATTTAAAAATAACGACGCTGAGCATGATCTGACCAGTATTGGCTTCAGGAATTTTTTGTTTTATTGTTATTTATTTTTCATATATATATATTGTAAAGGTCGGCTCAGAGGATACTCCCCCCCGTCTGAGTCCGACCTTTCCTGAAGACCAAGGTGCTATGCACTTTCCCTCCTCTGGTCCCCGGAGTGGTCACCTCCACTTGGTATCCCGAGGTGCCACTCCACCCCTTTCCCCACGTACCTTAGTGTACAAAGTCAGTTCATGCACAACAATGTCGACACTTTGCGTCATCCTTCAGCTCTTTCTGTCCTGGGCGTATCCCAATTATAGGTGGGAAGAGCTGAGACGCTGTAGAAATTTCAAAATTTAATAAGTAATTGCCGAAGGAGGCTACACCCTAGAGTGGTGAATAAAAGCATTATGGAGCGTTGTTTCTATCAGGTGCCCCGTTTCTAAATTTTGTAGGAGGCCCTTCAGGCCCCTATCTTCGAACTTTTGTGGGAGGCCCTTCTGGCCCCTTGTCCCTTTTTTCAAAATTTTGTGGGAGGCCCTTCTGGCCCCCTCTCTGACTCCACCCCAACTCCGTCTTTCGGGGGGGGGGGAGAACTGTAACGTCCTTTTAAATTCAGTAAAATAAATCTGTACTTTGTTATCAACAATCCACTCGCCGTCCCTCTTATCGCATCCCTCTTATCGCTTTCCTCTTATCGCATCATACAGTTAATCATCGCATGACATTCTTCCCTCTCTCTCTAACCAGTCCAGAATCAAGTTCCGCTTGAAAACCGTGTCACTCTGTCTCTGGATTCTCAACATGTACAAAAAACTTTCATCGCTCCGTTTAAATCTAAATTAAAGTTACATCCTGACAAATAATACTTCAGTTTCATAGAGAAAATGTAATATCTTAGTTTTACAATTCAGTGATGTGTTCTTTTAGGTTTTCGAATAAAATAGTTGTGTTGAATTTCATTTCACGGCACATGTTCACGTAAACTTTCGACAGGACTCCAGGTAACCAAATTTACAGATTTTATCATATCATAAATTTTGTTAATGTTTTAAAATTTATTCATTAAAATATGTATTTCATGTTTTATTTAATATTCAAAGTTTTTCAGAAACTAAATAATTATAAAAAATTTCATTTCTTAAAACATAGTTTACAAAACCTTAAGCAGTCAGATTTTAAGTTTTGAGCAATTATGTGAAATTAGTGCAAACTGGTGATAAACATTAAACAATCAGAATATCTTATTGAACATGTCAAAAAACTAATTAAAGAAATCTCTTCTAGACCAGAATATTTGTTTTACAGATTTTTCTCTGGGTTTCCGAGAAGAATTGGTTAGTACATTGTAAAAGGCCACATGTATTGATCAATTGAATCACACCAGTCCAACCAAACTCATAAATTCTTTGTAAAATTGTAATGGTAGAAAACATACTTTCAGATGAAATATTAGATCATTTAAGGAACATCACACAATTATTAGCTGTAGATAAAAGATCAAGTAATAGCATATCAATAGTAGTAATATTAGTATTACTTTTAATAATAACAGTGTTACAAATTGTAGATAAGTGTATAGCATTAATAAAATGGTACGCAGAAATCGACAACAGACACGCAGATTTAGAAGAAGACGATCCGTTACTGCCAGAGGTAACATGCGAGCAAGAGTCAGCCGACAATCGACGTCACTCGTGAGTGGTTTCGAGTCATTGATGAAGGTAGCTCGAATTGCGTCAACTGCATTACCAATAGCATCACTCAAAGATTACATCAAGCTTGCCGATGTAGTATTTAATTTCGTTTTAAATTCATTAGGTTCAAATAAATACTATCACGGTGCTTTTGCGATGGTGGGGATTACACCAGGATCACTTGTAATAAATTCTCCCTTATTAGCAAAAACAACAACTGGTTATTCTTTTCCAGGTTACCCTTTAAGTATGAAGAGGATAAATCTACGTTTAACAAACACTACAGCACATCAAGCTCGTGCAGGACGTAGGGCCGCGGTATTCATCCCTTATCGCGAGATGCACGACAAAACACATTACTCCAGCATTTTGAAGGATTTTACTTATCATCAGGTCGCCGCTATGCCATACGCCAGATCTGCATCCGCTTAATCTTCAATAACCTTAAAATTTAGAATGCGCGACAAAACAAACTATTGTGGGCGTCCCCGTGAATTGGGTGGTGCTTGCATGCAAACTTTTCGGTCCTAACAACCTCCAAGAGGTTTTTTCTAAATTAATAAAATTGACGTCAATTTAAAAAAATTTCAATATTCTAAATTTCATCTTTTCTTTTTTTAAATCTTCTAATGTCATAAACAATTTACTTTTATTTTAAATATATATATAGGCCAATTTAGAATTTAAGAAATTTAACAAACAAAATTATGATATGTAATATTTAATCTAATAATGAACTTGTTAGAATTGATATAATTTTTTTTTTGAATTTAAAATATCAATCTCACTTATAGAATCTTTTCTTATTGTTAAATTTTGTAACTGTTTATATAAACTAAAAAGGGGGGGATAAATTTCAGAATCTATTCATCAATTTTTTTTATTATTATATTTTACATTAAGGGCGTATAACTTTTTTTTTAAATCAATTGTAATCTTGTTAATTATCAAGCTTTGCTTATAATAATCTATCTTAGGATGTTTTTTGCCTTGTAAATGATAAAATCTGAACCGACGAAATTTCATTCTTGTTTAATAAATTTGAGCCTTGTTAATTACTAAATTTGTCTTTTTTTTTATTTTTCAAACATTGTTACCATTTGGTTCCGCCTTTTGTTTAATTTAAGTCGCCTGGTAACAAATTAATGGTGTAGTTAATTCATATTCAGGACGTACTTTTCTATTTTTCAACGATGTTTATTTTATGGAATTAGATGAATGTAGTTTTACTGGAAAGAGTTATGGGCTTATATATAAAACATTTAATACTTTACCTTCTAATATGGAATCAATATTTAGATATACAAATGGATTACTATATTTTTTCAACAATAACACAGTCTTAGAATATGACGAGTTTTTAAATACATTAGTTAAGGTAGAAAAGAATAATTTATCAATTTTTGAAATTGAATGTTTAAAAAAACCTTCAGCTTATACTAACGTATTGCAGCAATTAAAATATCTTGTATCAACATTAGAGCAACGCTAGCCATGACAACTATTTCATCCAATAGTAAAAGAGTTTTTTTCAACCAATAGTATTGCGTTATTTTTTTGGCTATAAATAGCTGGTGAACGTAGTCACAATTATTAGTGTACTATAATGTCATTGTCAGCAGTGAGTTTATTTCAATTATGTTCGGAAAAAGTTTGCGGTCAAGTGAAACGATTTCAAGATATAGATAAGTTAGAACTAACAGTGACTATTCAAAATTTAAAAACAATTTGTAAGAAAACATGGATGAATTTAAAGTGTGATACACAGGATTGTTTATACGAAAATATAGACTGGAATAATGTTTCGCATACAGACTTTGTCATGTTAATGAACCATCCTCCAGAGAAACCTAAATTTGGTTACGATAGAAATTACATAATATTTCAAAAGTTTTACTATGGAAATGGCTCATATTTTTTGTGTCGCGAATGTATGAGTGAATTTGTTCTTTTCAAAGATGATTTTGATATAAAAAAAGCATGTTATATCTTTATCCCAGATGTTGTATATAGGGATGACTTGTTAGTTGATCTTATATGGAAATGCGAAAGTTGGTGTGATAAATGTATCATATCACCACTATTTAACATTTTCAATATCAAAGAATGTTCTATTGATGACGTACGTAAAGTCTCAATTGATTTAGCAACACTTAATGACAAAAACGCTTGTTTTGATTATATTTTGAAGAAAAGATATTTAAGAGGAGAGTAAGATGATGTCGGCACAAGAAAAACTCAACAGATTACTTATCCATCCGAATCTTTGTTCATGTGGAAAAACACGAGCCCATTTCTATATAGATAAGGCACAAACTTATATAACTAATTATGGACTGTCCAATTTTGTGCTCGAAACTGGTCATTATACTATGTGTGGTTGGTCGGATCCGTTATATATAGACAGCTGTTTATGTGTTCTCTTTGAGAGCTGTATACAATCGGTGTTGAATGAATTGGAGGGGAATCATTTTTGTACAGATAGTATAAAAAGTAGGAGCAGTGATATATAGTTATTAGTATCATAATGGAGTTCCTCGTAGACTTCCAAGGCTTTAAGAACTCAAATAATGAGTTTATTGTTAAAGAATTAGCAATTTTATGTACTAATGATGATGTCTACGAATTGCAGCTTTTTCGGTCAACGAAGAGCTGAGTAAAAACATTTCCAAAAAGAGTGCCGAGGTGAAAATTTTATATTACTGTTTCTATCCACACGATTGGCCGTTCGGTGATGTCGAAATTACAGAGAAAATCGGTGTAGATTTCTGTTTCGATATATGCAATTTCGCTTATATCGGTTTCGACGGACGTTTCATCAAAATTACTAGTGATCGGATAACCAATCGAGATTTTTTCATACCTTGCATATCCATACTTCTGTTGGAACTGAGTTTTAACTTGATACAGCTGCGCCATTGTCCGGACGGACTCATAAGCGAACGAGGTGAAGTGTACCATTTTGGCAGGTATCACAACGTCAAAATATTGGCACAGTTGGTACTTATCACGACACAAATTAACGATATTCGATGGATAGATCAAAGTTTATTGGAGTCGACAATTCGCTCTCCAAATTACTGGCCGAGATCGAACGATTATGTCTACTTTTACGATCGGACACTACTATCTTATACGATCTGGCCCCAGACGAATGTTTTAGGGACGGATTGGTTTCAACCGTAGTCAAGTCTGTTGGATCTTTAAACCTATATAATACTGTTACGAAGATATAGTACAATTATTTAAAATTGCAGGTACAGAATATAACGAGCGTTTATCGTATTCCGGACATAATGCGATCGTCACGATCGAAGTTCATTCCTTCCAGGAGAGACAGCTTGCGAACAGACATAATTTGATCGTCACTTATAATAATTAATTAATTTCTTTAATGTCAATTTTCTTTTTACAACTTATATTATTGTAACACTTTTGTTAATATATATATATAGAGTGAGAGGTAGAGAATAAATTATTAACCCATTCTACAAGTTTTCATGTTATTTATCCATCTGACTGGGGAGATAAATTGGTGGGTACGGTTTAGCGTACTGTTTAACATTTCATATGACTTATTAATTGTTTAACATAATATAACTAAGTGTATTCTACATTAATAATTATTCAACAACAACAACAACAACATGGCGACTTATATACTACATTAACTATACAATGTGTAATACTATGCACGATAGCTCAGTCGGTAGCGTGTCTGCCTTCAAATCATAACTACAAAGGTTCGAATCCCACTAGGAAAAAAAAGTTAAGTGTCTGACGTTACGTGTGTGACGACAACAACGGTGACAGAGCAATGCAGCAAATTACGTCAACAAAATGGCAGATGGGGAGGGGGAGGGGCAAGGGGAGGGCCAAGGGCCAAAGGAAGGGGCAAGAGGAGGGGCAAGGGCCTAGGGGAGGGGTTAAGTCACGTGGTTATCCCCACCACACCCCCACTCAAATCTTGTCCTCAAGTGTCGGTATCTCTACTATTGTGATTGAGTGGTGAAATTGTGTTTAGTTGTGTGCTGAAAATGAAAGACACCAGTGGTTTGTAGGCCAGATCAACCAAGAAAAGAAAAAGGTATGGGCGAATGACAGATGTAAGAAAGAAAATTAACTTGTCCTCTCATGAATTGGGTTCAGATTGCAATTGCAAATTAAAATGTTTTGAAAACATTTATGAAAATGCTCGTAATTCAATTATAAAAACATTTAACTTAATGGAATCATCTGACTATCAAGACTCATCTCTGTGGTCTTATTTCCGTACTGCCAGTAAAGCGAAGAAGGCCTAGAACTGGTGAGAGGCCAGGACTTGCAGCCTCATATAAGTACAGGTTGAGATGCGCCATTGACGGTGAAACAAAGAAGTTTGTTGTTTGTAAAAAATCATTTTTATCCGTTCATGGTATTGGGGAAAAAAGAGTTGAAAGATTAAATAAAAGCTTAAAACTTACAGGATTTTCTCCAAAAAACAGAAAAGGCAAACATGGGAACGTTCCTTGGAGAACGTCAGAGGAAACTCTTAACATGATAAGACAACATATAGAGGCTTTTCCGTCTAGAAACGCGCATTATTCTCTTATGGATTCAAAAAAGTCGTACTTACTCGAAGACTTGAACAATAAAAAAATTGTGCGAATGTTTAAGGAAAAGTATCCTTTCCTCAAAGTGTCAAGTAGTCTCTACAGAAACAACTGAACACAGAGTACAATATTGGCTTCGGATACCTGAGAACCGACAGTTGTTCGTTTTGTGGCGAACGTCAAGTAAAATTGAAAGGTTTGAAACTAGAAGAACAAAGTTGTACTGATTTGAACGTAGGTATCAAAATAAAGTCACAAATGAAGATAGTTTAAAATGAACTTCAAGTACATTTACGAAAAGCACAAGCCTTTTATGATAAAAAACTGCTGCAAAAAAAACTGCAAGGGTAACAACAAAGTAGAAGCTGTGTGTATTGATTATGGAAGAAACTTGCCCATACCAAATATGGCTACAAATGACGTATATTATAAACGGAAGGTTTCGCTTTACGTTTTCAACGTTCACATGCTTTCTAACTCTGAAAGTTATTTTTATCTTTACCCCGAAAGTATTGGAAAGAAAGGGAAAGGGTCTGACGACGTCTGCTCTTTATTTCATCATTTCATCCACAATGAACTGTCTCCAGATGTAAGGGAATTGCAAATATTTGCAGTATGTTTAACTACTTTTATTTTTACAGCAGTCTTAAAAAACGAAATGCTGTCATCTCCGTATCCGTATTAATGAATTCTCCTATACAATCATCCATTCAATAACCCGAAAATTTCTTAATCCAAATGATTTCATCAATCAAAATTATGATATTAACAATTTCAACGCTGATCTAGCTGCAATTAATGCATTAAATACATCCATTCGTAAGAAGAAATGGAGTGAATTGCAGGCTGAGAAAGTAGACTTCTCAAAGTCAGGAGATCCAGCATTACTAGTCAGCTCAACTTTTCAGGAGAGTGTGATAAGTTGCGATAACTTACCACAGGATGGACAAATCGTAGAAGGTAACATCTCCAAGCATCACAAGTGCAAAAGCTTTTAAGGGTGCACTTAATTTATATAGTGAAATAGTTTGACTACCAGATATGGAAGAATAGTAAAACAGCCAGATAGGCTTCAATATTAATTTTGATTACACAAGAAAAATTTTGTTATTGTTATTGTTTAAATTAGTCTGTAATTCTTTTATGGAAGAATAGCAAAACAATATTGTTAATTTTGTTTATAGAAAGAAAAAATATTTTGTCAATGTTATTGTTTATATGTATATATTAAGAGAGTTTTATGTTCTTTAAATATGTTGAAATGGGGGGGGGTGTAGTAATAGATGTGTACATAGTTATCTAGATAAGATAACTAAATGTAAAGTCCAACAAGTTAGGGACTGTAAGATGTAAGACTACAAGATAATAAAACAGTTCATATTAGACAAACTAACGATGTAGTCATTTCCTAACCTAACTTATAACAATTTAATACTATTAGATAATACTATTAACTTTCACTCTTTTATAGGCCAAATATCAATCAACGCTACAGACATAAAGCTTGAGATACTCAGTATACACTGGAGAGTTCCTCACTTAACAGTAACCGATACCTTTAGATTGAAAATTTTGAAAATGATAGAACGTGACAGTCCTGTACACATACCTTTCCGTACTTGGGAAATTTACGAATATCCAACATTGCCCCAATCGACTCAAATTTCTTGGACCGTTAAGACAGCTAATCAGCTGGAAAAACCTCGTTATGTTATATTGGGCTTCCAAGAAGATAGAAAGAATAAAATAAAAGCAGATGCTACTCTGTTTGACAGATGTAATGTTACAAATGTAAAACTGTATCTCAATTCACAATATTTCCCTTACGACAACTTGCACGGCGACGTTTTGATCATGTGTGAGATGTATGCAAGATTTCTAAAATCTTATTATGGAAAGGAACCGTCTCCGTATCTCAGTTTGGACCAATTTCGGGATAAAGCTCCGATTTTTGTAATTGATTGTTCTAAACAGAATGATTCTATTAAATCAGGTCCTGTGGATGTGAGACTGGAAAGTGAGGCTTCCGCAAATATACCTGCAAATACTTCAGCCTACTGTCTCATTCTACATGACTCACATATTGTATATACTCTCCTCTCGGGTAACGTTAAAAAAGTTAATGTGTAATTGTTGTATACTGACATCGTATATTTGGTTTCTGCGCATGCGCGGTCATTGATATATAAAACTGTTCATGTTTGATTTCAGTTCAGTTACCTGTCCATTCAGTGAAGAGACATCATGTGCACCACATACCCAGGAGTCGTTCATGCCTTCCTCAGGCTCGTGCCTAAGGATAGATTATCGGATTTACAGGACTTTTTTTACGAAAGCAAACTATATTATTTATTCAACCCTACTGAAATAGACGATCAGTTGACCTTGACATTCACTCAGTATATCTACGATGGCGACGATGACGACAAATTTCATGTCGATAAGTCGCAAGTATCGGAACACGTCTATACAGCTTTAAAGAGTCGGCTATCTTCGGGTAACATCGACTTTGCTACAGATTCGGTTTAGGTTTTAGTGGGTGGGGTGGGGATGGTTTATCGCAACCATTATTGTGTCAGTTGTGGGGAGGATGATATAAGCGACGAAAAATACTATCAATTGGATTTCGATGATGCTCGTCTACACGAGTTCCCATTGGTTCTAATCGAACCGGAACTTGAGAAAGGTTATTTGCACGATCTTTCGTCGGTTTATCAGAGTAGTCAGTTGTAACCTCAGTCAGTCAGTCAGTCGAGACAATGGATCCGATCATTTGCGAGCGAGACACCATGTGCTACACATACCCAGGATTTGTTCACGCTTTCCTCAGAGTCGTGCCTAAGGATAGGTTTTTCGATATAGATGATGATGTACTTGGTGAGGATAATATCTATGCATTCGACAAAAGATTAGATGCGTTGGAATTGTATTTGAGGAGGAGGAGGTGGAGGGGGGAGGCAAATAAGGGTGGGGGTAGTACATAGGGCACGAGTTTCGTTCAAAAAGGTTATTTGTAGTCATGGAGTCAACGAGTACGGACGTAAATGTGGACGTCTTCACCGTGGAGGATATTGACGAGCTCATAAAAATACCTAACCTTCAGCTCGGGGTTTTTTTAAAGACTGTACATTTTTTAAATAAAGAATGTACAAAAGTCGTATAAGTTTGTTTATTTCAACATACAGGATGTGAAATCGGTGTGCTTATACATGGTGGTAAGAATTTTGTGTTTTTTACACAAGAGTTGTTTAATGAAGTATTACTACTGCTTAAAGGTTCTCACATTACTGCTGCATTAGGTGAAAATAGTAATCGTAGATTCACCTTGAGCTGCGGCGAGATTGTGGTTAAATCTATTTTTGGTATTCGTTATGTTACATTTAACGACGAGCGACGAACCTTAACCTTGAACGAATCGGAGTGGGGGGCGTTTGAAGACTCTATTCCTGTTGTGACACGTCGTATTTCTGAATTATTTTATTTTGAAAACGAAATGAAAGCATACATCAATGAGAACCTAGCCGCGGACGAGATAGTACCTAGCAGTTTACCTGAGGCTGACAGACTATACGACGAAATTACATTGTTTAAACATGGAGTACGCCGTGCTTGAGTTTCACGCGTTTATGGATAATGACAATAACTATATTATTAAAGAACTTGCAATTGTGAGCAATCACTTTTTTAGTGTTACTGTGTTTAAACCTCCGTACAGTTTTGAGGGATTGAATAGTAAAGCTCAAAGGACAGCACGTTGGTTACAAAGACATCACCATTGTATACGGTGGGGAGAAGGAGGCGTGACTTATAATGAAGATTTAATACGTATACTGTGTAAACCTTTCGCTATTTTATATACTAAAGGGTTAGATAAAGCAAAATTCTTAAGACGGTTCCACAGGAATGTGCTAGAGGTGGATTCGGAGTGTAAAGTCTCTGAAAGAGTAGATTTCAATTGTGTTTTATCAAAGCATAATAAAAAAGATAGTAAATGTGCATTGCTTAGTGCTAAGTGTTACTATGATTGTCTAAAGAGTGTGTGTGTCTAACGGTCCCTAGCGTGGAGTTAAGTCTCCCGTAAACCGTTATGGTCCCTGGCGTGGAGTTAAGTCTCCCGTAAACCTTAAGGTCCCTGGCGTGGAGTTAAGTCTCCCGTAAACCTTTGAATGTCATAGTAATACATAGCACGGCTATGCACAAAAAAAATAAAAAAGTTAAAATACAAAAAAAATAACAAAAGTAAAAATACTAAAAAAAATAAAAAGTAAAAATACAAAAAAATATTGGGGGCCGCATTTTGTAATGGAGTGGCGGTCACAGGAGATAGCGTTGGTTTGGAGCTATTTCCACAAGGGGTAAGCCTTCTGCTTACCCCGGCTTGTAATGTGGGCTCTGATACGGCTTTACTGTACCAGATGACGGTTCCAACCCCGTAGAACACAGAGGACAAGCTGTTTAGTATTTCTATACTAACAAATTACTTTCTGATTTTTCAGATAATGGAGATGTATCTTTGCAAGACTTTGGAGACTTACGTATGCTGCGGTAACGCCTGTAAGGCTATATCCGTAAAAGATCTGGTGTTCTGCACTAAGCCGGATTGTTACGGTGATCTATGTACATGTTTGCTTGCCGACTGCAAATCCCGGAAGTCGTACAGTGTTCCTGTCAAAGTATCTGAGAGACCTCAACATTTGACTGGATACTGCTGTATCAACAAATGTTTTCAAGCACCCGACTGCCAAGTTGACGGTCTGGCATGTACAAAGTGTCAGGCATTCAGCTTCTGCCATTGTAGGTGTAGGTATTGGAACATTCGAATGACGGTAATGGATCTATACAGACTATCGACAACAACCACTGTTGTGACTAGAACGGGAACAGGGACAAGTTCAACAACAGCATCGGAACTGTGCTATAGTTATTGTGTGATGAACTGTCAGAGGTTTCATATAAAGGACTTGTTATTTTGTAAACAAGCAGACTGTCATGGTGACTTGTGCAGGTGTATGTTTCGGAGATGTAAATATAGGGAATATTTTGTAATGTTGTAACATTGTGTGTGTGTGTGACCCTCTGGTGTGGTGTAAATACCCGTAAGGTTGAATGTCATAGTGATATGGAGCACGGTTACACACAAAAAAATAAAAAAGTAAAAATACAAAAATAATTTGGGGGCCGTGTTTTGTAATGGAGTGGCGGTCACAGGAAATAGCGTTGGTTTGGAGCTATTTCCACAAGGGGTAAGCCTTCTGCTTACCCCGGCTTGTAATGTGGGCTCTGATACGGCTTTACTGTAGCAGATGACGGTTCCAACCCCTTATGACACAGAGGACAAGCTGATTATTCTTGTTTGTACTAACGTATTACTTTCTGATTTTTCAGATGATGCAATTCCTATTATTTGTGATGTTGATTGTTGGAGTAGGGTGTATTTTACCTCTGAATTTGAAGGTAAGGCTTGTAACTGGTAACCCTACCCCTTTCATTAGTTTGTCGGTCAGATTGTATGTGTTTCTTTTTGTTTCTTTTCAGAGAGGTATCCAGTATGTGGATACCTCGTCAGACGATGAGGGTGAGACCTCTGTTCTTCGGGATGTGAGGTCACGCCCCTACCACCATCAACTTCTTTACCACCACCACCTCCTCTATTGTCTCTATTACCACCTCCCCTTAACCGCCCCCAGACTCCGACCCCGTCCTATACCCCAACCCCTATATCTTCAACCCCTTAAGGACACGCATGGAGGCATCGGCTGGGATACACAGGGTTGAATACTCCTAGGAGACCTGTCCCTGTGAACCCTCCAGGTGGAAGGCGAGGTGGAGAAGCATTGATGAGGGCGCTGTTTCCCGAAACGGTATGTACTGTGTTTTTCTGTTCAATACACTATTCTATTTAACTTCATTATCATGTACTGAACTGATATTTTCTGTTTCAGCGTTCATCTACAAGAGTGGGTGAGCGGAGGACTGATCCATCACCCCCCACCACCACCAATACGGTTCCATCTACCCCTACCACCAGTGTGACTCCCTCACCCACCACCAGTGCTGTTCCGTACTGCTACAACTCTGTAGGTATAGATTTTTGTGCTGTTTGATATTACTGTTTGCTTGAATGAGTCATGTTTATGTTACTGTTTCAGATGGTAACACGTACGGTAGAGGAGGAGGCGATCTCAAACAGTGTGAGAGATCTCCCTATTGAGACGCGGTTCACTTCCTCCAGATCTACTGCCGCTTGGTTGCATGCTCACCAGGAGCAGCACGATCGGTTAGTGTGCCCATTCTGTTTGCGACCACGTTAACAACCGCATATAAATGTTTCACAGGCTGTCAGAGTAAGTTTAGAACATGTGAGACAGGATAATAACTAGTGTTTCTATTCATATGTTAACACAAATTGTCTTCTAGGAACATACCGCTCGTCGTGATGTGGCTCGGGTCTGGATGATGGATGTGCGTACTGCTCTGTGTCAGATACTTTTAGAACGGAATGAGATTACCGACCGGTACCTATTGATGGACACATCCAGGCCTGAATGTTCTATCGTAGATGTGGCGTCTCTCATTCAGAGAGATCTGCAGGGTTTGGCAGGCAATCTCACCTTGATAGTGGAGAGAAGAGTCCAGGTATGTTTGTTGACATAAAGTGACTTGAGAGGTTGAAGTGGTGGAGCATCAATTTATAGTTAAACTTTTTTTTCAGTCCATGATGCCAAACATCACACAACATGTGGAAATACCGCAGCTGCAGAGCTGGAATGTGAGTGTCCTTGTATATGTGTGTGCATCTCTATTCTGATTTATTTAGTTCTATATATTTAATACAGGGTTTGTTTGTAGTTAACACCCGAGGTAACGGCTACCAGAATCTCCACCACCACCACCACCACGATGTTTCCAGGGATAACTCCTATGAGGACCAACAGTGTCGCTGATGGGGGCTCTGCGTCACGCAGATCACCTATCCCCTGGAGGGATTTGGCACAG
Organism: Aphrophora alni; assembly: GCA_963513935.1. NCBI lineage: Eukaryota > Metazoa > Arthropoda > Insecta > Hemiptera > Aphrophoridae > Aphrophora > Aphrophora alni. Next base: position 17,810,926 of record OY740776.1, on the reverse strand, counting down.
CCTTTACCTTCTGGGTCAGATACTGTCTCTGACCTGGACGAGCGGGTAGAGGAGGTGGAGGAGGCGGTGGATGAAGAAGAGGAAGATGAAGGAGATAAACTAGTGGAATACGTTCCACGAGCACAGGTGCGTTCTTTTTTAATAATATACTATATAGATTATGATCTAACTATGCTATACTGAGATTATGGTTTTATTTACAGCGTATATGGGAGTCATTGGTGCGACTTTTGCATCAAATAACGGGCGAAGGAATAGCCACCATAGCTGCTAGTGGGGCGAATACGGTGTCAGCCACAGGGTCATTGCCTCACCATACAAATCGGTCTGCAGACAGTCTGAATAATGCTTGTCCGGTTTGTCTGGTTGAGAGGGTTTCTTTTACTTTGAGACCTTGTGGCCATCTTTTGTGTGGAGACTGCGCGCACAGGGTAAATACATGTCCATTGTGTAGAAGCCCTGTACTCGTACGTCTCCAAATTTTTATTTAAATTCAATTTGGAGTGAGATAATGCATCTCCACTTTTACTTGTTCTTTCAATTGGAAGCACACCTTTTGGCAATATTTATTTTTATTATTTTCAAAATTCCCCTCTTAGATGTCTATCGCCTTGTCGTGGTGAGAGGGCTTTAAACAAATTTGATAGACAGTGCTTTGAACTTTCTATTTTCTTATACCTGTCTGGTATTTTCTTCTGTGAAGAACGTGGTCTTCTTCACAGAAGAACTTACAAGCAGAGTAGCGTATCCCTTATAGGTTATATCTTGACGCTTTTCTTGACTACTCTGCCTGTGATTTCAACTGCGAAAGAACGTGGTCTTCTTCGCTGTTGGAATTACAAACGGAGTGGTGTATGTTTACATCTCCAGTGACGTCTTTCTTGACTACTCTACTCTACTCCGTATGTAAATTCTTCTGTTGGAAGAACGGGGTCTTCTTCACAGAAGAAATTACAAGCGGAGTGGTGTATGATTTCGTTAGTCTTCGTCGAGCTGCCGAAGAGGTCGGATCTCTGGTGAGTTACAAATTTTGTTTGATGTAATATTGTGTAATGTAGGGGTTAGCTGACGTGGCATAATAACATAGAGTACTTCCCCATTGACGTCATTTCCAGTGACGACGTTGTGACATCTTTTTTGAGACGTCATAATGACGTTACTAGAGCTGGCGTCAATCTGGGCTATAGTGTCCTATGGTGTTATGTGACGTCAATCTGGGCTATGGTGTCCCATAGTGCTATGTGACGTCAATCTGGGATGAGGTGTCCCACAGTGCTATGCGACGTCAATCTGGGCTATAGTGTCCTATGGTGTTATGCTACGTAGTAGTGTGACGTAGTATTGTACTTTATAGCTTGGTTATATCTTAAGTTTAGTTAGTCTTCGTCGAACTTTCGAAGAGGGCGGATCTCGGGTAAGTTAACATTGTATACGGGGCATCTGGTTCTGGCCTAAACGTAGGGCACTCTGTTTCCTAAGTCTCTAGTGACTCAAAACGACGTCATAATGACGTCACTGGAAGTGACGTCAGGGGCCAAAAGGCTTTTGGGATGAGGTGTCCCACGATTTTGCTGGGATCAGGTGTCCCATCTTCTACTGACTTGGCCCCTTTATTCCTTTATCCCTTCAATTTTGTTTTAATTGCATGTCATTAGTAGCATAGACAGACATTATTAGCAAACAAAATTGCAATAATTTTGATTTGTTTCTTTAGTTCACTTGGAGCCTACTTCTTATGTTATTTACAATCTTTTACTATAGTCATAACATTTTGTTTTCGTTCCAGATGATTCGGAAGCAGAAGGGACCTACGATCCCCAGCTGGAGACTGACAGCGAATCTTCAGAAGGTAAGAACTAAATTATTGCTTTGCCTTCCTTTTGTTATAATAAATAATGAGAAAGCTATGAAAGCTTGAGGAAATCAATCTAACCCATTCATCTTCAGAAAATAATGTCAGTTTTGATGCCCCATTTTGATGATGTATTGCAGTACAACATCTGACTGTGGCCAATGTTGAGGTTATAAATAACTTTTCGCCGTAATTACTGTTTGCTTTATGTTTCATATTCCTATTTAAGTATGGTGTAAAGCAAATATCTGACATACAGTTCACTAACTTGACAAATGTAGTCATAAAAGTCTATTAAAGTAGGGATTCGTAACCTGAACTGGATTTCATTTTTTAAAATTTCTTATTTTCTACTGAACTAATGTATTTGAATATAAGGTAAATAGTTAATGATTTCATATATTTTCATAGCAGAATTCATGGCTCTATGCTGAAGAGAGGATTGGTAGGCCTACCATCTGGACTGACTGTTTCCCTGAGCGTGTGAATGCGAAAGTGAAATGAAATTATCACTTTACGATTAGTGACCTTTTCATAAAACTTCTATATCTTTCAAAGTTACGATTGTTCAGAATTGAGATCACCACTTCAGGTTATCATAAATTGTGGATGCTGAAGATCTTGACAAGTGCTTACAAAAACCAAAGATTAATGTCTGCACATGCTTTTTTGTGACACTTTCATAGAGAGGGAGACAATTTCCCCCCTCATACCATCACAAAATAGATTTCGTATGTCACTGCTGAGTCGTAACAATTTACTTAGTAGCATCATACTGGTGAGATTTTTAATTTCACACAGGTTATAAACCCACTGTCATGTGTAGGAAAGGACAATGGACTGGTAACATATTACTGTATGGTGATTAGCCTATATGCCCAATGGACAAGTTGAAATAACTGCATGCTGCATGAACAAATACCATTTGCTCTTTAAAATCGATCAGTCTTTGTTTTTAAATTCCGCCTCGTAATTACCCACTACCACTGATTAGCATGTTGCTTTGTAAATAATTTTGATACACAGAGGAGTACGAGTTGATAATTCTTATTTAAAGATAACAAGGTAGGTAGTAGCATCAACTGAGATAACATATAGCTGCCCTGCAGTGTTGGTTGTTCCCGTTCCATCTTCCTAGTTTCTTCAGATTGCACACATAAATACTTTAAAACATTGGGTTGATTGTCTATTCAGATTTTATATAATGAACAAACTAAATAACTTTTTTGTTTTATACAGAATGGAATCTATTCTGATAAAGGAAGAGCCTCTTGAAGAACAAGAAGAATCTTTAATGGAATTACCAGCATGGTAAGTATTATAGACTAAATAAAGTGGTTCTAGATTAGCTTATTGGTTAAGGAGGGACACAGCATGTTTACTTTTATTGATAACATTTTTTATTACTATATGTCGACTATTATAACTATTCAGGTATTTTCAATAGTATTATAACCTTTTTTAAAATAATCATTTAACATGATGTAGTCTATCTTGTTTCAATATACATATGTTATATATCATTTAAAGTATATTTATAAAGAAATTGAAAATAATAAGTAATTGTAAATAGGTAAACCAACAAGATTTTAAGAATTATCCAAATACTCTAATGCATTTTCAAACGAGGTTATCAAAAAATGTAATTAAAGTGAAATAAATAAACAACGATGTGCCTATTATGATATTGATCCACAATATATAAAGCAGTACTATTCATGACTAAAATGAACTAAACATAATTTTATAAAATGGTGCAAAAATGTTTTCAAACTTTCCCACCCAATCTTCCCCAAAACCAAATAAAAATGAAACTAAAACTGATCGGCACCAAAATTGTCATTTCGTTAGTTGACGGTCAAAAAGTGAAAATGAACCAAGAGCCTAAACTTGGTTTTTGTTTGTGCTTTAAACACGTAACAGTGTAGTTTGTAATTGATTAAACATTATTTTTTGACTCGTCTTATACAAATGTAAATTTTTCAAAAGACTAATAAAGTTGAATTGAATTAAAATCAAGCTTTTAATGACCATGGTCAAGGTTCATTTTTGCCAATTTTCCTGAACTATTATATTCTTTACTTGCAACTTTGCACACGAGGTTTGTGTCATTAATCTTAACATTGCACTATTTGAAAAAAAATCGGTAAAGCTAATTTTAAGAAGATAAGTATTTTATAAGTCTCAAGGCCGATTTTTAGTTTTTTTTTACCAATAACTAACAAACTGGCATTTTTGGTGACAACTAATTTTGCTTTATATTTATTTAGTTTGGGGGTGAATGAGTTTGTATAATGTTTTTGCATCGCTCTGTAATGCTACAGCACTGTTTCGCTTCTCACTGGTAGTTTTTTCATGCTTAAATACATGAAAATATATTTATTGAATTTATAAAAACACCAAACTTTAATATTTGCACAATCACTTATGAGTATATATAAAATACATATAATTATATTTTAAAAGTAAATTTGAGTATGACTCATTAAAATTACGTAGCCACATGAGCAACTTCTATTAAGGATGTCCAGCAAATCACGTTGTAGCATTACAGAAAAGACAATAATTGTAAAGATTTTACCACAGAATTAAAGTAATTATATTGTATGCAATTCGTAATAGGGAAACTAACTATATAATTTTATACAGGGTCCAGCAGAAATATTTCCCTATTATGAATAGTTAATAAAACAGACATCATAGAAGTTAAACAAAATATTGTTATAATCTAAAAAACAATGTTTACTTTTTATAGTTATGTTGTTTTGGAAATCATATCGTCTATGTTCCAACCTCAATTACCTATCCAAGTATGCAACCTTACCCAGAAGTTTTACATCACTTGTATGGCCATTTCCTGTGGTATCGCTGCAATTTCTTACCAGATAACAGCTTTTCATCATCATCAACAACTTTTAGATGTTCCCTGAGAGGTAGTAGTAGGAGTTGGCCAAGTCTCTCTCGCCATCTTTTAATTCTGCCGGCGGTCCCCTCTTGAATGATTAACCTCATTGCTCCCACCCGGGGGTTTACATACACTTCTCAACTATAATGATTGACCTCATTTCTTACAGTACAAGGATTTATAAACACTTCCCAACTTGAATGATTGACCCCATTTCTTCTCAACCAAGGGTTTATATACACTTCCCAACTTGAATGATTGACCCCATTTCTTCTCAACCAAGGGTTTATAAACACTTCCCAACTTGAATGATTGACCCTTATTTCTTCTCAACCAAGGGTTTATATACACTTTCCCTCTTGAATGATTAACCCCGTTTCTTTCCACCCAAATGTTTATGTACACTTCCCAACTTCAATGATTGATCTCTTTTCTTCCCACCAAAGGGTTTTTATACACTTCTCAACTTGAATTCCCAACTTGAATGATTGCTCTAGTTTCTTCCCACCAAAAGGTTTATATACACTTTTCAACTTGTGAAGTACACCTCACTTGCAAGGCAAGATATCAGTTTTCTAGCTCTGTCATAATAGTTGTTATCATTCTGACTTTTTTAAAAGATCTAACTATTTTCCTAACTGAATTATGGCCCTAATTTCTAATAGTAGGGTGAACCATACAGACTATTGATTGTCGCCTCGTGAAATTAGATGCCCGGGAAACATTTATCTTTGGACATCCATCAATTTTCTTGCTGTGCGAGTTGTGGCTCCATCTTTTTCAAAGTCTGGTCTCCGAATTAATTAATTTAAGGTTCCAGAAAGTTGCATAACATGTCGATATAAAGATTGGAAGTTATGTTCGCAAATCTTCCTCAAAAAGTACAGCCCTATGACTAAAAATTCACCAACGGCGGGCTGACATGTTTAAAGTGCAGAGTATAATCATAAAGCTGTCGGCGGTTATTTTGTTAATTGAAAATTTTGTTTATTAACGCAGCCCAATAAAATGAAAATTAGCTTCATCTCTCAACAACTCAATAGAGTACACTGAAACATTGCTTGGCAACTAGGAACATGGTTTCCCCAATCACGTTCATTTAGCTGTCGTTTGACCTTCAATTTTTACAGATGAAACTTAAGGTCCTTATGTAAAATTTTTCTTTCAGACAAATACTCCGATCAGAAAATCCCAAAGTACCAGCTTGTTGGGTAAACTACCTGTCTCATTGCTTAGATGTTTTCAGGTGTTTGAATGCTATGAGGCCTATTAGGTGGTTTCTTCTTCAATACTGATCCTGTGGCTCTAAAATTAGACACCCATATGCTTTACCGAAATTTGTTGGACCTAGGCTGAATTAAGTACGAAATAATTGCTGCACAAAATAACAGAATTAGTACTTTTAAAATATCTGTCAATAATGGAAGAATTATGTTTAACAGTCTATGCAATGATCTTTACACCTTTTAATTGGATTTTTGCCACCTCTAATCTCATTATTGGGCAATAAAAAAGCAATTAAGGCCATTAAATGTGCAATTAAGGGCCTAAATTGGCAATAAAACTAACGATTAAAGCCTAAATGGGCAATAAAAGGCGTAATTAAAGCCTTGATGGGGCAATAAAAGGCGTAATTAGGGCCTAAATTGCTATTTTAATGGGTAAACAAGCCGTGTATAACAATGGGGTAATTAGGAGAACAATGGCCAATTGACCTTTAGATTTAATGGGCAATAAAAACATTTTATAGAATCGTAATACTCGAGAAAGTCTACGAGTCGTAGTGTTGGAGAAATACTATACCTTGTACTTTTCCCGAGAAGTATGTTTCGTCAAAACTCAACTTTTTATAGCCGGTTCTGGGACAATCTTAACTTTTGATCTCTCTTTTTTCCCGCCCATTAGTGAAATATAATTCGAGTGATGTGTTGGTGAGACAGTGAAAAAACACTGCTGATAGTTTGGTAGAATTTGTATAAAGACACCAGCGTGGATTTATAAAAAAAATATGGTAGATCTTGTTAAAGGAAAGAGAATCAGTAAAGAAATCATGAAGGATAGTTTATTGGACCAATCAATTTACGGTTTTTGAACGACAGAGCGGAGTTTCAAAGGCATGTTTTTCCCAATACACCTAATAACAATAGACAGTTTGGTGTTGTATCACCTAGAATCCGAATTCCCATAGAAATTGATGGAGAAACGCATACATTTGAATATAATCCCTACAATGTGGCAACCAGTGATTGTTTTGGAAATAGACCTTATCAAAAGTATCTAGAATCAATTTAAAGAATGTAACAATAACTTTCCTTTTTCCATAAGTTATATAAAAGAATTATGTAATAATTTTGAGAAGCAAATAAAATGTACTTATCAAACAGATTGTCATTATATTAACGCCGACAAAAATAAAGATTCACTTAATTATTATCAATTAAAACAACGATTATATTTGATTTAATTACTTTGTCTAGTATCATTTATTTTGCCGACAAAAAGAACGATTATATAATGTTGTACACATTATAACTACTTTATGCCGACAGAATGCAGTACACTTATTTTATCTCACTATGTGAACGTCAATGTCACCTTTTATTTTGGTAATTGTCAATTTTGGTGATGATGAATGTCAATCACAGTTATTTTGTGATTGGGTAAAAAGTCTTGGAATTTTTGCAATTCCTTCACCCCTGCACTCTCGACACCGATTTGGACACCGGCGTCAGTCATTAATTGCTTCGCTCTGATTGTCTGTCTCTTACATCTATCCATATGCACGAGCGCACAGTCTTGGTCTTTCTCGGCGTAGGCTTTAGCGACTACAATAGAGCAAGGCAAACAAAGAGAGTCTGTATTCTTAATTACCACAATACCCCGTCTAGCTTTACATTCTTCGTCAAAGTTATTGTGAAATCCCGGTCTAACACGTCCTCGACCTACAGGTACTTTTACTTTAGTACATTCTACTTTAAACGTATCGCTAGACTTGAAACCTTCTGCATTGCTCTGAAAAATACCGCCGAATATTTTCCAGAGCACATCGTAAGTTATATCTGTAGCGGGTCTGAAAGCTACGTACCCAGGCTCGCGATTTTTTACGTTCAAACTAGTCAGTGTAAACCCTAATTGATCTTCGTCAGTCGTATTTTCGGTCATTTGACCGATCAACTCCTATAAACCACGTTTGATCCATTCAGTTTCCTCCACGTCCGACGGTGGTGAATTGAATTTAAAAACGACTTTGGTCCCGTACAAACGAACCTTTTTTACGTACGAATCACAAGTCGAAACAACGTACACGGACATTATTCAAATTTCAATTCTAAAGGGTACTACAGCTGTCAAGTTTACTCACCAAGCGTTCCAAGAAGAATGAGAATGATGAGTGGGGGCGAGTCCCTTATATAATTTCGGTACGCCCAATCCCCACTCTCAGGCGGATAGGTGGAGGTGACGGCTATGTTCGTGGAGGTGGTAATGGTAGGAGTGGGATCGGTTCCCAAACAGTATATAAGCGCTATTCTGCGAGCTCAGTAATTGGTTTGTCTACCGTTGTACAGGGTAAGTTTGACATGGCGTCATCATCAGCTATTGATAAGTTCAATACGGTCGGCTATGCTGCCGTAGAGGCGGTAGCAATTAAATCGTTGAAAATAGGACTCGAATATCCTATTATCGACGCGAAGATTGTTGAGTCGAAGTTCGGTGCGTGTGTTTTTGTTGATCTGATTAACGATTCTGAAGACAATCCGATTAGGACATTTCTAACAAAGCGTTACGCTGACACTCTGAGCGAGTCGGATATTGCGGAAATTGTTGGCTCGAAACTTGTTGTGACTGGTCATAGCGGGAAGACAGTACTTGTAGAGTTGCGGCACTAGTTTTTACCGGTAGTCAGGGAGGCGACACTCGATAATTGGTATGGTCGTCACCGGGAGTCGCGTGGTTGGGGCGGCTTCGCAGAGGATGAAACGTTCATCCTCTGTAGTAGAATTAGTAAAACTTCAGAGCGAGATTGAACCAATGATAAGTTCAATACGGTCGCAATACGATCCGTAGAGGCGGTAGCAATTAATTCGTTGAAAATAGGAGTCGAATATCGACGATGTGTTTTTTGTTATCTGCTTAACGATTCTGAATCCGAACGGGACATTTCAGGCATAACAGGCAACCAGATTGGCTTCGGCAGCACTTGGAGCAACAGGTAGTTGTTTCGACATTGGTCACCACACACACACACACACACACACACACACACTCTTACTAACTTTTAATTTTCTTTCAGAATCAAGGTTCAGTAGTGACTCAACAATCATCCGTACAACCACCAGCTGTAGCCGCTTCTACAGACATTGTAGAAGGGGCAGTTGTAATAACGCCGGATGCAGCTCCAACACAGAGCGCTTGTAGTGTAAGTTATGTTTTTAAACTTTGTCACTAACCGACCATTAATGTTTAACTTTTATAGACATCTGTTCATTATTGTTTAAATTTTATAGACATCCGTTCATTAATGTTAAAATTTTATAGATGACTGCCTACGCCGAGAGGAAGATTGGAGAATTGGAAAAATGTTTTGCTGGCGGTTGCGACGAGATCTGGAGGCAATGAGAGCAGGGCTGTCTCACAATTTAACGTCCTTCCAGGCCGCGTTGTCCGACGTTCTGGATAAACGGATGGCCGAAAATAATGTTTAGCCTATTGACGCAGAACAAATGGTAGAGCAGCGGGTACGTTCCTCGAATACACGGGTCACGCCTACGTGCAACCAGCATATACGTCACAACAAGCATATACGTCACAACATCACGGCCCTGTCAGTCATGAGACACTTCATCAAGCGATGCAACCGCATAGCCGATTGGATTGTGGAATCTGTTTGTGTTCCGGAATAATGTATCAGGCTGTGGACAACAATTACTCTGTAAGTATAGGGGAGAGAGAGAGAGAGAGAGAGAGAGAGAGAGAGAGAGAGAGAGAGAGAGCTTGTCAACTGTCCAGTGATTGATTAAAATTGTAAATAATCATTTTCTTTTCACAGTCTTCCTCAACGAGGCCAGAACTCAGACAGCTATTGAGATACTTTCAGGGTCAATACCTGCATTGAGGTATCTTATTCGTGATTTGGAAAACGCTGCTAGACGTCCTTACTTCAGGACTGGACAAACTTTCGCACAGAGTGTATGGCGGCTCATGATGAGAGATTTACGTGTAATAATAGACAAAGGAATGAATACTATGCAGCAGGCAGAATTCCGAGCACGATACCCTGTAAGTATTAAAGCTTTGTAAAAAGTAACCTTTTCAAACACAAACACACACACGCGCGCGCGGAGAAGATCAATAATGTGACTTACATTTTTCTGATTACAGGAAGATCCCGCAATCCTCGAGTGTATTCGTACATAGTCGGATGCTCTTACCTTGTCCAGTATGCCTCATCAAACTTCCTACTGTGGCGTTGATACTTTGCGGTCACGTCTTCTGTTCCGATTGCATCGTACAATATAGGAGGTGCCATCTTTGTAGGAGAAATTTAGAGAACAACTGTCATCTTTATCTATACATTGAATATTAAGTAGTTGTTATTGTCGTTGATGTGAATCATTATTTAATATATATACTTGGTATATAAGTAGCTGTTATTGTCGTTGATGTGAATCATTATTTAATATGTATACTTGGTTATGGGTACACTGATTCTTATTTCTTAGCACCCTATTCACAAACTCCTAAACCCCGAGGTTCGAGTCAGACCCGTACCGTAAGACGTCACATGCTTCACGTACTTTCAGTAAATATATATGTATTAAAATATTAGCACAATTAATTTCAATAATTTTAAAAATCAACGGCTTGGACGGGTTAGATCAGTCCCTTTTAAAACGTATAATTTTATCACCGACCTACTAGCCAGAACCTTCGGCATACATGTACCTTTAGGAATTTACAAAAACGTACTTTGGATCCTTGGGAAGTAATTACAGACTCCCATCACTGGATCAGTATACATTCGTAGAGTCAGTTATACGTACAAATCAACCATTTCGGTTTCCATCCACTTCTGGGGATAATATTACTTATGAATGTAAAGTTATCGAAGACATATGTGAAACTGCAAATGAACAGTTACAATACACAAAGACTTTATCGTCAATGTATGGTGTGAACCTTAATATAGGTGTTGTATCCTTTTGTGAATTGCCATTTGACGAACTACATAACATTAAATGTTATCACGCCTCTGATCGTTATCTACAGTCCAATCGATGTACTAAGGTTATGTTAGGATATCTTGCATAATAATTACAGTAAAGTAAATATTTCTATTGGGACGGTGTTAGATTTTTAAACTGTGAATCTATTTAATGTGATATAAATTTAAACTTCCATATTAAGTTCTTAGATTTTGAAATTGTAAACCTGTGTCATGTAATATAAATTTAACTTCCATGTTAAGTACTTATAAATTGTAAACCATTGTGTTTAACTATGTAATGTAGTATAAATTTAACTTCCACCATTATAGTTGTTAGATATTGTAAACCTATGTGTTTAACTAGTATAAATTTAACATTGTTAACCAATGTAGTATAAGTAGAGAGTCGGACAGTTGAGCACAAAAATCGGGTGGGGGTGACCACGTGGCCTCCCCCACCACCCCACGCCCCCTCTTCTGCCCCACCCCTTGCCCCTCCCCCTGGCCCCCTCCCCTAGCCCGCCATTTTGTTCCCCCTCCCCCCTGGCCGCCGTTGCCCCCACCTGGGAGACGCCATTTTGTTGTCCCCTGGAGACGCCATTTTGGTGTCCCTTGCCCCCTTCATTTTTTTCCCCTCGCGCGCACGCTATTTTGTTTTTTACCCAATCCTTGCCCCCACCTGTAAGACGGCATTGTTTTCTGCCATGTTTTTGACGTGCAGACACGGGATTCGAACCTGTGAAGTTAAGATTTGAAGGCAGACACGCTACCTACTGAGCTATGATGCATAGTATTACAAGTTGTATATTTAATGTATTATATACCGTTGAAAAGAATAGTTATAATTAAAGTTAAAACTCGCGTACACCTTACGATACGGGTTCCGCCCGTACCTTCAACCATAGGTTCATTTCAAAATAAAAATCCTTACCTGTAACAATCCATATTATAGAAATAAGTTAAAAGTGTAATGTGTGTAGTAATCATATTTGTAACGACAGAATAAAAATACTACAAATATTCACAATCAATTAAATAAAAACATACTCTCCTTCCAAGCGTTTGGAATGACAAATAAATTGTCACTTATATATTCAATCTTGTCCTCAACAGTACAAATTGCCTGTGAATACAAAACCAATCAAAGTATGTAAATATTGACATTTATCTTCGGCAAACACCTAGGGTTCATCTAATGGAAGATATAACTGTCAATTTGACAGTTATAGTTCTCAAGAGCGTAAATCAGAATGATAAAGTCGTGAGTAACCGCCTATTACTTTTTGTAATGTGTATACAAAACTAATCAAATTATATTTTCAATCATGGTCAACGCAAAGTAGAATGATGAAGTCGGAGTCAAAACTAATCAAAATATGCAAATTTTGAACATTCGTCTTCGATAAACACCTGGATGTTTATGACAAAAATAATTGATATTTTCATTCACCTCACCAACACAAAGTAGAATGATGTGAGCGCGAATAATTTTGCAATCTAATGGAACGATATTTGCAGTGTGATTGACGTCAATTATATGTTAGTCGTTATGCATGGAATAAATTGATGCATTGAGTTTCGGGTCGGCTATAACTTATCCGTTATTTCACAACACTAACACTATAAGTAGTGTCGGTTAAGACTTCAATTATCACAGTTACAGTGAAGATGTCTCATCAACCTAACCAGCCTTGTGAGAGCCAATGGATCAACGTTACACTCGACAGCGACCAAGTTCGGCGATATATTGCAGAGAATGCGGAGAGAATTCGAGGACTTGTAGAAAGGTTAGTTTGGTATTTATGTTAAGAATATTATTATCTCTCTCTTGACCAACATCTGATCATTCAAGACTTTTTTAAAATTTTATCAAGTATTGTGTTAGATCACTTTACTTTTTCTCTTTTGATCGTTCAGGAATTTATAAAATTATATCAAGTATTGAGTTATAATCTCCTCAAGCTTAACCTACATTTCGACTGATATTTTCTTTATTTAGTATATATTGTTGTATTTTTATAAACTTTCGGAAAATAGACTTTGAGAGATTAGTTTAACATTTATGTTGACTTATAAAAATATATTTTAAAATTGTATCAAGTATTGGGTTAGATCACTTTTTTTTCTCTTTTGACCAACGTTCGATCGTTCAGGAATTTATAAAATTATATCAAGTATTGAGTTATAATCTCCTCTAAGCTCTGCAGGATGCTGGATTCACCTGGGTCGAGTGGGAGTGTATCTCCTTCGTTAACGTTATGAGAGTTATCGCGGGCGATACTGACGGCGCAGACCGTATTGGACGACCATTGTCATCGGTCGCTCCAATACAGCCTACGCTGCCGATCCTGTCACCACGGCCCACACAGGAGACTCCACAGCTACTAACATCACCACCACTACCACCACCACCACCACCAATACCACCACCACCATACACACCGAGACCACCTACACCAGGGACACCCGAAGCTCTCACACTTATACAAGAATTTCTAGTAGACGGTATACAGGATGTACGTCAGTACTTCTGGTAGAATGACCCTCCCACCCCACCCCCGCGGAATATGTAACCCTCGTCAAAGGTGTAAAAGTGACGGTAGGCCTCTTTTAGAGGGAATCTTAACGACACCAGGAGGCGGCTACCCTGGCCCTCTGAGGGCTATAGGCTCTAGCTGGTGATGGAAGGACCTCTACACTGCAAATTCGGCTTTAGAAATAGCCCCAATCCATCGCTATTCCCTGTGACCACCAATCCATTACAATATTGTGGTCCCCAAAATCCTATTGTCTGCTAGGTAAAATAGACACGCACGTTACCGACTATCGGTTCTCTACATAAGCCACAACGTTCTAATTTTAGCGAGCAATTGTAACAGGATAGTAAATGACCGCAGGGTAAAAAAACTACCTCTATATCCCTCTCGTAGCAAATTTTACACGACAGAGTATCGTGCTTAGAGTCGGTGTTATTCCGAGCTGTAGTCGAAGATTTTCGACGAACATGTTCCAAAGCCTTTATGTAATGGCACCTTCCCAAAGCCCAAAGGGTATGTTCACTTATAGGGTCCTCGCTCGGCTCCCAATCTTTGAGACCCAAGCCTCATGCATAACAGAATACACGATCTTCAAAGCCTAGATAGAAAAAACCTGCTTCGGACAATTTGATCGGTGACAAGGGGTGTTTCCAATTTGAATAGGTACTCAACCGCGCAGCGTACGTAAAGTATCCACTGTGACTAACATTCACTAGAGCGATACAATCCGTCCACATGTTCCCTGCTGTCGTCTTCGCTCGATACTGAAACTTGTCCTCTGTGTTTTCACGGGGTTGGAACCGTCACGTGGTACATACGTACCTCGTGCTCACATTACAAGCCGGGGGTAAGCAGAAGGCTTACCCCCTTGTGGGAATAGCTCCAATCCATCGCTATTCCCTGTGACCACCACTCCATTACAAAACTGTGGTCCCCATTTTATTTATTTTTTTTATTTTTATTTTTTATTTTTTTTAATAATTTTTATTATTTTCTTTTTTAATTTTTTTAATTTTTTATTATTTTTATTTGTTTTTTAAAAGTTGTTACTTGTACCTCTTGCCCAATTGTGTCTCATTCAAGGTTTATCAAGTCTTTCGACTGCGCCAGTGACCTTCAAACAGGTTTACGGGAGAATCAACTCCGCTCCAGGGACCTCCATACGGCCTTGCGGGATTTTTAGGTCCACGCCAGAGGGCACACACACACACACACACCGATGCCGGTCAAGTATCTTCATACCGTCCATACGTCTTTTAGGCAAGTAGTAAATCGTAATAACTTTTAGCACTTTTTAGTGCACATTTACTATCTAAGTTACTATTATGTTGTGGTAATAAATATTTAATGTCTCCACTATGGGAGAATTTCTCCTCCTGAGGTAATTCCATCACACGAGGATGAAATTGAGCTTTTTCCAATCCTTTGGTAAAAATTATTGCAAAAGGTTTGCACAAAGTGCGTATCGTGTCCTCGTTGTAAGGTACACCTCCTTCATCCCATCTGATATAGTGGAAACGAGATTGTAACCAACGAGCCGATCTTTGCGATTTATCGTTAAGTAGGGAAAAATTGTATGGCGGTTTGAACACTGTGATACTGTGAAAATGATCACCGACAATTGCCAATTCTTTGACGATATACTTGTTATCGTTATCGTGAAACGCCTGAAATTCAACTACTGCCACTTGCATGTTTTTTAAACAAGCTCACTTCGTCGTACAGTTTGTCCGCTTCGGGGAGAGTGATAGATACGAGCTCGTCGCTGGCCAAGATCTCAATGATGTACGAGCGTAAATCTTTCTCGATATAAAACAATTCGGCGACACGTCTGGACACGAGCGGCATACTCTCCTCTAGTAGCCTCCATTCGTCGGCGTTCAAGGTCATACAATGTTGCCCGTCGTACAATTGAACGTAACGTTTGCCGAAAATATTGCGCAATATTATATCACCGATACTCAAGTTGAATTTTAACGTACTCTTACTGTTGAGAGCTGCCGATATAGCCTTACGGTGAATAGACATTTCGTCAAACTGTTCGTGCGTAAAGTAAACAAATCTTTTACCGCTCTGTACTAAAAGCCCGAGAGTGAAACCCGTATGCTGAAATAAACCGGTTGCTATGAATTTAGTGCACTCGCTGTTTAAGAAATGAACAGATTTAAGAAAAATTCCCAAAGGGAGGTTAGGTGGTACCTGACGCTTGGTAGGAGCTCTCTCCATGTCCATTCTGCTCGGATCCATGGTCTCGACTGACGGAAGTTACAACTGACTACTTTGATAGTAGAAACAACCTTCTTCAACTTCCGGTTCGATTTGAACCAATGGGAACTCGTGTAGACGAGGATCATCGAAATCGAATTGATAGTATTTTTCATCGCTTATATCCTCCTCTCTACAAGTGACACAATAATGGCTACGATAAACCATCCCCACCCCACCCACTAAAACGTAAACCGAATCTGTAGAACAGCCGATGTTACCCGAAGATAGCCGACTCTTTAAAGCTGTATGGGCGTGTTCCGATACTTGTGACCGTTCGAGATGAAATTTATCGTTTTCGTAGAGGTAGTCTGTGAATGCCAAGGTCAACTCATCTTCTATTTCATTAGGTTCGAATGAATATAGCGTGTCTTCGTCAATCAAGTCCTCTAAATCCGATAATCTATCCCTAGGCACTATCCTGAGGAAGGCGTGAACGACTCCTGGGTATGTGGTGCACATGATGTCTCGTCAGCGAATGATTGGACCGTCAAGTGTATCGTGTTATAAGAGAGAGAGAGAGAGAGACTGTGCGCATGCGCAATTGACTGTACCCGAAAGGAGATTGTCCACGATATGTGAGTCGTGTAGAATTAGGCAGTAGGCTGTAGTATTGGCCGGTATATTTTCACTTGCCTCTATTTCTATGCGTACGTCCACGGGGCCCGATTTAATGGAATCGTTCTGTTTGGAACAGTCTATTACAAATATCAGGGCTCGAGTATTAAATGTCTCTAAATCGAGGGACGGGGATGATTCACGCATGTAATACGATTGTTGAAAACGCGTATACATTTCGTACATAGTGGAAACGTCACGGTGAAGATTGTCGTAGGGAAAGTAGAGGGAATTCAAGTACAATTTTACATTGGTAATACTGCAACGATCAAACTAACTGGCGTCCTTTTTGATCTGATTCTTCCTACCCGTCTGAAAAGCCAGAATAACGTATCGAGGTTTCTCCAGCTGGTTAGCCGTTTTGACCGTCCACGATAATTGACTCGTCTGAGGTAGGGTTGGAAACTCGTAAATTTCCCACGAACGGAATGGTACGTGAATGGGGCTGTCTCGTTCGATCATTTTCAAAATTCTCAATATATACGCATCGGTCACCGTCAAGTGAGGAACCCTCCAATGTATCGTGGTTATTTCGAGTTTTATTCCCGTAGCATCGTCACTGTAAACAGCGTTCAAATCACTCGACGAACGCAAAAGTATGAGTTCCTGTTTCACGTTGACAACTATCCTCTTGTAGTCTTCAAAAAGACCCATTCACATTTTCAACGGGACGCAGAGTGTAAAGTCTGACGTCACAGCTTTCATTTCTCCGGCCCCTAACCAACCGGCATTGACGAGTTTATTCTTTTCACTCTCACGCAACGACAAAAGATTTTTCAGTGTACTCGTGATGCCTACATTTCTCGTACGGTCCATTTCGCCGGCGGATATCTCGTAACGTATATCGTCAAAGAGAAAAGCCACAGCGTTATTGACCAACTTGACCGTAGCAGCTCCACCAGTCGCCGTTTTTCCACTTACTTTACCCTTTATATACAGTTGACTTTCAAACTGTGACGTCATCACGTCCTGTTGATTTATGGGAATACGAATTTCATCGTTATTACCGTACGTTGACGACGCATAAGGCCTATGCGAATGGTATTCCAGACCGCTGATGACGTCATTGTACTGATGACGTCTCAGGAGCAAGATATTTCGTCGTGTTAACTCGACCGAGGGTTGATGTATACTGATGCGTGTCTGTGTACGACAGCTATTAATAACGAGACCCATTTCCCTTACGTAAGTGTAGTCTGACAGAGACTGTTTCACCTCTGAAATCTATAGGAGCACCGTTCTGATCAGTTAGACGTACGGTTATGTTATGAATATTTTTCTCCTTGACAGGTAGATATATGATTGTCGGTGGAGTGTCGACAATCTTGTAACCGGGCGGTACTTGAGGATAAATAGTGGTCTTCTTCGCAGAAGGAATTACAAGCAGAGTAGCGTATCCCTTATAGGTTATATCTTAATTTTCATGACACTCTGTTTCCTAGGTCTCTAGTACTCTATTGATGTCATCTCCAGTGACGTCTTTCTTGACTACTCTGCTCTACTCCGTATGTAATTTCTTCTGCTGAAAGAACGTGGTCTTCTTCACAGAAGAAATTACAAGCGGAGTGGTGTATGCTTTATAGGTTAGGTTATCTCTTGTTTTCGTTAGTCTTCATCGAGCTGTCGAGGAGGGTGGATCTCTTGTAGGTTACAAATTTTGTTTGACGTAATATTATGCAATGTAATATTGTGTAATGTAATATTGTGTGTTGTAGGGGCTAGGTGACGTAGCATAATAGCATAGAGTACCTCCCCATTGACGTCATTTCCAGTGACGACGTTGTGACGTCTTTTTGAGACGTCATAATGACGTTACTAGAGCTGACGTCAATCTGGGGTGTGGTGTCCTATGGTGTTATGTGACGTCAATCTGGGCCGAGGTGTCCCATAGAAATATGTGACGTCAATCTGGGCTATGGTGTCCCATAGAAATATGTGACGTCAATCCGGGCTGTGGTGTCCTATGGTGTTATGTGACGTCAATCTGGGCTCATGTGTCCTATGGTGTTATGTGACGTCAATCTGGGCTCATGTGTCCTATAGTGTTATGCTACGTAGTATTGTGACGTAGTATTGCAGCGTAGTATTGTGACGTAGTATTGCAGCGTAGTATTGTGACGTAGCATTGTGCTTTATAGGTTAGGTTATATCTTAGGTTTAGTTAGTCTTCGTCGAACTGCCGAGGAGGGCGGATCTCGGGTAAGTTAACATTGTATACGGGGCATCTGGTTCTATCCTAAACGTAGGGCACTCTGTTTCCATGGTCTCTAGTACCCTAATGACGTCATCTCCAGTGACGTCATTATGACGTCTTTTTGAGACGTCATAATGACGTCACTGGAAGTGACGCCAGCGGCCAAAAGGCTTTTGGGCTCAGGTGTCCCACATTTTGGCTGGGCCCAGGTGTCCTGTATTCTACTAAACTTGTAATACTATGCACGATAGCTCAGTCGGTAGCGTGTCCGCCTTCAAATCCAAACTTCACAGGTTCGAATCCCACTTGTATTAAAAAAAAAGTGTATGACGTCATGTGTGTGTCTGTGTGTCGACAACAATAATTTACGTCACAGGTGGCCAGCGGAAGGGGTCAAGGGGGAGGGGGAAGGGCCTAGAGGAAGGGGCCAAGAGGGAGGAGCAAGGAGAGGGGCCAGGGGGAGGGGAGGAGAAAGGCCTAAAGGGAAGTTGCAAGGGGGAGGGGAGGGGGAGGGGGAGGGAAGAGGGAGGTCACATGGTTACCCCCACCAATCTTGTTCTCAAGTGGAGCCCTCTCTACTTTAAAAAGAATTGTTAAAAAGAGATATCTAAAAGTTGCAGCAGCGCCCCGATTTCAAGAAGGTGATAAAGTTAGAATAAGTAGATATAAGAAACCGTTCACTAAATGTTATTTACTAAATTGGAGTAATGAGGTGTACACAGTTTGGAGAATTCAATCAACAGTTCCAGTAACATATATTTTAAAAGATGAAAACGGTACTATAATTAAAGGTGGGTTTTATCAAGAAGAATTGACTAAAACCAAGGTTGGTGATGTATATTAAATAGAAAAAGTGCTACATAAAAAAGTTGACAAATTGTTAGTGCGGTGGTTGGGAATTGATAAATCCAAAGACTTGTGGATAAATGCAAAAGATTTAATATGAAATTTATAAAACAATCGTCTAGATTACCATTTATAAATCTAGACTCTTTTATAATGTCAAAAATAAAAATGAAACAAAAAAAACATGGAATGTTATTGCCTTGTAATATTAGATCAATTATTTGCGGTCCGTCTAATACAGGCAAAACAAATTTGGTAATAAATTTATTGGTTTCCAAAAATGGGTTATATTTCGAAAACATTTACGTATTTTCTAAATCTCTATATCAACCCAAATATAAATTTTTACAATGTGTCCTAGATGATGTGCCGGAAGTTGGCTATTATCCATTCACCGAAAATGAAGAAATTCCAAATCCCAATGATATTAAACCAAATTCAATTATGATATTTGACGATGTGGCTTGTCAAAAACAAAATAATATTAGAAAGTATTTTACAATGGGGCGTCATAATAACATTGATACGTTTTATTTGTGTCAGACATATAGTTACGTTCCAAAACAATTAATTTGATAATGCCAAACTTATTATATTGTTTAAACAAGATGAACGAAACTTGCGTCATGTCTACAATGATCATGTCAATACAGATATGGATTTTGATACTTTTAAAAACATATGTTCTCGTGGATGGAATAAAGACGGCAACTCGTTTATAGTCATTGATAAAGAGAGCGTAATGAACAAAGGTCGTTATCGATTTGGATTTGATATATTTAACAACATTTAATTTGACGTCATTCTGTTATGAGTGTTCATTATGAACACTAACACACCAGAGAATATTATTATAGAAATAAATAAATTACGAAAAAATATTAAAGACAAACATCATACTTTAAATCGCGGAATTATGGAGGCAGCGGAATTATTAGAAAAACAATTGAAACCTATTGTCGATCCTCTAAAACAATTAGTTGAGGAAAAACAAATTTTAGAAACGGAATCTATAGAGAGGAAGCCTGTAAAACGTAGATTAGAATTAGATGAAGCAGAGTGAGAAGAAGAAGAATTAGATTATATAGATTTTGGCGAACCTTTAGAGAAACGAAAATTGTACAATCCTGTACAAGATCAGAAACGTAAAAAAAATGAAAATTTAAGTTTAGATTTATATGCCGATGACTATGAAGATTACGATTATGAAGATGTTGCTAGAACTAAAAGCAGGAAAAGACATATATAAAAAAATGCTTGAGACTATTAAAAAAAAAGTAACCCACCTAGAAGGAAAAGGTTTATATGTTAGACCATACAGAGGCAGTGGACAAACAGTAAAAAAAAAAGAAGCGCAGTACTCGACGAAAATAATCAATTCTATTGCCAAACAACCATTATCAACATTAGAATTATTAACTTACGCTAATATATTAAAAATACCATACTTCAGAGGAGTGTTCATGCGTGATACATTGCCAGGATTTGTATTAGATAATGAATCAGCTATAATTAATCTTGACAGTTTCAGAGGAGATGGTACACATTGGGTTTGTTACAAAAAACGAAAAAATATTGTTCAATATTTTGACAGTTTTGGAAATTTAAGACCGCCTGTTGAATTGGAAAAATATTTGAATTCAAAAGAACGAGTAATTATTAAATTCAATTATAAAAAATTTCAAAAATTTAAATCTGTAAATTGTGGTCATTTGTGTTTGAACTTTCTCGCTTCTCAGTCATGATTTGCATATCTGGAAGGAGTTCGGAATTTACATGCAATTTTTTTCCTCCCATCGATTTGTCTTCATCATTAAAATGGGAAATAAGATTGGTCGATCTAATGACCTACAATTCTATCCCAAATATAGAGAAAGGTATTAACGATAAATTTTATTATGGAAACTCTGAAGAAATCGTATTTCCAGAAGGAACATATGAAATTGATGATATAAACGACTTTTTAAAAAATGAACTGCAAAAAAAGAACAAAGAATCTCCTAATGAAACACCGACAAAACTTGTTATTAAAGCAAATAATAATACTTTAAAAACTGAAGTTTTTTGTAATAAACGTATTTTTTTTAAAAAAGATAGTATAGCATCTTTATTAGGTTTTGAAGATGCGGATGAAGTGCCTGAAAATAAATGGCAAACATCAACCAATCAAGCAGCTATTGTCAAAGTGGATGTAATTAGGGTTGTATGTGATGTAATTAGGGGGTCATATAAGGATTGAATTGAAGGCCACGTATTACACGAATTTTATCCTGTTGTAGAACCTGGATTCAAAATAGTCGAAAAACCTACAAACGTAATTTACTTGCCTATAAACGCTAGAGGACTGTTACATAAAATGAATGTCAGATTAGAAGATCAATATGAAAAGTTAGTAAATTTCAGAGATGAAAATATAATAATCCGTCTACACCTAAGAAGCGCATGACAACATTTTCAATCTTGTCAACCTTGTTTCAACATTCAAAAACCAGTTATAATTTGTTTGCCTGGTTGACATTCAAAGTTAATTAAATTTGTTATTTGCATTAGCTTGTTTTGGCTATTCTCAAGGAAAGAACTTGTTTGTAGTCGACCTTGCCTTGACATTTAAAAAAATATTACATCAGCTTGTTTGGCCTGCCTCACGGAAAAAGTGGTTCTAGCTAACCTTGTCTCAACATTGCATCAGCTTCAAAACTTAAAGGTTAAATATTGTTGTCTTCCCAGAATAGTATTTCCAAGGTTAAAAGACAAGTATAAATACCAACAATTTAGAATTCATATTTATCCAACTTTCAACAATGGCATCTCTAACCATCTGTAACAGAAATAATGTTTTTGTAGAAATTTTGATGGTAAATCAGAAAAAGATGTGGGCGTTTGGTGGGTATTTAAAACCCGTCAAATCATATGTTTCGGCTGACGAGTTTGTCTTTATTTTCAAGAACGATGTGGACGCTAAAAATTCGACAATCATCGCAAGTGACAAGCATTTAAAAGAACTTCAAGCGCTTTTTGATAAAAATGAAGTAGGAATCAAGATAACACCAGCATCATTTTTCACACATATCGAAATGATAGACGATGTAGAAGCTGAAGTGGGTTAATGTTGGGTGCCTCAGCCCATGGAAGTAGATTGATTGTATTTTTATGTAATAAAAAATATTATAAAATGTATTTTTTTTGTTTTCGTTTATATTCTTAGTCAACCCTGGCTTAACATTCTAAAAGTATTGCAACAGATTGTTTGGTTGCTTCGAGGAAAAAATGTGATTGTAGCTAACCTTGTCTTGACATTGCAACAGCTTCAAAACTTAAAGGTTAAAGATTGTTGTTTTTCCAGAATAGTGGGGGTGTTAAAGATATTTTATAAGTAAAAATACCGTTGATTTAGAATTCATTTTTATCCAACTTCTCATCATGGCTACATTGACCATCTGTTGCAGAAACAACGTCTTCGCAGACATTATCTATGTGGATAGGGAGAAGATGTGGGCGTTTGGCGGGTTTTTAAAACCCGTCAAATCATTTGTGACAGTGAGAGAGTTTGTCGACTCTTTCAAAAAGGATGTGGAGGCTGCAGCAACAGTAATTTCTAGCGACCAGCAATGCGAAGAAATTCAAGCAATTTTTGAAAAAGAGCGGCATGCAGCTAAAAGTAACACCACTGTCATTTTATGAACACTATCTACCTATAGACGTTGTGGAGGCACAGGTGGGTGAGTACTGGTTATAAAAATGTATTTTTCTAAAATAAAAATGATTATAACTGTATTTTTGTTTTCATTTATAAAATTATTTTCCTATCATCAGTGTTAAAGTAGACTTCATACAAGTTGAACATGGGTTTTGTATTTACAGCAACTCACATTCCAAAATATAAATTACAAATAAGCCCAACCAAAATCATTCGCCGACCGAAACTTGAAGAGTTAACATTGAGTAATCAATTATTTCTTAAATCCCTCCCTGGTTATAAATTAAATAGCAATTATGGATCAAATATTAAATATTAATTCACAAATTATTAACAATGATTCTATTATAGATTATGAATGGCATTCACATAATCCATACTCTTCTAATTCATATGGTAATAGTGATGAAATTAGAATACCTGTACACCAACAAGATGTGTACACATTACCCAGTAAAAGTTTTTTATTATTAGAAGGTAAAATAGTAAAAGATGATGAAACTATTGATAGTTCTACCGAACTTATTAGCAATGCAATAGCATTTATGTTTGAAGAAATACGTTATGAATTATGCGGAACAGAAATAGACAGAGTTAAAAATGTTGGTATTACAACAACTATGAAAAATATTTTAACATTGCGGCCTGGTGAAGGAAATTTAATCAAGAATTCTGGATGGTCAACAGAGACATCGTCTTTATCAGAAAAAGGTACTTTTTCTTATTGCATAACACTAAGACTTTGGCTTGGTTTCGCTGAAGATTATAAACACATTAATTTAAATGTTAAACAAGAATTAGTTTTATTACGATCTTCTACAGACAAAAATGCAATTCAAAAAAACTGCAGTAGCAACACCTTTTAAAATAAATATATCTAAAATTGTATGAAAAATTCCTTACGTGCGAGTTGATGATGAAATAAAATTGTCTTTATTGAAAATGACGGATCAAGACCGACCAATATCGTTAGCTTTCAGACGCTGGCAACTACATGATTATCCTGTTCTACCATCGTCAAAAAATCAAACTTGGACTGTTAAAACTTCGTCTATGTTAGAGAAACCGCGATATGTAATTATTGGATTTCAAACAGGAAGAAAAGATAGCTATACACATATGATTTTTGCAATATTGAGAACATTAAACTCTATTTAAATTCAAAATATTATCCTTATATTATATAAATGGAAACAAAGCAATTATATATGATTTTTATAGCAAATTTCAGTCATCATATTACCAAGGAAGTGATGATCAACCATTTCTTGACAAACTTGTTTTTCTCCAAAAAACGCCATTATTTGTGATTGACTGTTCGAAGCAGGTGGATACATTAAAAACAGGTGCATTAGATGTAAGACTTGAACTACAAATTGCTGAAGATTTTCCAGCCAACACAGCCTGTTATTGTCTAATTATTCATGATGCTCTTGTCCAATACATGCCACTTTCAGGAATTGTTAAAAAAATAATGTAGAAAAATTATTTTAAACTAATAAAAATTTTATTTACATAACATATGTTTCTTTATTTACACTTTAATACAATATATCACATTTAATTCGTTTCATCACTGTCACCATCATTCATTAAATCTTTTGACATTTGATTTTTGAGCAATTCTTTTAATAAAAAATGACCATAGGCTAATGTTGTAATACCATCGTTGCAAATAAATCTCTTATCATCGTCAGCACTAAGAGCCAATTTATCCACTGTTATTGTTTGTACAATGTGTTTTTTTTTATCTAAATGTTACAATACTTTTTCTTATATTAATAAAAGATTTCAAACAATTTTTATAATCCTCAAACTGGATAGTCTTAAGAGCGGCTTTGGTTATCCCTTTGGCTTTTTTTGTAACATCATTTACGGTTTTAAAAGTGTATAATTTAGCTCTTAGCCCGACAAACTCTAATAGACCAACACCTTTACACTCATCTTTAAAACATCCTAATTTTTTTTCATTATCAATAAAATAACCTTCATGAGTGACAGGAAGGTCTGACATGTCAAAATATTTTCTAACAGTTTAATTTTGTTTTATATCCAAATAAAAATTGTCTGTAAAAATTTTATAAAAAAGTCCATCTGTATCCATATAGAGTAAATAAGGATTAGTTTTGTACATACTTTTCATAACATCATAATGCATTTCATACATATGGGTTTGTAGCATTCAAAAACTTCACCTCACTTCTACTACATTAAATAAATCTGCATCAATATTAGTAGAGAGGGCGCCACTTTAAAACCAGTCAAACCGGTTTTAGGTTTGAATAGCTAACTTAACCTAACCTAACCTAACCTCTGGTTGTATTGGGTGTGGTAACCCTTCCCCTTACTCCTCCCCTTCCCCCGTCCCCTTGACACCTCCCCTTGCCCCTCCCCTCTGCCCTCCCCCATTACCCCTCCCCATGTGTCTTCGCCCGCCCTCTTACCCAACCCATGGCCCTTGCCTCTGTGAACTACCCCTTTGCCCCTTCCCAGCCAATCGTTTTGAGTTATACGACAAACGTTGACGTCGATGTAAATATATAAAGTTAAAGTCACAGGTATGATTGCACAATTACTGGATGTCGGGTACGAACCCGTACCGTAAGGCGAAGCGAGTTTTTCGCGCGGAGTGCGAAAAACTCTGTAACACTTTCGCTACGGGTTCGACTCCTTGGTTCGACCATGACAATTGGACTGTATCTTAAGGTTTTTAATGAAAACACATCAGACCATTTAGATGTTAAAAATAATTTATTTTAAGTCAAAATTTAGTTCTTGTTATACATCGTATGTATCTCTACTATGTATATTATAACACCTTCTGAATAAATAAGTCTAAATGTAGAGATTGCGTCATCTGAAAGAGAATGAGAACAGGATACTTATTGGTCAAGGATAAGCACAGCTTTAGCCTACACTACATTAAGAGATAATGATATACACTAATTTTAAAATATTTATAGTGATCAATCTGACAACCTGTCAACTAGGAATTATACTAAACTTAAGTCTCCAGTTAAACGCTGTCCTATAGGGAAAGTTTATTTAAATCAAGTAGTTACATAGGTTTTCTAAACCTTTTAATTGTGTAAATCAATAAAATCGTGATGCTTTCAGTACAGTTCTTACATGACAGATCCGGTATCATTTTGGTTGACCTGTATCGTTAGGTAAATCTCCACTGTATAAAACCACCAACTTTGAATCTATTAGAGTCATAAATCATCCAACTCTGCACCAAATTGGTCTGTCGAAATGTCGTACGAGAGCGTTATCAACGTACAACGAATGGACACACGTGATGGTCGTCAATACTTAAATTCATCTATACGACGAATCCAGGCTCAGGTTAAGAGGTAGGTGAATTGAAATAGTATAGTCTATGACAATATCTTATTTGTGTGATTGTGTATTGACGTAGTATACGATAAAAAGAACAAGTTGTATGTATTTTGTGTTAATTTGTAAATAATTTTCAAATGACAAAATTGTATTAGTTCATCTCAATTTTTAAAAAAGGTTCTATCTCTCTCTCTCTCCCTCTCTCTCTCTCTCTCTCATGATCATAAAATTATAGGAATAGATCAATTTATTTTTTCTCTTTTGACAAACTTTTGATCATTCAGGAATGTTTTAAATTATAACTCTCTCTCCCTCTCCCTCCCTCCCTCCCTCTCTCTCTCTCTCTCTCTCTCTCTCTCTCTCTCTCTCTCTCTCTCTCTCTCTCTCTCTCTCTCTCTCTCCCTCCCTCTTCAAAAAAACTTGTTGATTGTGTATTTTGTATTTGTTTGAAATTAATTTTTAATTAACCTCTTTGTATCAGCCCAACTCGATTTGTTAAAAAGGTTAAGATCAGTGTACTCTTGGGTTAGATCACGTTATTGTGGATAGATCAGTTTCTATTCTCTCTCTCTCTCTCTCTCACTCTCTCTCTCTCTCTCCCTCTCCAATCTAACTTGTTGATTGTGTGTTGGAGTAGTATAAGTTGTAATGTATTTTGTATTTGTTTGAAAATAGTTGGCGTAGTATAAGTTGTAATGTATTTTGTATTTGTTTGAAAACAATTTTCAATTAAACTCACTGTACCAGTTCAACTTGTATTCTTGGGTTAGAACACTTTATTGTGATTAGATCACTCTCTCTCTCTCTCTCTCTCTCTCTCTCTCTCTCTCTCTCTCTCTCTCTCTCTCTCTCTTATGATCAACTTTTGATCATTCATGACTTTTTGTAAAATTATTGGAATAGATCACTTTATTTATCTCTTTAACTTTTGATCATTCAGGAATGTTTTAAATTATATCCTCTCTCTCTCTCTCTCTCTCTCTCTCTCCAACTAAACTAAACTTGTTGATTGTGTATATTGTATATTTTGTAGTTTGAAATTAATTTTTAATTAACCCATTGTACCAGTACAACTCGATTTGTTAAAAAGGTTAAGATCTCTCTCTCTCTCTCTCTCTCTCTCTCTATTATAGCTAACTTTTTAAATTATTGGTGTAGATCACTTTATTTTTCTCTTTTGACCAACTCTTGATTATTCAGGAAATTTTATATATATATATATATATATATATATATATATATATATACGTAGTGTATACGATGACAAAAATTATTTGTGTGTTTTACTCTGTTTCAGAGACATCATACGTACTCTCCGAGAATCACAAGTTTCCGGGGGGGGACATGGGTGCGATGGTGGTCGCAAACAAATATATTGTGGCGACCCATCGACCCTCGACAGGGTGAAGGCTATAACCCGCGACGGGGCCAAAATCGCCGACAAATACAAAAAAATTCACAAGCAGAAACTATAAAAGTGGATCCATTGCCAACGCTGGAAGAGTTATTGGAGGGAAAATCAGAGGAGGAACTCCAATTAAACCTTTTGGAGGAGGTGAACTGGAACGATTTGGAGGAATTTTTACAGTAGCTGTAAAAATAACTGTAAAAATAACTCCAAATAAAAACTGTTTCATTAAATATTGAGTCAATGGTTTATTTGAAACACCTGTATCAGTGTAATTTGCACACAAATTATTTTCAAATTAGAATATTTATAAAATATTTGGATAGTGTGTGTGTGTGTGTGTGTGTGTGTGTGTGTGTGTGTGTGTGTGTGTGTGATTAAATACTCTATTCCAAAAAAAACTCTCTCTCTCTCTCTCTCCCCCCCTCTCTCTCTTCTACTGTGAGTGTCACATGTAACATACTCTGTGTCTTTAACTTTATATATTTACATTTTATAAAAGTGTACTTACGAAAATATTTGTAAATAAAAAAATGAGTGTTTGTTTTAACAATTGTTTCTATTCTACACAAGAAGGTTGTCTGTAATATAAATAGAATTGAAAGGTGATGAGTGAGTTGTATTAAATACTCGTATTAGATTAATCAAAACAAGTCTTTGATTATAGAATATCACGGTTACTCACGAGTCACTTGTCAATTTCACAGCTATTGAATACTATGTCGAACGCAGTCGTAAAGTGACAGAACTCGTTGACCTTGACTAAAATGGATTGGAGTCAGCGGCTCTCAAACCACTCCTCCCCCTTCCTTCTCTATTAGGAATATATAGTAGGTATTTGCAAGGCTTCTACACTGTCAGTTTCACTTTGTATTCTGGTGAGTAGTAGTAGTAGTATTAAGTTAACCTTAAAGTTGTTTATTACTAACTATTAAAAGTACAGTTATAGTTTTTACTCACTGTTTAAAGTACAGTGAAGTTACCCTAAAAAGTAGAGAGTACTAATATAATTGCTTAAAGTACAGTTAATAGTATAATTAGTCTGGCGTAAGTATCGAAAAAAATACAGCCCTCTGCGTTCGGGACGAGCAGAAGGAGGTCTTGCATGAATGAAGACATACGTAAATTTTTTTAATTAATAGTAGTAGTAGTTGGTATTAACAAAATAGATTAAAGTAGTGTGTGCTTATAGAGTATACTAATATAATTGTTTAAAGTATAGTTAATAGTATAATTAGTCTGGTGTAAGTATCGAAAAATACAGCCCTCTGCGTTCGGGGCGAGCAGAAGGAGGTCTTGCATGAATGAAGACATACGCATATGTAGTATATTGTAATATGTATATTATTTAGTCTAGTGTAAGTATCGAAAAAATACAGCCCTCTGCGTTCGGGGCGAGCAGAAGGAGGTCTTGCATGAATGAAGACATACGTAAAAATTTTAAATTAATAGTAGTTAGTATTAACAAAATTGAATAAAGTAGTGTGTGCTTATAACTTATTACTGCATGAATGAAGACATACGCATATGTAGTTTATTATTTAGTCTAGTGTAAGTATCGAAAAAATACTGCCCTCTGCGTTCGTGGCGAGCAGAAGGAGGTCTTGCATGAATGAAGACATACGTAAAATTTCTAAATTAATAGTAGTAGTAGTAGTGGTAGTAGTTGGTATTAACAAAATTGGTTAAAGTAGTGTGTGTTTATAACTTAATACTACAAACTGTACTTTTATCAGATTTATTAGTGAGAACTACTTTTAGGACTTAACACTACTATTAATACTGTAGCATTAAGCTATACATAGGCCAAAGGTTAAAAGACACACACACACACACACACACACACACACACACATATAGTAGTTTCAAGTAGCAGAAATTTTAGAAACATACTGATTTAACAAAATACATTCACTTACAAAACTCTCTCTCTCTCTCTCTCTCTCTCTCTCTCTCTCTCTCTCTCTCTCTCTCTCTCTCTCTCTCTCTCTTTCTCTCTCTATACTTCACAAGTCCTTGGGGTTTGACCCAACGAATCCCTCCGCATAAGCTCCCTCAAAAAGGGGCACATTGGGTACCATCGCCTATGTTCTTCCATAGGATTGTCGTAGGTCTTCCAGTCCCTAAGACCCCCACCACAGGCAAAACAAATAGTATCATCCTCATACCCGCTGTAAAAAAATCCGGCCATGCTCAGTGTGGCAGGGTGTTGGGCCCCCGATGACCATAGAAAGTACGACAAAAGTCGTACTCTGTACGGTGCGTATTGGGGGAACACACACCGATACGCTGGGGCTAATGAATGGTCCATGATCTGAAAACACAAAACAATATCAAATATGATTGTGAGAACAACGATTTCTCAAAGTAGGCTAAAATAGTTAATCGTAAAGAGGCATTTCTGAAATTGCATGACTTAAAAGCAGATGTAACCCAGCATTAGTTTGAAAAGCCCTCAAACGACGTCAACGTTCTGGGTTATGTTGAGGGAAAAATTAGGTTAAACAAAATTAGTTTTCTATTATGTAAAAATATAAAATTAGTTTTCCATTATGTAAAAAATACGCGTACAGTAGCAGATATCTTTTCTCTACATAGACCACAATGCTTTAATTTGAGTGAACAAGTGTTACAGGCCAGTAAATGTCCACAGGGCAACAAACCGACTTCTATATCTGACTGGTAGCAAATTTTACATAGCTTACACTCGCATATAGTGTTATGTACGAGACTACTGTTGCTACTACTGTTATTTGCTATAAACGTGCTACGAACTTCTTTCAATGCTCTTATATATCTACATCTATCCGATGTCCAATTGCTATGTTCGATAATAGGGTCCTCATCTGGTTCCCAATCGCCAAGACCCAAGCCACAAGTGAAACAATATGTACGGTCATAGACACCAGTATATAAAAAAAAAGCTTCGGCCAATTTACTCGCCGACAAGGGATATGCCCAATTTGAATAGGTCTGTAGCCGTGCCGAGTAAGTCGAGTATTGTGGTTCGTATACATTTTCTAATTTTATACAATCGGTCCACCACATCTTCTCACATGCACTTCCAACTTGCGACTGAAACAAAATAGACTTGTCCTCTGTGTTTTCACGAGGTTGGAACCGTCACGTGATACAGTTAAGCCGTTCCTCGTGCCCACATTACAAGCCGGGGTAAGCAGAAGGCTTTACCCCTTATGGAAATAGCCCCAAATCCATCGCTATTTCCTGTGACCACCACTCCATTACAAAACTGTGGTCCCCGAAAAAAAATTTTTTTTTGGTTTTTTATTTTTATTTTGATTTTTATATTTTTTTTTGTCAATTTTCTGTACGAATTTACATCACAAGCCTTTGCCACACAGGTTTACGAGAGAATTAACTCCTCGCTAGGGACCTGGGTAACACACACACACACACACACACACACACACACACAAACACACACAGCCTTACGGGTTTTTACACCGCGCCAGAGGGCTCTCTCTCTGAAAACCATTAGGCAAGGAGTAAATCGTAATAACCTTTTGCACTTTTTAGTGCACATTTACTATCTACGTTACTATTATGCTGGGATAATATACAGTTAATATTATTGTTATAGGTGACTTTCTCTTCTCGAGGCAATTCCATGACGTGAGGATGGAATTGTCTCAAAAATAGTGCCTTTTCCAATCCTTTTGTGAATAGGATTGCAAAAGGTTTGCACAAAGTACGTATCGTGTCCTCACTATACGGTGTACCACCTTCACCCCACCTGATATAGTGAAAGTGTGATTGCAACCAACGAGCCGATTTTTGAGATTTTTCATTAAGGAGTGAAAATTTGTAGGGTGGCTTAAAGACTGTAACACTTTGAAATTGATCTCCGACTATGGCCAATTCTTTGACTATATACTTGTTGTCGTTATCACGGAAGGCATGAAATTCAACCACCGCTGCCTGCATGTTTTTTAAACAATTTGACTTCGTCGTACAATTTGTCAGCCTCGGGGAGTGCACTAGATACGAGCTCGTCACTGGCCAAGATCTCAATGATGTAGGAGCGCAAATCTTTCTCGATATAAAATAATTCAGCAACACGTCTGGACACGAGTGGAATACTCTCTTCGAGTAGTCTCCATTCGTCAGAGTTCAAGGTCATACAATGTTGCCCATCGTACAATTGAACGTAACGTTTTCCGAAAATATTGCGCAATATTAGGTCACCGCCGCCATTACTCAAGTTGAATTTTAACGTACTCTTACTGCTGAGAGCTGCCGATATAGCCTTCAAATGAATAGACACTTCGTCAAACTGTTCGTGTGTAAAGTAAACAAATTTTTTACCACTCTGTACTAAAAGTCCGAGAGTAAAACCTGTATGTTGGAATAAACCGGATGCTATGAATTTAGTGCACTCTTTGTTTAAGAAATGAACGGATTTAAGAAAAATTCCCAAAGGGAGGTTAGGTGGTACCTGACGTTTGGTAGGAGCTCGCTCCACATAGATCCCGTTCGACTCCATTGTCTCGACTGACGGCGGTTACAACTGTCTACTTTGATAAAATGACGAAAGATCGTGCAAATAACCTTTCTCAAGTTCCGGTTCGATTAGAACCAATGGGAACTCGTGTAGACGAGCATCATCGAAATCGAATTGATAGTATTTTTCGTCGCTTATATCATCCTCCCCACAACTGACACAATAATGGTTGCAATAAACCATCCCCACCCCACCCACTAAAACGTAAACCGAATCTGAAGTCCGGCCGATGTTACCCGAAGATAGCCGACTCTTTAAAGCTGTATAGACGTGTTCCGATACTTGCGACTTATCGACATGATATTTGTCGTCATCGTCGCCATCGTAGATATACTCTGTGAATGTCAAGGTCAACTGATTGTCTATTTCAGTAGGGTTGAATAAATATAGTTTGCTTTCGCTAAAAAAGTCCTCTAAATCCGATAATCTATCCTTAGGCACGAGCCTGAGGAAGGCATGAACGACTCCTGGGTATGTGGTGCACATGATGTCTCGATCGTGAATGACTGGATCGCTAATTGTATCGTATTATAAGAGAGAGACTTTGCGCATGCGCACTTATACCATCACCTTTTTGACTGTACCCGAAAGGAGATTGTACACGATATGCGAGTAGTGTAGAATGAGACATTAGGCTGTAGTATTGGCCGGTATATTTTCACTTGCCTCTATTTCTAGGCGTACGTCCACGGGGCCCGATTTAATGGAATCGTTCTGTTTGGAACAGTCTATTACAAATATCGGAGCTCGAGATTCAAATGTGTCCAAATCGAGGGACGGAGATGATTCACGCATGTAATACGATTGTTGAAAACGTGTATACATTTCGTACATAGTGGAAACGTCACCGTGCAGATTGTCGTAGGGAAAGTAGAGAGAATTCAAATACAGTTTTGCATTGGTAATTTTGCAACGATCAAACAGACTGGCGTCCTTTTTAATCTGATTCTTCCGCCCCGTCTGAAAAGCCAGAATAACGTATCGAGGTTTCTCCAGCTGGTTAGCCGTTTTGACCGTCCACGATAATTGACTCGTCTGAGGCAGTGTTGGAAACTCGTAAATTTCCCACGAACGGAATGGTACGTGAATGGGGCTGTCTCGTTCGATCATTTTCAAAATTTTTAATCTATAGGCATCGGTCACCGTCAGGTGAGGAACCCTCCACTGTATTGTGGTTATCTCGAGTTTTATTTCCGTAGCATCGTCACTGTAAACAGCGTTTAAATCACTCGACGAACGCAAAAGTATGAGTTCTTGTTTCACGTTGACAACAATCCTCTTGTATTCTTCAAAAAGACCCATTAACATTTTCAACGGGACACAGAGTGTAAAGTCTGACGTCACAGCTTTCATTTCCCCAACCCCGAACCAACCGGCATTGCCGAGTTTATTCTTTTCACTGTCACGCAACGACAAAAGATTTTTCAGTGTACTCGTGATGCCTACATTTCTCGTACGGTCCACTTCGCCGGCTGATATCTCGTAACGTATATCTTCAAAGAGAAAAGCTACAGCGTTATTGACCAACTTGACCGTAGCAGCTCCACCAGTCACCGTTTTTCCACTTACTTTACCCTTTATATACAATTGACTTTCAAACGGTGACGTCATCACGTCCTGTTGATTTATGGGTATACGAATTTCATCATTATCGCCGTACGTTGATGACGCATAAGGCCTATGCGAATGGTATTCCAGACCACTGAAGACGTCATTGTACTCTGCAGCACTATCGATTGCCAACAGATCCATTTTTCACTTTAAAACCCAAAGCTCTCAGGAACAAGATATTTCGTCGTGTTAACTCAACCGAGGATTGACGTATACTGGTGTGAGATTGTGTACGACCGCTATTAATAACGAGACCCATTTCCCTTGCGTAAATGTAGTCTGACAGAGACTGTTTCACCTCTGAAATCTATAGGAGCACCGGTCTGATCAGTTAGGCGTACGGTTATGTTATGAATATTTTTCACCTTGACAGGTAGATATATGATTGTCGGTGGAGTGTCGACAATCTTGTAGCCAGGCGGTACTTGAGGATAAAACTCGTGCATAACGTGAGACTCTGTACCGTTCTGAAAAGAACCGGTCACAATGTTACACTCTATGCGAATCACATTCACTTTAATAATATTGACGGGTAAATCAGATTCGTGTTTTCGGTTGGCTGATAAATCCCCATTATTGAATTCGAGTAATTTTCCGATAGAATCGTCGTCGTCAAAATGAATCGTTGTAGAACACTTAATCTCCGCTTTAAGTGTGTTATTGTTGGGTTTCAGTGAAAATGCAACCCCCGACGGCAGTTGGGCTTTGATATATTTTTCAATATCCTCGATTTCGTACGAACCGGTGGGAATACTAATGATGATATCAGAAACGTCGTTGTCATCGCCGGCGGATATTCGTAGCCTGTTATTTATACCTTCCGTTATATTGGGGATGGAATTGTAAGTGGCAAAATCTATGAGACCAATTTCCCACTCGTCATCGCTCAGTTCTATGATTGGAAAAAAATCGCAAGCGAGTACAGATCCACTACCACTCAGAACAATGCTCATTGTTGTGATAGAAACTTTAAGCACAAATGTCCACAGACAACTGAGTTGTCACTCTGATGACGTCTGTAATTATAGTGAAGATTGGCACTGGAACCAAAATATCTAGAAAGTTCGATAGGAGGTCTAAGATTACCGAAACTATCAAAGTACTCTACGTTAGGTCCTCTTTTCCTATAGCATACCCAATGGGTGCCCTCTCCCGAAATACTGTCTAGGTTCACAATAGCCGACTCGTTTAGTAAAGGTTGTACGGGTAGAGTGTCTCTCATATAGACTCCTCTGAAATGTGGTATTTTCAGTTTAACGGCATATTTTTCAAGGTCAATGTTAGTCATAGGTCTTATCGGAATCGATTCTATCGGCGTTTTTTTTTACACACTCGTCGCCGTCGTCGGCGATGTCCTGTGCCCTCTTTGTACGGTTTTAAGTAAAGTCCCTTTCCCTTCAACTGACTCAACAATTGTTGAACTGTACGCTTTCGCCCACTTCTCCTTCTCCCCCTTCACCTTCGCCTACGCCCACCCCCTAACTTTGTTTTTGCTTTCATAGCAGCTGATACGGCCAGTGCAGCAGTACGCTCGGCCAAAGATGCGTCCCCTGATTTAACTCTACTCCAAGCTTTACCCGCTAATCTATCGTCCGCCTGTCTCCGATTTTCCGAATCACGATATTTACTGTACGCTATATCGTGCTCTTTACAAGCTTCGTCCAAAGGATTGATTCCTCTATCACCACGAGCTAATCTCCTGGCTAGTTTTGTACCCGGGCCGCAATAATTGTACGACGGTAGATGTAGATCAACTGGTAATAGATCGATAGCTTTGTTTAAAACCGTGTCACCTGCACTCAATAACCTAGACACAAGCCCACGTCCTTTCTTCTTCACTCTTCGTCTATGACTGAGCGATGTTGACAGTTGCAAGGTCATTTCTATACTGTTGACGATTCATGTGATGACACGATGTTTATGCACGAATATAAAATATCTCCGATAGTAACGTATACAAATCCCTGAGACGATTCTCCTTTATACAAGTGATTTTTAGCACATCGAAAATACCTGCATGAACCCCGGTGACATAAACCAAAAACTCATTGTAAACATACACATTATTCTCA
Source organism: Aphrophora alni (assembly GCA_963513935.1). Lineage (NCBI taxonomy): Eukaryota > Metazoa > Arthropoda > Insecta > Hemiptera > Aphrophoridae > Aphrophora > Aphrophora alni. Next base: position 17,774,852 of record OY740776.1, on the reverse strand, counting down.
CCGATAAAGTAAAGATTACCGTCAATATATCTGAAACCCCCTTTGACAGTATTCGGTATACCGTTGTAGAGATCTTTAATACGCCCCTCGTACAAGCCTATATTAGAGCACTCATCGTACCTAAGCACATAAATATCGTCGTAAAACACTATCGTCATACCCTGATTATTACTCAGTATAGCGTTTATGTGACTTTTTATCTTTCGACCGATCCAATCTTCGAGTTTATACATGTACTTTCTCTGAAGACTAGGAAAATTGATGATATATACGGACGTGTTTGCTATTACAACTATATCGCTATTGGCCCTCTGATAAACCGAGTCAATACGTACAAAATCTCTCGGTAATTAATCCAACCAGTCCGTTATCAATTCGGGAACTATATTGCGTTCTCTTTTCGTTTCGTCCAAATCTATTATCCACAAGTATTTCTCGTAAAACAGATATATGTGTTTATTAGCTATAAACACTGTATCTATTTTACGTCTTAGTTTGCAGAGATCTGGAGGAGAGGGAGAAGGAATGGACGACTTGGTCGTAGTAACGACAATTTGTGGCGGTGATTTTGTTGTTGTTGTTGTTGCTGCTGCTGTCGTTGTCGTCGTCGTCGTCGTCGTTGGTCGTGGTGTTGTTGTTGTTGTTGTTGTGGTAGTCGTAAGAGACCCGTATAACTGCTGTATACTGGTAATAGTGTCAGGGGAGAGATCTATCTGATACATATCATTAATATTTCTAGGTTGAATAGAATAACGAAACATTGTAGAGGTGTAACTAGGGGAATGGTGTAGGCCTAGGGCGTGTCCGATTTCATGTAAAAGGACCGTATAGAAGGATTGATGACTATTAGAGGGCCGATTCATACTAAAGTCCCAATTTTCATCCATATCAAAATGAATTTCCGTCTGTTTTGTGGTCAGTGTAGGTAGAGTTGCATGTGCAAGGGTCCTACCTGTACCATCAAAATCACTAAAACATTTTTTACCACCGTTCGCTAAATTCATATGATCTTTTTCACCAAAAGAAATGACTATATTGGGTAGTGAGCTGTCGCGCAAAAATTTCAAATTGGAATGTCGACTCCAAAGATCGAAAGCGTACTGTACAGTTCTCATTTGTTCGCGATTACCGGTACTGTACATGTACCAAGTTAGAGTAGTATTTATCCATCTAGATTGCCCCGACGCATCAAGTGGGCTAACACTATCGTTATAGCCGCAATATCCAAAACCTGTAACATCTACTGTTTCAGGTGTAGTACTGTTACTGAAATCTTCAGCGAGACTTGCACTGAAACAGAGTACAAAGACGACAACCGCTTCGGTCAAAGTCATATTTACAAATGAGAGTGAATCCAGAATGATTAGATTTATAAGAGTAATTATTCTACATCCTTATCGCTTGAACCCCATAGTGATCTCCAATTCGTTACTCGGTCTTTCGAAACATCCACTTTACTGTATTCTCTCTTAATAACACAAGCGAAATCGATAAGTTCCGATTTACTGTACGCCTTAAAAACATTTTCCAACGCTTTTATAGAGCTGGCCAGTTGTGTCACCGTAATTGCATCCGTATCGACATCGCCTTTGGCGACATTACAGATACGTTTCCCCTCGGCGTTAAAACAATCGCCATTTTTCAACAACACATTGTTCCTTAACCACGTCTCCAATTCTTGAGTGTATTTTTTCAACTGTCTTAAATTCACTACATCTATGTCGTCGACGGCATCGGCTACACTAGTTATCCTCTTATTTTCACCATTGAAAACCGATTCACCGGTCGTCGGTGATTGGTGTAGATGTACGATTTTTTCCAAGAGGAAAATCAAAGTGACAGCATCATCGGTGTAGACGGGAGAACCGACACTTGCAATCCGACGTTGAAGAAAATAATACGCCATATGGTCGGATATAATACTTTTATTGTCAACGTACATCTTATTGGCGGCGTCCTTCCTACTAACGGGCGACTTTAAATTACAGATTCTAGTGTTACAAGCATCAAAGGCTCCCGCTTCCACCTCAGTGCCCCCCTCAACATTTTTCAAGATAAAATTTTTCTTTGCGTATGCTATGTTGACGGCATCACCGTCGTCTATAGGTTCACCTACATCTTGTATTCGACTCTGTTTAACGGAATAGTCGGTCATAAGTTTAATCGCTATTAAAGATTCGAGATATCCTCTCGTTACAGCGTCATCGGTATCTTTAGTCTGACCCAGACCGCCCAAGGGTATGCCCTTTGTGTGATATTTTTGTGCGACTTTATCAAAGGTTATACACGTCTTCTCCACAGTGTCTAGATTTACAGCATCTTTTTCCGTTAGAGGAGCGCCTACATTACGCAAGAGTTTACCTTTTATATCGTAATTCCCCTCAGGGGTAAGGTCGTACCCTCTAACTATCGGTTGGGTGGAGGAGGATAAAGCCCTTCTCACCGAATAACGTCCGAACTTGTCGACACTCATCGTATCAATGACCGTATCTTTCTATTTCCCGAACCTTTGATGAATCCGGCCTCTCGTAGTTCTTCAACGATGGAAGCGATTTCATTTGCATGACCCGTATGTCCGGCATCGTGAGATGCCAACAAATGTCTCAGTCTGTCACACAACTCATTCGGATCGTCCCAGTATGAATAACCTCTACCGCTAACGTTTTTAGGTGGGAATAAACGCATTATAATGTTTTTATATTTATAAGATCTGTTACTATTAATGCGTCCGTTCGGATCGTATAACTGTTTGTGTGCACTGGATGCCAAACAGATATCCCTATACGCTCGTAAATCGTCCTCGGTATATATTTCATCATCGGGTATACGCTTAAACACCAACTCGTACAATCCGGGCGTCCCTTTATAGTGAACTCCGTCAATTATAAGTTTACCATCGTCCGACAACTGAAGAGTCTTGTTACCGATCATAATAGAGTCGGCTCCGATTTTCGGTCCGTAACTGTGATCTATATTCTGACTACGGACGGTATCTTTCATCATTTTGAGCATATATTTTCGTGCCAACGGATGTTTGAAAGTACTGTTTACCCAATTTTCAGATTCACTTTGCCCTTCCGGTGTAGACAATAGCTCCGATACACTGGTCTGCGGCGGGCCCGGAGTCTCTTCAATTACTACGGTATCCATAAAACTAGGAGAACCCCACACATCCCCCTCCTCCTCCACCTCACCTTCCTCCTCCTCCTCCACCTCATCCCCTCCCCTCTCCTCAGGAGCGATCTCGCTCTTTACTTCGGTTTTGACATCGGGTGCAGACGGCGAACCCTTTATTTTCGACAACTCTTTGAGTATGGGGCTATTTTTTTTTTGTGAGCATTAGTTCAGAGTCTACGTCACCGTATCGCATTCGACGATATTTTCTCTTGATAGCGTCCGTCAATCGTGCAATCTCCATCGTTAGTACGTGTCGATCGGACATCCCAACCTTACGGAAGTTCTATAGATCTGAAAAAACACGGATACTTTTTCCTAGACAAGAGGAACTGTATAATATCACCGGCGGATGCTTTCAGTATACCTCCGGACCACAGTGGCAATCCTCTAAAGTATTCGTACACGTGTCTGTCGAAACGACTAATGAGCTCTGTTTTGTCAGTACTAGTAAATATATAGGTGCGTTTTATATTGTCACGCCACTGCGGTACTTCGGCTACAAAGAGATGATCGTTTCTGGGTGTGTTCTCCATAAACTGTCCCAATTTGACAACGGCTCGTTCAGTAGAGCTAGTAATACTGAGAAGGTAAGAGTTTAAAAGAAGAAATTCGTCCAAATTTCCACCCGTATATCGACGCCAAGTCGTTAGTAGTGTGGGATCGGTGACGGTGTAAGTACTACCGTCAAAGGAGAGACCGAAGCGAGCACATTGTTGCGGTACCGTCGGCAAAGCTTCTTTAAGAAATGCTACAGTAAAGAGACCTTGAGCCTTATTGTTTACAGCTTCAAACTGTTCACCTCGTGCTTGTATAGGCAGACCCCGGGGTCTAGAGCCATATTTTACATTTTAACTGATATCGATACAACACTTTGACTTTAGAATCAATCTATATAGTGCTATAGGACCACGTATAGGTATAGTTGTTCTCTCTGTGACGACTACACAGCTGGTATTGAAATGTAGAGAGCACCCGTACTGTAACATGTCCAGATAGACTTGCATATATTTCACCGTGAGACGGCCCTTCCACTGTACGGTTGAACAAGTCGGGGAACGGTCTGAAACGTGAAATCATATTTTGCGAATGTCTCACCGTACCGTGCAGCATATGTTCATTGTATATGACGAGTTCTATAGGTACACCGTTCTTTTCACATTCGTTTAGAAATTCCAACCAAATCTCTCTATTGTATATCCTATTGGCCGATGTAATCATAAGTATAACCACCGGTGGAAGACTCTTACTGTAGCCACCTCGTCTCTTATGACGCCAACAACGTCGATTGAAAATTGATCCGTGCTTACTCGTACGACTACAATAATTACCACAAAACTGTTTTTATCCGGATAATACCAGGAACACAAATTTGACTTTGGTTTTGTTAAACACGATGCATTCGCATAAGCATGCACATCATTGTACGTGTAGATACGCATTTATATATCCTTCACGATACGATCAAAGCCGATACGATAGCGACCGTTTACTATTTCGCTGTCTTTGTCTATAACGACAAATCCGTGTTTCTCTTTCCAGGCCGTAGCGCAAATGTTTTGAAAAACTTTAAACGATACGTCAGGTGTGACGTGATCAGAATAAATGTGACGTAAATTCATGTCATCCTGTTTAAATAAGATCAACAGGTTGGCGTTGTTGGCTAGCACGCTCCCCGAAGCGGACAAACTGTACGACGAAGTCAAGTTGTTTAAGAAACATGCAGGCGGCGGTAGTTTAATTTCCCGCCTTTCGAGACAACGACAACAAGTATATAGTCAAAGAATTGGCAATTGTCGGTGATCAATTTCAAAGTGTTACAGTCTTTAAACCGCCCTACAGATTTTCTCTCCTTAACGAAAAATCTCAAAAATCGGCTCGTTGGCTACAATCACGTTTTCACTATATCAGATGGGATGAAGGCGGTACATCGTATAGTGAAGACACGATACGCACTTTGTGCAAGCCTTTTGCAACACTTTTCAGCCCCTCGTGGGTCAATAGTATAGTTTAGCCTATACTATTGTGGGGTGCCGTCCCCTTGCGACTTAAATTCGTGTGTTTACTGTGAATTATTGACATTGATAGATCAAATATAGTTATTAGTTAATTTTATTATAAACTGAAAATGGAAAAGTAATTCCGAAATTGTGCGGGGTTTTGAGTGACCTTCCTCTACCTCCCCGAGGTGAGGGGCGGGCAACGACCACTGGCAATTAGTCATGGAAAATAGATCCATGCCATAAGGCCTTTGGCGGCTAAAGAGGAATCAAGTGATAGAGGACAGTGGGAATCGAGTTAAGTTCGAGTATAGTGTTAAAGACAGTCGTTTGACTTAGATTAGTAATTTAAAAAATTGAGGACACTTTAAAGCAGTGCATTTAATAAATATTTTTTGTAGTTAGTATATTATTTATTTCGTTTTTATAATATAATGTCGGACGAAGAAGAAGCACGAAAGGAGGCGGAGAAGGAGCTAATGGAAGAGCATAAAAGAAGAAGAAGCTTGGAGAGGACACCAGTAAAGGACGCTGGAACAAGTGTTTATGCGAGCACCACAGAAGAACCAGATGTGGATAGAACCAAGAAAAGAACAAGAAAGGACTCGCCAAGACAAGTAAAAAAGAAAACAAAGTCAGACCCGGAAGAAACGGAAACGGAAGATACAGCTATGGGAGTGAACATTGACGAATTAAAGGATAGTGCAGACAGGATGAAGGTGATCCTGGATTCAATGGATTTATGGATAAAGCATAATTACTTCAAGTTAAAGACCATGAGTAGAGTGCAGATGACAAAGGGAGAGAACATGATAACCATGCTGAGGAATGAAGTCGAGGAAATAAAGATCGAAAAAGCAAGATGTGAAGGAAGGTTGGAAGGACGTGACGAGATATTGCAAATAGTTAGGGAAGCAATGGGTGAGAAGGGTGGAAAGATATATGCCAACGTCTTACAGAATGTGCCTAAAATAAGTGGAAAAATTACGGCAAAGAAGAACCCAGCCACAACAATAGTTAGGTCAAAAGAGGTTGAGAAAACAGAGGACGAGATAAAGGAAATAATTAAAAGCTCTATAAAGCCAAGAGACGAGTTTATCAAAGTAACTAGGATGAGAAAGGTAAATAAAGGAATCCTTATAGAAACGGAAACGGAAGAACAAATGAAAAGACTAAGAAACAGCGAGGAATTAAAGAAGAAAAAATTAACTATGGAAGAGACAGTCAAGAAACTTCCACAAATCATGATTTATGACGTAAATAATGAGTTAACGGATGAAGAGGTGATAAAAGAAATTTACTTCTTGAATGCAGAAAAGTTGGAGATAGGGGTCGAGAACTTTAGTAAAGAATTTAAAAAAGTGCATAAGTACAAGAGTAGGATAAACAATAAGAGGGAACACTGGGTAGTGGAGTGTTCGCCCAGAGTAAGAAATATACTCAGAGAAAAAGATAGAGTATTTATTGAATGGGAGACATGTAGAATAAAGGATTATTTACAGATAGTGAGATGTTATAAGTGCCAGAGCTACGGACATGTAGCGAAGTATTGTAAATATAAAGTGGCGTGCAGTCATTGTGGTTTAGAACACGAATTTAAAGAGTGTAGAAACAAGGATTTATCTCCAAGATGTGTAAATTGCTTACATGCGAGAAAAGATCCTGATCACAGAGTAGACAGTTTTAAATGCCCAGGATATGAGAAAGCTAGACAGATGTACCTGGAAAAAGTAAATTATGAAAGTTAAAATAGGACAGATTAACGCGGGAAGAGGATATGTCGCGATGACAGAAATAGAAAAAACTGGACGAGAAAAGGGATACGATGTAATACTGATTCAGGAACCCTACTGTGTTAGAGGGAAGGTCATCTTAAAAGGGGGAAGAAAAATATACAATCAAACTAGGAGCAAATGTGAAGTATGGAGCGTGATTTGGGTGTTAAATGATAATCTGGAAATAATAAATTACAGTGATATAAATAATGAATGTTGGGTAACCATAAGTATCAGCAGAGGGGGTTGGAATTTGGTTTTAATAAGTGGATACTGTAAATATTCCGATGATTATGATATACATCTACGACAGATGGATAAGATTATGAGGGAAGTCAGAGGAAATATAATAATTGGAATGGACGCTAATGCTAAATCAAGAAGATGGTTAAGTACATACGAGGATTATAAGGGAATCCTATTAGGAGACTGGATAACTGCAAACGAATTAGAAATTGTAAATAAATTTAGTACTAAGGGAACATATATAGATGTAAGGGGCGAAGAAAATAACATCGACGTGACTTTGGTATCAAGGAGCCTTGCTAGAAGAGTAGTAGATTGGAAAGTTAAAGATTATATAACGAGCGACCATAGATTGTTAGAAACGGAGATAAAAATGGAGAGCATGAGTCAAAGGGATAAAGGAGATAACATGAAGGGATATAATGTGAGGAAAGCAAATTGGAAGATCTTTGATGATAAACTAATAGAAAGTGGATTAAGGAGACAAGAAAAATATGGAGATAATATGACCATAGAGGAAAGAGTAGCGGAATTACATAAAGGGATAATGGAGGCCTGTGAGAGTAGTATGCCAAGACTAGGACCAAGAGAAAGGAAAGTTCAGTGGTGGAGTAAAGGATTGACAGAGATGAGAAGGGAAATGAGAAGATCACAGAATAAGTTTATAAAGACTAAGAGTGATGTGGATAGAATGGAATTTACAATCAAGAGAACAAAATACGTTAATGAGGTAAGACGAAGTAAAAGGGAATCATGGGAGAACATGGTAACAGAAATAGGTGAAAATGACGTTTGGGGGAAGGCATATAAAATAGTCGCAGAAAAAATGAAACAAGAGGTAGTGTTATCAAGACTCAAAAGTGGAACTGGATACACAGAAAATATGGAAGATACAGTGGAGATACTATTGAGTAACTTGCTGCCAGATGACAAGCCTGAAAATGACAGTGAAGAACAGAAAGTGACAAGGAGCAATATGGATATGGACAGTATGGGAGAGGACTGCGAGAAATTTACGGAGACTGAAATCACAAAAGCAATGAAAACGATCAAAAATAAGAAAGCACCTGGAATAGATGGGATAAAAGGAGAGGTTGTTAAAAGAGCATGGGGAAGAATTGGAAAGGAATTCACAGAAATAATGAACAGAATGTTAGAAGAGGGAATTTTTCCAAACATCTGGAAAGAGGGAAGTATCAAGGTTTTTCTAAAGGGAATGGATAGGGATCCAGCACTGTATAAGTCGTATAGGCCGATAACCTTGTTACCGGTCTTAGGTAAGCTGGCTGAGAAAGTTATTTCAGAAAGAATGGTGGAGTTTCTAGAAAAGAATAATATCTTAAGCAATAGGCAATATGGATTTAGAAGAGGAAGGGGAACAAGAGAGGCCCTTGTAAATTTGGTTGAGGAGGTTGAGGAGACAGATAAGAAATATGTTTTGGCGATTTACTTAGATATAACGGGTGCCTTTGACCACGCATGGTGGCCAGAGATATTAAGAAAATTAAGAGATATAAAATGTCCAGGAAATTTGTTTAGAATCTTGAGGGATTACTTGAAAAATAGAAGAGCAGGATTTTATTTAAAAAATTTATCAACGACAAAGATAATGACGCAAGGATGCCCTCAAGGATCAGTTCTTGGGCCCATACTATGGATAATATTGTTTGAAAGCATTTTAGAATTACAACTCGGTGAAGGAGTGAGCTTAACAGCTTTTGCTGATGATGGACTATTATTGATAAAAGGAGAATCGAGAAGAGACATAGAGGAAAAGGCAAGTATAGCAGTGGAAAAAATAGAAAAATGGGGAAAGGAAAAGAGATTGGAATTTGCGGCAGATAAGACCAAGATGACATTGCTAAAGGGAAAAATGAAAAGGACACCACATATTAAAATGAAAGGCAAGGGAATACAATATATAAAAGAACACAAATATTTAGGTGTGATAATCGGAGAAGAAATGAGATTTGCAGGACACATAAAAAGCGTGGGAGAAAAGGTAAAAAGAGTTTTCGATAAATTGAGCAGAATAGCAAGGGCAAATTGAGGATACGGTTTTAGATCAATGAGATTGCTTTACAAGGGAATAGTCGAGCCAATATTAACTTATGGTTGTGAATGCTGGGGAAACGAGATACCAAGGAACCAAAAAAATAGAGAATTGTTAATGAGAGCCCAAATGACGTGTCTACTAATAGTAGCTAAGGGGTATAGAACCATATCTACGGTGGCCTTGCCAGTTTTGACTGCGTTAGTGCCAATAGACCTCTTAGTAGAAGAACGGATGAAGAAGTACCAGGAGATAAGAAAAGGTGGAGAAAAGAAAGAAATTGAAAGAAATACGAGGAATGAGACTTTCGAAAAATGGCAAAAGAGGTGGGAAGACAGTTCCAAAGGACTCGAAACAAAGGAATATTGGAGAGACGTAAAAGAGAGAATGAAGAGAAAGAATTATGATGTAGACCATTATGTAACACAGGTCATGAGCGGACATGGGAATTTTATGTCAAAACTAGAATCTTTCCGATTAGTTGAAGATGGAAGATGTAGAGTTTGTGGAGATGAAGAAACAGCATATCATGTAATTTATCAATGTGAAAATAATAAAGAAGAAAGAATAGAAATGAAGAACTACCTTCAAGAGAAAGGACTAGCTTTCAACAGAGAGACATGCATAGAAACAAACGAAGCATATCATATCTTTAAAAAGATGTGCAGAAGTATAGGAATAAAAAGGGAAGGAAGGATAGCATAAGGGACGAGTAAAAGAAGGAGAATCACGGATGGACGCCTCCCCTTCTGGGGGGGGACACTTGTTTAGGAAAGAAAGGGGCGGGGGCCTTAAGGTCCTGGTATGAAACAAGAAAATAGGAAGAACCAAGGACACGACAAAGACGAGACTGGTAAAATAAGTCTAGGACTTGATTGCCAGGGGTGGAGGCGGGCTCGTGGGGGTATAGCCCCAAACAAGTGCAACACTTTTCACAAAAGGGTTGGAAAAGGCACTATTTTTGAGACAATTCCATCCTCACGTCATGGAATTGCTTCAAGAAGAGAAATTCACCTATAACAATAACATTAACTGTATATTACCTCAACATAATAGTAACGTAGATAGTAAATGTGCACTAAAAAGTGCTAAAAGTTATTACGATTTACTTCTAGCCTAATTTGAGTTGTGTGTGTTTCTCAGGTCCCTGGCGAGGAGTTAATTCTCTCGTAAACCTGTGTGTTTGTGTTTCTTAGGTCCCTGGCGAAGAGTTAATTCTCTCGTAAACCTGTGTGGCTTGAAGTAAATTTGTAAAATAAATTTAAAAAATCAAAAAAAAATTCAAAAAAATTTGGAGGCCACAATTTTGTAATGGAGTGGTGGTCACAGGAAATAGCGATGGATTTGGGGCTATTTCCACAAGGGGTAAAGCCTTCTGCTTGCCCCGGATTGTAATGTGAGCACGAGGAACAGCTTCACTGTACCACGTGACGGTTCCAACCCCGTGGAAACACAGAGGACAAGTCTTGTTTCAGTATCGAGCGAAGACGCCAGCAAGGAACATGTGGACGGATTGTATCGCTCTAGTGAATGTACGTCAAAGTGCATACTCTACGTACGCTGCGCGGTTGAGTACCTATTCAAATTGGAAACATCCCTTGTCACCGATCAAATTGTCCGAAGCTGGCTTTTTTTATCTAGGCTTTGAAGATCGTGTATGCTGTTATGCTTGTGGCTTGGGTCTCAGATTGGGAGCCGAGCGAGGACCCTATTGTCGAGCATTACAAATGGACATTTAATAGATGTAGATATATAAGAGCACTGAGAGCAATGGAACGAAGTAACACGTTACATAACAGCAGCAGTTCGACCTGCGAGTGTAGGCTATGTAAAATATGCTACGAATCGGATATAGAAGTTTGTTTGTTGCCTTGTGGTCATTTATTGGCTTGTACGACTTGTTCACTCAAATTAAAGCATTGCGGTCTATGTAGAGAAAAGATAGCTGCCACGTACGCGTATTTTTTACATAGATATACAGGGCAGGGATTTGGCCGTAACATGGACTGAGTTATTCTCGACCAATCGTCCATTTGGTCACGTGATTTTTATTAGGCTTGTACTCTCAAATCATTGCGGCCTATGATAACCACCACTGTAAGCGTATTTTTATAGGAAACACTACTTTCGTTTAACTAAATATTGTTTATTGTTTTCAGATGATGGATTGTACACCAGCCTATAACGCTGTGTTTCCGCAGTATGCGCCGTACAGAGTACGGTTAATTTCGTACACGTTATGGCCCACCGGGTCCTTCCAACACCCGGCCTCGTTAAGTATGGCCGGGTTTTTTTTATAAAGGGAAGGACGACGAGACCATCTGTTTTGCCTGCGGAGGAGGGCTTTGTGGCTGGAGGGCCTCAGATAGCCCTCTAGAACAACATAAGAGGTGGTTTCCGCTGTGTCCCTTCCTGAGGGACCTTGAAAGGCAGAATGAATTGAGGAGGAGTACGACGTAAGAGAGCTTCGTAAGTCAAAACATATAACTTAATACTAACTAAACAAATAATATAAATACTAACTATTAACTAAACAAATAATATTAACTAATAGTTAATATCTAAAAGATTGTAGCCATTATATTAATATGTTTTACAAGCATTAGGTCATATTGACCACAGCTCTGCGCACAACCCGAATGCAGAGTGATTATATTCGCTACTTAATACATTTAAAACTAATTAATATCTAAAAGTTTGTAAAAATTACTAATACTAAAAGCCTGACTTTACATCGACTGTAGAGTGAATTGTGATCCCATAAGCAATAGTTTATATATTGTCTTGATAGAGGTGGGGGAATAGCCAACCTTGTATGACGCACACGTGGTCACCTTACACGAACCTCAATCGATTAACATACCATTGTCAAATGATTACAATACAATGCGACTGTCCTAAATTAACGCGTTCGGATGTTTTGTTAAATACAACACAAAGCATTCTTTTTTTTTACTTAATTTTTATAAACAGTAAATCATTGTGTTACTTTCAATTATTTCACATGTTAATTTGTATAGAGTTAATTTGTCAAACACATGATGTATGTTTTTGTCTCAAACAAAGCAAATTTTAATAACACTAATGAATAGACACTTTTTATTTAAATATTGATTAATACATTTAATTTTTATAGACAGTAAATCTGTGTGTTAGTTTCAATTATTTCACATGTTAATTTGTATAAGACTTAATTTGTCACACACACACACACACACACGATGTATGTTTTTGTCTCAAACAACGCTCTACAAATTTTAATGAAACAAATGAATAGACAGTTTTTATTTAAATATTGATTAATACATTTATATTTTTATAAGCAGTAAATCAGTGTGTTAATTTGTCACGCACACACACACGATGTATGTTTTTGTCTCAAACAACGCTCTACAAATTTTAATGAAACAAATGAATAGACAGTTTTTATTTAAATATTGATTAATACATTTATATTTTTATAAGCAGTAAATCAGTGTGTTAATTTGTCACGCACACACACGATGTATGTTTTTGTCTCAAACAACGGTCTACAATGTACAAAATTCATATCAGTTGGTTTATTTCAACATACAGGATGTAAAATCGGTGTGCTTATACATGGTGGTAAGAATTTTGTGTTTTTTACACAAGAGTTGTTTAATGAAGTATTACTACTGATTAAAGGTTCTCACATTACTATTGCTCTTGGTGAAAAAAGTAATCGTAGATTCACCTTGAGCTGTGGCGAGATTGTGGTTAAATCTATTTTTGGTATTCGTTATGTTACATTTAACGACGAGCGACGAACCTTAACCTTGAACGAATCGGAGTGGGGGGCGTTTGAAGACTCTATTCCTGTTGTGACACGTCGTATTTCTGAATTATTTTATTTTGAAAACGAAATGAAAGCATACATCAATGAGAACCTAGCCGCGGACGAGATAGTACCTAGCAGTTTACCTGAGGCTGACAGACTATACGACGAAATTACACTGTTTAAACATGGAGTACGCCGTGGTTGAGATTCACGCGTTTATGGATAATGACAATAACTGTATTATTAAAGAACTTGCAAATTGAGCGATCACTTTTTTAGTGTAAATAATCCAACCAGTCCGTTATCAATTCGGGTACTATATTTTGTTCTCTTTTCGTCTAGTCCAAAGCTTTATCCACACGTATTTCTCGTAAAAGAGATATATATGATTATTAGCTATAAACACTGTATTGTTTTTACGTTTTATTTTGCATAGATCAGGGGGAGAAACGGGTGACTTGGGGGTAGTAACGACAATTTGTGGTGGTGGTTTTGTTGTTGTTGTCGTTGTTGGTCGCGGAGTTGTCGTGGTAGTGGTTGTCGTCGTCGTCGTCGGTCCGTACAACTGTTGTATACTGGAAATAGTGTCAGGGGAGAGATCTACCTGATACATATCCATAATGTTTCTAGGTAGAATAGAATAACGAAACATTGTAGAGGTGTAACTAGGGGAATGGTGTAGGCCTAGGGCGTGTCCGATTTCGTGTAAAAGGACCGTATAGAATGATTGATGACTATCTGATGGTCGTTTAATACTAAAGTCCCAATTTTCATCCATATCGAAATGAATTTCAGTCTGCTTTGTGGTCAGTGTAGGTAGAGTTGCGTGTGCAAGGGTCCTACCCGTGCCGTCGAAATCACTAAAACACTTATTACCACCGTTCACCAAATTCATATGATCTCTTTCACCAAAAGAAATGACTATATTGGGTAGTGAGCTGTCGCGAAAAAAATTCAAATTGGAATGTCGACTCCAAAGATCGAAAGCGTGCTGTACAGTTTTCATTTGTTCACGATTACCCGTAACGTACAAATACCACGTTAGCGTAGTATTTATCCATCTAGATTGTCCCGACGCGTCAAGTGGACTAACACTATCGTTATAACCACAATATAAAAAACCTGTTACATATACTGTTTCAGGTGTAGTAGTACTGTTGCCGGAATCTTCAGCGAGACTCGCGCTGCAGCAGAGTACAAAGACGACAACCGCTTCGGTCAAAGGCATATTTACAAATGAGAGTGAATCCCTATGTTTAGCTTTATAAGAGTAATTATTCCTTATCGCTTGAACCCCATAGTGATCTCCAGTTCGTTACTCGGTCTTTGGAAACATCTACTATAGTATGTTTGTTGACATAAAGTGACTTGAGAGGGTGAAGAGATGGAGCATCAATTTATAGTTAAACTTTTTTTTCAGTCCATGATGCCAAACATCACGCAACATGCGGAAACACCGCAGCTGCAGGGCTGGAATGTGAGTGTCCTTGTATATGTGTGTGTGTGTGCATCTCTATTCTGATTTATTTAGTTCTATATATACATATATATAATACAGGGTTTGTTTATAGTTAACACCTGAGGTAACAGCTACCAGAATCTCCACCACCACCACCACCACGGTGTTTCTAGGGATAACTCCTATGAGGACCAACCGTGTCGCTGATGGGGGCTCTGCGTCACGCAGATCACTTATCCCCTGGAGGGATTTGGCACAGCCTTTACCTTCTGGGTCAGATACCGTCTCTGACCTGGAGGAGCAGGTGGAGGAGGAGGAGGCGGTGGAAGAAGAGGAAGAAGAAGGAGAGACACTAGTGGAATACGTTCCACGAGCACAGGTGCGTTCTTTTTTTTTAATAATATAATATATAGATTATGAAATAACTATGCTATACTGAGATTAGGTTTTTTGTACAGCGTCCATGGGAGTTATTGGTGCGACTTTTGCATCAGATAACGGGCGAAGGCATGGCCACCATAGCTGCTAGTGGGACGAATACGGTGTCAGCCACAGTTTCATTGCCTCACCAGACAAATCAGTCTGCAGACGGCCTGAATAATGCTTGTCCGGTTTGTCTGGTAGAGAGGGTTTCTTTTACTTTGAGACCTTGTGGCCATCTTTTGTGTGGAGACTGCGCGCACAGGGTAAATACATGTCAATTGTGTAGAAGCCCTGTACTCGTACGTCTCCAAATTTTTATTTAAATTCAATTCGGAGTGAGATAATGCCTCTCCACTTTTATTTGTTCTTTCAATTAGAAGCACACTTTTTGGCAATATTTATTTTTATTATTTTCAAAATTCCCCTCTTAGATGTCTATCGCCTTGTCGTGGTGAGAGGGCTTTAAACAAATTTGATAGACAGTGCTTTGAACTTTCTATTTTCTTATACCTGTCTAGTATTTTCTTCTGTGAAGAACGTGGTCTTCTTCGCAGAAGGAATTACAAGCAGAGTAGCGTAAACCCTTATAGGTTATATCTTAATTTTCATGACACTCTGTTTCCTAGGTCTCTAGTACCCTATTGATGTCATCTCCAGTGACGTCTTTCTTGACTACTCTGCTCTACTCCGTATGTAATTTCTTCTGCTGAAAGAACGTGGTCTTCTTCACAGAAGAAATTACAAGCGGAGTGGTGTATGCTTTATAGGTTAGGTTATCTCTTGTTTTCGTTAGTCTTCGTCGAGCTGTCGCGGAGGGTGGATCTCTTGTAGGTTACAAATTTTGTTTGATGTAATATTATGTAATGTAATATTGTGTAATGTAATATTGTGTGATGTAGGGGCTAGGTGACGTAGCATAATAGCATAGAGTACTTCCCCATTGACGTCATTTCCAGTGACGACGTTGTGACGTCTTTTGAGACGTCATAATGACGTTACTAGAGCTGACGTCAATCTGGGGTGTGGTGTCCTATGGTGTTATGTGACGTCAATCTGGGCCGAGGTGTCCCATAGAAATATGTGACGTCAATCTGGGCTATGGTGTCCCATAGAAATATGTGACGTCAATCCGGGCTGTGGTGTCCTATGGTGTTATGTGACGTCAATCTGGGCTCATGTGTCCTATGGTGTTATGTGACGTCAATCTGGGCTCATATGTCCTATAGTGTTATGCTACGTAGTATTGTGACGTAGTATTGCAGCGTAGTATTGTGACGTAGTATTGTGCTTTATAGGTTAGGTTATATCTTAAGTTTAGTTAGTCTTCGTCGAGCTGCCGAGGAGGGCGGATCTCGGGTAAGGTAACATTGTATA
Organism: Aphrophora alni; assembly: GCA_963513935.1. Taxonomy (NCBI): domain Eukaryota; kingdom Metazoa; phylum Arthropoda; class Insecta; order Hemiptera; family Aphrophoridae; genus Aphrophora; species Aphrophora alni. Next base: position 17,758,549 of record OY740776.1, on the reverse strand, counting down.
CGGGGCATCTGGTTCTATCCTAAACGTAGGGCACTCTGTTTCCATGGTCTCTAGTACCCTAATGACGTCATCTCCAGTAGTACTGGAAGTGACCTCAGGGGCCAAAAGGCTTTTGGGCTCAGGTGTCCCACATTTTGGCTGGGCCCAGGTGTCCTGTATTCTACTAACTTGTAATACTATGCACGATAGCTGAGTCGGTAGCGTGTCCGCCTTCAAATCCAAACTTCACAGGTTCGTTCCCACTTGTATTAAAAAAAAAAGAAGTGTATGACGTCATGTGTGTGTCTGTGTGTCGGTAAGAGGGAGGTCACATGGTTACCCCCACCAATCTTGTTCTCAAGTGGAGCCCTCTCTACTTTAAAAAGAATTGTTAAAAAGAGATATCTAAAAGTTGCAGCAGCGCCACGATTTCAAGAAGGTGATAAAGTTAGAATAAGTAGAATAAGAAATCGTCCACTAAATGTTATTTACTAAATTGGAGTAATGAGGTGTACACAGTTTGGAGAATTCAATCAACAGTTCCAGTTACATATATTTTAAAAGATGAAAACGGTACTATAATTAAAGGTGGGTTTTATCAAGAAGAATTGACTAGAACCAAGGTTGGTGATGTATATTAAATAGAAAAAGTGCTACGTAAAAAAGGTGACAAATTGTTAGTGCGGTGGTTGGGAATTGATAAATCCAAAGACTTGTGGATAAATGCAAAAGATTTAATGTGAAATTTGTAAAACAATCGTCTAGATTACCATTTATAAATCTAGACTCTTTTATAATGTCAAAAATAAAAATGAAACAAAAAAAACATGGAATGTTATTGCCTTGTAATATTGGATCAATTATTTGCGGTCCGTCTAATACAGGCAAAACAAATTTGGTAATAAATTTATTGGTTTCCAAAAATGGGTTATATTTCAAAAACATTTAAATATTTTCTAAATCTTTATATCAAACCAAATATAAATTTTTACAATGTGTCCTAGATGATGTGCCGGAAGTTGGCTTTTATCCATTCACCGAAAATGAAGAAATTCCAAATCCCAATGATATCAAACCAAATTCAATTATGATATTTGACGATGTGGCTTGTGAAAAACAAAATAATATTAGAAAGTATTTTACAATGGGGCGTCATAATAACATTGATACGTTTTATTTGTGTCAGACATATAGTTACGTTCCAAAACAATTAATCCGTGATAATGCCAAACTTATTATATTGTTTAAACAAGATGAACGAAACTTGCGTCATGTCTACAATGATCATGTCAATACAGATATGGATTTTGATACTTTTAAAAACATATGTTCGCGTGGATGGAATAAAGACGGCAACTCGTTTATAGTCATTGATAAAGAGAGCGTAATGAACAAAGGTCGTTATCGATTTGGATTTGATATATTTATCAACATTTAATTTGACGTCATTCTGTTATGAGTGTTCATTATGGACACTAACACACCGGAGAATATTATTATAGAAATAAATAAATTACGAAAAAATATTAAAGACAAACATCGTACTTTAAATCGCGGAATTATGGAGACAGCGGATTTATTAGAAAAACAATTGAAACCTATTGTCGATCCTCTAAAACAATTAGTTGAGGAAAAACAAAATTTAGAAACGGAATCTATAGAGAGGAAGCCTGTAAAACGTAGATTAGAATTAGATGAAGCAGAAAGAGAAGAAGAAGAAATAGATTATATAGATTTTGGCGAACCTTTAGAGAAACGAAAATTGTACAATCCTGTACAAGGTCAGAAACGTTAAAAAAATGAAAATTTAAGTTTAGATTTATATGCCGATGACTATGAAGATTACGATTATGAAGATGTTACTAGAACTAAAAGCAGGAAAAGACATATGTCTAGACACGAAACGTCTATGGATGCGGAAGATATTCAAAATAACGAAATGGAGATAGAACCAACACATGCCGAATCTGAGGTATACGAATCATCGCCTACAGGTGAAGAAATGATTAATACACCTGAAGGAAGACAAAGTATTACAAATTATATTAATAATTCTTTTACCGGTCATATATCGAAAATTTATTTCAACAAATTTATTAATGCGGGTGGTAAAAAAATTGACATCGTTTTTGGTCCACACATTGTTGGCAACACTTGGATGTTAGGTGATAAAGTGTTAGAACTTGATAAAGACGATTTGGTTATTATTGGCAAACAATATACTGGAACATTGGGATTATATGAATTAATTTTTATGAACGATCCAGATCCTTACGTGTATACAGAAGAAGATTTAAACACTTATGGAGAAATTTTAAAAGAAACCACTGTGTATAGACAAAATAATTCGGCAATAGGAAAAGTGAAATCTAGTAGAGGTAAAAAATATAAGACTATAATATCAAAATTGATTAATGCAACTGGACAGGGGTTAAAAATAAATAATAAATGCCGTAACAAAAAACTCGGTGAAGAAATGATTGTAACTAATTCACAGCCACAATATGTATATTGGAATAGTGTTAACGAATTATGTGAGCGGTTGAAGTTATTATTATCTTCCCAGCAGGCAGGCAATACAGGTCATATTAACGAAATTAATTCAATATTAGAAGAACTAGTTGAAACAGGATTATTAATAAAGGTTTAAAAATGAGTGTAGATAAATTTGGACGACATTCTAAATTTTCAAGACAGAGGGGACTTCAGGGTCCAGCTGGTAGAGGCTTTGAAATAACTATAAATGGTGATTATAATATACAAAATAAGAGATTATGTAATGTTCATGAACCATTACTTGATACAGATGGAGTAAATTTAAAAACAATGAGAAACGAATGTTTGTCATTTAATAGTGAAAATAAAGAAATATATGATGGTAAAAATAGAAAAATATGTAACATCGCACCACCAACAGAGGATAATGATGTTGTAACAAAAAAATATTTCAATCAATATGCAATTCCTATAAAAACTCGAGAAGGTCATTTCTCGTTTGAAAATAAAAAATTGCAGAACATCGCAAGTCCGGAGACGGAAAAAGATGCAATTACTTTGGGTTATTTAACCAATCATGTCTATATGAAGGATAAAGATATTAATTTACATAATAATCGCTTAATGAATATAAAAACATCAGATCTTGGAGATGCGGTATCTTTGCGAAAAGTTTTAAGTTTGTTGTATATGTCGTACGTTAATAGTCTAACTGGTACATCTAAAAGTGTTTTGACATATAATGATTGGTATAAAACATTATTGCAAACTAGTATATAATTTATTTAAAAAATGTACACTCAACGACGAGGTCGTGGTCTTTTTGGTGATATTGTAAATAAAGCTATTGACATTTTGCCTTTTGAACTACATATTCCGGGTTATCAATATTGTGGGCCTGGAACAAATTTGAGTAAGCGTTTAAAACGCGGTGATGTTGGAATTAATAAATTAGACTCTGCATGTAAAATTCACGATATAGCATATAATAAATATAGTGATAGTCAAAATCGAGCCATTGCTGATAAAGAGCTTGCCGAGAGAGCTTGGGAGAGAGTAAACGCTAAAGATAGCAGTTTAGGGGAAAAAAGTGTAGCGTGGGCGGTGACTAATATAATGAAGGCAAAAAATAAATTTGGTGGTGGTTCTAAGAAGAGAAAAAATAAAAACAATTCGACTACAAAAATTTAAAAAATGCTTGAGACTATTAAAAAAAAAGTAACCCACCTAGAAGGAAAAGGTTTATATGTTAGACCATACAGAGGCAGTGGGCAAACAGTTAAAAAAAAAGAAGCGCAGTACTCGACGAAAATAATCAATTCTATTGCCAATAAACCATTATCAACATTAGAATTATTAACTTACGCTAATATATTAAAAATACCATACTTCAGAGGAGTGTTTATGCGTGATACATTGCCAGGATTTGTATTAGATAATGAATCAGCTATAATTAATCTTGACAGTTTCAGAGGAGATGGTACACATTGGGTTTGTTACAAAAACGAAAAAATATTGTTCAATATTTTGACAGTTTTGGAAATTTAAGACCGCCTGTTGAATTGGAAAAATATTTGAATTCAAAAGAACGAGTAATTATTAAATTCAATTATAAAAAATTTCAAAAATTTAAATCTGTAAATTGTGGTCATTTGTGTTTGAACTTTCTCGCATCTCAGTCATGATTTGTATAATTATCTGGTAGGAGTTCGGAATTTACATGCGAATTTTTTCCTCCCATCGATTTGTCTTCATCATTAAAATGGGAAATAGGATTGGTCGATCTAATGACCTACAATTCTATCCCAAATATAGAGAAAGGTATTAACGATAAATTTTATTATGGAAACTCTGAAGAAATCGTATTTCCAGAAGGAACATATGAAATTAATGATATAAACGACTTTTTAAAAAATGAACTGCAAAAAAAGAACAAAGAAAATCCTAATGAAACACCGACAAAACTTGTTATTAAAGCAAATAATAATACTTTAAAAACTGAAGTTTTTTGTAATAAACGTATTTTTTTTTAAAAAGATAGTATAGCACCTTTATTAGGTTTTGAAGATGCGGATGAAGTGCCTGAAAATAAATGGCAAACATCAACCAATCAAGCAGCTATTGTCAAAGTGGATGTAATTAGGGTTGTATGCGATGTAATTAGGGGGTCATATAAGGATGAAATTGAAGGCCACGTATTACACGAATTTTATCCTGTTGTAGAACCTGGATTCAAAATAGTCGAAAAACCTACAAACGTAATTTACTTGCCTATAAACGCTAGAGGACTGTTACATAAAATCAATGTCAGATTAGAAGATCAATATGAAAAGTTAGTAAATTTCAGAGATGAAAATATAATAATCCGTCTACACCTAAGAAGCGCATGACAACATTTTCAATCTTGTCAACCTCGTTTCAACATTCAAAAACCAGTAATAATTTGTTTGCCTGCTTGACATTCAAAGTTATTTGCATTAGCTTGTTTTGGTTACTCTCAAGGAAAGAACTTGTTTGTAGTCGGCCTTGCCTTGACATTTAAAAATATTACATCAGCTTGTTTGGCCTGCCTCAAGGAAAAAGTGGTTCTAGCTAACCTTGTCTCAACATTGCATCAGCTTGAAAACTTAAAGGTTAAATATTGTTGTCTTCTCAGAATAGTATTTCCAAGGTTAAAAAGACAAGTATAAATACCAACGATTTAGAATTCATATTTATCCAACTTTCAACAATGGCATCTCTAACCATCTGTAACAGAAATAATGTTTTTGTAGAAATTTTGATGGTAAATCAGAAAAAGATGTGGGCGTTTGGTGGGTATTTAAAACCCGTCAAATCATATGTTTCGGCTGACGAGTTCGTCTTTATTTTCAAGAACGATGTGGACGCTAAAAATTCGACAATCATCGCAAGTGACAAGCATTTAAAAGAACTTCAAGCGCTTTTTGATAAAAATGAAGTAGGAATCAAGATAACACTAGCATCATTTTTCACACATATCGAAATGATAGACGATGTAGAAGCTGAAGTGGGTGAATGTTGGGTGCCTCAGCCCATGGAAGTAGATTGATTGTATTTTTATGTAATAAAAAATATTATAAAATGTATTTTTTTTTGTTTTCATTTATATTCTTAGTCAACCTTGGCTTAACATTCTAAAAGTATTGCATCAGATTGTTTGGTTGCTTCGAGGAAAAAATGTGATTGTAGTTAACCTTGTCTTGACATTGCATCAGCTTGAAAACTTAAAGGTTAAAGATTGTTGTTTTTCCAGAATAGTGGGGGTGTTAAAGATATTTTATAAGTATAAATACCGTTGATTTAGAATTCATTTTTATACAACTTATCATCATGGCTACATTGACCATCTGTTCTAGGAACAACGTCTTTGTAGACATTTTGTTTGTCAACAGAGAGAAGATGTGGGCTTTTGGCGGGTTTTTAAAACCCGTCAAATCATTTGTATCAGAAGAAGAGTTTTTGCTGACATTCAAGAAGGATGTGGAGGCTGCCACCAGTATCATAACTAGCGATTAACACCACAAAGAGATCCAAGCCTTATTCGACCAAAGTGGGATGCAGGTGGCGGTGACACCACTGTCATTTTTTGAAAATTTAGAAACAATAGATGTTGTCGAGGCTCAGGTGGGGGAGCGCTGGCTATGATAGTGTATTTTTGTGTAAATAAAATATTATAATTGTATTTTTTTGTTTTCATTTATAAGATTATTTTTCCTATCATCAGTGTTAAAGTAGACTTCATACAAGTTGAACATGGGTTTTGTATTTACAGCAACTCACATTCCAAAATATAATTTGCAAATAAGCCCAACCAAAATCATTCGCCGACCGAAACTTGAAGAGTTAACATTGAGTAATCAATTATTTCTTAAATCCCTCCCTGGTTATAAATTAAATAGCAATTATGGATCAAATATTAAATATTAATTCGCAAATTATTAACAATGATTCTATTATAGATTATGAATGGCATTCAAATAATCCATACTCTTCTAATTCATATGGTAATAGTGATGAAATTAGAATACCTGTACACCAACAGGATGTGTATACATTACCCAGTAAAAGTTTTTTATTAATAGAAGGTATAATAGTAAAAGATGATGTAACTATTGATAGTTCTACCGAACTTATTAGCAATGCAATAGCATTTATGTTTGAAGAAATACGTTATGAATTATGCGGAACAGAAATAGACAGAGTTAAAAATGTTGGTATTACAACAACTATGAAAAATATTTTAACATTGCGGCCTGGTGAAGGAAATTTAATCAAGAATTCTGGATGGTCAACAGACACATCGTCTTTATCAGACAAAGGTACTTTTTCTTATTGCATACCACTAAGACTTTGGCTTGGTTTCGCTGAAGATTATAAACACATTATTTTAAATGTTAAACAAGAATTAGTTTTATTACGATCTTCTACAGACAAAAATGCAATTCTTCAAAAAACTACAGTAGCAACACCTTTTAAAATAAATATATCTAAAATTGTATGGAAAATTCCTTACGTGCGAGTTGATGATGAAATAAAATTGTCTTTATTGAAAATGACGGATCAAGACCGACCAATATCGTTAGCTTTCAGACGCTGGCAACTACATGATTATCCTGTTCTACCATCGTCAAAAAATCAAACTTGGACTGTTAAAACTTCGTCTATGTTAGAGAAACCGCGATATGTAATTATTGGATTTCAAACAGGAAGAAAAGATAGCTATACACATATGATTTTTGCAATATTGAGAACATTAAACTCTATTTAAATTCATAATATTATCCTTATATTATATAAATGGAAACAAAGCAATTATATATGATTTTTATAGCAAATTTCAGTCATCATATTACCAAGGAAGTGATGATCAACCTTTTCTTGACAAACTTGTTTTTCTCTAAAAAACGCCATTATTTGTGATTGACTGTTCGAAGCAGGTGGATACATTAAAAACAGGTTCATTAGATGTAAGACTTGAACTACAAACTGCTGAAGATTTTCCAGCCAACACAGCCTGTTATTGCCTAATTATTCATGATGCTCTTGTCCAATACACACCACTTTCAGGAATTGTTAAAAAAATAATGTAGAAAAATTATTTTAAACTAATAAAAATTTTATTTACATAACATGTTTCTTTATTTTACACTTTAATACAATATATCACATTTAATTCGTTTCATCACTGTCACCATCATTCATTAAATCTTTTGACATTTGATTTTTGTGCAATTCTTTTAATAAAAAATGGCCATAGGCTAATGTTGTAATACCATCGTCACAAATAAATCTCTTATCATCGTCAGCACTAAGAGCCAATTTATCCACTGTTATTGTTTGTACAATGTGTTTTATTGATCTAAATGTTACAATACTTTTTCTTATATTAATAAAAGATTTCAAACAATTTTTATAATCCTCAAACTGGATAGTCTTAAGAGCGGCTTTGGTTATCCCTTTGGCTTTTTTTGTAACATCATTTACGGTTTTAAAAGTATATAATTTAGCTCTTAGCCCGACAAACTCTAATAGACCAACACCTTTACACTCATCTTTAAAACATCCTAATTTTTTTTCATTATCATTAAAATAACCTTCATGTGTGACAGGAAGGTCTGACATGTCAAAATATTTTCTAACATTTAAATTTTGTTTTATATCCAAATAAAAATTGTCTGTAAAAATTTTATAAAAAAGCCCATCTGTATCCATATAGAGTAAATTAAGATTAGTTTTGTACATACTTTTCATCACATCATAATGCATTTCATACATATGAGTTTTACTTATTTCCAATACAGTAAAACCTATATATATTGGCTTATTGAAATAAAGTGACTCTTTTTGTAATTCTACAGCACAGAGCGACTGATCATAAATTATACGATTCAAAAACGATGGTTGACTAATTAATTTATTTAATTTTCTTGTTGTGTTTACAAGTTTTAGGTTTTTTCTTTTTCTAATATTTTCAATAGCTTTACCAAACATTGCATTTATTACAAATTTATAAAAATCTTTTTCAAAATCATTTTTTGCATTTTGTCTTTTTTGTGTGTTGTATAAAACATATGACGCCAACCAAGGACTTTGTTTGAATCGCATAATTCTATGTATTTTTGTAAGAACTAAACCATGGTTTAACGTTTGTGTTGTGCAACAAATATCTTAAGGGAAAAGTAAACTTCTCTGTTTAAATTAGTTGTTTGTGACTTAAGTTTAAAACAAGTCATTATCAAGTAAAATCAATAGAAAGTTCTATGAAATAACAAATACATAAGATGATGCAATATGAAGAGTATAAAAACCCTCTCTTATCTATTTAAAGGATCAGTCTCAGAAGACGGCTTTTGCTAAGCGTAACACCGCTGTTAGATTTATCATAAAACTATTGTAATTAATATTGAAGACTATTAAATTAGTAGTATTACGTTGCTATATAGTAATAATTGATTTTAATATATATTTGTAACTGTTAATAAATAATCTTCTTATTCTTTTAACTTGAGTATCAACTCTTTACAAGGACCGTTCCTCACATCATCAATTCCAATCAACAAGCTTACCACTCGGCAGAACAAATTTGGTGTCAGGTGTGGGGTAGTGCAAAAGTAATTACTTTCGCATTCCCTTGGGATGAAAGAAGAAAGAAGAAAGAAGAAAGAAAAGAATTATAGTACAACTGAACAGGAATTATTAGCCATAGTATGGGCAACAAAATATTTTAGACCATACGTATATGGAAGAAAATTTACAATTGTTACGGATCATAAACCATTAAAATGGTTATTTAGCATCAAAGATCCAGGAAGCAGACTAATGAGATGGCGTTTAAAATTAGAAGAGTATGATTATGAAATTGTGTATAAGGCCGGAAAAACTAACGTAAATGCGGATGCTTTAAGTAGAATTGCGATAAATTATGTAAATGTAAACGAAGAAAAGGAAAATGAAAATGAAATAGTAAAAGAAAAAGACCCGATAACACTAAAATTGTATAAAGAAAAGGAAGGACATTATAAAATATGGCTAACAGATGAAAAAGAACAAAGTCAAATATTAAGGGAATATCATGACAAGCCATTAGGAGGACATAGAGGGCATAAAAGAACTCTAGCAGCTTTAAGGTTAAAATATTATTGGCCAAAAATGAGTAAGGATGATAAGGAATACATAGAAACATGCAATTCATGTATGCAAAGGAAAATATCAAAAGAAGAAAGAAAACCAGTACCTATGCAAATTAGTAATACACCTAAACGACCTTTTCAACATGTTGCAATGGATATAGTTGGACCTTTAAAACTCACTAAAAATGGAAACAAATATTTATTAACCTTCCAAGATATTTTTAATAATATCCAGAAGCCATTCCGATACCAGATCAAACAGTAAGAACGATAGCAAAAACATTTGTTAATAATATAATTTGTAGACATGGTTGTCCAGAAAAATTAACAACAGACCAAGGATCAAACTTTACAAGTGAACTATTTTCAAAAATTTGCAAATTATTACTTATTAGAAAAATACAAACTACGGCTTATCACCCACAATCAAATGGAGTAGTAGAAAGAAGTCATAGAACACTAATAGATCACTTAAGTCACTTCATAAGAAACTATCAAAGTGATTGGGATGAATGGATAAATTTTGCATTAATGGCTTATAGAACAACACCACACACTATTACTGAACACACCCCTTATTATTTAAACCATGGAAGAGAAGCTAATTTACAGATACTAACTGTATACAGTAAAGATAAGGTCATATTAAAAGGAATTCCACATTATCCAGGCATGTACTTCGTACCACAATATTGGTTTTCGATAAGTAGTGAAAACTGGGAAGTATTGTATAATGTACCATTAGAACCAATTGATAACAGAATACAGTTAATAGATAACTTTTGGAAACAACTAATGATAAGCAAAACAAAACATTTTTTGTTATATCTACATAACCCTAAGATGGAACTTTTACAATATTCAATAACAACATTAACAAATTCGTATGAACAAATGCGAAATATCCTAGGACATAGTAAAAGAATAATAAGAGGACTATTTGACGGTGTTGGAGAAGTAATTAAACTTGTAACAGGAAACATGGATTCAGATGATGAAGAATATTATAATAAGAAAATAGAAAGTATCTCTTTAGACAACAAAAGAATTTATCATTTAGAAAAAGATCAATTAACAATAATTCAAAGCACATTGTGGGCAGTTAATAAAACAACTTTAGAAATGCAACAAAATCAAGATATTTTAACAAAATCTTATCAATACTTAGAAAAAATAGTTCAGATGAATAGAGAACAATTAAAAAACTTTACATTAATTTATAAGAAACAGATAGAAATAATTCAAGAAGTATCGATATTACAAGAATTAGTAAGAGAGACAAATGATGCTTTACATACCTTGTATAATGTAATAGATGAAGCCAGAATTGGCAAAATAAATTCATATTTTATTAAACCTCATGAACTGTTAGAAACTGTACAAAGCCGCTTACATGTAGGTGATAGTTTACCAGTTGTTGTATCAATAGAAAATATATATTATTATTACAATATTGTAAAAATAATAGCTTACTATACTGATAATCATTTACGTTATATTATACGAATACCATTACAACACATTGTAATGCCGGGCATTTCTGAATTTAAAACATATTGATTAAACATTTAAAGTTGCTAAAGAGAGTTCGGTGGCAGGTGTGATGTGTCATGCTGTCATGGTACACACGTGCCTAGGGTTAATCTTGGCCTACAAAGCCTGAGCTATGAGGAAATACATGTAATCTAGCTAATCCAGGTCCCTTGGCAACAGAAATATATCGGAAGATGCGGTTTTAATACGTCACCCAAATAAGGCCTAGCCTTAGTAACTGGGGCGGTTCCTCTCTCTCTATAAAAACTAGATGAGAACAGAATCAAAGTGTTAGTCTGCTGTTTTACTCCGAGTTGCTCACTCACATCTTTAGGGATGAGACTGTCCTACGTATTCTGTAAGTAGAGAATTGAATATCGATTAAATATTGGAGAAATGGTACTTAGTCAAGCAAATGGTTTCTGAATTGGTTCTTGCTCAAATAGTGAATAGTTTGAAATTTAACTAAAAATGTTTATTATTAGTCCTTGTTTTAATATGATAATATAATGTTGTTTAAAAGTTGTTTGTAATTAATGGAATAATGTTTAATGATGGACACATTTAATGATCAATTAATTGTTTAAAGTACACATAATACCCTTCAGGTAACTTTGAATATGTTAAAATGTCTAGTCACTAATACTGTTTGTGTCAATAGTGGAATAAATATCTCTTATCTGAATAATGTCAGTTTTATTGGCCTGTGACCTAAGCTGAAGCACTCCGCTCAACCCTCTTTAACATCTACTCTTTCCAGTATATACAAATTACTGTATAGCCTTGCCGATCACCTCGGTCAAGTATTACATTTGGTGGCAGCGGTAAAGATTTTTGAAATTATTGGAAATTGGTTGAGTGAAAAGTGTAGTAAGCATGGGTCAGAGCTTATAAACTAGTTTAAGAGAATATATATAGTGTAAATCTGGTTCTATATGGGGGATAACTTCAGGGAATGGCCTTGTTTAGAGGGGATCTGTATCAGACCAGGTAACGAATTGGTTTTGGTTGTGCAATTCTTTAAGTTAGCGTCAATCGGTGGGTTTATAGATTTGTAGAAATTGGTTTTCTAAAATATAAAATTTAAATTTTCTTGTAAAAATAGGGAATTATAATTTTCTACCGAGGAAGAAACGAGGTCGTGAGCGTGAAGTCCAGTTCATGGACAAGGCTGCGAATAGACCGTTTGGTACTACACCAGGAGCCACTCACAACGCGCAATTTGAGCAAAATTTGTATTTAAGGGTAGGAACGCGGAACGCGGTAGTGACAGCGTATTACGAATATACCAGTGACCGAAGCGAGGTTCTGAAAAACTCTCAAATTCAGAAGGGTACGATTTCAGAGGTCAAAGAACTTATTTATGACGTGCCTAAGGCACTTAGGGAAATAAATGAATGAATCATTACCACCCCTGTGGGCACGAGAAAGATATGTGACAGATTACTTAACTAAAGAAGAGAGCGCAGACAAAAATTTTAAAGTCTACGAATATAGGAAGAAAATTTGGGGTAACGAGGAAGTAACTTATTCATTCAAGTCTAGACAGTTGTTTACAGGATCTGTTATTAACGGTAGGTGTAGGGAGACTCAATTGTCAATAGACGGGTGGATACAGTTTTACCTGGCTAATAAGTTAGGAGAGTTGGTATATTTATCCGCAAGGAAAGATATAGCATATTTAGTTGTAGAATTCATAGACATAGACGATATTGAATTGTGTTAAAAAAAAAAAATGTGTCATTATGTATTGACAGTATTGTTAATGCTACCGCTGGGCGTTGTATTATATATGTTTTGGGTTTTGTCCTTTGCAAAATTGTTAGCGGCAGTATAAATGAGTGGGCCGAACGTGTACTATTTACCCATTAGGAACGCAGATATTTTAATAGAGGGCACTACAAGCTTGTTAAAGAATTTAATTCAAAGAATCGTTGAGAGACAAATAAACGGACGATCTAATTACACGGACGAGGCAAACGTTAGGCGAGTAAAAATTATAAAAATTGAGATAGAATTTCTGTCTGAATAGAATCGGTTTAATTTGCGGACAGCATGTCGGCAACAGAACAATTAATTGCTGAGCTGGAAGCTCTGCGGGCGAGATTAGCTGTGGTAGAGTTAGGGCGGACGAAAGATTTAGGGACAGCGACGTTTGTAACGGAATATCGTGGGGAGTTGCAGGGTATCACCGTACATGAGTTTTTCCGTCGAATCGATCAAGCAGCTTTGATGGGGGGATGGAGCGACAGTGACAAAATCAATATAGTGTCTCTAAAAGTTAAAGGACCAGCTGCTTTGTTTTTCGGGAATAATCCGGAATTAAATTGGGAGGGTGTGACTTACTAGCAGGTAAAGGATGATTTCATTGAACGGTTCAAAGACAAGAGTTGTGATCAGCATCACTACACTAGTTTACAAACAGCGCGCCAGAAAAAAGGGGAAAGTCCTGAATCTTTCGCGGACAGATGTCGGAGACTTTGAGCTTTAACTATTAGGAAGAGTAACGACCCCACAGAACAACGAGTTATAAACGAGGAAGGGGAACGACGTCTCCTTGCAGCTTTTGTCTCTTGCCTCATGGGTGCGCAAGGTCAACAATGTCGTTTTGGGATGCCTAAAACTCTTCCGGAGGCATTAAACATAGCAATTGCCGTCTGCAATGCTGAAAGGGATGCACAAGTTGCTGGGGCACGACCAACAGTCTTTGCAACCCAGGTAACATGCTTTAATTGCCAAAAACCGGGGCATTATAGTCGTGAATGTAGGGCACCCCGACGTGAGAGGGGTTCGGAGCGTAGTCAAGAGAGACCCGCACAGGAAACCGGACGGTTTTGAATCAAGGAACTCCATGAGAGGTATCTTGAGAGGTGTTGGGCGAGGTCGAGGCCTAGTGGATCGACGGGCGACACACAGGGTTAGGTTTCAGAACAGTGGCGTGGAATGCTATAATTGCCACAAAAAGGGGCATTTTGCAAGCTCGTGTTGGGCACCACGGCGCACAAGGGCTGAAACGTCCCCAAACGAGAGACGGTCGACCGACAACAACGCTCCAACGGTAGACCAAGGCGATGGGTGGAATTAAATAACTATGTGATCCCTCGGGTGAAGTGTGACTGTGTTACACTGAGCCAGGACCTAGTTATAAGCGTAGAAATCGAAAATAATAATAGGGTATTACTCTTAACGTCGTTAATTCTAATATTTATTCTGTACCACTAGATCTTAAAATTAAATGTTATATTGTTAACGAATGATGAATATTTCCTAAACATGGAACCCATCTAAAAAGATATTAAAATCAATTTAAGGTTAACTAATTATAAGTTATGACAAAGAACTGAACGACATGTTTAAAACTGGACCCACATTTGTACCATATTTTGCCTACAAGATATAATGGACCCCATAAACCGTATAAGTACAACGACAACCCATGTTCGAAAATTTCGACTTACAGGTACAAAAATACTTTTCAAATATAATACTCCACCAAAACATGTTAATACCGTCGATTGGTTAAAACTGGGGGTTACAAAAACTAGTTAACGAGATGAAACAAAATGGTAATGAAAAAGATAGATTCGGTTTTACGTTTCAAAACGAGAGAATTCAAACACCAGGTTATATTGCATTTAGATTATTAACTGAGATTTCAGTAGATACGCTTTGGGGTGTTATTAGTAGCATAATTCAAAGTGGATCACAATCCGGATCATGGACTGATACATTCCAATTAACATGCACAAAAGTTAGCTTACCAGTAGGGTTAGGTCGTAGACGAGGTCTATTTTATAATGAATTTACTGAAGAGTGTAGATCAAGGAAGGGAATTGTAGTTATAAACAATACAGACAATTTATGTTTGCCTAGAGCCCTTGTTGTAGGAATTGCCCATGCTAAAAAAGATCCCCAATACAAGGCTATCGTAGAAGACAGATGTAAAAGACAAATTACTGAGGCTCAAAAACTATTAAACGATGCTAATGTAACTATTCCTGAAAGCGGTGCCGGCATTGTAGAATTGAAAAAATTTCAGGATCACTTAAAAAACTACAAAATTACTGTTTATCAATATGGGGCTAGGGGTCGTGATATACTATTTGAACATCATATACCTAATGCTGAATATAAAATTAATCTATTGTACAACCAAAATCATTTCAATCTGATAACCAGTCTAACTTCAGCATTTGCGTGTGGTTACTTTTGTGAAAACTGTCACATTCCTTACAACACGATAGGTGATCATGTTTGTTCAAGCGTTTGCAGCTCATGTAAGCGTTCACCACCTTGCGAAAAAGATGGTATCGGTTTAACGTGTGACCAATGTAATAGAAATTTCCTTAATCAGACATGTTTTAATCAACACAAGGCAACGTTGTGTAACATACTAAAATATTGTCTGAAATGTAATCGTAGTTTTAAAAAAACAAAACAACACCCGAAACACACATGTTATGAGGAATACTGTAGTGTTTGTTCAAAATATAGGCCCCCCGGACATCAATGTTATATGAGAATAGATAACAAAAACCCTAAAAAAGACTAAAAAAGACGGATATCTATTGATATTTTTCGATGTAGAAACGACTCAAGATACACCATTACCCTCAAATCCCGCAGCTAAAGTTCAAAAGTCAATTTGTGTGTTTCACAACAATTTTATTTTGTAATTCGTGCCCTTATAATTGTCCGACAGAGCATGATAAGTTACACATTTTCAATACCAATCCTGTTAATCAGTTTATGGAGTATATCATGAATGTTCGGAAAAGTTTTGCAAATGTATGTATTTTATCGCATTACGGCTCAGGTTTTGATATACAATTTATTCTAAAATATATTCTAGAGGAGACACAATTCACACCTGAATTGATAACTAGAGGTACCAAAATAATATTATTAGAATTAGACAATGTTCGTTTTATTGACTCCATTAATTACATGCCTATGGCATTATCAAAATTACCTAAAGCTTTCGATCTATCTCCCGAAAAAAAGAAGGGGTACTTTCCTCACCTTTTCAATACAAGGGAAAATCAAAACTATATAGGACCTATACCATCTATTGAGTTTTACAACCCTGATTCCATGTTTGACGAGAGTCGAAAAGATTTTCTAAAATGGTATAATATACAAATTCAGAACAATTACGTTTTTAATCTTCAAGCAGAACTCGTAGCTTATTGTATATCAGACGTTGATATCTTAGCTCAAGCGTGTCTTAAATTTAGACAAATGTTCTTGGACCAGTGTAACGTGGATTCCTTTTTAGAAGCCGTCACAATAGCTAGTGCATGTAATCGCGCGTTTAGACGAAATTTCTTAAAAAAGGACACAATCGGAATTTTACCTAGAAAGGGGTACAGAATGATTGATAATCAGTCATCTATCGCATTTCAGTGGTTAACATGTAAAGAGGACCAGTTAGGAACACAGATTGAACACGCGGGTAGAGGTTGCGAGGTCAAAATTAACGGGATGAGTGTTGACGGAATTAAAAAATAACACTATATTTGAATTTCACGGGTGTTACTATCACGGATGCTCCAACTGTTTTCCTTTAAATCGTGATGAAGAGTTACATAACGATTCAACCGATACATTCAATTTAAGATACGAGAGAACACAACTAAAAACACAAAGACTTGCAACAATCGGTTACACTGTGGATGATATGTGGGAATGTAAATTTAGACAACTAAAGAAAGACAAACCTCTCGAGACAGCCTACCTAGAAATACACCCTATTCTAAATATGTTGCCCCTAAACCCTCGTGATGCATTTTTTGGTGGTAGGACTGGAAACACTAAATCATATTACTTATGTAAAGAGGGAGAATCCATACATTATGTAGACGTTTGTTCATTATATCCTTGGGTATGTAAGTACGGTAAATATCCTGTAGGACACCCTGAGATTTTCATAGGTAACGAGGCTTGTAAGGCCCAAGGGTTAAACTCTGAAGGGCTCCTAAAATGTAAAATACTACCTCCAAATAATTTATATTTACCGGTTTTACCTGTAAGAATGAACAACAAATTAATGTTTGTGTTGTGTCGATCCTGTGGAGAAAATGTTAATGTAAATGAATGTTGTCACGATATTGAAGAACGTGCTCTAACAGGTACTTGGGAAATGAGTGAAATTCGTAAAGCTATAGAAAAAGGTTACGTTATATTGACAATGTACGAGCTTTGGGTGTACAAGATGGCTACTTTTGACAAGGGAGAGCTGTTTACAGATTTTATAAACACTTTTTTAAAAATAAAACAAGATGCTTCAGGTTACCCTACATGGTGTGTTACAGAGCAAGATAAATGTAAATATATGGAAGACTATTTCACACATGAAAGTATTAGACTTGACTCCACTAAAATTGAAAAAAACAGCGGTCTACGATCGCTTGCAAAATTAATGTTAAATTCATTTTGGGGCAAATTTGGTCAAAAGGAGAATCAATCTAAAGTTAAAATTGTAAGAAGATCTAGTGAGCTGTTTCAACTATTATGTAGTCCGTCCGTTGTAGTAACAAATGTCCAAGAAATTAATGACGAAGTATTGATTGTAACGTGGGAATTTATTGAAGAATCGGCCGATATATTACCTACTGTAAATGTCGTGCTCGCTGCGTTTACAACTAGTCAGGCGCGACTTAAACTGTACGGACATCTTGACACATTAGGGGAGCAAGTATTATATTTTGACACATATAGTGTCATTTATTTATATAAAGAGGGTAAACATAAAGTAGTTACAGGTGACTATTTAGGCGAAATGACCAACGAACTTACAGAATATGGACTAGAGTCATATATCAGTGATTTTGTTTCGGGTGGTCCCAAAACATACGGGTGCAAAGTCTCTACAAAAACAGGTCAAACCGTTACGGTTTGTAAAATTAAAGGTTTCACACTAAATTTTAGAAATTCGCAGATACTAAACTTTGATTGTTTAAAAAGATTTATTGACAGCGATGATGATGTTGAGGGCACTAACGAACCAATTTATGTAAGTGGTAATCAAATTAGGAGATCCGTTATTCGTGAAGTGGTTACAATAAATGAAAAGAAAAAATTTAGTATAACAGGTGCTAAAAGAAAGAGATTTGGAGAGTATGATACAGTTCCCTTTGGATACAAGACCATTCGTGTTTTATAAATTACTGTGCTAATCTCAAAATTCTATCATTTAAATGATGAATGTGAGACAGGCTATTGCTACGGAGTTGCATAAATCGGCCCGTAGACGATTCCCAACCAGAAATGTAACATTAAAAGGGATAAATGACCTGTATCAGGCTGATTTGGTCGAAATGATCCCTTATGCGAGAGAAAAAAAAGGGTTCAAGTATATATTGACAATGATAAACTGTTTAACAAAATATGCTTTTGCTATGCCGTTAAAAACAAAATCAGGCGTTGAAGTAGCTAAATGTTTAGGGCCTATACTTAAAAAACATCGTATGAAACATTTTCAATCCGATCAAGGGAAAGAGTTTTTCAACACTCGTGTGAAACAGTTAATGATAAAATATAACATTAATCATTACCATACATACTCTGACAAAAAAGCTTCAGTAGAGTGTGCGTCTGTTTAGATCCAACATGGCGGCTGCCCCTCCCCCCACCACTCCCCTTACGATACGGGTTCCGCCCGTACCTTCAACCATAGGTTCATTTCAAAATAAAAATCCTTACCTGTAACAATCCATATTATAGAAATAAGTTACAAGTGTAATGTGCGTAGTAATCATATTTGTAACGACAGAATAAAAATACTACAAATATTCACAATCAATTAAATAAAAACATACTCTCCTTCTAAGCGTTTGGTATGACAAATAAATTGTCACTTATATATTCAATCATGTCCTCAACAGTACAAATTGCCTGCGAATACAAAACTAATCAAAGTATGTAAATATTGACATTTATCTTCGGCAAACACCTGGGGTCCAACTAATGGCAGATATAACTGTCAATTACATTGCCAGTTATAGTTCTCAAGAGCGTAAATCAGAATGATAAAGTCGTGAGTATTCGTCGATTACTTTTTGTAATGCGTATACAAAGCTAATCAAATTATATTTTCAATCATGGTCTTCAACAACGCAAATTAGAATGATGAAGTCGGAGTCAAAACTAATCAAAATATGCAAATTATGAACATTCGTCAACGGTACACAGCCTGGTGACAAAAAGATATTTTCTCACCAACACAAAGTAGAATGATTTAAATAATTGCCAGTTATTTACGATTACAAAACTAATCTAAGTTCAGATAGGGCAAGTTCAGATTGCTAATTTGTTTCCTCTTAGGCAAACATCTCCAGTGTCCGACAATTATAAATAATTGCCAATTACTTTACAAGTCAATCAAGGAAATCATGGATATGATAAACTGTGAATAATTTTGCAATCTAATGGAACGATATTTGCAGTGTGATCGACGTTAATTATATGTTAGTCGTTATGCATGGAATAAATTGATGCGTTGAGTTTCGGGTCGGCTATAACTTATCCGTTATTACACAACACTAACACTATAAGTAGTGTCGGTTAAGACTTTAATTATCACAGTTACAGTGAAGATGTCTCCTCGACGCAACCAACCTTGTGAGAGGCATTGGATAAATGTTAGGATGATGTCATCCGACAACGACGAAGTGCGTCGTTATATTGCAGAGAATGCGGAGAGAATTCGAGGACTTGTAGAAAGGTTAGTTTGGTATTTATGTTAAGAATATTAATATTTCACTCCTGACCAACTTTTGATCATTCAAGACTTTTTAAAATTTTATCAAGTATTGGGTTAGATCACTTTCTTTTTCTCATTTGACCAACTTTAGATCGTTCAGGAATTTATAAAATTATATCAAGTATTGAGTTATAATCTCCTCTAACTTAACCTACATATCGACTGATATTTTCTTTATTTATTATATTTTCTTGTATTTCTATAAACTTTAGGAAAATAGACTTTGAGAGATTAGTTTAACATGTATGTTGTTGCAATGTGCCAAAATAAACTAAGCAGTGCGTAGTAGTAATCAAATTAATTCTACTTTCTCTATTGACCAGCTTTTGATCATTCAAGACTTTTTAAAATTTTATCAAGTATTGGATTAGATCACTTTCTTTTTTTTCTCTCTCTCTTTTGACCAACTATTGATCGTTCAGGAATTTATAAAATTATATCAAGTATTGAATGTATTATTTCAAGTTTGTTTAACATTTATGTTAGGAATATTAATATTTCTCGAAACAATAGTTGTCATTCACTAACCAACACTTACGTTAGTAAGTCTAACATTTAAGAATTTTCCTCAGCTTCTCTTATTCATTACAAGAGATTAGTTTAATATTTATGTTAAGAATTGTTCATGTATTATTTCAAGTTTGTTTAACATTTATGTTAAGAATTTTTCATGTTTCAGGTAGACATATTTGTTAAGAATTTTCATATTTCAGGTTGACATTTTTGTTAGGAATTTTCATATTTCAGGTTCACATTTATGTTAAGAATTTTTTGTTGTATTTATTTATCACATTTATGTTAAGAATTTTTTAAGTTGGATTTATTTATGCTAAGAACTTCTCTCAGTTCAATAGTTGCAATTATCTAGCCTGACAATCAGTGTTAATAATTTGTATGTAATATTTCAGGTAAGATTGACATTTATGCTAAGAACTTTTAAATTTCGCAGTTCAATATTCTCTAATTTGTTACATTACCTTGCAGGGACTTGCGGAACTCTTTCCAAGCTCTGCGACGGGCAGGAATCACCTGGGTCGAGTGGGAGTATAGCTCCTTCGTTAACTTTAGGAGAGTTAATGCGGACGGTACTCCATATGGCGGCGCAGATCGTTTTGGACGACCATTGTCATCGGTCGCTCCAATAGAGCCTACGCTGCCGATCTTATCACTACGGCCCACACCGGAGAGTCCACTACGACTAACCCCACCACCACCATACACTCCGAGACCACGCCGACCACACCCATACACAAGACCACCTACACCAACACCCGAAGTACTCACTCTTCTACAAGAACTACTAGTAGATGACATACTGGATATACGCCAGTACTTCGAGCAGAATATCCCGGCTCAGAACAGTACAGAAAACTTGCCAGAGGTATCTGAACCGGAAAGTCCACTACGACTAACCCCACCACCACCATACACTCCGAGACCACGCCGACCACACCCATACTCAAGACCACCTACACCAACCACTTTCACCACATACACCACCATTCTCTCCAACTACACACCCATTAACAGAGTTGGAGACTTTAGACGAGGTACTTACTCTTCTACAGGAGGTACTAGTAGATGACATACTACACCAGTCCAACACACACACACACACACACACACACCGAACCAGGATAGTCTACAAGAAATACTGGATATACTCCAGTACTTCGAGCAGAATATCCCGGCTCACAACAACACTACAGAAAACTTGCCAGAGGTATCTGATTTAAGTCAGTACCTCGAGCAGGATACTCCGCTAGAAGCTCTTCCGTTTCTTCAGGAGGATGAAAACCTGGAGATAGGAATATCCGAGGAAGAAATGGAGGAAATTCTACGGAATATGTAACCCTCGTCAAAGGAGTAAAACTGACGGTAGGCCTCTTTTAGAGGGATACTCAACGACACCAGGAGGCGGCTACCCTGGCCCTCTGAGGGCTATTGGCTCTAGCTGGTGATGGAAGGACCTCTACACTGCAAATTCGGCTTTAGGAATAGCCCCAATCCATCGCTATTCCCTGTGACCACCAATCCATTACAATATTGTGGTCCCCAAAATCCTATTGTCTGCTATGTAAAATAGACACGCACGTTACCGACTATCGGTTCTCTACATAAGCCACAACGTTCTAATTTTAGCGAGCAATTGTAACAGGATAGTAAATGACCGCAGGGTAAAAAAACTACCTCTATATCCCTCTCGTAGCAGATTTTACACGAAAAAGTATCGTGCTTAGAGTCGGTGTTATTCCGAGCTGTAGTCGAAGATTTTCGACGAACATGTTCCAAAGCCTTTATGTAATGGCACCTTCCCAAAGCCCAAAGGGTATGTTCACTTATAGGGTCTTCGCTCGGCTCCCAATCTTTGAGACCCAAGCCGCATGCATAACAGCATACACGATCTTCAAAGCCTAGATAAAAAAAACAGCTTCGGACAATTTGATCGGTGACAAGGTGTTTCCAATTTAAATAGGTACTCAACCGCGCAGCGTACGTAGAGTATCCACTGTGACGTACATTCACTAGAGCGATACAATCCGTCCACATGTTCCCTGCTGTCGTCTTCGCTCGATACTGAAACTTGTCCTCTGTGTTTTCACGTGGTTGGAACCGTCACGTGGTACATACGTACCTCGTGCCCACATTACAAGCCGGGGGTAAGCAGAAGGCTTACCCCCTTGTGGGAATAGCTCCAATCCATCGCTATTCCCTGTGACCACCACTCCATTACAAAACTGTGGTCCCCATTTTATTTTTTTTTTTTTTTTAAATATTTTTATTATTTTTTTTATTATTTTTTTTATTTATTATTTTTTATTATTATTTTTTAAATTTGTTACTTGTACCTCCTGCCCAATTGTGTCTCATTCAAGGTTTATCAAGTCTTTCGACTGCGCCAGTGACCTTCAAACAGGTTTACGGGAGAATCAACTCCGCTCCAGGGACCTCCATACAGCCTTGCGGGATTTTTAGGTCCACGCCAGAGGGCACACACACACACACACACAGATGCCAGTCAGGTATCTTCATACCGTCCGCTCGTTTTTTCAATTTAGGCAAGTAGTAAATCGTAATAACTTTTAGCACTTTTTAGTGCACATTTACTATCTAAGTTACTATTATGTTGTGGTAATAAGCATTTAATGTCTCCACTATGGGACAATTTCTCCTCCTGAGGTAATTCCATCACACGAGGATGAAATTGTCTCAGAAATTGCGCTTTTTTCAATCCTTTGGTAAAAATTATTGCAAAAGATTTGCACAAAGTGCGTATCGTGTCCTCGTTGTAAGGTACACCTCCTTCATCCCATCTGATATAGTGGAAACGAGATTGTAACCAACGAGCCGATCTTTGCGATTTATCGTTAAGTAGGGAAAAATTGTACGGCGGTTTGAACACTGTGATACTGTGAAAATGATCACCGACAATTGCCAATTCTTTGACGATATACTTGTTATCGTTATCGTGAAACGCGTGAAATTCAACTACTGCCACTTGCATGTTTTGTAAACAAGCTCACTTCGTCGTACAGTTTGTCCGCTTCGGAGAGAGTGCTAGATACGAGCTCGTCGCTGGCCAAGATCTCAATGATGTACGAGCGTAAATCTTTCTCGATATAAAACAATTCGGCGACACGTCTGGACACGAGCGGTATACTCTCCTCTAGTAGCTTCCATTCGTCAGCGTTCAAGGTCATACAATGTTGCCCGTCGTACAATTGAACGTAACGTTTGCCGAAAATATTGCGCAATATTATATCACCGATACTCAAGTTGAATTTTAACGTACTCTTACTGTTGAGAGCTGCCGATATAGCCTTAAGGTGAATAGACATTTCGTCAAACTGTTCGTGAGTAAAGTAAACAAATCTTTTACCGCTCTGTACTAAAAGCCCGAGAGTGAAACCCGTATGCTGAAATAAACCGGTTGCTATGAATTTACTACACTCGCTGTTTAAGAAATGAACAGATTTAAGAAAAATTCTAAAAGGGAGGTTAGGTGGTACCTGACGCTTGGTAGGAGCTCGTTCCACATCCATCCTGCTCGGATCCATGGTCTCGACTGACTGAAGTTACAACTGACTACTTTGATAGTAGGAACAACCTTCTTCAAGTTCCGGTTCGATTTGAACCAATGGGAACTCGTGTAGACGAGGATCATCGAAATCGAATTGATAGTATTTTTCATCGCTTATATCTTTCTCCCTACAAGTGACACAATAATGGCTACGATAAACCATCCCCACCCCACCCACTAAAACGTAAACCGAATCTGTAGAACAGCCGATGTTACCCGAAGATAGCCGACTCTTTAAAGCTGTATGGACGTGTTCCGATACTTGTGACCATTCGACATGAAATTTATCGTTTTCGTAAAGGTAGTCTGTGAATGCCAAGGTCAACTCATCTTCTATTTCATTAGGTTCGAATGAATATAGTGTGTCTTCGTCAATCAAGTCCTTTAATCCGATATTCTATCCCTAGGCACTATCCTGAGGAAGGCGTGAACTACTCCAGGGTATGTGGTGCACATGATGTCTCGTCAGCGAATGATTAGACCGTCAAGTGTATCGCGTTATAAGAGGGACCGCGCGCATGCGCATAATATACCATCACCTTTTTGACTGTACCTGAAAGGAGATTGTACACGATATGCGAGTCGTGTAGAATGAGACAGTAGGCTGTAGTATTGTATTGGCCGGTATATTTTCACTTGTATCTATTTCTATGCGTACGTCCACGGGGCCCGATTTAATAGAATCGTTCTGTTTGGAACAGTCTATTACAAATATCTAGGCTCGAGAATTAAATGTCTCTAAATCGAGGGACGGGGATGATTCACGCATGTAATACGATTGTTGAAAACGCGTATACATTTTGTACATAGTGGAAACGTCACCGTGAAGATTGTCGTAGGGAAAGTAGAGAGAATTCAAGTACAGTTTTACATTGGTAATACTGCAACGATCAAACTGACTGGCGTCCATTTTGATCTGATTCTTCCGACCCGTCTGAAAAGCCAGAATAACGTATCGAGGTTTCTCCAGCTGGTTAGCCGTTTTGACCGTCCACGATAATTGACTCGTCTGAGGTAGGGTTGGAAACTCGTAAATTTCCCACGAACGAAATGGTACGTGAATGGGGCTGTCTCGTTCGATCGTTTTCAAATTTTTCAATCTATACGCATCGGTCACCGTCAGATGAGGAACCCTCCAATGTATCGTGGTTATTTCGAGTTTTATTTCCGTAGCATCGTCACTGTAAACAGCGTTCAAATCACTCGACGAACGCAAAAGTATGAGTTCCTGTTTCACGTTGACAACTATCCTCTTGTAGTCTTCAAAAAGACCCATTAACATTTTCAACGGGACGCAGAGTGTAAAGTCTGACGTCACAGCTTTCATTTCTCCGGCCCCTAACCAACCGGCATTGCCGAGTTTATTCTTTTCACTCTCACGCAACGACAAAAGATTTTTCTGTGTACTCGTGATGCCAACATTTCTCGTACGGTCAACTTCGCCGGCGGATATCTCGTAACGTATATCGTCAAAGAGAAAAGCCACAGCGTTATTGACCAACTTGACCGTAGCAGCTCCACCAGTCGCCGTTGTTCCACTTACTTTACCCTTTATATAGAGTTGACTTTCAAACGGTGACGTCATCACGTCCTGTTGATTTATGGGAATACGAATTTCATCGTTATTACCATACGTTGACGACGCATAAGGCCTATGCGAATGGTATTCCATACCGCTGATGACGTCATTGTACTCTGCAGCACTATCGATTGCCTGTAGATCGATTTTTCACTTTAAAACCTAAAGATCTCAGGAGCAAGATATTTCGTCGTGTTAACTCGACCGAGGGTTGATGTATACTGATGCGTGTCTGTGTACGACCGCTATTAATAACGAGACCCATTTCCCTTACGTAAGTGTAGTCTGACAGAGACTGTTTCACCTCTGAAATCTATAGGAGCACCGTTCTGATCAGTTAGACGTACGGTTATGTTATGAATATTTTTCACCTTGACAGGTAGATATATGATTTCGGTGGAGTGTCGACAATCTTGTAACCGGGCGGTACTTGAGGATAAAACTCGTGCATAACGTGAGACTCTATTCCGTTCTGAAAGGAACCTGTCACAATGTTACATTCTATGCGAATCACATTCACTTTAATAATATCGACCGGTAAATCAGATTCGTGTTTAGTAATAGCTTCCAATTTACTGCTCTTAAAACCTAGTAATTTTCCGATAGAATCGTCGCTGTCGAAATGAATCGTTGCAGAACACTTAATCTCCGCTTTAAGTGTGTTATTGTTGGGTTTCAGTGAAAATGCCAATCCCGACGGCAGTTGGGCTTTGATATATTTTTCAATATCCTCGATTTCGTACGATCCCGTGGGAATACTAATAATGACGTCGTTGGCGCCGGATATTCGTAGTTTGTTATTTATACCTTCCGTTATATTGGGGATGGAATTGTGAGTGGCAAAATCTATGAGACCGATTTCCCACTCGTCATCATCGCTCAGTTCTATGATTGGAAAAAAATCGCAAGCAATTACAGGTCCACTACCACTAAGAACAATGCTCATTGTTACGATAGAAACTTTAGGCACAAATGTCCACAGACAACTGAGTTGTCACTCTGATGACGTCTGTAATTATAGTGAAGATTGACGTTGGAACCGAAATATCTAGGCAGTTCGATAGGGGGCCTAAGATTACCGAAACTATCAAAGTACTCTACGTTAGGTCCTCTTTTCCTATAGCATACCCAATGGGTACCCTCTCCCGAAATACTGTCCAGATTCACAATGGCCGATTCGTTTTGCAATGGTTTTACGGGTAGAGTGTCTCTCATATAGACTCCTCTGAAATGTGGTATTTTCAGTTTAACAGCGTATTTTTCAAGGTCAATGTTAGTCAGAGGTTTTATCGGGATCGAATCTTTCGGCGTTTTTTTTTTTTACACGTTCGTCGTCGTCCTGAGCCCCTTACGTAAAGTTTTAAGTAAAAGCCCTTGCCCTTCAACCGACTCAACAGTTGTTGAACCGTGTGCTTTCTTCCCCCTCTCCTCCGTCTCCGCCCACCACCTAACTTTGTTTTCGCTTTCATAGCGGCTGATACGGCCAGCGCAGCAGCGCGTTCGGCTAAAGATGCGTCCCCTGATTTAACCCTACTCCAAGCTTTACCCGCTAATCTATCGTCCGCCTGTCTGCGATTTTCCGAATCACTATATTTACTGTACGCTATATCTTGCTCTTTACAAGCTTCGTCCAACGGATTGATTCCTCTATCACCACGAGCTAATCTCTTGGCTAGTTTTGTACCAGGACCGCAATAATTGTACGACGGTAGATGTAGTTCAACCGGTAATAGATCGATAGCTTTAATTAAAACCGTGTCACTAGCACTCAATAACCTAGACACAAGTCCACGTCCTTTCTTCTTCACTCTTCGTCTACGACTGAGCGATGTTGATCGTTGCACTGCCATTTCTATACTGTTGACACAGAATTTATGCACGAGTTTCAATTATCTCCGATAGTAGCGTGTACAACTCCCTGAGACGATTCTCCTTTATACAAGTGATTTTTAACACATCGAAAATATCAGTATAAACCCCCGTGACATAACCCAAAAACTCATTGTAGCCGTACACATTATTCTCACCGAAAAAGTAAAGATTACCGTCTATATATCTGAAATCTCCTTTTATAGTATTCGGTACACCGTTGTAGAGATCGGTAATTAGTCCTTCGTGTAGGCCAATGCTGGAGCACTCATCGTGTCTAAGCACATAACTATTATCGTACAACACCATCGTCATACCCCGATTATCATTTAGTACAACGTTTATGTGACTTTTTATCTTTCTACCGAGCCAATCTTCGAGTTTATACATGTACTTTCTTCGTAGACTAGGATAGTTGATGCCGTATACAGACGTGTTTGTTATTAAAACTATGTCGCTATTGGGTGCCTGATAAATCGAGTCGATACGTACAAAGTCTCTCGGTAAATAATCCAACCAGTCTGTTATCAATTCGGGTACTATATTTCCTACTCTTTTCGTCTCGTCCAAAGGTATTACCCACACGTATTTCTCGTAAAACAGATATATGTTTATTAGCTATAAACACTGTATTGATTTTACGTCTTATTTTATATAGATCAGGGGGAGAAACGGGTGACTTGGGGGTAGTAACGACAATTTTTGGGGGCGGTTTTGTTGTTGTCGGCCGTGGAGTTGTCGTGGTAGTGGTCGTTGTGAGAGGTCCGTATAACTGTTGTATAGCGGAAATAGTGTCAGGGGAGAGATCTACCTGATACATATCTGTAATGTTTCTAGGTGGAATAGAATAACGAAACATTGTGGAGGTGTAACTATGTGAATGGTGTAGGCCTAGGGCGTGTCCAATTTCGTGTAAAAGGATCGTATAGAATGATTGATGACTATTTGAGGGCAGATTCATACTAAAGTCCCAATTTTCCTCCATATCGAAATGAATTTCCGTCTGCTTTGTGGTCAGTGTAGGTAGAATTGCGTGTGCAAGGGTACCACCTCTACCACCGAAATCGCTAAAACACTTATTACCACCGTTGACCAAATAAATATGATCTTTTTCACCAAAAGAAATGACTATATTGGGTAGTGAGCTGTCGCGAAAAAATTTCAAATTGGAATGTCGACTCCAAAGATTGAAAGCGTGCTGTACAGTTTTCATTTGTTCACGGTTACCGGTACCGTACATGTACCACGATAGCGTAGTATTTATCTTTTTCCGTCTCTTACAATCGCGACACTTTTTTATGGAGGAACAGATATACGGCGTGTGTGTAGCAAAACAGTCCTTGTTCATAAACTGTCTGTTGCAATCTCCGCAATGGATGTGATCGTTTTCCATTATGCACGGTGGTGAACGTTTACAGCCATAACAAGTGGCCACACATCTGTGATCACCACGATGATCAAAAGGGACATGACAAGTTTCACAAAAATAAACGCATGCGAAAGCGGCTGTGAGATTTGTGATTACGTTAAAATGACCTTGGCGGAAGAGTAGATTGATTGTGTAATGAGGATTGGTTACGTCACCTTCGAAATACACGACACGCCCTTTATTTCCATAACTGTAGACCGTGATCTTATATTTGGGTAAAAAGTCTTGGAATTTTTGCAATTCCTGCACCCCTGCACCCTCGACACCTATTTGGACACCGGCGTCAGTCATTAGTTGCTTCGCTCTGAGTGTCTGTCTCTTGGCTTTGTCCAAACGTACAGCCGCATAGTCTTTGTCTTTCTCGGCATGGGCTTTAGCGACTACAATAGAGCAAGGCAGACAAAGAGAGTCCGTATTCTTAATCACTACAATACCCTTTCTAGCTTTACATTCTTCGTCATAGTTGTTGTAAAACCCTGGTCTAACACGACGCCCTCGCCCTACAGGTACTTTTACTTTAGTACATTCTACTTTAAACGTATCACTAGACTTGAAACCTTCAGCATTGCTCTGAATAATACCACCGAATATTTTCCAGAGCAAATCGTAAGTTACATCTTTAGCGGGTCTGAAAGCTACGTACCCAGGCTCGTGATTTTTTACGTTCAAACTAGTCAGTGTAAACCCTAAATGATCTTCGTCAGTCGTATTTTCAGTCATCTGATCGATCAACTCCTCAAGACCACGCTTGATCCATTCAATTTCCTCCACGTCCGACGGTGGTTTTTTGAATTTAAAAACGACTTTGGTTCCGTATAGACGAAACTTTTTAACATAAGAATCACAAGTAGAAACAACGTACACAGACATAATATGAAATTAGCAACAATCAACAAAGACAAGATTACTCACCAAGTGTTCCAAGTAGAGTGATGGAAATAGTGGCAAGTCGATAGATTTAAATAGTTCCAATACGGAAGTTTCAGAATCCACCCATGCTCCGCCCAAGCCACGCCGACGCCCCGCCCAGACTTTACCCACATTCCACGATTGCGTGATGGGTGGGAGCTTATCGACTTCCGGGAGTATTGAGTGTATATAAGCGAGACATTGTATTGCAATACCATCAGGTTGTGAACTATACTCCGACTTGTAAGTTACTATGGCTTCTGCAATTGATAAATTTAACTCTGTGGTATCGACGGCGTGTATCGACACTGTTCCGATACGTTCGTTGCGTATCGGTCGTGAGTATCTTATTTTAGATGCTAAGACTATACAAACCAAATACGGGGCCAGCATAATAGTTGACTTTGACGATGGGCATGGTGACAAAAAGAGAACATTTCTTCCGAAAAGTTATGTTCTTGTTTTAGAGGGGACGGAGGTTTCTGAGCTTGTCGAAAAAAATTAACTGTCATGGAACATGTTGATCGTTCCGTCCTTCTTAAGATAAAGGCTTAGTTCTTTCAATAGTGGATTGATCGTCACCGAGGGCCGCAGGGCTGGGGCGGCTCTCCAAGGGTAAACCTTTTGTTTACCCTTGCTCATATTCTCTCTCTCTCACTTTTCAGGTGTAGACAAATTTTAAGTATTCATTTTTAATCATGAGCTCACATAGTGATTCAAAAGCTTGCTACTACTCCATAAACCTTTTTGCTACTGGTGCTGATACTGATACTGCTGCTGCTTCTGCTGCTGCTGCTGATACTGCTGCTGCTGCTACTGCTACTGCTGCTACTGATGACGTAAGTATTTTTTCAAACATTTACTATTCTCTTTCTTATACCATTCTCTTTCTCAGACACTCATTTACTCCTTTAGATGACGGACAGCACTAATTCGGAATCAGACGTAGAAAGGGAACATGTGGCTGGACGTGTCCATAATCGAATTGACTGCAGTATTTGCTTAGGACGTTCTACATCACCTGTAAGACATTTTTTATCTTACATATAACTTAACACTGTCTCTTGTATCAAACACACACACACACACTTGCGTATATAATTTATTGAGTGAAAATGACACTGATCTTTCTCATTACAGATATTCCCGCAGCTGGAACGTTATTATCAACCACATCAACTATCACCATGTGTAGTCTGCCTGCAGAATCTTCCAACCATCGCCTCACTCCCTTGCGGTCATGTATTCTGCAAGAAATGTACAGGAAGATTCCTTCGATGTCCTGTATGCCGCCGATGGATTGTCGACTCTTGTCAACTATTCCTACAATTTGAATAAGTTGCATCCATTGTGTCTGTTCAAGGTGAAAATTTTATATTTCTATACACGCTCGTTCTTGCCTATTCGCTCATTGTTTAGGCGTATGCCCTCGTTACAGAATCTGAATTATACTCCGATTTGTTGCTATGGCTTCTGTAATTGATAAATTTAACTCTGTGGTATCAGTCTTCCATTTCATAGCGATTTATTAATTCAATTAAGGTGTAAGAACCTTTAGAACCAATAACTCAGTCTTGAGGCTTCCAGCTTCAAGGAATGATTTCTGAGTGTCATTTAATTTTCCCAGTTTAGTACAAAGTACAGATAACTATTCTGTTTTGTTCATGTTTACGTGAAGTTAAGATTTCTCTTTCGATATACCCAACTTCAAGGAATGATTTCTGTTTATTAGTGTCATTTAATTTCCCCGGTTTAGTACAAAGTACAGAAGTTGCTTCGCTCTGATTGTCTGTCTCATACATCTGTCCATACGCACAAGCTGACTATTCTGTTCTGTTCATGTTTACGTGAAGTTAAGATTTCTCTTTCGATATACCAAGCTTCAAGGAATGATTTCTGTTTTGTTTTAGAGGGGGCACAGGTTTCTGAGCTTGTCGGAAAAAATTAACTGTCATGGAACATGTTGATCGTTCCGTCCTTCTTAAGATAAAGACTTAGTTCTCAGATAACTATTCTGTAAAATGTTTTGTTCACTGTTTAAGTGAAGTTAAGATTTCTCTTTCGATATACCCAGCTTCAAGGAATGATTTCTGATTATAAATGTCATTTAATTTTCCCCAGTTTAGTACAAAGTACAGATAACTATTCTGTTTTGTTCACTGTTTACGTGAAGTTAAGATTTCTCTTTCGATATACCCAGCTTCAAGGAATGATTTCTGATTATAAATGTCATTTAATTTTCCCAGTTTAGTACAAAGTACAGATAACTATTCTGTTTTGTTCATGTTTACTTGAAGTTAAGATTTCTCTTTCGATATACCCAACTTCAAGGAATGATTTCTGTTTATTAGTGTCATTTAATTTTCCCAGTTTAGTACAAAGTATAGATAACTATTTTGTTTTGTTCATCGATAATTCACTCTCCAAAATACTGAGAACGGTGGGGGAGGGGCAGCCGCCATGTTGGATCTAAACCGACGCACACTCTACTAGCTTCCATAGTCGAAAGGTTAAATCGTACATTAAAAAATCGAATGTGGCGAGAATTTACGGCTCGAGGTAGTTATGAGTGGCTAACCCTTTTAAAAGACATATTAAAA
Organism: Aphrophora alni; assembly: GCA_963513935.1. Classification (NCBI taxonomy): domain Eukaryota; kingdom Metazoa; phylum Arthropoda; class Insecta; order Hemiptera; family Aphrophoridae; genus Aphrophora; species Aphrophora alni. The sequence goes on along the minus strand of OY740776.1, from coordinate 17,726,159 downwards.
TCATATAATAATACAGTGCATAGTACCACAGGAATGAAACCGTCTCAAGTATTGAAAAAATACGAAAAACTTTTATTACAAAAACTAGATCGTAAAACCGTAAAATCTGTACCAAAATTCAAACTAGATGATAAAGTTAGAATTTCCAGATTTAAAAAAAAACGTTCGTTAAAGGTTATTTAAAAAATTGGACAAACGAGGTTTTCTCAGTTTACGCTATTGTACCATCAAATCCTATAACTTATATTCTACAAGACTCGAAGGGGGAAATTTTAAAAGGCGGGTTTTATGGTGAAGAATTAAATAGATCAAAAATAGGTAATGTATATCTTGTTGAGAAAGTTATAAAGAAAAGAGGTGATAAAGTTCTTGTGAAACGGATGGGTTTTGATAATACACATAATTCATGGGTAAGTGAAAAGGAAATTGTCAAATAGGTTAGGTTAGGTTACGGTTACTGTAGAGTATTAGAAAAAACGTATATAATGCTCATACAAATCAATTTAACTTCAGTATTACGTCATCATGAGAATCGAACACTCCTCACATTCAATGAATATGACGAATTTCGACACATTTCTCAAGAAAAAGACGGTAAATAAAAGACACAGCTCATTACTTCAAAACACAATCAGAGCATTACTCTGCGGACATCTAATTGCGGGAAGACTAACGTTATATTTAACTTGCTTTTTGAACCTAACGGGTTAAAATTTGCTAATGTTTACATATTTTCAAAATCCCTTCACCAACCAAAGTACAAGTTCTTGGAAAAGATTCTTGAAAATTCTGACGTCGGTTACTATCCATACACCGATAATGAATTCGTAATCCCGCCAAACGAGGCTGAACCAAACTCTATAATGATATTTGATGATATCGCACGTGAAAAACATAACAATATACGTGCTTATTTTACTATGGGCCGTCATAATAATATTGACTCGTTCTATTTAGGTCAATCTTACAGTAATATCCCAAAACACTTGATTCGTGATAATGCAAACCTTTTGATAGTATTTAAACAAGATGATCTGAACTTACGCCACATTTACAAAGATCACGTCAATACAGACGTTCCATTTGACGAGTTTAGAAATATTTGTGCTATAGCCTGGGGAGATAAACACGGTTTTATTGTGATAGATAAAGATAGTGAAAAGGAAGCAGGTCGTTACAGAATTGGTTTTGACCGTTTCATTAAAGATATATAATGCGTATATTCACGTATAATGATATACGGCCTTTTGCCAACATTTGTAAATTGCATAATCCAAAATCAAATTTATGTTCATGGTATTATATGGACAGAAAACAGTTTTGTGGAAACTATTGTAGTAGATCTGGTAGATATGGTGATATATTCAACAGAAGATGTTGGAGACATAAAAGGCGGGGAGGTCACAGTAAAAGTTTACCACCCTTGGTTATACTCATGATTACCTCAGCTGACAGGATTTACAATAGGGAAATATGGTTGAAATTTCTAAGCGAGTGTGAAAAAAACGGTGTGCCTATTGAACTTGTTATATATAACGAACATATGTTGAAAGGCACGGTGAGACACCCTCAAAATATGATTTCGAGGTTTAGACCTTTCCCCGATTTGTTCAACACAGCAGTTACCCCCTCCCATGGAGGGGTGGGATATATGAACGCGTATTTGAATATGTTACAGTATGGAAGCTCCTTACCTTTCACTTCCAAATGTGTAGTTGTCACAGAGAGAACTATACCTATACGTGGGCCTATAGCTCTATATAGAATGGAATTAAAGGCAAAGTGCTGTATCGATATCAGTTACAATGTAAAGTTCGGTCCTGCACCCATCCTACCTAAACGAACCAGAGGTAAACAGTTTGAGGCTGTAAACAATAAGGCTCAAGGCTTGTTCACTGTCGAGTTTCTTAAGGAAGCCCTACCTACAGTACCTCAACAATGTGTTCATTTCGGGCTATCCTTTGACGGTGTCAATTATACTGTAACTAACCAAAAATTGTTAGTCTTGGATGAAATATACGGGCTCAAATTTGGAAGAATTTTTATTATTAAACTCGTATCTTCTTAGTGAGCAAAGTGTTCAGCCTATAGCTAAACTGAAAAAGTTTATGGAGGCCACACCAAAGAATGATTATCTCTTTGTAGCCGAAATAGCTCAATGGCGTGATAATCTAAAACGAACCTTTATATTTAAAAGTACTGACAAAATCGAGCACATTCCTCGTTTTGACAAGGACACGTACGGATACCTGAAAGGGTTGCAGTGGAGTGCTAACATATTGAAAGCATCAGCTGGTGATATAATAAAGTTCCTCTTGACTAGAAAAAAATATCCGTGTTTCTTCAGATCTATAGAATTACCATGACGTCATCTAACCTTACAGCGGAGATATCACGGTTAAGGGAGGTTATCAAAAAAAAATATCGGGCTATACGTCAAGGCGAAGCTTATACAGAGGTACTGCTTAATAAACAATACAGCCCTATACTTAAAGAGTTGTCAAAAATAAAGGGGTCGACGTCTACACCCTATGTCAAAGGCGAGGTTAAGGACGAGATCACCCCTGAGGAGAGGGGAGGGGAGGAGGAAATACAGCCACCGGCTACCCCTACGGTCGATTTTATTGATACAGATGTAGTAGCAGAAACTCCAGACCTCTCTCCTAGTGTAAAGGATGTATGGTCTACACCCCATGGTCGCCATGAGTCTGAAGAGTGGATAGGGGATGAAGTCGATCACCCTCTAACTCAACGCTACTTACTAAAAATGTTTAAAGACGACAAACGTAGCATAGATCATACTTTCGGACCTAGAATTGTAAATGACAGATTAATGGTAGGCAACTACCCAGTTCAATTTTCTAATGAGGGTGAGATTATAATTGATGATGTACATTATAAAGGGACGGTGGGGTTGTATGAATTGTAGTTTAAACGTTCACCGAAAGACGGAGTCTTTAATGAAGCAGATTTAGCTTCATACAAAGACATTTGTGTGAAAACTAATGCCCATAAACGTCAGGATAATCCTCACGGGCAAATAAATCGTATCCCAACCTCTATTAAATACAATAAAGTTATAAAGTTTCTATTCCCTCCTAAAACATTCACAGGGAGAGGATATTCATACTGGGACAACCCCAATGAACTTTGTGACAGACTAAGACTCTTATTGGCCTCTCTAGATGCAGGTCATACAGGGCATGCTAACGAAATAGCCTCCATCATTAAAGAACTACGGGAAGCTGGGATTATAAAAGGTTCTGGAAATAGAAAAATTAGATCATTAATAAAATGAGCGTCGACAAGTGTGGACGTTACTCGGAGCTTAGTAAGACTCGTTCAGTGTCGGGGTCTAGAGTTACAGGACCTTACACCTGAGGGAAACTACGACATAAGGGGTAAAATCTTAAGTAATGTAGCCAACCCTAAAACTAAAAAAGATGCCGTTAACCTAGAAACTCTAGAGGAAAATTGTCTAACTTTTAACAAAACCATAAAAAAATATCATACAAAGGGTGTACCATTGGGAGGTCTGGGCGTTGCCAAAGACGTTGATGATGCCGTAACAAAAGGTTATCTCGAGTCCCTAATTCCAATCAAAATGACCGAGTATTCTGTTAATCATAGTAGGATACAAGATGTAGGCAAACCTGTGGAAAATGGTGATGCTGTCAATGTTATATACGCTAAGGAAAATTTTATCGTAAAGAACGGAGAGGGCTTATTTGATGCCAGTAACTCTAGAATCATTAATGTAGAAACACCTAGTGATAAAGAGGATGCTGTCAACAAACTGTACGTTGACAATTGACTACCTCTAAATGACGATCAATCATGTAATTTTGCTCAAAAAAGAGTAGCAAAAATCGGCTCTTCATTATTTATGGATGATGCTGTCAATTTAGCTTTTCTTATAAAAAATACTGTGCATTTACTCCCATTTGGTGAGATATTCAGTGCTGACAGTAAGAAAATAAGTGATTTACTTGACGGAACGTCTGATGTAGATGCGGTCAATTTGCGACAGTTGAAAAAAATTTACTCACGACATGTATGAATGGTTAAATACAAATGTATTATTAAAAAATCAAAAAGACGACTGTTTTAACGCCGAGGCAAAAGGTATTTGTAATGTCGCTCGTGGTACTACAGCTTTCTTCAACTTTCTTCACGGTATTGAACTTACGGAAGCTAGTTTGAAAAGATTCATTAACACGGAATTGAATCAACTTGCACGTGCTAATAAAACAAAATACAGTAAAGAAACTATTCCTAAAGAAGGGGTAAAGAACTGGAGATCGCTATAGGGCGCAGAGGATAAGGATGTAGAATAAATATCTAAACAATTAGTTGATTAAACTCATTCATAAATATGACTTTGAACAGAGCGTACGCCTTACTATGGGATATATTTTACTCTTAATAGAACGCAACTTACCTTTTTGATCAGTATATAAATGAGGAACCGAAACAGGCAGATCCTCCCAGGCCTCCGCGGGAGGTCTTCGAGTTTATTATAGAAGTTGAAGATATGGGGTGCTGGGATAATGGACCTCACCGAATAATTGCCTATAGAATATAGTTATTATAATTATGTATATATTTTAATAAATGTTTAAATATTATATTTATTACATGTGTTATGGTACGTTATTTCTCAGCCTCAATCAGTATGGGTTTAGTAGTGTATTATTATATATTCATTGTATCGTTCATTTTTATTTTAGTCTTCGTTGAGCTGTTGGAGAGGTTGGGTTAGAGGTTAGGTGATGTAGTATTGTGCTTTATAGGTTGGGTTATATCTTAATTTCATTAGTCTTCGTCGAACTGCCGAGAAGGGCGGATCTCGGGTAAGTTACAAAATTAGTTTGAAGTAATATTGTGTAATGTAGAGTAATTGTTTGATGTAATATTGTGTAATGTAGAGGTGTCTTATTGTGGTGAGAAGACTTTAAACAGATTTGGTAGACTATGCTTTGAACTTTCTATTTTCTTATAACTGTCTAGTAATTTCTTCTGTGAAGAACGTGGTCTTCTTCGCAGAAGAACTTACAAGCAGAGTTGTGTATGCTTTATAGGTTAGGTTATCTCTTGTTTTCGTTAGTCTTCGTCGAGCTGTCGATGAGGGCGGATCTCTGGGGAGTTACAAATTTTGTTTGATGTAATATTGTGTAATGTAATATTGTGTGATGTAATATTGTGTAATGTAGAGGTGTCTTATTGTGGTGAGAAGACTTTAAACAGATTTGGTAGACTATGCTTTGAACTTTCTATTTTCTTATAACTGTCTAGTAATTTCTTCTGTGAAGATCGTGGTCTTCTTCGCAGAAGAACTTAAAAGCAGAGTTGTGTATGCTTTATAGGTTAGGTTATCTCTTGTTTTCGTTAGTCTTCGTCGAGCTGTCGATGAGGGCGGATCTCTGGTGAGTTACAAATTTTGTTTGATGTAATTTTGTGTAATGTAATATTGTGTGAATTAGGGGCTAGGTGACGTAGCATAATAGCATAGAGTACTTCCCCATTGACGTCATTTCCAGAGACGACGTTGTGACGTCTTTTTGAGACGTCAAAATGACGTTACTAGAGCTGTAGTCAATCTGGGCTGAGGTGTCCTATGGTGTTATGTGACGTCAATCTGGGCTGAGGTGTCCTATGGTGTTATGTGACGTCAATCTGGGCCCAGGTGTCCCATAGAATAATGTGACGTCAATCTGGACCCAGGTGTCCCATAGAAATATGACGTCAATCTGGGCTGAGGTGTCCCATAGAAATATGTGACGTAGTATTGTGCTTTATAGGTTAGGTTATATCTTATGTTTAGTTAGTCTTCGTCGAACTGCCGAGGAGGGCGGATCTCGGGTAAGTTAACATTGTATACGAGGCATCTGGTTCTATCCTAATCGCAGGGCACTCTGTTTCCATGCTCTCTAGTACCCTAATGACGTCATCTCCAAAAAAGACGTCATAATAACGTCACTGGAGATGACGTCAAGGGCCAAAAGGCTTTTGGGCTCAGGTGTCCCACGATTTGGCTGGGCCCAGGTGTCCTATATTCTACTATAGTGACAACTTAGTGTTGGTTAGGAATTTCAATCAAGGTGCAAGAAAGCGGCAGAAAAATGTTACAAGACGTGAAGTTGCTAAGGGACTAAGATATTGTAAGCCTTCAGGTAGCAATTTGTTTACCCCGTGCAACCATTCGAATAAGAAATTACAGTGCTGTAAAATCAGACCTGCAGATGCTTTACAATTAAGAAACAATCTGTACATTACAAATGATAAGCAGAAACAAGATCAAATAGTTAGTAGGTTAATCCGCTGTTCACAAGTTAAACGCCCTCGACCTCGACCTGCTCCTCTAGGCCTAGGCCTACCTCAACCTAAACCAAAACCACAGTGTGTCAACAACTTACATGTTTCCGACCATCAGAGGACTGGAAATCACGGTATGTAAAAATTCTTTTTACATTAAAATAAATTTTCTGCTGATCGAGTACGATATATATTGAAACTAGTTAAACTAGGAAAGCCTATTTGTGAGAATAGAGGAAGGGACCACGTTAGCCACAAATCGTTAGCGAAAAGAAATGCAGTGCGAGAATTCATTGGTAACCTTAGAGGCACTGAAAGTCACTATAACAGAAAAAAAATTGAAGAGAATATACCTCCACTGTAGTCTCAACATACGAAAGTTCTACACTATTTATAATGCATCAACTCAACCAAATTTAAAGGTATAATGATACCTTTAAATTTGGTCGAGTGTAATACCTTTAAACAATGGTCAATGTTTCGAAGAATCTTTTAGCAAGAGTTTAATATTGGTTTCCGTTCGCCAGCCAGTGATGTTTGTGGATATTGCACTATGCTAAGCAACAAGCTTAAAACTGCACAGGGAACTGAAAAACAAACCTTTATAACTGAAAAGTGAATTCACAAGTTAAGGGCAAAATGTTTTTATGAACTATTAAAGGAAAAACAAGATAAGAAGTTAGCCTATGCTTTGACATGCAAGAAGTGCAGCCTCTCCCACGAACCCCGATTCAACAAGCATTTTATGCTCGGCAGTTTGGACTTTACAATGTTTGTATTGTGGATGTTCAAAACAACAAGCCAACATTTTTTATGTGGACTTAGGAGCAGGCTGGCCGTGGCTCGGCGGTAATTTCTTCAGCCCTATTAAGTTATTTAAATGCGTACGATTTCACTGGAAAGATTCATTTAAAATTGTTTTGCGACGGGTGTTCCGGTCAAAATAAAAACAATCATGTGCTACATGCCCATATGCACTTCTTAGGTACTTACGAAAGATCATTGAAAAAAATAACACTGACGTTTCCAGTGCGAGGGCATTCATTAGTAGTATAGAAATGCCGGTTTTTTACGAATGTATATAGTTCATTAATAAAAAGTTATGGGTCAATAATTATTTTCAATGATCCATCTTTAAATATTAATGAAACTGATATTTTGTTGGAAAATGACGTCTATATATATGGATCATTAATAAAAAGTTACGGAGCAACAATTACTGCGATTAAATATGTGATTAATTGAAGTCGATTCAAATATTTAAACCTTGCATGTATAAAATCTAATAGTAGATTAAAATTTTTTGGTAGTAGTTGTCTGAAAAGCAATGTTTTTTTTACTTATACTTCTGATTTTATTTTTTTGTTGTTATTTGACTGAATCTAATGTTAGATGTACTAATATTGATCCATATCTTTCAATTACCACTATCATAACTTTTACTAAATGCGAATGTAACCAATGTAAAATTTGTTATCAATCTAAAGTAGAGGTTGAATATTTACCTTGTGGACATTTATTATCCTGCACAGCTTGTTCACTTCAATTAAAAGACTGTGGTTTATGTAGAAAAAGGATAGATGCTACTGTACGTGTATATTTTACATAATGTACATCAGTTAGTTTAGGTAAGCTGTACGTGTATATTTTAGATTAGATAAGCTGTAAAGATATTAGCCCTTTGCGGTCGGATAAGGTATTTATAGTTTTTCCTCTGTGATCGCATGGCCGGTCTGACGGGCCACAGCCATTTGCGCGACAAGTCGGAATTGATTCTACTAAAGTTTTCCTCAGCGCTCGGCTGGCCCGTGAGACTGCCCAAGATAGAATTCCTTCTACGCTCGGGTGGCCTGTGTCACTGGCCAGAAAAACGTTCTGTATTTAGAAATATTTACCATGTGCCAATATGTCTGTGAAGTGCTGAAACCTACTGAGTAACTATTTAACTACATGACCAATGTGTTTCATCACATTTTACCGCCATCTGCCTTGGAAAAAATACACACACACAGCTGTTTTGCCAGTTCCATTAGCGTTGTTTGTACCGAATGAGTTGTCCGTACATTGTATTGTCAGTGTTTATTTATCAATTTGTTTTAAGTCGTGATTTTAAATTTTAACATTGGTTTTATTTGTGATTTGTGTAAATTTATTTGTAAATATTTGTAAAGTTTTAAACAATCATAGTGGCGAATCAAAACATAGTGGTGTCTTGAAGCTAACAAGTAGAGTTTGTAACCAGGTAAAACTAGTTATGCCCACATGTTGTTTTGTTGTAAATATTGTAAATATAGACTAGTTTATTTATTATAGTGTAAGTTATCGAACAGTTTACAAAAACCTGTTAACATGGATAACCTTGTAAATACTGGCAATTATGAAGAGATACTCTTTGAAGCATCTAGTGATGTTGACTCGCATCATGACAGCGACATACTTTCTAATGTTTGTGATGACTTTGAAGATTTCGCTCTAGAACAATTAGAAGAGGAATATGATGAAATCCTTTCTAAAGAAGAGGGACAAAGTATTGAAGAGGATAATGTTGTTGACGAGACACAAAATAGAAATATAGAAGAGGTGGATGAAGAGTGGAAAGAATGGTCTGAGGGTGATGAAAATTTTAGCAAATTTGTATGGACACAAGATAGTGGTTACAAACTATTACAAAGTAATGAAAAACCATCAACCCCTTTACAGTTTTTCCAACTATTTTTCACTGACAGCCTATTAAATGAAATAGTTAAAGAAACAAACAGGTATGCTGCCGAAAAAATTCAGAGAAATATGCCTTTACAGAAAAAATCAGTATGGTGGTCATGGGTAGATGTTAAACTTTCAGAGTTAAAAGCTTTTTTTGGTGTGATAATAAACATGGGGATGAATGACAAGGCAGAGATGAGTGATTACTTTTCCACGGATTGGGTAGACTATCAACCCTTTTTTAAAGATGTGTTCAGTAAGGAACGATTCTTGCAAATCTTTTGGAATTTGCACATATGCCCACCTCCTTCTGGCCCTATCACTGGGACATTAACTCGTTCAGGTAAAGTAAGAAATGTTGCTTCCTATCTGGACAAAAAATTTCGAGAGCATTATGTCCCACAACAAAAAGTAAGCGTTGACGAGAGCACAATAGGTTTCAAAGGACGAATTGTGTTTAAAGTTTATAATAAGGATAAGCCTACTAAGTGGGGCATCAAAGTGTTTGTGCTATCTGAGTCTTCAACTGGGTACATCTGTGCTCTTGAACCATATTTTGGAAAAATAACGACAGACCGCATGGATAGGCCAGATTTAGGAGTAACAAGTAGAATTGTCTTACATCTGGTCGGTAAACTCAAACAATCATATGACAATATTGAAGGTCTCCACGTCTTCACTGATCGATGGTACACCAATATGGACTTGGCAAAAGAACTTCTAAATTTGAAGGTTCATTTGACAGGCACTATAATGTTAAATAGAAGTGGCCTGCCTAAAATTGTAAAACCACAAAGGAAGAATGCCAAAAAACAGACTCCTAAGCTTAAACTGAAAAAGGGGGAAATGAAAACCTTTCGAAAAGAAGAGAAATTTTCACTGTTACTGTGGAAGGACAAAAAAGATGTAGCAGTCTTAAGTACTTTGTTTGCCGATAACACCACCGAGACAATTCGGCGCTTACAGAAACAGAACGTCGTAGAAGAAGTGAAGAAACCTACCGTCGTTTGCGAATATAACCAAGCTATGGGTGGCGTTGACATTTCAGACCAATACATTTCGTCCTATGCATTCACAAAAAAGTCCATTAAGTGGTGGAGGAAGGTATTCTTTTGGCTAATGGAAACTGGCATAGTCAACTCGTTCCTTCTTTACAATATGAATCAAGACAAAAATAATAAAATTCGACAGCGGTGTTTCAGAAAAATGTTGATAAAAGAATTAGTCGGGGATGTGAGAAATCTAAGGAAAAGAGGGAGACCATCTAGTATTGGAGAAGAAGAAAGACTGAATTGCAAGTTACATTTGCCTTATCCTCTACCCACTGGCAAATCTAAAGACTGTTCTGTCTGTAGTGATAGAAGACCGGGAAAGCAAAGAAAAAGGACTAATTTCTTTTGCAAGACCTGCACCAACAATCCGGGACTCCATATTGGCGAGTGTTTTGAAAAATATCACACCAATAAAAAGTTTAAAGAAGATTAACATAAAAGAAAGTAATGTTGTTTACACAAGGCTCAGTATAATCTGTTATTTATTTTGTTATTCAATTAGTATATTATGTCATTTTAATAAAACAACCAAAAGTATATTGTAATCCATTTTATTATCTTTACGTTTATAACAATAAAACACATGTTTCAATGTAATTTGTTTACTATTATTTAAAATTTAAATGTCCAATGTAAACATTGAAGGTTGTTGCTAAAACAATTCCGAGTTGGTGGGAGATGGCCGCCATGATATATACCGAGCTGACGCATAGACTGACGTGGGCAGTGACACTGGCCAGGCGAGCGGCGAGGACAACTCATGTTGAAATTATTCCGTGCTATCTTTGACAACTGTGTGGCCGGTCTCACGGGCCATCCGACCGCAAAGGGTTAGAATTAGTTTTATATGTATCAGGAAACTATAAGAATATAGGAGATTTACAGTCATGTTTGTCTAATAGTCTATTTAATATCAATCAGTGATGAGGTTAGAGGTTGAATTGATAAATACTAATTATTGAAGTGATTTATTTCCCATTCTGTTAGACTCTCTATACTATAATTGAAACCTAATATATTTTATATCTTTTAATAAGGTGTAATTTTGATATTATATGTTTTTGTGTCCTAATGTCATTTTATTTTGACATTACCTCCCCCGAATTGATTTTTTTTTGAAATTGAGTTATGTTAGAATCTAACTAAAAATTATCAGTAAATATTTTTTATTTTATTGCGTTTTGAAATCAGTTTGTACTTTAACTCTGTTTACAAAGCATTTTCTACGAATGTATAGTTCATTATTAAAAAGTTATGGGTCAATAAATATGTTCAATGATCCATCTTAAAATATTATTGAACCTGAAATTTTGTTGGAAATTGACGTCTATTATAATTTCTAAGAATATATGGATCATTAATAAAAAGTTTCGGATCAACAATTAGTGATCTATCTTGTAATAAACTGATTGCCGAAAGGAATATATAAACCTTGAATGTGAAGATAAGTTTTCATATATCGAAGTTGATTCTTTATATTCAAATTTTTCTAATTTTCCTAATCATGAGTGTAGCGAGGAAAGATCTAGGCATTCATTTACCGACCGTGACAACTGAGTTCTTCCGTTTACGAAATCAACCGGCTACCTTATTCTCTTCATCAGTTTGGGCTTTTCTTAAAGAACAAATAGTCGATACTGAAAGATCAACCGATTTAAGACAATGTCCATTACCAATGCATATTGTTAATTTTTTATTGAGTGTACGGTTTATATTATTGATCCTCAAACAACAAATTAAACAAGTTCGTGATTTTACTATTGATTATACAGAGTGTGACCGTCATGGCGGAGAACGTGATCTATGTAGATTTACCTGTCATGTGGCTAATTCTTATTTTCATTTGTATACTCGCGTAATTCAATATTATATTACCCATGATGAACCCGATTATATTAATTTAGATTGGAGCATATGGGTAAAATCTTTGTTTTGTGGGATTCCTAGTACATATTCGTACACTCGAATAGATTATACAGATGCATTGTTAGTGGATTTAACATCATGGTCAAATTGTCAATTATTTAATAATGGAGGTTTCCATCAGAAAGAAAAACGCCTGATGGATATGCGAAATAATATGAGACGTACACTATCATTTAATCGGTTAGATGACGATCTCATATCACAAGCAGAGTAAGGCCTCACAGATATTGAAATTGTCAATTTACCTTCGGATATTGACTGGGAGGAAGAGAACGAGATAACCGTTGAAGAACTAGCGTTTATTATTATAAACCAGGAAGTAACAGGAAATATTCAGGTGACACGGTTGGATCCAACGGTGGAGCCTATGGATTGGGAAGAAATAAATGAATAAGATAAACCAGGATGTAACGGTGGAGTATATGGATTAGGATGGTATAAGTGATTAACAAGTAAGTAATTTTAAAATATGATTCACAATTTGTATTAATGATAAAGGTATGATTTCACAATGTGTGTAATATTTATACTATTGCACAATTTCTATCATGTTTTGCAATATCAAAGGTTAACTAAGGTTATCATATCAGCACTATTATAAAACTGTTTGTAAGTCCTATACTAGTATTCATTCATTGTCGAGTCTGGTAAAGTTGATCTTCTTGTTTAGGTAAATATTTTTATTTAGACTTTTCAATTTCTCTTGAAAATTTTTTGATCATTACTTTATTTGAGTTTGAACAGTGTATTTATAAATGTTTTCAAAAAATATTGTGTTTGGTAAATATTTTATTTAAACTTTTCAATGAGTTTTAGTTAGTTTTTTTTGAACATTACTTTATTTGAGTTTGATCACTGCATTTTATAATTGTTTTCAAAAAAATATTGGGTTTATTGGTCGTTTCAGTAAAAAGGGAAATGAATTTTACAAATGATAAACTTTGTTTTTTTAAATTAACAAATAATGCATATCCACCAGTTAAAATGACAAATTCTGCTGCTGGATTTGATTTAAAGAACCTTTTGCATTGCTCTGAATAATACCGCCGAATATTTTCCAGAGCACATCGTAAGTTATATATGTAGCGGGTCTGAAAGCTACGTACCCAGGCTCGCGATTTTTTACGTTCAAACTAGTCAGTGTAAACTCTAATTATTGATCTTCGTCAGTCGTATTTTCGGTCATTTGATCGATCAACTCCTCTAAACCACGTTTGATCCATTCAATTTCCTTCCACGTTCGACGGTGGTGAATTGAATTTAAAAACGACTTTGGTTCCGTACAAACGAAACTTTATTACGTACGAATCACAAGTCGAAACAACGTACACGGACATTATTCAAATTTCAATTCTAAAGAATACTACAGCTATCAAGTAAACTCACCAAGCGTTCCAAGAACAATGTGAATGATGAGTGGGGGTGAGTCCCTTATATAATTTCTGTACGCCCAATCCCCACACTCAGTCGGATAGTTGGAGGTGACGGCTATGTTTGTGGAGGTGGTAATGGTAGGAGTAGGAACGGTTCCCAAACAGTATATAAGCGCTGTTATGCGAGCTCAGTAATCATTCTGTACTTGGTGTGACTACCGTTGTACAGGGTAAGTTTGACATCGCGTCATCATCATCAGCTATTGATAAGTTCAATACGGTCAGCTATGCAGTTGTAGAGGCGTTAGCACTTAAATCGTTGAAAATAGGATTCGAATATCCTATTATCGATGCGAAGATTGTTGAGTCAAAGTTCGGTGCATGTGTTTTTTTGATCTAATTAACGATTCTGAAGACAATCCGATTAGGACATTTCTACCAAAGCGTTACCGCTGACACTCTAAACGAATCGGATATTGCGGAAATTGTTGGCTCGAAACTTGTTGTGACTGGTCATAGCGGGAAGACAGTACTTGTAGAGTTGCGGCACTAGTTTTTACCGGTAGTAAGGGAGGCGACACTCGATAATTGGTATGGTCGTCACCGGGAGTCGCGTAATTGGGGCGGCTTCGCAGAGGATGATACGTAAAACTTCAGAGCGAGATTGAACCAATGATAAGTTCAATACGGTCGCAGCCGTAGAGGCGGTAGCAATTAAATCGACGATGTGATTTTTTTGATCTGCTTAACGATTCTGAATCCGATTAGGGACATTTCTACCAAAGCGTTACGCTGACACTCTGAACGAGTCGGAAATTGTTGGGTCGAAACTTATTGTAACAGGTCATACGGTTCAATCTCGCTCTTCAAACGACATGTAACGCTATTTTATTTGCAGTATAGCAAATATGTCACGTCAACGACAATCACAATGACTTCGCCGATTACTTGAACAGCAGGATCATCCACAGCCGCAAGAGAATCCGCAGCCGCAAGGCAACCGCAGCCACAAGAGCAGCCGCAAGAGCAACCACAGGAACAACAGGTAACTCGATTTACACTATTGAGCAATGGTACTTGGTATAACCACTACTTTTAACAGAATTTACAAAATATTGTTTTTTCTTTACACACATACATGTTACATTCAAAAACATACACCCTAACTATTGCATTTATTTCAGGAAGTTCCACCTGTCGCTAGGCGGCATAACAGGCAACCAGATTGGCTTCGGCAGCTCTTAGAGCAACAGGTAGTTCTATCGACTTTGGTCACCACACACACACACACACACTCTCTCTCTTACTAACTTTTAATTATCTTTCAGAATCAAGGTCCAGTGGTGACTCAACAATCATCACCACAACCAGCAGCTGTAGCCGCTTCTACAGACATTGTAGAAGGGGCAGTTGTAATAACGCCGGATGCAGCTCCAACACAGAGCGCTTGTAGTGTAAGTTATGTTTTTAAACTTTGTCACTAACCAACCATTAATGTTTAACTTTTATAGACATCTGTTCATTGTTGTTTAAATTTTATAGACATCCGTTCATTAATGTTTAAATTGTATAGATGACTGCCTACGCCGAGAGGAAGATTGAAGAATTGGGAAAATGTTTTGCTGGCGGTTGCGACGACTTGAGACGAGATCTGGAGGCAATAAGAGCAGGGCTGTCTCACAATTTAACGTCCTTCCAGGCCGCGTTCTCCGACGTTCTGGATAGACGGATGGCCGAAAATAATGTTGTGCCTATTGACGCAGAACAAATGGTAGAGCAGCGGGTACGTTCCTCCAATACACGGGTCACGCCTACGTCACAACAAGCATATACGTCACAACATCACGGCCCTGTCAGTCATGAGACACTTCATCTAGCGATGCAACCGCATAGCCGATTGGATTGTGGATTTTGTTTGTGTTCCGGAATAATGTATCAGGCTGTGAACAACAATTACTCTGTAAGTATAGGAGAGAGAGAGAGAGAGCTTGTCAACTGTCCAGTGATTGATTACATTGTAAATAATCTTTTTCTTTTCGCAGTCTTCCGTCAACGAGGCCCGAACTCAAAAAGCTATTGAGATACTTTCAGGGTCATTACCTGCATTGAGGTATCTTATTCATGATTTGGAAAACGCTGCTAGACGCCCTTACTTCAGAACTGGACAAACTTTCGCACTGCGTGTATGGCGGCTCATGATGCGAGATATACGTATAATCATCGACAAAGGATTAAATACTATGCAGCAGGCTGAATTCCGTGCACGATACCCTGTAAGTATTAAAGCTTTGTAAAAAGTAACTTTTTCAACCACACACACACACACACACACACACACACACACACACACACACACACACACAATCGGAGAAGATCAATAATGTGACTTACCTTTTTCTGCTTACAGGAAGATCCGAAATCATCGGGTGTAATTGTACACAGTCGGGCTTTCACCTTGCCCAGTATGCCTCGTCAAACTTCCTACTAGTTCCGAAACAACGTACACGGACATTATTAAAGTTTCAATTCTAAAGAGTACTACAACTAGTTTACTCACCAAGCGTTCCAAGCAGAATATCGGAATCGGGACAGCGCTACCACTTATATTACCTCGGTATTCCCCAGGTCCCCCTCACTCGGATAAAGTGAATAGTATGTAGGAGGGAGAAGATGGTGGTGGGTACAGCTGCTATACAGTATAAAAGCTGTCCGCATTATTGCAATAACCATACTGTCTAGTTTAAACCGCTTAGTTCAGTATATCTAGTGTGGTTAGTCATGGAGTCTTTAAATAAGTTTAACTCTATAGTTTACGAGACGATAGAGACGGTTTCGATGAAGACACTAAAGATTGGATTTCCGTATGCTATCTTGGACGCGAAAATGATAAGTACGAAATACGGTGCAAGTATATATGTTGATTTGAGTGATGGGACTGACGATGGTAAGATTCGGTAATTTCTGCCGAAGCGGTACGTTGAGGCTATGCAAGAGTCAGATCTACCGGCCATTGTGGACTCTGAGCTGATCGTTACAGAGCACAGTGGAAAAACTGTACTTATAGAACTGCATTAGTAGTTTTTTCCGACAAACAGGGAGACGATGTTTAATAGTTATTGGTTGATCGTCAACGGGAGTCGCGTGGTTGGGGCGGCTCCACAGAGGATGAACCATATGTTCAACCTCAAGCTCGGGACATTTTTTTTGTAGAAGCACACAGAGGCTTAGTTGAAAATTTTAAACTTAAGTAACCACGTACAGCTTTTTTTAGATGTTAAAATTTTTACAGATTTTCCAATTAACGTATCCATCAATGTCGAATAATCAGAGACAACAGCGTCACCAACTACGGCAGGAGCAGCAGCAGCAACGACAAATACAAGTAGGTCTTTCTTTGTATTTATTTAAACACACACACACACACACACACACACACACACACACACACACACACACACACACACACACACACAAATACACATACACAAACACACACACACACACACACACACACCTACTAATTGTTTTGCTTTTTCTCCGGTTTGGAATCCAGTATCGAATTCAGTAGCAGCTGTAACACCACCACCACCACAACCACCTCCGCCATCCGTATAAGTTAAACAAAAATATTTTATTACTTTCGATCCTAACATTAATGGGATGTGTTAATGTGACATTATCGTTTTGTAGGATCATACATACATGACCGAACAAATCGAGGAACTAGAGCAGCATGTTAAACCACAGCTAATTGGGCCGGAATCTTTAATTAGTGAGCTTTATAGGAACCTAGTCATTTTGAAATCTGGAATGATCCAAGATATGTCGACCTTTCAGACTGTACTGTTCGATATGGTAAATAGAAGACTATCGATGGATCCTCAGCTACAACAATCAATTGTTGAATTGCTCCCATCAGCTCGTACTCCTGAGCCAGTTGATACTCTGACACCACAGGTGGATATAAATACATCACAGGCTGCTTCTCAACAACAAGCTGAAACCCTACATACGGATGGATACCCATACAATCGCGGAGCTGAAGCCCTACATACATCAGGATACCCACACAATAGCCTGGATTGTAGTTTTATTTTGGGCCCTGGATACACCTATCCAGTTGTAAATGGTACATACTCTGTAAGTCAACCCAGTATCATTATTGTCCCATACTTGTGATTTAATATTTTGTCTATTATGTATTAAATTTTTCTTTTTTTCTTTTTCAGTCAAATTTAAATAACGCTAAAACTTCGGCATCTATAGAGGTAATGTCTCGAGCATTACCAATATTAAAGCATCTAGTTAATGATTTGGAGAAAGCTGCTGCACGCCTAAACTACAAGACAGATCGGACCTTTGACAAAATGTGTGTCAAAGTTCTCTAAGTGTTGTTTCCGTCCCAGGTGATGGTAAGTGTTTGTTCCACTCAATAGGAAAATTGCTCAATAAGGATGGAAATGATGTTTATGTAGAGTATAAAGCTCATCTGGCTAAAAATGGTGTTTCGTTAAATCAGCATAATGCCGTTGAAATTGGAGAAGGAACCGTTGATATTTTATACGTTGCTGGATATTTGATGAATTGTTTTAATATTAATTTATGTGTTCGTTGTGAGGGTGAAGGTTGTAGTGTTCGTCTTTTGAAGGATTTAAGTTTTGAGACATGTCATATTAGGCATTCAGGTGTTCATTACGAAACATTAGTTCCTATAAATGATAGTG
Source organism: Aphrophora alni (assembly GCA_963513935.1). NCBI lineage: Eukaryota > Metazoa > Arthropoda > Insecta > Hemiptera > Aphrophoridae > Aphrophora > Aphrophora alni. The sequence goes on along the minus strand of OY740776.1, from coordinate 17,708,066 downwards.
CTGTTTCGGGGGTTGAACTTCTAAAGCCTAATCGTTTGGCTTCCATCTTTGGAGATAGTCTTGCTATTAAAGATGTTGCTTTTGCACGCGAGGTTTTGAGTAAAATGCCTTCATTAGTCATTTCGCATCAGGTTGACCTTCCGGAAGTTAAAGATGAAATCGATCATCTAACGAACCAATGTATGAAATGAGCAGTCATGCAGCCGGCGTAGCCAACAATGAAGTATATCAACAAAACTTCGAGTTCGGCGGTCTTTGTCGCCTTGCCAGCGGGGGTGACTGTGGTGATCTGATATTCCCGTGGAAACAGAAGAAATGCAACTCCCTCTCAATTCCCGCGGTCATACCGGACGCGAGATGGTGAGCGCGCATTTAACCATCAGGTTAACAATTCATTTAACGGCGATTGGTCAAGAGCACCACGGCTATCAGAGTATGAGCCTAGAGAACAAGCTCCTCGCCAAACAAATAGGTCAACTACGTAGAAAAACCGAAAACAACCGGCCAGGGCAAGTCAGGCAGCACCAAATATAGTTGCCCAAACTGAAACTGCTCCATCTTAGGAACCAATGAATGAAATGAGCAGTCATGCAGCCGGCGCAGCCAACAATGAAGTATACCAAAAAAACTTCGAGTTCGGCGGTCTTCGTCGCCTTGCCAGCGGGGGTGACTGTGGTGATCTGCCCACCACGGTTCCCCCTGCGGTTGGGGTGTGGATTGTTTGTCCGTATCCAGTGCCTTAACAGTTTCCCGGTGCCACAAATGCAGGGGCAGCAGATATACCGTCTCCGACCTGGAGGAGGAGGTGGAGGTGGAGGAGGAGGCGGAGGAAGAAAAAGCAATAGTGGAACACGTTCCACGAGCACAGGTGCGTTTTTTTAAAAAATATACTATATAGATTATGAAATAAATATGATATACTGACATTAGGGTTTTTTGCAGCGTCCATGGGAGTCACTGGTGCGACTTCTGCACCAAATAACGGGCGAAGGCATAGGTACCATAGCTGCTAGTGGGACGAATATGGTGTCAGCCACAGGGTCTTCACCTCAACAGACGAACTGGACTACAGACGGACTGAATAATGCATGTCCGGTTTGTCTGGTAGAGAGAGTTTCATTCACTTTGAGACCCTGTGGCCATCTTTTGTGTGGAGACTGTGCGCACAGGGTAAAATACATGTTCTATGTGTAGAAGCCCTTTAACACATAGATAAAGATTACCGGGGGAATGTTCAAGTTTTAGTTTTTAATCATTCGAATGAGAATTTTTCAGTATATAAAGGGGACAGAATTGCACAAATAATTTGCGAAAAAATAGCATATCCCGATATAGAAGAAATTCATAGTGTAGACAAAACAGAAAGTAATTGTAAAGGTTTTGGATCTACTGTTTTGGATTAAATATGATAGTAATTTTTATTTTTATTTTTTAGTTATGGAGGTCAGCAACACAGAAAGTCATAGAAATATGTTGGAGAATAGACTTACAATTAATTGGCTCTTCGAAACTCTGATAATTGTAGGACTTGATTCTTTTGTTGTTTGGGAATCGACATTAAATCCTAGTAAGCAATTTCTAGAAAAAGAAAGCAATTGTACAGAGATTACTAATTAATTTAATGTATATTTTACTTTATTTAACTTTATGAAAGAAAAATTGATTGATGAAGAACTTTCACAAAGAAAACTAGAAAAAATAAAACTTTTTATGGCTTCACCGTACCAGATGACGGTCCCACCCCTTAGGACACAGAGGACAAGCTGTTTATTTTTGTACTAACGTATTACTTTCTTATTTTTCAGATAATGCAATTCTTATACTTATTTGCGTTGGTGATTGGTGTGGGGTGTATTTTACCCCCAAATAACTAATAACCCTAACTAACCCTTAATTTGTTGTCAATCAGATAGTATGTGTTGCTTTTCTTGTTTTTTAGAGAGGTACCGAATATGTCGGTACGTCGTCGGATGAGGGGGATGAAGCATCCAGCGATTCCTCCTCTATTCTTCGTGATGTGAGGTCGATTCCCCTACCCCCAATACCACTACCACCACCACCTCCTCTAATTCCCCTAACTCTCCTTAACCGCTCCCCGACCCCTACCTTCAATCTATACCCCTAAACTCCCCCATCTACACACCTCCCCAAGGACGTGAACAGGGTTACACAGATATAAATACTCCTAGGAGACCTATTCTTGGGTACCCTCAAGGTGTAAGGTGAGGCGGACCTGCATTGATGGGAGCTCTGTTTCCCGATACGGTATGTACTTTGTTGTTCTGTTCAATACACAGATCTATTTAATATCATTATCAAGTACTGTACAGGTATTGTCTGTTTCAGCAATCATCTACAAGAGTGGAGGGTCTGAGAAACGATCTCACTCAACCCACGGTATCTTCGGATTACTGCTTCAACTCTAAATATTACTAGTTTACAAGTGCTGTTTGATAGTACTGTTTGCTTGATTATATCATGTGTTGATGCTGTTTCAGATGGTGACACATACAGAAGAGGAGATGGAGTTAACCCAAAGGATGAGAGGTACCCTTCGTCCTTTGGGATGCACCCCTGGATACCTTGCAAGCTGGATGCATGCCAACCAGGAGCCACATGCTCGGTTGACATGCATCAGCTGTATGAGACCATATCGGAGAAAGAATCCATACAGTAACGGAGTAAGTTAAGAACACGTGGATTATAATAATATTAATAACTGATGTTTCTATTCATTTATTACCAAATATTGTCTTCTAGGAACAACGAGCTCGTCATGATGTGGCTAAGGGTTGGCTTCAGGATGTACGTTGTGCCTTACAACGTATAATTTTGGAGCTGGATGAGGTTGCCGGACTACCCTCACCAACGGAGCAACGTCCATTCTGCGTATGCAGTGTGAAGGTGATGGTTCATAGGGACTTACAGGGGGGATTGCTAGCAATCTCACCTAGAGAGTGGAGATGAGACAGGCACTAGACATGCTTACAGAGGCCGACGACAGAATGGTGGTAAAATTCGCTGAGACCCCATTAAGCATCTATAAGATGGGTGCCATAGCTTGTAAGGAGAAACTTCGTAGCTTCTTGACTAACCGAGTACAGGAAGCAGTTGTTAAATGCTGTTTCCCAATAATAATCTAACACGTGTTGTTCATACAATTGCCACATGTTTTCAAGGTTGCTTGCACCTAACCTAAGCAGCGGGCTCTGCTTACTTGCCCCAGGCTTTGCCTGTTCTGCCAACCTACCTGCCTGCGCAGCAACTATGCGGGTAGGAAGTTGGGAAAACATTCTGTTACGTAGCTAACGGGGCACCTGCCCAGTAGCTAACGTTTACGTCATCAATTTATTACGTCATATATATCGTATATTTATACGTCACAACTATTACGTCATAGATTTAGGATTTATACGTTAGCTACGTAACAGAATGTTTTCCCAACTTCCTACCCGCATAGTTGCTGCGCAGGCAGGTAGGTTGGCAGAACAGGCAAAGCCTGGGGCAAGTAAGCAGAGCCCGCTGCTTAGGTTAGGTGCAAGCAACCTTGAAAACATGTGGCAATTGTATGAACAACACGTGTTAGATTATTATTGAACAACAGCATTTATCTGTCTAATTAACATTACATAATACAATGACACATGCATTATTTTTATAATAAATAGGAAAACATTATGGTACAAACTTATCATTCTATTTGATACTAGCTTCTATAATGTCTGAAGACGCAGCTAAAGTTGATTTCTATAAGACTGATAGTTCTAACCATCAATCAGTTTTAAGTGATAGTGAAGGTGAAATTGAGGTATGTCAGCCGGAGAGGACAGATGTATCGGGGGAGAGTGTATGTACGGTAACGGACCAGGTAGTCACGGATACTGTCACTACTGCTTCATTAGGAAAACCAAAGAAGAAGAAGGCGACAATTACAACTGTTGCCAAGAGGAAGCGATTGAATGGAGACAAGGACCTGGCAGATGGGCTGATGCCGGGGGATACGTTCAAGACGATAGTTTTGGACAAACGCCAATTAACTCTGGATACAATTCCACTAGTTCCCACAACCAAGAGAGTGAAGTTTCAAATACATCCTCAGCTATACTCAATGGCGGACATAGTCAGACCCCTGATATGTGTCAGTGATAGCAGAGATAATACCATCATGGAATCAGTTTGTGGAAACAGCAGTGCTGGACGACTCGACGCTGGAGAGAGTAATGCAGTGCCTCATTCTATGGAACCAACAAGCATTATCGATCCTTGGTCAACCATTGTTAACAGCATGCTCTGCATTAATGCAGAGCGAAGATTGGTCCAGGACATTATTCGATTTCAAGACGAGGAACATGACGGATTGGCTCGGGAATTTCGTAGCAGAGACACCGTGTGTAGACTCTACTCCAAGAGGGAAAGCCACGCAGATGCCTTCTACATCTTTGCAGTCCATTGGAAAGCCGGCTTCAACCACATCTATATGTACCACTCCTGCCCGTGGTCTAACCGTTCCTGAACATGCAAGCGTTTCAATTGGTACAGCCGCTGCAATGCTTTTCGAAGACCAACCCGACTCGGCAGAATCACCCGCGGAGATGCAATATCCATCTTGCGTTACCTGGACCAAGACGGACGGGAAATCCAGGAAATTCGAGCAGGCGATACCGTCTGGAGATTTCCTGGTAGACCTCCGAATATTTCCGGTAGCAGATATACAGTCGGTGATCTCGGACCAGCAGGAATGGTGGCGGAAGTCCTTATTCCGTGGCAAGATAGCTGTCCCAGCCTTGACCCCGGGGCAGCACAATATAAGTCCCATATGGCAAAAAGTAACGGCTCTCACAAAGGAGTGGATAAGGTTTCTACAAAACAATGTCCCCCCGCCAAAGTAGGTGTAGATGAAATTGCTGGATTATTGTTAGAAAATGCCTGTTCCCCCATAGAAAAGTTGTGTAACCTACAAATGTGGGTGGACAACAAAAGGCTTCAAAATTTAGGACCAAATGATAGAATAGTTAAAACAGCAATTTTTAAAGTTAAATTACAAATTAGTGAATGGTCAGTTGAAGATTTCATGAATCATTATAAGACCATAGAGCCGTTATTTCATGCAAAGTCACACAATTGTTTAAACTCCATGTTGCCCCCTAGTTTGCATGTAGGAATCTTACCTGTACACAGTTTCTCTCTCACACCAACAGATGATGATATACAGGATATTGTAGTGATTTACAAAGTTGATACTCGTATTGAGTTAGAATATTCATACGATTTTCTATTACCAAACCATGCTTTTGGAAATGGGCATAATATATACACAGGTAGCAATGATTGGATACAATTAGATGCAAACCACACTTATGCATTTGGTTATAAGGGGAAGTCAACTGCTACATAGCAATATGATGCAGGAGCTGAATCAGGAGTACCACCACTGAAAAGACTAATATCAGGTCTGCGGTTAACAGTTAGACCTTTTCATAATGAACAACACCGACGTCCCAGTTTAGCAGGTTACTCAAAAGTAGAACTAGACCATCTTGTAAACCAAGAGCTAAAGATCTTGAGGATAACAGGAGACGGATGGGTAATGAGACCTCTCGGCATGTTCAACCTATCCATGTCGAAGTTTGCCTTCGTGTTTGATCAAATAGGTCTTACGAGCTTAGGAGACTACCGCTTTATTGCATGTTTTACCGAGGTGCAACCCGAGACATTAACCAGATGACAAGAAGTTCTCAAATCCTATTCGTGACATCACCTACCACCAGCGGAGAGAACCCAATGCCTACAGGGATAGGGAATGAAATTAGAGGCAACACACTACTCACAAAACCATAAGTATAATGCAAACGGAACCATGAGTCGAGTGGATTATTTCTGCAAAATGGTAAGAAAAGCGGAATATTTAGAGTCAAAAATCCCAGAAGAGTTTTTAATTTATTAGTTAATGCGACATTTTGACCAGAAAGTGCAACTAGCATACTTACAAAAGCCAAGTAGTGCAATAGCTTTGATTAGAAAAAAGGTAAAAGTGAGCATCTTGGTCTTGTCCGCGTTTGTACAGAGACAAGAACTCCTGACGGAGGACGTTGTAAAGTGAGATTCGAGTAAAGGGTTTGTAAAAGTCGTCAGAGCATAAGCGGCGAGTGACGTTCCAACGCACGAACTTGCAAACAAAGGAGACGAGCGCATACGCGGCAACACACACAGAAACTAATTGTTTTGCTTTTTGTTCAGAATTTGAATCCAGTACCGATAACTTCAGTAGCGGAAATACAATTACCGTACACGGTAGTACAACAAACGGTAGCATCTGAAGGAGTGGATGTATTACCTACACTACCACCACCGCCGACCGTATCTAATGTAAGTTAAACAAAAATTGTTTATTACTTTCGATCCTAGCATTAATGTGATGCGTTATGTGACATTATCGTTTTAAGTTAGAGATTCAATGTAAAAAACAAAGAAAGAATTTCTAGAATGATGATTTTCTTATTATTAGTTTGTTTTGGGGTGAAGAGAGCAGGCGCAACAGTTAATTGTGATACCACTTTACATATTAAATCAGACAATCGCATTTGTAAGGATAAGTTGTGCAACACTTTAGTGGTGAATTCTGTGAACATGATGCCAGGAAACTCGATGTGTTTCATTAAGGATAATGGAGACAAAATTGTTATAGCAGTAAACAATGTGAAAAGAGATGTGTATTACTCACCCATATATAAAACATCATCATGGACTATGAAGTCTCAAACAGGGTTTTATTATACCATTACGGGAAATTTTATTGATACATTACAGTTTGAACAATTTTAGGTCATGGTTTAGCAATTTTAGGTCATGGTTTTTATTAGTGTTCTCATTCTGTTTCAGATTATGCATTATTGGCGACTGTGGACTAGAAAATCATTGATTAAATTGTAAAGGTTGTGAAATCTAACATTTAGTTATCGGAAACATGGAAGTTAATCTACCCTACTTTTTTCTGGCCAAGTGTCGTTATTTTGATTCATACAACTCCTTTTATGGAGGTGAAAGGAATGATTTAACTTTTATTTATAATGATGAACTCGAAGCTAAAAAAATTGATAGATTACTTTATGGTTGGTTCGAACCGTCATAAACCTTCCAATAAATTGAGACGTATTTTAGACTATCTGCAGTATGACACAGTTCCAACTTTATGTCTAAGCGGAGATCTTGACATTGATTTCGAATTTTGTCATAACGTACATTGTAAGGGTGACAAGGAAAAGTTATTATTCTTTTATTTCTATTACATACATTCAAGCTGCTTTCTCAGTATGGGTGGGGTTGTAGCGAAAATAATCATATATCGTAATGTTGATATTTGTAATTTCTCGTACATAAGTTTTCATAGGACACGTATTAATATCACTAATGAAATAATTACCAATATGACAATCGTCAGAACGTGTCTAGCCTTACTATTTTTAGAGATTAGTGTAAAGATGCGACAAATATATTTATCTCCAGGTGTGTGGGAGTTATATCGTTCGAATATTTTCAGTAAATGTATATGTATAAAAATTTTAGCGCAATTAATTTCAATAATGTTAAAAATTAACGACTTGGACTGGATAGATCAGTCCCTTTTAAAACGTATAATTTTATCACCGACCTACTGGCCCAAACTCGGCATACATGTACCTATACGAATTTGCAAAGACATACTTTGGATATTTGGGAGGTAATTACAGACTCCAATCACTCGATCAGTATACGTTCTTAGAGTCAGTTATAGGTACAAACCAACCATTTCGGTTTCCGTCCAATTATGAGGACGATATTAATTACGAGTGTAAAGTTATCGAAGACATATGTGAAACTGCAAACATACAGTTACACTACACAAAGAATTTATCGTTAATGTATGGTGTGAACGGTAATATAGGTGATGTATCGTTTTGTTAATCACCATTTGACGAACTACATAACATTAAATGTTATCACGCCTTTAATCGTTATCTATAGCCCAATCGATGTACTGACTTTACACCTGTTATCGTTATGAGTTATTATATTTTGTTCAATTACCTAAACATAAAATGATATTTAACATGTATTAATTGTATTTTTAAAAATTTACTTTTGGAAATTGTATAGTACTTTTCTCACATTTCCTATTTTTTATAATTGAACTTTTTACAAAATTGTACTTTACTCATTGTTTAAAATCATTTTCGACTTATTTGTTTTTGGTAATTTAATGTAGTATAAAATTGTACTTTTTCGTTCTAAAACTGTAAACCTATTTGTTTTTGGTAATTGAATGTAGTATTGAACTTCTGTGTTGCGTTGTTATATTTTTAAACTGTGAATCTATTTAATGTAATATAAATTTAAACTTCCATGTTACCAATTCTTAGATTTTGAAATTGTAAACCTGTGTTTAACTGTAAAGCTATGTAGTATAAATTTAAACTGTCATATTGGAATAGAACAATGTAATTGGACTTTCAGTTTCCTCGTGGCACCCCAGTTGACTTGCCCCCTGATATTAGGAGCCGATTTTATTTATAAAAGTCAACTTTCATTAAATTTATCCCAAGGCACATTCGCGTTTGCTTTTCAGAAGAACGTTTCATTTTCTTTATAAAATTTTCATAAGAAAGCAAATCCACTAGCTAGTTTGGCCCGTACTACCCATATTTTAGTCGATCCTTTAGGACACTTGAGCGAAAGAGAAAAACCCTCTATCCAGCAAATAATCCGAGATTTTCCTGATTTACTCACCAATGCGTTGGGACTCACAGATTTGATTGAGTACGAAATCGTTCTCAAAGACAACGTTCCAGTCAAGAGCCAACCATACTAACTAGCTCCTCCGAAAATGGAGTTCTTGCGTAACCATGTCCAGGAGCTACAGCAAAAGGGAGTAATAGAAACCAGCAAGTCGTCTTATTTCTCACCAGCCTTTCTTGTTCAGCATTCTGGGAAGAAACCTCGCATTGTTATAGACTACCGTAAATTGAACCAACACATAGTTATAGAAGCGGTACTTCTTCCCAACTAACATCAGTCTTTTAATTGGTTTGTGGAGCCAGATACTTTACTGTTTTCGATTTAAACTCAGCATATTTATCATCAAATCCCACTCTCAGAGAAATCCAAACACCTCACTAGTTTTTGCACCCCCTGGTTGCTCTACCAGTTTACAAGAGTCCCGTTTGGACTTTGTACTGGTGCTCAAGTCTTGACACGTCTCTTTGATCAAGTGTTTTCTGATATTAAGTTTAAATATATATTTTAACTAAATAGACGATCTAGTAGTTTATTCCAATTCTTGGGACGAGCATGTTTTACATCTACGCGAAGTCCTCACTCGCCTGCGTAAAGCGCATCTGACCGTTAACCCGGACAAAGTTCGTTTTGCTGTAGGGGAGATTAGCAATTTCGTTGCCATCAACGGAACCCACCCATGAAACATACCGCAATGTCTGGTATGAACCGCAAAACTAAGAAGCTAACCCCTAACCCTGTTAGAGGTGCATCTACACCATCTACGTCTCGTGATGGTTCAGTTCGTCGTGTTAATGACACGAAAAGAGGTACTACCAGAGTTTCTCCTGCTGCCAACCAGCCTAGGACCCTATTCTTCAATCCAACTTCTATCTCACTAGAGGCGTTACACCATTACATGTCTCTCATATGTTGTGCATATGAAAGATTAACTGGTCAAGTGTTTAGCTATGCTATGAATTATATAAATCGACTTGAAACCAATGCTACAGTCGTTGACTTAGCGTTAGCTAGCTATGCTTTAGCTAACAGTAATTATGTGGTGCCTGTGGAGTTTGTTATGCCAGCTTCACATAATGATTTGTGGAGACTAATTGAATCTGCAAACGCAATTAGCCACTGGAGATAAGCTTGCTACAATGTATGCAATCATACCTGAAGAATGGGCCAAGGACAATTCATTGAGAAGAGGAAGGCAGGTGAGCGAAGCCCAGAAAGATAATGAATCAGCGCCAATGGCTGTTGATTCCAGGACAGTTGCGGAAGTCGTTGTCGGTGTAGTAAATGCTACACGCGTTGATAAGTTTAGGTGAATGAGAGTTCAACCCATTCTCACCGAGAATCAGTTAGTTGCTGCTAAAGTTACTAACAGTGCCAGGAGACCTACATCTTTTGGTGTTCCCAAGTCGCATCTGGTTGATAGCCAGTTTGTGTTGGAGAATCTCGGAAGCTTAATAAAAGGAGTAAATATAGTAACTTCAGAGCAAGCCGCAATAGAAATGGAGGTGCTCGGAGTTTGAGCATTACCTTTCTTGTCTAAAGTGTTAGAGCGGAACTCTGTTCCACAATATGCAAATCTTGAGGCTGATACACCGCCTCCTGACATATTCATGAAATGGTTGCATTCAGCTGGTAGAAAGTTCAAATGGACTTTCGAGAAGCCCCGTGGAGAGGCTTTACTTGGCGCGTTTGATGATGTCACCGCCGCAGTACTAGCTAGCAGTTAGTTCTTGACTAAGACAATGAAGTGCTCGGAGTATAAAATAGTACTTCATACCACAATGTGATGAGGTAAGTTTCCTTGGTCACTTGGTATCTTCTTTTGGTGCGCTTTCATATGGCTTTGGTATGGCTCCTTTTGACTCATGTCGGCTCCTGTCCTCGTCTTAAAAGATATTGCTCTCTTTATCCCCTGTCAAAGAGGTAGCACCTGGAAAGCTTTGAGAAGGTGACTTTGATGCAGAGCTGATGACTCAGCATTGCAAAAAGTTTTTCAAGAAGAATTATTTTTCTGACGCCAATCAGGAGAGGTATAAGGCCTATATCAAATAGATGACAGAGAACATGACAGAAGAAGAAAGAGAAAGCTTCTCTTTGGATCCAAGGTATTTCGCCTCCCAGGGCTACCAATATGCCCATTACGGCAAGGGTTATAACCCTTATCAAGATAGTTTTCAGCCCCAATTCATCAAAATTTCAAAAGAATTTGAAATACCTCAAGGGGTAAATGCAGAGGAGAAAGATAGCACTCAAAGAACAATCATGGAGGGCATCTGTTAGGAATAGGTTAATGTTAAGTTAATTATTCAATTTGTAAATTATGTTAGGAAGAATTAACAAAGCTCAGAATGAACCAACTATTGCGAAAGAATTGAAAAAGTGTTGAAATGCTTGACTTGCAACAAAAGTAGAGCATCAGAGGCCACGATACATATATAAGCGGTCAGCATGATTTGGAGGGGGTCTTTGGTCTTTTGGAGCTTTGGAAGATACACGGCTGTGTCACTAGCCGTGGTGCAGGAACTCTACTCCGGGAAATTTATTAGCCCAGGAAATCAACTCTACACTAGTAAGCAAGCATTTCTATATTTATAAAATCACCAATAAATTATTAATTTCATTTATTAGAGAGTAACAAGAGTTGGAATACTTTTGGGCTTAGTGAAATGAATATTTAGTTTGAATATTGTTCATTTAATTAAATTCTTATCATTGTATTGCTTATTTAAAAGTATCCTATTAAATTGCTATTATTGTATTGTTTATTTAAAGTGTCGTGTTATATTCTTATTTTTGTTGTATAGTATTTAAAGTATTGAATATAGTATTGAAGTATTAGAGTGTTTAAAATGTTACCCAAGTCTCATAAGCAGCAATAAAGATTAATTAATATAACTGAACCACTGATTGCAAAGAACCCAATCCTATTAAATGGTGCATCGGCCGGTCTTCGGGCTTTTGCGTAAAACACAAAAGGCATCGATTTCGAAGTGAGGTTGGAAATCCAACAAGATTGAGTTCCAGGTCAGTAGTTACGTTACATCTAAGTACGGTAAGAATACCTTGGCTGTTCTGAAATTGCTTTGTGCTTTTGATTCTTTCCTTGAGAGTGCATCTCGCGGTACCATCTCTAAGTTTCTAAGCATGCCTTTTTTGACATTCGAAAAATATCTTCGAGAGCAACATGCCATTTCAATCACTGATCGCTCCACTGAGCAGCAGCGCCGAGTCTCTGTCACATATCGAGGACAATCATGGCTCGAATATACAGATGACGACCTTTCCTCCATTACAGGATACTTGGTGCTTGGCTTGCGTGCACTCCATCCGGAAGCCGATGGGCTTGTCTCTTCACCGGTGGTTCAACTTGTCCGCGGCTGTGGCGTTGATCGTATTGACCATTTTGATATTTCAGATGTCATTAATGAATACTACGATCATGACCCTATTACCGCCCAGCAAAAGTTCGGAGAGCACTCCAACAAGTTCTCCGATGACAACAAAGCCTCCCTGGTGAACCCTATGAGCCCTGTAGAAAAGTATGAGCTCGCCAATCTTCTGCATGATCTAGCAGTGTTGGCTCGCAGTGGTGCTTATGTGACAATTGGAGAAGATTTGCCTCCTTGCTCGAAGGAGAATTTTATGGATGTTTGGCTGGGTGTTGACATCGAACACTCATTGGCGATGCCGGTCGGTGCTAAGTTGACAGTTCCTATTATCAACCAATATCTGGAACTATACCCGATGCAGTTGTTTCGCCTGATAAGACCAAGATAATGCGTGGAGGAAAGCGGGTGTACCTGCGAGACGTCATAAAATTGACACCCAACCCTTTCCAGATAGATCAACTGGATCTGCCTCTTGCATCAGGCATTTGGGAGGAGACAAAAAAAAAGATTTGGCCGCGGAGGTTTCCATCAAGCCTTCAGAAACGGTCGCCGTCTCCAAGGATGTCGTCGGCGTCGAATGCGGGATAGAACATGTCATCAATTACTATACCCAGGATTATAACTCCCTAAAAAAGAGAGAGAGAGAGAGAGAGAGAGAGAGAGAGAGAGAGAGAGAGAGAGAGAGAGAGAGAGAGAGAGAGAGAGAGAGAGAGACAGTATACCTGTAAAGTGTTTTCACATCATAAATGTCCACCTATCTGTAATATATAGTAATATAAAAAAACTGTGGTATGATTGATTCAAATTTTCAAAATGAGTGTACTTAAATTGTGATCATAATCGCTTCTAGGGTAATTAAGAGATGACGATTATGTCACTTACAATTATTTTGAAATTTGTGATCCTAGTTGATAGTTAAGAATTGGTGAAACAAATATATTACCAATAATTCATTTTGAAAGATGCTAATAGACGGGTTGTTGGCTATTTTATGGTATAGACTTAGTATATTTAAAGACTTGTATACATTTCGAAAGTAAATGACGAGAATTACAAGTGAAAGAATACATGCACAAATCTTTGTAGAGAGTTTGTATATCTATATATTTGTTGAACTTAACAGCGACGTAAATATTGATCAACAATAATAATAACATATTAATTTTTAGTTAAAGTTATGAAGACAGATTCAAGTGATAGGATCGGACTACATTTTATTTTAAAATGTTTGTGTATTTATGGCCTTGTTTAACTTATCATCAATGTAAAAACTTTTACAATAATAATTAGTTTAATCAATTTATGTTTAAATTATGACAAAAAATGCAAGTAATAGGATCGACGCAACTTTCATGTTAAAAAAAAAAATAATAATAATAAAATAAAATACCTCCTTGTGTAACTTAAAAGCAATGTATATAAACTTCAACAACAATAATAAGCTTAAGTAATTATTACGAGTGATGAAAGTGACGGATCGGCGCACATTTCGTAGTAGATTTTTTGTATATTTACAGATTGTTTACATTGTACCAAAATTTATGATTTTCAAAAATAATAATAAGCTATAAAAATAAACCTATAAATTATGGTCAGAGATAGAAGTGATAGGATCGGTGCACATTTCATAGTATATTTACAGATTAGTTTAATTGTCATCAATGTGAATAATCTTCAACAATAATAATTTGCTTTTTAAATTTAACTTTAAAATATGACGAAAGCTGCAAGTGATAGGATCGGTGCACATTTTAGAGTAGATAGTTTGTCTAGTTAGAGACTTGTTTAAATTGTCAGCAATGTAACTAATCCTAAACAATAATAATAAGCAATGTAACTAATCTTGAACAATAATAATAAGCTTTATAAATTAACTTTAAAATATGACGAGAGATGCATGTAATAAGATTGGAGCAAATTTCAGAGTAGAAGGATTGTATATTTACAGACTAGTTTACATTAACAGCATGTGCAATATCTTCAACAATAATATTACGATATATAAATTTAACTTTATATTATGACGAGAGATAAGGAGATAGGATCGGTTCACCTTTCATTGTAAAAAGGTTCTATATTTACGGACTTGCTTAATGCCTGTATGAAAACTATTTTATTTTCATGATCGTGTTTTCTAAAGATAGTCGAGCAGGTGTTTTTTTTTAATTTAAAGAACCACGGCAACATCCTGTATAATTTCCGGTTGACAAACAAAAGAAATGCTTGGGAATGAACTTACGACTTTTACATATACCCTACTTAGAGTAGTGTATCTCACATGATGTCTACATTTGCTCGCAGTGTATGTACTGTGCATGTTTTAAAAATAACCTTTATTGGAAAAAAAAAAGTCATAACTAGTTTTGGTGTAATTTTATTAGTATAAGCAATAAATATTATTAAGATATTTTTAGTATTACAGAAAAGTTGACTATGCATTAACGCTACGCGTTTCCTCGATTCATACAGGAAACAAGTATAGGTGTGTGTGTGTGTGTGTGTGTGTGTGTGTGTGTGTGTGTGTGTGTGTGTGTGTGTGTGTGTGTGTGTGTGTGTGTGTGTGTGTGTGTGTGAACTTGTATTGCTATTGTTATGAGGCTGTAAACAAGTCACATTCTATTCTTGTGAGGATATGCCCCCTTGTGAGGATATCCTCATAAGGTAGTCACTTCAGACTTCAATAGAAATGGCTTTAGATTGCTAGTCCGAACCTATACATATATTTTTTGTCGATATTAAAAAAAGCTTTATAAGAATAGTATAGGACAACCCGAAGTTCACGTGTGTAAGGTCTAGGTAGCGCTAGTAGTCATTTGTTTTACACACTTGCCTAGTTTTGATTGGCAGATGGCACAGTGGAAGAGTTCAAGTAATATGAAATAAGATGTTTAACAGTGGAAAATGTATCGTAAACTTATGTTCTATGTTCATTAAATAAAAAAGTTAAGTCAAGTGTCTTTTCATGTTAGGGTTATGTTTAGTAACTAGACATAATGCAATAGTTTCTATGCACCTTCCTACATTCGCCATGAAGCTTTGGATAAGTTTATTTTATTTCCATAAAATGTTTTTATTGAACTACTAACAACCTTAAGATTCACAACTTGTGGAAATTTATTTTATACAACTTAGAACATTAAAAAAATAAAATTGTATAGGACTACAATTCAAGCCTAATGTGCTACTTTTGTACAAGCCTAGAATATTCTGGGTTAAGTCCTACATAATTATAACTTTTTAATTACCCAGAATAATTGAAACAACTGTTCCCATAGGCCACCTATATTTAAGGATTGTAATAGGCTATGCACTGCATGCCTCTATTAAGGCCCATGAGGAAAATATTTAATTATACATCACCTCTATATTATTTCTTGGACTGTTTTTAAATAAACAAGGTTAAGTTATGGCTTAGGCCTAATTTGCCTTTTACAAGATTCAATTAGCCAATTTTTCTTAATTGAAAAATCTAGAGTAGGGACCTATAGGTTCTAAAAGTTAATTAGGCTAGATTTGTTTGTTTACACAATTTAAAATAGCATAATGCATAGACAACATAATAAATCTCTAATTCCGAAAGCACACATTAAAAACAAATCTTGTTGAAATAATTTTTTTATTGAAATCTATGACATCTAAATTTAATATGACCAATAATAAAGGCAATAAAGATGGAAACAATTCTAAATATCTTAATGAAATTTAAAAAATTAACATTTTACTATGTATTTTGTCATATGTTAGCCTACATTCCGTAATTCTTGAGATGTGATTGTCATTCTTACATGTATGCAGTATTAGGCCTATAGTATTTTGTCCTGTTCTGAAAGATCGACTTGTTTCATAGCTATGATATTGGTTTCATTATGTATGATGAGAATGGAGATTTAGGACAGACACGTTATAATTAATCACAGTTGTTGCCTTAAAGGAAAGAAATATCGTGTTGAGGATTAAATTAGAATCAAGATATACCAAACTAATTACTAATGGGTATATTTTTTAGTGCACCAGCTAATTATAAAATTACTGCAACAAATTGGATTAGAACCAAGATTTACCAAATTAACTAGAAATGCGTTTATCCTAATTCATCAGTTGATTCGAAAAAAAAAACAAAAAACAAAAGAGAATTAAATTACATCCAATATTTACTAAAGTAATTGTAAATGTGTTTGTTTCTGCATCAGTGGACTAAAAATCTAGGTAGAAATAAAATTAGAATCAACATTTAACATTTTAACTTACATTTTTAAACCTGTATTGTTTTTAAACTAAATAACTTCATCAGTATTTGAATGTACATTATAACATAACCTGGAAGAACCTAGCTTATTTGTAGAGTTTTTGGTAACCAAAAACATAACTTAGATTAGATTAATGGTAGAAACAAGAATCACTCCAAATAGGTTAGGTAATAAACAAAAGGAATAGAAATAAAGCCATGCTCATGCGTAATACGATGTTTATTTATTGTTTCTCTTTATTTTGTGGAAATAATTGTTACGTATGAATAACAGGTCATACATCACGCAGAGGGATTAATGTTCTCATTTTAGAAAGTTTAACTTGAAGCAAAATTGCCTTGAAGAGTAGGCATATGTATGTTTATAAACATTATACATTACTGTTTATAGGGACCAATGTAACTTTATTTGCTAATCTGCAGATAGTCGTAATTAAGGTTAGGCCTAAACCTCGATTATTGTGATATTGAAACTTATAATTAGACAACAAGAATGTAAAACCTTAACGCATGCACAGTCCTAATTTGTTTGAATTTGACAAATATGTTTAACAGATCAGAATGAGGTGGCATTAATATCCCTTACAATTCAGTTTAGAAGTTAATAATTTTTTTTCTCTCAAGTGGTTAGAACTGTTTCTGCCAATTATGTCGTTGAATGTATTACATTTAGTCATTGTAGATTTTAAAAAATATATTTCATCAAGATACTATAGAAATGTGTTTTTTCCCCTTTTTTTCAGAATTACCTAAATTTAAGTTTTAAGACTAACACCTTAATGTTATGAATAATCTATACATAAATTATGCTTTACCTAGGTATTAAATTTAAACGAGTCCATAGGCAATATTACCGCATGCCAGAAGAAATGGTCCAAAAAACACAAATTAGCAAAATACTAATGACTTTAGAACAAGGACGATTAAGAGAAATGAAGGGAAAGTCTTTGTCTGAAATAGACATTGAAATGAAAGACACTACTAGTAAACAAAAATCAATAGCTGTTGTAGATGATACATTCTACAAAAATTCTGATGAATCTGACGACTCAAACTCGGAGCTTTTTATGTTAGAAAACCTTCCAGTTAATACTGTCAATGAAAACAGTAAAAAAAAAATGACCTATGACCAGGAACAATCATATTTCCATCTTAGAATTTGAAAGTTCTTACATTGAAAAGACAGAAAATAACAATTGTAACAAAAGAAAAAAAAAACAGGTAGCAAATCAGAATCAGAATTCTCTGATTTTGAAGCACCAGGAAAACAGTTGAAAAAACAGAAAGGGAGAGGCATACGAAGGAAAAATTGTCTTAAATTTAACTGGACTGATAGTGACTTGGAAATTGTGAATAAATTCTTTTTAAAAAGTATTTTATGTAAAAAAGTTCTGGGAAAAAAAGATTATGACAGTTTTATCAAAATATATCCCCAATTTGAAGAGAGAGGTTTGGAGTAAAATAAAATGGTGTTTATACAATTTGATTAAAAAAAAGTAACAATTGTGGGATAACCTAGAAGTAAATTAAAATAACTAAGAATTTTCTTGACTTTTTGAAGACTGTACCAATTTAATTTATTAAATAATCAAATTAGAACTGTATAAGTATTATAGTAAAGTGGTAGTTGTTTGTTTATTACTACAAAAACAAGTGTTCTCTAAGAAGTTTTCAAAATTATTAAGTTATTTCTTTCTTGAAGACAGTTAACTTATATGATTTTGTTATTTAGGTCTATGAACTTATATAGAAATCATGTTTGCCAGTAAGTTAAAAAAATGTTCATGTACCAATGATAAAGTTACATTTTTATTAATATACTAGGAATCTTGTTTGAAAAAAAAGTTTTTAAAATGTTCATGTACCAATGATAAAGTTACATTTTTATTAATATTCTAGGAATCTTGTTTGAAAAAAAGTTTTAAAATTGTTCATGTACAAAACGATTAAGTTTTATTTGTATACTAGGCATAATGTTTGAAAAAAATTTATAAATTGTTCATGTACCAATGATAAAGTTTCATTTTTTTTTTAATATACTAAGAATCATGTTTGCAAAAGAATAATAAAATTGTTCATGTACCAAATGATAAAAATTTGTTATTGCCTTAGCTCGAATAAATACTTATTGGATTCATAATTTGTAGGTTTCATTGACAACCTGTTTTAGTTGTAGACTGTAGAAATTAAAAGTATTGAAGGTTTGTCTAAAAAATGAATTGTTGGTCAATCGTGACTAAGAAACTATTCTCAGAGTTATTACACTAACAGGGATAAATATAGTTTGTTATAATGAATAGATTTATGTAGTGAAATAATAAATATGACATATGTATTATTTTCGCATTAAAACTATTAAAAACCAAACTATTAGGTAAACCAATTTTAACGTAGGCTTACATTACTATTATTAATTTTTTTCATTAATGCAGACTTTATGTATTTCTATTTTATATAAAGTTTTTTTCTGCAACTCAATATTTAATTTTACTTTTTGACTAAATTTTTCTCCATTTCGAAATTTTTATTTTATGTATTCTAATTTACACCAATAAGTTTACTCTGATAATGATTTCAATTAATTTCTTTGATATATATTTTATATAAATTAATTTACCTCAATTCACACTCAGTAATATTGTGTATATGTGAATTATGCCCCCCGCATAAACGTCTTTTTATCTTTTTTTTCTTGGCTTGTAGATTTTCTTTCTTTTATTGGATGTTAGGAATTAAAATTCTCAAACTGTGCAGATAGTTAATTATATGTTTGTAATCCAATTATATTCTGAATATGTAGGTTAGAGCAGAATAAAACCCCTGCTTTTTGGTTCGGTTAATTTTGTTTTATATGGTAATAAATTCTTGCTTTTCAAAAATCATTAATGATAGACTTTGAACATTTTTTGAATCTCTGGCGATATCAATATATTTGTATTATTTATTTTTCAAACATGCTAATTTATGGTTTAAGACATTATATTTTCTCGTAGGTCATTGCATACTTCTGACATTTCAATATAAATGGAGATAATATTTTTATAAGGTCATACACGAAAACTTTTTTTTACATACATTATTATTTATTAGGTGTATTCAGTTGCAATAAATTATATAAATATATTCAGATGTTCGGTATTTATCTAAATATGCCCGATTTGTTTTATGACGGACGAGCTAACGGTCAAACCGTTGGCGAACTCAAAAAATAAATAATATTTGTGTTTAGATAAAAAAATAAAATAAAATACATGAATTGTGAATACAGAAATTAAAATTTTGATGACGGACATACCATTCTCCAAAAATAAGTTAAGCAACAGAAAATACACAAGAATTTTAATTTAATTGGTTAAATTCGATCATTCTAAAGTTGTTGGGCTCGGACAGATGGAATAACGGACCCGACCGTTGATCAAACCGAAATATGAATTCAATATTTGAGTTCAGTGACAAAAAATACATAAGAATATTGTCTGTTAAATTCTGTCATTCTAAAATTGTTGGCGCCGGACAGACGGACTAACAGACAAACCGTTGTCAAACCGAAAAATAAATGCAATATTTGAGTTCAATGACAAAAATACATAAGAATATTGTCTATTAAATTCTGTCATTCTAAAATTGTTGGCGCCGGACAGACGGACTAACAAACAAACCGTTGTCAAACCGAAAAATAAATGCAATATTTTAGTTCAATGACAAAAAATACATAAGAATATAGTCTGTTAAATTTGAGAAGTCTAAAGTTGTTGGCGTCGGACGGACTAACAGACGAACCGTTGGTCAAATCGAAAAATAAATGCAACATTTGAGTTCAATGACAAAAAATACACAAGAATATACATTTTAATTTTTAATTTCGAACATTGCACAAATGTTGATGGTTGTGATTATTCCGAATGCTTTAGATATGTGGGAAATGGTTCTGTTACAGCTAAGGGGCTACAAGTTAGTGAGACATTTAAACTCCTCATAAAGGTTTACACAAAAGGCTCACAAAGTCTCACACATATCCTCGCAAAACAGTTAACACAAAAACCGTTATAGCCCTCTAAAAATAGTCTAGGACACATTAAAAAAAAACAATATTTCAACGAATAAACTTTGGCACTCCTAACAACTCATAAATATCATGAAATTTGTTAATTGCCACATATAGCTGGAATCACTTTAAACCGATTTATAACACCTTTCTCACAAGGGTAGTAGGTGACACACATCCTCACAACGGTACCAATACACGTATGTGTGTGTGTGTGTGTGTGTGTGTGACAAATTAAGTCTATACAAATTAACATGTGAAATAATTGAAAGTAACACACTGATTTACTGTTTATACAACATTATGAAAGCATGTGTAGATTGTCGAAAATTTGGAGACACTGTAAGTGCATCCATCGTTACTGTTCTTTAAGCCTGACATTGTTAGGTGAATTAGTATGTAACCTGTAAAGGTATATTAACTACAATTATTTGAATAAAATAATAACTGTATAGGTATTGAACACATTATGGAATTTCATTTGATTTTACATAGGTTTCTTATATATCTTAATAGTACTTTTAAAGCCTTACTAATGTCCGAGAGAAAAAACATTATTTTATATTTTGCTATTTTACATAATTACATCCACATTCATATTGGAAGTCGAATCACAGATTATTTAATTAATTACAAATAAACATCCTGACAAAGATGAATACATTCTAATGTTAAAGTTATGGGGTAATGTTGAATTGTTAATATTCAAGAATTTGTTTCTCGAAAACCACCAGGTTGTAAGTGGCAAAAATAGTTTATTATATTCTGATAATTTTAGATAATTTTGTTAGAATCTTTGTTCAACTTTTACTGCAAAGAAATAAAATACCATAATTACGAAAAATAAGAAACGAATATTTATTTGTACTTTATCTGGTTAAAAACAATCATTTTTATATCTTTAATTTGCTCTGAATTGGTTGTTTTGAGAAAAATAATTTCTTGAAAGTCGAGTGACCTCAAAAGTTTTCTTAAATTTTTAAAAAGAAATATAGTCCCATTAAAATAATTTTCATTAATAAGTTGTTTTTTGTTATTTAGAAATAAAAGGTAGATATATGTTTATTGGTTGACCTTCATAACGTAGAATTAACATAAATATTAATAAAGTTTATAAATAACTATGAAATATTTCTTCTTAGATAAAATAATTTTTTGTCTTTAATGATAGAATTTTTTCTGAGATATTTTCTCATCGCAATTTAAAAGAGGCATTCGTATATATTACCATTTATAGAAATGGTCAGATATCTTGAAACCCAAATAAACAGAGTTCTTTCTAGACATTATTTTGATTTGTGATATTTATTTTTCCTCAACGTATTCTTCTTTATCATTCAATTGTTGTTCACTGAACTGAAACAGGCATGGTCAATGCCTTTTTATTATGATGTGTTTTTTTTTCATTAGATGAATAACATTTAAACACGTTATATTCATTTCAAGTATAATTTAACGAATGTCAAATCCATTTAATAATCGTTACGAACGAAACAATATTTAATATCAGCTGATTACACTTCAAGTCGAAAAAAATTATTATTGAGGTTATGTTAACCAACTAGATCCTCGATGTATAGTAATCACTAAGTTGTGTGAACAGATATGTTATTTAGATGAAACTTTAACTTAATTCAATATGTCAGGAACTTTCTCAATTGGAAATATCATTCATTACGAATAAAATAAAGAGGTTTTTTGGTTGATATTTAGTTACTAATTACGGCGGTAAATATACTATTTCGTTTACAATCATTTTAATCCTAAATAGTTACCCTTGTTTAAGTAATTTAGAAGTAATTCAATAATTAATTTAATATACAACAAATTTTGAATTTTATGACTGTGCCGATCTTTATTATTTTCTCTTTTCCACATTTGTAAATTAAAATAACGTGTTTTGTCTGTCCATTTGTCTATTATTAGAACGGATTTAGATAACAAGTCAACATAGCGTAGAAGATAAACACTTTCTTATTATTATGAATCCTTATTATGTGATTTATTGGTTTTATTTATATATAAAAAATTTTTTTTTAAATTAAAAAAAAAAACCTGTACGTACTTTTCTCTAATATTTATTTTCTTCTTTTTCAGTGTGCGGGTCACGGATGTTGTTCCCATAAAAAGTGTAATAGTCGTGGAATTTGTGCTACATGCTCTAATGTTGGACAAGGAGTAAGTCATTATGTTATTATTTTGTAATACTGGTGTGTTATCATAAAATTTATGTTATCGTAAATGTGAAATAATAAAATCTCAAATTTGCCCGCTTAAATTGATTCAAAATAACCCACATGTTGGTGATACAAACGACAATCACCTTTCAAAAACAATTTTTTTAGGACTCAGGGGACCTCAAATATTATATAATCGCAAAAACCCAAGATTGTTGTTTTTTATCAATCTAAAAATTGTGTATATGTGATAAAGACAAAACAAAATACTTGTCGTTTATGTAATGTTTTCGATATTTCTGTTTCTACTTAAAATCTGAAAACTATTTTTTGAATCACTAAACTGGTTGGCAAATTAATGCATGATTTCAACATACAAAAAATTAGTTCAATATAGTCCAAAGTCAACAATGTATGTTACAAAATGAATGACAGTATAACAAAAAAAGTGTAAAAAAATGATGACTTGAATGTACTTCACCCCCCCCCCTACACAGCTAGCGTTGGAGAAGGCGTATATTATATTGAGGTGCATGTCAAACGATGGGACATTTTATATTTCCATCCCAGAACTAACGATAGACGAGGCTGTTCTTCCGAGTGTAGAAGAGAGAATACTAAAGACTTTGAAACCGTTGTCGAAGAACGGTGGCACTCAAACTCTCCACTTCGACATAGAGAACGCGGAGCAGTTTCACTTAACATCGGAATATATGAGTCGGATTGCGCCTAAATGGCAAGAATCAGTGAAGCATAAAATATGAAATTTTGAATTTGAAATAGTGCCTTTTTAACTACTGACTCGTCAGTAAATAATCAAGTAATAATAATTAATAAAAAATCAAGCCAACAAAACTCCATAGAACTTGAAATTGTATCTTTCCTTTATTCTATTAAAGCAAAATTGGAAAACAGGAGAAAGAGAAGCTTGTCTAAACTCTTGGTAAATGAATTTAGGATAGTAAAGCCTGTATCCAAGATTTGGAAAATAACAAAATACAAAAAAGTTCTTAAATACGGGTTCACAGCAGGAGAAATAGCGGGAGGTACATACCTGGTGTATGAAGCAGTACATAATATCTTAAATACTTCAATTTCTATTGAAGAACTTAATGAGTAAATTAATCTCATGGAACAATCCCAACTTGCACAATCCCAACTTGCAAGCAAAAACATTATAGCAGTAAATGGCCATCTTACAGACCTTACCAAATCATTCTGCAAAGAATTAAGCTCTGTGATATTGAACAGTAACAATTCATTTTATTCGAACATCAAGGTGATAGAAACCTTCAATTATTTTTGGATGAGGTCCTTTATTCTCTAGATTCGAGTATCTAGAGGAACAATTTCGTCTTCTCTATTAGACACTGTTCTTCAGGAGCTTAGGGAATTTTTCTTAAATCCGTGCCAATGTTTACCAACATGTTAACCAATGTTTACCAACATCATTGTACTTTCGTTAATTTAGTTGTTATGATTACACTATTACGCAAAGTACTTAGATCACATCCCTTAATGGTCGGTCAACTGCTTCGCTGACGACTCAATTATGCCGTCCCACTTTACGATGGACGTAGACAAATTAAGGGACATATTTGACTATAAAAATGGTGGACTCAGTATTACAAAAATCTGCCATATCAGAAGAAAAACGACCAAGAGCCGTTCCGAAAGATGAGACACAACACTTTGTAATAACCTCCTATACGCATTTTTCTTTCAATAAGGATATGCCTGGAACTATTCTTGCAAGAAAGTTTATAAATGGAGTTATTCAACATACTTTCTGTTTGCGCCAAGGAATGATGCCTCCAGAGTTTCCTCCGAACATCGCTTACCCAAGAGGAATTGTCCCTATTAAACAAAGTAAAATTGAAGACTTTAGAAAACTTCTGCCTTACATCCCAAACAAACACTAACCGTTTTATACTGAAATTTGTGACTGGCCAACTGTCGGAAACATAGATTTAGAAATTCAAGATAACTAGACAAAAACATAACATGTTTAATTAACTGTATTTTTATATGTTGACACAATATATCATACTTTTTAACTAATAAACCGTCATAAAGTAAAAGATAATATCTTACAGCTTCTTTATAACTTTTATATCTAATAATAAATATTTCAAAATAATATACCTTGTAGTAAAAAGCAATAAAATCTAAATATATATGAGATTACACTACGTTCCATGCAAAACGGGCTTCAGTCCAACAGATATTATAATCTTTTTTCAACAAACTATGTGAAATGATAATAATATCCTTCCCCTTTTCATATGGATTAGTTTGAAGTACACTACATAAATTTGTGTTTTTGTTTTATTAAAAATAAGGTGCACAGACAGTTTTTTCCCGTTTTTTTCAAAACACCCCTCTTGGTACTGATGCCATTTTTGCATGGACCGATTCAATTGGTATGGTCGTCTCCGGGAGTCTCGTGGTTGGGGCGCCTTCGCAGAGGATGATACGTTCATTATCTCACATTCCGTAGGACTTACAAATAGATTTAGTAAAACTGAAGAGCGAGATTGAACCGCGGTACACTCTCGCTCCTCGGACGACGTGTCTCAAGCTATTTTATTTGCATGGTTGCAAATTTACCACGATGTCACGTCAACGACAGTCCTAATGGCTTCGCCGATTTATTGAGCAACAGCAAGAGCAGCCGCAAGAGCAACCACAGGAACAACAGATACAGGTAACTTCTATCTCTATTTCTCACACACATACATACATGTTACAATCAAAAACATGCATACTAACTATTGCATTTATTTTAGGACGTTCCACCTGTCGAACAGCGGCATAACCGGCAACCAAACTGGCTTCGGCAGCTCTTGGAGCAACAGGTCTCTCGACTTCAAGCTCTACACACACACACACGTGCTAACTTTTAAATTTTCTTTCACAATCAACGCGTTCAACCAATTATCTCAGTTACTCAACAATCATCACAGCCAGCAGCTGTAGCAGCTTCTACAGACATTGTAGTACCGGCGGAGACAGTTGTAACCACGTCGGATGTAGCACCAACACATAAACCGGCTGCTTGTAAGTAGAGTTCCCGTCGGTTTAGGACAAAAATGGTGGGGGTACCCCCCTCCCCCCTTGGCCCCTCCCCCTTTGCCCCTCCCCCTTTGCCCCTCCCCCCTTGCCCCTCCCCTTTAGGCCCCTTCCCTTCCCCCATTGGTCCCCCCACCCCTCCCCCTGCCCCTCCCCTGTAGGCCCCTTCCCTTCCCCCATTGGTCCCCCCACCTCCTCCCACCCCTCCCCCTCCCCTGTAGGGCCCCTCCCCTTTAGGCCCCTTCCCTTCCCCCATTGGTCCCCCCACCTGTAACGTATTATTGTTGTCGAGACACACACATGACGTCATACACACATGACGTCAACACTTAACTTTTTTAATACCAGCGGGATTCGAACCTATGAAGTTTGGATTTGAAGGCGGACACGCTACCGACTGAGCTATCGTGCATAGTATTACAAGTCGGATATTTAACGCAGTATATAAGCCGCCATGTTGTAACCGCAATAATGTGTTATATATATATAATGTGTTAAGATAGTTAACCTAACCTATAAGTGTCCTACTTTTGCCCATCCACAGCCTATCAGCTGTTACAATAATGTGTTATATAATTATATAATGTGTTAAGATAGTTAACCTAAAGTTCCCCACTTTTGCCCATCCACAGCCAATCAGCTGTTACTATAATGTGTTATATATAATGTGTTATATATTTATATAATGTGTTAAGATAGTTAACCTAACCTCATAGTATTACAAGTCGGATATTTAACGCAGTATATAAGCCGCCATGTTGTAACCGAACGCCAGAACATTTCGTAGAAGTACGAACCCCTTACCGTAAGACTTACCGAGTTTTTCGCGACCGCGAAAAACTCGCGTAAGTCTTACGGTACGGGTCTGACCCGAACTTCCGGGTTTAGGAGTTTTGGAATAGGGTTCTAAGAATCAGATAAGTATATTGGCAACAGTGGATAATAAGTATATTTACAACGGTGGACTATACTACATTGGTTAAATATAAACTAGTTAAACATATATCTAACAGCTATAATGGTGAAAATTATACTACATAGTATATTGGCAACAGTGGATAATAAGTATATATACAACGGTGGACTATACTACATTGGTTAAATATAAACTAGTTAAACATATATCTAACAGCTATAATGGTGAAAATTATACTACATAGTATATTGGCAACAGTGGATAATAAGTATATATACAACGGTGGACTATACTACATTGGTTAAATATAAACTAGTTAAACATATATCTAACAGCTATAATGGTGAAAATTATACTACATATTTAATCACATTGGTTTACAAGTACCTAACACGGAAGCTAAATGTATATCACATAGGTTTACAATTGAATATGAAAGTTTAAACATATAGGTATACAAAAGGCCTTATAATTGAATACGAAAGTTTAAACATATAGGTATACAAAATGTGAAAGAATTTGTAACAAGTACTTAATGTTAAATTCGTATTACATAGTTATGGTTCAAAAGATATAAATATCACACTGGTTTACAATTGAATATAAAAGTTTAAACATATAGGTATACAATTTCAAAAAATAAGTAACAAGTACTTAACATGGAAGTTAAATTTGTATTACATAGTTAATCACTTTGGTGTACAATTTAAAAGTATTAGAACATAATATGGAAGTTTATATCACATTAAATAGAAACACAGTTTAAAAACTTAACACAGAAGTTCAATTACCAAAAACAGAAGTTCAATTACCAAAAACAAATAGGTTTACAGTGAAAAAGTACAACGCTGTAATCATTATGCAGGATACTTTAACAGAACCTTAGTACATCGATTGGTTAGTGGATATCGATCAGAGGCATGATAACATGTAATGTTATGTAAGTATGCAAACGGCGATTCACAAAAGGATACAACACCTATAATAAGGTTTACGCCATACATTGACGATAAAGTCTTTGTGTAGTGTAACTGTACATTTGCGATTTTACATATCTCTTCGATAACCTTAAATTCATAGGTAATATGATCCTGATAAGTGGACGGAAATCGAAATGGTTGATGTGTACCTATAACTAATGTATACCGATCCAGTGATGACAGGTCGAATGTATACAGATCCAGTGATGGGAGTATGTAATTACGACCCAAGGATCCAAAGTACTCTTTTGCAAATTCGTAAAAGTACATGTACGACGTATGTTCGGGCCAGTAGGTCGGTGAAACAATTATACTATTTAAAAGGGACTGATCCAACCAGTCCAAGCCGTTAATCTTTAAAAGTATTGAAATTAATTGTGCTAGTATCTTAATACATATATATTTGCTAAAAGCAGATGATGCGTGTGCCGGTCTCAAATCCGTAGAAAGATATATTTGTCGCATTTTTACGCTAAGCTCTAACGTTAGCAAGGCAAGACAAGGCCTGACGAATGTCATATCGGTAATCAATTCATTGGTGATAGGAATACGTGTCCTATGAAAACTTATGTATGAGAAATTACAAATATCGACATTTCGATGTACGACTATATTCGTTGCAACTCCACCCATTGTGAGAAAGCAGCAGAAATGTATGCAATAATAATAAAAAAACAAAAGTTTTTCTTTATTACTCTTACAATGTAAATTCCGGCAGAATTGTACATCTATGTCTAGATCCCCACTTAGACGTAAAGTTGAAACCTTGTCATACTGTAGATAGTCTAAAATACGTCGTAATCTATTTGAAGGTTTATGAAACTTCGATCCGACCATAAAGTAATTAATCAACCTTTTAGCTTCTAGCTCGTCGTTATAAATAAACGTTAAATCATTCCTTTCACCTCCATGAAAGGATAGGTAGGCGTCAAAATATCTACATTTGGCTATAAAAAAGTAGGGCAGGTTAACTTCCATGTTTAATAAATGTTAGATCTAAAAAAAACTGTTAGATTTAAAAAAAACTTTACAATTTAATCAACTATTAGCGTCCAATCCACTGAATGCCTGCAACAGCTGAAACAAAAATTAGAATACTAATGAAAACCATTACCTAACCATTTAAATATCTGGAACAAAATGAGAATACTAATGAAGTTCCGTGTTGTGAGCCCTGGGATAAAATTGTTAAATCTATAAATTTCCCAGTAAAGGTATTATAGAGGTTAACCTGACCATGGTGTGAGCCAAGGCACGAATGTGGTACATGTATATCATATCAATAAATTTCCCTGTAATGGTATTATAGAGGTTAACCTGACCATCCCGTAATGTATAAAACGGCCGATTTCGATTTCAACAGCTCATACACACAACACCATGGGGAAGAAACACTTGGTTAACGTAAGGAAAATGGAGACAAGATACGAACGCCGTAAGGTGGAGAGGGATATAAGAAAAATTCAGGCAGGTGTTAAAAGGTAAGTCTATGGTAAATTTGTGTAGCTGAAAAAGTTTTGTACAGACTATATGTAATGATATACAAAAAATATTAGTTGAAAAAGTTTTGTTCAGAATTTTTGTAATGATATACAAAAAATTATTAGGAAAGCGTTCACTTTGCTGTATAGGTTAACTTAAAACAAACAAAAAAACCGTTTGTAATGATATACAAAAAATAGTAGTTATCTCAGAGGTCAAATAATCTCTTTTTTGTAGTTGAAAAAGTTTTGTTCAGACCGTATGTAATGATATACAAATATTATTAGTCACATTGCTGTATAGGTTAACTTTAAAAACTGTTTGTAATGATATACAAAAATTATTAGTTACCGCAGAGGAAATAACTTGTGTAGGTGAAAAAGTTTTGTTCAGCATGTTTGTAACGATATACAAAAAATTATTAGGAAAGCGTTCACTTTGCTGTATAGGTTAACTTAAAACAAACAAAAAAAAACCGTTTGTAATGATATACAAAAAATAGTAGTTATCTCAGAGGTCAAATAATCTCTTTTTTGTAGTTGAAAAAGTTTTGTTCAGACCGTATGTAATGATATACAAATATTATTAGTCACATTACTGTATAGGTTAACTTTAAAAAACTGTTTGTAATGATATACAAAAATTATTAGTTACCGCAGAGGAAATAACTTGTGTAGGTGAAAAAGTGTTGTTCAGACTGTTTGTAACGATATACAAAAAAAAAAAATAATAGTTACCTCAGTAAATTGAGTTCACTTTATTGTATAGGCTAACTGAAAACAAAATAAAAACAATTGTGTGTTTGACTTTGTTTCAGAGAAATCATGAGTACTCTAAGGGCCCTTCAAGCCTCCGGTGAGTCCCGGGTGGTATGGACTTTCAGGTCAACCATCGATTGGCGTCCAGCTGCCGCGAGGGACCATCAAAACGTAGAGTCGATACCACCAACGCCATGTCAGGAAGATGGTGATCAGTTACCAACTCTGGAAGAGTTGCTGGATATGGATCCAGGCGATGTAGTACAGAATCCAGAGGAAGAACTGATTGCCATCGAAAGAATGTTGGAATAAAAAAATAATAAATGTCTATTAATAATTTACAAGGTGTTTTATTTGAAACTTCCAGTGTACACAAATGTGTAATCGGTATTGAAATAAAAAACGGTCTATACATTAATTTCATCAAAATCTCTAAAGCGTTGTTTGAGACAGAAACATACTTCGCGTGTGTTACAAACTGTCTATACATTAATTTCATCAAAATCTCTAAAGCGTTGTTTGAGACAGACACATACATCGCGTGTGTTACAAATTAAGTCGTATAAAATTTACCGTCTATAAAAATGAAATGTATTAATACTTAAATAAAATGTGTCGTGTTATATGCTTTGTTAGAGACAAAAACATATATCATGTGTAAGACAAATTAACTCTATACACTGATTTATAAGAATTAAGTAAAAGAAAGAATGCTAAGTGTGCCACCTTACAAGAGCCTCGATCGATTAGCATACCGGTTCTCTAATGATTACAAAGCTTCCGGCAGTTTTGTTGAACACATCACGTACGTATTGGCAGCATTCTCCCACGTATTACATATTCTCCCACCATTAACAAGACAATATATAAACAACTGCGTATGGGCTCATTAATTCACTCTACATTCAATGTAGAGTCAGCTTTTAGTATTAGTAACTTTACAAACTATTAGATATTAAGTAGTTGTAAATATAATATAATAAGTTTTGCTTGGAAAACATATTATTATAAACTTGTTAGATAATAATTAGTTTTAATTATATTAATTACCTTTATAAGCCGAAAAACAAACAACTCGCATACGGGTTTTTGCGGCGGGTTGAAGATCTATACGATCTTTGCTTGTAAAACATATTATTATAAACTTGTTAGATAATAATTAGTTTTAATTATATTAATTACTTTTATAAGCCGAAAAACAAACAACTCGCATACGGGTTTTTGCGGCGGGTTGAAGATCTATACGATCTTTGCTTGTAAAACATATTATTATAAACTTGTTAGATAATAATTAGTTTTAATTATATTAATTACCTTTATAAGCCGAAAAACAAACAACTCGCATACGGGTTTTTGCGGCGGGTTGAAGATCTATACGATCTTTGCTTGTAAAACATATTATTATAAACTTGTTAGATAATAATTAGTTTTAATTATATTATATACCTTTATAAGCCGAAAAACAAACAACTCGCATACGGGTTTTTGCGGCGGGTTGAAGATCTATACGATCTTTGCTTGTAAAACATATTAATATAAACTAATAGTTAATATTATTATTATTATTTGTTTAGTCAGTATTAGGTTATACGTTTTGACTTACGAAGCTGTCTTACGTCGTACTCCTCAAAGCACTCTGCCTTTCAAGATCCCTCAGGAAGGGACACAGCGGAAACCACCGCCTATGTTGTTCTAGAGGGCTATCTGAGGCCCTCCAGTCTCAAAGCCCTCCTCCGCAGGCAAAGCAGATTGTTTGATCGTCTTTCCCTTTATAAAAAAACCCGGCCATACTTAATGAGGCCGGGTGCTGGAAGGATCCGGTGGGCCATAACATATAGGACGCCAACCGCGCCCTGTACGGTGCGTATTGTGGAAACACAGCGTTATATGCCGGAGTACAATCCATCATCTGAAAACAATAAACAATATTTAGTTAAACGAAAGTAGTGGCGCTAGTGTTTAGGCCGCCTAATTAAAGTCAATCCCTGATATCGATGTAAAAAATACGCGTACGGTGGCAGCTATCTTTTCTCTACATAGGCCGCAATGCTTTAATTTGAGTGAACAATTCGTACAAGCCAATAAATGGCCACAAGGCAACAAACAAACTTCTATATCCGATTCGTAGCATATTTTACATAGCCTACACTCGCAGATCGAACTGCTGCTGCTATGTAACGTGTTACTTCGTTCCATTGCTCTCAGTGCTCTTATATATCTACATCTATTAAGTGACCATTTGTAATGCTCGATAATTGGGTCCTCGCTCGGCTCCCAATCTTTGAGACCCAAGCCACAGGCATAACAGCATACACGATCTTCAAAGCCTAGATAAAAAAAGCCAGCTTCGGACAATTTGATCGGTGACAAGGAATGTTTCCAATTTGAATAGCTACTCAATCGCGCAGCGTACGTAGAGTATGCACTGTGACGTACATTCACTAGAGCGATACAATCCGTCCACATGTTCCTTGCTGGCGTCTTAGCTCGATACTGAAACGAAATAGACTTGTCCTCTGTGTTTTCACGGGGTTGGAACCGTCACGTGGTACAGTGAAGCTGTTCCTCGTGCTCACATTACAAGCCGGGGCAAGCAGAAGGCTTTACCCCTTGTGGAAATAGCCCCAAATCCATCGCTATTTCCTGTGACCACCACTCCATTACAAAATTGTGGCCTCCAAAAATTTTTTTTGATTTTTTTTTGTTTTTTTTTTAAATTTATGTTACAAATTTACTTCAAGCCACATAGGTTTACGAGAGAATTAACTCTGCGCCAGGGACCTAAGAAACACACACACACACACACACACACAGGTTTACGAGAGAATTAACTCCTCGCCAGGGACCTGAGAAACACACACAACTCAAATTAGGCTAGAAGTAAATCGTAATAACTTTTAGCACTTTTTAGTGCACATTTACTATCTACGTTACTATTATGCTGAGGTAATATACAGTTAATGTTATTGTTATAGGTGAATTTCTCTTCTTGAGGCAATTCCATGACGTGAGGATGGAATTGTCTCAAAAATAGTGCCTTTTCCAATCCTTTTGTGAAAAGTGTTGCAAAAGGCTTGCACAAAGTGCGTATCGTGTCCTCGTTGTAAGGTACACCGCCTTCATCCCATCTGATATAGTGAAAACGTGATTGTAGCCAACGAGCCGATTTTTGAGATTTTTCGTTAAGGAGAGAAAATCTGTAGGGCGGTTTAAAGACTGTAACACTTTGAAATTGATCACCGACAATGGCCAATTCTTTGACTATATACTTGTTGTCGTTATCGTGAAAGGCGTGAAATTCAACTACCGCCGTCTGCATGTTTCTTAAACAACTTGACTTCGTCGTACAGTTTGTCCGCTTCGGGGAGTGTGCTAGATACGAGCTCGTCGCTGGCCAAGATCTCAATGATGTAGGAGCGTAACTCTTCCTCGATATAAAACAATTCGGCGACACGTCTGGACACGAGCGGCATACTCTCCTCGAATAGCCTCCATTCGTCAGCGGTCAAGGTCATACAATGTTGCCCATCGTACAATTGAACGTAACGTTTTCCGAAAGTAGTCCGTACTATTACGTCACCGATACTCATGTCGAATTTTAACGTACTCTTGCTGCCGAGAGCAGCCGTTATAAATTTTAAATTAATCGACAATTCGTCGAGTAGATTATGATTTAAGTAAACAAATTTTTTACCACTCTGTACTAAAAGTCCGAGAGTGAAACCCGTATGCTGGAACAAACCGGTTGCTATGAATTTAGTACACTCTTTGTTTAGGAAATGAACGGATTTAAGAAAAATTCCCAAAGGGAGGTTAGGTGGCACCTGACGTTTGGTAGGAGCTCGCTCCACGTCCATCTTACTCGGATCCATTGTCTCGACTGACCGACGACGGCGGTTACAACTGACTACTTTGATAAAACGACGAAAGATTGTGCAAATAACCTGTCTCAAGTTCCGGTTCGATTAGAACCAATGGGAACTCGTGTAGACGAGCATCATCGAAATCGAATTGATAGTATTTTTCGTCGATTATATCATCCTCCCCACAACTGACACAATAATGGTTGCGATAAACCATCCCCACCCCACCCACTAAAACGTAAACCGAATCCGAAGACGGGCCGATGTTACCCGAAGATAGCCGACTCTTTAAACCTGTATAGACATGTTCCGATACTTGCGACTTATCGACATGATATTTGTCGTCATCGTCGCCATCGTAGATATACTCTGTGAATGTCAAGGTCAACTGATTGTCTATTTCACTAGGGTTGAATAAATAATATAGTTTGCTTTCGCTAAAAAAGTCCTGTAAATCCGATATTCTATCCTTAGGCACGAGCCTGAGGAAGGCATGAACGACTCCTGGGTATGTGGTGCACATGATGTCTCGATCGTGAATGACTGGATCGATAATTGTATCGTATTATAAGAGAGAGACTTTGCGCATGCGCACTTATACCATCACCTTTTTGACTGTACCCGAAAGGAGAGTGTACACGATATGCGAGTCGTGTAGAATGAGACAGTAGGCTGTAGTATTGGCCGGTATATTTTCACTTGCCTCTATTTCTAGGCGTACGTCCACAGGGCCCGATTTAATGGAATCGTTCTGTTTGGAACAGTCTATTACAAATATCGGGGCTCGAGATTCAAATGTGTCCAAATCGAGGGACGGAGATGATTCACGCATGTAATACGATTGTTGAAAACGTGTATACATTTCGTACATAGTGGAAACGTCACCGTGCAGATTGTCGTAGGGAAAGTAGAGAGAATTCAAGTACAGTTTTACATTGGTAATTTTGCAACGATCAAACAGACCGGCGTCCTTTTTGATCTGATTCTTCCGATCCGTCTGAAAAGCCAGAATAACGTATCGAGGTTTCTCCAGCTGGTTAGCCGTTTTGACCGTCCACGATAATTGACTCGTCTGAGGCAATGTTGGAAACTCGTAAATCTCCCACGAACGGAATGGTACGTGAATGGGGCTGTCTCGTTCGATCATTTTCAAAATTTTCAATCTATAGGCATCGGTCACCGTCAGGTGAGGAACCCTCCATTGTATCGTGGTTATTTCGAGTGTTATTTCCGTAGCATCGTCACTGTAAACGGCGTTCAAATCACTCGACGAACGCAAAAGTATGAGTTCCTGTTTCACGTTGACAACTATCCTCTTGTAGTCTTCAAAAAGACCCATTAACATTTTCAACGGGACGCAGAGTGTAAAGTCTGACGTCACAACTTTCATTTCTCCAACCCCTAACCAACCGGCGTTGCCGAGTTTATTCTTTTCACTCTCACGCAACGACAAAAGATTTTTCAGTGTACTCGTGATGCCTACATTTCTCGTACGGTCCACTTCGCCGGCGGATATCTCGTAACGTATATCGTCAAAGAGAAAAGCTACAGCGTTATTGACCAACTTGACCGTGGCAGCTCCACCGGTCAGCGTTTTGCCACTTACTTTACCCTTTATATACAATTGACTTTCAAACGGTGACGTCATCACGTCCTGTTGATTTATGGGAATACGAATTTCATCATTATTGCCTTACGTTGATGAGGCATACGGCCTATGCGAATGGTATTCCAGACCACTGATGACGTCATTGTACTCTGCAGCACTATCGATTGCCAACAGATCCATTTTTCACTTTAAAACCTAAAGCTCTCAGGAACAGGATATTTCGTCGTGTTAACTCGACCGAGGATTGATGTATACTGATGCGTGTCTGAGTACGACCGCTATTAATAACGAGACCCATTTCCCTTAAGTAGATGTAGTCTGACAGAGACTGTTTCACCTCGGAAATCTATAGGAGCACCGTTCTGATCAGTTAGACGTACGGTTATGTTATGAATATTTTTCACCTTGACAGGTAGATATATGATCGACGGTGGAGTGTCGACAATCTTGTAACCGGGCGGAACCTGAGGAAAAAACTCGTGCATAACGTGAGACTCTATACCGTTCTGAAAGGAACCGGTCACAATGTTACATTCTATGCGGATCACATTCACTTTAATAATATCGACCGGTAAATCGGATTCGTGTTTAGTATTGGCTTCCAATTTACCGCTCTTAAAACCGAGTAATTTTCCGATAGAAGCGTCGTTATCGAAATGAATCGTTGCAGAACACCTAATCTCCGCTTTAAGTGTGTTATTGTTCGGCTTGAGTGAAAATGTCACCCCCGACGGCAGTTGGGTTTTGATATATTTTTCAATGTCCTCGATTTCGTAAGAACCCGTGGGAATACTAATGGTGACATCAGAATCGTCGCCGACGATTCGTAGCTTGTTATTTATACCTTCAGTTATATTGGGGATGGAATTGTAAGTGGCAAAATCTATGAGACCGATTTCCCACTCGTCATCAACGCTCAGTTCTATGATTGGAAAAAAATCGCAAGCGATTACAGGTCCACTACCGCCCAGAACAATGCTCATTGTTGCGATAGAAACTTTAGGCACAAATGTCCGCAGACAACTGAGTTGTCACTCTGATGACGTCTGTAATTATAGTGAAGATTGGCGCTGGAACCGAAATATCTAGACAGTTCGATAGGGGGCCTAAGATTACCGAAACTATCAAAGTACTCTACGTTAGGTCCATTTTTCCTATAGCATACCCAATGGGTACCCTCTCCCGAA
This sequence comes from Aphrophora alni, assembly GCA_963513935.1. NCBI lineage: Eukaryota > Metazoa > Arthropoda > Insecta > Hemiptera > Aphrophoridae > Aphrophora > Aphrophora alni. The sequence goes on along the minus strand of OY740776.1, from coordinate 17,671,573 downwards.
ATAGTGTCCAGATTCACAATGGCCGACTCGTTTTGCAAAGGTTGTACGGGTAGAGTGTCTCTCATATAGACTCCTCTGAAATGTGGTATTTTCAGTTTAACTGCGTATTTTTCGAGGTCAATGTTAGTCAGAGGTTTTATCGGGATCGAATCTATCGGCGTTTTTTTTTACACGTTCCTCGCCGTCGTCGTCGTCCCGAGCCCCCTACGTAAGGTTTTAAGTAAAGTCCCTTGCCCTTCAATCGACTCAACAGTTGGTGAACCGTGAGCTTTCTTCCCCCTCTCTTCCGTCTCCGCCCACCTCCTAACTTTGTTTTCGCTTTCATAGCGGCCGATACGGCCAACGCAGCAGCGCGTTCGGCTAAAGATGCGTCCCCTGCTTTAACCCTACTCCAAGCTTTACCCGCTAATCTATCGTCCGCCTGTCTGCGATTTTCCGAATCACTATATTTACTGTACGCTATATCGTGCTCTTTACAAGCTTCGTCCAACGGATTGATTCCTCTATCACCACGAGCTAATCTCTTGGCTAGTTTTGTACCGGGACCGCAATAATTGTACGACGGTAGATGTAGTTCAACCGGTAATAGATCGATAGCTTTATTTAAAACCGTGTCACCAGCACTCAATAACCTAGACACAAGTCCACGTCCTTTCTTCACCGCTCTTCGTCTACGACTGAGCGATGTTGATCGTTGCACCGCCATTTCTATACTGTTGACACAGAATCTATGCACGAGTATAAATTATCTCCGATAGTAGTGTGTACAACTCCCTGAGACGATTCTCTTTCATACAAGTGATTTTTAACACATCTAAAATATCGGTATAAACCTCCGTGACGTAACCCAAAAACTCATTGTAGCCGTACACATTATTCTCACCGAAAAAGTAGAGATTACCGTCTATATATTTGAAACCTCCTTTTACAGTATTCGGTACACCGTTGTAGAGATCGGTAATCAGACCTTCGTGTAGGCCTATGCTGGAGCACTCATCGTGTCTAAGCACATAACTATTATCGTACAACACCATCGTCATACCCCGATTATCATTTAGTACAACGTTTATGTGACTTTTTATCTTTCTACCGAGCCAATCTTCGAGTTTATACATGTACTTTCTTCGTAGACTAGGATAGTTGATGCCGTATACAGACGTGTTTGTTATTAAAACTATGTCGCTATTGGGTGCCTGATAAATCGAGTCGATACGTACAAAGTCTCTCGGTAAATAATCCAACCAATCTGTTATCAATTCGGGTACTATATTTCCTACTCTTTTCGTCTCGTCCAAAGGTATTATCCACACGTATTTCTCGTAAAACAGATATATATGTTTATTAGCTATAAACACTGTATTGATCTTACGTCTTATCTTACATAGATCAGGGGGAGAAACGGGTGACTTGGGGGTAGTAATTTTTGGGGGCGGTTTTGTTGTTGTTGTCGGCCGTGGAGTTGTCGTGGTAGTGGTAGTGGTAGTGGTCGTTGTGAGAGGTCCGTATAACTGTTGTATAGCGGAAATAGTGTCAGGGGAGAGATCCAACTGATACATATCTGTAATGTTTCTAGGTGGAATAGAATAGCGAAACATTGTGGAGGTGTGACTAGGTGAATGGTGTAGACCTAGGGCGTGTCCGATTTCGTGTAAAAGGACCGTATAGAATGATTGATGACTATTTGAGGGTAGATTCATACTAAAGTCCCAATTTTCCTCCATATCGAAATGAATTTCCGTCTGCTTTGTGGTCAGCGTGGGTAGAGTTGCGTGTGCAAGGGTGCCACCTCTACCGCCGAAATCGCTAAAACACTTATTACCACCGTTGACCAAATTAATATGATCTTGTTCACCAAAAGAAATGACTATATTGGGTAGTGAGCTGTCGCGAAAAAATTTCAAATTGGAATGTCGACTCCAAAGTTTGAAAGCGTGCTGTACAGTTTTCATTTGTTCACGGTTTCCGGTACCGTACATGTACCACGTTAGCGTAGTATTTATCCATCTAAATTGTCCCGACGCGTCGAGTGGATTAACACTATCGTTATAGCCGCAATATCCATAACCCGCTACATCTACTGTAGTAGTAGTAGTACTGTCGCTGAAATCATCAGCGAGACTCGTCGCGCTGCAACAGAGTACAAAGACGACAACCGCTTCGGTCAAAGTCATGTTTACAAATGAGAGTGAATCCAGATGTTTAGCTTTATATGAGTAATTATTCCTTATCACTCGAACCCCATAGTGATCTCCAGTTCGTTACTCGGTCTTTGGAAACATCCACTTTACTGTATTCTCTCTTAATAACACGAGCGAAAGCGATAAGTTCCGATTTACTGTACGCCTTAAAACCATTTTCCAACGCCTTTATAGAGCCGGCCAATTGTGCCACTGTAATTGCATCCGTATCGACATCGCCTTTGGCGACATTACAGATACGTTTCCCCTCGGCGTTAAAACAACCGCCATTTTTCAACAACAACACATTGTTCCTTATCCACGTCTCCAATTCTCGAATGTATTTTTTCAACTGTCTTAAAGTCACTACATCCATATCGTCGACGGCATCGGCTACACTAGTTATCCTCTTATTTTCAGCATTGAAAACCGATTCACCGGATTTCGGTGATTGGTGTAGATGTACGGTATTTTCCATGAGGAAAATCAAAGTGACAGCATCATCGGCGTAGACGGGAGAACCGACAGTTGCAATTCGACGATGAAGAAAATAATACCCCATATGGTCGGATACAATACTTTTATTGTCAACGTACATCTTATTGGCGGCGTCCGTCTTACTAGAGGGATACTTTAAATTACAGATGCTAGCGTTACGAGCATCAAAGGCTCCCGCTTCCGTCTCATCGCCCCCCTCCACATTTTTCACGAGAAAATTTTTCCTGGCGTATGCTATATTGACGGCATCACCGTCGTCTATAGGTTCACCTACATCTTGTATTCGACTCTGTCTAACGGAATAGTCGGTCATAAGTTTAATCGGTATTAGAGATTCGAGATATCCTCTAGTTACAGCGTCATCGGTATCTTTAGTCGGACCCAGACCGCCCAAGGGTATGCCCTTTGTGTGATATTTTTGTGCGACTTTATCAAAGGTTATACACGTCTTATCCACAGTGTCTAGATTTACAGCATCTTTTTCCGTTAGAGGAGCGCCTACATTACGCAAGAGTTTACCCTTTATATCGTAATTCCCCTCAGGGGTAAGGTCGTACCCTCTAACTATCGGTTGGGTGGAGGAGGATAAAGCCCTTCTCACCGAATAACGTCCGAACTTGTCGACACTCATCGTATCAATGACCGTATCTTTCTATTACCCGAACCTTTTATGAATCCTGCCTCTTGTAGTTCCTCCACGATGGAGGCGATTTCATTTGCGTGACCCGTATGTCCGGCATCGTGAGATGCCAACAAATGTCTCAGTCTGTCACACAACTCATTCGGATTGTCCCAGTATGAATAACCTCTACCGCTAACGTTTTTAGGTGGGAATAAACGCATTATAATGTTTTTATATTTATACGATCTGTTACTATTAATGCGTCCGTTCGGATCGTGTAATTGTTTGTGTGCACTGGACGCCAAACAGATATCTCTATACGCTCGTAAATCGTCCTCGGTATATATTTCATCATCGGGTATACGCTTAAACACCAACTCGTACAATCCGGGCGTCCCTTTATAGTGAACTCCGTCAATTATAAGTTTACCATCGTCAGACAACTGAAGAGTCTTGTTACCGATCATAATAGAGTCAGCTCCAATTTTCGGTCCGTAACTGTGATCTATATTCTGACTACGGACGGTATCTTTAATCATTTTGAGCATATACTTTCGCGCCAGCGGATGTTTGAAAGTACTGTTTACCCATTTTTCAGATTCACTTTGCCCTTCGGGTGTAGACAATAGCTCCGATACACTGGTCTGCGGCGGACCCGGAGTTTCTGCAATTACTTCGGTATCCATAAAACTAGGAGAACCCCACACATCCCCCACCTCCTCCACCCCCTCCTCCACCTCATCCACACCCTCCTCCACCTTATCCCCTCCCCTCTCGGCGATCTCGTTCTTTACTTCGGCTTTGACATCGGGTGCAGACGGCGAACCCTTTATTTTCGACAACTCTTTGAGTATAGGGCTATATTTTTTTGTGAGCATTAGTTCAGAGTCTATGTCACCGTATCGCATTCGACGATATTTTCTCTTGATAGCGTCCTTCAACAGTGCAATCTCCATCGTTAGTACGTCCTGCTGTCGACGATCGGCCATTACGGAAGTTCGAAACTACTTTTTCCTAGACACAGAAGAACCGTATAATATCACCGGCGGATGCTTTTACCACCGGACCACAGTGGCAATTCGTACACGTGCCTGTCGAAACGACTAATGAGCTCTGTGTTGTCGGTACTGGGAAATATATAGGTGCGTTTGTCACGCCATGCACATCATTGTACGTGTAGATACGCATTTATATATCCTTCACGATACGATCAAAGCCGATACGATAGCGACCGTTTACTATTTCGCTGTCTTTGTCTATAACGACAAATCCGTGTTTCTCTTTCCAGGCCGTAGCGCAAATGTTTTGAAACACTTTAAACGATACGTCTGGTGTGACGTGATCAGAATAAATGTGACGTAAATTCATGTCATCCTGTTTAAACAGGATCAACAGGTTGGCGTTGTCACGAATCAATTGTTTCGGTATACGACTGTAGGTTTGACCCAAATAAAAAGAGTCTATATCGTTGTGACGGCCCATGGTGAAATAGTTACGTATATTGTCATGTTTTTCACAGGCAATATCGTCGAAAATCATCACGGAATTCGGTTTAGCTTCACTAGGCGGTATAACGCTTTCATTGTCCGAAAATGGAAAATAACCGATTTCGTCGTCGTCGTCGTCACCACCACCACCGCCTAACACTTTTTCCAAAAACTTGTACTTTGACTGGTTAAATGACTTTGAAAATACGTATACATTTCGAAATCTGAGTCCGTTGGGTTCAAACAATAAATTTAATACAACATTGGTTTTACCACTATTCGACGGTCCACACACTATAGCTCGTATCGTATTCGGTAATAGTGGACCGTGACGTTTTCTCTTTTCGGCTCCACCCGATCCTGTATATAAATCGAAATTTGTCATCGGGAGCACGTGCGATGTGTTTTCTATTCGCATTATGACGTAACACTGAGTTGAATATAAAGTGTGAGACTCGTTATAAGCAAATACCGGTTAGCAGTCACAAGGTTTAGTCCTTTCGCAATATTAAGTCACAAGGTTATTCTTATCTATCCACGAGTTGTGTGTTTTATCGAAGCCTAACCATTTTACAAAAACTCTATTCCCTTGTTTGCGCAATACTTTTTCTACAAGATAGACATCACCGACATTCGATTTACTCAATTCTTCACCGTAAAATCCGCCCTTTAGGATTTCCCCTTTCGAGTCTTGTAAAACGTACGTTACGGGTTTCGTCGGTACAACGGCGTACACGGTAAACACTTCGTTTGTCCAGTTGGGTAGATAGCCTTTAGCAAAAGTTTTTTTATATTTTGATATTCTAACTTTGTCGTCTAATTTAAATTTCGGGGCTGATTTGGGACTTTTAGTCATCGGTGCAATTTTTTCCAAAAGTATTCGTTCGTGCTTTTTCGTTACACGGCCGGGTTTCATACCGATAGTACTGTGTACAGTATTGTTGTACGTTTTTACTACACTTTGCAAGAGACTCAACCACGCATAACTACCGCGTGCCGTAAATTCACGCCACATTATATTTTTCAAAGTACGATTCAAACGTTCAACTATGGACGCTTTCTTCTCCGTATATGTCGTATAGTGATTTATATTGTATTTTGTCATCAATTTTTGCACGTGCGAATTAAACCACTCTTTACCCTGATCCGTCTGAAAGTTTTTCATACGATGTTTTTTCAATATAGGTTCCAGTACTCTGGACACCTCGGGAGCCGATTTCGTCTTTAACGGTTCTGCAATAGCGAATTTTGTCAGACAATTGATCATTGTATATATATACTTGTAACCACGATTCTCACCAGAGTACGGTATCATTTCTACCAAATCGGCTTGATACAAATCATTCACACCTTTCAACGTTACACGTCGTGTTTTGAAATTTCTTCGAGCCGGTTTGTGCAACTCTGCTGCAATAGTTTGTCTCACGCCCTCCATTTCACGAATGAGTCCGTATGACGGATCCCCTAGGCTATATATATGAACTACGGTGGAACCTTCCATCACCAGCTAGAGCCTATAGCCTAAGGCCAGGGTAGCCGTCCCATGGTGTCGTTAAGAATCCCTCTAAAAAGAGGCCTACCGTCAGACGAGCCCATGACGAGGGGCATACTATCTGTTACTCTAACAAAGTACATACATTCCTTGTGGACAGTTACGTCACGACAGAGGGCACCACAGCCTTACGGGTTTTTACACCGCTCCAGAGGGCTCACACACACAACAATGTCAGAGTAATAGACAGCGGTCACCATTTTTACTCGAAACGCATGGTTTTACAATAGCCATAGGGTAGTGTATCATATTGTCCGTCTCTTTTTCGTTTCGCACCTGTGATTCTAAACGTTTTACTTTCGCTAACGGTAACCACATCACGATCTTTTGTTCCACGGATCCGTGATTCGGTTATCGTTAGAGATTGTTCTTCTTCCTCTTCCTGAACCATGCGCTTTAAACTTTCAAAATTCACAATACCGTCGGTTCGCAGATTCAGAGTCAGTCCTTTAACTTTACATACAGTCACCGGTCCATCAGGTGTCAGAATTTTGTAACCGTAGGTTTTTGGACCTCCGGACACAAACTCTGTTATATATGAACCAGGACCGTAGTCTTGCAGTTCGTCAGTCATCTGTCCCAAGTAGTCACCTGTTTGCACTCTGTGTAAGCCCTCTTTATGCACATAGAGTACACTGTCTGTGTCATAATAGAGAGCCTGTGAACCGAGTGAATCCAGATGCTCGTACAGTTTGAGTCGAGCCTGGGCCGTAGTGTACGCAGCAATTACAACATTGACTGTCGGCAATACCTCACAGTCATCTTCAACGTAGTGCCAGTTAACCATTATCGTCTCGTCGTTCACCTCCTGTATATTATTCACCTCGACGGACGGACTGACTAACATTTTGAAAAGTTCCGTAGGCTGCCTAATTATGGACGTCTTACTCTGATTCTCTCTCTGACCGAACTTACCCCAAAATGAATTGAGCATAAGTTTTGCCAGAGAGCGTAGACCCTCGTTCTTGCCTATTCGCTCATTGTTTAGGCGTATGCCCTCGTTACAAAAGTAGTCGTTGACGTACTGTGTCTTGTCTTGGTCAGTCTTACACCAGTTAGGATACCCTGACGCCTCTTGTTTAATTTTAAGAAATGTGTTTATGAACTCTGTGAACAATCCACCACGTCCCTCGTTGAACGACACGATTTCATATTCCCAGAGTTCATACATTTCCACTATTACGTATCCTGTAGATACAGCCTTTCGTATCTCGTCCATTGTCCAGGTTCCAGTCAACACTCGTTCGTCAATGGTATGAGTACACTCACCGGAAATTAATTTTTGGCCGCATGTTCGACACAGGACAAACATTAATTTCTTGTTCATGCTTGCCGGAAGTACGGGATGATACAGATCACGGGGTGGTAGAACTTTACATTTCAAAAGACCCTCTGCATTCATCCCGCGCTTCCGGCAAGCCTCGTTACCTATGTGAATTGTCGGGTGGCCTACTGGAAACTTGCCGTATTTACAGACCCAAGGATAGAGTGAACATACATCAACGTACTGAATTGTTTCACCCTTCTCCTTGCATCCGTAATAGGATCTTGTATTACCAGTACGACCGCCAAAAAATGCGTGTCTAGGGTTAAGGGGTGCAGTGTCTAGGATCGGGTGTGTTTCGAGATAGGTCATATCTTTGTTACCTTTTTTCATCTTTAAAAAGTCGCACTCCCAAATCTCGATCACATCGTGATCACGAGACAGCTTCGCTATCTTAGATTTCGTGCGAGCTAGTCGGGCGTTGTGCGTGTCGGACGGATCGTCTGCCAAGGGTTCATCGCGACCGTTGGGAAAACATTTGGGGCAGCCGTGCCAGTAACAACCGTGGAATTCGAACAGATTTCCTTCACACACTCCGTCCACACGCACTCCATCCACTATTACTTCACGACCACGCCCTGCATGTTCCATTAGGGCCCCACGCTGATCTTCTTCCCACGTCAACCACTGCAGTGCAATAGCTGATTGGGTATCGACCAATCGGTAACCTTTTTTGGGAACAAGGCCTATGGTATTTGATCGTAAGAAGTTGCGTCTAAATGCCAGATTACACGCGCTGGCAATTGTTACGGCCTCGATGAAGGGATCGACGTTGCACACTTGGAGGAACGAGGCTCTAAATTTTATGCACGCTTGTGCCAAAATGTCCACGTCGGAGAGACAGTATTCGAATATTTCCTTTTGGAAATCGAATACGTACTCGCATCGTACCTGCTCGTCGTACCAAGTTATAAATTCTCTGTGTCCTTTGTCGAACATCGAGTCGGGACAGTAGTACTTTTGTTCGGGGATAGGGCCAACGTAATTTTGATTCTCCACCGTGTTGAAAAGGTGAGGAAAGTATCCCTTTTTCTTTTCAGGTGGTAGGTCGAATGCTTTGGGCAGTTTGGACAATGCCATAGGCATATAGTTCAGAGAATCTATAAACTTTACATTGTCTATTTCCATGAGTATTACTTTTGTACCGCGTGTTATGAGCTCTGGAGTGAACTGCGTTTTCTCCAGCAGATACTTTAGGAGGAACTGGAAGTCGAAACCTTGACCGTTGTGAGCGATTACACAGACTTTTTTGTACGGTTTACGTACGTCCATTATGTAGGACATGAAACCTTCGACGGGATCGTCTTTGAAGACGTGTGTACGGTCCCCGCAATTTTCACACTCTTCACCGTTTATGCATAACCAACAGTACTGTTGTGCTACGCATAAAGTTACTCTGTGTACTTGAGCCGAGTCGAGAGCTTCGTCTTGACGCGTCTCCAGATCGAAGAAAATGAAGAGGAAATCTTTTTCCATCGGTTTCCTACGGTCTACTTTCATGTAGCACATGTGATTAGCGGGCATGTAATCTCGACACACTTTACAGTACGTTTCACCGCACACGTGTTCGGTACTACGTTTTTTCTTCATGATTATTTTCTCACATTCGCGACACTTTTTCATGTTGGCACAGATATTTCGTTTGTGTGCAACAAAACAGTCCTTGTTCATAAACTGTCTGTTGCAGTCGCCGCAATGGATGTGACCGTTTTCCATTATGCACGGTGGCGAACGTTTACAGCCGTAACAAGTGGCCAAACATCTATGTTCACCACGATGATCGAAAGGGACATGACACGTTTCACAAAAATAAACGCAAGCAAAAGCGGCTGTGAGATTTGTTATTACGTTAAAATGACCTTGGTGGAAGGGTAGATTAATTGTGTATTGAGGATTGGTTACGTCACCTTCGAAATACACGACACGCCCTTTATTCCCATAACTGTACACAGTTATTTTGTGATTGGGTAAGAGGTCTTGGAATTTTTGCAATTCCTGCACCCCTGCACCCTCGACACCGATTTGGACACCTGCGTCAGTCATTAATTGTTTAGCTCTGATTGTCTGTCTCTTACGTCTATCCTTACGTACAAGTTCATAGTCTTTGTCTTTCTCGGCGTGGGCTTTAGCGACTACAATAGAGCAAGGCAAGCAAAGAGAGTCTGTATTCTTAATCACGACAATACCCTTTCTAGCTTTACATTCTTCGTCATAGTTATTGTACAAGCCCGGTCTAACACGTCCACGTCCTCGACCTACAGGTACTTTTACTTTAGTACATTCTACTTTAAACGTATCGCTAGACTTGAAACCTTCTGCATTGCTCTGAATAATACCGCCGAATATTTTCCAGAGCACATCGTAAGTTATATCTGTAGCGGGTCTGAAAGCTACGTACCCAGGCTCGCGATTTTTTACATTCAAACTAGTCAGTGTAAACCCTAATTGATCTTCGTCGGTCGTATTTTCGGTCATTTGATCGATCAACTCCTCTAAACCACGTTTGATCCATTCAATTTCCTCCACGTCCGACGGTAGTGAATTGAATTTAAAAACGACTTTGGTCCCGTACAAACGAAACTTTTTTACGTACGAATCACAAGTCGAAACAACGTACACGGACATTATTCAATTCTAAAGAATACTACAGCTATCAAGTTTACTCACCAAGCGTTCCAAGAAGAATGAGAATGATGGGTGGTGGCGAGTCGCATTTATAATGTCGGTACGCCCGATCCCCACTCTCGGACTGATAGGTGGGGGTGACGGCTATGTTTGTGGAGGTGGTACTGGTAGGAGTGGGATCGGTCCCCAAACTGTATATAGGCGCTGTTCTGTGAGCTCAGTAATCATTCTGTACTCGGTTTGTCTACCGTTGTAGTACAAGGTAAGTTTGATATGGTTAAGTACTTGTTACATATTTTTTGAAATTGTATACCTATATGTTTCAACTTTTATATTCGATTGTAAACCAGTGTGATATATATTTAACTTCCGTGTTGGATACTTATAACTTTTGAACCATAACTATGTAATACGAATTTAACATTAAGTACTTGTTACAAAATCTTTGACATTTTGTATACCTATGTTTAAACTTTCATATTCAACTGTAAACCTATGTGATATACATTTAGCTTCCGTGTTAGGTACTTGTAAACCAATGTGATTAAATATGTAGTATAATTTTCACCATTATAGCTGTTAGATATATGTTTAACTAGTTTATATTTAACCAATGTAGTATAGTCCACCGTTGTATATATACTTATTATCCACTGTTGCCAATATACTATGTAGTATAATTTTCACCATTATAGCTGTTAGATATATGTTTAACTAGTTTATATTTAACCAATGTAGTATAGTCCACCGTTGTATATATACTTATTATCCACTGTTGCCAATATACTATGTAGTATAATTTTCACCATTATAGCTGTTAGATATATGTTTAACTAGTTTATATTTAACCAATGTAGTATAGTCCACCGTTGTATATATACTTATTATCCACTGTTGCCAATATATTATGTAGTATAATTTTCACCATTATAGCTGTTAGATATATGTTTAACTAGTTTATATTTAACCAATGTAGTATAGTCCACCGTTGTAAATATACTTATTATCCACTGTTGCCAACGGTAAGTCTTACGGTAAGGGGTTCGTGTCCGAACTTCTACGAAATGTTCTGGCGTTGGCGGATTATATACCGCGTTAAATATCCGACTTGTAATACTATGAGGTTAGGTTAACTATCTTAACACATTATATAAATATATAACACATTATATATATAACACATTATTGTAACAGCTGATTGGCTGTGGATGGGCAAAGGTGGGAAACTTTAGGTTAACTATCTTAACACATTATATAATTATATAACACATTATTGTAACAGCTGATAGGCTGTGGATGGGCAAAAGTAGGCCACTTATAGGTTAGGTTAACTATCTTAACACATTATATATATATATATATATAACACATTATTGCGGTTACAACATGGCGGCTTATATACTGCGTTAAATATCCGACTTGTAATACTATGCACGATAGCTCAGTCGGTAGCGTGTCCGCCTTCAAATCCAAACTTCATAGGTTCGAATCCCGCTGGTATTAAAAAAGTTAAGTGTATGACGTCATGTGTGTATGACGTCATGTGTGTGTCTCGACAACAATAATACGTTACAGGTGGGGGGACCAATGGGGGAAGGGAAGGGGCCTAAAGGGGAGGGGCCTACAGGGGAGGGGTGGGATGAGGTGGGGGGACCAATGGGGGAAGGGAAGGGGCCTACAGGGGAGGGGCAGGGGGAGGGGTGGGGGGGATAAATGGGGGAAGGGAAGGGGCCTAAAGGGGAGGGGCCTACAGGGGAGGGGCAAAGGGGGAGGGGCAAAGGGGGAGGGGCAAAATGGGAGGGGAGGGGTGGGGTTACCCCCACCATTTTTGTCCTAAACTGACGGGAACTCTACTCTTGTAGTTTGTTTTGTTTTTAAATTTTGTTATTTGTCACTAACCGACCAATCATCCGTTCATTAATGTTTACGTATTATAGATGACGGCTTACGCTGAAAGGAAGCTTGTCGAGTTGGAAAATGTTTTGTGGGAGGTTGCGACGAATTGCGAAGGGATGTGGAGGCAATGGGAGCTGGACTGTCTCACAACTTAATGTGTTTCCAAGCCGCATTGTCTGACGTTCTCGACCGACGGATGGCAGAAAGTAATGTTGTACCTATTGACGCCGCACAAATGGTAGAGCAGCGGTTACGTACCTCGAATACACAGAAAACTCCAGCGCCTACGTCACAACAGGCCTGTCCGTCACAACATCACAATCTTGTCACAGTCATGAGACCCTTCATCTAGCTCTGCGGCCGCATAGCCGTTTGGATTGTAGATTCTGTTTGAGTTCCGGTATCATGTATCAGGCTGTGGACGACAATTACGCTGCTAGACGTGGATCGAGCTCCTACAGAGGGAACTAACCTCCCTTGGGAATTTTTCATAAATCCTTGCATTTCTTAAACAGCGAGTGCACTAAGTTCATAGCAACCGGTTTATTCCAGCATACAGGTTTCACTCTCGGACTTTTAGTACAGAGTGGTAAAAAATTTGTTTACTTTACGCACGAATAGTTTGACGAAATGTCTATTCACCTAAAGGCTAATTCAACTTGAGTATCGGTGACCTAATATTGTGCAATATTTTCGGGAAACGTTACGTTCAATTGTACGACGGCCTACGATGTATGACCTTGAACGCTGACAAATGGAGGCTACTCGAGGAGAGTATGCCGCTCGTTTTATATCGAGAAAGAGATGCGCTCCTACATCATTGAGATCTTGGCCTGCGACGAGCTCGTATCTAGCGCACACCCCGAAGCGGACAAATAGTACGACGAATTCAAGTTGTTTAAGAAACATGGAGACGGTGGTAGTAGAATTTCACGCCTTTCGAGATAACGACAACAAGTATATAGTCAAAGTATTGGCTATAGTCGGTGATCAATTAATTTTAAAGTGTTAGTATTTAAGCCACCCTGCAGATTTTCACTCCTTAACGAAAAACCTTAAAAATCGGCTCGTTGGTTGCAATCACGCATTCACTATATCAGGTGGGACGTGGGTGGTACAAGGTAGAGTGAAGACACGATACGTACCCTGTGCAATCATTTTCACAAAAGGATTTGAAAAGGCACTATTTTTGAGACAATTCCATCCTCACGTTATGGAATTGCCTCAAGAAGAGAAATTCAGCTATAACAATAACATTACCTGTATATAACTGACAAATTGGTTTATATCAGAAAATAAAAAAAACAACAAATAATTGTAATTATATAAGTATTAACTATGCACAAAGTATAGTTTGTATATAAAAATAGTTTCATTAAATATTGTGTCTATGTTATATTTGAAACACCCGTGTCAGTGTAATTTGTACATAAATTATTTCCGAATATAAATAGAACTGACAAAAAGGCGAATATTTATAAAATATTCGGTTAGTGTGTGTGTGTGAATAAATACTCTATTCCAAACAACTCTCTCTCTCTCTCTCTCTCTCTCGGACTATGGTAGAGGACTGTGGTAGAGAGGACTATACAGTCCTAACCTCGCCCCTAAATAAAGACAATTCAATTCAATTCAACTTTTCTCTCTCTCACACACACCACACACACACACTCTCTCTCTCCTACTGTGAGTTGTCACACCTCAAAAATGTTGTTAAAGACTTTGTGATCGTGTAACGATATAAACAAGTTTAGAAAACGAAAATGTCTTTTTTTAAACACACACTTCTTAGAAGTATTAACAATTGTTTGTATTTTACACAAAGAGGTTGTCTGTAATATAAATAGAATTGACAAGAGATGAGTGAAATTAGACTGAAATAATAACTGACATTAATCTTCAGTTAGAAACATACAAAGTTGGTAAAAAAGGGTACAGAAGATCAATAACTTTGTGGCTTTTTAGTGTAACATTTAACAAATTTGGAACCCAATAGTTGTGGGGAGTCCCCCCCCTTAAAATTTAACATAACCTAAATTAATTTTTTTGTTAAATAATCGAATCTAAATGTTTAATCAAAACGATGCAAGTAAACAGGCCAAAGCCTCAGCTAAATGTGCACTATACACGTCTTCCGTTACCTCCTCTTCATCACCTAAGTTAAGGATTACTCTTAAGAAGGCATCATGTGCTGTTGGTGGTACGTCCAGTATTCTGTTATAGATGGTCAAAGCTCCCTGGTGTGCAGGAGGTACTGGCATTCCTCGTCCGTGAGATTGTTTATTCTCATATCCCTCCTCGACCAAGTATGCAATCACAGCTCTTATGAATGCTCTCTGAGCTGCCTCTTCTCCCAAGCATTGTCCGTCCGGTATGTTAGGTGCCACTAGCTCGCAGGCTGATCTAAATAATCAAATCAAAAACATCAAACGACGTAAAAAAAGTCAATACCCGATCAAGGTTTTCAACATTATACCCCAGCAACGCCTAAATAAATCGGGTAGGACAAATGTCCTACCGCACAACTCGGAACAAGCATGTGCAGAATTCTCAATGTACCTCGACAAAATAGGCATAACTGCAGATTCCCATGAAATATAGACACGAGTAATCACTTGGTTCAACTAGAGTTTATTATATTTCTTAATTTTTGTCTGATTTAATAGTATCAAATTTTGTTGTTGTTTTTATTATTTTTTCAATATAAATTCTTTTTTTATAAAAATTCAGATGATGGTGCGCCGTCAGCTGTTCGCTTTAAAGAGTTTGGTGGTGAATTTTTTAGAAATGGAAAGGACAAGTTCAAGAATGAAGTTTTTACAAAGGGTAGTTTGACAGATTATTAGTACAATATATTAAAGAAAGTTTAAATGAAGTAAGGGAGTTTAACAAATTTAAAAGGAAATGCAGCGCTTTGTGCTTTAACTGAGTGGTTGAGATTTAAAATTATTGAAGTTAATGTTGTCACTAATCCATCTATATTTTATAAAACTAGTTTGGTGCTCGAATATGAAAAATCAGTTGCTCCAAGATACAACTTAGTTCCAAGTGCAGTTGACTATCCAATTAATAAATATATTATTTTTGGAACTGATAAAATACCTCTTTCTCGGAAGTTTATGATTAAAATGGAAACAGTAAAGCAATTGTTTTTTCAATATTATAATGAGGCGGTTGAAGAAAGTATTAGATTTTAATTTAATAGATGGGAAACATTTTTTTACGATTTGTCTTACTAATAAGTCTGTAGGAACTAAAAATGTCGATTTAACTATGAATAAACTTCTACATTCAGTATAGCATACACGATTGTTAAATTTCATTCTAGATTTAAATAAGTTAAATGAATTAAACTATTTTTTCATCTCTTTAAAGAGTAAAACAAAATGTGCTATACGATTTCAGATTGATCGACGAGCGCGGTTAATCACCATCGTACCTAATAATGTGCAAACTGCTGAGGTATTCTTTAATATTCAGACATAAAAAAACATCGTCATAGTTCAATGTTCGTTGGTGATATTCGAGATTCTGTATTACAGTTAACTTCTTCTGGTAAGTTAAAAGCTTTAGAAAATAATAGTGATGTTAAGGGATTGGATACATGTATCTTTCCCAATATTAGTGATTTTATGAGATTTATTATTATTAAGTGTTTGGCGGCGTAACAGGCAACCAGATTGGCTTCGGCAGCTCTTGGAGCAACAGGTAGTTCTCTCGACTTTAGTCTCCACACACACTCTTACTAACTTTTAATTTTCTTTCAGAATCAAGGTCCAGTAGTGACTCAACAATCATTACAGCCAGCAGCTTGAGACGGTTTGGCATAGAGCCAAAAGTCTCAAGTCAATTTAAAGCAGTTTAAATTCCCGCGATAAACCATGTAGAGAGGAGGCGAGGTGGGGCGATGACGTCACGCCAGCCCAGGTGCAAATCTGCAGGCTCGAGCATGAAATGTCAATTTGCCTCGTTTCTTATTCTATTAAAAAACTAAATTATTAATATAAATAAATATTCAGTAGAATCAACCGATCAATAATATCAACAAATAAATATAGAATCATATAAAACATAAAAGTTATTCAAGTTTTTATAGGGGCTCAAAAACCTAAAATTTGGAAAAAAGTTAAATTCAAAATTCAAAAAACGTAGAGTCATAACTAAGAGGGGAACTAACAATAATCATAAATAAAAAATATGAAATAATAATGATAAACAGGTGAGAATGGACTTAGAAAGTCATTCTTGGGGAGTTTTTGGAATTTTTGAGTTGAAGGGGGGATTTATTAAAAAATAATAATAAGTACAATTGAAGAGACCACAATAGGGCACAATAATATGTACTTATATTCAAATTTCAAATTAAAATAAAGGAGATATAATAATTACAAAAAGTAAAACTTTAAAGCCCAAAAGCGGTTAAATTTAAAGTTAAAGGGGAGAAATAACTATGTAATTATATCTGTCTAGTATGTAGACGTGTTAACATCAAAGCAGAGATAATAATATATAATGGGGGGTTTTTATGAACTATAAATAAGACGATAGAAATTTTGGAACTTCAAGGACGTATAACTCGAGAACCAAGCGAGCTACGTAAAAAGTACAAACAGATTTTTTCGTCATATAAGAAGAGGAACAAAATTTCGTCAAAAGAATTTTGAAAAAGGACTTATTTAAAAAGTTCAAAAGAAGAAAATCCGAATTTCGGGAAAAGGGCGATAACTCGCGAACGAAGCGTACTAGGACGACGAATCAAGTTCCACAAGACCCACAAGATGGAGAGGAAGAAAAATCCGAAAGGAACTTGATAATCGGACCGGGCGTTCGAAAGTCATAGCGAGTTGAACGAAAAAATGTCAGAAGTTGTAATTTTCAGGAAAAATCTTGTAGAGCGACGCACGCAGCCCTCAGTGAGAGTTCAGCGATTGGACTTTGCAATGCCAACTTGGATCACAAATAACACTGAATAATAAATACAATAAATTATTAATTAAAAGGTGTTTTAGTAAAGAACAAAGGAAGAAAACTATTCAGTAGACAAAAACTATGATTAGTAAAATATATAGTGTGAAAATATCAGACCAAAAGGGCCTGAAAATACTTAAAAGGAAGGGGAAACTTTTCTCTTTAAAAGGGAGAAAAATTGGCTCCAGGTAGTGGGAATTTTCCCACAGAAAGGGAGACCACAATTTATCTGTCGAAAGACGGGTACTTTTGTTTTGGAATCGACGCGAGGAAGACGTATCTTTGGCAACAGACTCCGAGCTGAGAGGAAACTAAAACTGTCACTCTACTAAATTGGACTTAGAAAAATTTCTACTCATTTTGATCTTCAAAGCAACTAAGCAGAATTCGAGACCAGCATTCAACTAACTCATAGTCTACAGGATCTGGATTGAAGACATTGCATCAGCATCAGCTAAATTAAACAACAAATTCCAAAATCAACAAGAACTTTTAATAAAGTGTGAAGGTATCATATACTTAAGGAATAATTCGCAAATATTAACTTCATTTCAATTATAACGTCATCTGGGGAATAAATAAAAATTAAATTCATTTTTATAAATTTCTGCTTTGGTGTTGTAGATAATTAGTAATTAAATACGACTTTTTCAGTACAGGAAAAACTGTCTGTGGTTCTGTCTGAAAAGTCTAGCGTTTTTTATTTTTGTTTAGAATATAGGAAATATCCTATTTGTATTTTGTGAAATATTTAAATTGTTTTGTTGTTGTTTAATCAACTTTGTTGTCATTTAGATTTTGAAATTGCTTTTTTAACTGTGCTGAAAAGAAAAGATTATATACGTAATTCATTTCTAAAATTTGTTGTTTTTTCAATATATCCATTCTGTACATGCAAATAACCTTGTCTAAGATAAATATTTTATGAGTGCTCTGGAAAATATAATTTGAAATTTTTAAAAAGTTATTATCAGAACTTAAGAGCCGATTTCTCCCAAAAGGCACTTCCCCAGAGAGAGAGAGAGAGAGAGAGAGAGAGTTACTTTAGATAAAGAGTCAAATAATCGAGCATTGAGATAAAATTCAGGGAATTTTGCCTAGATTAAAAATTGGTAAGTTTATGAGGACAAGCTCATACTTACTAGAGCAAGTATTGCAATATCTTTGATTGCATAAAAGGTAAAAGTGAGCATCTTGGCCTTGCCCGCGTTAGTTCCGAGCTGAAAGGTGGTTCGCCCCATCGGTGGTGAGAGTATAGCGAGAGTAGCGAACGAAACGACCCCGAAGTACGCGGCAAGTGGCGCCCAATAGCGTGGAGCACGAAAAAGCAAAGTTTTGGAACAAATTGTCAAAATTTTGAATTTTTTAGTGTGTCATACGAACGAGAATATCTTAAGTTCTGATATAATTTATATATATACGTGTGTTAGTAATAAGTTGTGCTGGTAATTACAACGACAAATATAATAAATTGTAAAAATAATAATAAATAAAAGTAGAGTCCAAACAAAACCGAAATTAAAATTTTTTAATTAAATAAAATCAAGTGAATAAGTGAAGTGAAAATGGGACCAGCAAAAGATCCAGCAAAACAGGAAGGTTCAAAAGAACAGGAGACGGAAATGCAGAAAATGGTGAGGTACCTGAACCAAATGGAGGAAAGAAGAAAGCAAGAAAGGGAACAGGACAAAACGGAACAACTGAGAAAAGAAAAGGAGAAGGAAGACGAGGACAAATTAAGAAGATTAGAAGAAAGAATCGAGAGAAATCAAGAAAAAGAAGAATTGGAAGCATTACGGAAGCAGGAGAAGGAAGAGATGGAAGCCAAGCAGAAGAAAGAAAAAGAAGAAGCGGAGGCCAAGCAGATCCAAATGGAAGCCAGATGGATGAAGTGAGATGAAGAATTGGAAGCCAAAAGGAAGCAGGAGAAGGAAGAAATGGAAGCCAAGCAGAAACAAGAGAGAGAAGAAATGGAAGCAAGAAAGAGAAGAAGCAGAAGCAAAGAGAATAAAGAGAGAGGAAGAAATGGAAACAAAACGGATCCAAAGGGAAGACACTCGAAAACAGGAAATTGGGAAATATATGGAAGATATTAAGGAATCTATTGACAGTAATATGGCCGAAAATATTAGGCGAAGAGAAAATTGTGAAGAAAAAGTGGAAGAGTGAGTAGGGGAAATTAAAAAGATGACAGACAGTATAAAGGAACAGGGAAATTCGACTAAAGAAATTGGGGAGAAAGTTAAAAAATTAGAAGTTAAAATTAGGGAAGTCGCAAAAATTAAAGAAACCGGGGGTAATGCGAAAAATATAATTTATTTAGAT
Organism: Aphrophora alni; assembly: GCA_963513935.1. Classification (NCBI taxonomy): domain Eukaryota; kingdom Metazoa; phylum Arthropoda; class Insecta; order Hemiptera; family Aphrophoridae; genus Aphrophora; species Aphrophora alni. The sequence goes on along the minus strand of OY740776.1, from coordinate 17,652,099 downwards.
AGGGCAAATTTGGAAACAAAAACCATAGAATTTTGGGGAAATTCAAGGGATAATCCCGTACAATTTTTAAAACAAGTTGAGGAATTATTTCAGGAAATAAATCCTGTTATGGAGGGAAACGATAAATTAAAAATTGTAGAAAAAAAATTGAAAGGAGCCGCCATGGAGTGGTGGGAAATAATCAAGCGCGATACAGAAGAATATAGCCAGTTTAAATTACTATTTTTGGAACATTATTGGGGTTATCAAACGCAACAAGTGGTTAAAAATCAAATCGAAAACCATAAGTATAATCCTAAGGGAAATATGAGCCGGGTGGATTATTTTTGCAAGATGGTGCGAAAGGCCGAGTATTTAGAACCTAAAATTCCTGAAGAATTTCTAATATACCAACTAATGAGGCATTTCGACCAAAAAGTGCAATTAGCGTGCATTGGCAGGGCTAGTGAGCATTTAGAGGATGCCATTAAGTTTTTGAGGACAATAGAAAACGTGGACGGAATGTCAAGAGAAGTTCGAAGACCAGAAAGTTTCGAAAGGAGGGACGGACAACACCGAGAACAAAATATTAGGCAAAGGAACCAAGACTTTTCAAAACCATCCCAAAACCCTAACCTTCGATCCTGTGGTCAAACCCACAATAAACCACAACCTCAGATACCTCAAAACCCTGGTCCTTCTAACCAAAAATTCCCACCTAAGGTCGCAAAAAACTAAAATACGAGATCTCAAGGAAAAATTTTTGGAATAAATTGGAAAATGCAAACGGAATTGGGATCGAAGATAAAACCAAATTTAACAAATATAAAAGGGGAGGCACCCGAAACTAGTATCTGAAACTTATAATTTCCAATACACGTTTGAAACATCTATTAATTATTAATCACGGCTTTTGCTGCAAATCGCCTTGATACTGTTATACAGAGACAATATGCTTTCCCAGGACAGCAAGTCAGTGCTGATCTAGTACTGAGGAATATCACATACCGTATTTCAACACGGTTAAAGCAGGTCAGCCTATAGTGACCTACTACTATGAAGTAGGAAGATGCCTAGTGAGTGGATGGAGACCTAGCCATTGCGCTATGGCAATAGCAGCCTGCGAGCTAGTGGCACCTAACATACCGGACGGACAATGCTTGGGAGAAGAGGCAGCTCAGAGAGCATTCATAAGAGCTGTGATTGCATACTTGGTCGAGGAGGGATATGAGAATAAACAATCTCACGGACGAGGAATGCCAGTACCTCCTGCACACCAGGGAGCTTTGACCATCTATAACAGAATACCGGACGTACCACCAACAGCACATGATGCCTTCTTAAGAGTAATCCTTAACTTAGGTGATGAAGAGGAGGTAACGGAAGACGTGTATAGTGCACATTTAGCTGAGGCTTTGGCCTGTGTACTTGCATCGTTAGCCAGCAATCCTACGAAGAAGGCAGTAGGGATGGGAGCTTCACTTTACACAATCGTGTATCTGTCATTGGCAAAGTCACTGGCAAGAAGCTTGACAAAGTGAAAAATGCTGTGTCCTTAGAGTGCGGTCATGAAATAGTGTTCGAAGCTGAGGATGTTACCCGATGTGCCTCTGCTTTGTCACCCTTCGTGGATGAAAGAAATGCTAGAAACATCATGACAGCATTGCAAACCAATATGGACAATATATCACTCAGACTCAAAATAATCATGATGCAGACGGTGAAGTCGGGTATGACCTCCTACTGGGCGATTAGAGAGGCCATGGTACTCTTTAGGACTTTCCCATGGAATGTAGCATCGAGGCATATTCCTGATGATTTTACCAACTTCGATCTGGCTGTACAAGCTGTAGGGACTAACGAGTATTATGGGTTCTCAAAGAACCTAGGAGCTGCAACACATACCAAATATAAGTCGTTGGCTTGGTTAGCCATCAACCTACTGATTAAACATAAAGCTGCTGATTTTGGGAGCTTAGAGTACAGCGAGGGTAGCGACCGAATCGACCCAGGCGAACGCGGCAAGCTGTAGCAGCTTCTACAGACATTGTAGAAGGGGCAGTTGGAAAACGTCGGTTGCAGCTCCAACACAGAATGCTTGTAGTGTAAGTTATGTTTTTAAACTTTGTCACTAACCAACCAATCATCCGTTCATTAATGTTTAAATTTTATAGACATCTGTTCATTAATGTTTAAATTTTATAGTCATCCTAACATTAATGTTTACGTTACATTCTTGGGTTAGAACACTTTATGGTGGTTAGATCTCTCTCTCTCTCTCTCTCTCTCTCTCTCTCTCTCTCTCTCTCTCTCTCTCTCTCCCTCTCTCTAAAATCTAACTTGTTGATTGTGTGTTGGAGTAGTATAAGTTGTATGTATTTTGTATTTGTTTGAAATTAATTTTCAATTAACCTCTTTGTACCAGTCCAACTCGATTTGTTAAAAAGGTTAAGATCAGTTGTATTCTCGGGTTAGATCACTTTATTGTGGATAGATCAGTTTCTATTCTCTCTCTCTCTCTCTCTCTCTCTCTCTCTCTCTCTCTCTCTCTCTCTCTCTCTCTCTCTCTCTCTCTCTCTCTCTCTCTCTCTCTCTCTCTCTCTTATGGCTAACTTATTAAATTATTGGGTTAGATCACTTTATTTTTCTCTTTTGACCAACACTTGATCATTCAGGAATTTTTTACATATACGTAGTGTATACGATGACAAAAATCAATTGTGTGTTTTACTCTGTTTCAGAGACATCATACGCACCTCCGGGATTTACAAGACATGGGTGCGATGGGAGTCGCAAACAAATATATTGTGGCGACCCTCGACAGAGTGAGGGATATAACCTGCGACGGGGCCATAATCGACGACGAGTACATAAAAATCCAAAATTAGATTAACAAGCAGAAGCTCTAAAAGTCGATCCAATGCCGACTCTGGAAGAGTTATTGGAAGTTAAACCAGAGAAGGAACTCCAATTAAACCTTCCGGAGGAGGTGGACTGGAGCGATTTGGAGGAAGTTTTGCAGTAGCGGAGTGGGAGTCCTTTTACTGTAAAAATAGCTTCAAATAAAAATGGTTTCATTAAATATTGAGTCAATGGTTTATTTGAAACACCTGTATCAGTGTAATTTGTACACAAATTATTTTCATATTAGAATATTTATAAAATATTTGGATAGTGTGTGTGTGTGTGTGTGTGTGTGATTAAATACTCTATTCCAAACAACTCTCTCTCTCTCTCTCTCTCTCTCTCTCTCTCTCTCTCTCTCTCTCTCTCTCTCTCTCTCTCTCTCTCTCTCTCTCTCTCTCTCTCTCTCTCTCTCTCTCTCTCTCTCTCTAGGAAACAAACTCTAAGTCTTTAACTTTTTATATTTACATTTTATAAAAATGTACTTACAAAAATATTTGTAAATAAAAACTGGGCGTTTGTTTTAACAATTGTTTGTATTTTACACAAGAAGATTGTCTGTAATATAAATAGAATTGAAAGGTGATGAGTGAGTTGTATTAAATACTCGTATTAGATTAATCAAAACAAGTCTTTGATTATAGAATATCACGGTTACTCACGAGTCACTTGTCAATTTCACAGCTATTGAATACTATGTCGAACGCAGTCGTAAAGTGACAGAACTCGTTGACCTTGACTAAAATGGATTGGAGTCAGCGGCTCTCAAACCACTCCTCCCCCTTCCTTCTCTATTAGGAATATATAGTAGGTATTTGCAAGGCTTCTACACTGTCAGTTTCACTTTGTATTCTGGTGAGTAGTAGTAGTAGTATTAAGTTAACCTTAAAGTTGTTTATTACTAACTATTAAAAGTACAGTTATAGTTTTTACTCACTGTTTAAAGTACAGTGAAGTTACCCTAAAAAGTAGAGAGTACTAATATAATTGCTTAAAGTACAGTTAATAGTATAATTAGTCTGGCGTAAGTATCGAAAAAAATACAGCCCTCTGCGTTCGGGACGAGCAGAAGGAGGTCTTGCATGAATGAGCAGAAGGAGGTCCTGTATTCTACTAAACTTGTAATACTATGCACGATAGCTCAGTCGGTAGCGTGTCCGCCTTCAAATCTAAACTTCACAGGTTCGAATCCCACTTGTATTAAAAAAAAAGTGTATGACGTCATGTGTGTGTCTGTGTGTCGACAACAATAATTTACGTCACAGGTGGCCAGCGGAAGGGGTCAAGGGGGAGGGGGAAGGGCCTAGAGGAAGGGGCCAAGAGGGAGGAGCAAGGAGAGGGGCCAGGGGGAGGGGAGGAGAAAGGCCTAAAGGGAAGTTGCAAGGGGGAGGGGAGGGGGAGGGGAGGGAAGAGGGAGGTCACATGGTTACCCCCACCAATCTTGTTCTCAAGTGGAGCCCTCTCTACTTTAAAAAGAATTGTTAAAAAGAGATATCTAAAAGTTGCAGCAGCGCCCCGATTTCAAGAAGGTGATAAAGTTAGAATAAGTAGATATAAGAAACCGTTCACTAAATGTTATTTACTAAATTGGAGTAATGAGGTGTACACAGTTTGGAGAATTCAATCAACAGTTCCAGTAACATATATTTTAAAAGATGAAAACGGTACTATAATTAAAGGTGGGTTTTATCAAGAAGAATTGACTAAAACCAAGGTTGGTGATGTATATTAAATAGAAAAAGTGCTACATAAAAAAGTTGACAAATTGTTAGTGCGGTGGTTGGGAATTGATAAATCCAAAGACTTGTGGATAAATGCAAAAGATTTAATATGAAATTTATAAAACAATCGTCTAGATTACCATTTATAAATCTAGACTCTTTTATAATGTCAAAAATAAAAATGAAACAAAAAAAACATGGAATGTTATTGCCTTGTAATATTAGATCAATTATTTGCGGTCCGTCTAATACAGGCAAAACAAATTTGGTAATAAATTTATTGGTTTCCAAAAATGGGTTATATTTCGAAAACATTTACGTATTTTCTAAATCTCTATATCAACCCAAATATAAATTTTTACAATGTGTCCTAGATGATGTGCCGGAAGTTGGCTATTATCCATTCACCGAAAATGAAGAAATTCCAAATCCCAATGATATTAAACCAAATTCAATTATGATATTTGACGATGTGGCTTGTCAAAAACAAAATAATATTAGAAAGTATTTTACAATGGGGCGTCATAATAACATTGATACGTTTTATTTGTGTCAGACATATAGTTACGTTCCAAAACAATTAATTTGATAATGCCAAACTTATTATATTGTTTAAACAAGATGAACGAAACTTGCGTCATGTCTACAATGATCATGTCAATACAGATATGGATTTTGATACTTTTAAAAACATATGTTCTCGTGGATGGAATAAAGACGGCAACTCGTTTATAGTCATTGATAAAGAGAGCGTAATGAACAAAGGTCGTTATCGATTTGGATTTGATATATTTAACAACATTTAATTTGACGTCATTCTGTTATGAGTGTTCATTATGAACACTAACACACCAGAGAATATTATTATAGAAATAAATAAATTACGAAAAAATATTAAAGACAAACATCATACTTTAAATCGCGGAATTATGGAGGCAGCGGAATTATTAGAAAAACAATTGAAACCTATTGTCGATCCTCTAAAACAATTAGTTGAGGAAAAACAAATTTTAGAAACGGAATCTATAGAGAGGAAGCCTGTAAAACGTAGATTAGAATTAGATGAAGCAGAGTGAGAAGAAGAAGAATTAGATTATATAGATTTTGGCGAACCTTTAGAGAAAAGTAAATTGTACAATCCTGTACAAGGTCAGAAACGTAAAAAAAATGAAAATTTAAGTTTAGATTTATATGCCGATGACTATGAAGATTACGATTATGAAGATGTTACTAGAACTAAAAGCAGGAAAAGACATATGTCTAGACACGAAACGTCTATGGATGCGGAAGATATTGAAAATAGCGAAATGGAGATAGAACCAACACATACCGAATCTGAGGTATACGAATCATCGCCTACAGGTGAAGAAATGATTAATACACCTGAAGGAAGACAAAGTATTACAAATTATATTAATAATTCTTTTACCGGTCATATATCGAAAATTTATTTCAACAAATTGATTAATGCGGGTGGTAAAAAAATTGACATCGTTTTTGGTCCACACATTGTTGGCAACACTTGGATGTTGGGTGATAAAGTGTTAGAACTTGACAAAGACGATTTGGTTATTAATGGTAAACAATATACTGGAACATTGGGATTATATGAATTAATTTTTATGAACGATCCAGATCCTTACGTGTATACAGAAGAAGATTTAAACACTTATAGAGAAATTTTAAAAGAAACCAATGTGTATAGACAAAATAATTCGGCAATAGGAAAAGTGAAATCTAGTAGAGGTAAAAAATATAAGACTATAATGTCAAAATTGATTAATGCAACTGGACACGGGTTAAAAATAAATAATAAATGTCGTAACAAAAAACTCGGTGAAGAAATGATTGTAACTCATTCACAGCCACAATATGTATATTGGAATAGTGTTAACGAATTATGTGAGCGGTTGAAGTTATTATTATCTTCCCAGCAGGCAGGCAATACAGGTCATATTAACGAAATTAATTCAATATTAGAAGAACTAGTTGAAACAGGGTTATTAATAAAGGTTTAAAAATGAGTGTAGATAAATTTGGACGACATTCTAAATTTTCAAGACAGAGGGGGCTTCAGGGTCCAGCTGGTAGAGGCTTTGAAATAACTATAAATGGTGATTATAATATACAAAATAAGAGATTATGTAATGTTCATGAACCATTACTTGATACAGATGGAGTAAATTTAAAAACAATAAGAAACGAATGTTTGTCATTTAATAGTGAAGATAAAGAAATATATGATGGTAAAAATAGAAAAATATGTAACATCGCACCACCAACAGAGGATAATGATGTTGTAACAAAAAAATATTTCAATCAATATGCAATTCCTATAAAAACTCGAGAAGGTCATTTCTCGTTTGAAAATAAAAAATTGCAGAACATCGCAAGTCCGGAGACGGAAAAAGATGCAATTACTTTGGGTTATTTAACTAATCATGTCTATATGAAGGATGGAGATATTAATTTACATAATAATCGCTTAATGAATATAAAAACATCAGATCTTGGAGATGCGGTATCTTTGCGAAGAGTTTTAAGTTTGTTGTATATGTCGTACGTTAATAGTCTAATTGGTACATCTAAAAGTGTTTTGACATATAATGATTGGTATAAAACATTATTGCAAACTAGTATATAATTCATTTTAAAAATGTACACTCAACGACGAGGTCGTGGTCTTTTTGGTGATATTGTAAATAAAGCTATTGACATTTTGCCTTTTGAACTACATATTCCGGGTTATCAATATTGTGGGCCTGGAACAAATTTGAGTAAGCGTTTAAAACGCTGCGATGTTGGAATTAATAAATTAGACTCTGCATGTAAAATTCGAGGAAATAGCCTATTATAAATATAGTGATAGTAAAAATCGAGCCATTGCTGATAAAGAACTTGCCGACAGAGCTTGGGAGCGTGTAAACGCTAAAGATAGCAGTTTAGGGGGAAAAAGTGTGGCGTGGGCAGTGACTAATATAATGAAGTCAAAAAATAAATTTGGTGGTGGCTCTAAGAAGAGAAAAATAAAAACAATTCGACTACAAAAATTAAAAAAATGCTTGAGACTATTAAAAAAAAAGTAACCCACCTAGAAGGAAAAGGTTTATATGTTAGACCATACAGAGGGAGTGGGCAAACAGTTAAAAAAAAAAGAAACGCAGTACTCGACGAAAATAATCAATTCTATTGCCAATAAACCATTATCAACATTAGAATTATTAACTTACGCTAATATATTAAAAATACCATACTTCAGAGGGGTGTTTATGCGTAATACATTACCAGGATTTGTATTAGATAATGAATCAGCTATAATTAATCTTGACAGTTTCAGAGGAGATGGTACACATTGGGTTTGTTACAAAAAACGAAAAAATATTGTTCAATATTCTGTGTTTTGGAAATTTAAGATAACCTGTTGAATTGGAAAAATATTTGAATTAAAAAGAACGAGTAATTATTAAATTCAATTATAAAAAATTTCAAAAATTTAAATCTGTAAATTGTGGTCATTTGTGTTTGAACTTTTTCGCATCCCAGTCATGATGTGTATATCTGGAAGAATTTACATGCGAATTTTTTCCTCCCATCGATTTGTCTTCATCATTAAAATGGGAAATAGGATTGGTCGATCTAATGACCTACAATTCTATCCCAAATATAGAGAAAGGTATTAACGATAAATTTTATTATGGAAACTCTGAAGAAATCGTATTTCCAGAAGGAACATATGAAATTGATGATATAAACGACTTTTTAAAAAATGAACTGCAAAAAAAGAACAAAGAATATCCTAATGAAACACCGACAAAACTTGTTATTAAAGCAAATAATAATACTTTAAAAACTGAAGTCTTTTGTAATACACGTATTTTTTTTTAAAAAGATAGTATAGCATCTTTATTAGGTTTTGAAGATGCGGATGAAGTGACTGAAAATAAATGGCAAACATCAAACAATCAAGCAGCTATTGTCAAAGTGGATGTAATTAGGGTTGTATGTGATGTAATTAGGGGGTCATATAAGGATTGAATTGAAAGCCACGTATTACACGAATTTTATCCTGTTGTAGAACCTGGATTCAAAATAGTCGAAAAACCTACAAACGTAATTTACTTGCCTATAAACGCTAGAGGACTGTTACATAAAATGAATGTCAGATTAGAAGATCAATATGAAAAGTTAGTAAATTTCAGAGATGAAAATATAATAATCCGTCTACACCTAAGAAGCGCATGACAACATTTTCAATCTTGTCAACCTTGTTTCAACATTCAAAAACCAGTTATAATTTGTTAGCCTGGTTGACATTCAAAGTTAATTAAATTTGTTATTTGCATTAGCTTGTTTTGGCTATTCTCAAGGAAAGAACTTGTTTGTAGTCGACCTTGCCTTGACATTTAAAAAAATATTACATCAGCTTGTTTGGCCTGCCTCACGGAAAAAGTGGTTCTAGCTAACCTTGTCTCAACATTGCATCAGCTTCAAAACTTAAAGGTTAAATATTGTTGTCTTCCCAGAATAGTATTTCCAAGGTTAAAAGACAAGTATAAATACCAACAATTTAGAATTCATATTTATCCAACTTTCAACAATGGCATCTCTAACCATCTGTAACAGAAATAATGTTTTTGTAGAAATTTTGATGGTAAATCAGAAAAAGATGTGGGCGTTTGGTGGGTATTTAAAACCCGTCAAATCATATGTTTCGGCTGACGAGTTTGTCTTTATTTTCAAGAACGATGTGGACGCTAAAAATTCGACAATCATCGCAAGTGACAAGCATTTAAAAGAACTTCAAGCGCTTTTTGATAAAAATGAAGTAGGAATCAAGATAACACCAGCATCATTTTTCACACATATCGAAATGATAGACGATGTAGAAGCTGAAGTGGGTTAATGTTGGGTGCCTCAGCCCATGGAAGTAGATTGATTGTATTTTTATGTAATAAAAAATATTATAAAATGTATTTTTTTTGTTTTCGTTTATATTCTTAGTCAACCCTGGCTTAACATTCTAAAAGTATTGCAACAGATTGTTTGGTTGCTTCGAGGAAAAAATGTGATTGTAGCTAACCTTGTCTTGACATTGCATCAGCTTCAAAACTTAAAGGTTAAAGATTGTTGTTTTTCCAGAATAGTGGGGGTGTTAAAGATATTTTATAAGTAAAAATACCGTTGATTTAGAATTCATTTTTATCCAACTTCTCATCATGGCTACATTGACCATCTGTTGCAGAAACAACGTCTTCGCAGACATTATCTATGTGGATAGGGAGAAGATGTGGGCGTTTGGCGGGTTTTTAAAACCCGTCAAATCATTTGTGACAGTGAGAGAGTTTGTCGACTCTTTCAAAAAGGATGTGGAGGCTGCAGCAACAGTAATTTCTAGCGACCAGCAATGCGAAGAAATTCAAGCAATTTTTGAAAAAGAGCGGCATGCAGCTAAAAGTAACACCACTGTCATTTTATGAACACTATCTACCTATAGACGTTGTGGAGGCACAGGTGGGTGAGTACTGGTTATAAAAATGTATTTTTCTAAAATAAAAATGATTATAACTGTATTTTTGTTTTCATTTATAAAATTATTTTCCTATCATCAGTGTTAAAGTAGACTTCATACAAGTTGAACATGGGTTTTGTATTTACAGCAACTCACATTCCAAAATATAAATTACAAATAAGCCCAACCAAAATCATTCGCCGACCGAAACTTGAAGAGTTAACATTGAGTAATCAATTATTTCTTAAATCCCTCCCTGGTTATAAATTAAATAGCAATTATGGATCAAATATTAAATATTAATTCACAAATTATTAACAATGATTCTATTGTAGATTATGAATGGCATTCACATAATCCATACTCTTCTAATTCATATGGTAATAGTGATGAAATTAGAATACCTGTACACCAACAAGATGTGTACACATTACCCAGTAAAAGTTTTTTATTATTAGAAGGTAAAATAGTAAAAGATGATGAAACTATTGATAGTTCTACCGAACTTATTAGCAATGCAATAGCATTTATGTTTGAAGAAATACGTTATGAATTATGCGGAACAGAAATAGACAGAGTTAAAAATGTTGGTATTACAACAACTATGAAAAATATTTTAACATTGCGGCCTGGTGAAGGAAATTTAATCAAGAATTCTGGATGGTCAACAGAGACATCGTCTTTATCAGAAAAAGGTACTTTTTCTTATTGCATAACACTAAGACTTTGGCTTGGTTTCGCTGAAGATTATAAACACATTAATTTAAATGTTAAACAAGAATTAGTTTTATTACGATCTTCTACAGACAAAAATGCAATTCAAAAAAACTGCAGTAGCAACACCTTTTAAAATAAATATATCTAAAATTGTATGAAAAATTCCTTACGTGCGAGTTGATGATGAAATAAAATTGTCTTTATTGAAAATGACGGATCAAGACCGACCAATATCGTTAGCTTTCAGACGCTGGCAACTACATGATTATCCTGTTCTACCATCGTCAAAAAATCAAACTTGGACTGTTAAAACTTCGTCTATGTTAGAGAAACCGCGATATGTAATTATTGGATTTCAAACAGGAAGAAAAGATAGCTATACACATATGATTTTTGCAATATTGAGAACATTAAACTCTATTTAAATTCAAAATATTATCCTTATATTATATAAATGGAAACAAAGCAATTATATATGATTTTTATAGCAAATTTCAGTCATCATATTACCAAGGAAGTGATGATCAACCATTTCTTGACAAACTTGTTTTTCTCCAAAAAACGCCATTATTTGTGATTGACTGTTCGAAGCAGGTGGATACATTAAAAACAGGTGCATTAGATGTAAGACTTGAACTACAAATTGCTGAAGATTTTCCAGCCAACACAGCCTGTTATTGTCTAATTATTCATGATGCTCTTGTCCAATACATGCCACTTTCAGGAATTGTTAAAAAAATAATGTAGAAAAATTATTTTAAACTAATAAAAATTTTATTTACATAACATATGTTTCTTTATTTACACTTTAATACAATATATCACATTTAATTCGTTTCATCACTGTCACCATCATTCATTAAATCTTTTGACATTTGATTTTTGAGCAATTCTTTTAATAAAAAATGACCATAGTCTAATGTTGTAATACCATCGTTGCAAATAAATCTCTTATCATCGTCAGCACTAAGAGCCAATTTATCCACTGTTATTGTTTGTACAATGTGTTTTTATTTATCTAAATGTTACAATACTTTTTCTTATATTAATAAAAGATTTCAAACAATTTTTATAATCCTCAAACTGGATAGTCTTAAGAGCGGCTTTGGTTATCCCTTTGGCTTTTTTTGTAACATCATTTACGGTTTTAAAAGTGTATAATTTAGCTCTTAGCCCGACAAACTCTAATAGACCAACACCTTTACACTCATCTTTAAAACATCCTAATTTTTTTTCATTATCAATAAAATAACCTTCATGAGTGACAGGAAGGTCTGACATGTCAAAATATTTTCTAACAGTTTAATTTTGTTTTATATCCAAATAAAAATTGTCTGTAAAAATTTTATAAAAAAGTCCATCTGTATCCATATAGAGTAAATAAGGATTAGTTTTGTACATACTTTTCATAACATCATAATGCATTTCATACATATGGGTTTGTAGCATTCAAAAACTTCACCTCACTTCTACTACATTAAATAAATCTGCATCAATATTAGTAGAGAGGGCGCCACTTTAAAACCAGTCAAACCGGTTTTAGGTTTGAATAGCTAACTTAACCTAACCTAACCTAACCTCTGGTTGTATTGGGTGTGGTAACCCTTCCCCTTACTCCTCCCCTTCCCCCGTCCCCTTGACACCTCCCCTTGCCCCTCCCCTCTGCCCTCCCCCATTACCCCTCCCCATGTGTCTTCGCCCGCCCTCTTACCCAACCCATGGCCCTTGCCTCTGTGAACTACCCCTTTGCCCCTTCCCAGCCAATCGTTTTGAGTTATACGACAAACGTTGACGTCGATGTAAATATATAAAGTTAAAGTCACAGGTATGATTGCACAATTACTGGATGTCGGGTACGAACCCGTACCGTAAGGCGAAGCGAGTTTTTCGCGCGGAGCGCGAAAAACTCGGTACGCCTTACGGTACGGGTCTAGCTGGTACCTATATGCCGTAGCGAACGTGTAGCAGAGTTTTTTGCGCGGAGTGCGAAAAACTCTGTAACACTTTCGCTACGGGTTCGACTCCTTGGTTCGACCATGACAATTGGACTGTATCTTAAGGTTTTTAATGAAAACACATCAGACCATTTAGATGTTAAAAATAATTTATTTTAAGTCAAAATTTAGTTCTTGTTATACATCGTATGTATCTCTACTATGTATATTATAACACCTTCTGAATAAATAAGTCTAAATGTAGAGATTGCGTCATCTGAAAGAGAATGAGAACAGGATACTTATTGGTCAAGGATAAGCACAGCTTTAGCCTACACTACATTAAGAGATAATGATATACACTAATTTTAAAATATTTATAGTGATCAATCTGACAACCTGTCAACTAGGAATTATACTAAACTTAAGTCTCCAGTTAAACGCTGTCCTATAGGGAAAGTTTATTTAAATCAAGTAGTTACATAGGTTTTCTAAACCTTTTAATTGTGTAAATCAATAAAATCGTGATGCTTTCAGTACAGTTCTTACATGACAGATCCGGTATCATTTTGGTTGACCTGTATCGTTAGGTAAATCTCCACTGTATAAAACCACCAACTTTGAATCTATTAGAGTCATAAATCATCCAACTCTGCACCAAATTGGTCTGTCGAAATGTCGTACGAGAGCGTTATCAACGTACAACGAATGGACACACGTGATGGTCGTCAATACTTAAATTCATCTATACGACGAATCCAGGCTCAGGTTAAGAGGTAGGTGAATTGAAATAGTATAGTCTATGACAATATCTTATTTGTGTGATTGTGTATTGACGTAGTATACGATAAAAAGAACAAGTTGTATGTATTTTGTGTTAATTTGTAAATAATTTTCAAATGACAAAATTGTATTAGTTCATCTCAATTTTTAAAAAAGGTTCTATCTCTCTCTCTCTCCCTCTCTCTCTCTCTCTCTCTCTCTCTCTCTCATGATCATAAAATTATAGGAATAGATCAATTTATTTTTTCTCTTTTGACAAACTTTTGATCATTCAGGAATGTTTTAAATTATAACTCTCTCTCCCTCTCCCTCCCTCCCTCTCTCTCTCTCTCTCTCTCTCTCTCTCTCTCTCTCTCTCTCTCTCTCTCTCTCTCTCTCTCTCTCTCTCTCTCTCTCTCTCTCTCTCTCTCTCCCTCTTCAAATAAACTTGTTGATTGTGTATTTTGTATTTGTTTGAAATTAATTTTTAATTAACCTCTTTGTATCAGCCCAACTCGATTTGTTAAAAAGGTTAAGATCAGTTGTACTCTTGGGTTAGATCACGTTATTGTGGATAGATCAGTTTCTATTCTCTCTCTCTCTCTCTCTCACTCTCTCTCTCTCTCTCCCTCTCCAATCTAACTTGTTGATTGTGTGTTGGAGTAGTATAAGTTGTAATGTATTTTGTATTTGTTTGAAAATAGTTGGCGTAGTATAAGTTGTAATGTATTTTGTATTTGTTTGAAAACAATTTTCAATTAAACTCACTGTACCAGTTCAACTTGTATTCTTGGGTTAGAACACTTTATTGTGATTAGATCACTCTCTCTCTCTCTCTCTCTCTCTCTCTCTCTCTCTCTCTCTCTCTCTCTCTCTCTCTCTCTCTCTCTCTCTCTCTCTCTCTCTCTCTCTCTCTTATGATCAACTTTTGATCATTCATGACTTTTTGTAAAATTATTGGAATAGATCACTTTATTTATCTCTTTAACTTTTGATCATTCAGGAATGTTTTAAATTATATCCTCTCTCTCTCTCTCTCTCTCTCTCCAACTAAACTAAACTTGTTGATTGTGTATATTGTATATTTTGTAGTTTGAAATTAATTTTTAATTAACCCATTGTACCAGTACAACTCGATTTGTTAAAAAGGTTAAGATCTCTCTCTCTCTCTCTCTCTCTCTCTCTCTATTATAGCTAACTTTTTAAATTATTGGTGTAGATCACTTTATTTTTCTCTTTTGACCAACTCTTGATTATTCAGGAAATTTTATATATATATATATATATATATATATATATATATATATATATACGTAGTGTATACGATGACAAAAATTATTTGTGTGTTTTACTCTGTTTCAGAGACATCATACGTACTCTCCGAGAATCACAAGTTTCCGGGGGGGGACATGGGTGCGATGGTGGTCGCAAACAAATATATTGTGGCGACCCATCGACCCTCGACAGGGTGAAGGCTATAACCCGCGACGGGGCCAAAATCGCCGACAAATACAAAAAAATTCACAAGCAGAAACTATAAAAGTGGATCCATTGCCAACGCTGGAAGAGTTATTGGAGGGAAAATCAGAGGAGGAACTCCAATTAAACCTTTTGGAGGAGGTGAACTGGAACGATTTGGAGGAATTTTTACAGTAGCTGTAAAAATAACTGTAAAAATAACTCCAAATAAAAACTGTTTCATTAAATATTGAGTCAATGGTTTATTTGAAACACCTGTATCAGTGTAATTTGCACACAAATTATTTTCAAATTAGAATATTTATAAAATATTTGGATAGTGTGTGTGTGTGTGTGTGTGTGTGTGTGTGTGATTAAATACTCTATTCCAAAAAAAAACTCTCTCTCTCTCCCCCCCTCTCTCTCTTCTACTGTGAGTGTCACATGTAACATACTCTGTGTCTTTAACTTTATATATTTACATTTTATAAAAGTGTACTTACGAAAATATTTGTAAATAAAAAAATGAGTGTTTGTTTTAACAATTGTTTCTATTCTACACAAGAAGGTTGTCTGTAATATAAATAGAATTGAAAGGTGATGAGTGAGTTGTATTAAATACTCGTATTAGATTAATCAAAACAAGTCTTTGATTATAGAAAATCATGGTTACTTAAGCTCATTATCCCATCAGCACCCTAGCAACTTGTCAATTTCACAACTATTGAATGACATTGTAACGTCATTCACAATTAAAATAAATCTGTAATCATTGATTATCGATCATTCTACCTGCCCCTTTTTAAAATAAGTTAATTAGGTGCAGGCAGATGCCGCAGTAGTTTTCTTAAACTACTTTTTTCTTTTTAACTGATCCAGCTTCACTGGAAGGTGATTTTAAATTATTTCAAGGAAATAATTTATTATGGATAATTTATTAGCCGAGCCTAGGTATGCAACTTACGAAATGTACACTAGCTACCTTAAATCCATAGATCCCTATGGAGATTTAGACGTTGATCAGGAATATCAATTAGTTGCAAGCGAATTCTGGAGGACTCCAGATATCTCTTTAGACTATGAAGAGAGAATAGAGGATGACCCGTTATATAATCCTAGATTAGAGGTAGAGGTTTTCCTCACACCTGCTGATGATTTGATGCCAACATCAGTTGTTCGCTCTCAGGTTTTTGTGAATTCTAGCCTGTAACAGAATGTTTTCCCAACTTCCTACCCGCATAGTTGCTGCGCAGGCAGGTAGGTTAGCAGAACAGGCAAAGCCTGGGGCAAGTAAGCAGAGCATACTGCTTAGGATAGCTGCAGGCAACCCTGGAAACATGTGCTGTGTGTTTGATAACCACGTGTAAGATAATTATTGGAAATATTTTAACAACACATTTATCTATTACCATTACATCATTCAATGACATATGCATTATTTTTATAATAAATAGGAATGTACAGCGTTGCAATTTATCATTCTATTTGATACTTACTTTGTTATAATGTCTGAAGACGCTGCTAAGGTAGACTTTTACAAGAGTGATAGTGTCAGTAGAGTGTGGGCCAGTTGAGCACAAAAACGGTGGGGGTACCCCCACCCCTCCCCCTTTGCCCCTCCCCCTTTGCCCCTCCCCTTTAGGCCCCTTCCCTTCCCCCATTGGTCCCCCCACCCCTCCCCTGTAGGCCCCTCCCCTTTAGGCCCCTTCCCTTCCCCCATTGGTCCCCCCACCTCCTCCCACCCCTCCCCTGCCCCTCCCCTGTAGGCCCCTCCCCTTTAGGCCACTTCCCCCATTGGTCCCCCCACCTGTGACGTATTGTTGTCGAGACACACATACACACACACACATGACGTCATACACTTAACTTTTTTAATACCAGCGGGATTCGAACCTGTGAAGTTTGGATTTGAAGGCGGACACGCTACCGACTGAGCTATCGTGCATAGTATTACCAGTCGGATATTTAACGCAGTATATAAGCCGCCATGTTGTAACCGCAATAATGTGTTATATATATATATATATAATGTGTTAAGATAGTTAACCTAACCTATAAGTGTCCTACTTTTGCCCATCCACAGCCTATCAGCTGTTACAATAATGTGTTATTATATAATGTGTTAAGATAGTTAACCTAAAGTTTCCCACCTTTGCCCATCCACAGCCTATCAGCTGTTACAATAATGTGTTATTATATAATGTGTTAAGATAGTTAACCTAAAGTTTCTCACCTTTGCCCATCCACAGCCAATCAGCTGTTACAATAATGTGTTATATATATATATATATAATGTGTTATATACTTATATAATGTGTTAAGATAGTTAACCTAACCTCATAGTATTACAAGTCGGATATTCAACGCAGTGCCGCCAACGCCAGAACATTTCGTAGAAGTTCGGACACGAACCCCTTACCGTAAGACTTACCGAGTTTTTCGCGACCGCGAAAAACTCGCGTAAGTCTTACGGTACGGGTCTGACCCGAGCTTCCGGGTTTTGGAATAGGGTTCTAAGAATCAGATAAGTATATTGGCAACAGTGGATAATAAGTATATTTACAACGGTGGACTATACTACATTGGTTAAATATAAACTAGTTAAACATATATCTAACAGCTATAATGGTGAAAATTATACTACATAATATATTGGCAACAGTGGATAATAAGTATATATACAACGGTGGACTATACTACATTGGTTAAATATAAACTAGTTAAACATATATCTAACAGCTATAATGGTGAAAATTATACTACATAGTATATTGGCAACAAAGGATAATAAGTATATATACAACGGTGGACTATAATACATTGGTTAAATATAAACTAGTTAAACATATATCTAACAGCTATAATGGTGAAAATTATACTACATATTTAATCACATTGGTTTACAAGTACCTAACACGGAAGCTAAATGTATATCACATAGGTTTACAGTTGAATATGAAAGTTTAAACATATAGGTATACAATTTCAAAAAATAAGTAACAAGTACTTAACATGGAAGTTAAATTTGTATTACATAGTTAATCACTTTGGTGTACAATTTAAAAGTATTAGAACATAATATGGAAGTTTATATCACATTAAATAGAAACACAGTTTAAAAACTTAACACAGAAGTTCAATTACCAAAAACAGAAGTTCAATTACCAAAAACAAATAGGTTTACAGTGAAAAAGTACAACGCTGTAATCATTATGCAGGATACTTTAACAGAACCTTAGTACATCGATTGGTTAGTGGATATCGATCAGAGGCATGATAACATGTAATGTTATGTAAGTATGCAAACGGCGATTCACAAAAGGATACAACACCTATATTAAGGTTCACGCCATACATTGACGATAAAGTCTTTGTGTAGCGTAACTGTACATTTGCGATTTTACATATCTCTTCGATAACCTTAAATTCATAGGTAATATGATCCTGATAAGTGGACGGAAATCGAAATGGTTGATGTGTACCTATAACTAATGTATACCGATCCAGTGATGACAGGTCGAATGTATACAGATCCAGTGATGGGAGTATGTAATTACGACCCAAGGATCCAAAGTACTCTTTTGCAAATTCGTAAAAGTACATGTACGACTTATGTTCGGGCCAGTAGGTCGGTGAAACAATTATACTATTTAAAAGGGACTGATCCAACCAGTCCAAGCCGTTAATCTTTAAAAGTATTGAAATTAATTGTGCTAATATCCTAATACATATATATTTGCTAAAAGCAGATGATGCGTGTGCCGGTCTCAAATCCGTAGAAAGATATATTTGTCGCATTTTTACGCTAAGTTCTAAAGTTAGCAAGGCAAGACAAGGCCTGACGAATGTGATATCGGTAATCAATTCATTGGTGATAGGAATACGTGTCCTATGAAAACTTATGTATGAGAAATTACAAATATCGACATTTCGATGTACGACTATATTCGTTGCAACTCCACCCATTGTGAGAAAGCAGCAGAAATGTATGCAATAATAATAAAAAAACAAAAGTTTTTCTTTATTACTCTTACAATGTAAATTCCGGCAGAATTGTACATCTATGTCTAGATCCCCACTTAGACGTAAAGTTGAAACCTTGTCATACTGTAGATAGTCTAAAATACGTCGTAATCTATTTGAAGGTTTATGAAACTTCGATCCGACCATAAAGTAATTAATCAACCTTTTAGCTTCTAGCTCGTCGTTATAAATAAACGTTAAATCATTCCTTTCACCTCCATGAAAGGATAGGTAGGCGTCAAAATATCTACATTTGGCTATAAAATAGTAGGGCAGGTTAACTTCCATGTTTAATAAATGTTAGATTTAAAAAAACTGTTAGATTTAAAAAAAACTTTACAATGTAATCAACTATTAGCGTCCAATCCACTGAATGCCTGCAACAGCTGAAACAAAAATTAGAATACTAATGAAAACCATTACCTAACCATTTAAATATCTGGAACAAAATGAGAATACTAATGAAGTTCCGTGTTGTGAGCCCTGGGATAAAATTGTTAAATCTATAAATTTCCCAGTAAATGTATTATAGAGGTTAACCTGACCATGGTGTGAGCCAAGGCACGAATGTGGTACATGTATATCATATCAATATATTTCCCTGTAAATAAATTTTCCTGTAATGGTATTATAGAGGTTAACCTGACCATCCCGTAATGTATAAAACGGCCGATTTCGATTTCAACAGCTCATACACACAACACCATGGGGAAGAAACACTTGGTTAACGTAAGGAAAATGGAGACAAGATACGAACGCCGTAAGGTGGAGAGAGATATAAGAAAAATTCAGGCAGGTGTTAAAAGGTAAGTCTATGGTAAATTTGTGTAGCTGAAAAAGTTTTGTACAGACTATATGTAATGATATACAAAAATATTAGTTGAAAAAGTTTTGTAATGATATACAAAAAATTATTAGGAAAGCGTTCACTTTGCTGTATAGGTTAACTTAAAACAAAAAAAAACCGTTTGTAATGATATACAAAAAACAGTAGTTATCTCAGAGGTCAAATAATCTCTTTATTGTAGTTGAAAAAGTTTTGTTCAGACCGTATGTAATGATATACAAATATTATTAGTCACATTGCTGTATAGGTTAACTTTAAAAACTGTTTGTAATGATATACAAAAATTATTAGTTACCGCAGAGGAAATAACTTGTGTAGGTGAAAAAGTTTTGTACAGCATGTTTGTAACGATATACAAAAAATTATTAGGAAAAATTATTAGTTACCGCAGAGGAAATAACTTGTGTAGGTGAAAAAGTTTTGTACAGCATGTTTGTAACGATATACAAAAAATTATTAGGAAAGCGTTCACTTTGCTGTATAGGTTAACTTAAAACAAACAAAAAAACCGTTTGTAATGATATACAAAAAACAGTAGTTATCTCAGAGGTCAAATAATCTCTTTTTTGTAGTTGAAAAAGTTTTGTTTAGACCGTATGTAATGATATACAAATATTATTAGTCACATTACTGTATAGGTTAACTTTAAAAAACTGTTTGTAATGATATACAAAAATTATTAGTTACCGCAGAGGAAATAACTTGTGTAGGTGAAAAAGTGTTGTTCAGACTGTTTGTAACGATATACAAAAAAAATAATAGTTACCTCAGTAAATTGAGTTCACTTTATTGTATAGGCTAACTGAAAACAAAATAAAAACAATTGTGTTTTACTTTGTTTCAGAGAAATCATGAGTACTCTAAGGGCCCTTCAAGCCTCCGGTGAGTCCCGGGTGGTATGGACCTTCAGGTCAACCATCGATTGGCGTCCAGCTGCCGCGAGGGACCATCAAAACGTAGAGTCGATACCACCAACGCCATGTCAGGAAGATGGTGATCAGTTACCGACTCTGGAAGAGTTGCTGGATATGGATCCAGGCGATCTAGTACAGATTCCAGAGGAAGAATTGATTGCCATCGAAAGAATGTTGGTATAAAAAAAAAAAATAAATGTATATTAAAATTTACAAGGTGTTTTATTTGAAACTTCCAGTGTACATAAAGTATATCTAATGTAATCGGTATTGAAATAAAAAATGGCCTATACATTAATTTCATCAAAATCTCTAAAGCGTTGTTTGAGACAGAAACATACTTCGCGCCTAATTACCGTCTATAAAAATGAAATGTATTAATACTTAAACTTTCAGTGTACACAAAGTATATCTAATGTAATCGGTATTGAAATAAAAAACGGTCTATACATTAATTTCATCAAAATCTCTAAAGCGTTGTTTGAGACAGAAACATACTTCGCGTGTGTTACAAACTGTCTATACATTAATTTCATCAAAATCTCTAAAGCGTTGTTTGAGACAGATACATACATCGCGTGTGTTACAAATTAAGTCGTATACAAATATACCGTCTATAAAAATGAAATGTATTAATACTTAAATAAAATGTGTCGTGTTATATGCTTTGTCAGAGACAAAAACATATATCATGTGTAAGACAAATTAACTCTATACACTGATTTATAAGAATTAAGTAAAAGAAAGAATGTCAAGCGTGCCACCTTACAAGAGCCTCGATCGATTAGCATACCGGTTCTCTAATGATTACAAAGCCTCCGGCTGTTTTGTTGAACACATCACGTACGTATTGGCAGCATTCACCCACGTATTACATATTCTCCCACCATTAACAAGACAATATATAAACAACTGCGTATGGGCTCATTAATTCACTCTACATTTAATGTAGAGTCAGCTTTTAGCATTAGTAACTTTACAAACTATTAGATATTAAGTAGTTGTAAATATAATATGTTTTGCTTGTAAAACATATTATTATAAACTTGTTAGATAATAATTAGTTTTAATTATATTAATTACCTTTATAAGCCGAAAAACAAACAACTCGCATACGGGTTTTTGCGGCGGGTTGAAGATCTATACGATCTTTGCTTGTAAAACATATTATTATAAACTTGTTAGATAATAATTAGTTTTAATTATATTAATTACCTTTATAAGCCGAAAAACAAACAACTCGCATACGGGTTTTTGCGGCGGGTTGAAGATCTATACGATCTTTGCTTGTAAAACATATTATTATAAACTTGTTAGATAATAATTAGTTTAAATTATATTAATTACTTTTATAAGCCGAAAAACAAACAACTCGCATACGGGTTTTTGCGGCGGGTTGAAGATCTATACGATCTTTGCTTGTAAAACATATTATTATAAACTTGTTAGATAATAATTAGTTTTAATTATATTAATTACCTTTATAAGCCGAAAAACAAACAACTCGCATACGGGTTTTTGCGGCGGGTTGAAGATCTATACGATCTTTGCTTGTAAAACATATTATTATAAACTTGTTAGATAATAATTAGTTTTAATTATATTAATTACCTTTATAAGCCGAAAAACAAACAACTCGCATACGGGTTTTTGCGGCGGGTTGAAGATCTATACGATCTTTGCTTGTAAAACATATTATTATAAACTTGTTAGATAATAATTAGTTTTAATTATATTAATTACCTTTATAAGCCGAAAAACAAACAACTCGCATACGGGTTTTTGCGGCGGGTTGAAGATCTATACGATCTCTGCTTGTAAAACATATTAATATAAACTAATAGTTAATATTATTATTATTATTATTTGTTTAGTCAGTATTAGGTTATACGTTTTGACTTACGAAGCTGTCTTACGTCGTACTCCTCAAAGCACTCTGCCTTTCAAGATCCCTCAAAAAGGGACACAGCGGAAACCACCGCCTATGTTGTTCTAGAGGGCTATCTGAGGCCCTCCAGTCACAAAGCCCTCCTCCGCAGGCAAAGCAGATTGTTTGATCCTCCTTCCCTTTATAAAAAAACCCGGCCATACTTAATGAGGCCGGGTGCTGGAAGGATCCGGTGGGCCATAACATATAGGACGCCAACCGCGCCCTGTACGGTGCGTATTGTGGAAACACAGCATTATATGTTGGAGTACAATCCATCATCTGAAAACAATAAACAATATTTAGTTAAACGAAAGTAGTGTCGCTAGTGGTTAGGCCGCCTAATTAAAGTCAATCCCTGATATCTATGTAAAAAATACGCGTACGGTGGCAGCTATCTTTTCTCTACATAGGCCGCAATGCTTTAATTTGAGTGAACAATTCGTACAAGCCAATAAATGGCCACAAGGCAACAAACAAACTTCTATATCCGATTCGTAGCATATTTTACATAGCCTACACTCGCAGATCGAACTGCTGCTGCTATGTAACGTGTTACTTCGTTCCATTGCTCTCAGTGCTCTTATATATCTACATCTATTAAGTGACCATTTGTAATGCTCGACAATTGGGTCCTCGCTCGGCTCCCAATCTTTGAGACCCAAGCCACAGGCATAACAGCATACACGATCTTCAAAGCCTAGATAAAAAAAACCAGCTTCGGACAATTTGATCGGTGACAAGGAATGTTTCCAATTTGAATAGCTACTCAACCGCGCAGCGTACGTAGAGTATGCACTGTGACGTACATTCGGGTGTTAGTCTGGCCACTATTTAACCGAACCGAAATTGCCAACCGATTTACCAACCGAAATATACTTTTACCAACCGATTTACCAACCAAGACCAACCGATTTACCAACCAAAACCAACCGATTTACCAACCAAAACCAACCGATTTACCAACCAAAACCAACCGATTTACCAACCAAAACCAACCGATTTACCAACCAAAACCAACCGATTTACCAACCGAAATATACTTTTAGCAACCAAAACCAACCGATTTACCAACCGCAATATACTTTTACCAACCACAATATACTTTTAGCAACCGATTTACCAACCAAAACCAACCGATTTACCAACCGAAATATACTTTTAGCAACTAAAACCAACCGATTTACCAACCGCAATATACTTTTACCAACCACAATATACTTTTAGCAACCGATTTACCAACCAAAATACAC
This sequence comes from Aphrophora alni, assembly GCA_963513935.1. Lineage (NCBI taxonomy): Eukaryota > Metazoa > Arthropoda > Insecta > Hemiptera > Aphrophoridae > Aphrophora > Aphrophora alni. Next base: position 17,628,151 of record OY740776.1, on the reverse strand, counting down.
TTTTAGCAACCGATTTACCAACCAAAATAAACTTTTAGCAACCGATTTACCAACCAAAATACACTTTTAGCAACCGATTTGTCAACATTCAACCGATATACCTGTTGGCGACCGATGCCCTGCAGACGTACATTCACTATACAATCCGTCCACACGTCGCGTTTTGAAATTTCTTCGAGCCGGTTTGTGCAACTCTGCTGCAATAGTTTGTCTTACGCCCTCCATTTTTGAAAGTTTAAACATATAGGTATACAAAATGTCAAAGATTTTGTAACAAGTACTTAATGTTAAATTCGTATTACATAGTTATGGTTCAAAAGTTATAAGTATCTAACACGGAAGTTAAATATATATCACACTGGTTTACAATTGAATATAAAAGTTGAAACATATAGGTATACAATTTCAAAAAATATGTAACAAGTACTTAACCATATCAAACTTACCTTGTACTACAACGGTAGACAAACCAAGTACAGAATGATTAATGAGCTCACAGAACAGCGCCTATATACAGTTTGGGGACCGATCCCACTCCTACCATTACCACCTCCACAAACATAGCCGTCACCCCCACCTATCCGTCCGAGAGTGGGGATCGGGCGTACCGACATTATAAATTCGACTCGCCCCCCACCCATCATTCTCATTCTTCTTGGAACGCTTGGTGAGTAAACTTGATAGCTGTAGTATTCATTAGAATTGAATAATGTCCGTGTACGTTGTTTCGACTTGTGATTCGTACGTAAAAAAGTTTCGTTTGTACGGGACCAAAGTCGTTTTTAAATTCAATTCACTACCGTCGGACGTGGAGGAAATTGAATGGATCAAACGTGGTTTAGAGGAGTTGATCGATCAAATGACCGAAAATACGACCGACGAAGATCAAATAGGGTTTACACTGACTAGTTTGAATGTAAAAAATCGCGAGCCTGGGTACGTAGCTTTCAGACCCGCTACAGATATAACTTACGATGTGCTCTGGAAAATATTCGGCGGTATTATTCAGAGCAATGCAGAGGGTTTCAAGTCTAGCGATACGTTTAAAGTAGAATGTACTAAAGTAAAAGTACCTGTAGGCCGAGGACGTCGTGTTAGACCGGGCTTGTACAATAACTATGACGAAGAATGTAAAGCTAGACGGGGTATTGTCGTGATTAAGAATACAGACTCTCTTTGTTTGCCTTGCTCTATTGTAGTCGGTATAGCCCACGCCGAGAAAGACAAAGACTATAAGCTCGTGCGTATGGACAGAGCTAAGAGACAGACAACCAGAGCTAAACAATTAATGACAGACGCAGATGTCCAAATCGGTGTCGAGGGTGCAGGGGTGCAGGAATTGCAAAAATTCCAAGACTTCTTACCCAATCACAAAATAACTGTGTACAGTTATGGAAATAAAGGGCGTGTCGTGTATTTCGAAGGTGACGTAACCAATCCTCAATACACAATTAATCTACTCTTCCACCAAGGTCATTTTAACGTAATAACAAATCTCACAGCCGCTTTTGCTTGTCATTATTTTTGTGAAACTTGTCATGTCCCTTTTAATACACGCGGTGATCATAGATGTTTGGCCACTTGTTACGGTTGTAAACGTTCGCCACCGTGCATAATGGAAAACGGCCATATCCATTGCGGCGACTGCAACAGACAGTTTATGAACAAGGACTGTTTTGTTGCACACAAACGAAATATCTGTGCCAACATGAAAAAGTGTCGCGAATGTGAGAAAATAATCATGAAGAGTAAGCGTAGTACCGAACACGTGTGCGGTGAAACGTACTGTAAAGTGTGTCGAGATTACATGCCCTCTAATCACATGTGCTACATGAAAGTAGACCGTAGGAAACCGATGGAAAAAGATTTCCTCTTCATTTTCTTCGATCTGGAGACGCGTCAAGACGAAGCTCTCGACTCGGCTCAAGTACACAGAGTAACTTTATGCGTAGCACAACAATACTGTTGGTTATGCATAAACGGAGAAGAGTGTGAAAATTGCGGGGACCGTACACACGTCTTCAAAGACGATCCCGTCGAAGGTTTCATGTCCTACATAATGGACGAACGTAAACCGTACAAAAAAGTCTGCGTAATCGCTCACAACGGTCAAGGTTTCGACTTCCAGTTCCTCCTAAAGTATCTGCTGGAGAAAACGCAGTTCACTCCAGAGCTCATAACACGCGGTACAAAAGTAATACTCATGGAAATAGACAATGTAAAGTTTATAGATTCTCTGAACTATATGCCTATGGCATTGTCCAAATTGCCCAAAGCATTCGACTTGCCACCTGAAAAGAAAAAGGGATACTTTCCTCACCTTTTCAACACGGTGGAGAATCAAAATTACGTTGGCCCTATCCCCGAACAAAAGTACTACTGTCCCGACTCGATGTTCGACAAAGGACACAGAGAATTTATAACTTGGTACGACGAGCAGGTACGATGCGAGTACGTATTCGATTTCCAAAAGGAAATATTCGAATACTGTCTCTCCGACGTGGACATTTTGGCACAAGCGTGCATAAAATTTAGAGCCTCGTTCCTCCAAGTGTGCAACGTCGATCCCTTCATCGAGGCCGTAACAATTGCCAGCGCGTGTAATCTGGCATTTAGACGCAACTTCCTACGATCAAATACCATAGGCCTTGTTCCCAAAAAAGGTTACCGATTGGTCGATACCCAATCAGCTATTGCACTGCAGTGGTTGACGTGGGAGGAAGATCAGCGTGGGGCCCTAATGGAACATGCAGGGCGTGGTCGTGAAGTAATAGTGGATGGAGTGCGTGTGGACGGAGTGTGTGAAGGAAATCTGTTCGAATTCCACGGTTGTTACTGGAACGGCTGCCCCAAATGTTTTCCCAACTGTCGCGATGAACCCCTGGCAGACGATCCGTCCGACACGCACAACGCTCGACTAGCTCGCACGAAATCTAAGATAGCGAAGCTGTCTCGTGATCACGATGTGATCGAGATTTGGGAGTGCGACTTTTTAAAGATGAAAAAAGGTAACAAAGACATGGCCTATCTCGAAACACACCCGATCCTAGACACTGCACCCCTTAACCCTAGACACGCGTTTTTTGGCGGTCGTACTGGTAATACAAGATCCTATTACGGATGCAAGGAGAAGGGTGAAACAATTCAGTACGTTGATGTATGTTCACTCTATCCCTGGGTCTGTAAATACGGCAAGTTTCCAGTAGGCCACCCGACAATTCACATAGGCAACGAGGATTGCCGGAAGCGCGGGATGAATGCAGAGGGGCTTTTGAAATGTAAAGTTCTACCACCCCGTGACCTGTATCATCCCGTACTTCCGGCAAGCATGAACAAGAAATTAATGTTTGTCCTGTGTCGAACATGCGGCCAAAAATTAATTTCCGGTGAGTGTACTCATACCATTGACGAACGAGTGTTGACCGGGACCTGGACAATGGACGAGATACGAAAGGCTGTGTCTACAGGATACGTAATAGTGGAAATGTATGAACTCTGGGAATATGAAATCGTGTCGTTCAACGAGGGGCGTGGTGGATTGTTCACAGAGTTCATAAACACATTTCTTAAAATCAAACAAGAGGCGTCAGGGTATCCTAACTGGTGTAAGACTGACCAAGACAAGACACAGTACGTCAACGACTACTTTTGTAACGAGGGCATACGCCTAAACAATGAGCGAATAGGCAAGAACGAGGGTCTACGCTCTCTGGCAAAACTTATGCTCAATTCATTTTGGGGTAAGTTCGGTCAGAGAGAGAATCAGAGTAAGACGTCCATAATTAGGCAGCCTACGGAACTTTTCAAAATGTTAGTCAGTCCGTCCGTCGAGGTGAATAATATACAGGAGGTGAACGACGAGACGATAATGGTTAACTGGTACTACGTTGAAGATGACTGTGAGGTATTGCCGACAGTCAATGTTGTAATTGCAGCGTACACTACGGCCCAGGCTCGACTCAAACTGTACGAGCATCTCGATTCACTCGGTTCACAGGCTCTCTATTATGATACAGACAGTGTACTCTATGTGCATAAAGAGGGCTTACACAGAGTGCAAACAGGTGACTACTTGGGACAGATGACTGACGAACTGCAAGACTACGGTCCCGGTTCATATATAACAGAGTTTGTGTCCGGAGGTCCAAAAACCTACGGTTACAAAATTCTGACACCTGATGGACCGGTGACTGTATGTAAAGTTAAAGGACTGACTCTGAATCTGCGAACCGACGGTATTGTGAATTTTGAAAGTTTAAAGCGCATGGTTCAGGAAGAGGAAGAACAATCTCTAACGATAACCGAATCACGGATCCGTAGAACAAAAGATCGTGATGTGGTTACCGTTAGCGAAAGTAAAACGTTTAGAATCACAGGTGCGAAACGAAAAAGAGACGGACAATATGATACACTACCCTATGGCTATTGTAAAACCATGCGTTTCGAGTAAAAATGGTGACCACTGTCTATTACTCTGACATTGTTGTGTGTGTGTGTGCCCTCTGGAGCGGTGTAAAAACCCGTAAGGCTGTGGTGCCCTCTGTCGTGACGTAACTGTCCACAAGGAATGTATGTACTTTGTTAGAGTAACAGATAGTATGCCCCTCGTCATGGGCTCGTCTGACGGTAGGCCTCTTTTTAGAGGGATTCTTAACGACACCATGGGACGGCTACCCTGGCCTTAGGCTATAGGCTCTAGCTGGTGATGGAAGGTTCCACCGTAGTTCATATATATATAGCCTAGGGGATCCGTCATACGGACTCATTCGTGAAATGGAGGGCGTGAGACAAACTATTGCAGCAGAGTTGCACAAACCGGCTCGATGAAATTTCAAAACGCGTACTATGTAGTATAATTTTCACCATTATAGCTGTTAGATATATGTTTAACTAGTTTATATTTAACCAATGTAGTATAGTCCACCGTTGTATATATACTTATTATCCACTGTTGCCAATATACTATGTAGTATAATTTTCACCATTATAGCTGTTAGATATATGTTTAACTAGTTTATATTTAACCAATGTAGTATAGTCCACCGTTGTATATATACTTATTATCCACTGTTGCCAATATATTATGTAGTATAATTTTCACCATTATAGCTGTTAGATATATGTTTAACTAGTTTATATTTAACCAATGTAGTATAGTCCACCGTTGTAAATATACTTATTATCCACTGTTGCCAATATACTTATCTGATTCTTAGAACCCTATTCCAAAACCCGGAAGCTCGGGTCAGACCCGTACCGTAAGACTTACGCGAGTTTTTCGCTGTCGCGAAAAACTCGGTAAGTCTTACGGTAAGGGGTTCGTGTCCGAACTTCTACGAAATGTTCTGGCGTTGGCGGCACTGCGTTGAATATCCGACTTGTAATACTATGAGGTTAGGTTAACTATCTTAACACATTATATAAGTATATAACACATTATATATATATATATATATATATATATATATATATATATATAACACATTATTGTAACAGCTGATTGGCTGTGGATGGGCAAAGGTGAGAAACTTTAGGTTAACTATCTTAACACATTATATAATAACACATTATTGTAACAGCTGATAGGCTGTGGATGGGCAAAGGTGGGAAACTTTAGGTTAACTATCTTAACACATTATATAATAACACATTATTGTAACAGCTGATAGGCTGTGGATGGGCAAAAGTAGGACACTTATAGGTTAGGTTAACTATCTTAACACATTATATATATATATATATAACACATTATTGCGGTTACAACATGGCGGCTTATATACTGCGTTAAATATCCGACTGGTAATACTATGCACGATAGCTCAATCGGTAGCGTGTCCGCCTTCAAATCCAAACTACACAGGTTCGAATCCCGCTGGTATTAAAAAAGTTAAGTGTATGACGTCATGTGTGTGTGTGTATGTGTGTCTCGACAACAATACGTCACAGGTGGGGGGACCAATGGGGGAAGGGGCCTAAAGGGGAGGGGCCTACAGGGGAGAGGCAGGGGAGGGGTGGGAGGAGGTGGGGGGACCAATGGGGGAAGGGAAGGGGCCTAAAGGGGAGGGGCCTACAGGGGAGGGGGAGGGGTGGGGGGACCAATGGGGGAAGGGAAGGGGCCTAAAGGGGAGGGGCAAAGGGGGGAGGGGCAAGGGGGGAGGGGCAAAGGGGGAGGGGCCAAGGGGGGCAAAGGGGGAGGGGCAAAGGGGGAGGGGCAAGGGGGAGGGGCAAAGGGGGAGGGGCAAAGGGGGAGGGGTGGGGGTACCCCCACCGTTTTTGTGCTCAACTGGCCCACACTCTACTAGTGTCAATCACCAAAGTGCGTTAAGTGATAGCGAAGGCGAAATTGAAATATGTCAACCGGAGAAAGATGTATCGGTCCAGAATGTATGTATGGTAGAGGACCAGGTGGACACGGATTCTGCAACTATTGTTTCATCAAAAAAACAAAAGAAGAAGAAGGCAATAATTACAACAGTTGCGAAGAGGAAGCGCTTGAGTGGGGACAAGGACCTGGCCGTTGGGCTGATGCCGGGGGACACCTTCAAGGAGATAGTGGTGGACAAACGCCAGAGAACTCTGGATACCATTCCTCTAGTTCCCACGACCACGAACAAGAGAGTCAAATTTCAGATTCACACAGCTCAACTATTCTCGATGGTGGACATAGTGCGACCACTCATGTTGTATGTAACAGTGACAGCAGAGATAATTCCATCTTGGAATCAGTTTGTGGAGACATCACCCCTGGACGACGAGACAATGGAGAGAGTAATGCAGTGCCTAGTTCTTTGGAATCAACTAGCATCATCGATCCTTGGGCAACCATTATTAACAGCATGCTCTGCATTAATGCAGAGCGAAGACTGGTGCAGGACATCATTCGATTCCAGGACGAAGAACATCTTGACGGCCTGGCTCGTGAATTTCGTAGCAGGGACACCGTGTGCAGACTCTACTCCAAGAGGGAAAGCCACGCAGATACCTTCTACATCTTCGCTGTCCACTGGAAGACCAGCTTCAACCACATCCACCTCTACCATTCCTGCCCGTGGTCAAACCGTTCATGCACATGCCGCCGTTTCAATTGGTACGGCCGTAGCAATGCTTTTCGACGACCAACCAGAATCGGCCGGCTTACCCATGGAGATGCAATTTCCGTCTTGCGTTACCTGGGCCAAGACGGACGGGAAATCCAGGAAATTCGAGCAGGCGATACCGTTTGGAGATTTCCTGGTAGACCTCCGAATCTTTCCGGTAGCCGATATACAGTCGGTGATATCGGACCAACAGGAATGGTGGCGGAAGGCCTTGTTCCGTGGCAAGATAGCTGTGCCAGCCTTGACCCCGGGACAACACAATATAAGCCCCATTTGGCAAAGAGTAACGGCACTAACAAAAGAGTGGATAAAGTTTCTACAAAACAATCCACAACAGCCCCCCCAGCCAAAGTAGGTGTAGATGAAATTGCTGGACTACTTTTAGAAAATGCCTGTTCCCCAATAGAAAAGTTGTGTAGCCTACAAATGTGGGTGGACAACAAAAGGCTCCAAAATTTAAGACCTAATGATAGAATTGTAGAGACAGCAATTTTTAAAGTCAAACTTCAAATTAGTGAATGGACTGTAGAGGATTTTATGAATCATTACAGAACAATTGAGCCGTTATTCCACGCCAAGTCACAAACTTCTTTTAATAGTATGTACCTCAGCATTGAAGAATCTTTATTTTATGTAGCTTGCCTTCTTTATTATCAATTTAATCGTACTACTCATGTCAAAAACTTTTTATCAGTTTGCACCAAAATGGCCAATAGGCAGAATGGCAAACGTAATTCTATATGCATCATGGGCCCCTCGAATGCAGGTAAAACCTTTTTTCTGGAGGCTTTAACTTCCTTTTTTTTAAATAGGGGGTGTATGAAAAATCCTTGCAGAGGTGAACGCTTTGCTTTTCAGGAGTGTGTTAATAGAAGAATTATATTCTGGGATGAGGCACGCCTTGACCCAGCATATGCTGACAATATTAAATGTCTCCTTTCTGGCAATGCATTCACCTGTGCAATCAAATTTCAAAATGATGCCCCATTATCAGAAACACCTGTATTCATTGCTTCTAACAATTCAGTTTTTCCAAACCAAGATGCATTCATAAACAGAGTATGTAATTATACCTGGAAATGTGCTCCTCTGTTAGCGCCTATAGCCGGTAAGAAAATACATCCAATGGCTATAGGACAACTATTACTTTGGGGAGTCCAAAATACCAAATATAATTACTATCATGTTGAACATTACTTGGAACAAGCTAGAAATGCTATAAGGACACAGGATTGGTCTTAATAATTGTATAAATATGTATTATTGTTTTTTATTTTCTATCAATAAATGATTATTTACATTTACACAAATTTTATTGTTATGACCTTCTATATCTATCCTACTGTTATCCCAAAGATAACTAAAGTATCTATATGATTTCAATATTTGTACAGTATCACTAGAACTGAAACATTTATTGTAATTGTATTGTAAAAAGTTAATCTTTGACACTTCACTTAATCTATTAAACATGTCTGTAGATAATGGTTTATTTATAGGCACTACACTTTGTAGATTATGTGGAGAGTCAGCTGCCTCTACAAGGTCAACATGAGGTGGTCTTATCACTGTTGGTTTTTTTTTACTTTTTTTCCCCTTCACTTTTGGTTTCAGTAATTGCTATGTTGAAGTTGATTTTCCATTATAACCAAATGCGTAAGTATGGTCTGCATTTAATTGCACCCAATCATTATTACCAGTATATATGTTGTGTGCATTACCATATGCATGATTAGGTAAGAGAAAGTCGTATGAGTATTCTAATTCAATGCGAGTATCCACTTTAAATATTACAACAATATCTTGAATATCATCATCTGTAGGTTGGAGAGAGAAACTGTGTGCAGGTAAGATTCCTACGTGTAGGCTTGGAGGCATGAATCCTCCAGCTAGTTCATTAAATCCATGAGAGGCACCGCCTGCGTGTTCTATATAACTCCAATAGGGTGCCTTGTATATTCCGCCCATTGCAACACTTGATACAGCAGACATATTAATTGATAGATTACTTGAATCCTGACTATAAGTTATATCCTTCCTACCAATAGCTTTATTTCCATAATTTAAATAATTCTTCTTTTCATTGTACTCTCTCTCTCTCTCTCTCTCTCTCTCTCTCTCTCTCTCTCTCTCTCTCTCTCTCTCTCTCTCTCTCTCTCCAATCTAACTTGTTGATTGTGTGTTGGAGTAGTATAAGTTGTATGTATTTTGTATTTGTTTGAAATTAATTTTCAATTAACCTCTTTGTACCAGTCCAACTCGATTTGTTAAAAAGGTTAAGATCAGTTGTATTCTCGGGTTAGATCACTTTATTGTGGATAGATCAGTTTCTATTCTCTCTCTCTCTCTCTCTCTCTCTCTCTCTCTCTCTCTCTCTCTCTCTCTCTCTCTCTCTCTCTCTCTCTCTTATGGCTAACTTATTAAATTATTGGGTTAGATCACTTTATTTTTCTCTTTTGACCAACACTTGATCATTCAGGAATTTTTTACATATACGTAGTGTATACGATGACAAAAATCAATTGTGTGTTTTACTCTGTTTCAGAGACATCATACGCACCTCCGGGATTTACAAGACATGGGTGCGATGGGAGTCGCAAACAAATATATTGTGGCGACCCTCGACAGAGTGAGGGATATAACCTGCGACGGGGCCATAATCGACGACGAGTACATAAAAATCCAAAATTAGATTAACAAGCAGAAGCTCTAAAAGTCGATCCAATGCCGACTCTGGAAGAGTTATTGGAAGTTAAACCAGAGAAGGAACTCCAATTAAACCTTCCGGAGGAGGTGGACTGGAGCGATTTGGAGGAAGTTTTGCAGTAGCGGAGTGGGAGTCCTTTTACTGTAAAAATAGCTTCAAATATAAATGGTTTCATTAAATATTGAGTCAATGGTTTATTTGAAACACCTGTATCAGTGTAATTTGTACACAAATTATTTTCATATTAGAATATTTATAAAATATTTGGATAGTGTGTGTGTGTGTGTGTGTGATTAAATACTCTATTCCAAACAACTCTCTCTCTCTCTCTCTCTCTCTCTCTCTCTCTCTCTCTCTCTCTCTCTCTCTCTCTCTCTCTCTCTCTCTAGGAAACAAACTCTGAGTCTTTAACTTTTTATATTTACATTTTATAAAAATGTACTTACAAAAATATTTGTAAATAAAAACTGGGCGTTTGTTTTAACAATTGTTTGTATTTTACACAAGAAGATTGTCTGTAATATAAATAGAATTGAAAGGTGATGAGTAAGTTGTATTAAATACTCGTATTAGATTAATCAAAACAAGTCTTTGATTATAGAAAATCATGGTTACTTAAGCTCATTATCCCATCAGCACCCTAGCAACTTGTCAATTTCACAACTATTGAATGACATTGTAACGTCATTCACAATTAAAATAAATCTGTAATCATTGATTATCGATCATTCTACCTGCCCCTTTTTAAAATAAGTTAATTAGGTGCAGGCAGATGCCGCAGTAGTTTTCTTAAACTACTTTTTTCTTTTTAACTGATCCAGCTTCACTGGAAGGTGATTTTAAATTATTTCAAGGAAATAATTTATTATGGATAATTTATTAGCCGAGCCTAGGTATGCAACTTACTAAATGTACACTAGCTACCTTAAATCCATAGATCCCTATGGAGATTTAGACGTTGATCAGGAATATCAATTAGTTGCAAGCGAATTCTGGAGGACTCCAGATATCTCTTTAGACTATGAAGAGAGAATAGAGGATGACCCGTTATATAATCCTAGATTAGAGGTAGAGGTTTTCCTCACACCTGCTGATGATTTGATGCCAACATCAGTTGTTCGCTCTCAGGTTTTTGTGAATTCTAGCCTGAAGAAGAGCGCTTTCTACGGAGAGTTGTTTTCCCAAAAGTTGTCTGTCGTTCCGTTTATAGCTGTCGATGACACTCCTGGTTTGCAACCAAATGGTATAGTTTATGATGAAGGACGTGATACTCAATGTTTCTTTCCCTTACCTGTTCATCATATTATTCGATTCGAATCTAAAGATGTTATGAATGAATCGATTCCTGAAGAAAAATTGGTTAGTCGGTTTGATGAGATCTCAGAAAGACTTGGAGTTAATGACCAACAAGATTCTGAAGAAGAAACTGAATCTAACGATGTCAAGTGTGTACGTGATAGCAGATTCACACAAATTTCAAATTTGTCAAAGAATTTTCGACGTAGAGATCAGTGTCTTAGTGACACCTTGCACTTTAAACGAACTAAGGTTGCAAGTTTTGTACAGAGGAACAATGGTTCTACAAATTTTTCTACACCGTTGTTCTTGTTTGCGCCTACCTCAAGGCGTAGTTATTTAGAGTTTTTGGTTTCGAAATATGGTCGAAATTTTTGTAAGGTTAGCTACGTTCCACCTTATCTAATTCAATATCTTTCTGACAGAAGTGTGAACATGATAACCAGAAATATCAAAGTTTTTGATTATTTTGCTGATAAGTTGGTTCCACTTTTAATAATTTCAGTCGCCTGGTAACATGTTTTTGGTAGCAGAGCGTGGATAATTTTAAAATTGGTCTTTTTGGAACCATAAAAATTTAAATTCTTTAAAATTTGTCCGGCACAGGACAAAAGGACATAAACAAAGCTCACCTTTCCTTATCTTTACAGCTTAATTTATAAACTGAACAACCATTGTTGATGAAACTAAAGTTTTTTTTTCATTACATAAACTTATTAGTCTCAAAAAAATTTTCATATATACACACACCTTACACAAGAACATCTAGACCAATCCTGATAATTTTTTTTCTCTTGCTTTCTTCACCCTTTTTTTACATCTTCTTCTGCAGTCCGAAGACTCTCTTCAACCACCCTTTTGAATATCTCCTCCTCATTTTGCCCTTCTTCACTTAAAAAGGACTCTGAACCCTTTTCTTTTCCCAAGGATTTTCTTTGGAAGCAGCAGCAAAATGTTTTCTCTCTGAGTTGTTTCTGTCACCACTTTTCTCTGGCAGAGTTCATGGTTAGTCATTCGTTCAGGAATACTTCCTAAACACCATTCTTAAAACTGATTGCGCTTCCACTCCATTGATCGAACTCGGTTCAAAGCTCTCATTTTAATTCATTTGAAAACTTTTCATTTGAGAGCTTTCATTGTCTTGATCCATGTTGCCCATCAAATTATAATCAATAAGTCCCTAAAAGCTGAAATAAATCCATTCCACTGAATATCAGAGTTCATCACGTTCCTTATTTCTTTTTTTCTTTCTCCATCCTTTCCTTTCTTCACTCTCCTTAAATAAAAAAATATATTTTTTTAGCTATCTTAACCTCGTCCCTTGTTTACTAAGTAAAACACCATTCACTAATTCACTTCACTTTGTTTATAATGTGTTTGATAATTGTTTACTAAATAAAACACCATTCACTAATTCACTTCACTTTGTTTATGTGTTTGATAATTGTTTACTAAATAAAACACCATTCACTAATTCACTTCACTTTGTTTATAATGTGTTTGATAATTATTGTCACTAATTAAAATTTTTTTTTTAAAACATACCTCAGTCATTCACTGAATTTCTTCAGACAAGCAAGGCTCATTCGGGAATACAAAAAAAATATAAATATAAAATAAATAAAAAAAAATCCAAAAATAGATAAAAACAAAAAAAAACTTTTCAAAATTTTTCTCGAGTTTTCATTTGCTTGTTTGTTTTGGTTCTTACATACACACATACATATATACACAATATATACAACATACACAACTCTCCTTTTTTTTACTGGTGTGTTTATCTCAACTTTACTTTGTGATCTTAAAAGAAAATTTTTTAAAATTATTTTTGTCAGTAATAGGTAATATGGCGGTGGCCTTTGTTGATAAATGAAACTTCTTAAAAATCGTTTAGCTAAAATTGTATACTAAAATTCCCCATTCTTAATTTAGGTGCCCAGATCTTTGTGTATAGGACAACATGGTTGGCCTGTTTGTGTTTATTAAATTATTTGGTTGTTTACAGGTCAACATGTTTGTTTCCTTATTTAGTTTGTTAGGGCTGAGAAAACCGGAGTTGGGTTTTCTCACATTATGGGTCACCTTTATATACATCTACTTTGCTACACCTTTTTTCACACATCTTTCTTTTACACATCTTTTTTGAAAACCACTTAACAAATTTCGATGAAATTTTTTTTGCATAATTTTTTTTTTGATTAAATTAATATTTTTTTTGGGGCACATGATTACAGTTACAGTTAAGACCTTAAGTCGAATATTACATGCCCTGCCTTGCGCAGTAGAACAATTTTGACTCCCCAACGTTTCATACTGCTTCTTTGTTTATTTGGAAATTGATTATTCGTTTAGACCTTTCAAAACTTTTTTTAAATCACGGAAATTGATAAGAGCCGTGAATAGTTTAAATTTCTCTTCGTATGGGAGAAGAGAAATTTAAATAACGACGCTGAGCATGATCTGACTTAAAAGGCTTCCGGAGTTATTCATTTATTTTTATTTATTTGTCTAATTACATGTAAAAGTCGGCTCAGAGGATTCTCCCCCCCCCCCCCCATCTGAGTCCGACTTTTCCTGAATGCCAAAGTGATATACACTTCCCTCCCTTTGTCCCCGGAGTGGTCACCTCCTCTTGAATTCCCGAGGTGCCACTCCACCCCTTTACCCCTCGTACCCTAGTGGTACAATGTCAGTTCATGCACAGCAATGTCGACACTTTGCGTCATCCTTCAGCTCTTTCTCTCCTGGGTTCAGCCCAATTTTTTTTTATAGGCGGGAAGAGCTGAGACGCTTTAGAAATTTCAAAATTTAATGAGTAAGCGCCGAAGGAGGCTACACCATGGAGTGGTGAATATAAGCAATATGAAGCGTTGTTTCTATCAGGTGCCCCTGACTTCTAAATTTTGTAGGAGGCGGAAGAAGAGCGCTTTCTACGGAGAGTTGTTTCCCAAAAGTTGTCTGTCGTTCCGTTTATAGCTGTCGATGACACTCCTGGTTTGCAACCAAATGGTATAGTTTATGATGAAGGACGTGATACTCAATGTTTCTTTCCCTTACCTGTTCATCATATTATTCTATTCGAATCTAAAGATGTTATGAATGAATCGATTCCTGAAGAAGAATTAGTTAGTCAGTTTGATGAGATCTCAGAAAGACTTGGAGTTAATGACCAACAACATTCTGAAGAAGAAACTGAATCTAACGATGTCAAGTGTGTACGTGATAGCAGATTCACACAAATTTCAAATTTGTCAAAGAATTTTCGACGTAGAGATCAGTGTCTTAGTGACACCTTGCACTTTAAACGAACTAAGGTTGCAAGTTTTGTACAGAGGAACAATGGTTCTACAAATTTTTCTGCACCGTTGTTCTTGTTTGCGCCTACCTCAAGGCGTAGTTATTTAGAGTTTTTGGTTTCGAAATATGGTCGAAATTTTTGTGACGTTAGCTACGTTCCACCTTATGTAATTCAATATCATTCTGACAGAGGTGTGTACATGATAACCAGAATTATCAAAGTTTTTGATTATGTTGCTGATAAGTTGGTTCCACTTTTAATAATTTCAGTCGCCTGGTAACAACATGTCGAACGCAGTCATAAAGTGACAGAACTCGTTGGCTTCGGCTAAAATGGATTGGAGGCAGCGGCTCTCAAACCACTCCTCTCCCCTTCCTTCTTTATTAGGAATATATATAGGTATTTACAAGTCTTCTACGCTGTCAGTTTCACTTTGTATTCTGGTGAGTAGTAGTATTAAGTTAACCTTAAAGTTGTTTATTACTAACTATTAAAAGTACAGTTATAGTTTTTACTCGCTGTTTAAAGTACAGTGAAGTTATCCTAAAAAGTAGAGAGTACTAATATAATTGTTTAAAGTACAGTTAATAGTATAATTAGTCTGGTGTAAGTATCGAAAAAAATACAGCCCTCTGCGTTCGGGCGAGCAGAAGGAGGTCTTGCATGAATAAAGACATACGTAAAATTTTTAAATTAATAGTAGTAGTGGTAGTAATTAGTATTAACAAAATTGATTAAAGTAGTGTGTGCTTATAGAGAGTACTAATATAATTGTTTAAAGTATAGTTAGGAAAAAATTTTCTATCTTAAAAATGGTTTGAGATATCAAGTTGAAACTTTTTATATTTAATGACCTTATTAGTGTGCATCTTAGATAAAAGTTTCAAAATAATATCATTGACAGAAACAAAATGGCGGTCATTTAAAATGTTCAAATCACTATGTTTATTAATAACAAATTTTTTTGTTTTTGTTATAGGCTCTACCTTCTCCATCAACTACAATTTCAGAATGTAATTTCACAGCCAATGCGTTATTACAAACAAATAGAAAGAGAAAGTCGGTCCCTTCACCACATGATCTCCTTCTAAAGGCCACGCAATATTTGGAAGCTGAAGACGACGAGTGTTCGATATTAACAAAAGGTTACGCTGTGAAATTAACTCCGTAACAGCAAATGTTTGCTGACAAAATAATAAATGAAACATTGCTTGACGGACAAATGGGCCTTTTAACTAGAGAGAGCTCTGTGGTTCACAGATCAGGGCCTTCAATAACTCCATCTTCTTGTTCCACTTGGGATTCGAATGTGTACACACATGAACCCGAAACGGCAAGGAATCTGTTGGAGGGATTCTCGTACGATGACAACTGATAGAAAAAGTTGGAATAACATTTTTTTTAAATTTATAATTTTGAAAAATTATTAATATTATAATGAGTTATTATTACTTATCACTTAGCTTGTAATTTTTTATATTTCAACATAAATGTATGTATTTGTATTTAATAATAATAAAATAGTAATATTCACGGTTCCTATTTAATTAATATTTATTCAGTCACACCTTTTTATGAAATACAAATTAAAGTACGCTTACCTGAATAAAACTTTGTAGTGCTTTTCGTATTGCCAAGCGCGTTTCTATTATTATCTCTCCAAGTGCCTGAGGAGATATTCTCATTGAAAATTTCAAATCTTGAAAACTTCTGCCAGTTGCAAGGAACCGAAGAGTCGCAATCAGTCTCTCATGTGATATTGCTTCTCTCATGGGTGTGTCCTTCTTTGTAATAAAGGGTGCAACTTTGTTTAATAACATTTTAAACGCATTTTCGTCCATTCCAAGGTAATATTTATAATCGTTCATTTCTCCTCCTTCGTGTAACTCACTTAGTAAATGTTGATCAGTGGGTATAACGCTTCTTTTCAGATACCAATCTTTACACCAACGTTCACGACGTTTTTTTTCCTTTTTCCTTCTTCTTTAATTACAGCTGCAATTACACAACAAACTGCGGCTCTTCGTTTTCTGTCACCCATCTTTCAATGCACTTGGACGAAAACGAATTGAAAACTGAACAAAAATCGGTAGGTATTAACGACGATATCTGAAGATAAAACTACACGCTCAGTTCAGATAATTGTACAGATTTTGACACAGTTATTTACGACAGATAACTGCGCAGATAAACTGAAGGTGTGTAGTCCCCTTTACAACTATTGCGGTCCAGGTACAAAACTTGCCAAACGTTTAGCTCGTGGAGATAAAGGTGTGAACCCTTTGGACGAAGCTTGTAAGGAACACGATATAGCATATAGTAGATACTGTGATTCAGAAAGACGTAGGAGAGCTGATAAAATACTTGCTGGAAAGGCTTGGTGTAGAGTTAAAGCAGGGGACGCTTCTTTGGGTGAACGTGCCGCCGCTTTGGCTGTAGCAGCTGCAATGAAGGCTAAAACAAAATATGGGGGTGGAAAGAGGAAAAGGGGAAAACGTTCAGTACAACAACTATTGAAACAGTTAAAGGGGAAGGGTCTTTACTTGAAACCATATAAGAAAGGTGGTGGTAAAAAAAAAGCGTAGGAGAGGTAAAAAAACGTTGTTAGATTCATTACCGAATAGACCATTAACAAATATTGACTTGAAGAAATATGTCTTGAAACTAAGGATCCCTTATTTTAGAGGTGTCTACATGAGAGATAGTCTTCCCTCGAAACCTTTGAAAAATTTAAATGCTATTGTAAACCTAGATAGTATCAACGGTGAAGGTACACATTGGGTGTGTTATAAAAAACGGGGTAATAGTGTAGAGTATTTCGACAGTTTTGGAAATCTTAGACCGCCAAATGAGTTGACTAGGTACTTTGGTACGGGTGCTAATATCAACTATAACTATAAAAGACATCAAAGTGATAACTCAGTCGTGTGCGGACATTTGTGCTTAAAGTTTCTATCATGAGTATCGTTTTAAGTGGTAATAGTTCTACAATTTCGTGTGAATTCTTTCCTCCAGTCGAGTTGGAAGATGGTGAGTGGGAGGTTGGTCTCATTGACTTTGCCACTTACAACTCAATCCCTAATATAGTGGAGGGTATTAATAATAAATTTTACCTCGGTAAAGATCCAAAAGATAAAGATAGTGTTGAATTGAACATTAGTATACCTACTGGTTTATATGAAATCGAGGATATTGAAAAATATATCAAATCACAATTGCCAACGAAGGTTGCATTATCCCTAAAACCCAACAATAATACATTGAAAGCTGAGATAAAGTGTTCTAGACCAATTCGGTTTAAAGAGGACTCTATCGGGAAATTACTCGGTTTTAAGATCGGTGACATTGTAGATAATGCTAAACATGAATCTGATTTACCAGTTGATGTAATTAAAGTGAATGTGATTCGTATAGAGTGTAATATTGTGAAGGGGTCATTTCAAAACGGTACAGAGTGTCATGTTATACACAAATTTTACCCACAAGTCTTGTCTCCAGGGTACAAGATTGTGGACATTCCACCGACAATAATATATTTACCTGTCAAAGTAAAAACTATTCATCGTGTAAACATGCGGGTTGGATAGGAATATGACACGCGAGGTCTAAAACTAAAGCTAGAAGAGACATGGTCATCATCTCACTTTTTCACATATGGAAAGATTCCTCTCTTAAATGGGATCCCATTACCAATGTCACTGAAACAGCTCAGTACATGTAGCCACCTCAACAATGGAGGTATGGCAAAACCTCAGTTGGTTGTCTAACTATAGATGTTTTGTTCTGATTCTCTCCTTTTATACTTTGTTTTTTATTTCTTTCTTTTTTAAAAAAGGGAACGGTTAGGATTGCCCTTAAAGCTAACGCTATAGTTTTTGTCAAAGCTCTTGGCATTGTTCAAAAACAAGATATTTATTAAAATGTCTTTTTACATAGTAGAATGTCGAGTCTTGCACCACAGAAGTTGAAATCATTTCCACAACAGATATCTATCCGAGTACTTCACAGGATAAGTTGCGTCGTTAAATTTATAAATAATTCTGTTAATATAGAAATGTCATGAAAAAGTTATCAGAGTCTCCAATAACTAGAATGTGAGGCTTCAGTATGTGGGATAAATAGTTGTGATTATATGAATTCAGCACCGAATGCACAAGTGTGAGCAAAGTTGGAGACCTAACTAATGGCATGCTATTATTGTATTACCAGATGTTAGATGGCTTATCTATTGTGTATGTAAAATAAATTTCCATTCACATTAAAAATGCCTTAGTAAGTGAGAAACTGTCGGTTGGCCCCTGTTTTTGACCCGTGACGGAGTCAAGCTGAAGAGGGTGAAGTCAAAAAGGTTAAGTAGTCATAGGCCAAGTAAAAGGTCATCAAGGTCTTTATCTCAGTTAATAAAGCAGGTAATTGGAGTTATTGAGGCGTATAATTATACTAATTGATAATAAATTGAGTGTGAAATGATATCAGGTAATTAATTAAATCGTTGATAAAGTATACGGTTCAATTAGAGTAATTGGATTTAATGAGGCATATAATTAGACTAATTGATAATCAATTGCGCTTGAAATTATATTAGTTATTTAATAGAATCTTTGATAAAGTATTCTGTTCTTACAAACTATAATGGATGATAAAGCTCGTGGTGAGGAAATCGGTGAATAAATAAAGAATAGAAATTTTAATGATAAAATTACTTTTGCTTTTTTGCGAGAAAGAGATAATTTTCATAAAAATTATACAAAACCACATAATACTGATAAAACCATGTGCTGTAGTATTATCAAGATTACATGTATGGTCTAATACTTTTGAACACAGTGACAATTCATTTTATTCGAACATCAAGGTGATAGAAACTTTCAATTTATTTTGGATGAAGTCCCTTATCAAGTATCATCAAGTATCTAGATGAACAATTTCGTCATCTCTATTAGACACTGATCTTCAGGAGCTGTGGCACACTCAACACAACACAAAACACACTATACTTTCACCGAACATTACCATCATTCGGTTTTAGATTTTGACACATTTGAACATAGTTTTAACTGGACTATGGGACTATATAAGTTTTTGAATTTAATAAATGAATCATTTACCTTTTCGATTATGTTTTACATGGATTATGGTCAGATGTCTGCAGTATTTATTGATGACTTGAATGTACTCCACACCCCTACACAGCTAGCGTTGGAAAAGGCGTATATTATATTGAGGTGCATGTCAAACGATGGGACATTTTATATTTCCATCCCAGAACTAACGATAGACGATACTGTTCTTCCGCGTGTAGAAGAGAGAATACTAAATACTTTGAAACCGTTGTCGAAGATCGTTGGCACTCAAACTCTCAACTTCGACATAGAGAACGAGGAGCATTTTCATTTAACATCGAAATATATGAGTCGGCTTGCGTCCAAATGGCAAGAATGGTGAAGGGTAAAATATGAAATTTTGAATTTGAAATAGTGCCTTTTTTAACTACTGACTCGGCAGTAAATAATCAAGTAATAATAATTAATAAAAAATCAAGCCAACAAAACTCCATAGAACTTCAGATATTGTATCTTTTCTTCTTTCAATTAGAGCTAAATTGGAAAATAGGAGAAAGAGAAGCTTGCCTAAACTCTTGGTAAATGCATTTAGTATAGTAAAGCCTTTATCCAAGATTGGGAACTTGTATACAAAAGACATTGAACAGATCAAACCTTCAGTTAGTAACATAGATAAAAGATGGATGTGGTAATGACCGAACAGAACAAATTAATTTTTAGTTAGAAACATACAAAGTTGGTAAAAAAAGGGTACAGAAGATCAATAACTTTGTGACTTTTTAATTTAACATTTTCAAAATTTGGAACCCAGTAGTTGTGGGGAGTCCGCACTTTAAATTTCATACTAACTTAATTTTTTAATAATCGAATCCAAATATTTCAAATTTATCAAAACATCAAACGACGTAAAAAAAAGTCAATACCCGTTCAAGGTTTTCAGCATTATACCCCAGCATCGCCTAAATAAATCGGGTAGGACAAATAAATGTCCTACAGCACAACTCGGAACAAGCATGTGCAGAATTCTCAATGCACCTCGACAAAATATGCATAACTGCATGTTCCCGAATTTATAATATTTTTCGTAATTTTTGTCTGATCCCGTGTTTATAATATTTTTCGTAATTTTGTCTGATTTAATAGTATTAAATTTTGTTGTTGTTGTTGTTTTTATTAATTTCTAATATAAAAACTTTTTTTAAATAAAAATGGAGGTTAAAAATTAAATGAGACCAATGTATTCGCATGAACGAAGATTCAACATTTTTTGGCGTATGGAATCTGTTTGTATATTAGGAATTGAACACTGTAACTATATGGGAGGCTATAAAGAAGAATTTTAAAAACTGTGTAGATGAGTCTAATCATGAATTGATATATATATATATATATATATATATATATATATATATATATATATATATATATATTATAACGATATCGCGTTATCAAATAAATAATAAAATAAAGGATAACAACGATCTCTATAAAAAATGAGTAATTACATGTAACTTATGATATAAAGGGGAAACTAAATTAAATAATAGAAAAATAATGAACAACTAGTATCATCTGGTAACAGAAAATATTATTTTAACAAAAAAAAATCAAAAGGACATCTGTGCACAACAAATTAGGAGAGAAAGCGTGCAAAGAGAAAAGAAGCCGTTTCGCTAACCTTGTAGTGTACACGTGCTAACGTTAAACAATTTGTAACGGTATCTAAAGGTAGATTTTATGTCACGCAGCTGGATGTATAAAAAAAAAGAGAAATCTACAGGGTAAGAGACCTGATGGGACACGCTAGAAAGCATAACGGTACTTCTAAAAAACATGAGAAACCGACAAAAGGAATTAGGTCGGCCAATCGGAAAACAGCCACATGGTGAAAGCTAACGAATTTAAAAAAATACAGCCACTAGGAAAAAAGAACAACATCTGGGGAGAAATCGAGAATTCAGCGAGCGAATCGGAGGAGTGAAAGCGAAGGAAAGTTTGGGAAGAAGGGAGAGGTTTTTGGCGTCGAAAATTTGAAGAGGAGTCTAAAATCTGGAGTGGTGAGGAGAGGTGCTAGTACAGAGAGCATTCTGTGGGACAGAGAAAGGGAGTTAGATTGACCACGAGACTAGGGTTCTCTGTGTCAATACGTCGAGTAAATTAATTAGTTGAATCAAAGTTGAAAAGAGAGTTAGTAGTTTTTAGTCAAAAGTTTGTTGAGATTTTGGAGCAGATTAAAATATTTTGGAAGAATTGTTCGAGAGAAGAGTCGGAGGATCTAATTCATCGCCAGTGGAGACTTGGAGAGGATCATCAGTCCGAATTCCAGGATTAAGTTGTTGGAGATAGTGTGTGGAGTGTTTTGTTTTTTTATATATCTAAATCAAATTTAAAGCCATCGTTGTGTTGTGTGTGGAAAGTGTTTCGTCGATCAAAATTGGGAGGCAGTACCAACGATAAGTACAATTTAAAATTCTTGTTCACTTTAAAATTATAAATTCATTTTCTAAAATAATTCACTTTAATTGAGCCATAAAAGAACCTAACGACCCTAAAAAGAGATAAGAGAATTAATCAAGTAAATTAATAACTAACAAATTGAATAAAGATTATAATAAAGTTTAATTTTGTAAAAGAAATAATTGTTTGAGTATGAAAAAATTAAAAGTAATTCAAATTACAGATTAATTTCATTAAAAATAACGCCAATTGTGGAAACTTGATGTTTTTTTTTTTAGTAATAAAGTCTAGCATAAGGAAAGACAATTAGTTAAGATAAATTTGTATATTACATAACATTAAGGAATGCTTGTGGAATGAATGAAGAAATTTTTAGACACTAATGGAATAGATGTACGTTTTTATGATTCTTTGACATGTTGCTTAAATAAATTAAGGTTTGTTTTTAAGTAATACGTTGTGTCAGGTGTGTTATTTATATTTCCACATTTTGCAAGTTTAGGAACAACTAAACAAATAGCAGGTAATTAAAAATAATATTGATTTATTAATATCTAATAATAATTATTATTCAAAAATATTCAAAACAAATAAATTAACTTAAATAAACATATATATAACGTCTTAAATGTTATATTTGGCGCACCAACGTTTGGGCAAGAATAAATTAAATTAAATCATAAATTAAATAAAAATAACTAATTGAGTTTAGTTATAATATATATATATATATATATATATATATATATATATATATATATATATATATATCTTTAAATATTGTTTGTGGGACCAAACTTTACATAAGTTCTGTTTTGGGACTTATTCTTAGGGTATGTCATGATTATTTTATGGTGGTTTGACTGCTTTTGCCGATGATACGGCTTTAACTTATTCCTGCAAAAATATTTATAAGCAAATGCAAGGGGAAGAAAATTAAAATAAATTATAAGCAACGAAGAAAATGAATGCGAGGGGAAGGGGTCTGGCTGGAATTAAAGGTATGATATTACGTTTTAGTAGATATAATCCATTGAGTGCAAGTTCATTCATTCCTATTCCTGATCTCATTAAAAATAAAAATGCAATTATTAATCCCCAAAATATTTATGATAATAAATGTTTTTTGTGGTCACTATTAGTTCTATATTTAACAACCGATTTGAAAAATTTACATATTGTAACTATACGTTATAGGAAAAAGGAACGGCTAATGCTGCTGGATTTGATCTCAGAAGCGCTTACGGATTATATAGTTCCTAAGTTAAATAGAAAATTAATTAAAACCGATTTAGCAATTAGTTTACCCAAAAATTGTTATGGAAGAGAAGCTCCCAGATCAGGATTAGCATTAAGTTATATATTACTATTGGCGCTGGTGTAGTTGATAAGGATTAAACAGGAAATATACAAATAATTTTATTTAATCATTCGTGCGAAGATTTTGTTGTAAAAATAGGCGATAAAATAGTTCAACTAATTTGTGAAGTAATATTATATCCGAAATTAGAAGAATTTTTTTGTGAATTACCTGTTACTGAAAGAGGTGATTCGGGTTTTGGTTCGACTGATAAAAAATAGGTTTTTATATTTTTTTCAGTAATGTCATCCCAACAATCATCTGACAACATTTTTACGTTGACTGTCCTCCAACGAGAAATATAATTCAAAATTTGGAGACACCATCCATCAGCCGCTATGAAGACAATAGGATGAAAATTAATGTAGTTAATTTATTAGAACAATTGATCTTAATTGGAATGACGACACTAGGAAAATGGGAAGTTGTAGTAAATGATTTAAAAATTAACTCTGATGTATGCAGTAATGCGGAATTGTGTAATTTTTTTTTATAATAAGAGCTTTATTTATTGAATTATCTAATGGGATTTTATTGCAAATAGAATCCCAACATAGAATATTTGCGATTATTGACAAAGAAATGAACTTTGAAGAAATTTGTCAAATTTTATCTACACCTTTAAAGAGAAAAAATATCAAAGATAAACCTTTCCTCTTGAAGCTGTACAAAATTTTATAAATATTATTAGAGCCATTTTAAGTAGATATTTTGACGCTCAAAAAGATGAAGAAAAAAATCTAGAAAACGCAAATTAACTAAAAAAAATAAAAAACGCAATTCAATGTCTTCGTCCAGTTCTGTTTCATCGTAATCGTCAAAATCAGAATCAAATACAGATGATGATGATGATAACGATTTTGATGACGACAATGACAAATTTGAAAAAATGTTTAAAAAATCTAATAAAAAATTAAAACGTTCCAGTAAATTACCAGTAGTCAAACAGGTTGTGCAGTATGTAAAAAATGGTAAGAGAAGTAAAATCACAACTCCCGGTGAATAGGGTTCACACATTTAATTAAAATAGAAGTAACTGATTGTAAAGACATTAAAAATTGTTCAGAAAATCAGTACTGGACGAAAGTTTCGAAAAAAGCATATTTTCTTGCAGAGAAATCAAGGGATCCTTTATTAAAAAAATTAACGATCTATTAGTAGATGTAGGTTCAAAGCTACAAGGTTTCGAACATGCAGCTATTGATGTTGTAAACATAGAAAAATTTAGTCGTTATAATTAAGTTAATTTCTTTGTCAAAATTAAATATTTTAGTTATTATTTATTTGTGTTAAAATTGTATATTTTTTATATAAATAAAAAAGAGATTTATTATAGTGTACTTAACTATTTTTTATTTTTTTCAGAAAAATGAATCATTTTGTACAATTTGAACACGCCTTTAGAGGAAACCTCAAAACTTTTTATTTAGGTAATATTTTAGGGGTAGCAGATACTTGCACGTTTTTAGAAAATAGTAAAGATAAAATGAAAAATCTTATTAGCCAAATCTTAAATGAATATGCTATTTTAAAATTTAATATTGTAGTTGAAACATACATCGTATGTAAAACCTTTGACAAGAGAAAAACAGTTGCGATATTTTAAAACAAAAAGTGTGCCAGTATATTTGGATTCAAATTTGAATTTAATTTTAGGAAAATTATATAGAAAAATATGCAATGAAGAAACTGAATACGAAGGTAAGGGGTCTGGTTGGACTTTAGAGCGAATTGATGGTATTATATTGCGTTTTAGTAGATATAATCCATTGAGTGCAAGTTCGTTCATTCCTCTCCCCGATTTTATAAAAAATAAAAATGCAATTATTAATCCACGAAATTTGTATGATAATAAATGTTTTTTGTAGTCATTGTTAGTTCCATATATAACAACTAATTTAAAAATGTACACATTGTAAATATACGCTATTATAATTTAGCTAAGAAATTTATTTTCCAACACCATTAAATCAAATTTCAAAATTTGAAAAAAATAATCCTAGAGTTAGTGTGAATGTTTATGGAATTAATAATGATAGGAAAGTGTTTCCATTAAGAGTATGTAGTATGTATGAAACAAAGAAAATTGACGGACTTGAAGATACCCATGACAACAGAAATAGACTACGCTACTCCGCCTACGACACAAGGTATCAGTCGGTCCACGTTGCTGAGTCGTTTTCAGTCGTTGAAATGGGAAAAACCGACTCTATTCCCTTTGTCCAGCCTGATATTGAGATTGACAATACAATTGACAATGAAAATATTGGAAGTGGTGATGGACACGCTAACGACGTTTGGACCCCTACAGGAAGCGGACAAAAAAAACTCAATCGGACGTATATCAAATTTTATAATGATATGGATGGATCTAGTATCACGGAGCCCTGGAGGACTATCCTTGCAACAATTGGTCGAAGACAATTCAAACAGTATATTGTCCACGACATTTGTAGAGTACAGGACCTGGACTCTGTTCAAAGCTTTATTGACACATTCGCTATCAAAGAAAAATCATCTCAAAAATATTCAAACACCAAGTACCAACACCAACAGTTCTACATCTTGGCCTTCCACGAAAGCGAGAACTTCAACCACTTCCATATTCTCCACGAATGCACGTGGACACACAGACAAAGCAATTGCACCAAATTCAACTGGTACAAGAGATGTGGGAAGTCGAGGAAACCTGTACGATCGAATACACTCGACAGCCGTGGGTGGTGCTACCTCCTCCACTATCTATGTACACAGCAACGACGAATCGTTCAAGCTCGAATCGAAGGGATTGTATGGAGATACCCTCCTAGATTTGAAATTGGTCCCACTGAATATAACAAAAACAGAGGGATTAATTCATTAATTCACTCTACATTTAATGTAGAGTCAGCTTTTAGCATTAGTAACTTTACAAACTATTAGATATTAAGTAGTTGTAAATATAATATGTTTTGCTTGTAAAACATATTATTATAAACTTGTTAGATAATAATTAGTTTTAATTATATTAATTACCTTTATAAGCCGAAAAACAAACAACTCGCATACGGGTTTTTGCGGCGGGTTGAAGATCTATACGATCTTTGCTTGTAAAACATATTATTATAAACTTGTTAGATAATAATTAGTTTTAATTATATTAATTACCTTTATAAGCCGAAAAACAAACAACTCGCATACGGGTTTTTGCGGCGGGTTGAAGATCTATACGATCTTTGCTTGTAAAACATATTATTATAAACTTGTTAGATAATAATTAGTTTAAATTATATTAATTACTTTTATAAGCCGAAAAACAAACAACTCGCATACGGGTTTTTGCGGCGGGTTGAAGATCTATACGATCTTTGCTTGTAAAACATATTATTATAAACTTGTTAGATAATAATTAGTTTTAATTATATTAATTACCTTTATAAGCCGAAAAACAAACAACTCGCATACGGGTTTTTGCGGCGGGTTGAAGATCTATACGATCTTTGCTTGTAAAACATATTATTATAAACTTGTTAGATAATAATTAGTTTTAATTATATTAATTACCTTTATAAGCCGAAAAACAAACAACTCGCATACGGGTTTTTGCGGCGGGTTGAAGATCTATACGATCTTTGCTTGTAAAACATATTATTATAAACTTGTTAGATAATAATTAGTTTTAATTATATTAATTACCTTTATAAGCCGAAAAACAAACAACTCGCATACGGGTTTTTGCGGCGGGTTGAAGATCTATACGATCTCTGCTTGTAAAACATATTAATATAAACTAATAGTTAATATTATTATTATTATTATTTGTTTAGTCAGTATTAGGTTATACGTTTTGACTTACGAAGCTGTCTTACGTCGTACTCCTCAAAGCACTCTGCCTTTCAAGATCCCTCAAAAAGGGACACAGCGGAAACCACCGCCTATGTTGTTCTAGAGGGCTATCTGAGGCCCTCCAGTCACAAAGCCCTCCTCCGCAGGCAAAGCAGATTGTTTGATCCTCCTTCCCTTTATAAAAAAACCCGGCCATACTTAATGAGGCCGGGTGCTGGAAGGATCCGGTGGGCCATAACATATAGGACGCCAACCGCGCCCTGTACGGTGCGTATTGTGGAAACACAGCATTATATGTTGGAGTACAATCCATCATCTGAAAACAATAAACAATATTTAGTTAAACGAAAGTAGTGTCGCTAGTGGTTAGGCCGCCTAATTAAAGTCAATCCCTGATATCTATGTAAAAAATACGCGTACGGTGGCAGCTATCTTTTCTCTACATAGGCCGCAATGCTTTAATTTGAGTGAACAATTCGTACAAGCCAATAAATGGCCACAAGGCAACAAACAAACTTCTATATCCGATTCGTAGCATATTTTACATAGCCTACACTCGCAGATCGAACTGCTGCTGCTATGTAACGTGTTACTTCGTTCCATTGCTCTCAGTGCTCTTATATATCTACATCTATTAAGTGACCATTTGTAATGCTCGACAATTGGGTCCTCGCTCGGCTCCCAATCTTTGAGACCCAAGCCACAGGCATAACAGCATACACGATCTTCAAAGCCTAGATAAAAAAAACCAGCTTCGGACAATTTGATCGGTGACAAGGAATGTTTCCAATTTGAATAGCTACTCAACCGCGCAGCGTACGTAGAGTATGCACTGTGACGTACATTCGGGTGTTAGTCTGGCCACTATTTAACCGAACCGAAATTGCCAACCGATTTACCAACCGAAATATACTTTTACCAACCGATTTACCAACCAAGACCAACCGATTTACCAACCAAAACCAACCGATTTACCAACCAAAACCAACCGATTTACCAACCAAAACCAACCGATTTACCAACCAAAACCAACCGATTTACCAACCGAAATATACTTTTAGCGACCAAAACCAACCGATTTACCAACCGCAATATACTTTTACCAACCACAATATACTTTTAGCAACCGATTTACCAACCAAAATACACTTTTAGCAACCGATTTACCAACCAAAATAAACTTTTAGCAACCGATTTACCAACCAAAATACACTTTTAGCAACCGATTTACCAACCAAAATAAACTTTTAGCAACCGATTTACCAACCAAAATACACTTTTAGCAACCGATTTGTCAACATTCAACCGATATACCTGTTGGCGACCGATGCCCTGCAGACGTACATTCACTATACAATCCGTCCACACGTCGCGTTTTGAAATTTCTTCGAGCCGGTTTGTGCAACTCTGCTGCAATAGTTTGTCTTACGCCCTCCATTTTTGAAAGTTTAAACATATAGGTATACAAAATGTCAAAGATTTTGTAACAAGTACTTAATGTTAAATTCGTATTACATAGTTATGGTTCAAAAGTTATAAGTATCTAACACGGAAGTTAAATATATATCACACTGGTTTACAATTGAATATAAAAGTTGAAACATATAGGTATACAATTTCAAAAAATATGTAACAAGTACTTAACCATATCAAACTTACCTTGTACTACAACGGTAGACAAACCAAGTACAGAATGATTAATGAGCTCACAGAACAGCGCCTATATACAGTTTGGGGACCGATCCCACTCCTACCATTACCACCTCCACAAACATAGCCGTCACCCCCACCTATCCGTCCGAGAGTGGGGATCGGGCGTACCGACATTATAAATTCGACTCGCCCCCCACCCATCATTCTCATTCTTCTTGGAACGCTTGGTGAGTAAACTTGATAGCTGTAGTATTCATTAGAATTGAATAATGTCCGTGTACGTTGTTTCGACTTGTGATTCGTACGTAAAAAAGTTTCGTTTGTACGGGACCAAAGTCGTTTTTAAATTCAATTCACTACCGTCGGACGTGGAGGAAATTGAATGGATCAAACGTGGTTTAGAGGAGTTGATCGATCAAATGACCGAAAATACGACCGACGAAGATCAAATAGGGTTTACACTGACTAGTTTGAATGTAAAAAATCGCGAGCCTGGGTACGTAGCTTTCAGACCCGCTACAGATATAACTTACGATGTGCTCTGGAAAATATTCGGCGGTATTATTCAGAGCAATGCAGAGGGTTTCAAGTCTAGCGATACGTTTAAAGTAGAATGTACTAAAGTAAAAGTACCTGTAGGCCGAGGACGTCGTGTTAGACCGGGCTTGTACAATAACTATGACGAAGAATGTAAAGCTAGACGGGGTATTGTCGTGATTAAGAATACAGACTCTCTTTGTTTGCCTTGCTCTATTGTAGTCGGTATAGCCCACGCCGAGAAAGACAAAGACTATAAGCTCGTGCGTATGGACAGAGCTAAGAGACAGACAACCAGAGCTAAACAATTAATGACAGACGCAGATGTCCAAATCGGTGTCGAGGGTGCAGGGGTGCAGGAATTGCAAAAATTCCAAGACTTCTTACCCAATCACAAAATAACTGTGTACAGTTATGGAAATAAAGGGCGTGTCGTGTATTTCGAAGGTGACGTAACCAATCCTCAATACACAATTAATCTACTCTTCCACCAAGGTCATTTTAACGTAATAACAAATCTCACAGCCGCTTTTGCTTGTCATTATTTTTGTGAAACTTGTCATGTCCCTTTTAATACACGCGGTGATCATAGATGTTTGGCCACTTGTTACGGTTGTAAACGTTCGCCACCGTGCATAATGGAAAACGGCCATATCCATTGCGGCGACTGCAACAGACAGTTTATGAACAAGGACTGTTTTGTTGCACACAAACGAAATATCTGTGCCAACATGAAAAAGTGTCGCGAATGTGAGAAAATAATCATGAAGAGTAAGCGTAGTACCGAACACGTGTGCGGTGAAACGTACTGTAAAGTGTGTCGAGATTACATGCCCGCTAATCACATGTGCTACATGAAAGTAGACCGTAGGAAACCGATGGAAAAAGATTTCCTCTTCATTTTCTTCGATCTGGAGACGCGTCAAGACGAAGCTCTCGACTCGGCTCAAGTACACAGAGTAACTTTATGCGTAGCACAACAATACTGTTGGTTATGCATAAACGGAGAAGAGTGTGAAAATTGCGGGGACCGTACACACGTCTTCAAAGACGATCCCGTCGAAGGTTTCATGTCCTACATAATGGACGAACGTAAACCGTACAAAAAAGTCTGCGTAATCGCTCACAACGGTCAAGGTTTCGACTTCCAGTTCCTCCTAAAGTATCTGCTGGAGAAAACGCAGTTCACTCCAGAGCTCATAACACGCGGTACAAAAGTAATACTCATGGAAATAGACAATGTAAAGTTTATAGATTCTCTGAACTATATGCCTATGGCATTGTCCAAATTGCCCAAAGCATTCGACTTGCCACCTGAAAAGAAAAAGGGATACTTTCCTCACCTTTTCAACACGGTGGAGAATCAAAATTACGTTGGCCCTATCCCCGAACAAAAGTACTACTGTCCCGACTCGATGTTCGACAAAGGACACAGAGAATTTATAACTTGGTACGACGAGCAGGTACGATGCGAGTACGTATTCGATTTCCAAAAGGAAATATTCGAATACTGTCTCTCCGACGTGGACATTTTGGCACAAGCGTGCATAAAATTTAGAGCCTCGTTCCTCCAAGTGTGCAACGTCGATCCCTTCATCGAGGCCGTAACAATTGCCAGCGCGTGTAATCTGGCATTTAGACGCAACTTCCTACGATCAAATACCATAGGCCTTGTTCCCAAAAAAGGTTACCGATTGGTCGATACCCAATCAGCTATTGCACTGCAGTGGTTGACGTGGGAGGAAGATCAGCGTGGGGCCCTAATGGAACATGCAGGGCGTGGTCGTGAAGTAATAGTGGATGGAGTGCGTGTGGACGGAGTGTGTGAAGGAAATCTGTTCGAATTCCACGGTTGTTACTGGAACGGCTGCCCCAAATGTTTTCCCAACTGTCGCGATGAACCCCTGGCAGACGATCCGTCCGACACGCACAACGCTCGACTAGCTCGCACGAAATCTAAGATAGCGAAGCTGTCTCGTGATCACGATGTGATCGAGATTTGGGAGTGCGACTTTTTAAAGATGAAAAAAGGTAACAAAGACATGGCCTATCTCGAAACACACCCGATCCTAGACACTGCACCCCTTAACCCTAGACACGCGTTTTTTGGCGGTCGTACTGGTAATACAAGATCCTATTACGGATGCAAGGAGAAGGGTGAAACAATTCAGTACGTTGATGTATGTTCACTCTATCCCTGGGTCTGTAAATACGGCAAGTTTCCAGTAGGCCACCCGACAATTCACATAGGCAACGAGGATTGCCGGAAGCGCGGGATGAATGCAGAGGGGCTTTTGAAATGTAAAGTTCTACCACCCCGTGACCTGTATCATCCCGTACTTCCGGCAAGCATGAACAAGAAATTAATGTTTGTCCTGTGTCGAACATGCGGCCAAAAATTAATTTCCGGTGAGTGTACTCATACCATTGACGAACGAGTGTTGACCGGGACCTGGACAATGGACGAGATACGAAAGGCTGTGTCTACAGGATACGTAATAGTGGAAATGTATGAACTCTGGGAATATGAAATCGTGTCGTTCAACGAGGGGCGTGGTGGATTGTTCACAGAGTTCATAAACACATTTCTTAAAATCAAACAAGAGGCGTCAGGGTATCCTAACTGGTGTAAGACTGACCAAGACAAGACACAGTACGTCAACGACTACTTTTGTAACGAGGGCATACGCCTAAACAATGAGCGAATAGGCAAGAACGAGGGTCTACGCTCTCTGGCAAAACTTATGCTCAATTCATTTTGGGGTAAGTTCGGTCAGAGAGAGAATCAGAGTAAGACGTCCATAATTAGGCAGCCTACGGAACTTTTCAAAATGTTAGTCAGTCCGTCCGTCGAGGTGAATAATATACAGGAGGTGAACGACGAGACGATAATGGTTAACTGGCACTACGTTGAAGATGACTGTGAGGTATTGCCGACAGTCAATGTTGTAATTGCAGCGTACACTACGGCCCAGGCTCGACTCAAACTGTACGAGCATCTCGATTCACTCGGTTCACAGGCTCTCTATTATGATACAGACAGTGTACTCTATGTGCATAAAGAGGGCTTACACAGAGTGCAAACAGGTGACTACTTGGGACAGATGACTGACGAACTGCAAGACTACGGTCCCGGTTCATATATAACAGAGTTTGTGTCCGGAGGTCCAAAAACCTACGGTTACAAAATTCTGACACCTGATGGACCGGTGACTGTATGTAAAGTTAAAGGACTGACTCTGAATCTGCGAACCGACGGTATTGTGAATTTTGAAAGTTTAAAGCGCATGGTTCAGGAAGAGGAAGAACAATCTCTAACGATAACCGAATCACGGATCCGTAGAACAAAAGATCGTGATGTGGTTACCGTTAGCGAAAGTAAAACGTTTAGAATCACAGGTGCGAAACGAAAAAGAGACGGACAATATGATACACTACCCTATGGCTATTGTAAAACCATGCGTTTCGAGTAAAAATGGTGACCACTGTCTATTACTCTGACATTGTTGTGTGTGTGTGTGCCCTCTGGAGCGGTGTAAAAACCCGTAAGGCTGTGGTGCCCTCTGTCGTGACGTAACTGTCCACAAGGAATGTATGTACTTTGTTAGAGTAACAGATAGTATGCCCCTCGTCATGGGCTCGTCTGACGGTAGGCCTCTTTTTAGAGGGATTCTTAACGACACCATAGGACGGCTACCCTGGCCTTAGGCTATAGGCTCTAGCTGGTGATGGAAGGTTCCACCGTAGTTCATATATATATAGCCTAGGGGATCCGTCATACGGACTCATTCGTGAAATGGAGGGCGTGAGACAAACTATTGCAGCAGAGTTGCACAAACCGGCTCGATGAAATTTCAAAACGCGTACTATGTAGTATAATTTTCACCATTATAGCTGTTAGATATATGTTTAACTAGTTTATATTTAACCAATGTAGTATAGTCCACCGTTGTATATATACTTATTATCCACTGTTGCCAATATACTATGTAGTATAATTTTCACCATTATAGCTGTTAGATATATGTTTAACTAGTTTATATTTAACCAATGTAGTATAGTCCACCGTTGTATATATACTTATTATCCACTGTTGCCAATATATTATGTAGTATAATTTTCACCATTATAGCTGTTAGATATATGTTTAACTAGTTTATATTTAACCAATGTAGTATAGTCCACCGTTGTAAATATACTTATTATCCACTGTTGCCAATATACTTATCTGATTCTTAGAACCCTATTCCAAAACCCGGAAGCTCGGGTCAGACCCGTACCGTAAGACTTACGCGAGTTTTTCGCTGTCGCGAAAAACTCGGTAAGTCTTACGGTAAGGGGTTCGTGTCCGAACTTCTACGAAATGTTCTGGCGTTGGCGGCACTGCGTTGAATATCCGACTTGTAATACTATGAGGTTAGGTTAACTATCTTAACACATTATATAAGTATATAACACATTATATATATATATATATATAACACATTATTGTAACAGCTGATTGGCTGTGGATGGGCAAAGGTGAGAAACTTTAGGTTAACTATCTTAACACATTATATAATAACACATTATTGTAACAGCTGATAGGCTGTGGATGGGCAAAGGTGGGAAACTTTAGGTTAACTATCTTAACACATTATATAATAACACATTATTGTAACAGCTGATAGGCTGTGGATGGGCAAAAGTAGGACACTTATAGGTTAGGTTAACTATCTTAACACATTATATATATATATATATAACACATTATTGCGGTTACAACATGGCGGCTTATATACTGCGTTAAATATCCGACTGGTAATACTATGCACGATAGCTCAATCGGTAGCGTGTCCGCCTTCAAATCCAAACTTCACAGGTTCGAATCCCGCTGGTATTAAAAAAGTTAAGTGTATGACGTCATGTGTGTGTGTGTATGTGTGTCTCGACAACAATACGTCACAGGTGGGGGGACCAATGGGGGAAGGGGCCTAAAGGGGAGGGGCCTACAGGGGAGGGGCAGGGGAGGGGTGGGAGGAGGTGGGGGGACCAATGGGGGAAGGGAAGGGGCCTAAAGGGGAGGGGCCTACAGGGGAGGGGGAGGGGTGGGGGGACCAATGGGGGAAGGGAAGGGGCCTAAAGGGGAGGGGCAAAGGGGGGAGGGGCAAGGGGGAGGGGCAAAGGGGGAGGGGCCAAGGGGGGCAAAGGGGGAGGGGCAAAGGGGGAGGGGCAGGGGGGAGGGGCAAAGGGGGAGGGGCCAAGGGGGAGGGGTGGGGGTACCCCCACTGTTTTTGTGCTCAACTGGCCCACACTCTACTAGTGTCAATCACCAAAGTGCGTTAAGTGATAGCGAAGGCGAAATTGAAATATGTCAACCGGAGAAAGATGTATCGGTCCAGAATGTATGTATGGTAGAGGACCAGGTGGACACGGATTCTGCAACTATTGTTTCATCAAAAAAACAAAAGAAGAAGAAGGCAATAATTACAACAGTTGCGAAGAGGAAGCGCTTGAGTGGGGACAAGGACCTGGCCGTTGGGCTGATGCCGGGGGACACCTTCAAGGAGATAGTGGTGGACAAACGCCAGAGAACTCTGGATACCATTCCTCTAGTTCCCACGACCACGAACAAGAGAGTCAAATTTCAGATTCACACAGCTCAACTATTCTCGATGGTGGACATAGTGCGACCACTCATGTTGTATGTAACAGTGACAGCAGAGATAATTCCATCTTGGAATCAGTTTGTGGAGACATCACCCCTGGACGACGAGACAATGGAGAGAGTAATGCAGTGCCTAGTTCTTTGGAATCAACTAGCATCATCGATCCTTGGGCAACCATTATTAACAGCATGCTCTGCATTAATGCAGAGCGAAGACTGGTGCAGGACATCATTCGATTCCAGGACGAAGAACATCTTGACGGCCTGGCTCGTGAATTTCGTAGCAGGGACACCGTGTGCAGACTCTACTCCAAGAGGGAAAGCCACGCAGATACCTTCTACATCTTCGCTGTCCACTGGAAGACCAGCTTCAACCACATCCACCTCTACCATTCCTGCCCGTGGTCAAACCGTTCATGCACATGCCGCCGTTTCAATTGGTACGGCCGTAGCAATGCTTTTCGACGACCAACCAGAATCGGCCGGCTTACCCATGGAGATGCAATTTCCGTCTTGCGTTACCTGGGCCAAGACGGACGGGAAATCCAGGAAATTCGAGCAGGCGATACCGTCTGGAGATTTCCTGGTAGACCTCCGAATCTTTCCGGTAGCCGATATACAGTCGGTGATATCGGACCAACAGGAATGGTGGCGGAAGGCCTTGTTCCGTGGCAAGATAGCTGTGCCAGCCTTGACCCCGGGACAACACAATATAAGCCCCATTTGGCAAAGAGTAACGGCACTAACAAAAGAGTGGATAAAGTTTCTACAAAACAATCCACAACAGCCCCCCCAGCCAAAGTAGGTGTAGATGAAATTGCTGGACTACTTTTAGAAAATGCCTGTTCCCCAATAGAAAAGTTGTGTAGCCTACAAATGTGGGTGGACAACAAAAGGCTCCAAAATTTAAGACCTAATGATAGAATTGTAGAGACAGCAATTTTTAAAGTCAAACTTCAAATTAGTGAATGGACTGTAGAGGATTTTATGAATCATTACAGAACAATTGAGCCGTTATTCCACGCCAAGTCACAAACTTCTTTTAATAGTATGTACCTCAGCATTGAAGAATCTTTATTTTATGTAGCTTGCCTTCTTTATTATCAATTTAATCGTACTACTCATGTCAAAAACTTTTTATCAGTTTGCACCAAAATGGCCAATAGGCAGAATGGCAAACGTAATTCTATATGCATCATGGGCCCCTCGAATGCAGGTAAAACCTTTTTTCTGGAGGCTTTAACTTCCTTTTTTTTAAATAGGGGGTGTATGAAAAATCCTTGCAGAGGTGAACGCTTTGCTTTTCAGGAGTGTGTTAATAGAAGAATTATATTCTGGGATGAGGCACGCCTTGACCCAGCATATGCTGACAATATTAAATGTCTCCTTTCTGGCAATGCATTCACCTGTGCAATCAAATTTCAAAATGATGCCCCATTATCAGAAACACCTGTATTCATTGCTTCTAACAATTCAGTTTTTCCAAACCAAGATGCATTCATAAACAGAGTATGTAATTATACCTGGAAATGTGCTCCTCTGTTAGCGCCTATAGCCGGTAAGAAAATACATCCAATGGCTATAGGACAACTATTACTTTGGGGAGTCCAAAATACCAAATATAATTACTATCATGTTGAACATTACTTGGAACAAGCTAGAAATGCTATAAGGACACAGGATTGGTCTTAATAATTGTATAAATATGTATTATTGTTTTTTATTTTCTATCAATAAATGATTATTTACATTTACACAAATTTTATTGTTATGACCTTCTATATCTATCCTACTGTTATCCCAAAGATAACTAAAGTATCTATATGATTTCAATATTTGTACAGTATCACTAGAACTGAAACATTTATTGTAATTGTATTGTAAAAAGTTAATCTTTGACACTTCACTTAATCTATTAAACATGTCTGTAGATAATGGTTTATTTATAGGCACTACACTTTGTAGATTAT
This sequence comes from Aphrophora alni, assembly GCA_963513935.1. Lineage (NCBI taxonomy): Eukaryota > Metazoa > Arthropoda > Insecta > Hemiptera > Aphrophoridae > Aphrophora > Aphrophora alni. The sequence goes on along the minus strand of OY740776.1, from coordinate 17,591,241 downwards.
GTGGAGAGTCAGCTGCCTCTACAAGGTCAACATGAGGTGGTCTTATCACTGTTGGTTTTTTTTTACTTTTTTTCCCCTTCACTTTTGGTTTCAGTAATTGCTATGTTGAAGTTGATTTTCCATTATAACCAAATGCGTAAGTATGGTCTGCATTTAATTGCACCCAATCATTATTACCAGTATATATGTTGTGTGCATTACCATATGCATGATTAGGTAAGAGAAAGTCGTATGAGTATTCTAATTCAATGCGAGTATCCACTTTAAATATTACAACAATATCTTGAATATCATCATCTGTAGGTTGGAGAGAGAAACTGTGTGCAGGTAAGATTCCTACGTGTAGGCTTGGAGGCATGAATCCTCCAGCTAGTTCATTAAATCCATGAGAGGCACCGCCTGCGTGTTCTATATAACTCCAATAGGGTGCCTTGTATATTCCGCCCATTGCAACACTTGATACAGCAGACATATTAATTGATAGATTACTTGAATCCTGACTATAAGTTATATCCTTCCTACCAATAGCTTTATTTCCATAATTTAAATAATTCTTCTTTTCATTGTACTCTCTCTCTCTCTCTCTCTCTCTCTCTCTCTCTCTCTCTCTCTCCAATCTAACTTGTTGATTATGTGTTGGAGTAGTATAAGTTGTATGTATTTTGTATTTGTTTGAAATTAATTTTCAATTAACCTCTTTGTACCAGTCCAACTCGATTTGTTAAAAAGGTTAAGATCAGTTGTATTCTCGGGTTAGATCACTTTATTGTGGATAGATCAGTTTCTATTCTCTCTCTCTCTCTCTCTCTCTCTCTCTCTCTCTCTCTCTCTCTCTCTCTCTCTCTCTCTCTTATGGCTAACTTATTAAATTATTGGGTTAGATCACTTTATTTTTCTCTTTTGACCAACACTTGATCATTCAGGAATTTTTTACATATACGTAGTGTATACGATGACAAAAATCAATTGTGTGTTTTACTCTGTTTCAGAGACATCATACGCACCTCCGGGATTTACAAGACATGGGTGCGATGGGAGTCGCAAACAAATATATTGTGGCGACCCTCGACAGAGTGAGGGATATAACCTGCGACGGGGCCATAATCGACGACGAGTACATAAAAATCCAAAATTAGATTAACAAGCAGAAGCTCTAAAAGTCGATCCAATGCCGACTCTGGAAGAGTTATTGGAAGTTAAACCAGAGAAGGAACTCCAATTAAACCTTCCGGAGGAGGTGGACTGGAGCGATTTGGAGGAAGTTTTGCAGTAGCGGAGTGGGAGTCCTTTTACTGTAAAAATAGCTTCAAATATAAATGGTTTCATTAAATATTGAGTCAATGGTTTATTTGAAACACCTGTATCAGTGTAATTTGTACACAAATTATTTTCATATTAGAATATTTATAAAATATTTGGATAGTGTGTGTGTGTGTGTGTGTGATTAAATACTCTATTCCAAACAACTCTCTCTCTCTCTCTCTCTCTCTCTCTCTCTCTCTCTCTCTCTCTCTCTCTCTCTCTCTCTCTCTCTAGGAAACAAACTCTGAGTCTTTAACTTTTTATATTTACATTTTATAAAAATGTACTTACAAAAATATTTGTAAATAAAAACTGGGCGTTTGTTTTAACAATTGTTTGTATTTTACACAAGAAGATTGTCTGTAATATAAATAGAATTGAAAGGTGATGAGTAAGTTGTATTAAATACTCGTATTAGATTAATCAAAACAAGTCTTTGATTATAGAAAATCATGGTTACTTAAGCTCATTATCCCATCAGCACCCTAGCAACTTGTCAATTTCACAACTATTGAATGACATTGTAACGTCATTCACAATTAAAATAAATCTGTAATCATTGATTATCGATCATTCTACCTGCCCCTTTTTAAAATAAGTTAATTAGGTGCAGGCAGATGCCGCAGTAGTTTTCTTAAACTACTTTTTTCTTTTTAACTGATCCAGCTTCACTGGAAGGTGATTTTAAATTATTTCAAGGAAATAATTTATTATGGATAATTTATTAGCCGAGCCTAGGTATGCAACTTACTAAATGTACACTAGCTACCTTAAATCCATAGATCCCTATGGAGATTTAGACGTTGATCAGGAATATCAATTAGTTGCAAGCGAATTCTGGAGGACTCCAGATATCTCTTTAGACTATGAAGAGAGAATAGAGGATGACCCGTTATATAATCCTAGATTAGAGGTAGAGGTTTTCCTCACACCTGCTGATGATTTGATGCCAACATCAGTTGTTCGCTCTCAGGTTTTTGTGAATTCTAGCCTGAAGAAGAGCGCTTTCTACGGAGAGTTGTTTTCCCAAAAGTTGTCTGTCGTTCCGTTTATAGCTGTCGATGACACTCCTGGTTTGCAACCAAATGGTATAGTTTATGATGAAGGACGTGATACTCAATGTTTCTTTCCCTTACCTGTTCATCATATTATTCGATTCGAATCTAAAGATGTTATGAATGAATCGATTCCTGAAGAAAAATTAGTTAGTCGGTTTGATGAGATCTCAGAAAGACTTGGAGTTAATGACCAACAAGATTCTGAAGAAGAAACTGAATCTAACGATGTCAAGTGTGTACGTGATAGCAGATTCACACAAATTTCAAATTTGTCAAAGAATTTTCGACGTAGAGATCAGTGTCTTAGTGACACCTTGCACTTTAAACGAACTAAGGTTGCAAGTTTTGTACAGAGGAACAATGGTTCTACAAATTTTTCTACACCGTTGTTCTTGTTTGCGCCTACCTCAAGGCGTAGTTATTTAGAGTTTTTGGTTTCGAAATATGGTCGAAATTTTTGTAAGGTTAGCTACGTTCCACCTTATCTAATTCAATATCTTTCTGACAGAAGTGTGAACATGATAACCAGAAATATCAAAGTTTTTGATTATTTTGCTGATAAGTTGGTTCCACTTTTAATAATTTCAGTCGCCTGGTAACATGTTTTTGGTAGCAGAGCGTGGATAATTTTAAAATTGGTCTTTTTGGAACCATAAAAATTTAAATTCTTTAAAATTTGTCCGGCACAGGACAAAAGGACATAAACAAAGCTCACCTTTCCTTATCTTTACAGCTTAATTTATAAACTGAACAACCATTGTTGATGAAACTAAAGTTTTTTTTTCATTACATAAACTTATTAGTCTCAAAAAAATTTTCATATATACACACACCTTACACAAGAACATCTAGACCAATCCTGATAATTTTTTTTCTCTTGCTTTCTTCACCCTTTTTTTACATCTTCTTCTGCAGTCCGAAGACTCTCTTCAACCACCCTTTTGAATATCTCCTCCTCATTTTGCCCTTCTTCACTTAAAAAGGACTCTGAACCCTTTTCTTTTCCCAAGGATTTTCTTTGGAAGCAGCAGCAAAATGTTTTCTCTCTGAGTTGTTTCTGTCACCACTTTTCTCTGGCAGAGTTCATGGTTAGTCATTCGTTCAGGAATACTTCCTAAACACCATTCTTAAAACTGATTGCGCTTCCACTCCATTGATCGAACTCGGTTCAAAGCTCTCATTTTAATTCATTTGAAAACTTTTCATTTGAGAGCTTTCATTGTCTTGATCCATGTTGCCCATCAAATTATAATCAATAAGTCCCTAAAAGCTGAAATAAATCCATTCCACTGAATATCAGAGTTCATCACGTTCCTTATTTCTTTTTTTCTTTCTCCATCCTTTCCTTTCTTCACTCTCCTTAAATAAAAAAATATATTTTTTTAGCTATCTTAACCTCGTCCCTTGTTTACTAAGTAAAACACCATTCACTAATTCACTTCACTTTGTTTATAATGTGTTTGATAATTGTTTACTAAATAAAACACCATTCACTAATTCACTTCACTTTGTTTATAATGTGTTTGATAATTGTTTACTAAATAAAACACCATTCACTAATTCACTTCACTTTGTTTATAATGTGTTTGATAATTATTGTCACTAATTAAAAATTTTTTTTTAAAACATACCTCAGTCATTCACTGAATTTCTTCAGACAAGCAAGGCTCATTCGGGAATACAAAAAAAATATAAATATAAAATAAATAAAAAAAAATCCAAAAATAGATAAAAACAAAAAAAAAACTTTTCAAAATTTTTCTCGAGTTTTCATTTGCTTGTTTGTTTTGGTTCTTACATACACACATACATATATACACAATATATACAACATACACAACTCTCCTTTTTTTTACTGGTGTGTTTATCTCAACTTTTACTTTGTGATCTTAAAAGAAAATTTTTTAAAATTATTTTTGTCAGTAATAGGTAATATGGCGGTGGCCTTTGTTGATAAATGAAACTTCTTAAAAATCGTTTAGCTAAAATTGTATACTAAAATTCCCCATTCTTAATTTAGGTGCCCAGATCTTTGTGTATAGGACAACATGGTTGGCCTGTTTGTGTTTATTAAATTATTTGGTTGTTTACAGGTCAACATGTTTGTTTCCTTATTTAGTTTGTTAGGGCTGAGAAAACCGGAGTTGGGTTTTCTCACATTATGGGTCACCTTTATATACATCTACTTTGCTACACCTTTTTTCACACATCTTTCTTTTACACATCTTTTTTGAAAACCACTTAACAAATTTCGATGAAATTTTTTTTGCATAATTTTTTTTTGATTAAATTAATATTTTTTTTGGGGCACATGATTACAGTTACAGTTAAGACCTTAAGTCGAATATTACATGCCCTGCCTTGCGCAGTAGAACAATTTTGACTCCCCAACGTTTCATACTGCTTCTTTGTTTATTTGGAAATTGATTATTCGTTTAGACCTTTCAAAACTTTTTTTAAATCACGGAAATTGATAAGAGCCGTGAATAGTTTAAATTTCTCTTCGTATGGGAGAAGAGAAATTTAAATAACGACGCTGAGCATGATCTGACTTAAAAGGCTTCCGGAGTTATTCATTTATTTTTATTTATTTGTCTAATTACATGTAAAAGTCGGCTCAGAGGATTCTCCCCCCCCCCATCTGAGTCCGACTTTTCCTGAATGCCAAAGTGATATACACTTCCCTCCCTTTGTCCCCGGAGTGGTCACCTCCTCTTGAATTCCCGAGGTGCCACTCCACCCCTTTACCCCTCGTACCCTAGTGGTACAATGTCAGTTCATGCACAGCAATGTCGACACTTTGCGTCATCCTTCAGCTCTTTCTCTCCTGGGTTCAGCCCAATTTTTTTTTATAGGCGGGAAGAGCTGAGACGCTTTAGAAATTTCAAAATTTAATGAGTAAGCGCCGAAGGAGGCTACACCATGGAGTGGTGAATATAAGCAATATGAAGCGTTGTTTCTATCAGGTGCCCCTGACTTCTAAATTTTGTAGGAGGCGGAAGAAGAGCGCTTTCTACGGAGAGTTGTTTCCCAAAAGTTGTCTGTCGTTCCGTTTATAGCTGTCGATGACACTCCTGGTTTGCAACCAAATGGTATAGTTTATGATGAAGGACGTGATACTCAATGTTTCTTTCCCTTACCTGTTCATCATATTATTCTATTCGAATCTAAAGATGTTATGAATGAATCGATTCCTGAAGAAGAATTAGTTAGTCAGTTTGATGAGATCTCAGAAAGACTTGGAGTTAATGACCAACAACATTCTGAAGAAGAAACTGAATCTAACGATGTCAAGTGTGTACGTGATAGCAGATTCACACAAATTTCAAATTTGTCAAAGAATTTTCGACGTAGAGATCAGTGTCTTAGTGACACCTTGCACTTTAAACGAACTAAGGTTGCAAGTTTTGTACAGAGGAACAATGGTTCTACAAATTTTTCTGCACCGTTGTTCTTGTTTGCGCCTACCTCAAGGCGTAGTTATTTAGAGTTTTTGGTTTCGAAATATGGTCGAAATTTTTGTGACGTTAGCTACGTTCCACCTTATGTAATTCAATATCATTCTGACAGAGGTGTGTACATGATAACCAGAATTATCAAAGTTTTTGATTATGTTGCTGATAAGTTGGTTCCACTTTTAATAATTTCAGTCGCCTGGTAACAACATGTCGAACGCAGTCATAAAGTGACAGAACTCGTTGGCTTCGGCTAAAATGGATTGGAGGCAGCGGCTCTCAAACCACTCCTCTCCCCTTCCTTCTTTATTAGGAATATATATAGGTATTTACAAGTCTTCTACGCTGTCAGTTTCACTTTGTATTCTGGTGAGTAGTAGTATTAAGTTAACCTTAAAGTTGTTTATTACTAACTATTAAAAGTACAGTTATAGTTTTTACTCGCTGTTTAAAGTACAGTGAAGTTATCCTAAAAAGTAGAGAGTACTAATATAATTGTTTAAAGTACAGTTAATAGTATAATTAGTCTGGTGTAAGTATCGAAAAAAATACAGCCCTCTGCGTTCGGGCGAGCAGAAGGAGGTCTTGCATGAATAAAGACATACGTAAAATTTTTAAATTAATAGTAGTAGTGGTAGTAATTAGTATTAACAAAATTGATTAAAGTAGTGTGTGCTTATAGAGAGTACTAATATAATTGTTTAAAGTATAGTTAGGAAAAAATTTTCTATCTTAAAAATGGTTTGAGATATCAAGTTGAAACTTTTTATATTTATATTATATTAAATGTGAGTACTCACGTCTGTTGATCCTTTTTGTTTTCTCTCAATAAAACAATTGCAATTTCGGGCATGAAGTACCCATCATCAGGTTTTTATAATCATATCACATATACAAGAACGCAAAAACACATATATATTTCACTCCGTGTGGAGATCGTTAGAGTCAAAACACGCACTTTTTTATACGAACATTGGTGTGCACACCGCATCGGTTGTTTAAGATGGTACTGACTGAAGTTAGGTTAAGCAACGATTATTGGACCGTGTCCCCCTCCCTTGTCTTGTGATTAGCGTATCATACAATAGGTTTGACTTAAATGACAGCTGATCATTCAATATGTTATTAGGTTCAGCTTTTAAACCTTTGTAGATTTCGAATTCCTCTAACGCGTTTAGAGTATTTCCCTTCTTACATTTATGTAATATACTCATATTAGTAGTAATATCAGTATATGAATGGAGGTTATTGATAAGATGTTCGGCATAAAAGCAACGATTATTGGACCGTGTCCCCCTCCCTTGTCTTGTGATTAGCGTATCATACAATAGGTTTGACTAAGCAACGATTATTGGACCGTGTCCCCCTCCCTTGTCTTGTGATTAGCGTATCATACAATAGGTTTGACTAAGCAACGATTATTGGACCGTGTCCCCCTCCCTTGTCTTGTGATTAGCGTATCATACAATAGGTTTGACTAAGCAACGATTATTGGACCGTGTCCCCCTCCCTTGTCTTGTGATTAGCGTATCATACAATAGGTTTGACTATTTAATGACTATTTAATAGTTTTTATATTTAATGACCTTATTAGTGTGCATCTTAGATAAAAGTTTCAAAATAATATCATTGACAGAAACAAAATGGCGGTCATTTAAAATGTTCAAATCACTATGTTTATTAATAACAATTTTTTTTGTTTTTGTTATAGGCTCTACCTTCTCCATCAACTACAATTTCAGAATGTAATTTCACAGCCAATGCGTTATTACAAACAAATAGAAAGAGAAAGTCGGTCCCTTCACCACATGATCTCCTTCTAAAGGCCACGCAATATTTGGAAGCTGAAGACGACGAGTGTTCGATATTAACAAAAGGTTACGCTGTGAAATTAACTCCGTAACAGCAAATGTTTGCTGACAAAATAATAAATGAAACATTGCTTGACGGACAAATGGGCCTTTTAACTAGAGAGAGCTCTGTGGTTCACAGATCAGGGCCTTCAATAACTCCATCTTCTTGTTCCACTTGGGATTCGAATGTGTACACACATGAACCCGAAACGGCAAGGAATCTGTTGGAGGGATTCTCGTACGATGACAACTGATAGAAAAAGTTGGAATAACATTTTTTTTAAATTTATAATTTTGAAAAATTATTAATATTATAATGAGTTATTATTACTTATCACTTAGCTTGTAATTTTTTATATTTCAACATAAATGTATGTATTTGTATTTAATAATAATAAAATAGTAATATTCACGGTTCCTATTTAATTAATATTTATTCAGTCACACCTTTTTATGAAATACAAATTAAAGTACGCTTACCTGAATAAAACTTTGTAGTGCTTTTCGTATTGCCAAGCGCGTTTCTATTATTATCTCTCCAAGTGCCTGAGGAGATATTCTCATTGAAAATTTCAAATCTTGAAAACTTCTGCCAGTTGCAAGGAACCGAAGAGTCGCAATCAGTCTCTCATGTGATATTGCTTCTCTCATGGGTGTGTCCTTCTTTGTAATAAAGGGTGCAACTTTGTTTAATAACATTTTAAACGTATTTTCGTCCATTCCAAGGTAATATTTATAATCGTTCATTTCTCCTCCTTCGTGTAACTCACTTAGTAAATGTTGATCAGTGGGTATAACGCTTCTTTTCAGATACCAATCTTTACACCAACGTTCACGACGTTTTTTTTCCTTTTTCCTTCTTCTTTAATTACAGCTGCAATTACACAACAAACTGCGGCTCTTCGTTTTCTGTCACCCATCTTTCAATGCACTTGGACGAAAACGAATTGAAAACTGAACAAAAATCGGTAGGTATTAACGACGATATCTGAAGATAAAACTACACGCTCAGTTCAGATAATTGTACAGATTTTGACACAGTTATTTACGACAGATAACTGCGCAGATAAACTGAAGGTGTGTAGTCCCCTTTACAACTATTGCGGTCCAGGTACAAAACTTGCCAAACGTTTAGCTCGTGGAGATAAAGGTGTGAACCCTTTGGACGAAGCTTGTAAGGAACACGATATAGCATATAGTAGATACTGTGATTCAGAAAGACGTAGGAGAGCTGATAAAATACTTGCTGGAAAGGCTTGGTGTAGAGTTAAAGCAGGGGACGCTTCTTTGGGTGAACGTGCCGCCGCTTTGGCTGTAGCAGCTGCAATGAAGGCTAAAACAAAATATGGGGGTGGAAAGAGGAAAAGGGGAAAACGTTCAGTACAACAACTATTGAAACAGTTAAAGGGGAAGGGTCTTTACTTGAAACCATATAAGAAAGGTGGTGGTAAAAAAAAAGCGTAGGAGAGGTAAAAAAACGTTGTTAGATTCATTACCGAATAGACCATTAACAAATATTGACTTGAAGAAATATGTCTTGAAACTAAGGATCCCTTATTTTAGAGGTGTCTACATGAGAGATAGTCTTCCCTCGAAACCTTTGAAAAATTTAAATGCTATTGTAAACCTAGATAGTATCAACGGTGAAGGTACACATTGGGTGTGTTATAAAAAACGGGGTAATAGTGTAGAGTATTTCGACAGTTTTGGAAATCTTAGACCGCCAAATGAGTTGACTAGGTACTTTGGTACGGGTGCTAATATCAACTATAACTATAAAAGACATCAAAGTGATAACTCAGTCGTGTGCGGACATTTGTGCTTAAAGTTTCTATCATGAGTATCGTTTTAAGTGGTAATAGTTCTACAATTTCGTGTGAATTCTTTCCTCCAGTCGAGTTGGAAGATGGTGAGTGGGAGGTTGGTCTCATTGACTTTGCCACTTACAACTCAATCCCTAATATAGTGGAGGGTATTAATAATAAATTTTACCTCGGTAAAGATCCAAAAGATAAAGATAGTGTTGAATTGAACATTAGTATACCTACTGGTTTATATGAAATCGAGGATATTGAAAAATATATCAAATCACAATTGCCAACGAAGGTTGCATTATCCCTAAAACCCAACAATAATACATTGAAAGCTGAGATAAAGTGTTCTAGACCAATTCGGTTTAAAGAGGACTCTATCGGGAAATTACTCGGTTTTAAGATCGGTGACATTGTAGATAATGCTAAACATGAATCTGATTTACCAGTTGATGTAATTAAAGTGAATGTGATTCGTATAGAGTGTAATATTGTGAAGGGGTCATTTCAAAACGGTACAGAGTGTCATGTTATACACAAATTTTACCCACAAGTCTTGTCTCCAGGGTACAAGATTGTGGACATTCCACCGACAATAATATATTTACCTGTCAAAGTAAAAACTATTCATCGTGTAAACATGCGGGTTGGATAGGAATATGACACGCGAGGTCTAAAACTAAAGCTAGAAGAGACATGGTCATCATCTCACTTTTTCACATATGGAAAGATTCCTCTCTTAAATGGGATCCCATTACCAATGTCACTGAAACAGCTCAGTACATGTAGCCACCTCAACAATGGAGGTATGGCAAAACCTCAGTTGGTTGTCTAACTATAGATGTTTTGTTCTGATTCTCTCCTTTTATACTTTGTTTTTTATTTCTTTCTTTTTTAAAAAAGGGAACGGTTAGGATTGCCCTTAAAGCTAACGCTATAGTTTTTGTCAAAGCTCTTGGCATTGTTCAAAAACAAGATATTTATTAAAATGTCTTTTTACATAGTAGAATGTCGAGTCTTGCACCACAGAAGTTGAAATCATTTCCACAACAGATATCTATCCGAGTACTTCACAGGATAAGTTGCGTCGTTAAATTTATAAATAATTCTGTTAATATAGAAATGTCATGAAAAAGTTATCAGAGTCTCCAATAACTAGAATGTGAGGCTTCAGTATGTGGGATAAATAGTTGTGATTATATGAATTCAGCACCGAATGCACAAGTGTGAGCAAAGTTGGAGACCTAACTAATGGCATGCTATTATTGTATTACCAGATGTTAGATGGCTTATCTATTGTGTATGTAAAATAAATTTCCATTCACATTAAAAACGCCTTAGTAAGTGAGAAACTGTCGGTTGGCCCCTGTTTTTGACCCGTGACGGAGTCAAGCTGAAGAGGGTGAAGTCAAAAAGGTTAAGTAGTCATAGGCCAAGTAAAAGGTCATCAAGGTCTTTATCTCAGTTAATAAAGCAGGTAATTGGAGTTATTGAGGCGTATAATTATACTAATTGATAATAAATTGAGTGTGAAATGATATCAGGTAATTAATTAAATCGTTGATAAAGTATACGGTTCAATTAGAGTAATTGGATTTAATGAGGCATATAATTAGACTAATTGATAATCAATTGCGCTTGAAATTATATTAGTTATTTAATAGAATCTTTGATAAAGTATTCTGTTCTTACAAACTATAATGGATGATAAAGCTCGTGGTGAGGAAATCGGTGAATAAATAAAGAATAGAAATTTTAATGATAAAATTACTTTTGCTTTTTTGCGAGAAAGATAATTTTCATAAAAATTATACAAAACCACATAATACTGATAAAACCATGTGCTGTAGTATTATCAAGATTACATGTATGGTCTAATACTTTTGAACACAGTGACAATTCATTTTATTCGAACATCAAGGTGATAGAAACTTTCAATTTATTTTGGATGAAGTCCCTTATCAAGTATCATCAAGTATCTAGATGAACAATTTCGTCATCTCTATTAGACACTGATCTTCAGGAGCTGTGGCACACTCAACACAACACAAAACACACTATACTTTCACCGAACATTACCATCATTCGGTTTTAGATTTTGACACATTTGAACATAGTTTTAACTGGACTATGGGACTATATAAGTTTTTGAATTTAATAAATGAATCATTTACCTTTTCGATTATGTTTTACATGGATTATGGTCAGATGTCTGCAGTATTTATTGATGACTTGAATGTACTCCACACCCCTACACAGCTAGCGTTGGAAAAGGCGTATATTATATTGAGGTGCATGTCAAACGATGGGACATTTTATATTTCCATCCCAGAACTAACGATAGACGATACTGTTCTTCCGCGTGTAGAAGAGAGAATACTAAATACTTTGAAACCGTTGTCGAAGATCGTTGGCACTCAAACTCTCAACTTCGACATAGAGAACGAGGAGCATTTTCATTTAACATCGAAATATATGAGTCGGCTTGCGTCCAAATGGCAAGAATGGTGAAGGGTAAAATATGAAATTTTGAATTTGAAATAGTGCCTTTTTTAACTACTGACTCGGCAGTAAATAATCAAGTAATAATAATTAATAAAAAATCAAGCCAACAAAACTCCATAGAACTTCAGATATTGTATCTTTTCTTCTTTCAATTAGAGCTAAATTGGAAAATAGGAGAAAGAGAAGCTTGCCTAAACTCTTGGTAAATGCATTTAGTATAGTAAAGCCTTTATCCAAGATTGGGAACTTGTATACAAAAGACATTGAACAGATCAAACCTTCAGTTAGTAACATAGATAAAAGATGGATGTGGTAATGACCGAACAGAACAAATTAATTTTTAGTTAGAAACATACAAAGTTGGTAAAAAAAGGGTACAGAAGATCAATAACTTTGTGACTTTTTAATTTAACATTTTCAAAATTTGGAACCCAGTAGTTGTGGGGAGTCCGCACTTTAAATTTCATACTAACTTAATTTTTTAATAATCGAATCCAAATATTTCAAATTTATCAAAACATCAAACGACGTAAAAAAAAGTCAATACCCGTTCAAGGTTTTCAGCATTATACCCCAGCATCGCCTAAATAAATCGGGTAGGACAAATAAATGTCCTACAGCACAACTCGGAACAAGCATGTGCAGAATTCTCAATGCACCTCGACAAAATATGCATAACTGCATGTTCCCGAATTTATAATATTTTTCGTAATTTTTGTCTGATCCCGTGTTTATAATATTTTTCGTAATTTTGTCTGATTTAATAGTATTAAATTTTGTTGTTGTTGTTGTTTTTATTAATTTCTAATATAAAAACTTTTTTTAAATAAAAATGGAGGTTAAAAATTAAATGAGACCAATGTATTCGCATGAACGAAGATTCAACATTTTTTGGCGTATGGAATCTGTTTGTATATTAGGAATTGAACACTGTAACTATATGGGAGGCTATAAAGAAGAATTTTAAAAACTGTGTAGATGAGTCTAATCATGAATTGATATATATATATATATATATATATATATATATATATATATATATATATATATATATATATATATATATATTATAACGATATCGCGTTATCAAATAAATAATAAAATAAAGGATAACAACGATCTCTATAAAAAATGAGTAATTACATGTAACTTATGATATAAAGGGGAAAATAAATTAAATAATAGAAAAATAATGAACAACTAGTATCATCTGGTAACAGAAAATATTATTTTAACAAAAAAAAATCAAAAGGACATCTGTGCACAACAAATTAGGAGAGAAAGCGTGCAAAGAGAAAAGAAGCCGTTTCGCTAACCTTGTAGTGTACACGTGCTAACGTTAAACAATTTGTAACGGTATCTAAAGGTAGATTTTATGTCACGCAGCTGGATGTATAAAAAAAAAGAGAAATCTACAGGGTAAGAGACCTGATGGGACACGCTAGAAAGCATAACGGTACTTCTAAAAAACATGAGAAACCGACAAAAGGAATTAGGTCGGCCAATCGGAAAACAGCCACATGGTGAAAGCTAACGAATTTAAAAAAATACAGCCACTAGGAAAAAAGAACAACATCTGGGGAGAAATCGAGAATTCAGCGAGCGAATCGGAGGAGTGAAAGCGAAGGAAAGTTTGGGAAGAAGGGAGAGGTTTTTGGCGTCGAAAATTTGAAGAGGAGTCTAAAATCTGGAGTGGTGAGGAGAGGTGCTAGTACAGAGAGCATTCTGTGGGACAGAGAAAGGGAGTTAGATTGACCACGAGACTAGGGTTCTCTGTGTCAATACGTCGAGTAAATTAATTAGTTGAATCAAAGTTGAAAAGAGAGTTAGTAGTTTTTAGTCAAAAGTTTGTTGAGATTTTGGAGCAGATTAAAATATTTTGGAAGAATTGTTCGAGAGAAGAGTCGGAGGATCTAATTCATCGCCAGTGGAGACTTGGAGAGGATCATCAGTCCGAATTCCAGGATTAAGTTGTTGGAGATAGTGTGTGGAGTGTTTTGTTTTTTTATATATCTAAATCAAATTTAAAGCCATCGTTGTGTTGTGTGTGGAAAGTGTTTCGTCGATCAAAATTGGGAGGCAGTACCAACGATAAGTACAATTTAAAATTCTTGTTCACTTTAAAATTATAAATTCATTTTCTAAAATAATTCACTTTAATTGAGCCATAAAAGAACCTAACGACCCTAAAAAGAGATAAGAGAATTAATCAAGTAAATTAATAACTAACAAATTGAATAAAGATTATAATAAAGTTTAATTTTGTAAAAGAAATAATTGTTTGAGTATGAAAAAATTAAAAGTAATTCAAATTACAGATTAATTTCATTAAAAATAACGCCAATTGTGGAAACTTGATGTTTTTTTTTTTAGTAATAAAGTCTAGCATAAGGAAAGACAATTAGTTAAGATAAATTTGTATATTACATAACATTAAGGAATGCTTGTGGAATGAATGAAGAAATTTTTAGACACTAATGGAATAGATGTACGTTTTTATGATTCTTTGACATGTTGCTTAAATAAATTAAGGTTTGTTTTTAAGTAATACGTTGTGTCAGGTGTGTTATTTATATTTCCACATTTTGCAAGTTTAGGAACAACTAAACAAATAGCAGGTAATTAAAAATAATATTGATTTATTAATATCTAATAATAATTATTATTCAAAAATATTCAAAACAAATAAATTAACTTAAATAAACATATATATAACGTCTTAAATGTTATATTTGGCGCACCAACGTTTGGGCAAGAATAAATTAAATTAAATCATAAATTAAATAAAAATAACTAATTGAGTTTAGTTATAATATATATATATATATATATATATATATATATATATATATATATATATATATATATATCTTTAAATATTGTTTGTGGGACCAAACTTTACATAAGTTCTGTTTTGGGACTTATTCTTAGGGTATGTCATGATTATTTTATGGTGGTTTGACTGCTTTTGCCGATGATACGGCTTTAACTTATTCCTGCAAAAATATTTATAAGCAAATGCAAGGGGAAGAAAATTAAAATAAATTATAAGCAACGAAGAAAATGAATGCGAGGGGAAGGGGTCTGGCTGGAATTAAAGGTATGATATTACGTTTTAGTAGATATAATCCATTGAGTGCAAGTTCATTCATTCCTATTCCTGATCTCATTAAAAATAAAAATGCAATTATTAATCCCCAAAATATTTATGATAATAAATGTTTTTTGTGGTCACTATTAGTTCTATATTTAACAACCGATTTGAAAAATTTACATATTGTAACTATACGTTATAGGAAAAAGGAACGGCTAATGCTGCTGGATTTGATCTCAGAAGCGCTTACGGATTATATAGTTCCTAAGTTAAATAGAAAATTAATTAAAACCGATTTAGCAATTAGTTTACCCAAAAATTGTTATGGAAGAGAAGCTCCCAGATCAGGATTAGCATTAAGTTATATATTACTATTGGCGCTGGTGTAGTTGATAAGGATTAAACAGGAAATATACAAATAATTTTATTTAATCATTCGTGCGAAGATTTTGTTGTAAAAATAGGCGATAAAATAGTTCAACTAATTTGTGAAGTAATATTATATCCGAAATTAGAAGAATTTTTTTGTGAATTACCTGTTACTGAAAGAGGTGATTCGGGTTTTGGTTCGACTGATAAAAAATAGGTTTTTATATTTTTTTCAGTAATGTCATCCCAACAATCATCTGACAACATTTTTACGTTGACTGTCCTCCAACGAGAAATATAATTCAAAATTTGGAGACACCATCCATCAGCCGCTATGAAGACAATAGGATGAAAATTAATGTAGTTAATTTATTAGAACAATTGATCTTAATTGGAATGACGACACTAGGAAAATGGGAAGTTGTAGTAAATGATTTAAAAATTAACTCTGATGTATGCAGTAATGCGGAATTGTGTAATTTTTTTTTATAATAAGAGCTTTATTTATTGAATTATCTAATGGGATTTTATTGCAAATAGAATCCCAACATAGAATATTTGCGATTATTGACAAAGAAATGAACTTTGAAGAAATTTGTCAAATTTTATCTACACCTTTAAAGAGAAAAAATATCAAAGATAAACCTTTCCTCTTGAAGCTGTACAAAATTTTATAAATATTATTAGAGCCATTTTAAGTAGATATTTTGACGCTCAAAAAGATGAAGAAAAAAATCTAGAAAACGCAAATTAACTAAAAAAAATAAAAAACGCAATTCAATGTCTTCGTCCAGTTCTGTTTCATCGTAATCGTCAAAATCAGAATCAAATACAGATGATGATGATGATAACGATTTTGATGACGACAATGACAAATTTGAAAAAATGTTTAAAAAATCTAATAAAAAATTAAAACGTTCCAGTAAATTACCAGTAGTCAAACAGGTTGTGCAGTATGTAAAAAATGGTAAGAGAAGTAAAATCACAACTCCCGGTGAATAGGGTTCACACATTTAATTAAAATAGAAGTAACTGATTGTAAAGACATTAAAAATTGTTCAGAAAATCAGTACTGGACGAAAGTTTCGAAAAAAGCATATTTTCTTGCAGAGAAATCAAGGGATCCTTTATTAAAAAAATTAACGATCTATTAGTAGATGTAGGTTCAAAGCTACAAGGTTTCGAACATGCAGCTATTGATGTTGTAAACATAGAAAAATTTAGTCGTTATAATTAAGTTAATTTCTTTGTCAAAATTAAATATTTTAGTTATTATTTATTTGTGTTAAAATTGTATATTTTTTATATAAATAAAAAAGAGATTTATTATAGTGTACTTAACTATTTTTTATTTTTTTCAGAAAAATGAATCATTTTGTACAATTTGAACACGCCTTTAGAGGAAACCTCAAAACTTTTTATTTAGGTAATATTTTAGGGGTAGCAGATACTTGCACGTTTTTAGAAAATAGTAAAGATAAAATGAAAAATCTTATTAGCCAAATCTTAAATGAATATGCTATTTTAAAATTTAATATTGTAGTTGAAACATACATCGTATGTAAAACCTTTGACAAGAGAAAAACAGTTGCGATATTTTAAAACAAAAAGTGTGCCAGTATATTTGGATTCAAATTTGAATTTAATTTTAGGAAAATTATATAGAAAAATATGCAATGAAGAAACTGAATACGAAGGTAAGGGGTCTGGTTGGACTTTAGAGCGAATTGATGGTATTATATTGCGTTTTAGTAGATATAATCCATTGAGTGCAAGTTCGTTCATTCCTCTCCCCGATTTTATAAAAAATAAAAATGCAATTATTAATCCACGAAATTTGTATGATAATAAATGTTTTTTGTAGTCATTGTTAGTTCCATATATAACAACTAATTTAAAAATGTACACATTGTAAATATACGCTATTATAATTTAGCTAAGAAATTTATTTTCCAACACCATTAAATCAAATTTCAAAATTTGAAAAAAATAATCCTAGAGTTAGTGTGAATGTTTATGGAATTAATAATGATAGGAAAGTGTTTCCATTAAGAGTATGTAGTATGTATGAAACAAAGAAAATTGACGGACTTGAAGATACCCATGACAACAGAAATAGACTACGCTACTCCGCCTACGACACAAGGTATCAGTCGGTCCACGTTGCTGAGTCGTTTTCAGTCGTTGAAATGGGAAAAACCGACTCTATTCCCTTTGTCCAGCCTGATATTGAGATTGACAATACAATTGACAATGAAAATATTGGAAGTGGTGATGGACACGCTAACGACGTTTGGACCCCTACAGGAAGCGGACAAAAAAAACTCAATCGGACGTATATCAAATTTTATAATGATATGGATGGATCTAGTATCACGGAGCCCTGGAGGACTATCCTTGCAACAATTGGTCGAAGACAATTCAAACAGTATATTGTCCACGACATTTGTAGAGTACAGGACCTGGACTCTGTTCAAAGCTTTATTGACACATTCGCTATCAAAGAAAAATCATCTCAAAAATATTCAAACACCAAGTACCAACACCAACAGTTCTACATCTTGGCCTTCCACGAAAGCGAGAACTTCAACCACTTCCATATTCTCCACGAATGCACGTGGACACACAGACAAAGCAATTGCACCAAATTCAACTGGTACAAGAGATGTGGGAAGTCGAGGAAACCTGTACGATCGAATACACTCGACAGCCGTGGGTGGTGCTACCTCCTCCACTATCTATGTACACAGCAACGACGAATCGTTCAAGCTCGAATCGAAGGGATTGTATGGAGATACCCTCCTAGATTTGAAATTGGTCCCACTGAATATAACAAAAACAGAGGACAATATGAACTGGTGGAGATTTTCGACCTTTCGCGGCAAAGTTGTTTGCAACTTGAACAGACCAGTGCAGGAGACAGGAAACTATTATCCTCAACAAAATTACTTGACGTTGGACAACAAGCTGGGACAGCAAGTCAAAAACCTGATAGCGGCCATAGAGGAGGAGTTCAACCGGCAGGAAGATCTAAAGGTAGAAAAGTTACGGTTGAAGAAATAGAGACCCTATTGATGTCCTACAGTTGTTGTCCACCTGACAATTTTTTTGAAACACCATTTTCCATAGAAAACACCAGAATAAGGCTTCTCAGACGGACGGACAGAGTTGTGGAAACGGCAATAGCCCATACCAAGTATGTCATCAACAACTGGAAGATAGCAGATTTTCTCGTACATTATGCCCAAGTTAATTGTAACCCTTTATTCGATTGTAAGAACTATGTTGAATTTGATTCTGTGTATTTTTCAATCGTAGATTCACTATATTATATGTTTAATTTACTTTTCTTTCAATTCCGTAGGACTAAGTATGTAAAATTATTTTTAAAAAAACTTGCATGTGTAGCTGATAGAGAAAATGGTAAAAAAAATAGCGTTTTTATTGTGGGAGGTAGTAATAGTGGAAAGACTTATTTTGTAGATAGCTTAACATATTTTTTTATAAACAGGGGTAACATGAGAAACCCAAGAAAATTTGAAAGGTTTAGTATGGCCGAATGTCACGGTAGGAGAGTTATTAATTGGGACGAAGCTAAATTAGACCCCGGGCATTGGGATAATATCAAAAGACTTTTAGCAGGGGACACAGTACACGTTGCTGTAAAATTTAAATCTGATACAGCAATTTGCCCAACACCGGTTTTCATTACATCCAACAATCACATATTTCCCTCTAATGATGAATTTTTAAACAGGGTGGAAACTTACAAGTGGTTCCCTTACACACATTGGGCAGACGGGGGTCAAAAAAAAATAAACCCAATTGCCATAGGTTATGCAATGGCTTGGTCTACTTGTAATTCAAAATTCAAATATAAAATGTTAGAGAGACAATTGTTAAAGTCAAAAGCGTTTATTTGAAATGTAGATAATAATGTATTAGAATAATAATGATGTATTGAAATTTTTGTAATGTAAAAAAAAGAATTATTATGGTTCAAATATATGTATGATTTATTTATTTAATCGGTTAGATGACGATCTCATATCACAAGCAGAGTTAGGCCTCACAGATGTTAAAATTGTCCATTTATATTCGGATATTGACTGGGAGGAAGAGAACGAGATAACCGTTGAAGAACTAGCGTTTATTATTATAAACCAGGAAGTAACAGGAAATAATCAGGTGACACGGTTGGATCCAACGGTGGAGCCTATGGATTGGGAAGAAATAAATGAATAAGATAAACCAGGATGTAACGGTGGAGTCTATGGATTAGGATGATATAAGGGATTAACAAGTAAGTAATTTTAAAATATGATTCATAATTATTTTTATTAATGATAAAGGTATGATTTCACAATGTGTGTAATCTTTATACTATTGCACAATTTCTATCATGTTTTGCAATATCAAAGGTTAACTAAGGTTATCATATCAGCACTATTATAAAACTGGCTCTGTCCTTCTCGGTAGTTCAAACTAGACTAACCCAACATATATTGCACATATGTCACCCCCACCTCTACAGCTAGCGTCACGCTTCTCCCCCCAGCCGGAGTTTTGAATATGTGAAATATGAACTTTACATTTCAGTTGTGCGTTTAAACTGAATTAATTCGTTTCAATCTTTAATTATGAGCGAGGAATCTGGATACGATACAGAGATTTCGGGCGATGAAGATGATGAAGGCTTCAACGAACCAATCGGAGTCTCATTGGATAAATTCCGTAGACGTACAGAGAGGTAAGTTTTTCATTAAAAGAATCATAACTCGTAAAAATACAATATAGAAATAATATTAAGAAATACGTTTTTCAGACTAGTTACAAGGACTGAGAGGGAGTTGTATAGGCGTGGATGCCCCAGAGTTACTTGGGGCTTCAACATAAAAGTGAACTGCTACACCTCCCATACCTTTGGTTGTCCTTGGGTCGATCCAGAAGACCCTCGGCCCTTAGAGCCTCAGGAACCACTCCTGGAGGAACCAATGGACCTTCAACCCCAGCCCGAGCCTCAAGAACAATTCCACCCCTCAACCGCCCCAGATCTCTTATGTCGCGAGAATATGCCTCCATCTTCTCCAGAGCCTCCTATATTTGACCCTGATGTACCATCAACATCGGGGCTAGCAGGAACATATCTCTGCGACTCATCATCAGAAAACGATGAAGACTAATCGTAAGTACAAACATTAATTTGTTAATTTTATCTAAGTTTTAAATCTATATCAGTAACAAGATTTGTTTAAGATACAGTGCTTTTGAATCACCCTATATGTAATTAGTCGGACAGATGTACAATTCTCACAGTCGTATAAATTTTTTTTGCACTAGCAAAGAACATATGGCGAATGCCAATTCCCACACACATGCACAGATGCTCGTATGTAATAAATGGCATAGCGGGGGTCTTGCAATAGAAATGGAGGTGCTCGGAGTTCGAGCATTACCTTTCTTGTCTAAAGTGTTAGAGTGGAACTCTGTTCCACAATATGCATATCTTGAGGCTGATACAACGCCTCCTGACATATTCATGAAATGGTTGCATTCAGCTGGTAGAAAAATCAAATGGACTTTCGAGAAGCCCCGGGGAGAGGCTTCACTTGGCGTGCTTGATGATGTCACCGCCGCAGTACTAACTAGCAGTTAGTCCTTGACTAAGACAATGAAGTGCTCGGAGTATAAAATAGTACTTCATATCACAATGTGATGAGGTTCTCATTAATGATGTGAATCGGCGATACTTATGGGGAGATTAGTTTCCTTGGTCACTTGGTATCTTCTTTTGGTGAGATTTCATATGGCTTTGGTATGGCTCCTTTTGACTCATGTCGGCTCCTGTCCTCGTCTTCAAAGATATTGCTCTTTTTATCCCCTGTCAAAGAGGTAGCACCTTGGAAGCTTTGAGAAGGTGACTTTGATGCAGAGCTGATGACTCAGCATTGCAAAAAGTCTTTCAAGAAGAATTATTTTTCTGACGCCAATCAGGAGAGGTATAAGGCCTATATCAAATAGATGACAGAAGAAGAAAGAGAAAGCTTCTCTTTGGATCCTAGGTATTTCGCCTCCCAGGGCTACCAATATGCCCATTACGGCAAAGGTTATTACCCTTCTCAAGATAGTTTTCAGCCCCAATTCATCAAAATTTCAAAAGAATTTGAAATTCCTCAAGGGGTAAATGCAGAGGAGAAAGATAGCACTCAAACAACAATGTTGGAGGGCATCTCAGGAGAATTTCAGGCATATGTAGACACAATGCTGCTGGAATGCACACAAACTACGAAGTCTCTTTCTTAATCTATTGGACGACCACTGTCATCGGTCGCTCCAATAGAGCCTACGCTGCCGATCTTATCAGTACGGCCCACACCGGAGAGTCCACTACGACTAACCCCACCACCACCATACACTCCGAGACCACGCCGACCACACCCATACACAAGACCACCTACACCAACACCCGAAGTACTCACTCTTCTACAAGAACTACTAGTAGATGACATACTGGATATACGCCAGTACTTCGAGCAGAATATCCCGGCTCAGAACAGTACAGAAAACTTGCCAGAGGTATCTGAACCGGAGAGTCCACTACGACTAACCTCACCACCACCATACACTCCGAGACCACGCCGACCACACCCATACACAAGACCACCTACACCAACACCTGAAGTACTCACTCTTCTACAAGAACTACTAGTAGATGACATAATGGATATACGCCAGTACTTCGAGCAGAATATCCCGGCTCAGAACAGTACAGAAAACTTGCCAGAGGTATCTGATTTAAGTCAGTACCTCGAGCAGAATACTCCGCTAGAAGCTCTTCCGTTTCTTCAGGAGGATGAAAACCTAGAGATAGGAATATCCGAGGAAGAAATGGAGGAAATTCTACGGAATATGTAACCCTCGTCGAAGGTGTAAAACTGACGGTAGGCCTCTTTTAGAGGGATTCTCAACGACACCAGGAGGCGGCTACCCTGGCCCTCTGAGGGCTATAGGCTCTAGCTGGTGATAGAAGGACCTCCACACAGCTCAGATAAATCCGGCTTGTATGTAGGAATAGCCCCAATCCATCGCTATTCCCTGTGACCACCAATTTTCACAATCATTTAAATAAAAACATACTCTCCTTCTTCAACAACATTTAGTTTAACATTTATGTTAAGAATTGTTCATGTAATATTTCAAGTTTGTTTAACATTTATGTTATGTTATGAATTTTTCATGTAATATTTCAGGTAGACATATTTGTTAAGAATTTTCATATTTATTTTCAGGTTGACATTTTTGTGAAGAATTTTCATATTTCAGGTTCACATTTATGTTAAGAATTTTTTAAGTTGGATTTATTTATGCTAAGAACTTCTCTCTCTCAGTTCAATAGTTGCCATTATCTAACCTGACATTCATGTTAATAATTTGTATGTAATATTTCAGGTTAGATTGACATTTATGCTAAGAACTTTTAAATTTCCCAGTTCAATATTCTCTAATTTGTTACAATACCTTGCAGGGACTTGCGGTACTCTTTCCAAGCTCTGCGACGGGCCGGATTCACCTGGGTCGAGTGGGAGTATAGCTCCTCCGTTAACTTTAGGAGAGTTAACGCGGACGGTACTCCATATGGCGGCGCAGACCGTATTGGACGACCACTGTCATCGGTCGCTCCAATAGAGCCTACGCTGCCGATCTTATCACCACGGCCCACACCGGAGAGTCCACTACGACTAACCCCATCACCGCCATACACTCCGAGACCACGCCGACCACACCCATACACAAGACCACCTACACCAACACCCGAAGTACTCACTCTTCTACAAGAACTACTAGTAGATGACATACTGGATATACGCCAGTACTTCGAGCAGAATATCCCGGCTCAGAACAGTACAAGTAGTAGAGAGTTGCCAACCCCGCCGGGGGTAGTTTTCTGTAATTACCACCCCCTCATATTTTTGACGTCACTATAGTGACGTCATCACCACCATACGTCACTATAGTGACGTCATCACCACAATACGTCACTATAGTGACGCCATTATCCACACGTCATCGGGTGACGTCGAATTACGTATGTGTGTAGTGACGTTTATTATGTTTTTTACGTATCTGTAGCGTCACCCCAGTGACGTGCTATTCTATTGGCAACACGAATTACGTATATTATAATGATGTCACCTCTACATCGTTTATTATGTTTTTTACGGATCTATAGCGTCAACGAATTACGTATGTTATAATAATGTCACCTCTACAGCGTGTAGTAACGTTTATTATGTTTTACGTATCTGCAGCATCACCCCAGTGACGTGCTATTCTATTGCCAACATGAATTACGTATGTTATAATGATGTCACCTCTTCATCGTGTAGTGACGTTTATTATGTTTTTACGTATCTGTAGCGTCACCAGTGACGAGTTATTCTATTGATAACACGAATTACGTATTATAATGAAGTCACTTCTACATCATGACATGTTCAAACATGAACACTATGATAGCGAATAAATATATATGTATTGCATTATAAACAACTAGTAACATTTACAGTTTTATAATGTTGTAGTTATTTTCAATTGTGTTCGACAAAAGTTTGCAGTCGAGTTAAAGATATTGAAAATTTGAACTACTAGCAACTGTTCAAAAAATATTTAAAAACAATTTATAAGAGAGCATGGATGAATTTAAAGTGTGATATGTAGGATTATTTATATGAAATTATAGACTTTGTCATGATGACGGCACAAGAAAAACTCAACAGATTACTTATCCATCCGAATCTTTGTTCATGTGGAAAAACACGAGCCCATTTCTATATAGATAAGGCACAAACTTATATAACTAATTATGGACTGTCCAATTTTGTGCTCGAAACTGGTCATTATACTATGTGTGGTTGGTCGAATCCGTTATATTTATAGACAGCTGTTTATGTGTTCTCTTTGAGAGCTGTATACAATCGGTGTTGAATGAATTGGAGGGGAATCATTTTTGTACAGATAGTATAAAAAGTAGGAGCAGTGATATATAGTTATTAGTATCATAATGGAGTTTGTGGTTGACTTCCAAGGCTTTAAGAACTCAAATAATGAGTTTATTGTTAAAGAATTAGCAATTTTATCTACTAATGATGATGTCTACGAATTGCAGCTTTTTCAACCGCCTTATGGTTTTAACCAACTACCAACCAGTTTACAAAAGCAAGTGATATGGTTGGAAACACAATATCATGGTCTAAGATGGGATTCGGGTGTCAAACCCTATTGTGATTTAAAAGATTTATTTCGCAACATATCAATAAGTGGTACTGTTTATGTTAAAGGAAGTGAAAAACAAAAATATTTGTCAAATCTTTATCAGACTTTAATGTAACGGTATTAAATTTAGATGATTTAAATTGTCCCAACTTAAGTGTTTTAAAAAAACAATTTTGGAATAATTTGCTGAAACCGTGTATGTTTGAACATAATTCAAAAAATTGTGCATATGTCAACGCCAATGTTTTACTTCAGTGGTGGAAATTGGAAAAATTAGTTAAAGACCGAATTGAAGCTGTGAATTTAACAATTAAAGAGTGTATAACTAAAGGATATAAAGACATGCAAGTTGAATTAATTAAATATTTACCAAAAGAATTTATTATAAATCATTTTGAGAAAGTTGAAAATATTTTCAATAAATTGCCATTACAATTAAAAAAAGATATAGACGTATTAAACTGTTTACAATGTTCTGATCATAAATTTTTTTAATTTGTCTGATATTCCATATGAGATGAAAAAGAAAGACTGTTTTTACTGCACGCAAAATATTCTACAAACTAATCAAGGTTAACAAGTCTCCGTTGGAAATTTGTATAAAACCGGTTGCAATTAAATACTATTCCATCAGTTATAATGTCGTCATCAAGTGAGAGTGGTACAAGTGTCAACATGTGTTGTATAATATTTAATTGTACCAAAGAAAATATGGCTGAATCAGGTTTTTATCGAACAAAGTTGTTGGACAATCTTGTGTGTTGCAGTTGTGGATGGCATTCTGATGAAAAAAAGTTATCGCTCAAACATTTAAATTTTCTACATGGTGTATTAAATCCGGATTGTGTTCAGAGTAAAAATATACCAATAATTTTTAATGAATATGCAAATTCTAAATCTGCTGTTGTGAATACTGAAAAAATGATGAAAGAGACTTTCACTACATGGCCTAAAACTTATCCGTCAATAGATAAAATGGTGCAATCCGGATTTTACTATACCGGTTCCTATGATGATGTCACCTGCATGGAATGTGGAGTTACACTCGGAGATTGGCAGCCTGACAACGAGCCAAACCTCGAACATAAAAAGGCATCACCCGACTGTATTTTAGCAAATTTGTAAATAAAATATATTTTTTTGAAAAATTAATTTATGTGTAAATCATTTTACTATTACCTGTTGTACTGGAAACATGAATATAAGAAAAGAAATTGCTAAAGAGTTGCATAAACAAGTTCGAAGGAATTTTCCAAGTCGATATGTAGAACTTAAAGGTTTAAATGATCTTTATCAGGCTGACCTTGTGGAAATGATACCATTTTCTAAAGCCAATAAAGGTTTTAAGTATATATTAGTTTTAATAAATTGTTTTACTAAATACGCTTTAGCTGTGCCAATAAAATCTAAAAATGCAATTGAAATTGAAAAATCATTGAAACCTATGTTAGACAAGTATCCTATGAAACATTTGTAAACTGATAAAGGTACTGAAACTTATAATACAAAAATTCAATCTTTGTTAAAGAAATATAATGTAAATCATTATTCTACTTTTTCTGATAAAAAAGCCTCCATAGTTGATAGATTGAACAGAACACTAAAGGGTAAAATGTGGCAAAGCTTTAGCGAACAGGGAAATTATAAATGGTTACATTTACTCCTACTTATAGTTGATAAATATAATAATACTGTGCATAGAACAATAGGTATAAAACCAAATGAGGTTAATAAAAACAATGAAAGTTTAGTATTAAAAAGAATTGTTAAAAAGAGAAATCTAAAAGTTGCAGCAGCGCCACGATTTCAAGAAGGTGATAAAGTTAGAATAAGTAGATATAAGAAACCGTTCACTAAAGGTTATTTACCAAATTGGAGTAATGAGGTGTACACAGTTTGGAGAATTCAATCAACAGTTCCAGTAACATATATTTTAAAAGATGAAACCGGTACTATAATTAAAGGTGGGTTTTATCAAGAAGAATTGAGTAAAACCAAGGTTGGTGATGTATATTTAATAGAAAAAGTGCTGCGTAAAAAAGGTGACAAATTGTTAGTGCGGTGGTTGGGATTTGATAAATCCAAAGACTCGTGGATAAATGCAAAAGATTTAATATGAAATTTGTAAAACAATAGTCTAGATTACCAATTATAAATCTAGACTCTTTTATAATGTCAAAAATAAAAAAAACAAAAAAAAACATGGAATGTTATTGCCTTGTAATATTAGATGGATTATTTGCGGTCCGTCTAATACAGGCAAAACAAATTTGGTAATCAATTTATTGGTTTCCAAAAATGGGTTATATTTCGAAAACATTTACGTATTTTCTAAATCTCTATATCAACCCAAATATAAATTTTTACAATGTGTCTTAGATGATGTGCCGGAAGTTGGCTATTATCCATTCACTGAAAATGAAGAAATTCCAAATCCCAATGATATCAAACCAAATTCAATTATGATATTTGACGATGTGGCTTGTGAAAAACAAAATAATATTACAAAGTATTTTACAATGGGACGTCATAATAACATTGATACGTTTTATTTGTGTTAGACATATAGTTACGTTCCAAAACAATTAATCCGTGATAATGCCAATCTTATTATATTGTTTAAACAAGATGAACGAAACTTGCGTCATGTCTACAATGATCATGTCAATACAGATATGGATTTTGATACTTTTAAAAACATATGTTCGCGTGGATGGAATAAAGACGGCAACTCGTTTATAGTCATTGATAAAGAGAGCGTAATGAACAAAGGTCGTTATCGATTTGGATTTGATATATTTATCAACATTTAATTTGACGTCATTCTGTTATGAGTGTTCATTATGAACACTAACACACCGGAGAATATTATTATAGAAATAAATAAATTACGAAAAAATATTAAAGACAAACATCGTACTTTAAATCGCGGAATTATGGAGACAGCGGAATTATTAGAAAAACAATTGAAACCTATTGTCGATCCTCTAAAACAATTAGTTGAGGAAAAACAAAATTTAGAAACGGAATCTATAGAGAGGAAGCCTGTAAACGTAGATTAGAATTAGATGAAGCAGAAAGAGAAGAAGAATTAGATTATATAGATTTTGGCGAACCTTTAGAGAAACGAAAATTGTACAATACTGTACAAGGTCAGAAACGTAAAAAAAATGAAAATATAAGTTTAGATTTATATGCCGATGACTATGAAGATTACGATTATGAAGATGTTACTAGAACTAAAAGCAGGAAAAGACATATGTCTAGACACGAAACGTCTATGGATGCGGAAGATATTGAAAATAACGAAATGGAGATAGAACCAACACATACCGAATCTGAGGTATACGAATCATCGCCTACAGGTGAAGAAATGATTAATACACCTGAAGGAAGACAAAGTATTACAAATTATATTAATAATTCTTTTACCGGTCATATATCGAAAATTTATTTTAACAAATTTATTAATGCGGGTTGTAAAAAAATTGACATCGTTTTTGGTCCACACATTGTTGGCAACACTTGGATGTTGGGTGATAAAGTGTTAGAACTTGACAAAGACGATTTGGTTATTAATGGCAAACAATATACTGGAACATTGGGATTATATGAATTAATTTTTATGAACGATCCAGATCTTTACGTGTATACAGAAGAAGATTTAAACACTTATGGAGAAATTTTAAAAGAAACCAATGTGTATAGACAAAATAATTCGACAATAGGAAAAGTAAAATCTAGTAGAGGTAAAAAATATAAGACTATAATATCAAAATTGATTAATGCAACTGGACAGGGATTAAAAATAAATAATAAATGTCGTAACAAAAAACTCGGTGAAGAAATGATTGTAACTAATTCACAGCCACAATATGTATATTGGAATAGTGTTAACGAATTATGTGAGCGGTTGAAGTTATTATCTTCCCAGCAGGCGGGCAATACAGGTCATATTAACGAAATTAATTCAATATTAGAAGAACTAGTTGAAACAGGATTATTAATAAAGGTTTAAAAATGAGTGTAGATAAATTTGGACGACATTCTAAATTTTCTAGACAGAGGGGGCTTCAGGGTCCAGCTGGTAGAGGCTTTGAAATAACTATAAATGGTAATTATAATATACAAAATAAGAGATTATGTAATGTTCATGAACCATTACTTGATACAGATGGAGTAAATTTAAAAACAATGAGAAACGAATGTTTGTCATTTAATAGTGAAAATAAAGAAATATATGATGGTAAAAATAGAAAAATATGTAACATCGCACCACCAACAGAGGATAATGATGTTGTAACAAAAAAATATTTCAATCAATATGCAATTCCTATAAAAACTCGAGAAGGTCATTTCTCGTTTGAAAATAAAAAATTGCAGAACATCGCAAGTCCGGAGACGGAAAAAGATGCAATTACTTTGGGTTATTTAACCAATCATGTCTATATGAAGGATAGGGATATTAATTTACATAATAATCGCTTAATGAATATAAAAACATCAGATCTTGGAGATGCGGTATCTTTGCGAAAAGTTTTAAGTTTGTTGTATATGTCGTACGTTAATAGTCTAACTGGTACATCTAAAAGTGTTTTGACATATAATGATTGGTATAAAACATTATTGCAAACTAGTATATTATTTATTTTAAAAATGTACACTCAACGACGAGGTCGTGGTCTTTTTGGTGATATTGTAAATAAAGCTATTGACATTTTGCCTTTTGAACTACATATTCCGGGTTATCAATATTGTGGGCCTGGAACAAATTTGAGTAAGCGTTTAAAACGCGGCGATGTTGGAATTAATAAATTAGACTCTGCATGTAAAATTCACGATATAGCCTATAATAAATATAGTGATAGTAAAAATCGAGCCATTGCTGATAAAGAGCTTGCCGAGAGAGAGTAAACGCTAAAGATAGCAGTTTAGGGGAAAAAAGTGTAGCGTGGGCGGTGACTAATATAATGAAAGCAAAAAAAAAAATTTGGTGGTGGCTCTAAGAAGAGAAAAATAAAAACAATTCGACTACAAAAATTTAAAAAATGCTTGAGACTATTAAAAAAAAAGTAACCCACCTAGAAGGAAAAGGTTTATATGTTAGACCATACAGAGGCAGTGGACAAACAGTTAAAAAAAAAAGAAGCGCAGTACTCGACGAAAATAATCAATGCTATTGCCAATAAACCATTATCAACATTAGAATTATTCACTTACGCTAATATATTAAAAATACCATACTTCAGAGGAGTGTTCATGCGTGATACATTGCCAGGATTTGTATTAGATAATGAATCAGCTATAATTAATCTTGACAGTTTCAGAGGAGATGGTACACATTGGGTTTGTTACAAAAAACGAAAAAATATTGTTCAATATTTTGACAGTTTTGGAATTTAAGACCGCCTGTTGAATTGGAAAAATATTTGAATTCAAAAGAACAAATAATTATTAAATTCAATTATAAAAAATTTCAAAAATTTAAATCTGTAAATTTGTGGTCATTTGTGTTTGAACTTTCTCGCATCTCAATCATGATTTGTATATCTGGAAGGAGTTCGGAATTTACATGCGAATTTTTTCCTCCCATCGATTTGTCTTCATCATTAAAATGGGAAATAGGATTAGTCGATCTAATGACCTACAATTCTATCCCAAATATAGAGAAAGGTATTAACGATAAATTTTATTATGGAAACTCTGAAGAAATCGTATTTCCAGAAGGAACATATGAAACTGATGATATAAACGACTTTTTAAAAAATGAACTGCAAAAAAAGAACAAAGAATATCCTAATGAAACACCGACAAAACTTGTTATTAAAGCAAATAATAATACTTTAAAAACTGAAGTTTTTTGTAATAAACGTATTTTTTTTAAAAAAGATAGTATAGCATCTTTATTAGGTTTTGAAGATGCGGATGAAGTGCCTGAAAATAAATGGCAAACATCAACCAATCAAGCAGCTATTGTCAAAGTGGATGTAATTAGGGTTGTATGCGATGTAATTAGGGGGTCATATAAGGATGGAATTGAAGGCCACGTATTACACGATTTTTATCCTGTTGTAGAACCTGGATTCAAAATAGTCGAAAAACCTACAAACGTAATTTACTTGCCTATAAACGCTAGAGGACTGTTACATAAAATCAATGTCAGATTAGAAGATCAATATGAAAAGTTAGTAAATTTCAGAGATGAAAATATAATAATCCGTCTACACCTAAGAAGCGCATGACAACATTTTCAATCTTGTCAACCTTGTTTCAACATTCAAAAACCAGTTATAATTTGTTTGCCTGCTTGACATTCAAAGTTATTTGCATTAGCTTGTTTTGGCTACTCTCAAGGAAAGAACCTGTTTGTAGTCGGCCTTGCCTTGACATTTAAAAATATTACATCAGCTTGTTTGGCCTGCCTCACGGAAAAAGTGGTTCTGGCTAACCTTGTCTCAACATTGCATCTGCTTGAAAACTTAAAGGTTAAATATTGTTGTCTTCCCAGAATAGTATTTCCAAGGTTAAAAAGACAAGTATAAATACCAACGATTTAGAATTCATATTTATCCAACTTTCAAGAATGGCATCTCTAACCATCTGTAACAGAAATAATGTTTTTGTAGAAATTTTGATGGTAAATCAGAAAAAGATGTGGGCGTTTGGTGGGTATTTAAAACCCGTCAAATCATATGTTTCGGCTGACGAGTTCGTCTTTATTTTCAAGAACGATGTGGACGCTAAAAATTCGACAATCATCGCAAGTGACAAGCATTTAAAAGAACTTCAAGCGCTTTTTGATAAAAATGAAGTAGGAATCAAGATAACACCAGCATCATTTTTCACACATATCGAAATGATAGACGATGTAGAAGCTGAAGTGGGTGAATGTTGGGTGCCTCAGCCCATGGAAGTAGATTGATTGTATTTTTATGTAATAAAAAATATTATAAAATGTATTTTTTTTGTTTTCATTTATATTCTTAGTCAACCTTGGCTTAACATTCTAAAAGTATTGCATCAGATTGTTTGGTTGCTTCGAGGAAAAAATGTGATTGTAGTTAACCTTGTCTTGACATTGCATCAGCTTGAAAACTTAAAGGTTAAAGATTGTTGTTTTTCCAGAATAGTGGGGGTGTTAAAGATATTTTATAAGTATAAATACCGTTGATTTAGAATTCATTTTTATCCAACTTATCATCATGGCAACTCTAACAATCTGTTGCAGAAGCAATGTCTTTGTAGACATTTTGTATGTGGAGGGGGAGAAGATGTTTGCATTTGGCGGGTTTTTAAAACCCGTCAAATCATTTCTGACGGCGAGGGAGTTCATAGAAGATTTCAAAAAGGATGTGGAGGCTGCTGCTACGGTTATTTCCAGCGATCAGCATTGCGAGGAAATACAGTCAATTTTTGATAGGAGCGGCATGCAGCTGAAAGTGACACCGCTATCTTTCTATGAACACTTTTCACCTATAGACGTTGTGGAGGCACAGGTGGGAGAGCGATGGCTATGATACTGTATTTTTCTGTAAATAAAATATTATAATTGTATTTTTTTGTTTTCATTTATAAGATTATTTTTCCTATCATCAGTGTTAAAGTAGACTTCATACAAGTTGAACATGGGTTTTGTATTTACAGCAACTCACATTCCAAAATATAACTTGCAAATAAGCCCAACCAAAATCATTCGCCGACCGAAACTTGAAGAGTTAACATTGAGTAATCAATTATTTCTTAAATCCCTCCCTGGTTATAAATTAAATAGCAATTATGGATCAAATATTAAATATTAATTCGCAAATTATTAACAATGATTCTATTATAGATTATGAATGGCATTCACATAATCCATACTCTTCTAATTCATATGGTAATAGTGATGAAATTAGAATACCTGTACACCAACAGGATGTGTACACATTACCCAGTAAAAGTTTTTTATTAATAGAAGGTAAAATAGTAAAAGATGATGAAACTATTGATAGTTCTACCGAACTTATTAGCAATGCAATAGCATTTATGTTTGAAGAAATACGTTATGAATTATGCGGAACAGAAATAGACAGAGTTAAAAATGTTGGTACTACAACAACTATGAAAAATATTTTAACATTGCGGCCTGGTGAAGGAAATTTAATCAAGAATTCTGGATGGTCAACAGACACATCGTCTTTATCAGAAAAAGGTACTTTTTTTTATTGCATACCACTAAGACTTTGGCTTGGTTTCGCTGAAGATTATAAACACATTATTTTAAATGTTAAACAAGAATTAGTTTTATTACGATCTTCATCAGACAAAAATGCAATTCTTCAAAAAACTGCAGTAGCAACACCTTTTAAAATAAATATATCTAAAATTGTATGGAAAATTCCTTACGTGCGAGTTGATGATGAAATAAAATTGTCTTTATTGAAAATGACGGATCAAGACCGACCAATATCGTTACCTTTCAGACGCTGGCAACTACATGATTATCCTGTTCTTCCATCGTCAAAAAATCAAACTTGGACTTTTAAAACTTCGTCTATGTTAGAGAAACCGCGATATGTAATTATTGGATTTCAAACAGGAAAAAAAGATAGCTATACACATATCGTCGGTCATTTTGATTTTTGCAAGATTGAGAACATTAAACTCTATTTAAATTCAAAATATTATCCTTATGATAATATAAATGGAAACAAAGCAATTATATATGATTTTTATAGCAAATTTCAGTCATCATATTACCAAGGAAGTGGTGATCAACCTTTTCTTGACAAACTTGTTTTTCTACAAAAAACGCCATTATTTGTGATTGACTGTTCGAAGCAGGTGGATACATTAAAAACAGGTTCATTAGATGTAAGACTTGAAATACAAACTGCTGAAGATTTTCCATCCAACACAGCCTGTTATTGTCTAATTATTCATGATGCTCTTGTCCAATACACACCACTTTCAGGAATTGTTAAAAAAATAATGTAGAAAGATTATTTTAAACTAGGTAAATATTTTTATTTAGACTTTTCAATTTCTCTTGAAAATTTTTTGATCATTACTTTATTTGAGTTTGAACACTGTATTTATAATTGTTTTCAAAAATTATTGTGTTAGGTAAATATTTTATTTAAATTTTTTAATTTCTCTTACAATGGGTTTTAGATAGTTTTTCTGGAAATTTTTTTTGAACATTCCTTTATTTGAGTTTGATCAGTGTATTTACAATTGTTTTCAAAAAATATTGGGTTTATTGGTTGTTTTAGTAAAAAGTGGAAATGAATTTTACAAATGATAAACTTTGTTTTTTTAAATTAACGAATAATGCATATCCACCAGTTAAAATGACAAATTCTGATGCTGGATTTGATTTAAAGAGCGCATATGATTATGTTGTTTTTAAACATGATAAACAATTAATAAAAACTGATTTAGTAATAATTAATTGTTCCTGATTATTGTTATGGAAGAATTGCTCCTCGTTCAGGTTTAGCATTAAATTATTTTATTGATGTTGGAGCGGAAGTGATAGATAAAGATTTTCGTGGAAATGTACAAGTACTGCTTTTTAATCATTCAAATCAAGATGTTATAATTAATAAAGGAGATAGAATAGCTCAATTAATATGTGAAGAAATTGCATATCCTGCACTTGTAGAAATTAATAGTATCAGTAATTCAGATAGAAATTTAAATGGATTTGGATCAACTGGCATATAAATAGATATTAATCATATTTTTATTCAGAAATATTATTAAAAATATTTTCTATTTTTAGTTATGGAGACTGTAGTGGAAAATCAAAAGAAGCGGTTGAATATTACCTGGTTATTGGAAACAGTTATAATTTTAGGACTTGATAGTTTAGTTAAATGGGGATCAACCATTGAATCATTAAAATGTTTCATAGAAAATCAAACTATTACAATCATGTTTAGAAAAATCAGATATACAATATAGAACATTTTCTGTTAATGCTGCAAATGCTATTATTCATTTTATTAAATCTCTAAAACCGTCAACTAGTAAAAAACAAAATAATAAACGTAAAAAAGAAAATTATTCTGACGGTGAGTCAGATACTTCTATTTATTCAGATGACGGTTTTGATGATTTCTTTTTAAATAAATCAAAAAAAAAATTTAAAAAACAAAAAGTTGTAATTAAACAAATTGCTCAGTCAAATTCTGATAAAAAAAAAGAAAAATTACGAATACTCCAGGAGAGACTGGAACACATTTAGCTAAAATTGAACTTACAGATATGGATGACTTGAGAAATGTTAATGAAAAACAGTACTGGACAAAAGTTAATCGTAAAGCATATTTTGTTATAGATGAGAGTACTAAAGAAGGGGTAGAATTATTAAAAAATGTAAAAGACTTATTATTGAAAGCAGTAAAACAAATATCTAATACTGAAAATGTAGAAAAACAAGTTCAAAAAAATGATTCAAAAAATTCAAAATATTTTTGATTGTTTAGTTATATAAGCACAAAGCAATGTAATTATAGTTTTTTTTATAATTATTTTCAGATTTCTTTGTTGATAATATGGATAGTAAAGCTAAAAAAAGAAAATATGTGGACGTTAATAATATTGATATGCCGCTATCATCTTCAACATTGGAATCTGTTAATATATCACCAATTATCTCAGGAGAACATTTAAATAGAAATTAGAATCTTTGTTTAAAAAAAAAAAAATTTTCTAACTGTTGTTACAATTCTTTATCTCAAACAAAGATCGAGATATATATATATATATATATATATTAGATTCTATATTAATATCAAAGAAAAACTTATTTATAATCTTTTTGGGACATTTTGTAATTCTGATAACTTTCCTTTTCATTTTTAATTAAATTTAAAGAATCATTTTTCATTGCAAGGACTTGTCGAGCAACCTGTATGAATTTGTCTAAATCTCTATTCGACTTGCTTTTTTTTGCTTAACAAAAGCTGGTCGGAGATTGTCCAAGATTGTTCCAAGATTGTCCGAGATTGTTTCAAGTTGGTTCAGACCTTGTTTTAACATCCTATAAGTGCACCATATGATTACGTGCTTATGCATAAAAAGGAAATATAAATCCTTTGAAAAATGACAGTTGTTAATAAAAAGGAACTTTGCTTGTGAAATTATCCTTTAGTGAAAAATAATCTTTTGGAAGAGTACTCTGTATGATGATGTGTTTTCACCTTTTTTAAAAATATATATATGTAAGATAATCTGTACTAATTCATGATCAAAATTTTATTGGGTGGTGCTGCATGCAAAATCTTTCGGCTTTAACGACCCCAAAGGGGTTATTTTTCAAAATTAAAAAAATATTATTGACGTCAATACTTTTAAAACAAAATTAATTTCTATATATATAATAAATTTGTTGTTTTTTTAAAATGGAAAATAGTATATCATCAATCTAGTTTGTAAAATGTATTTCTCTCTCTATATATATATATATATTTATATGTATGTGTAAACTAAGTATTAGATGACACAAAAACTTGTTAACTAATATACAATTTTGACCTTTTTTTTATATATATATATATTTTAAAAAAACTTAAATTCCTTATATAAATTCCTTTTTAACTAAAATCTAAACACTTTGTAATTTTTTTTTTTTTTTAACGAATTAATTGTAAATGGTCAAATCTAATTCAGTAAATTTAAGCTAAATAAATGTTGGCATTTTGTTAATGCAATTTGTTTTTTCTTTTTTTTTTTTAACATGTTTACCAGTAGGTTCCATATATATTTTTAATTCCAGTCGCCTGGTAACATGTTTTTGGTAGCAGAGCGTGGTTAAAATATCCAATAGAAACTAGAAGTGCGCGAGCCGGATTGAATATTGACCAAAACTTTCACCGGTGCTGAAATCTAGTGTCCAGATTCGGAGATGTACGCGGTTGATGAAAGTCGTGTGGCGGTAGAGAGTACATTAAGTAGAACACAAGGCGTAAAACAATATGTAGTTGATAACCTTAAGCGTATAATATGGGTAGTAGATATACGAGATGCGATTATCGTTGGGAGAGTATTCTTTCCTAACAGCGAAGAACTTACCTAATAATGTCAAGAAGGTTTTTAATGCATGGTGTAAGGATAGAGTTGCTTGCTCCATTCATTACAGCAAGTAGATATTAATGACCTACGTCATCTGGTACCATTTTGTATTTTAGCTAAAAGGGCTATTAGACCAAAAACGGTAAACGATGCGGCGGTTAGCATGGAGTGTTTTGGGAGAGCTATTCCTGCACAAGACATGCTATCCGTTTTCACAGATGAAGGTCGAGGTATGTCTTTATGTGATATTTTAATTAGACGTGTCCTAGCGAATCAATCATGGTGGGGTGTTTCAATGAATTTTCTTAGACTGTGGGGTAGCACCTCTAACGCATTCTTTAAGGAGGTAGCGTTCTTTTGTGAGTGCTTATTGTGCGGTTTGACATATCCACGAGATTCAGATCGTTTGACTATAGTTAATGTGAAAATTGTCGACATCTTTTCTCCTGTTATGATAAGGGTATACAAAGAAATCCAACATATTAGTAAGTTAACGGATTTATTAAGTATTGAGACGAAGTATAATGGTATAATCATGGATCACGGTCATGCTGTGGGATGGTTCACCATGAATGGGGCCCCATTACCCAAAGATGGAACTATCCAGTGCTCTCGATTGTATCGATATGCTTATCGGTGTTTACGAAACGCATATCTTGAGGTTG
Source organism: Aphrophora alni (assembly GCA_963513935.1). Taxonomy (NCBI): domain Eukaryota; kingdom Metazoa; phylum Arthropoda; class Insecta; order Hemiptera; family Aphrophoridae; genus Aphrophora; species Aphrophora alni. Next base: position 17,553,796 of record OY740776.1, on the reverse strand, counting down.
ACTCGGAAGGAAGGGAAAATGCGAGACAGTTTATGTTGCATATTATGAAATCGATGAGTCTTGGGACGCTGCCTGCGGTGAAATTGTATAAATTACTAAATATATATGTAAATTTCGATCCCACTATGACAGACCAATCCTTTGAGGTAATGTCCAGCTTTTGTTATGCTGATTATCAAACTTGGATGGATAATGTTTTTAGTCCCGGGCCAACGCAAACAGAAAGAATGTATTCAGTACTCAATTCTATAGCTTTTCACGACTACCCTGTTGTTGAGTAGCTAAAAGCTACCACGTGCCTTGATCTGACGTGTATAATATCAATCATGATGATTAATCTCTCGCTGTCTCTGAACATCATAGCAGACGCCCTCTCACGTATGTTCGAACCAGAAAATTTCAACGAAGAAAATGCAGCATTTACATGTACCAGTCTCCTCACCAACTTTCCTTTGGCTTATCATGACATCCAAACTCATCAAAAGGCCGACCCTATTTTGAAAACCATCATCGCTGAACTTGAACAGAACAACTCTTCAGAGAAGTACTGTTTAAGTAAAGGTGTGCTTTGTTTGAAAAACCATCTAGAAAAGCCCACCAGAATTTACTTACCTCAGTCCTTAATCGATCTGGTAATAAATTACCATCACGACTCCGTTGTGGGTGGTCATCTTGGAGTACTTAAAACCTTGTTTAAAGTGAAGGAGAATTTTTTTTGGCCGACTCTGAAACAGGATGTCACCTCTAAGGTGCGAGCTTGTTCGATTTGTGCCGTAAGTAAACCCGCGCACAACACAAGACTAGGATATCTTGCCTCAACGGTCCCCAATCGTCCCATGGAAAAATTACACATTGATTATGTAGGAAAGCTTCCCAGAACAAAACAGGGCTACAACATGATACTGGTCGCAGTGGACCAGTTCTCAAAATTCACCTGGCTGATTCCTGTCAGAGATGCAACTTCCCATAGTACCATTAAGGCCTTAAGCCAAAGCATTTTTCAAAATTTCGGTTTTCCTAAAATATTGATATCTGACAATGCCCAATGCTTCGTATCACATGTCTTCCGCAATTTTTGTTTTTCTCGCAGTATCAAACATGCTACTTTATCCCCATATCACCCCCAACCTAATAACGTGGAAAGACTGAATAGAAACCTCAAGGCATCCCTCGTCGCCTTTCATTTAAATAACCAATCCTCTTGGGACGACTCCCTTTGCTGGCTTCAGCTGGCCTTTAATTTCGCTCATCATGAGACTCTCAAAGCAACCCCTTTTAAAATTCTATTTAATTTTCTCCCCAATACACCTTTGAGTCTCAGTTGGAACATACAGGATCTTCTCCCAAAACCTAACACCAATCCCTCACAAATTTGGCGCCAGGCCAAAGATAACATTTTGAAAGCGCACCAAAAGGTCGAAAAGACCTATAATAAATTCAGAAAACCCCATCAATATAAAATAAACGATCTTGTCTGGTGTAAGACACACCCTTTAAGTTCCGCCATAAACAAGCGGGCAGCTAAATTGATGCCTCGATGGTCCGGCCCTTTCCGAATAATTGGATTTTCTCACACCGGTTAGAGTTGCGCTTTCTTTTGCCAACTCACCCCGTTTCATCAAAAAAGCACACGTCGAACAACTCAAACCACACTACGTAAATTAAATTAAAAAATTTCTATAACCGTCTTCTTCACGTTTCATCTGATCTTTCTTGTCCCGCACAAAATCGTTGACAGGTAGTCTTCTTTCTTTATACTGCAAAACAGAACAAAATACGGAACCAAGCCGTATTTACTCTAAGCCATATACACATCTGTATGTTTGGGTATTGGTGGGTTGAGCTCTCCATAGAGCCCCTCCATGGCACAACCTATATGGATGTTAGCAGGCGAAGAGATTTTTGATTTTCCTTTGTTCAGTGATACATCTCACTGTTTCCCGGACTTGACACATACAACCCATAGTCTGATCAGCTATGAGGTTCTACTTGACGGCAATGGCCGCCACATGTACCTGACATGTCCCTTATCCAAATATATCATAACATCGAGCAGTCCGCGGGTGTAATCGATTCGACGAGAATCCAGAGAGCGTTATGAACTCTTCTGTTTCTTCGTCACAAAGTCGTCTTTGGACGAGGACATAGTGAGTCCATTTCTTCATTAGATAGTTAAGTTTGGTGATTTTGTTCTTTGTTGTTTATCTTGGTGGAGGTATATTGACCGGTTCTGTCAAACTACGTATAAGTTGCGGTGTACAATATAGTGCGACACTCGCAATGCATGTTAGTCTTAAGGTATTCTGTGGTCTAAAACACCTGTCTGAGAAAATTTTTTTTAGGTTCTCTCTCCTTCCTTTTTCAAAATTTTGTGGGAGGCCCTTCTGACCCACTTTTTCACTTCACCCTAACTCCGTCCTTCGGGGGGGGGGAGAGCTGTAACGTCATCTAGACTCAAAAATAAATCTACCTTATCAACCTTCTACCTGCAATATCTCCTTACTATATCGCATCCGCCCGGTGCTGAGACCTGGCGGAGAATAACATAATCTAACATCACCTGATCTTTTGGACCTCGCAACTCGTCCGACGGCTTACCAATTAGGTCAGTCGTTGCAAGGTCACATTATCATACTGAAGCTTTTTGTTCATCGATCATGAAATCTAAAATTTTAATAAATCTACATCAACACAGTTATTCACATCAGTTCTTCTTTCTTTTAAGTTCAAAATGTGTTACAGTTCAGTTATATTAGTTTTTGTGAGTTTTGTTTTCTAAACATAAATTTTCCATAGCAAAACGACCAACACGCACATGTCAATTCTTCCAGGAATTGTTCAACAATTTCCAGGTAATTAGAATTGACTATCATATAAATCTGTTAGTATTTTAAGTTTCGATTACTGATATATGTTTTGTTCAAAATAATTTAACTAGGATTATTTTCCTTTCAATTGTTTAGAAATTTTTATTGAAAGCTAATGTCTTGTAAAAAGTAGAATAACCTTCTTTCATTCAAAAAATAATTTACAAAAACTAATTATAAACTTGAGTAGTCATAAAATCAAATTGTTAACTAGTCAAATGTTTTTCTTAATTAGAATCTTTGTTTAAAAAAAAAAATATATATATATATATATATATATTCTAACGTTGTTACAATTCTTTATCTCAAACAAAGATCGAGATATATATATATTAGATTCTTTATTAATATCAAAGAAAAACTTATTTATAATCTTTTTGGGACATTTTGTAATTCTGATAACTTTCCTTTTCATTTTTAATTAAATTTAAAGAATCATTTTTCATTGCAAGGACTTGTCGAGCAACCTGTATGAGTTTGTCTAAATCTCTATTCGACTTGCTTTTTTTTGCTTAACAAAAGCTGGTCGGAGATTGTCCAAGATTGTTCCAAGATTGTCCGAGATTGTTTCAAGTTGGTTCAGACCTTGTTTTAACATCCTATAAGTGCACCATATGATTACGTGCTTATGCATAAAAAGGAAATATAAATCCTTTGAAAAATGACAGTTGTTAATAAAAAGGAACTTTGCTTGTGAAATTATCCTTTAGTGAAAAATAATCTTTTGGAAGAGTACTCTGTATGATGATGTGTTTTCACCTTTTTTTAAAAATATATATATGTAAGATAATCTGTACTAATTCATGATCAAAATTTTATTGGTTGGTGCTGCATGCAAAATCTTTCGGCTTTAACGACCCCAAATGGGTTATTTTTCAAAATTAAAAAAATATTATTGACGTCAATATTTTTAAAACAAAATTAATTTCTCTATATATAATAAATTTGTTGTTTTTTTTTAAATGGAAAATAGTATATCATCAATCTAGTTTGTAAAATGTATTTCTCTCTCTATATATATTTATATGTATGTGTAAACTAAGTATTAGATGACACAAAAACTTGTTAACTAATATACAATTTTGACCTTTTATATATATATATTCAAAAAAACTTAAATTCCTTATATAAATTCCTTTTTAACTAAAATCTAAAAACTTTGTAATTTTCTTTTTTTTTTAACGAATTAATTGTAAATGGTCAAATCTAATTCAGTAAATTTAAGCTAAATAAATGTTGGCATTTTGTTAATGAAATTTGTTTTTCTTTTTTTTTTAACATGTTTACCAGTAGGTTCCATATATATTTTTTAAAATTTCAGTCGGCTGGTAACATGTTTTTGGTAGCAGAGCGTGGTTAAAAAATCCAATAGAAACTAGACGTGCGCGAGCCGGATTGAATATTGACCAAAACTTTCACCGGTGCTGAAATCTAGTGTCCAGATTCGGAGATGTACGCGGTTGATGAAAGTCGTGTGGCGGTAGAGAGTACATTAAGTAGAACACAAGGCGTGAAACAATATGTAGTTGATAACCTTAAGCGTATAATAATGGTAGTAGATATATATGATACCGACGAGCTGCGATTATCGTTGGGAGAGTATTCTTTCCTAACAGCGAAGAACTTACCTAATAATGTCAAAAAGGTTTTTAATGCATGGTGTAAGGATAGAGTTGCTTGCTCCATTTTCTCCTGGCATTCATTACAGCAAGTAGATATTAATGACCTACGTCATCTGGTACCATTTTGTGTTTTAGCTAAAAGGGCTATTAGACCAAAAACGGTAAACGATGCGGCGGTTAGCATGGAGTGTTTTGGGAGAGCTATTCCTGCACAAGACATGCTACCAGTACAGTACTCATGTATTGCCAGTACAGAGAGAGGATAGACAGATACATAGACTTTTTAAAGACAGCAAAAAGGAAGTTAAGAGGAGAACACATAATGGTATACATGGATGCGAATGCGAGCTCAACAAGATGGGGAGGATCTAGAACGAACTTAAAGGGACGACTGATGACGGAGACCATAGACGAGGGGAACTGGAAATTGTTAAATAGGAGTGAGTGTGGACCGACGTATGAGAGAGGGAACCAACAGACGTACATTGACATAACGATTGAGACGGGAGCAAAAGTGGTAACTGAATGGGAAATTAAACAGGACTGGGTAACGGGGACACATAAGATGATTTTGATTAGGATGGGAGACGGAAAGAAGAAGGATGTAATTGGAAGGAAATGTGGAGAGGGTTAGTATTAAAGAAGGTAGAGGTAGAAGATGAGGTAGGTGATTTAGTCTATGTATATAATCCCATGATTAAACAGAAAGCCGGATCAAAGTTTAGCAAACCCTTCCAGGGTCCGTACAAAGTAATTAATAAAATTGATAATCTCGTATACGAAATAGAATATAAGAAAGGGAAGTCGTATAAAATAAACGTAAATAGATTGAAACCGTGTCGAGCGCCAGCTGTGGTTGTAAATAAAGCCAGACAGGCTAGACCGCAGAATGATGGCAAGGTCGTTGGCGACACTTCAATAGACTCACACGAGACTATAGCGAGTTCAGAGGAAGATGAGCCTTCTGAACAAGACTTAGAAATTCCGTATAGACCTATTTTAATGGCTACCAATGATTTAGGAGATCAATTGGAAATGACTGAGATGGACCTGACACTGGACGATGAAGTAATGTCACCAGCTAGCGTAGAAGCCGAAGACGAGACTTTTACTGTTAGTGACTATGTAGCGCGACAGGTAGATGAAAATAATCGCGATGGGCCAGCTTATCGCACTAGAGCGCGATCTGCACGAGGAATTGGGGAAGCGTCAACCTCGACTAGTTAGGTAGGATTCACTAACCAACTAACTTGTTAACGTAATAGGGGGAGTCAATAGCAAAGTAATAGAAACGTTTCGTAACGTGTTACAGGTGTATTCTGGCTGGTGGGGATGTCAGAAGGCGTGGTGAAGAAGACGCTAGACGATTGCGCTAGTTTAACGTGTTACAGGTGTATTCTGGCTGGTGGGGATGTCAGAAGGCTTGGTGAAGAAGACGCTAGACGATTGCGCTAGTTTAACGTGTTACAGGTGTATTCTGGCTGGTGGGGATGTCAGAAGGCATGGTGAAGAAGACGCTAGACGATTGCGCTAGTTTAAACTGTTCTCTTAACCAGGGAATGGTATTCCTAAAAACGGATGATTTAATAATAACTGGAGATGCGTGGAAGGTCGTCGTGTCAATTGGTTTACAAGATTATGACAGATTATTTTCATACCTAGGGAAATTGTTTAACGTCGTGACCGCAATGCGTAAGAATGACGACATACAAAATCTCGTACCATGGGTAGAGATTGATAGGCTCAAGGAAATTACAGAAATTGCGAAAAGGGGCACTGAAAGTTTTAGACTTTTATTAAAGCCAGAAAAGGAACCAAAACAGAACAAAATTGAACAAAGGCGAGGTAAACGTGGGTTAATTGATGGTGTGGGAATTGCAATGAAATATTTATTCGGAACTTCCACTGAAAATGATTTAATACATTTAAATAGTAGAGCGGAAGATTTAGCGGGACGACAGGAAAACTTAATACACATAAATAAAGAACAGGTCACCTTTCTAAAACATGAACATGCGCAAGTCACGGGTAATTCGCGTGCAATTGAGGCGTTAGGATACTATTTAACACAAGCAATTAATTATACACTAGCAACTTATAACGATACAATGGAGGAAATTGATAAGGTAAATTCGAGGGTGGGGAAACTTCTTTGTATAAAATTCCCTTTGTATTCTTCTAGAGTATGTCGAATGACATTATCAATCCCGTTTTCAAATTTGATTTAGTAATAAGTATCAATATTAAGAGTTGTCCATAAGACAGAATCTTAGTAGCAAAATGCTGCATGCATATGGATAGGTGTATAAGTATATCAATATGAATAATGGAATAGTATGTAGGATATTATGTTACAATAATTAAGTTCATTATATATTATGTATGTCACAAGATACACACAAAATACAGAAGACACACGATAACTAAAAGGTTTAGCGAGGAAACGTTATCAGTATGTAGCATTCAGCAAAATAAATCTATTAATTTGTTATCAACAGTCCACTCGCCGTCCCTCTTATCTTCCCTCTCCATCTCCGTCTCTATGTAAGTACAAGGTACAGCACTTGATTAAAACACGTCTTGCACTCTGGTCTCTGGGTTTCCGAGAACTACCAACTGAGTTTAAGATGCGAAGATTTAACCAATTCAGAAATAGAAGTGGCTACTGAGGTGCTAGGTCTGATCAGCCTCCCTCCGAGCAACCGTATATTCAGGAGCAGCGAGTTGCTGAATATCAACAACAGGGTGCACGCCCAGCCCCAAGAAGGGCAAACCAACCACAACCACGAAGTTCTGGTAATAGGATGCGAGACCAGAAAAGAGACACTGCATTCCGTGGAAGAAAGAATGATGAGGTCACTGAAGCGTATCGATCTGATATACGTAAGGACTTGTTAGCCTGTTTCGATACTCTTGATGAAGTGATAAAAGCTAAAGAGTTTGAAACTCGTGCCCGTCATGTGCCAATACCTGTCAGCACTAGAACCGCTGGATTCTCTGCACAAGAGACTTTCACCCGAGTGATGGATATACCGGAGAATGTAAACAGAGCAAATAACATGACAGTTTTTCAGCTGTATCGTGTTTCACTTGCTGCAGTGGAATACCAAGTATACAAGAATAGAGGTAAAGCGTTTCTTGATGAACCTCAGCATTGGTATCAAGGTCAAGCTTTTGAACAATTTAAAACAATAATAAGCACAATCAATGTATTTACTCACTCAACGAGTAGGTTGTCTATTGAAAACAATGTCCACATTTAAATTTGATGACTTAAACCATGTACCATTGTTTCCCGCACCAAGAGTAAGAGAAGGAGTAGAAATTCCAACACCTGAGTGCGTATATTTAACAAATTTACGAAATACAGTTATGTACCTTTCTAATGCTGCAACAAATCCCGAGATACGACTAAATTTTTACTTGCGTAGTCCTCTCCCACGTGCTCAATGGGATGGGAATAATAATGTTCTACAAAATCCAGATGATTTTATGCCTGCAAATTATGGACCAGCCAATTTAATGGATGATATGTACACTGTTAAACAGTGGATTGAAAATGTAATATCTGGAAAATTAGTTCATGAAAAATGGTTTACAAATTATAAACTATTTGAAGAAAATACCGGAAACGAAGGAACGTTTGTGTCGAACAACCCCAGCAACCTGCGATGTCATGATGCTTGTGCAATAAATAAATTGGAAGGTGATGTTACAGATTTTTGGATAGGACCAAAAATAGATGATCGGATGATATTTTATGGAATCTATGGATTGGGTGGTGCTTGCATGCAAACTTTTCGGTCCTAACAACCTCCAAGAGGTTATTTCTAAATTCATAAAATTGACGTCAATTTAAAAAACTTCAGAATTCTAAATTTTCATCTTTTCTTTTTTATATCTTCTAATGTCATAAACCATTTACTTTTATTATAAATATATATATATATTGGCCAATTTAGAATTTAAGAAATTTAACAAACAAAATTATGATTTGTAATATTTAATCTAATAATGAACTTGTTAGAATTAAAATAATTTTTTTTTTTGAATTTAAAATATCAATCTCAATTTATAGAATCTTTTTTATTGTTAAATTTTGTAACTGTTATATAAACTAAAAAGGGGGGATAAATTTTCAGAATCTATTTATCAATATTTTTTTTTATTATTATATTTTACATTAAGGGCGTATAACTTTTTTTTTAGATTAATTATAATCTTGTTAATTATTAAGCTGTGCTTATAATAATCTATCTTAGGATGTTTTTGCTTTGTAAATGATAAAATCTGAACCGACGAAATTTCTTTCTCGTTTATTAAATTTGAGCCTTGTTAATTATTAAATTTGTCTTTGTCTTTTTTTTTAAATTTTCAAACATTGTTACCATTTGGTTCCGCCTTTTGTTTAATTTAAGTTCATCATTAATTATGTAAGACAACACACGATATAATATAGCTATGTTGTTTATAAACAAGGAGGAAACAACCTACCGATAGGTATGGGAAACAGGAACACAAATAAATAAAAGGATTAGGACCTTTTCTTTTAAAAGAAGTGTTACACTAATGCGGCGTGAAGTCAGTAATAATTAACCACATTTAAGTATAATTAATCAAATAAGCTTTTGCGGGAATAATCAAAGTAATCATTCGCTTATGCTACACGGGAAGTAATTATACACCGTTATTGAGTTAAACTAGTCAACAATATTAATCAAGTTTATTAAATTTTAATGAAAGAGATAATTAATAGAGGTCGACAGAAGGAACATGACCTACTCGAGAGATTAGTGGACGGAAATAGCCTACCGCAATTACACACTGAATGAGCCTACGCGAACACGCAGGCACTCTATTCATTCGTGACAGATGTTAAGCGTGCGAGCCAAGATAACAAACCACACATGTTCGTCACTGACACATATACTTCACTCAAACACAACACTATCATGTGACAAAACCTAGTCGACAGATTTTAATTGAATTTAAGAATTTAAAAGTTAAATAATTGGAGTTGTTGCTAATTGTTAATAGTAAGTACATTGTAATGTTGTTGTGTGCAAGATACCATTCTTCAACCAGTGATTGATGATTGCAGTCATATAAGAATTTCCTTGTTAAGTAAATTCTTCTTTAAAGAAAAGAGGGATGTAATGCCAGGCATTTCTGAATTTAAAACATATTGCTTAAACATTTAAAGTTGCTAAAGAGAGTTCGTTGGCTGGTGTGATGTGTCATGCTGTCATGGTTCACACGTGCCTAGGGCTAATCTTGGCCTGCAAAGCCTGAGCTATGAGGAAATACATGTAATCTAGCTGTATGATTACAGACTACAGTCCAGGAACTTCGAGCCAGAGCAGCGTGAAAATAGATATACACACGCACAGCGAGGAGGTGCTAATGTCAAGGTAAACAAGACCAAAGTTACCAATGTAATCGACGGCCCCCCGAAAGCTGCTCATCTCTCTAAAGCGCCTAGCGAAGAGAAGAACGATCCCCTCTACTCTGAGGCCTTCTTCTCCGATGAAAGGCAGGCACTACAACCAGACTATGGGAAGATGGATATTACGAGGTAGATCACTATGTAACGCAAGTCATGAGCGGACATGGAAACTTTATGGCGAAACTGGAGACGTTCCGACTGGTGGAAGATGGGAGATGTAGAGACACCGCATATCATGCAATATATCAGTGTGAGAAAAATGATGAAGAAAGAAGAGAGATGAAGGACTTTTGTCAAGAGAAAGGACTGGTATTTAATAGAGAGACATGTGTAGTGACCAAGGAAGCATATCACATATTTAAAAAGATATGCATAAATATCGGAGTTAAAAGGGAAGGAAGAATAGAATAAAGGGACGAGAAATGGGAGAAGAATCATAGACTGGACCCCTCCCCTTTTGGGGTGGACACTTGTTTAGGAAAGAAAGGGGCGGGGCCTAAAGGTCCTGGTATGAAGCAAAGAGATTAGGAAGACCCCAAGGTAATGAAAAGACAGAGACTGGTAAAATAAGTCTAGGACTTGATTGTCAGGGGTGGAGGAGGGCTCGTGGAGGCATTGCCCCAAACAAGTGCCCTTCAACTGACTCAACAATTGTTGAACCGTGCGCTTTCTTACCCCTCTCCTCCGTCTCCGCCCACCTCCTAACTTTGTTTTCGCTTTCATAGCGGCTGATACGGCCAGCGCAGCAGTACGTTCGGCTAAACATCTATTTAGGAAACAAGAAATCAAAACAGGAAATAGCGTTGGCTTGGAGCTATTTCCACAAGGGCTAAGCCTTCTGCTTACCCTGGCTTGCAATGTGGGCTCTGTTATGGCTTCACCGTACCAGATGACGGTTCCAACCCCTTAGGACACAGAGGAGAAGCTGATTTTTTTTTTGCGTGTTAACATATTACTTTCTTATTTTTCAGATAATGCAATTCCTATTATTTGTGCTGTTGATTGTTGGTGTAGGGTGTATTTCACCTCCAAATTTGAAAATAAGACTTGTAACTGTTGTAACGCCAGCTAAATAAAGCAGAATAATTGTAAAACATAAGTTACCAACAAGGTAGATTAAATTTAAAATGCCTTAATAACGTCCTCTGCTTAGTGCTACTACCTAGCGGCCAACTTTGAGAGCGGTATCGTACGATCTAGTGAATGCGACCTTAACCTTGCCCAACCTTGAAATTGATCTCAGTACTTAGTTTGAAGGCCGGCTTGTTGAATCTAAAAGCTTAAACACATCATGTAAAACTTCCAGTTAGTTTTCGTTGTTAAATAATTTCGGGTCTTCATCAAAATTCGTTAAAAAAATTATTCTAAATTATGTACCAAATAATAAAAGGCACTTTGGGTGCAAAATGTGTAGTTCACCGAATAATTTTCATGGATGACTTTCGTTCACGCTAATAGCTCGTAAGCTTTCGTCCACCAACTCCATCTGGTTCAAGGTCAAGAGAACAAAGAACTTAAACTTGAGCTGTATTCAAGTTGAAACAGAACTCAGGACATCGTAACTCGTAAGAGTTCAATTTATGAAAAATCTTTTTGAAATGGGCCTTATTAAGGTACCAAAATGAACTTTACCTGCGTCTGTTAAAAACTTTAATATAAAAAAGGGGGTTATAAAGTGAACTAAACTCAAAAACTCCAATCGTTTCGTCAAGAAGGCTCATGTTGAGCAACTCAAACCGCACTACACTGCTCCGGAGGAAAACCTTTCACCCGATATTTTTATTGATAAATATCGTGGAAGGCAGAAGCCGAAAACTTGCAATGAGTTACCAACGAAATTTTAGAGGCAGAGGATCCCGTAGAAGACCGGACTCCCGCCCTAATGAATACAGAGGCGAACGTTCCGATGACAGTCCAGGAACTTCGAGCCAGAGCAGCGTGAAAATAGATATACACACGCATAGCGAGGAGGTGCTAATGTCAAGGTAAACAAGACCAAAGTTACCAATGTAATCGACGGCCCCCCGAAAGCTGCTTATCTCTCTAAAGCGCCTAGCGAAGAGAAGAACGATCCCCTCTACTCTGAGGCCTTCTTCTCCGATGAAAGGCAGGCACTACAACCAGACTATGGGTAGATGGATATTTACACAGGCGTGGAAGGATTAGATTACATATCCCGCCGTACTCATCAATTATCCAGTTTATCTGGGTACGCGAAGAGGGTGCCTTACAGTGCACTTGCTTACTACTACGCGGCATATACATGGTACAGACTCCTCTCCATAGAGCGCTACAACCACCAGTGATTATCACAGGATGAGAAAGATTTTAAAATGCGATAAGTAACTTAGGACTGGAAATACCTAAGGATCAATGGTACTTGCAGGCATTGGGAACACCAAAGTGCCTAGCGGAAGACTATTGACTTTCAAAATGTTGCAGCGAGACTACATCGAGGGTGAATATCTAGGTGTAAACATACCCGGATACTTCGGAGTAGCTGGACCAGAGACGCAACCTAAGTATAAGGCCTACCCTTGTCTAGCAGTATAGGCCCAGAGCATATTAGCCGACATTGGAGGTAAAGAAGAGTGGGACCTCCCTGACGGAGTACGTCCCGAAGACGCTAATGCAGTGAGACCGAACGAGAATATGTTAGGCTACAAACTGAGTGCTAATCTAAGCCCAGAGAAGCGAGCTTGGTACACCCAGTTTCGACTTGGAGGAGCAGGTTTCGACAAAATAACGTACGTTATGGCAATAAAATGGCCAAATAAAATGGAACTACTGGCAATAGATAGTGCTGCAAATTACAATGACGTCATCACTGGTCTTGAATACCATTCTCACAGACCATATGCGTCCTCTACCTATGCCAACGACGATGAAATTCGTATTCCAATAAATCAACAGGATGTTATTACAATCCCTTTTGAAAGTTTGTTACATATTAGGGTAAATATAGAAAAAAATATATGTTACATATCAGTGGCATGATAGGAAAGCGCGAGGTTGCAGGACAGCTGCGATACAGTATAAAAGCTGTCCGCATTATTGGAATAACCAACCTGTCTAGTTTTATCTGCTAGTGCAAAATATCTAGTGTGGTAAGTCATGGAGGCTTTAACTAAGTTTAACTCTGTAGTGTACGAAACGATAGAGACGGTTGTGATAGGATGTGAAACGATAGGATGTGAAAATGATAAGTACGAAATACGGTGCGAGTATATATATATATATATATATATATATATATATATATATATATATATATGTGTGTGTGTGTGGATTTGAGCGATGGGACTGACGGTGATAAGATTCGGTCATTTCTACTGAAGCGATACATTTAGGCTATGCAAGAGTCAGATCTACCGGCAATTGTGGACTCTAAGCTGGTCGTTACAGAGCACAGTGGGATGCAATAGGAAGTGATGCGCAATATATAGCCTCTCCTATCCAAGTGTCAACCTCACCATCTCGCTGGTGCACCCTGTTTTAACTGACGAGGCTCTGACGACCGGGTATAGCGGTATAACCATAACCATATCCAAGGTGGAACAGCATATGCCGATGGATGGCTGATGGGTAATCAGTCGCTAATATGCGAACTCTGGATACCAGGTGACCTCCAGTAGTACATAACCTTATCCAGTAAAAGGGTCTGCTGGAAGGACTGTTTAATTCCTCTTTTACTCGTGGGAACAAAATGGACCCTATAAATAAAACAAAAAGAAAATATACGGAGGTGAACAAGCCCTCAAACCAAACACCCAAACCTGTGGCAATGGAGGCGGGCGAAAGCAGCACCTCAAAGCCAGAAGGTGGGGTTGAAAAATTGGTCAAAGAAACCGACCGCCTTAGGGTGGGCAACAATAAGGTTAGGTTGAGTAGAGCGGCATTCAAAAGATTTAAGTTCCTTTTGAAAGAAGGATACTCAAAAACTGAGGCAAGGAGATTAGCCATCCTGAAGAAGGAAGAATTTATTGTTCCTAGGAAAGAAGGTGGGACTCAAGTTCAGCCGACTACCAAAAGGGAAAGATCCGATGATGGAAGCCCGAGTGATGTCAAAAAACCCAAACAAAAAGAGGGCACACTTGTTGCCCTACCTAAAAAACCGGAGGCTAGGAGGCAGAAAGACGTCTCATTCAAAATTGCCTTAGAAGGTATTCAAATGGCAGTGATATCTAGGAGATTTCCAACTGATCTCCTTACAACGGACCAAATTTGCTCCGCCCTTATGGACATAGTGGAGGAGAGGTACAATGAAACCGTAAAACCTAAGTTCCTAAACTCTGTCTATATGGCTGGTTATCTAATGCTGCTGTGTAAAGATGAGGCCAAAGTTGAATGGGTCAAGGCGGTGGTAGTTGATCTACACCCTTGGGAAAGTTCAGAACTGTGGGCCACCAATGAGGCAGATATACCTTAAGGATGTATCCTAAAGGGTTACTTCCCCAACTCAGCGGTGATGCTGGCGGAGAGGATTATGAGACAAGTAGCCAACGTTATGCTTTAATCTTTTATATGCCATGCCTTGCACCATTGCACATATACAACATATAACTATTTCACTATATATATATATATATATATATATATATATATATATATATATATATATATATGCCAGCATTATACACAATAATAGGTAGCCTAATATTTACAGTAGAATTATCTTATCATATCTCATCTTATCTTACAGCCTTATTTAGATACATCCGACATACACGAAACAACATTTACTGTCGGTGCAGGCAATTTATTTATACAATTTCTTACTGATGTTCTAAAAAAGAAACAGAGTAAAAATGTAATAAACGTAAAAAAGAAGAATCATCTGACGATTCATCTAGTAGTTCAGATTCAGATTCGGATGATGACTTAGGTTTTGATAAGCGTTCTAAAAATAAATCTAGATCTAAATCTAGAAAATGTAAAAAAAAAATTGGTAATTAAACAGCTACTCAATGAAATACCGATAAGAAAAGAAAGTCAATGAAAACTCTAGGAGAAACCTCCTGTCGGAAGAATAATTACTTTGATTTTTTGTATTTATTTTCTTTAAGAAGATGAAATCCAATTGGAGAAGGAAGGCTGGAAAAAGATGACGCGAATCTATGTTTATCTATTAAAAATATGTATAATAAATTTTTTTAAATACTTTTTTACATCACAATAAAAGTATCAAATCCTAACCTATATCGTCCTTTGTTTGGTGAACAATCACTAAGAACATATCACTAAGAGAGTAATGATAAACCATGACCTATAATAATGTTGTTCAAACTGTAATCTGACATCAATAAATTTCCCTGTAATGGTATCATAGGGGTTGACCTGTAACGTAAGGTCAACCTGTACTGTATAAAAACACAACTTTGAATCCAAAAGCTCATACCTGTAAGATCATGGCAAGAAAACAACATCATTGACGTCCAGAAAATGGACACATGGTTTGGGCGTCAATATATGGAGTCTAAAATACGGTGCATTCAAGCAGACGTTAAGAGGTAAGTCTATGGTAATCTTTTATTTGTGTAGAGGTAGTATACGATGAAAAAGAACAAGTTTTATGTATTTTGTTCAGACTGCTTGTAATGATAATCAAAAATGATTATTTATGTTTTACCTTTATGTGTGTGGGCTAGCGTATACGATGACAAAAAACCTATTGTGTTTGTTTTACTTTGTTTCAGAGATATAATTAGAACGCTCCGGGGGCTTCAAGCTTGCGGAGAGTGACGGGTGCTCTGGGAGTTTAGATCAAGGGTTGAGTGGCGGTATGTCGAAAACTTACGGCGGCGGCGCGAAGAATATAGTTGTCCAAGGGTTCACTGGAATAGTGGAGAAATTAGCAAGGATAGCAAAGGCAAATTGGGGATATTGAGTAAAGGCTATGACAACACTTTATAAGGGAATGATGGTGCCGAATATAACATATGGGTGTGAGGCATGTAGGCACGAGTTGCAGAGAAGAAAAAAGAGTGGGGAAATGATGCAAAGAATGCAACGTAAAGCCCTACTTAAGGTAATTAAAGGGTATAGAGTATAGAACAATATCTACGGTGGCTTTACCTGCCGCAAGGGTACCGCCAATAGACCTTGTGATAAATTTAAAAATGAAATTACATGAGTATAAAGTAAAAGGGTGTAGGACAAAGGAGGTGGAAAGGGATAGATGGAAAGAAATGATGGAGACTTGGCAAAATCGATGGGAAAATGAAGAGAAGGGAGAAGAGACCAGGTTGTATTGGGAAAATGTAGAAGAAAGAATAAAGAGTAAATGGATAAAATTGAATCACTACACGACACAGGGGATTTCAGGACATGGAAATTTCAGATATAAGCTACATAAATTCAGATTAGTTGTTTCATCATCATCAATTGTTTTCGCCTTATGTTTTAATACTACTACCTTTAGATGCTCCCTGAGAGGTAGTAGTAGGAATTGGCCAAGTCTCTCTGGCGATCTTTTAAATCTACCGGCGGTCCCCTCTTGAATGATTAACTTCATTGCTCCCTTCCGGGGGTTTAAATACACTTCTCAACTATAATGATTGACCTCATTTCTTACATTACAAGGGTTTATAAACACTTCCCAACTTGAATGATTGACCCTATTTCTTCTCAACCAAGGGTTTATATACACTTCCCAACTTGAATGATTGACCCTTATTTCTTCTAAACCAAGGGTTTATATACACTTCCCAACTTAAATGATTAACCCCGTTTCTTTCCACCCAAATGTTTATGTACACTTCCCAACTTGAATGATTGATCTCTTTTCTTCCCACCAAAGGGTTTTTATACACTTCTCAACTTGAATTCCCAACTTGAATGATTGCTCTCGTTTCTTCCCACCAAATGGTTTATATACACTTCTCAACTTGTGAAGTCCACCTCACTTGCATAGCAAGATATCAGTTTTCTAGCTCTGTCATAATAGTTGTTATCATTCTGACTTATTTAAAAGATCTAACTATTTTCCTAACTGAATTATGGCCCTAATTTCTAATAGTAGGGTGAACATACAGACTATTGATTGTCGCCTCGTGAAATTAGATGCCCGGGAAACATTTATCTTTGGACATCCATCAATTTTCTTGCTGTGCGAGTTGTGGCTTCATCTTATTCAAAGTCTGGTCTCGGAATTAATTAATTTAAGGTTCCAGAAAGTTGCATAACATGTCGATATAAAGATTGGAAGTTATGTTCGCAAATCTTCCTCAAAAAGTACAGCCCTATGACTAAAAATTCACCAAGGGCGGGCTGACATGTTTAAAGTGCAGAGTATAATCATAAAGCTGTCGGCGGTTATTTTGTTAATTGAAAATTTTGTTTATTAACGCAGCCCAATAAAATGAAAATTAGCTTCATCTCTCAACAACTCAATAGAGTACACTGAAACATTGCTTGGCAACTAGGAACATGGTTTCCCCAATCACGTTCATTTAGCTGTCGTTTGACCTTCAACTTTTACAGATGAAACTTAAGGTCCTTATGTAAAATTTTTCTTTCAGACAAATACTCCGATCAGAAAATCCCAAAGTACCAGCTTGTTGGGTAAACTACCTGTCTCATTGCTTAGATGTTTTCAGGTGTTTGAATGCTATGAGGCCTATTAGGTGGTTTCTTCTTCAATACTGATCCTGTGGCTCTAAAATTAGACACCCATATGCTTTACCGAAATTTGTTGGACCTAGGCTGAATTAAGTACGAAATATTTGCTGCATAAAATAACAGAATTAGTACTTTTAAAATATCTGTCAATAATGGAAGAATCATGTTTAACAGTCTATGCAATGATCTTTACACCTTTTAATTGGATTTTTGCCACCTCTAATCTCATTATTGGGCAATAAAAAAGCAATTAAGGCCATTAAATGTGCAATTAAGGGCCTAAATTGGCAATAAAACTAGCGATTAAAGCCTAAATGGGCAATAAAAGGCATAATTAAAGCCTTGATGGGGCAATAAAAGGCGTAATTAGGGCCTAAATGGCTATTTTAATGGGTAAACAAGCCGTGTATAACAATGGGGTAATTAATTGAACAATGGGGTAATTAGGAGAACAATGGCCAATTGACCTTTAGATTTAATGGGCAATAAAAACATTTTATAGAATCGTAGTACTCGAGAAAGTCTACTAGTCGTAGTGTTGGAGAAATACTATACCTTGTACTTTTCCCGAGAAGTATGTTTCGTCAAAACTCAACTTTTCATAGCCGGTTCTGGGACAATCTTAACTTTTGATCTCTCTTTTTTCCCGCCCATTAGTGAAATATAATTCGAGTGATGTGTTGGTGAGAGAGTGAAAAAACACTGCTGATAGTTTGGTAGAATTTGTATAAAGACACCAGCGTGGATTTATAAAAAAAAGATGGTAGATCTTGTTAAAGGAAAGAAAATCAGTAAAGAAATCATGAAGGATAGTTTATTGGACCAATCAATCGACGGTTTTTGAAGGACAGAGCGGAGTTTCAAAGGCATGTTTTTCCCAATACACCTAATAACAATAGACAGTTAGGTGTTGTATCACCTAGAATCCGAATTCCCATAGAAATTGATGGAGAAACGCATACATTTGAATATAATCCCTACAATGTGGCAACCAGTGATTGTTTTGGATATAGACCTTATCAAAAGTATCTAGAATCAATTGAAAGAATGTAACAATAACTTTTCTTTTTCCATAAGTTATATAAAAGAATTATGTAGTAATTTTGAAAAGCAAATAAAATGTACTTATCAAACAGATTGTCATTATATTAACGCCGACGAAAATAAAGATTCACTTAATTATTATCAATTAAAACAACGATTATATTTGATTTAATTACTTTGTCTAGTATCATTTATTTTGCCGACAAAAAGAACGATTATATAATGTTGTACACATTATAACTACTTTATGCCGACAGAATGCCGTACACTTATTTTATCTCACTATGTGAACGTCAACGTCACCTTTTATTTTGGTGATTGTCAATTTTGGTGATGTGAATGTCAATATACAGATTGGGACACTTTAGAACCAAAATGGCGGCTGTTGATGGGGGGTACCCCCCTCCCCCTTTTGCCCCTCCCCCTTTGCCCCTCCCCCTTGCCCCTCCGCTGTAGGCCCCTCCCACCCCTTTCCCTGCCCCTTCCCTTCCCCCATCGGTCCCCCCACCTGTGACGTATTGTTGTCGAGACACACACAAGACGCCATATACGCATGACGTCATACACTTAACTTTTTTAATACCAGTGGGATTCGAACCTGTGAAGTTTGGATTCGAAGGCGGACACGCTACCGACTGAGCTATCGTGCATAGTATTACAAGTCGGATATTTAACGCGGTATATAAGCCGCCAACGCCAGAACATTTCGTAGAAGTTCGGACACTAACCCCTTACCGTAAGACTTACCGAGTTTTTCGCGACCGCGAAAAACTCGCGTAAGTCTTACGGTACGGGTCTGACCCGAACTTCCGGGTTTAGGAGTTTTGGAATAGGGTTCTAAGAATCAGATAAGTATATTGGCAACAGTGGATAATAAGTATATTTACAACGGTGGACTATACTACATTGGTTAAATATAAACTAGTTAAACATATATCTAACAGCTATAATGGTGAAAATTATACTACATAGTATATTGGCAACAGTGGATAATAAGTATATATACAACGGTGGACTATACTACATTGGTTAAATATAAACTAGTTAAACATATATCTAACAGCTATAATGGTGAAAATTATACTACATATTTAATCACATTGGTTTACAAGTACCTAACACGGAAGCTAAATGTATATCACATAGGTTTACAATTGAATATGAAAGTTTAAACATATAGGTATACAAAACGCCTTACATTTGAATACGAAAGTTTAAACATATAGGTATACAAAATGTCAAAGAATTTGTAACAAGTACTTAATGTTAAATTCGTATTACATAGTTATGGTTCAAAAGATATAAGTATCACACTGGTTTACAATTGAATATAAAAGTTTAAACATATAGGTATACAATTTCAAAAAATAAGTAACAAGTACTTAACATGGAAGTTAAATTACATAGTTAATCACTTTGGTGTACAATTTAAAAGTATTAGAACATAATATGGAAGTTTATATCACATTAAATAGAAACACAGTTTAAAAACTTAACACAGAAGTTCAATTACCAAAAACAGAAGTTCAATTACCAAAAACAAATAGGTTTACAGTGAAAAAGTACAACGCTGTAATCATTATGCAGGATACCCTAACAGAACCTTAGTACATCGATTTGTTAGTGGATATCGATCAGAGGCATGATAACATGTAATGTTATGTAAGTATGCAAACGGCGATTAACAAAAGGATACAACACCTATATTAAGGTTCACGCCATACATTGACGATAAAGTCTTTGTGTAGCGTAACTGTACATTTGCGGTTTTACATATCTCTTCGACAACCTTAAATTCATAGGTAATATTATCCTGAGAAGTGGACGGAAATCGAAATGGTTGATGTGTACCTATAACTAATGTATACCGATCCAGTGATGACAGGTCGAATGTATATAGATCCAGTGATGCGAGTATGTAATTACGACCCAAGGATCCAAAGTACTCTTTTGCAAATTCGTAAAAGTACATGTACGACTTATGTTCGGGCCAGTAGGTCGGTGAAACAATTATACTATTTAAAAGGGGCTGATCCAACCAGTCCAAGCCGTTAATCTTTAAAAGTATTGAAATTAATTGTGCTAATATCCTAATACATATATATTTGCTAAAAGCAGATGATGCGTGTGCCGGTCTCAAATCCGTAGAAAGATATATTTGTCGCATTTTTACGCTAAGCTCTAACGTTAGCAAGGCAAGACAAGGCCTGACGAATGTCATATCGGTAATCAATTCATTGGTGATAGGAATACGTGTCCTATGAAAACTTATGTATGAGAAATTACAAATATCGACATTTCGATGTACGACTATATTCGTTGCAACTCCACCCATTGTGAGAAAGCAACAGAAATGTATGCAATAATAATAAAAAAACAAAAGTTTTTCTTTATTACTCTTACAATGTAAATTTCGGCAGAATTGTACATCTATGTCTAGATCCCCACTTAGACGTAAAGTTGAAACCTTGTCATACTGTAGATAGTCTAAAATACGTCGTAATCTATTTGAAGGTTTATGAAACTTCGATCCGACCATAAAGTAATTAATCAACCTTTTAGCTTCTAGCTTGTCGTTATAAATAAACGTTAAATCATTCCTTTCACCTCCATGAAAGGATAGGTAGGCGTCAAAATATCTACATTTGGCTATAAAAAAGTTGGGCAGGTTAACTTCCATGTTTAACAAATGTTAGATTTAAAAAAACTTTACAATTTAATCAACTATTAGCGTCCAATCCACTGAATGCCTGCAACAGCTGAAACAAAAATTAGAATACTAATGAAAACCATTACCTAACATAAACCATTTAAATATCTGGAACAAAATGAGAATACTAATGAAGTTCCGTGTTGTGAGCCATGGGATAAAATTGTTAAATCTATAAATTTCCCAGTAATGGTATTATAGAGGTTAACCTGACCATGGTGTGAGCCAAGGCACGAATGTGGTACATGTATAACATATCAATAAATTTCCCTGTAATGCTATTATAGAGGTTTACCTGACCATCCCGTAATGTATAAAACGGCCGATTTCGATTTCAACAGCTCATACACACACACACACACAACACCATGGGGAAGAAACACTTGACCAACGTAAGGAAAATGGAGACAAGATACGAACGCCGTAAGGTGGAGAGGGATATAAGAAAAATTCAGGCAGGTGTTAAAAGGTAAGTCTATGGTAAATTTGTGTAGCTGAAAAAGTTTTGTACAGACTATATGTAATGATATACAAAAAATATTAGTTGAAAAAGTTTTGTTCAGAATGTTTGTAATGATATACAAAAAAAATTATTAGGAAAGCGTTCACTTTGCTGTATAGGTTAACTTAAAACAAACAAAAAAACCGTTTGTAATGATATACAAAAAATAGTAGTTATCTCAGAGGTCAAATAATCTCTTTTTTGTAGTTGAAAAAGTTTTGTTCAGACCGTATGTAATGATATACAAATATTATTAGTCACATTGCTGTATAGGTTAACTTTAAAAAACTGTTTGTAATGATATACAAAAATTATTAGTTACCGCAGAGGAAATAACTTGTGTAGGTGAAAAAGTTTTGTTCAGACTGTTTGTAACGATATATAAAAAAAATAATAGTTACCTCAGTAAATTGAGTTCACTTTATTGTATAGGCTAACTGAAAACAAAATAAAAACAATTGTGTGTTTTACTTTGTTTCAGAGAAATCATGAGTACTCTACGGGCCCTTCAAGCCTCCGGAGAGTCCCGGGTGGTATGGACTTTCAGGTCAACAATCGATTGGCGTCCAGCTGCCGCGAGGGACCATCAAAACGTAGAGTCTCTACCACCAACGCCATTTCAAGAAGATGGTGATCAGTTACCAACTCTGGAAGAGTTGCTGGATATGGATCCAGGCGATCTAGTACAGATTCCAGAGGAAGAACTGATTGCCATCGAAAGAATGTTGGAATAAAAAAATAATAAATGTCTATTAATAATTTACAAGGTGTTTTTTTGAAACTTCCAGTGTACACAAAGTATATCTAATGTAATCGGTATTGAAATAAAAAACGGTCTATACATTAATTTCATCAAAATCTCTAAAGCGTTGTTTGAGACAGACACATACATCGCGTGTGTTACAAATTAAGTCTTATACAAATATACCGTCTATAAAAATGAAATGTATTAATACTTAAATAAAATGTGTCGTGTTATATGCTTTGTTAGAGACAAAAACATATATCATGTGTAAGACAAATTAACTCTATACAAAGTAACATGTGAAAAAAAAATTAAACTAAGACACTGATTTATAAGAATTAAGTAAAAGAAAGAATGCTAAGTGTGTGTGTTCAACAAAACAGCCTGAAGCGTTGTAATCATTAGAGAACCGGTATGCTAATCGATCGAGGCTCTTGTAAGGTGGTCACGTACGGCAGGCTATTCTCCCACCATTAACAAGACAATATATAAACAACTGCGTATGGGATCATTAATTCACTTTACAGTCAATGTAGAGTCAGCTTTTAGTATTAGTAACTTTACAAACTATTAGATATTAATATATATACGATCTTTGCTTGTAAAACATATTATTATAAACTTTTTAGATAATAATTAGTTTTAATTATATTAATTACTTCTATAAGCCGAAAAACAATCAACTCGCATACGGGTTTTGCGCCGAGTTGAAGATCTATACGATCTTTGCTTGTAAAACATATTATTATAAACTTTTTAGATAATAATTAGTTTTAATTATATTAATTACTTTTATAAGCCGAAAAACAATCAACTCGCATACGGGTTTTGCGCCGAGTTGAAGATCTATACGATCTTTGCTTGTAAAACATATTATTATAAACTTTTTAGATAATAATTAGTTTTAATTATATTAATTACTTTTATAAGCCGAAAAACAATCAACTCGCATACGGGTTTTGCGACGAGTTGAAGATCTATACGATCTTTGCTTGTAAAACATATTATTATAAACTTTTTAGATAATAATTAGTTTTAATTATATTAATTACTTTTATAAGCCGAAAAACAATCAACTCGCATACGGGTTTTGCGCCGAGTTGAAGATCTATACGATCTTTGCTTGTAAAACATATTATTATAAACTTTTTAGATAATAATTAGTTTTAATTATATTAATTACTTTTATAAGCCGAAAAACAACCAACTCGCATACGGGTTTTGCGCCGAGTTGAAGATCTATACGATCTTTGCTTGTAAAACATATTATTATAAACTTTTTAGATAATAATTAGTTTTAATTATATTAATTACTTTTATAAGCCGAAAAACAATCAACTCGCATACGGGTTTTGCGCCGAGTTGAAGATCTATACGATCTTTGCTTGTAAAACATATTAATATAAACTATTAGTTAATATTATTATTATTATTTGTTTAGTCAGTATTAGGTTATACGTTTTGACTTACGAAGCTGTCTTACGTCGTACTCCTCAAAGCACTCTGCCTTTCAAGATCCCTCAGGAAGGGACACAGCGGAAACCACCGCTTATGTTGGTCTAGAGGGCTATCTGAGGCCCTCCAGCCACAAAGCCCTCCTCCGCAGGCAAAGCAGATTGTTTCATCTTCCTTCCCTTTATAAAAAAACCCGGCCATACTTAATGAGGCCGGGTGTTGGAAGGATCCGGTGGGCCATAACATGTAGGATGCCAACCGCGCCCTGTACGGTGCGTATTGTGGAAACACAGCGTTATATGCCGGAGTACAATCCATCATCTGAAAACAATAAACAATATTTAGTTAAACGAAAGTAGTGTCGCTGGTGGTTAGGCCGCAAGAGCCTAATTAAAGTCAATCCCTGATATCTATGTAAAAAATACGCGTACGGTGGCAGCTATCTTTTCTCTACATAGGCCGCAATGCTTTAATTTGAGTGAACAATTCGTACAAGCCAATAAATGGCCACAAGGCAACAAACAAACTTCTATATCCGATTCGTAGCATATTTTACATAGCCTACACTCGCAGGTCGAACTGCTGCTGCTGTTATGTAACGTGTTACGTTAGTGTAGTATTTATCCATCTAAATTGTCTCGACGCGTCGAGTGGATTAACACTATCGTTATAGCCGCAATATCCATAACCCGTTACATCTACTGTAGTAGTAGTAGTAGTAGTAGTAGTAGTACTGTCGCTGAAATCATCAGCGAGACTCGTCGCGCTGCAACAGAGTACAAAGACGACAACCGCTTCGGTCAAAGTCATGTTTACAAATGAGAGTGAATCCAGATGTTTAGCTTTATAAGAGTAATTATTCCTTATCGCTCGAACCCCATAGTGATCTCCAGTTCGTTACTCGGTCTTTGGAAACATCCACTTTACTGTATTCTCTCTTAATAACACGAGCGAAAGCGATAAGTTCCGATTTACTGTACGCCTTAAAACCATTTTCCAACGCCTTTATAGAGCCGGCCAATTGTGCCACTGTAATTGTATCCGTATCGACATCGCCTTTGGCGACATTACAGATACGTTTCCCCTCGGCGTTAAAACAATCGCCATTTTTCAACAACAACACATTGTTCCTTATCCACGTCTCCAATTCTCGAATGTATTTTTTCAACTGTCTTAAATTCACTACATCCATATCGTCGACGGCATCGGCTACACTAGTTATCCTCTTATTTTCAGCATTGAAAACCGATTCACCGGATGTCGGTGATTGGTGTAGATGTACGGTATTTTCCATGAGGAAAATCAAAGTGACAGCATCATCGGCGTAGACGGGAGAACCGACACTTGCAATTCGACGATGAAGAAAATAATACCCCATATGGTCGGATACAATACTTTTATTGTCAACGTACATCTTATTGGCGGCGTCCGTCTTACTAGAGGGATACTTTAAATTACAGATTCTAGCGTTACGAGCATCAAAGGCTCCCGCTTCCGTCTCATCGCTCCCCTCCACATTTTTCAAGAGAAAATTTGTCCTGGCGTATGCTATGTTGACGGCATCACCGTCGTCTATAGGATCACCTACATCTTGTATTCGACTCTGTCTAACGGAATAGTCGGTCATAAGTTTAATCGGTATTAAAGATTCGAGATATCCTCTAGTTACAGCGTCATCGGTATCTTTAGTCGGACCCAGACCGCCCAAGGGTATGCCCTTTGTGTGATATTTCTGTGCGACTTTATCAAAGGTTATACACGTCTTATCCACAGTGTCTAGATTTACAGCATCTTTTTCCGTTAGAGGAGCGCCTACATTACGCAAGAGTTTACCCTTTATATCGTAATTCCCCTCAGGGGTAAGGTCGTACCCTCTAACTATCGGTTGGGTGGAGGAGGATAAAGCCCTTCTCACCGAATAACGTCCGAACTTGTCGACACTCATCGTATCAATGACCGTATCTTTCTATTACCCGAACCTTTTATGAATCCTGCCTCTCGTAGTTCCTCAACGATGGAGGCGATTTCATTTGCGTTACCCGTATGTCCGGCATCGTGAGATGCCAACAAAAGTCTCAGTCTATCACACAACTCATTCGGATCGTCCCAGTATGAATAACCTCTACCGCTAACGTTTTTAGGTGGGAATAAACGCATTATAATGTTTTTATATTTATATGATCTGTTACTATTAATGCGCCCGTTCGGATCGTATAATTGTTTGTGTGCACTGGACGCCAAACAGATATCTCTATACGCTCGTAAATCGTCCTCGGTATATATTTCATCATCGGGTATACGCTTAAACACCAACTCGTACAATCCGGGCGTCCCTTTATAGTGAACTCCGTCAATTATAAGTTTACCATCGTCAGACAACTGAAGAGTCTTGTTACCGATCATAATAGAGTCGGCTCCGATTGACGGTCCGTAACTGTGATCTATATTCTGACTACGGACGGTATCTTTAATCATTTTGAGCATATACTTTCGCGCCAGCGGATGTTTGAAAGTACTGTTTACCCATTTTTCAGATTCACTTTGCCCTTCGGGTGTAGACAATAGCTCCGATACACTGGTCTGCGGCGGACCCGGAGTTTCTGCAATTACTTCGGTATCCATAAAACTAGGAGAACCCCACACATCCCCCACCTCTTCCTCCTCCACCCCCTCCTCCACCCTCTCCTCCACCTCATCACCTCCCTCCTCCTCCACCTTATCCCCTCCCCTCTCGGCGATCTCGTTCTTTACTTCGGCTTTGACATCGGGTGCAGACGGCGAACACTTTCATTGTCGGTGATCAACTTCAAAGTGTTACAGTCTTTAAACCGCCCTACAGATTTTCTCTCCTTAACGAAAAATCTCAAAAATCGGCTCGTGGGCTACAATCACGTTTTCACTATATCAGATGGGATGAAGGCGGTGTACCTTACAACGAGGACACGATACGCACTTTGTGCAAGCCTTTTGCAACACTTTTCACAAAAGGATTGGAAAAGGCACTATTTTTGAGACAATTCCATCCTCACGTCATGGAATTGCCTCAAGAAGAGAAATTCACCTATAACAATAACATTAACTGTATATTACCTCAGCATAATAGTAACGTAGATAGTAAATGTGCACTAAAAAGTGCTAAAAGTTATTACGATTTACTTCTAGCCTAATTTGAGTTGTGTGTGTGTTTCTCAGGTCCCTGGCGAGGAGTTAATTCTCTCGTAAACCTGTGTGTGTGTGTGTGTGTGTGTGTGTTTCTTAGGTCCCTGGCGCAGAGTTAATTCTCTCGTAAACCTATGTGGCTTGAAGTAAATTTGTAACATAAATTTAAAAAAAAACAAAAAAATCAAAAAAAATTTTTGGAGGCCACAATTTTGTAATGGAGTGGTGGTCACAGGAAATAGCG
Source organism: Aphrophora alni (assembly GCA_963513935.1). Taxonomy (NCBI): domain Eukaryota; kingdom Metazoa; phylum Arthropoda; class Insecta; order Hemiptera; family Aphrophoridae; genus Aphrophora; species Aphrophora alni. The sequence goes on along the minus strand of OY740776.1, from coordinate 17,526,382 downwards.
ATGGATATGGGGCTATTTCCACAAGGGGTAAAGCCTTCTGCTTGCCCCGGCTTGTAATGTGAGCACGAGGAACAGCTTCACTGTACCACGTGACGGTTCCAACCCCGTGAAAACACAGAGGACAAGTCTATTTCGTTTCAGTATCGAGCTAAGACGCCAGCAAGGAACATGTGGACGGATTGTATCGCTCTAGTGAATGTACGTCACAGTGCATTCTCTACGTACGCTGCGCGGTTGAGTACCTATTCAAATTGGAAACATCCCTTGTCACCGATCAAATTGTCCGAAGCTGGCTTTTTTTATCTAGGCTTTGAAGATCGTGTATGCTGTTATGCTTGTGGCTTGGGTCTCAAAGATTGGGAGCCGAGCGAGGACCCAATTATCGAGCATTACAAATGGTCACTTAATAGATGTAAATATATAAGAGCACTGAGAGCAATGGAACGAAGTAACACGTTACATAACAGCAGCAGCAGTTCGACCTGCGAGTGTAGGCTATGTAAAATATGCTACGAATCGGATATAGAAGTTTGTTTGTTGCCTTGTGGCCATTTATTGGCTTGTACGAATTGTTCACTCAAATTAAAGCATTGCGGCCTATGTAGAGAAAAGATAGCTGCCACCGTACGCGTATTTTTTACATAGATATCAGGGATTGACTTTAATTAGGCTCTTGCGGCCTAACCACCAGCGACACTACTTTCGTTTAACTAAATATTGTTTATTGTTTTCAGATGATGGATTGTACTCCGGCATATAACGCTGTGTTTCCACAATACGCACCGTACAGGGCGCGGTTGGCATCCTACATGTTATGGCCCACCGGATCCTTCCAACACCCGGCCTCATTAAGTATGGCCGGGTTTTTTTATAAAGGGAAGGAAGATGAAACAATCTGCTTTGCCTGCGGAGGAGGGCTTTGTGGCTGGAGGGCCTCAGATAGCCCTCTAGACCAACATAAGCGGTGGTTTCCGCTGTGTCCCTTCCTGAGGGATCTTGAAAGGCAGAGTGCTTTGAGGAGTACGACGTAAGACAGCTTCGTAAGTCAAAACGTATAACCTAATACTGACTAAACAAATAATAATAATAATATTAACTAATAGTTTATATTAATATGTTTTACAAGCAAAGATCGTATAGATCTTCAACTCGGCGCAAAACCCGTATGCGAGTTGATTGTTTTTCGGCTTATAAAAGTAATTAATATAATTAAAACTAATTATTATCTAAAAAGTTTATAATAATATGTTTTACAAGCAAAGATCGTATAGATCTTCAACTCGGCGCAAAACCCGTATGCGAGTTGATTGTTTTTCGGCTTATAAAAGTAATTAATATAATTAAAACTAATTATTATCTAAAAAGTTTATAATAATATGTTTTACAAGCAAAGATCGTATAGATCTTCAACTCGTCGCAAAACCCGTATGCGAGTTGATTGTTTTTCGGCTTATAAAAGTAATTAATATAATTAAAACTAATTATTATCTAAAAAGTTTATAATAATATGTTTTACAAGCAAAGATCGTATAGATCTTCAACTCGGCGCAAAACCCGTATGCGAGTTGATTGTTTTTCGGCTTATAAAAGTAATTAATATAATTAAAACTAATTATTATCTAAAAAGTTTATAATAATATGTTTTACAAGCAAAGATCGTATAGATCTTCAACTCGGCGCAAAACCCGTATGCGAGTTGATTGTTTTTCGGCTTATAAAAGTAATTAATATAATTAAAACTAATTATTATCTAAAAAGTTTATAATAATATGTTTTACAAGCAAAGATCGTATAGATCTTCAACTCGGCGCAAAACCCGTATGCGAGTTGATTGTTTTTCGGCTTATAAAAGTAATTAATATAATAAAACTAATTATTATCTAAAAAGTTTATAATAATATGTTTTACAAGCAAAACATATTATATTATATTTACAACTACTTAATATCTAATAGTTTGTAAAGTTACTAATACTAAAAGCTGACTCTACATTGACTGTAAAGTGAATTAATGATCCCATACGCAGTTGTTTATATATTGTCTTGTTAATGGTGGGAGAATAGCCTGCCGATCGTAGGAGAACCGAAATGTCGTCTTACGGATCCATGTCGGTTTTCACACGTCTCTAGATGGGACTGTCCAAGAAAATAGACAACGACGACGACGACGTCAAGAGCAGTAGCAGCAGCGATGAGAAAAATACTCTGTCCGAATGGGTCGCGAAAATCAAAACGGTTCTACTCAACATGCTGCAAACTATAAATGCAATGGGGAGGGGCAAGGGGGAGGGGTGGGAGGGGTATAGGTCACGTGGTCACCCCCCACCTTCCCCCACTCCAATCTTGTGCCAAACCGACGCACTCTCTACTGATGTTGCTAGAACTAAAAGCAGAAAAAGACATATGTCTAGACACGAAACGTCTATGGATGCAGAAGATATTGAAGGTAGCGAAATGGAAGTAGGACCAACACATACCGAATCTGAGGTATACGAATCATCGCCTACAAGTGAAGAAATGATTAATACACCTGAGGAAAGACAAAGTATTACAAATTATATTAATAATTCTTTTACCGGTCATATATCGAAAATTTATTTTAACAAATTTATTAATGCGGGTGGTAAAAAAATTGACATCGTTTTTGGTCCACACATTGTTGGCAACACTTGGATGTTGGGTGATAAAGTGTTAGAACTTAACAAAGACGATTTGGTTATTAATAGTACACAATATACTGGAACATTGGGATTATATGAATTATTTTTATGAACGATCCAGATCCTTACGTGTATGCAGAAGAAGATTTAAACACTTATGGAGAAATTTTAAAAGAAACCAATGTGTATAGACAAAATAATTCGGCAATAGGAAAAGTGAAATCTAGTAGAGGTAAAAAATATAAGACTATAATATCAAAATTGATTAATGCAACTGGACACGGTTTAAAAATAAATAATAAATGTCGTAACAAAAAATTCAGTGAAGAAATGATTGTAACTAATTCACAGCCACAATATGTATATTGGAATAGTGTTAACGAATTATGTGAGCGGTTGAAGTTATTATTATCTTCCCAGCAGGCGGGCAATACAGGTCAAATTAACGAAATAATTCAATATTAGAAGAACTAGTTGAAACAGGATTATTAATAAAGGTTTAAAAATGAGTGTAGATAAATTTGGACGACATTCTAAATTTTCAAGACAGAGGGGGCTTCAGGGTCCAGCTGGTAGAGGCTTTGAAATAACTATAAATGGTGATTATAATATACAAAATAAGAGATTATGTAATGTTCATGAACCATTACTTGATGCAGATGGAGTAAATTTAAAAACAATGAGAAACGAATGTTTGTCATTTAATAGTGAAAATAAAGAAATATATGATGGTAAAAATAGAAAAATATCTAACATCGCACCACCAACAGAGGATAATGATGTTGTAACAAAAAAATATTTCAATCAATATGCAATTCCTATAAAAACTCGACAAGGACATTTCTCGTTTGAAAATAAAAAATTGCAGAACATCGCAAGTCCGGAGACGGAAAAAGATGCAATTACTTTTGGTCCGATTTTCGAATACCACGGAAACACTTCGAAGCCGTCATTGTTCCAATCTACGATAGAAACGTGGGTATTGGAGGACGAGAACTTTAGTCGCACTTTGAAAAAAGTTTTTCAAAACTGTATGGCGATGAAGAAATCGTGCTGCCGCGATGGATACAGCGTAGACGTGGCCTGGTGTGTGTCGAAAACACCAACCCTAACTGTGGATCTGTTGAAGAGTCGCGGATCTTTCGAGAACGATCTCGGATGGGATCTTTACAACTACACGGTCAATCAGAATTATATTTTCAAAACGATACAAGAGATAACGGGGATAGGTAAAATAATTTAATGTGATCCTTTTATAACTAAAAATGATATTGTAACAAATTTTCTCTATTAATAATTGCTTGTTATATTGTATACGGTAGAATAAACTTTATTGAAAAATAATCTTGTTTTTTATTACTTTCCTTGTCCAGTAGTATCTATTTTCCTATAAAATTGTCTCATAGATAGTGAGGGAGAGAGAGAGCGAGAAAGAGAAATGCCTGTAACTTATACCGATGCCGATTTGGATGGCGCTACAAAATTTGCCGAAGCCAACAACAAGATACGTCTGTTGAAACGTATGTTGGCTAAAGCTCCTCATCTCACGTCCTGGTTGGACGTCAATTTGAGAGATGCGACGCACGACGACTATTATATACCGATCACACTGGTCGGTTCCAGTAAAGTGTTGACTGTAAATATGACGGAATCAATTTGCAGCCGTTTTTCGTGCAACCCGATGAAAGACAACGGCGATCCTTGCATGTCGCGAGACGTTGCCAGTTATTATTATATCGGCGATAAAGGCGATTACGATGTACAATGTCAGCCGGCCTGCTTCAACGTCAAAACTGTGGACAACGTTTCGAAAACCGGCGAAAGATCCGTAGACACACCGATGATGAATTGGTTCGACAATTCGTGTCGCATACTCAACTCCCATATGATTTCCTATCTGGAAAAGACCGTCTACCGTAGCGACGCTCGGTACGAAATTAGAGTCAACGATATGCCCACCGGTTTCACTAGGCGACCCTATACGGGGAACGTTTTCGGTGGCGGTCTCACTGCGCCTACTACGAACGTCACAGGGAATCGGACGGATCGTGCGAGATGACGGGTTTTGAAAAATATTTGGACGCTATTGTCGGCGGGTCAATTGAAATTGTACGGAGATTGAAATCACAAAAGCAATGAAAACGATCAAAAATAAGAAAGCACCTGGAATAGATGGGATAAAAGGAGAGGTTGTTAAAAGAGCATGGGGAAGAATTGGAAAGGAATTCACAGAAATAATGAACAGAATGTTAGAAGAGGGAATTTTTCCAAACATCTGGAAAGAGGGAAGTATCAAGGTTTTTCTAAAGGGAATGGATAGGGATCCAGCACTGAACATTTTCTGTTAATGCTGCAAATGCTATTATTCATTTTATTAAATCTCTAAAACCGTCAACTAGTAAAAAACAAAATAATAAACGTAAAAAAGAAATTGATTCGGAAGTTTAACACGGAAGTTAAATTTATATCACATTGGTTTACAATTGAATATGAAAGTGTAAACATATAGGTATACAAAATGTCAAAGAAATTGTAACAAGTACTTAATATGGAAGTTAAATTTGTATTACATAGTTTTGGTTTAAAAGTTATAAGTACCTAACACGGAAGTTAAATTTATATTAGATAATATTTCACATCGGTGTACAATTGGATATAAAAGTTTAAACATATAGGTATACAATTTCAAAAAATATGTAACAAGTACTTAACATGGAAGTTAAATTTGTATTACATAGGTAATCACTTTGGTGTACAAATAGAATCACAATTTAAAAACGTAACACAGAAGTTCAATTACCAAAAACAAATAAGTTTACAGTGAAAAAGTACAACGCTGCAATCATTATGCAAGATATCCTAACAGAACCTTAGTACATCGATTTGGTAGTGGATATCGATCAGAGGCATGATAACATGTAATGTTATGTAAGTATGCAAACGGCGATTCACAAAAGGATACAACACCTATATTAAGGTTCACGCCATACATTGACGATAAAGTCTTTGTGTAGGGTAACTGTACATTTGCGGTTTTACATATCTCTTCGATAACTTTAAATTCATAGGTAATATTATCCTGAGAAGTGGACGGAAATCGAAATGGTTGATGTGTACCTATAACTAATGTATACTGATCCAATGATGACAGGTCGAATGTATACAGATCCAGTGATGGGAGTATGTAATTACGACCCAAGGATCCAAAATACTATTTTGTAAATTCGTAAAAGTACATGTACGACCTATGTTCGGGCCAGTAGGTTGGTGAAACAATTATACTATTCAAAAGGGACTGATCTAACCAGTCCAAGCCGTTAATCTTTAAAAGTATTGAAATTAATTGTGCCAATATCTTAATACATATATATTTGCTAAAAGTAGATGATGCGTGTGCCGGTCTCAAATCTGTAGAAAGATATATTTGTCGCATCTTTACGCTAAGCTCTAAAGTTAGCAAGGCAAGACATGGCCTGACGAATGTCATATCGGTAATCAATTCATTGGTGATAGTAATACGTGTCCTATGAAAACGTATGTATGAGAAATTACAAATATCGACATTTCGATGTATGACTATATTCGTTGCAACTCCACTCATTGTGAGAAAGCAACAGAAATGTATGCAATAATAATAAAAAAACAAAAGTTTTTCTTTATTACTCTTACAATGTAAATTTCGACAAAATTGTACAACTATGTCTAGATCCCCACTTAGACGTAAAGTTGAAACCTTGTCATACTGTAGGTAGTCTAAAATACGTCTTAATTTATTTGAAGGTTTATGATGCTTAGATCCGACCATAAAGTAATCAATCAACCTTTTAGCTTCTAGCTCGTCGTTATAAATAAACGTTAAATCATTCCTTTCACCTCCATGAAAGGATAGGTAGGCCTCAAAATATCTACATTTGGCTATAAAAAAGTAGGGCAGGTTAACTTCATTGTTTAATAAATGTTAGATTTAAAAAACTTTACAATTTAATCAACTATTAGCGTCTAATCCACTGAATGCCTGCAACAGCTGAAACAAAAATTAGAATACTAATGAAAACCATTACCTAACATAAACCGTTTAAATATCTGGAACAAAATGAGAATACTAATGAAGTTCATGTTGTGAGCCATGGGATAAAATTGTTAAATCTATAAATTTCCCTGTAATGGTATTATAGAGGTTAACCTAACCATGTTGTGTGAGCCATGGCACAAAAGTGGTAAATCTATAACATATCAATAAATTTCCCTGTAATGGTATTTTAGAGGTTAACCTGACCATCCTGTAATGTATAAAACGGCCGATTTCGATTTCAACAGCTCATACACACAACATCATGGGTAAGACTCACTTCACCAATGTCCGGAAAATGGAGTCGAGATTTGAACGCCGTAAGTTGGAGAGGGAGATAAGAAAAATTCAGTCAAGTGTTAAAAGGTAAGTCTATGGTAAATTTGTGTAGCTGAAAAAGTTATGTTCAGACTGTATGTAATGATATACAAAAAATATTAGTTATCTCAGAGGAAATAATTTGTGTTCAATATTCTTTTTTGTAGTTGAAAAAGTTTTGTTTAGACTGTTTGTAATGATATACAAAAATTATTAGTTACCTCAGAGGAAATAATTTGTGTTCACTTTGCTGTATAGGTTAACTTAAAACAAACAAAAAAACCGTTTGTAATGATATACAAAAAATATTAGTTATCTCAGAGGTCAAATTTTTTATTTTTTTGTAGTTGAAAAAGTTTTGTTCAGACTGTTTGTAATGATATACAAATATTATTAGAAAAGACTAAAAAAAGATATTAAAAAAAAGACTAAAAAATCCCATTTTAAATGATTATATTGAAAAGTATTCATGTTCAGCTGAAGCGGCTTACAATCTCAGGAGAGACTCATGGGGCTTTGAAGTAGAAGGGGTTACTTGTCCTGTACCTTGGGAACAAATCTCAATTTGGATCTAGATTCTCTTCATCACTCTGAAATAAAGAAATCAATAATTATGGAGACGTCAAAAGATCTGAGAGATTTTGAAGATAATTTTAGATTTATACCAGGTCCTTTTTTCTGAATATATAAGCTGTTCTTCAACCCGTCAAAAACTGACTAAACATCCAATGTCGGTTCTTAACGACAGCTCTTTTACAGAATCAGTTCGGATTCTTTACATTCTTTGGAGCTGGGGTGTTAAAATGAACTCACCTGATTTGCAACAGTTGTGTTCAAAACTGCTAAGTGACAAAATAGAGAGACATAATTTGAACATAAATCTTGATGAGCTAGATGCTTGGTGCCCTACAGTATATGGAGGCCATCCTCAGATAATGCAATTCCCGATATTTTTGACATTGGTTGTTGGTGTAGGGTGTATTTCACCTCCAAATTTGAAGGAAGACTTGTAACCCTAACCCTTCATTTGTTATCGGTCAGATGGTATGTGTAGTTGTTTGTTTCTTTTTCAGAGGAGTATCCAGCATGTGTATCCAACAAAATATCAATTACACAATTTTAGAGGAATTGGCTCTTGCCCTAATAGGGAGCATGCCAACAGCTGATCTTCCTTCGATTCAAGAGCAGCACAGACTTGAAGATACAATGCAAAAAGGTAGATGTACTAATTGTTACATGGTACTTTCGAAACAGTTTGGTCGTCAACATGCCATCAAACATGCAAATCAACTAAAACAAAAATGTTCTGCATGCACAGACAAATTTATGTGCAGTAATTGTTTTTTTCCTAAACATATAGTTCGTGTTAAAAAAAATGTTTAATTATGTATTACCCTACTACAGACAGTGTGTGCTTAATTTACTTATATTTTTTAAAGATTTACTTGTGTTTGAATAGAATTTTGTGTAGAAAGATAGATATGTGTATCCATATGTACAATTGAAAGACTTCTGATTCAAAAATAAAAGGAGGTAAGATATGTTTTGTAAATTTTTGTTTGATTTATAATTTATATATTATAATAAAATCATATTCATGAAATACATAATAAATAATACATTTACAGTCAAAATGTAATGTGAAATACAAGTTGTTCATGTGTGTATCTAAACAGATACACACGGTCCACGATGTAAGCAATACATATATTGTAGACGGTAGAGGCCATGTGTATCTAAATTTCACGCACCTAAAATTTACAATAAAATAAATTTTGACAACCAAATATCAATATTGGTCTAAGGTCATAGGGATACAAATTAAAGAAAAAAAATATCTGGCCCAGAGGTACATTTTCACTTATAGGGCTGGCAGTTAAAGTGTTAAACAGACATATGTCAATACATGCAACACACCAATGAAACATTTGTAGTAAACAGTTTAAAATGAAACATAATTTAACAAAACATTTAAAATTACATGCAATTAAAGGTGAAAATACAGTACAACCCACACAAATAATTCAAGATGCTGGTCCAAGCACATCTCACATTACTGGACCAGATACACCAGATACATCTAACAACCCAGACGATGATGATGAGGTAAACACAGATAATACACGAAACATATTCACAGAAATTGAGACGGCTTTTGTGAATAGGTTGAAAACATTTAGAGCCAACGTATTTGTGGAACAGATATTGAATTTACACTTTTTCTTCTTTACTACATTGAAGCCATGTATAATAGAAGTTTTAGAAAAATGTTTATCAATTAATGAGTGTGTGAAAGTTAATTTATTCATCGAATGTGAATTTATAAATATTAAAAAAGAAGTGTGTTTGCGCTGTTTCAAAACGAAAAATGTTGCACTCTTTCGTTCCACTAATCTTGATGAATTTTGTGATTCTGCGCTACGGAATATACTTAATGAAAAAGAGGAGTGCGAACTGAAGGGTTCAGGATTTTCGTTTTTTCAATTAAAGAAATTTGAAGTCAGGGTGAATAAATACAACCCTTTGATGGGGTAGACAATTTATTGACCTCCCAAAAAAAATTAAAAATAGAAAATGTGTCGTAAATGTACAGAATAGTGATATTTTTTGTTTCAAGTATGCTGTCCTATCTCTCTTTGTATACAATAATTCTAATAATCGGTTAATGGGTTCGTACATTAACAAACCGGAACTCGATTGCAAATACAATTGGAATTGTGCCAAGTTCCCAGTTAAAATGGCAGATATTCATAAATTTGAAAAGGTAAACAATATTAGTATAAACGTTTTCGGTATCGCGGAAAAGGAAAATGTCTACCCGATTAAGGTTTCTGATGAGCAGAAAAAGCCGACCTATTGTACATAACGGGAAAAGGGGATTCTCATACATGTACATAAGCGATTTCAACTGATTAGTTCGAAAACAGTATACTAAACGTCAACACAAAGTTGAAATGTGCAAACGATGTTTTGCCCATTTAGACGATCAAACAAAATCAAGATTCGAAAAACTGAGGGAGCGTAGACCACTATGTGCGTTCAATTCACCATTACGGACTGATATGCCGACTGATAGAGATATACACTTTAAAAATTACAACCGCAATCACGGATTGAGATTTGTCGTATATGCGGACTTTGAAAATGTAATGCAATTCTTATACTTATTTGCGTTGGTGATTGGTGTAGGGTGTAATTTACCCCCAAATTTGAAGGTAAGATTTGTAACTGTTAACCCTAACTAACCTTTCATTTGTTGTCAATCAGATAGTATGTGTTGCTTTTCTTGTTTTTCAGAGAGGTATCGAATATGTCGGTACGTCGTCGGATGAGGGGGTGAAGCATCCAGCGACTCCTCCTCTATTCTTCGTGATGTGAGGTCGATTCCCCTACCCCCAATACCACTACTACCACCTCCTCTAATTCCCTAACTCTCCTTAACCGCTCCCCGACCCCTACCTTCAATCTATACCCCTAAACTCCCCCATCTACACACCTCCCCAAGAACGTGAACAGGGTTACACAGACATAAATACTTCTAGGAGACCTATTCTTGGGTACCCTCAAGGTGTAAGGCGAGGCGGTCCTGCATTGATGGGAGCTCTGTTTCCCGATACGGTATGTACTTTGTTGTTCTGTTCAATACACAGATCTATTTAATATCATTATCAAGTACTGTACAGGTATTGTCTGTTTCAGCAATCATCTACAAAAGTGGGGGGGTCTGAGAAACGATCCCACTCAACCCACGGTATCTTCGGATTACTGCTTCAACTCTGTAAGTATTACTAGTTTACAAGTGCTGTTTGATAGTACTGTTTGCGTGATTATATCATGTGTTGATGCTGTTTCAGATGGTGCTGGATACCTTGCAAGGTGGATGCATGCCAACCAGGAGCCACATGCTCGGTTGGCATGCATCAGCTGTATGAGACCATATCGAAGAAAGAATCCATACAGTAACGGAGTAAGTTAAGAACACGTGGATTATAATAATATTAATAACTGATGTTTCTATTCATTTATTAACAAATATTGTCTTCTAGGAACAACGGGCTCGTCATGATGTAGCTAAGGGTTGGCTTCAGGATGTACGTTGTGCCTTACAACGTATAATTTTGGAGTTGGATGAGGTTGCCGGACTGCCCTCTCCAACGGAGCAACGGTCCTTTCTGCGTATGCAGTGTGATGGTGATGGTTCATAGGGACTTACAGGGGATTGCTAGCAATCTCACCTAGAGAGTGGAGATGAGACTCCAGGTATGTTTGTTGACGCATGCTTGTTTATAAGCTTTTGTCATAGTGTATATGAGGAGATTGGTACGAGCTTGTCCGAGTGTGCAAAGCTACAAGGGTGTTATTAAAATACAACCTGCAGAAAAATGTTCATTGACAACATTTGAAAAATCTTGATAAATCAGTAACAGCTCATATTTCAGTTGTATCAAGTATCTGGTACGGCAAGATAACTTATGATTGTGAAACATGCACAGGATTTATCATAAGTTCTTATGAAGGTTGTGCAGAAGAGATGTTCAGCTGGCCGCTGGGCTGATGCCGGGGGATACCTTCAAGGAGATAGTAGTGGACAAACGCCAGAGAACTCTGGATACAATTCCTCTAGTTCCCACAACCACGAACAAGAGAGTCAAATTTCACATTCACACAACTCAACTATTCTCGATGGTGGACATAGTGCGGCCACTGATGTTATATGTGTCAGTGATAGCAGAGATAATTCCATCTTGGAATCAGTTTGTGGAAACATCACCCCTGGACGACGAGACCATGGAGAGAGTAATGCAGTGCCTAGTTCTTTGGAATCAACTAGCATCATCGATCCTTGGGCAACCATTATTAACAGCATGCTCTGCATTAATGCAGAGCGAATACTGGTCCAGGACATCATTCGATTCCAGGACGAAGAACATCTTGACGGCCTGGCTCGTGAATTTCGTAGCAGGGACACCGTGTGCCGACTCTACTCCAAGAGGGAAAGCCACGCAGATACCTTCTACATCTTTGCTGTCCACTGGAAGGCCAACTTCAACCACATCCACCTCTACCATTCCTGCCCATGGTCAAACCGTTCCTGCACCTGCCGCCGTTTCAATTGGTACGGCCGTAGCAATGCTTTTCGACGACCAACCAGAATCGGCCTGATTACCCGCGGAGATGCAATTTCCATCTTGCGTTACCTGGGCCAAGACGGACGGGAAATCCAGGAAATTCGAGCAGGCGATACCGTCTGGAGATTTCCTGGTAGACCTCCGAATCTTTCCGGTAGCCGATATACAGTCGGTGATATCGGACCAACAGGAATGGTGGCGGAAGGCCTTGTTCCGTGGCAAGATAGCTGTGCCAGCCTTGACCCCGGGACAACACAATATAAGCCCCATCTGGCAAAGAGTAACGGCACTAACAAAAGAGTGGATAAAGTTTCTACAAAACAATCCACAATTGCCCCCCCCCCAGTCAAAATAGGTGTAGATGAGATTGCTGGACTTCTTTTAGAAAATGCCTGTTCCCCCATAGAAAAGTTGTGTAGCCTACAAATGTGGGTAGACAACAAAAGGCTTCAAAATTTAAGACCAAATGATAGAATCGTAGAGACAGCAATCTTTAAAGTCAAACTCCAAATTAGTGAATGGACTGTAGAGGATTTTATGAATCATTACAGAACCATTGAGCCCTTATTCCACGCCAAGTCACAAATATCTTTTAATAGCATGTATTGAAGAATCTTTATTTTATGTGGCTTGTCTCCTTTACTATCAATTTAATCGTACTATACATGTCAAAACTTTTTTATCAGTTTGTGCAAATGTGGCCAACAGGCAGAATGGCAGTAATAACAATGACTGTGATTAAATATGTAATTAATTGAAGTCGATACAAATATTTAAACCTTGCATGTATAAAGTTTAATAGTAGATTCAAATTTTTTGTAGTAGTTGTCTGAAGAGCAATGTTTTTTTTTTACTTATACTTCCGGTTTTTATTTTGTTGTTGTTATTTGTCTGAATCTAATGTTAGTTGTACTAATATTGATCCATCTCTTTCTATTACCACTATCATAACTTTTGCTACATGCGAATGTAACCGATGTAAAATTTGTTATCAATCTAAAGTAGAGGTTGCATATTTACCCTGTAGACATTTATTATCCTGCACAGCTTGTTCACTTCAATTAAAAGACTGTGGTTTATGTATACAAAGGATAGATGCTACTGTACGTGTATATTTTACATAATGTACATCACTTAGATTAGGTAAGCTGTACGTGTATATTTAAGATAAGGTAAGCTGTAAAGATGTTAGAATTTGTTTTATATGTATCAGGAAACTATAAGAATATAGGAGATTTACAGACATGTTTGTCTAATAGTCTATTTAATATCAATCAGTAATGAGGTTAGAGGTTGAATAAAATTGATAAATACTAATTGAATCGTTTATTTGAGAAAGGGCACAAATCACATTTTTATCAAAAGTGTTTTTTTTTATTGGAATGGGCTCTATAGGTGTAGGCACATTTAGTGTTAAAAGGGCACAGCTCTAACTTGGTTGCATTGGTTGGTATGGAGCTCTGAAAATAGCGTTTGTTTGAGAAAAGGCACATATCCTGGATCTGTGCCATTTCTGCAATAAATTTACTGTTTTGATGTTTTGCGCATGCTCGAGCATCAGCTGTTGTGGAGTTTGTTATTCACTAAAATATATTAACCTCAAAATTTTTGGTTGTTTTGTTAAATAGGTTGTGTTTGCTACATGATTAACTTTTATTTTTATTTCTTTGTGTTAATTAATTTTGTTGAAATATGTTAGAAAATGACAGTTCTGATAGTGACCGTGCGTCGAATGAACCTTTAATCAAGAAAAGAAAGTGGGGAGTGTTAAACCGTGACAAATATCAAAGGCACATAATTAAGAAGGCTCGCCTTGCAGGAGAGGCATACACAAATTATAAAGGAAAGGAAGTTCGAGGCAAAATCCCAGGAAACCGTTGTGGGTAAGTTGAATAAAATGTATAAAGGGGGTATACAAAAGGGGGTTTATAAAGCTGCTACAGTAAGTTTAGGTAATATTAGAAAGCCTAGGACTGCCGTTTTTAAAGCAATTACACCTATAAAAGACTGTGTGCTTTATAAACGGCAGGCCTAGGCTTTCTTATATTACCGTAACTTACTTTACAGTCTTTTATAGGTGCTTTTTTTATTTTTTTAGGTGTCGCAGAGATTGTTTGAGTAAAATTCCTCAAGATGACCAAGTTCAAATGTTTGCAGAATTTTACAACATAGACAACAAAAATCAGCAGGATTCATTTCTACTAAGGCTAATGGAAATCAAACCTACAGAGAGGTCTCGACCAGTACTAGGTATACCCCCTGAGCGGAAGAAAGGTAAGAGGCATACTGTTTTATACCATCTAAGTAGAGATGGGGTCACTTGAGAACCAACATGGCGGCTGTGGATGGTAGAGGTACCCCCTCCCCCTCCCACCTTCCCCCTACCCCTCCCCCTTGGCCCCCTCCCATTCCCCTTTTTACCCCTCTTCCTTTGCCCCTCCCCATGCCCCTCCCCTTTAGGCCCTCCCCCTTTGCCCCTCCCCCCTTGCCACTCCCCCTCCCCCTTTACCCCTCCCCTTTAGGCCCCTCACCTGTAGGCCCCTCCCCTTTAGGCCCCTCCCACCCCTTCCCTTTAGGCCCCTTCCCTTCCCCCTTGGCCCCCCACCTGTGACGTATTGTTGTCGAGACACACTCACACACATGACGTCATACACATAACTTTTTTTAATACTAGTGGGATTCGAACCTGTGAAGTTGGGATTTGAAGGCGGACACGCTACCGACTGAGCTACCGTGCATAGTATTACAAGGCGGATATTTAACGCGGTACATAAGCCGCGAACGCCAGAACCTTTCGTAGAAGTTCGGACACGAACCCCTTACCGTAAGACGTACCGAGTTTTTCGCGACCGCGAAAAACTCGCGTACGTCATACGGTACGGGTCTGACCCGAACCTCCGGGTTTAGGAGTTTGTGAATAGGGTTCTAGGAAATAAGAATCAGATAAGTATATTGGCAACAGTGGATAATAAGTATATTGACAACGGTGGACTATACTACATTGGTTAAATTTAAACTAGTTAAACATATATCTAACAGCTATAATGGTGAAAATTATACTACATAGTTAAACACAATGGTGTACAAGTACCTAACACGGAAGTTAAATTTATATTAGATTGGTTTACAATTGAATATAAAAGTTTAAACATATAGGTATACAATTTCAAAGAATTTGTAACAAGTACTTAATATGGAAGTTAAATCTGTATTACATAGTTTTGGTTTAAAAGTTATAAGTACCTAACACGGAAGTTAAATTTATATTAGATAGTTAATCACATTGGTTTACAATTGAATATAAAAGTTTAAACATATAGGTATACAATTTCGAAAAAATTTGTAACAAGTACTTAACATGGAAGTTAAATTTGTATTACATAGTTAATCACTTTGGTGTACAATTTAAAAGTATTAGAACATAATATGGAAGTTTATATCACATTAAATAGAAACACAGTTTAAAAACTTAACACAGAAGTTCAATTACCAAAAACAAATAGGTTTACAGTGAAGAAGTACAACGCTGTAATCATTAAGCAAGATATCCTAACATAACCTTAGTACATCGATTTGGTAGTGGATATCGATCAGAGGCATGATAACATGTAATGTTATGTAAGTATTCAAACGGCGATTCACAAAAGGATACAACACCTATATTAAGGTTCACGCCATACATTGACGATAAAGTCTTTGTGTATTGTAACTGTACAATTGCGGTTTTACATATCTCTTCGATAACTTTAAATTCATAGGTAATATTATCCTGAGAAGTGGACGGAAATCGAAATGGTTGATGTGTACCTATAACTAATGTATACTGATCCAATGATGACAGGTCGAATGTATACAGATCCAGTAATGGGAGTATGTAATTACGACCCAAGGATCCAAAGTACTCTTTTGTAAATTCGTAAAAGTACATGTACGACCTATGTTCAGGCCAGTAGGTTGGTGAATCAATTATACTATTTAAAAGGGACTGATCTAACCAGTCCAAGCCGTTAATCTTTAAAAGTATTGAAATTAATTGTGCTAATATCTTAATACATATATATTTGCTAAAAGTAGATGATGCGTGTGCCGGTCTCAAATCTGTAGAAAGATATATTTGTCGCATCTTTACGCTAAGCTCTAAAGTTAGCAAGGCAAGACATGGCCTGACGAATGTCATATCGGTAATCAATTCATTGGTTATTCATTGGCGTGTCCTATGAAAACAAATGTATGAGAAATTACAAATATCGACATTTCGATGTAGGACTATATTCGTTGCAACTCCACCCATTGTGAGAAAGCAACAGAAATGTATGCAATAATAATAAAAAAACAAAAGTTTTTCCTTATTACTCTTACAATGTAAATTTCGACAAAATTGTACAACTATGTCTAGATCCCCACTTAGACGTAAAGTTGAAACCTTGTCATACTGTAGATAGTCTAAGATACATCGTAATTTATTTGAAGGTTTATGACGCTTCGATCCGACCATAAAGTAATCAATCAACCTTTTAGCTTCTAGCTCATCGTTATAAATAAACGTTAAATCATTCCTTTCACCTCCATGAAAGGATAGGTAGGCGTCAAAATATCCACATTTGGCTATAAAAAAGTAGGGCAGGTTAACTTCCATGTTTAATAAATGTTAGATTTAAAAAAACTTTACAATTTAACCAACTATTAGTGTCAAATCCACTGAATGCCTGCAACAGCTGAAACAAAAATTAGAATACTAATGAAAACCATTACCTAACATAAACCGTTTAAATATCTGGAACAAAATGAGAATACTAATGAAGTTCAACGGTTGTGAGCCATGGGATAAAATTGTTAAATCTATAACATATCAATAAATTTCCCTGTAATGGTAATATAGAGGTTAACCTGACCATGTTGTGTGAGCCATGGCACAAAAGTGGTAAAGCTATAACATATCAATAAATTTCCCTGTAATGGTATTATAGAGGTTAACCTGACCATCCTGTAATGTATAAAACGCCCGATTTCGATTTCAACAGCTCATACACACAGCATCATGGGTAAGACTCACTTCACCAATGCACGGAAAATGGAGTCGCGATTTGAACGCCGTAAGTTGGAGAGGGAGATAAGAAAAATTCAGTCAAGTGTTAAAAGGTAAGTCTATGGTAAATTTGTGTAGCTGAAAAAGTTTTGTTCAGACTGTATGTAATGATATACAAAAAATATTAGTTATCTCAGAGGGAATAATTTGTGTTCAATTTTTTTTTTTTTTGTAGTTGAAAAAGTTGTGTTCAGACTGTTTGTAATGATATACAAAAATTATTAGTTACCTCAGAGGAAATAATTTGTGTTCACTTTGCTGTATAGGTTAACTTAAACAAAAAAAACCAATTGTGTGTTTTTACTTTGTTTCAGAGACATTATGAGCACTCTACGGGCACTTCAAGCCTCCGGAGAGTCTCGGGTGTTATGGACATTCAATTCAACTATCGATTGGCGTCCCGCTGAGAAGCACGTTGAAAGGGCGAGGGACCATCACCCGGGAAACGTAGAGTCTCTACCACCACCACCAGCGCAATTTCCGGAAGATGGTGATCAGTTTCCAACTCTGGAAGAGTTGTTAGATATGGAACCAGGGGAGTTGATACAAGTTCCAGAGGAAGAACTGATTGCCATCGAAAGAATGTTACAATAAAAAATAATAAAATAATAAATGTCTATTAATAATCTACACAGTGTTTTATTTGAAACTTCCAGTGTACACAAAGTATATCTAATGTAATCAGTATTGAAATAAAAAACGGTCTATTCATTTGTTTCATCAAAATCTCTAAAGCGTTGTTTGAGACAAAAACATACATCGAGTGTGTGACAAATTAACACACCGATTTACTGCCTTGTAGTACTAATCAAAAACTGTCTATTTATTTGTTTCATTAAAATCCCTAAAGCGGTGTTTGAGACAAAAACACACATCGTGTGTATGTAACAAATTAAGTCTTATACAAATTTACATGTGAAATAATTGAAACTAACACACTTATTTACTGTCTATAAAAAAGAAATGTATTAATACTTAAATAAAAATTGTCTATTTATTTGTTTCATTAAAATCCCTAAAGCGGTGTTTGAGACAAAAACACACATCGTGTGTGTGTAACAAATTAAGTCTTATACAAATTTACATGTGAAATAATTGAAACTAACACACTTATTTACTGTCTATAAAAAAGAAATGTATTAATACTTAAATAAAAATTGTCTATTCATTTGTTTCATTAAAATCCCTAAAGCGGTGTTTGAGACAAAAACATACATCGTGTGTGTGTGTGTGTGTGTGTGTGTGTGTGTGTGTGTGTGTGTGTGTGTGTGTGACAAAGTAAGTCTTATACAAATTTACATGTGAAATAATTGAAACTAACACACTGATTTACTGTCTATAAAAATGAAATGTAGTAACACTTAAATAAAAAGTGTCTATTCATTAGTGCTATATGCTTTGTTTGAGACAAAAACATACACCATGTGTAAGACAAATTAACTCTATACAAATGTACATGTGAAATAATTGAAACTAACACACTGATTTACTGTCTATAAAAATGAAATGTAGTAACACTTAAATAAAAAGTGTCTATTCATTAGTGCTATATGCTTTGTTTTTGAGACAAAAACATACATCATGTGTAAGACAAATTAACTCTATACAAATGTACATGTGAAATAATTGAAACTAAGACACTGATTTACTGTAAAGTAAGTAAAAGAAAGAATGCTGAGTGTGTGTGTTGTATTCAACAAAACATCCGGAAGCGTTGTAATCATTAGAGAACGGGTATGCTAATCGATTGAGGTTCGCGTAAGTTGATCACGTATGTATCATACAAGACCGGCTATTCTCCCACCATTAACAAGACAATATATAAACAATTGCGTATGGGATCACAAGTCACTCTACAGTCAATGTAGAGTCAGGCTTTTAGTATTAGTAATTTTACAAACTATTAGATATTAATTAGTTTTAAATATATTAAGCCGGAGATAATCAACTCCCATACGGGTTTTGCGCAGAGTTGAGGTCTATACGATCTATTTACTTGTAAAACATATTATTAATATAAACTATTAGATATTAATTAGTTTTAAATATATTAAGCCGGAGATAATCAACTCTCATACGGGTTTTGCGCAGAGTTGTGGTTAGGTTAGGTTAGGGGGGTCGATCCAGAAGGTCCTCAGCCCATAGAGCCACAGAAACCACTCCTGGAGGAACCATTGGACCTTCAACCCCATCATGAACAGGAACCCGAGCCACAGGATCTGACATGTCGAGAGACCATGCCTCCATCTTCTCCGGAGCCTCCTATATTTGACCCTTATGTACCATCTACATCGGGGTTAGCAGGAACATATCTCTGCGACTCATCATCAGATAACGATGAAGACTAATTGTAAGTACAAATATTAATTTGTTAATTTTATCTAAGTTTTAAATCTATATCAGTAACAAGATTTGTTTAAGATACAGTGTTTTTGAATCACCCTATACGTAATTAGTCGGACACATGTACTATTCTCAGTCGTATAATTTTTTTTTACATTAGAAAAGAACATATGGTGATTGCCAATTCCCACACACACACGCACATCTGTTCGTATGTGAGGAATGGCATAACGGGGGTCTTGCAAAAATAAATATCCGTTTTCCCACATACAAACAACACATCTGTTTACATGTAGGAAAGTGCATAGCGTTGGTCTGGCAAAAATAGCCGTGACATTTACAAGTTATCACCCCCTAGTTTACATAGCTACCCCTACTATAAAAGCCCTCAGTTTCGATTCTCAGATACCAGTTCAGTTTCAAGATCGCTGTTGGTGATTACGTAAGTACAATAATAATAATAGTTAGCTTTTGATTTGAATCATTACCAGAAAATTTTAGGATACATTGTTTTTTGAAACACGACATACCCATGCAGTCAACCAAAGAGTAGGGCATGTGTGTTTGTGAACACATATTATTATCACGGTTCTATAACTTTCGGGTAAACAAAATAATTGACTGTTTGTGAACACGTTATTATCACGGTTCTATAACTTTTATTTGAGCAGAATAATTGGCAGGATATATCTAATTGCGTACGTGTGTAGAAACACATGTTATTATCACGGTTCAATAACTTTTATTTGAGCAAAATATTTGGCAGGATATAGCTAATTGCGTGCGTGTGTAGGATCGTATTAGATTATCAACAGGTGCACCACCTTTGCATAACGTTCATAACTCGGAACAATACATGTATTCTCGGGTATGGTTAGGGAAACAGGGTTTTGATTTTCTGTAGCCACTTTGCTTCCAGGATTGATCTGAGTAAGTTCAAATCTTCTCGTTTATACTTTTATATTTCTACCGGCTACCTTATTCTCTTTGTCAGTTTGGGCTTTACTTAAAGAACAAATAGTCGATACAGAAAGGTCAACAGATTTAAGACAATGTCCATTACCAATGCATATTGTTAATTTTTTATTGAGTGTACGGTTTTTATTATTGATCCTCAAACAACAAATTAAACAAGTACGTGATTTTACTATTGATTATACAGAGTGTGACCGTCATGACGGAGAACATGATCTATGTAGATTTACCTGTTATTTACCTGTGGCTAATTCTCAATATCATTTGTAACACGCGTAATTCAATGTTATAGTACCCATGATGAGCCCAATTATATTATTTTGGATTGGAGGATATGGGTAAAATCTTTGTTTAGTGGGATTCCTACTACATATCCGTATACTCGAATAGATTATACAGATGCATTGTTAGTGGATTTAACATCATGGTCAAATTGTCAATTATTTAAGAATGGAGGTTTCCATCAGAAAGAAAAACGTCTGATGGATATGCGAAATAATATGAGACGTACACTATCATTTAATCGGTTAGATGACGATCTTATATTACAAGCAGAGTTAGGCCTCACAGATATTGAAATTGTCAATTTACCTTCGGATATGTGGGGGTGACGGCTATGTTTGTGGAGGTGGTAATGGTAGGAGTGGGATCGGTCCCCAAACAGAATATAAGCGCTGTTCTGTGAGCTCAGTAATCATTCTGTACTTGGTTTGTCTACCGTTGTAGTACAGGGTAAGTTTGACATGGCGTCAGCTATTGATAGGTTCAATACGGTCGGCTATGCTGCCGTAGAGGCGGTAGCAATTAAATCGTTGAAAATAGGATTCGAATATCCTATTATCGATGCGAAGATTGTAGAGTCAAAGTTCGGTGTGTGTGTATTTGTTGATCTGATTAACGATTCGGAGGAAAATCCGATTAGAACATTTCTACCAAAGCGTTACGCAGACACTCTGAGCGAATCGGATATTGCTGAGATTGTTGGCCCGAAAACTTGTTGTGACTGGTCATAGCGGGAAGACAGTACTTGTAGAGTTGCGGCACTAGTTTTTACCGGTAGTCAGGGAGGCGACACTAGATTCATGGTATGGTCGTCACCGGGAGCCGCGTGGTTGGGGCGGCTTCCCGGAGGATGATGCGTTCATCCTCTGTAGGTAGTAGTAGAATTAGTAAAATTTCAGAGCGAGATTGAACCAATACGGTCGCAGCACACACACACACACTCTTACTAACTTTTATTAATTTTTATGAACGATCCAGATCCTTACGTGTATGCAGAAGAAGATTTAAACACTTATGGAGAAATTTTAAAAGAAACCAATGTGTATAGACAAAATAATTCGGCAATAGGAAAAGTGAAATCTAGTAGAGGTAAAAAATATAAGACTATAATATCAAAATTGATTAATGCAACTGGACACGGTTTAAAAATAAAAAATAAATGTCGTAACAAAAAATTCGGTGAAGATATGATTGTAACTAATTCACAGCCACAGTATGTATAATGGAATAGTGTTAACGAATTATGTGAGCGGTTGAAGTTTATATTATCTTTCCAGCAGGCGGGCAATACAGGTCATATTAACGAAATTAATTCAATATTAGAAGAACTAGTTGAAACAGGATTATTAATAAAGGTTTAATGAGTGTAGATAAATTTGGACGACATTCTAAATTTTCAAGACAGAGGGGGCTTCAGGGTCCAGCTGGTAGAGGCTTTGAAATAACTATAAATGGTGATTATAATATACAAAATAAGAGATTATGTAATGTTCATGAACCATTACTTGATGCAGATGGAGTAAATTTAAAAACAATGAGAAACGAATGTTTGTCATTTAATAGTGAAAATAAAGAAATATATGATGGGGTAAAAATAGAAAAATATGTAACATCGCACCACCAACAGAGGATAATGATGTTGTAACAAAAAAATATTTCAATCAATATGCAATTCCTATAAAAACTCGAGAAGGTCATTTCTCGTTTGAAAATAAAAAATTGCAGAACATCGCAAGTCCGGAGACGGAAAAAGATGTAATTACTTTGGGTTATTTAACCAATCATGTCTATATGAGGGATAAGGATATTAATTTACATAATAATCGCCTAATGAATGTAAAAACATCAGATCTTGGAGATGCGGTATCTTTGCGAAAAGTTTTAAGTTTGTTGTATATGTCGTACGTTAATAGTCTAACTGGTACATCTAAAAGTGTTTTGACATATAATGATTGGTATAAAACATTATTGCAAACTAGTATATAATTTATTTTAAAAATGTACACTCAACGGCGAGGTCGTGGTCTTTTTGGTGATATTGTAAATAAAGCTATTGACATTTTGCCTTTTGAACTACATATTCCGGGTTATCAATATTGTGGGCCTGGAACAAATTTGAATAAGCGTTTAAAACGCGGTGATGTTGGAATTAATAAATTAGACTCTGCATGTAAAATTCACGATATAGCATATAATAAATATAGTGATAGTAAAAATCGAGCCATTGCTGATAAAGAGCCTGCCGAGAGAGCTTGGGAGAGAGTAAATGCTAAAGATAGCAGTTTAGGGGGAAAAAGTGTAGCGTGGGCGGTGACTAATATAATGAAGGCAAAAAATAAATTTGGTGGTGGCTCTAAGACGAGAAAAAATAAAAACAATTCGACTACAAAAATAAAAAAAATGCTTGACACTATTAAAAAAAAAGTAACCCACCTAGAAGGAAAAGGTTTATATGTTAGACCATACAGAGGCAGTGGGCAAACAGTTAAAAAAAAAAAGAAGCGCAGTACTCGACGAAAATAATCAATTCTATTGCCAATAAACCATTATCAACATTAGAATTATTAACTTACGCTAATATATTAAAAATACCATACTTCAGAGGAGTGTTTATGCGTGATACATTGCCAGGATTTGTATTAGATAATGAATCAGCTATAATTAATCTTGACAGTTTCAGAGGAGATGGTACACATTGGGTTTGTTACAAAAAACGAAAAAATATTGTTCAATATTTTGACAGTTTTGGAAATTTAAGACCGCCTGTTGAATTGGAAAAATATTTGAATTCAAAAGAACGAGTAATTATTAAATTCAATTATAAAAAATTTCAAAAATTTAAATCTGTAAATTGTGGTCATTTGTGTTTGAACTTTCTCGCATCTCAGTCATGATTTGTATATCTGAAGGAGTTCGGAATTTACATGCGAATTTTTTCCTCCCATCGACTTGTCTTCATCATTAAAATGGGAAATAGGATTGGTCGATCTAATGACCTACAATTCTATCCCAAATATAGAGAAAGGTATTAACGATAAATTTTATTATGGAGACTCTGAAGAAATCGTATTTCCAGAAGGAACATATGAAATTGATGATATAAACGACTTTTTAAAAAATGAACTGCAAAAAAAGAACAAAGAATCTCCTAGTGAAACACCGACAAAACTTGTTATTAAAGCAAATAATAATACTTTAAAAACTGAAGTTTTTTGTAATAAACGTATTTTTTTTAAAAAAGATAGTATAGCATCTTTATTAGGTTTTGAAGATGCGGATGAAGTGCCTGAAAATAAATGGCAAACATCAACCAATCAAGCAGCTATTGTCAAAGTGGATGTAATTAGGGTTGTATGCGATGTAATTAGGGGGTCATATAAGGATGGAATTGAAGGCCACGTATTACACGAATTTTATCCTGTTGTAGAACCTGGATTCAAAATAGTCGAAAAACCTACAAACGTAATTTACTTGCCTATAAACGCTAGAGGACTGTTACATAAAATCAATGTCAGATTAGAAGATCAATATGAAAAGTTAGTAAATTTCAGAGATGAAAATATAATAATCCGTCTACACCTAAGAAGCGCATGACAACATTTTCAATCCTGTCAACCTTGTTTCAACATTTAAAAACCGGTTATAAATTGTTTGCTTGCTTGACATACAAAGTTATTTGCATTAGCTTGTTTTGGTTACTCTCAAGGAAAGAACTTGTTTGTAGTCGGCCTTGCCTTGACATTTAAAAATATTACATCAACTTGTTTGGCCTGCCTCACGGAAAAAGTGGTTCTAGCTAACCTTGTCTCAACATTGCATCAGCTTGAAAACTTAAAGGTTAAATATTGTTGTCTTCTCAGAATAGTATTTCCAAGGTTAAAAAGTCAAGTATAAATACCAACGATTTAGAATTCATATTTATCCAACTTTCAACAATGGCATCTCTAACCATTTGTAACAGAAATAATGTTTTTGTAGAAATTTTGATGGTAAATCAGAAAAAGATGTGGGCGTTTGGTGGGTATTTAAAACCTGTCAAATCATATGTTTCGGCTGACGAGTTCGTCTTTATTTTCAAGAACGATGTGGACGCTAAAAATTCGACAATCATCGCAAGTGACAAGCATTTAAAAGAACTTCAAGCGCTTTTTGATAAAAATGAAGTAGGAATCAAGATAACACCAGCATCATTTTTCACACATATCGAAATGATAGACGATGTAGAAGCTGAAGTGGGTGAATGTTGGGTGCCTCAGCCCATGGAAGTAGATTGATTGTATTTTTATGTAATAAAAAATATTATAAAATGTATTTTTTTTGTTTTCATTTATATTCTTAGTCAACCTTGGCTTAACATTCTAAAAGTATTGCATCAGAATGTTTGGTTGCTTCGAGGAAAAAATGTGATTGTAGTCAACCTTGTCTTGACATTGCATCAGCTTGAAAACTTAAAGGTTAAAGATTGTTGTTTTTCCAGAATAGTGGGGATGTTAAAGATATTTTATAAGTATAAATACCGTTGATTTAGAATTCATTTTTATACAACTTATCATCATGGCTACATTGACCATCTGTTCTAGGAACAACGTCTTTGTAGACATTTTGTATGTCAACAGAGAGAAGATGTGGGCTTTTGGCGGGTTTTTAAAACCCGTCAAGTCATTTGTAACGGAGGAAGAATTTCTGCTGACTTAAGAAGGATGTGGAGGCTGCCGCCAGTATCATAACAAGCGATCAACACACAAAGAGATCCAGGCCTTATTTGACCAAAGTGGGATGCAGGTGGCGGTGACACCATTGTCATTTTTTGAAAATTTAGAAACAATAGATGTTGTCGAGGCTCAGGTGGGGGAGCGTTGGCTATGATAGTGTATTTTTGTGCAAATAAAATATTACAATTGTATTTTTTTGTTTTCATTTATAAGATTATTTTTTCCTATCAGTCAGTGTTAAAGTAGACTTCATACAAGTTGAACATGGGTTTTGTATTTACAGCAACTCACATTCCAAAATATAATTTGCAAATAAGCCCAACCAAAATCATTCACCGACCGAAACTTGAAGAGTTAACATTGAGTAATCAATTATTTCTTAAATCCCTCCCTGGTTATAAATTAAATAACAATTATGGATCAAATATTAAATATTAATTCGCAAACTATTAACAATGATTCTATTATAGATTATGAATGGCATTCACATAATCCATACTCTTCTAATTCATATGGTAATAGTGATGAAATTAGAATACCTGTACACAAACAGGATGTGTACACATTACCCAGTAAAAGTTTTTTATTGATAGAAGGTAAAATAGTAAAAGGTGATGAAACTATAGATAGTTCTACCGAACTTATTAGCAATGCAATAGCATTTATGTTTAAAGGAATACGTTATGAATTATGTGGGACAGAAATAGAGTTAAAAATGTTGGTATTACGACAACTATGAAAAATGTTTTAACATTGCAACCTGGTGAAGGAAATTTAATCAAGAATTCTGGATGGTCAACAGACACATCGTCTTTATCAGAAACAGGTACTTTTTCTTATTGCATACCACTAAGACTTTGGCTTGGTTTCGCCGAAGATTATAAACACATTATTTTAAATGTTAAACAAGAATTAGTTTTATTACGATCCTCTACAGACAAAAATGCAATTCTTCAAAAAACTGCAGTATACACCTTTTAAAATAAATATATCTAAAATTGTATGGAAAATTCCTTACGTGCTAGTTGATGATGAAATAAAATTGTCTTTATTGAAAATAACGGATCAAGACCGACCAATATCGTTAGCTTTCAGACGCTGGCAACTACATGATTATCCTGTTCTACCATCGTCAAAAAATCAAACTTGGACTGTAAAAACTTCGTCTATGTTAGAGAAACCGCGATATGTAATTATTGGATTTCAAACAGGAAAAAAAGATAGCTATACACATATCGCCGGTCATTTTGATTTTTGCAAGATTGAGAACATTAAACTCTATTTAAATTCAAAATATTATCCTTATGATAATATAAATGGAAACAAAGCAATTATATATGATTTTTATAGCAAATTTCAGTCATCATATTACCAAGGAAGTGATGATCAACCTTTTCTTGACAAACTTGTTTTTCTCCAAAAAACGCCATTATTTGTAATTGACTGTTCGAAGCAGGTGGATACATTAAAAACAGGTTCATTAGATGTAAGACTTGAACTACAAACTGCTGAAGATTTTCCAGCCACCACAGCCTGTTATTGTCTAATTATTCATGATGCTCTTGTCCAATACACACCACTTTCAGGAATTGTTAAAAAAATAATGTAGAAAAATTATTTTAAACTAATAAAACTTTTATTTACATAACATATGTTTCTTTATTTTACACTTTAATACAATATATCACATTTAATTCGTTTCATCACTGTCACCATCATTCATTAAATCTTTTGACATTTGATTTTTGAGCAATTCTTTTAATAAAAAATGACCATATGCTAATGTTGTAATACCATCGTCACAAATAAATCTCTTATCATCGTCAGCACTAAGAGCCAATTTATCCACTGTTATTGTTTGTACAATGTGTTTTTTTGATCTACATGTTACAATACTTTTTCTTATATTAATAAAAGATTTCAAACAATTTTTATAATCCTCAAACTGGATAGTCTTAAGAGCGGCTTTGGTTATCCCTTTGGCTTTTTTTGTAACATCATTTACGGTTTTAAAAGTATATAATTTAGCTCTTAGCCCGACAAACTCTAATAGACCAACACCTTTACACTCATCTTTAAAACACCCCAATTTTTTTTCATTATCATTAAAATAACCTTCATGTGTGACAGGAAGGTCTGACATGTCAAAATATTTTCTAACAGCTAAATTTTGTTTTATATCCAAATAAAAATTGTCTGTAAAAATTTTATAAAAAAGTCCATCTGTATCCATATAGAGTAAATTAAGATTAGATTTGTACATACTTTTCATCACATCATAATGCATTTCATACATATGGGTTTTACTTATTTCCAATACAGTAAAACCTATATATATTGGCTTATTGAAGTAAAGTGACTCTTTTTGTAATTCTACAGCACAGAGCGATTGATCATAAATTATACGATTCAAAAACGATGGTTGACTAATTAATTTATTTAATTTTTTTGTTGTGTTTACAAGTTTTAGGTTCTTTCTTTTTCTAATATTTTCAATAGTTTTACCAAACATTGCATTTATTACAAATTTATAAAAATCTTTTTCAAAATCATTTTTTGCATTTTGTCTTTTTTGTGTGTTGTATAAAACATATGACGCCAACCAAGGACTTTGTTTGAATCGCATAATTCTATGTATTTTTGTAAGAACTAAACCATGGTTTAACGCTTGTTTTAAATTTACATAATGACACACATATTTCTTCTTTGGTTCTAGAGTGGTTAGCAATTTAGCTTGCTTACTACCTAAAGGACATTTAATTTCAGGTAGGAAAGGAAGTTCATTGTGTTGGGAATGAAGTGATGTGGGGTATTCTACATCAACTTCTAGGATATAACCAATTGGTGAATCATCTGGAATGGACATGACATTGAAGGAATGCAAATTTTTTGTTACCCATTTGAAGGATTTAAATGGTAAAGGTCTCATCATTGAAAAACCATATAGATTGGTAGCGTCAATGTAAATCAAACAAGATGAATGTGTGTCTGATTTTTAATTATTTTGCAACGGATTGTTGGCTTCAGCATGTCTAGTTACACATGTAGTTATTCCACCTCTAATCCCATTTTCAATAAAAAGATATTTGTCATAATCTTGGAATAATTCCAATTCAATTTTAGTGAATTTAAGCATAGCATCAAACGTTAAACCTGGTAATGTGTAATAATATGCACAATCTAAGCCATAATTTTCAATAGATAAACTTCTAAAATTCTCAAACACATCACACAACAACAAAATATCAATAAGCAAATACAAATCGCTATATTCCCCTAAAGTTGTACATTTAAAATGATTCCATACAGTTATTGCATGTTCATAGTCTGCATCTGATATATCGTTTGCTTCAAGGTGATTATAAAATTTATCTTTAGACGGTAGTTCAACTTCTTCCAACTTGTTCCAAGAATCGGTGTAATTATAGGGATATACACCTTTCCTTGTTACAAGTGGCATATCATTTTCAGAAAAATGTTTACTTGTATGATTAAATTTATTACGCGGTAGATTATTAGTCAATTTACTTAAACTGGAACTCATAAATTTGAATGTATCAATAAATCTTAATGTAATTCCATTAATAGTTTTTTTGGAAAAAGTTATGTATTTTTCGCTAGTATTAGGAATTACATTAATATCTTGTGAATCACAACCCAATTGTCGAACAATAAAATGACTGTCATAATTTGAACTACCGTGTATAAATATTGGGAGAAATTTTTGATTAATTCTTTGTAAATTGCAAGAATTGCATAAAACTGATCTAAAATTACCAGTAACATGACAGTGATCACGCACTGCTGTATTAAGCATGCTAAATTCACAATCACATGTTTCACAATTAGTAGCCATTCTAAATTTTAACTTTTCAACATCACTAATTTTTTTTATGGGTTTCTTTTGTTTATAAATCTCCCCAATTGTATTTGCAATTGATATAAGATGAGTCATAAATTTTTTCGCTGCATCTTTTCCACGATATATAATCGGTTTGTTAGGTAATTCACTCAAAATATATTCGGGTAAATTTCCATCGACAACCAAATATATACCAAAAGACATAGGTTCGTGGATATCATTTAATTTTGTTTTTAAACTTACTTTTTGATCTACATTTCTTAATAAACATTCAAAATCTGCATATATTACAAAAGGTATGCGAAATTTGCGATTAAAATTTTTGAATTTTAAAATATCTTCTCCCTCTGAAGGCATTTTCACTTTTAGAGGTTTATTTTTTTTACAGTGTAATATATGCTTTTTTAACAATTTTCGTTTATTTTTTAAAGTAAAATGACACAAACATCTTTTACAAAATACTGTTTTATGGCCATTTTTACTTATCTGACTATTTACTAATCGGGAAAAATCACTAATATAACAATAATGACTAGAACCTTTATCATCTGTTATAAAAAATAAATCATAATGATTTCTTTTAACTTTACTACATACTCTTAATGGAAACACTTCCCTATCATTATTAATTCCATAAACATTCACACTAACTCTAGGATTATTTTTTTCAAATTTAGAAATTTGATTTAATGGTGTTGGAAATTTTATACCTGTAACATTAAATTTGTTAGCTAAATTATAATAGCGTCTATTTACAATGTGTACATTTTTTAAATCAGTTGTTATATATGGTTAAAGTGTTAAACAGACATATGTCAATACATGCAACACACCAATGAAACATTTGTATAGCCGGCCAAACGTAAGCTGGCACTTGGGCTTGGCGAGCCGAGGCGACGGACCCTTGGCGAGGGGAGGGTGGAGGTGCAGGTAAAATCCTTTCAGAATACATTGACCCACCCGCGTCCGGTGACTCACTCAGATCTTTTTAGCAATATACAAGCGGCTGCCAATAAATGTTCAAATTTTTAATATGGGAGTCAGAAAACTACAGTTATCCAGAATGTGAATTTATAAATATTAAAAAAGAAGTGTGTTTGAGCTGTTTCAAAACGAAAAATGTTGCACTCTTTCGTTCCACTAATCTTGATGAATTTTGTGATTCTGCGCTACGGAATATACTTAATGAAAAAGAGGAGTGCGAACTGAAGGGTTCAGGATTTTCGTTTTTTCAATTAAAGAAATTTGAAGTCAGGGTGAATAAATACAACTCTTTGATGGGGTAGACAATTTATTGACCTCCCAAAAAAAATTAAAAATAGAAAATGTGTCGTAAATGTACAGAATAGTGATATTTTTTGTTTCAAGTATGCTGTCCTATCTCCCTTTGTATACAATAATTCTAATAATCGGTTAATGGGTTCATACATTAACAAACCGGAACTCGATTGCAAATACAATTGGAATTGTGCCAAGTTCCCAGTTAAAATGGCAGATATTCATAAATTTGAAAGGGTGAACAATATTAGTATAAACGTTTTCGGTATCGATGAAAAGGAAAATGTCTACCCGATTAAGGTTTCTGATGAGCAGAAAAAGCCGACCTATTGTACATAACGGGAAAAGGGGATTCTCATACATGTACATAAGCGATTTCAACAGATTAGTTCGAAAAACAGTATACTAAACGTCAACACAAAGTTGAAATGTGCAAACGATGTTTTGCCCATTTAGACGATCAAACTAAATCAAGATTCGAAAAACTGAGGGAGCGTAGACCACTATGTGCGTTCAATTCACCATTACGGACTGATATGCCGACTGATAGAGATATACACTTTAAAAATTACAACTGCAATCACGGATTGAGATTTGTCGTATATGCGGACTTTGAAAATGTAATGCAATTCTTATACTTATTTGCGTTGGTGATTGGTGTAGGGTGTATTTTACCCCCAAATTTGAAGGTAAGATTTGTAACTGTTAACCCTAACTAACCCTTCATTTGTTGTCAATCAGATAGTATGTGTTGCTTTTCTTGTTTTTCAGAGAGGTATCGAATATGTCGGTGCGTCGTCGGATGAGGGGGGTGAAGCATCCAGCGACTCCTCCTCTATTCTTCGTGGTGTGAGGTCGATTCCCCTACCCCCAATACCACTACTACCACCTCCTCTAATTCCCCTAACTCTCCTTAACCGCTCCCCGACCCCTACCTTCAATCTATACCCCTAAACTCCCCCATCTACACACCTCCCCAAGAACGTGAACAGGGTTACACAGACATAAATACTTCTAGGAGACCTATTCTTGGGTACCCTCAAGGTGTAAAGCGAGGCGGAAATGCATTGATGGGAGCTCTGTTTCCCGATACGGTATGTTCTTTGTTGTTCTGTTCAATACACAGATCTATTTAATATCATTATCAAGTACTGTACAGGTATTGTCTGTTTCAGCAATCATCTACAAAAGTAGGGGGTCTGAGAAACGATCCCACTCAACCCACGATATCTTCGGATTACTGCTTCAACTCTAAGTATTACTAGTTTACAAGTGCTGTTTGATAGTACTGTTTGCGTGATTATATCATGTGTTGATGCTGTTTCAGATTATGCTGGATACCTTGCAAGGTGGATACATGCCAACCAGGAGCCACATGCTCGGTTGGCATGCATCAGCTGTATGAGACCATATCGGAGAAAGAATCCATACAGTAACGGAGTAAGTTAAGAACACGTGGATTATAATAATATTAATAACTGATGTTTCTATTCATTTATTAACAAATATTGTCTTCTAGGAACAACGGGCTCGTCATGATGTGGCTAAGGGATGGCTTCAGGATGTACGTTGTGCCTTACAACGTATAATTTTGGAGCTGGATGTGGTTGCCGGACTGCCCTCTCCAACGGAGCAAAGTCCATTCTGCGTATGCAGTGTGATGGTGATGATTCATAGGGACTTACAGGGGATTGCTAGCAATCTCACCTAGAGAGTGGAGATGAGACTCCAGGTATGTTTGTTGACGCATGCTTGTTTATAAGCTTTTGTCATAGTGTATATGAGGAGATTGGTACGAGCTTGTCCGAGTGTGCAAAGCTACAAGGGTGTTATTAAAATACAACCTGCAGAAAAATGTTCATTGACAACATTTGATAAATCTTGATAAATCAGTAACAGCTCATACTTCAGTTGTATCAAGTATCTGGTACGGCAAGATAACTTATGATTGTGAAAGAAACATGCACAGGATTTATCATAAGTTCTTATGAAGGTTGTGCAGAAGAGATGTTCAGCTGGCAGAATATCAAAATCAATGAATGCAGACCCTTTTACATCCTAATAATTCAGGGGATATTATCTTCTATAATCTGTTGGTTTGCAGGTAGATTGATTGCATCTAGGTTTTTATCTTGCATAAATAATGACAGAAAAGAGAAAATTTGAGATTCTATGTAAAATCAAACAGAAACAAAAGTACACATACTGCCTGTATCAACCACTGGAGTTAATGAACAAGGAGAGGAGGTGATAATGCACGACTTCAAACCATTTACCATAAAGATGAGTAGATTTAAGTCCAGAATTTCTAGAATGATGATTGTCTTATTGTTAGTTTGTTTTGGGGTGAAGAGAGCAGGCGCTACAGTTAATTGTGATACCACTTTACTTATTAAATCAGAAAAATCACATCTGTAAGGATAAGTTGTGCAACACTTTAGTGGTGAGTTCTGTGAACATGATGCCAGGAAACTCGATGTGTTTAATTAAGGTTAATGGAGACGAAATTATTATAGCAGGAAACAATGTAAAAAGAGATGTGTATTACTCACCCATTTATAAAACATCATCATGGACTATGAAGTCTCAAACAGGGTTTTATTGTGAAGGATCAGATTGGTGTTGGAGAGGTGGCAACTGCAAGGGGATTAGATCTGAATTACCAACTCCTATGTACCCTAGTGTTGCATCTCCAATAAATTCATCTTTATGATTGTTTTATGATTGTTTGGGCTACATTAATGTTGTAATGGGCGACAGTGGTTGTTAAGTGCTACTGCAGGCCACCGTGTTCACTCTGTGTAAAGCAGGTAACATGACATCAAACTGGGTCGACACTCGTACTAATCGACTGCAGGAGGCTTTCCCAGATTGTGAGATCTCAGATCATCTATCCTCAGAAAATCTGAAAGCCTTTCATTTCATGTACTGCAAGCCAGAGCCTATCGTGGACACATTGTTCAATTACTTGATGGCAGTCTATGTATCCCTTGATGGGACTAGTTTATCTAGCCTGAACTGGATCATTGAGCAAGTAATATCAGCGGATTGTACCAGAGCTGAGTCGTTTGCTAATACTGTTATTGAGCAAAGGATTATCCATTGGCATTCTTCTGCAAGAACACACCTCAGGCCAAGTGGTTAAGTATAGCTGAGCTCACATATATTCTGACAGTTTGTCCTTGGAAATGTGTACAGTCCAACACATCCGGCAAGTCTTTACCCATCTCTTGCCAATTACGGGATGTATTGCCAAAACAAGACCAGTCCTGCGATGAAAGCTTACAGGGGGAATTGGTACACCAATGGCATTATAACTAAAGTTGAGGCGGAAGCTATATATTTGAGAGCTCAAGCCCATATTGAGGCAACAGTGGAGGAGAAGCTGAGCTTGACCGCCTGGATTGAAACGGCCTTCTCCTTGGAGCTTTTGTCACTATTCTAGGAGGAATGGTGTTCCTGTATGATAATATTTACCGGACATTTAACTTGGAAACTCTAACAATGGAGCAAGCACCTGAAGTAGGGGGTCAACTTACTGTAGAAGGTTACTTTAATGATAATGCAAAAAAGGATGTTTCAAAGATGAATGTAATGGTATTGTACTATTAGAGTTTGTCGGACTAAGAGCTAAATTATACAGTTTAAAACTGTACATGATATAAATATCTATACCTTATATTGTATACGGTAGAATAAACTTTATTGAAAAATAATCTTGTTTTTTATTACTTTCCTTGTCCAGTAGTTTCTATTTTCCTATAAAATTGTATCATAGATAGTGAGGGAGAGAGAGAGCGAGAAAGAGAAATGCCTGTAACTTATACCGATGCCGATTTGGATGGCGCTACAAAATTTGCCGAAGCCAACAACAAGATACGTCTGTTGAAACGTATGTTGGCTAAAGCTCCTCATCTCACGTCCTGGTTGGACGTCAATTTGAGAGATGCGACGCACGACGACTATTATATACCGGTCACACTGGTCGGTTCCAGTAAAGTGTTGACTGTAAATATGACGGAATCAATTTGCAGCCGTCTTTCGTGCAACCCGATGAAAGACAAGGTCGATCCTTGCAAGTCGCGAGACGTTATTATTATATCGGCGATAAAGGCGATTACAATGTACAATGTCAGCCGGCCTGCTTTAACGTCAAAACTGTGGATAACGTTTCGAAAACCGGCGAAAGATCCGTAGACACACCGATGATGAATTGGTTCGACAATTCGTTTCGCATACTCAACTCCCATATGATTTCCTATCTGGAAAAGACCGTCTACCGTAGCGACGCTCGGTACGAAAATAGAGTCAACGATATGCCCACCGGTTTCACTAGGCGACCCTATACGGGGAACGTTTTCGGTGGCGGTCTCACTGCGCCTACTACGAACGTCACAGGGAATCGGACGGATCGTGCGAGATGACGGGTTTTGAAAAATATTTGGACGCTATCTAGAACCTGTCCAAATTTCCAAATCCTCTAATATCAACCATGGAGACAATGGCCAAGAAGTACCCAATACGTGTCAATACTATGCGGGCAAAACGATTCGATATCCCTCAGGAATATTTATCCAATGATATAGACAACCATAATAGAGACAGGATCCTAGCCAAGAAGGAGGCGATTGAATGGTGAATCAATGAGTCTCCAATCCCATCACCCGGCCAGGTAGAACTCATTAATGTTTTGTATAAGCTGCCACGAAAGGAGGTGTCCGATTACTTCAGCCATAGTTGGAATTTGGGATCCATTCGATATGCACCCGATCTTATGAGCAAGCAGGTGGTGAATACCAAGGCTCCCATTGTCAAAATACCCCGTCATCTGCAAGAGTCCCTTGTCCTACAAACATTACTTCCAGACTTAGTATGCCGATATGAGTCTTCATGTCCAGAATTTGTAAACATGCTCCACGATCTAGCTTCAACACAACTCTCCACAAAAATGGCATTCATGCAGCAGGTTAGAGTTTTGATGCAACATCTAGATTCCAAACCTAGGATGCAACCAATGACAGTTGGTACCTCTGATGAAACAGGGATGATGAGGTATGCCATAGCACAGGAGAGGTTTGCATTAAGAGGGATTGATTTTAACAAGGATAAGCTCGGAAATGAGACCATGATCTCCCTAGTCCATCTCTCACAAGCCAGCCAGTTGGCCATTAACGATGAATATCTTGTTCAAGATGTGTTCCAATCCCTGAGATCAACGTTCATAGGCAAGACATTGCTTACAAACATCCTAGACCAATGGAATGAGCAACATAGAGTCTCAATTCAATTTCTCATGTGCATATTGGGGAAGCAAATACAAATGAATTCCACTGCAAGAGGAACCAGGTTCTTTCCTTTAAGGCCTGAAGGCATTATTAGGGTTGATGAAAATAGGAGCAAAGGGGGTTACAGGTTCAAAGAGTATAGAGGAAGGGAATCAATAAGCTAAGTTTCAACTAGTCAAGTTTCATACTGTAAAGTTGAGCTGAATAGTAAGGTGCATTTATAGTGTTTTTTGGAGTGGTTAGAGTTTGCTTTGAGTGGTTTCGAGTACTGTGTTGTGTGCGTGTGTTGTTTCTGAACGTATGGATGTTTGAATGGTGAAAATCGGTGAGTTATTGTAGAAGATATAAGTATTTGTGTGTTTATGTAGACTTTGGATAGTTCCGTTTAGGTTAGTTAGATTTAAGATTGCCCCAGGGGGCGTAGCCCACCTTATTTTCATTAATAAATAGTGTATAGGACTCTAGGTGTAAGTTTTAATAAGTCTTAGGAACTTTGTCGAGGTTTTTGTTAATTATTTTATTTTTTAAACTTGTGTGCTAAGGGAGGTTAAGTGATTATTTTTCAGTTTTTATAATAGTTAGAGAGGAGGCAGGGACTTAAAAAGTAACAGGCAGGAAGAAGGGACTGTGCTTAATATAAAACAGAAAAGTTTGCCCAATTCGGACAAGTAGTTTTGGAGATATTGAGAATTTAGGCTATACAATGATGTGCTAGGATAGGGACAAAGTATTTTTACTAGAAATAGGCTTAGTGGCGTAAGATAGCATAAGCTACAGTAAGTAAGAAGGGACAGTCAGTTTTTGTAGGGAATAGACCTTTAATACCAAAATTATAGAAAATAGTCAGTGCAAATGGACAAGAGACCCCAAGTAGTAGCAATGATCACGGGT
This sequence comes from Aphrophora alni, assembly GCA_963513935.1. Classification (NCBI taxonomy): domain Eukaryota; kingdom Metazoa; phylum Arthropoda; class Insecta; order Hemiptera; family Aphrophoridae; genus Aphrophora; species Aphrophora alni. Next base: position 17,489,493 of record OY740776.1, on the reverse strand, counting down.
AGTAACCGGTTACTATAACAGGTTGTAAGTAGCGGTGAATAATAACAGTTTGGTTATCTTAACTGTTATTTTTAACAGTGATGTTCTGCCAAAACAAGACAAGTCCTGCGATGAAAGCTTACAGGGGGAATTGGTACACCAATGGCATTATAACTAAAGTTGAGGCGGAAGCTATATATTTGAGAGTTCAAGTACATATTGAGGCAACAGTGGAGGAGAAGCTGAGCTTGACCACCTGGATTGAAACGGCCCTCTCCCTGGAGCTTCTGTCACTATTCTAGGAGGAAGGGTGTTCCTGTATGATAATACGAACCGGACATTTAACTTGGAAACTCTAACAATGGAGCAAGCACCTGAAGTAGGGGGTCAACTTACTGTAGAAGGTTACTTTAATGATAATGCAAAAAAAGGATGTTTCAAAGATGAATGTAAAGGTATTGTACTGTTAGAGTTTGTCGGACTAAGAGCTAAATTATACACTTTTAAAACTGTAAATGATGTTACAAAACTACATGAAACTTTGTAGTTTAGTAAGTTTTATGTCATTTGTTTAGATTAGGAATTAAAAATCTTATCTTCATTTCGGAAGAAGAATTACTAAACCTCTCGACAAGGGGATTGATCAATTTAGTCAAAGACATAGATCTGTCCTGAGTCCAACAAGAGGGGGGCACAAAAGATCTAATTAGGTCGCAGTGCAGGAGGCGTTCTTAAACACTCTCCCCAGTCTTATAGTAGTAGAATTAGTAAAACTCAGAGCGAGATTGAACCAATGATAAGTTCAATACGGTCGCAGCCGTAGAGACGGTAGCAATTAAATCGACGATGTGATTTTTTTTTATCTGTTTAACGATTCTGAATCCGATTAGGGACATTTCTACCAAAGCGTTACGCTGACACTCTGAGCGAGTCGGAAATTGTTGGGTCGAAACTTATTGTAACAGGTCATACGGTTCAATCTCGCTCTTCAAACGACATGTAACGCTATTTTATTTGCAGGATAGCAAATATGTCACGTCAACGACAATCACAATGGCTTTGCCGATTACTTGAACAGCAGGATCATCCACAGCCGCAAGAGAATCCACAGCCGCAAGGCAACCGCAGCCACAAGAGCAGCCGCAAGAGCAACCACAGGAACAACAGGTAACTCGATTTACACTATTGACCAATGTTACTTGGTATAACCACTACTTTTTACAGAATTTACAAAATATTGTTTTTTCTTTACACACATACATGTTAAATTCAAAAACATACACCCTAACTATTGCATTTATTTCAGGAAGTTCCACCTGTCGCTAGGCGGCATAACAGGCAACCAGATTGGCTTCAGCAGCTCTTGGAGCAACAGGTAGTTCTTTCGACTTTGGTCACCACACACACACACACACACACACACACTCTTACTAACTTTTCAGAATCAAGGTCCAGTAGTGACTCAACAATCATCACCACAATCAGCAGCTGCACAACTCCCAGGGCTACCCATATGGCCATTACGGCAAGGGTTATAACCCTTATCAAGATAGTTTTCAGCCCCAATTCATCAAAATTTCAAAAGAATTTGAAATACCTCAAGGGGTAAATGCAGAGGAGAAAGATAGCACTCAAACAACAATCATGGAGGGCATCTCAGGAGAATTTCAGGCATATGTAAACACAATGCTGTTGGAATGCACACAAACTACGAAGAGTCTCTTTCTTAATCTACCTGCGAAAACCAAGGAACAGTTATTTTATATATATGTATGAAAATGATATCACAAAAATTATCGTTATAAATGGATATGTAATTGACAACTACAAATTGATTGATTTAAAATGAAAAAAAACACAAACAACATAAATGACTATGAATGGATACTTTTATATTGGAATTAGAATCTTTAAAACTGGTAATTTATTAAACTCATTAAAATTAAAAAGAAAATTCAAGAACTTGTATACAAAAGACATTGAACAGATCAAACCTTCAGTTAGTAACATAGAGAAAAGATGAATGTGGTTATGACCGATCAGAACAAATTAATCTTCAGTTAGAAACATACAGAGTTGGTAAAAAAAAGGGTACAGAAGATCAATAACATTCCGGAGGAGGAATGGAACGACCTAGAGCGAATGTTGCAGTAGAGGTTTGGACCCCTATTGATTGTGACCGATTAAGAGATCTTCTTTGAAAATGTGTATTTAGAAAAGTAGTTTAATAAAATTGTATTGATAAATACACAATGTTTTATTTGAAACATCCAGTGTACACAAAGTATTTTTAAACTGTACTGAATACCATGCAAATATTTGGTTCGAGTGTGTCTACTCTGTTCCACATTAATCAATATATTAGTGTCGATAAAATTGTATATATAAAAACAGACCGTTATAGCAGTCATTGTCAGTGTAACTTGTACATAAATTAGACAATATAACTGAAAACATCTGCTCGAACGTAATAAGTACATGTTAGATCGTGTAAACAAGCGGGTAGGATAGGAATATGATACGCGAGGTCTAAAACTAAAGCTAGAAGAGACATGGTCATTATCTCACTTTTTCACATATGGAAAGATTCCTCTCTTAAATGGGATCCCATTACCAATGTCACTGAAACAGCTTAGTACATGTAGCCACCTCAACAATGGAGGTATGGCAAAACCTCAGTTGGTTGTCTAACTATAGATGTTTTGTTCTGATTCTCTCCTTTTATACTTTGTTTCTTATTTCTTTCTTTTTTTAAAAGGGGACGGTTAGGTTTGCCCTTAAAGCTAACGCTATAGTTTTTGTCAAAGCTCTTGGCATTGTTCAAAGTCAAGGTATTTATAAAAATGTCTTCTTACATTGTAGAAAGTCGACTGCACAGAAGTAGAAATCATTTCTACAACAGATATCTATCCGAGTACTTCACAGGATAAGTTGCGTCGTTAAAATTATAAATAATTCTGTTAATATAGAAATGTCATGAAAAAGTTATCAGAGTCTTCAATAACTAGAATGTGAGGCTTCAGTATGTGGGATAAATTGTTGTGATTATATGAATTCAGCACCGAATGCACAAGTGTGAGCAAAGTTGGAGACCTAATGGGATGCTATTATTGTATTACCAGATGTTAGATGGCTTATCTATTGTGTATGTAAAATTAATTTCCATTCACATTAACAATGCCTTAGTAGTGAGAAACTGTCGGTTGGCCCCTATTTTTGACCCGTGACGGAGTCAAGCTCAAGAGGGTGGAGTCAAAAGGGTTAAGTAGTCAGTCATAGGCCAAGTAAAAGGTCATCAAGGTCTTTATCTCAGTTAATAAAGCAGGTAATTGGAGTTATTGAGGCGTATAATTAATTAAATCGTTGATAAAGTATACGGTTCAATTACAGTAATTGGAGTTAATGAGGCATATAGTTAGACTAATTGATAATCAATTGAGCGTGAAATTATATCAGTTATTTAATTGAATCTTTGATAAAGTATTCTGTTCTTACAAACTATAATGGATGATAAAGCTCGTGGTGAGGAAATAGGGGAACAAATAAAGAATGGAAATTTTAATGATAAAATTACTTTTGCTTTTTTGCGAGAAAGAGCTAATTTTCATAAAAATTATACAAAACCACATAATACTGATAAAACCATGTGCTGTAGTATTACTAAGATTACATGTATGGTCTTATACTTTTGAACACAGTGACAATTCATTTTATTCGAACATCAAGGTGATAGAAACCTTCAATTTATTTTGGATGAAGTCCTTTATTCTCTAGATCAAGTATCTAGAGGAACCATTTCGTCATCTCTATTAGACACTGATCTTCAGGAGCTGTGGCACACTCAACACATCACACAAAACACACTATACTTTCACCGAACATTACCACTCACCCGGTTTTAGATTTTGACACGGTTAAACACGGTTTTAACTGGACTAGTGGACTATATAAGTTTTTGAATTTAATAAATGAATCATTTAACTTTTCGATTATGTTTTACATGGATTATGGTCAGATGTCTGCAGTATTTATTGATGACTTGAATGTACTCCACACCCCTACACAGCTAGCGTTGGAAAAGGCGTATATTATATTGAGGTGCATGTCAAACGATGTGACATTTTATATTTCCATCCCAGAACTAACGATAGACGATACTGTTCTTCCGCGTGTAGAAGAGAGAATACTAAAGACTTTGAAACCGTTGTCAAAGATCGTTGGCACTCAAACTCCCCACTTCGACATAGAGAACGCGGAGCATTTTCATTTAACATCGAAATATATGAGTCGGCTTGCGTCCAAATGGCAAGAATGGTGAAGGGTGAAATATGAAATTTTGAATTTGAAATAGTGCCTTTTTTAACTACTGACTCGGCAGTAAATAATCAAGTAATAATAATTAATAAAAAATCAAGCCAACAAAACTCCATACAACTTCAGATATTGTATCTTTTCTTCTTTCAATTAGAGCTAAATTGGAAAATAAGAGAAAGAGAAGCTTGCCTAAACTCTTGGTAAATGCATTTAGTATAGTAAAGCCTTTATCCAAGATTGGGAACTTGTATACAAAAGACATTGAACAGATCAAACCTTCAGTTAGTAACATAGATAAAAGATGGATGTGGTAATGACCGAACAGAACAATTAATTTTTAGTTAGAAACATACAAAGTTGGTAAAAAAAGGGTACAGAAGATCAATAACTTTGTGACTTTTTAATTTAACATTTTCAAAATTTGGAACCCAGTAGTTGTGGGGAGTCCGCACTTTAAATTTCATACTAACGTAATTTTTTAATAATCGAATCCAAATATTTCAAATTTATCAAAACATCAAACGACGTAAAAAAAGTCAATACCCGTTCAAGGTTTTCAGCATTATACCCCAGCATCGCCTAAATAAATCGGGTAGGACAAATAAATGTCCTACAGCACAACTCGGAACAAGCATGTGCAGAATTCTCAATGCACCTCGACAAAATATGCATAATTGCAGATTCCCGTGTTTATAATATTTTTCGTAATTTTTGTCTGATCCCGTGTTTATAATATTTTTCGTAATTTTGTCTGATTTAATAGTATTAAATTTTGTTGTTGTTGTTGTTTTTATTAATTTCTAATATAAAAACTTTTTTTAATAAAAATGGAGGTTAAAAATTAAATGAGACCAATGTATTCGCATGAACGAAGATTCAACATTTTTTGGCGTATGGAATCTGTTTGTATATTAGGAATTGAACACTGTAACTATATGGGAGGCTATAAAGAAGAATTTTAAAAACTGTGTAGATGAGTCTAATCATGAATTGATATATATATATATATATATATATATATATATATATATATATATATATATATATATATTGTTTGTGGGACCAAACTTTACAAAAGTTCTGTTTTGGGACTTATTCTTAGATTATGTAATGATTATTTTATGGTGGTTTGACTGCTTTTGCCGATGATACGGCTTTAACTTATTCCTGCAAAAATATTTATAAGCAAATGCAAGGGGAAGAAAATTAAAATAAATTATAAGCAACGAAGAAAATGAATGCGAGGGGAAGGGGTCTGGCTGGAATTAAAGGTATGATATTACGTTTTAGTAGATATAATCCATTGAGTGCAAGTTCATTCATTCCTATTCCTGATCTCATTAAAAATAAAAATGCAATTATTAATCCCCAAAATATTTATGATAATAAATGTTTTTTGTGGTCACTATTAGTTCTATATTTAACAACCGATTTGAAAAATTTACATATTGTAACTATACGTTATAGGAAAAAGGAACGGCTAATGCTGCTGGATTTGATCTCAGAAGCGCTTACGATTATATAGTTCCTAAGTTAAATAGAAAATTAATTAAAACCGATTTAGCAATTAGTTTACCCAAAAATTGTTATGGAAGAATAGCTCCCAGATCAGGATTAGCATTAAGTTATTTTATTACTATTGGCGCTGGTTTAGTTGATAAGGATTAAACAGGAAATATACAAATAATTTTATTCAATCATTCGTGCGAAGATTTTGTTGTAAAAATAGGCGATAAAATAGCTCAACTAATTTGTGAAGTAATATTATATCCGAAATTAGAAGAATTTTTTGTGAATTACCTGTTACTGAAAGAGGTGATTCGGGTTTTGGTTCGACTGATAAAAAATAGGTTTTTATATTTTTTTCAGTAATGTCATCCCAACAATCATCTGACAACATTTTTACGTTGACTGTCCTCCAACGAGAAATATAATTCAAAATTTGGAGACACCATCCATCAGCCGCTATGAAGACAATAGGATGAAAATTAATGTAGTTAATTTATTAGAACAATTGATCTTAATTGGAATGACGACACTAGGAAAATGGGAAGTTGTAGTAAATGATTTAAAAATTAACTCTGATGTATGCAGTAATGCGGAATTGTGTAATTTTTTTTTATAATAAGAGCTTTATTTATTGAATTATCTAATGGGATTTTATTGCAAATAGAATCCCAACATAGAATATTTGCGATTAATGACAAAGAAATGAACTTTGAAGAAATTTGTCAAATTTTATCTACACCTTTAAAGAGAAAAAATATCAAAGATAAACTTTTCCTCTTGAAGCTGTACAAAATTTTATAAATATTATTAGAGCCATTTTAAGTAGATATTTTCTCAAAATAATATTTTGATATACGCTCAAAAAGATGAAGAAAAAAATCTAGAAAACGCAAATTAACTAAAAAAAATTAAAAACGCAATTCAATGTCTTCGTCCAGTTCTGTTTCATCGTCATCGTCAAAATCAGAATCAAATACAGATGATGATGATAACGATTTTGATGACGACAATGACAAATTTGAAAAAATGTTTAAAAAATCTAATAAAAAATTAAAACGTTCCAGTAAATTACCAGTAGTCAAACATGTTGTGCAGTATGTAAAAAAATGGTAAGAGAAGTAAAATCACAACTCCCGGTAAACAGGGTTCACATTTAATTAAAATAGAAGTAACTGATTGTAAAGACATTAAAAATTGTTCAGAAAAACAGTACTGGACGAAAGTTTCGAAAAAAGCATATTTTCTTGCAGAGAAATCAAGGGATCCTTTATTAAAAAAAATTAACGATCTATTAGTAGATGTAGGTTCAAAGCTACAAGGTTTCGAACATGCAGCTATTGATGTTGTAAACATAGAAAAATTTAGTCGTTATAATTAAGTTAATTTCTTTGTCAAAATTAAATATTTTAGTTATTATTAATTTGTGTTAAAATTGTATATTTTTTATATAAATAAAAAAGAGATTTATTATAGTGTACTTAACTATTTTTTATTTTTTTCAGAAAAATGAATCATTTTGTACAATTTGAACACGCCTTTAGAGGAAACCTCAAAACTTTTTATTTAGGTAATATTTTAGGGGTAGCAGATACTTGCACGTTTTTAGAAAATAGTAAAGATAAAATGAAAAATCTTATTAGCCAAATCTTAAATGAATATGCTATTTTAAAATTTAATATTGTAGTTGAAACATACATCGTATGTAAAACCTTTGACAAGAGAAAAACAGTTGCGATATTTTAAAACAAAAAGTGTGCCAGTATATTTGGATTCAAATTTGAATTTAATTTTAGGAAAATTATATAGAAAAATATGCAATGAAGAAACTGAATACGAAGGTAAGGGGTCTGGTTGGACTTTAGAGCGAATTGATGGTATTATATTGCGTTTTAGTAGATATAATCCATTGAGTGCAAGTTCGTTCATTCCTCTCCCCGATTTTATAAAAAATAAAAATGCAATTATTAATCCACGAAATTTGTATGATAATAAATGTTTTTTGTAGTCATTGTTAGTTCCATATATAACAACTGATTTAAAAATGTACACATTGTAAATATACGCTATTATAATTTAGCTAAGAAATTTATTTTCCAACACCATTAAATCAAATTTCAAAATTTGAAAAAAATAATCCTAGAGTTAGTGTGAATGTTTATGGAATTAATAATGATAGGAAAGTGTTTCCATTAAGAGTATGTAGTATGTATGAAACAAAGAAAATTGACGGACTTGAAGATACCCATGACAACAGAAATAGACTACGCTACTCCGCCTACGACACAAGGTATCAGTCGGTCCACGTTGCTGAGTCGTTTTCAGTCGTTGAAACGGGAAAAACCGACTCTATTCCCTTTGTCCAGCCTGATATTGAGATTGACAATACAATTGACAATGAAAATATTGGAAGTGGTGATGGACACGCTAACGACGTTTGGACCCCTACAGGAAGCGGACGACAAAACTCAATCGGACGTATATCAAATTTTATAATGATATGGATGGATCTAGTATCACGGAGCCCTGGAGGACTATCCTTGCAACAATTGGTCGAAGACAATTCAAACAGTATATTGTATACGACATTTGTAGAGTACAGGACCTGGACTCTGTTCAAAGCTTTATTGACACATTCGCTATCAAAGAAAAATCATCTCAAAAATATTCAAACACCAAGTACCAACACCAACAGTTCTACATCTTGGCCTTCCACGAAAGCGAGAACTTCAACCACTTCCATATTCTCCACGAATGCACGTGGACACACAGACAATGCAATTGCACCAAATTCAACTGGTACAAGAGATGTGGGAAGTCGAGGAAACCTGTACGATCGAATACACTCGACAGCCGTGGGTGGTGCTACCTCCTCCACTATCTATGTACACATCAACGACGAATCGTTCAAGCTCGAATCGAAGGGGTTGTATGGAGATACCCTCCTAGATTTGAAATTGATCCCACTGAATATAACAAAAACAGAGGACAATATGAACTGGTGGAGGTTTTCGACCTTTCGCGGCAAAGTTGTTTGCAACTTGAACAGACCAGTGCAGGAGACAGGAAACTATTATCCTCAACAAAATTACTTGACGTTGGACAACAAGCTGGGACAGCAAGTCAAAAACCTGATAGCGGCCATAGAGGAGGAGTTCAACCGGCAGGAAGATCTAAAGGTAGAAAAGTTACGGTTGAAGAAATAGAGACCCTATTGATGTCCTACAGTTGTTGTCCACCTGACAATTTTTTTGAAACACCATTTTCCATAGAAAACACCAGAATAAGGCTTCACAGACGGACGGACAGAGTTGTGGAAACGGCAATAGCCCATACCAAGTATGTCATCAACAACTGGAAGATAGCAGATTTTCTCGTACATTATGCCCAAGTTAATTGTAACCCTTTATTCGATTGTAAGAACTATGTTGAATTTGATTCTGTGTATTTTTCAATCGTAGATTCGCTATATTATATGTTTAATTTACTTTTCTTTCAATTCCGTAGGACTAAATATGTAAAATTATTTTTAAAAAAACTTGCATGTGTAGCTGATAGAGAAAATGGTAAAAAAAAATAGCCCAAGAAAATTTGAAAGGTTTAGTATGGCCGAATGTCACGGTAGGAGAGTTATTAATTGGGACGAAGCTAAATTAGACCCCGGACATTGGGATAATATCAAAAGACTTTTAGCAGGGGACACAGTACACGTTGCTGTAAAATTTAAATCTGATACAGCAAATTGCCCAACACCGGTTTTCATTACATCCAACAATCACATATTTCCCTCTAATGATGAATTTTTAAACAGGGTGGAAACTTACAAGTGGTTCCCTTACACACATTGGGCAGACGGGGGTCAAAAAAAAATAAACCCAATTGCCATAGGTTATGCAATGGCTTGGTCTACTTGTAATTCAAAATTCAAATATAAAATGTTAGAGAGACAATTGTTAAAGTCAAAAGCGTTTATTTGAAATGTAGATAATAATGTATTAGAATAATAATGATGTATTGAAATTTTTGTAATGTAAAAAAAAGAATTATTATGGTTCAAATATATGTATGATTTATTTATTTAATCGGTTAGATGACGATCTTATATCACAAGCAGAGTTAGGCCTCACAGATATTGAAATTGTCCATTTACCTTCGGATATTGACTGGGAGGAAGAGAACGAGATAACCGTTGAAGAACTAGCGTTTATTATTATAAACCAGGAAGTAACAGGAAATAATCAGGTGACACGGTTGGATCCAACGGTGGAGCCTATGGATTGGGAAGAAATAAATGAATAAGATAAACCAGAATGTAACGGTGGAGTCTATGGATTAGGATGATATAAGGGATTAACAAGTAAGTAATTTTAAAATATGGTTCATAAATTTTATTAATGATAAAGGTATGATTTTACAATGTGTGTAATCTTTATACTATTGCACAATTTCTATCGTGTTTTGCAATATCAAAGGTTAACTAAGGTTATCATATCAGCACTATTATAAAACTGGCTCTGTCCTTCTCGGTAGTTCAAACTAGACTAACCCAACATATATTGCACATATGTCACCCCCACCTCTACAGCTAGCGTCACGCTTCTCCCCCCAGCCGGAGTTTTGAATATGTGAAATATGAACTTTACATTTCAGTTGTGCGTTTAAACTGAATTAATTCGTTTCAATCTTTAATTATGAGCGAGGAATCTGGATACGATACAGAGATTTCGGGCGATGAAGATGATGAAGGCTTCAACGAACCAATCGGAGTCTCATTGGATAAATTCCGTAGACGTACAGAGAGGTAAGTTTTTCATTAAAAGAATCATAACTCGTAAAAATACAATATAGAAATAATATTAAGAAATACGTTTTTCAGACTAGTTACAAGGACTGAGAGGGAGTTGTATAGGCGTGGATGCCCCAGAGTTACTTGGGGCTTCAACATAAAAGTGAACTGCTACACCTCCCATACCTTTGGTTGTCCTTGGGTCGATCCAGAAGACCCTCAGCCCTTAGAGCCTCAGGAACCACTCCTGGAGGAACCAATGGACCTTCAACCCCAGCCCGAGCCTCAAGAACAATTCCACCCCTCAACCGCCCCAGATCTCTTATGTCGCGAGAATATGCCTCCATCTTCTCCAGAGCCTCCTATATTTGACCCTGATGTACCATCAACATCGGGGCTAGCAGGAACATATCTCTGCGACTCATCATCAGAAAACGATGAAGACTAATCGTAAGTACAAACATTAATTTGTTAATTTTATCTAAGTTTTAAATCTATATCAGTAACAAGATTTGTTTAAGATGCAGTGCTTTGAATCACCCTATATGTAATTAGTCGGACAGATGTACAATTCTCACAGTCGTATAAATTTTTTTTGCACTAGCAAAGAACATATGGCGAATGCCAATTCCCACACACATGCACAGCTGCTCGTATGTAATAAATGGCATAGCGGGGGTCTTGCAATAGAAATGGAGGTGCTCGGAGTTCGAGCATTACCTCTCTTGTCTAAAGTGTTAGAGTGGAACTCTGTTCCACAATATGCATATCTTGAGGCTGATACAACGCCTCCTGACATATTCATGAAATGGTTGCATTCAGCTGGTAGAAAAATCAAATGGACTTTCGAGAAGCCCCGGGGAGAGACTTCACTTGGCGTGTTTGATGATGTCACCGCCGCAGTACTAACTAGCAGTTAGTCCTTGACTAAGACAATGAAGTGCTCGGAGTATAAAATAGTACTTCATATCACAATGTGATGAGGTTCTCATTAATGATGTGAATCGGCGATACTTATGGGGAGATTAGTTTCCTTGGTCACTTGGTATCTTCTTTTGGTGCGATTTCATATGGCTTTGGTATGGCTCCTTTTGACTCATGTCGGCTCCTGTCCTCGTCTTCAAAGATATTGCTCTTTTTATCCCCTGTCAAAGAGGTAGTACCTGGAAAGCTTTGAGCAGGTGACTTTGATGCAGAGCTGATGACTCAGCATTGCAAAAAGTCTTTCAAGAAGATTTATTTTTCTGACGCCAATCAGGAGAGGTATAAGGCCTATATCAAATAGATGACAGAAGAAGAAAGAGAAAGCTTCTCTTTGGATCCAAGGTATTTCGCCTCCCAGGGCTACAAATATGCCCATTACGGCAAGGGTTATAACCCTTCTCAAGAGTTTTCAGCCCCAATTCATCAAAATTTCAAAAGAATTTGAAATACCTCAAGGGGTAAATGCAGAGGAGAAAGATAGCACTCAAACAACAATCATGGAGGGCATCTCAGGAGAATTTCAGGCATATGTAGACACAATGCTGCTGGAATGCACACAAACTACGAAGTCTCTTAATCTATTGGACGACCACTGTCATCGGTCGCTCCAATAGAGCCTACGCTGCAGATCTTATCACTACGGCCCACACCGGAGAGTCAACTACGACTAACCCCACCACCACCATACACTCCGAGACCACGCCGAGCACACCCATACACAAGACCACCTACACCAACACCCGAAGTACTCACTCTTCTACAAGAACTACTAGTAGATGACATACTGGATATACGCCAGTACTTCGAGCAGAATATCCCGGCACAGAACAGTACAGAAAACTTGCCAGAGGTATCTGAACCGGAGAGTCCACTACGACTAACCCCACCACCACCATACACAAGACCACCTACACCAACACCTGAAGTACTCACTCTTCTACAAGAACTACTAGTAGAACACATACTGGATATACGCCAGTACTTCGAGCAGAATATCCCGGCTCAGAACAGTACAGAAAACTTGCCAGAGGTATCTGATTTAAATCAGTACCTCGAGCAGAATACTCCGCTAGAAGCTCTTCCCTTTCTTCAGGAGGATGAAAACCTAGAGATATGAATATCCGAGGAAGAAATGGAGGAAATTCTACGGAATTGTAACCCTCGTCGAAGGTGTAAAACTGACGGTAGGCCTCTTTTAGAGGGATTCTCAACGACACCAGGAGGCGGCTACCCTGGCCCTCTGAGGGCTATAGGCTCTAGCTGGTGATGGAAGGACCTCCACACAGCTCAGATAAATCCGGCTTGTATGTAGGAATAGCCCCAATCCATCGCTATTCCCTGTGACCACCAATTTTCACAATCATTTAAATAAAAACATACTCTCCTTCTTCAACAACATTTAGTTTAACCTTTATGTTAAGAATTGTTCATGTAATATTTCAAGTTTGTTTAACATTTATGTTAAGAATTTTTCATGTAATATTTCAGGTGGACATATTTGTTAAGAATTATCATATTTATTTTCAGGTTGACATTTTTGTGAAGAATTTTCATATTTCAGGTTCACATTTATGTTAAGAATTTTTTAAGTTGGATTTATTTATGCTAAGAACTTCTCTCTCTCAGTTCAATAGTTGCCATTATATAACCTGACATTCATGTTAATAATTTGTATGTAATATTTCAGGTTAGATTGACATTTATGCTAAGAACTTTTAAATTTCCCAGTTTAATATTCTCTAATTTGTTACAATACCTTGCAGGGACTTGCGGAACTCTTTCCAAGCTCTGCGACGGGCCGGATTCACCTGGGTCGAGTGGGAGTATAGCTCCTCCGTTAACTTTAGGAGAGTTAACGCGGACGGTACTCCATATGGCGGCGCAGACCGTATGGACGACCACTGTCATCGGTCGCTCCAATAGAGCCTACGCTGCCGATCTTATCACCACGGCCCACACCGGAGAGTCCACTACGACTAACCCCGCCACCACCATACACTCCGAGACCACGCCGACCACACTCATACACAAGACCACCTACACCAACACCCGAAGTACTCACTCTTCTACAAGAACTACTAGTAGATGACATACTGGATATACGCCAGTACTTCGAGCAGAATATCCCGGCTCAGAACAGTACAAGTAGTAGAGAGTTGCCAACCCCGCCGGGGGTAGTTTTCTGTAATTACCACCCCCAACCACCCCCTCATATTTTTGACGTCACTATAGTGACGTCATCACCACCATACGTCACTATAGTGACGTCATCACCACAATACGTCACTATAGTGACGCCATTATCCACACGTCATCGGGTAACGTCGAATTACGTATGTGTGTAGTGACGTTTATTATGTTTTTTTACGTATCTGTAGCGTCACCCCAGTGACGTGCTATTCTATTGGCAACACGAATTATGTATATTATAATGATGTCACCTCTACATCGTTTATTATGTTTTTTACGTATCTATAGCGTCAACGAATTACGTATGTTATAATGATGTCACCTCTACATCGTGTAGTAACGTTTATTATGTTTTACGTATCTGCAGCATCACTCCAGTGACGTGCTATTCTATTGCCAACATGAATTACGTATGTTATAATGATGTCACCTCTTCATCGTGTAGTGACGTTTATTATGTTTTTACGTATCTGTAGCGTCACCAGTGACGAGTTATTCTATTGATAACACGAATTACGTATTATAATGAAGTCACTTCTACATCATGACATGTTCAAACATGAACACTATGATAGCGAATAAATATATATGTATTGCATTATAAACAACTAGTAACATTTACAGTTTTATAATGTTGTAGTTATTTTCAATTGTGTTCGACAAAAGTTTGCAGTCGAGTTAAAGATATTGAAAATTTGAACTACTAGCAACTGTTCAAAAAATATTTAAAAACAATTTATAAGAGAGCATGGATGAATTTAAAGTGTGATATGTAGGATTATTTATATGAAATTATAGACTTTGTCATGATGACGGCACAAGAAAAACTCAACAGATTACTTATCCATCCGAATCTTTGTTCATGTGGAAAAACACGAGTCCATTTCTATATAGATAAGGCACAAACTTATATAACTAATTATGGACTGTCCAATTTTGTGCTCGAAACTGGTCATTATACTATGTGTGGTTGGTCGGATCCGTTATATATAGACAGCTGTTTATGTGTTCTCTTTGAGAGCTGTATACAATCGGTGTTGAATGAATTGGAGGGGAATCATTTTTGTACAGATAGTATAAAAAGTAGGAGCAGTGATATATAGTTATTAGTATCATAATGGAGTTTGTGGTTGACTACCAAGGCTTTAGGAACTCAAATAATGAGTTTATTGTTAAAGAATTAGCAATTTTATCTACTAATGATGATGTCTACGAATTGCAGCTTTTTCAAACGCCTTATGGTTTTAACCAACTACCAACCAGTTTACAAAAGCAAGTGATATGGTTGGAAACACAATATCATGGTCTAAGATGGGATTCGGGTGTCAAACCCTATTGCGATTTAAAAGATTTATTTCGCAACATATCAATAAGTGGTACTGTTTATGTTAAAGGAAGTGAGAAACAAAAATATTTGTCAACTCTTTATCAGACTTTAATGTAACGGTATTAAATTTAGATGATTTAAATTGTCCCAACTTAAGTGTTTTAAAAAAACAATTTTGGAATAATTTGCTGAAACCGTGTATGTTTGAACATAATTCAAAAAATTGTGCATATGTCAACGCCAATGTTTTACTTCAGTGGTGGAAATTGGAAAAATTAGTTAAAGACCGAATTGAAGCTGTGAATTTAACAATTAAAGAGTGTATAACTAAAGGATATAAAGACATGCAAGTTGAATTAATTAAATATTTACCAAAAGAATTTATTATAAATCATTTTGAGAAAGTTGAAAATATTTTCAATAAATTGCCATTACAATTAAAAAAAGATATAGACGTATTAAACTGTTTACAATGTTCTGATCATAATTTTTTTTAATTTGTCTGATATTCCATTTGAGATGAAAAAGAAAGACTGTTTTTACTTCACGCAAAATATTCTACAAACTAAACAAGGTTAACAAGTCTCCGTTGGAAATTTGTATAAAACCGGTTGCAATTAAATACTATTCCATCAGTTATAATGTCGTCATCAAGTGAGAGTGGTACAAGTGTCAACATGTGTTGTAATATATTTAATTGTACCAAAGAAAATTTGGCTGAATCAGGTTTTTATCGAACAAAGTTGTTGGACAATCTTGTGTGTTGCAGTTGTGGATGGCATTCTGATGAAAAAAAGTTATCGCTCAAACATTTAAATTTTCTACATGGTGTATTAAATCCGGATTGTGTTCAGAGTAAAAATATACCAATAAATTTTAATGAATATGCAAATTCTAAATCTGCTGTTGTGAATACTGAAAAAATGATGAAAGAGACTTTCACTACATGGCCTAAAACTTATCCGTCAATAGATAATCGTTCAATCCGGATTTTACTATACCGGTTCCTATGATGATGTCACCTGCATGGAATGTGGAGTTACACTCGGAGATTGGCAGCCTGACGACGAGCCAAACCTCGAACATAAAAAGGCATCACCCGACTGTATTTTAGCAAATTTGTAAATAAAATATATTTTTTTGAAAAATTAATTTATGTGTAAATCATTTTACTATTACCTGTTGTACTGGAAACATGAATATAAGAAAAGAAATTGCTAAAGAGTTGCATAAACAAGTTCGAAGGAATTTTCCAAGTCGATAATTATGTAGAACTTAAAGGTTTTAATGATCTTTATCAGGCTGACCTTGTGGAAATGATACCATTTTCTAAAGCCAATAAAGGTCTTAAGTATATATTAGTTTTAATAAATTGTTTTATTAAATACGCTTTAGCTATGCCAATAAAATCTAAAAATGCAATTGAAATTGAAAAATCATTGAAACCTATTTTAGACAAGTATCCTATGAAAAATTTGCAAACTGATAAAGGTACTGAATTTTATAATACAAAAATTCAATCGTTGTTAAAGAAATATAATGTAAATCATTATTCTACTTTTTCTGATAAAAAAGCCTCCATAGTTGAAAGATTGAACAGAACACTAAAGGGTAAAATGTGGCAAAGCTTTAGCGAACAGGGAAATTATAAATGGTTACATTTACTCCCACTTATAGTTGATAAATATAATAATACTGTGCAGAGAACAATAGGTATGAAACCAAATGAGGTTAATAAAAACAATGAAAGTTTAGTATTAAAAAGTATTGTTAAAAAGAGAAATCTAAAAGTTGCAGCAGCGCCACGATTTCAAGAAGGTGATAAGGTTAGAATAAGTAGATATAAGAAACCGTTCACTAAAGGTTATTTACCAAATTGGAGTAATGAGGTGTACACAGTTTGGAGAATTCAATCAACAGTTCCAGTAACATATATTTTAAAAGATGAAACCGGTACTATAATTAAAGGTGGGTTTTATCAAGAAGAATTGAGTAAAACCAAGGTTGGTGATGTATATTTAATAGAAAAAGTGCTGCGTAAAAAAGGTGACAAATTGTTAGTGCGGTGGTTGGGATTTGATAAATCCAAAGACTCGAGGATAAATGCAAAAGATTTAATATGAAATTTGTAAAACAATCATCTAGATTACCAATTATAAATCTGTGGTCCGTCTAATACAGGCAAAACAAATTTACCCATTTTTCAGATTCACTTTGCCCTTCAAGTGTAGACAATAGCTCCGATACACTGGTCTGCGGCGGACCCGGAGTTTCTGCAATTACTTCGGTATTAATAAAACTAGGAGAACCCCACACATCCCCCACCTCCTCCACCTCATCCCCTCCCTCCTCCTCCACCTTATCCCCTCCCCTCTCAGCGATCTCGTTCTTTACTTCGGCTTTGACATCGGGTGCAGACGGCGAACCCTTTATTTTCGACAACTCTGAGTATAGGGCTATATTTTTTTGTGAGCATTAGTTCAGAGTCTACGTCACCGTATCGCATTCGACGATATTTTCTCTTGATAGCGTCTTTCAACCGTGCAATCTCCATCGTTAGTACGCCCTGTTGACGATCGGACATTACGGATGTTCTACTATAGATCTCAAATAACACGGATACTTTTTCCTAGACACAGAGGAACCGTATAATATCACCGGCGGATGCTTTTACCACCGGACCACAGTTGCAATCCTCTAAAGTATTCGTACACGTGCCTGTCGAAACGACTAATGAGCTCTGTTTTGTCGGTACTGGGAAATATATAGGTGCGTTTTATATTGTCACGCCATTCACATCATTGTACGTGTAGATACGCATTTATATATCCTTCACGATACGATCAAAGCCGATACGATAGCGACCGTTTACTATTTCGCTGTCTTTGTCTATAACGACAAATCCGTGTTTCTCTTTCCAGGCCGTAGCGCAAATGTTTTGAAAAACTTTAAACGATACGTCAGGTGTGACGTGATCAGAATAAATGTGACGTAAATTCATGTCATCCTGTTTAAATAAGATCAACAGGTTGGCGTTGTCACGAATCAATTGTTTCGGTATACGACTGTAGGTTTGACCCAAATAAAAAGAGTCTATATCGTTGTGACGGCTCATGGTGAAATAGTTACGTATATTGTCATGTTTTTCACAGGCAATATCGTCGAAAATCTGCACGATTATATATGCGGCACAATATATGCGATCTGCACGAGGAATTGGGGAAGCGTCAACCTCGACTAGTTAGGTAGGATTCACTAACCAACTAACTTGTTAACGTAATAGGGGGAGTCAATAGCAAAGTAATAGAAACGTTTCGTAACGTGTTACAGGTGTATTCTGGCTGGTGGGGATGTCAGAAGGCGTGGTGAAGAAGACGCTAGACGATTGCGCTAGTTTAACGTGTTACAGGTGTATTCTGGCTGGTGGGGATGTCAGAAGGCTTGGTGAAGAAGACGCTAGACGATTGCGCTGGTTTAACGTGTTACAGGTGTATTCTGGCTGGTGGGGATGTCAGAAGGCATGGTGAAGAAGACGCTAGACGATTGCGCTAGTTTAAACTGTTCTCTTAACCAGGGAATGGTATTCCTAAAAACGGATGATTTAATAATAACTGGAGATGCGTGGAAGGTCGTCGTGTCAATTGGTTTACAAGATTATGACAGATTATTTTCATACCTAGGGAAATTGTTTAACGTCGTGACCGCAATGCGTAAGAATGACGACATACAAAATCTCGTACCATGGGTAGAGATTGATAGGCTCAAGGAAATTACAGAAATTGCGAAAAGGGGCACAGAAAGTTTTAGACTCTTATTAAAGCCAGAAAAGGAACCAAAACAGAACAAAATTGAACAAAGGCGAGGTAAACGTGGGTTAATTGATGGTGTGGGAATTGCAATGAAATATTTATTCGGAACTTCCACTGAAAATGATTTAATACATTTAAATAGTAGAGCGGAAGATTTAGCGGGACGACAGGAAAACTTAATACACATAAATAAAGAACAGGTCACCTTTCTAAAACATGAACATGCGCAAGTCACGGGTAATTCGCGTGCAATTGAGGCGTTAGGATACTATTTAACACAAGCAATTAATTATACACTAGCAACTTATAACGATACAATGGAGGAAATTGATAAGGTAAATTCGAGGGTGGGGAAACTTCTTTGTATAAAATTCCCTTTGTATTCTTCTAGAGTATGTCGAATGACATTATCAATCCCGTTTTCAAATTTGATTTAGTAATAAGTATCAATATTAAGAGTTGTCCATAAGACAGATTCTTAGTAGCAAAATGCTGCATGCATATGGATAGGTGTATAAGTATATCAATATGAATAATGGAATAGTATGTAGGATATTATGTTACAATAATTAAGTTCATTATATATTATGTATGTCACAAGATACACACAAAATACAGAAGACACACGATAACTAAAAGGTTTAGCGAGGAAACGTTATCAGTAAGTTGAGCAATATAGAGGCGTTCATCATTAATTATGTAAGACAACACACGATATAATATAGCTATGTTGTTTATAAACAAGGAGGAAACAACCTACCGATAGGTATGGGAAACAGGAACACAAATAAATAAAAGGATTAGGACCTTTTCTTTTATAAGAAGTGTTACACTAATGCGGCGTGAAGTCAGTAATAATTAACCACATTTAAGTATAATTAATCAAATAAGCTTTTGCGGGAATAATCAAAGTAATCATTCGCTTATGCTACACGGGAAGTAATTATACACTGTTATTGAGTTAAACTAGTCAACAATATTAATCAAGTTTATTAAATTTTAATGAAAGAGATAATTAATAGAGGTCGACAGAAGGAACATGACCTACTCGAGAGATTAGTGGACGGAAATAGCCTACCGCAATTATTACACACTGAATGAGCCTACGCGAACACGCAGGCACTCTATTCATTCGTGACAGATGTTACGCGGTCTTGAATTCGGGGGTGCACTTGTTTTAAATGCACCATCGTTTCACTAAATTTTTCTAAACACTAAACAGAGAAGTAAGAAATTGTCCAAATTTTTGTATGAGTCAGGTGTAAATCAGTATGACTATTGTAAAGAACTAGAACAGAACGGGTTTTTGATACGCAGGAACCGGAAGGGTTTGTACCAACTTTTTAAGAGTTACAATGGTGTAAGGTTTTCCCGTGTACATAGGTGCCATTACAAGTTATCACTAATTGTGTTTTCCTTGTTTTCAGCTCATGCGTTGTCCAAATTTCAAGGACAGGTCGTACATTTCACAAATATGACCACTCCCCTTTGTAAGACCATCAAAGGTATTTTAGAACGTAGGCGCATTGATACTGTAAGCTTGGGCGGATTCAGACATAGTAGGCCACAGATGCTTAGGCCTTTGCCGCAGCCTCATGTAGAAATAGAAAAAATCTTAGAAGAAGAATTACCACCGTGTGATGAATATCATCATAGCAGTTTTGAGAAGGATCTGGAACTTGTATCTCGTGGATTCACCATATTGACAGAGAAGCCATCAAAGGATTTTGATTTTGAAGTGTTTGTGGACCTGTTCTTGCAACATTGTTTGGAGTGCGATGATTTCGTGACTCCAAATGAGGAGCTTACTGAAGTTGCTATGCTTGATCAGGTTCAGCCAAATACAAGTTCAGGTCTTTTACCACTGAATGCTTTGGATGGTGTTTGCCAGGGTACTAAGAAAAAAATGCACAACTCTGCTGTTGCTGTTAATATAGCCAGGAACACATGGAATGGTATACCAGGTTGCTTGCCTTACAAACCTGTGGCAAAGGATGAGGTTATCAAAAAAGGCAAAAAAGTAAGAACTATTATGATCGAATCCCAGTCTAATGTAATGGTGCTTAAACACTATTTTCAAACAATTGTGAATGATGAAAGACGCGTAGCATCAGGAAAGTGTATAGGAATGTCAACAACTAATGGAATGTTTAAGATCATTTTTATGCGTTGGTTTGTCATCTGGGCAAAGTATAATGAAGGTGATTGGAATGAATTCCTCGACTGGCTCGAGACACAAACTGTTTCTGAGTCGGATAAAAAAGCTTGGGAGGGATCTACCAATGAGGTGGATGGTTTAAACTACAATATTTATATGCTTATGTCCATAGGTGACGTTTCCCCATCTGACAAAGGTGAATCGTTGTTGGCTGCTAGTTTGGCCGACTATTGTAATCCGCCTGTTCAGATTGACGGCGATCTGGTCTATTTTGCCCCTTGGCGTGTTGGCTCCGGTTCGTACTTCACTGCCCATGGAAACACAGAAAGACATTGGTCTATGGCGAAGTGGGTAGTGAATTTCTTCAGAAATCATGATGGCGCGGGGAAAATACGATGTCCTTGTAAGTATTGTGCTATGGTTAAGCACGTTGAAGGTTTTGGTCAGGTACTTACTCCTATGGAACTTGATTTACTTGACTGTTTTTGTGTTATGGGGGACGATTATTTGTCCTTGTCCTATGGTGCATCTGTTTTTAATCACCTTATTGATGCGGTATTTGGTACTACGACGGAGATGGTTATTAAACCGGTTTTTTCTGTACCTTCTCTCGGTGAGTGTTCGGGTGGTGAGTTTTTACGTAAACACTTTTATTTGGATCGTACATTTTCCACCTATAATGTCCGTGTTTTCAGATCAGCACCTCGTGTGCTTGCCAAACTACGTCATGGCCGCACTCGTGAAAGGCCTGAAAAATTTCGAGCAGCCCTATTGTCAGCCCTTTGGGATATAGGTTATAACCAGGAATTGTATGATGTTGTTCGCCGGGTATTGGAGCGTGTCAGCCTTATAAGCTGTCAAATTAAAGATATAAAATTTGAGTTGCAGCGCTATGCAAAGAGAAATCCTTGCTTAAAAGATACCTCAGTTGAATACGTGCCTGAGTTTTCAATGATTTAAAACGTTGATGCAAGCTTAGTGCGCCTAATGGAGAAGGCTTACTGGAGTCGTGCTTATGAGCAACAAGGTATGCGTTTGAAAGAAGTAATATGATTTTTTTCGTTGTAGTTAATAATATGGATATCGATTTTAACAATTATTATATTTTGTTTATGTATAAAAATCTATATAATGTCAAAACAAAAAATTATACGGGTACCCGAAAGGGACTACCCTTCTTTTTGAGTTTTTTTTGACATCGGGACGATGTCTCGAGGGCGGCGGAGTTGTTAGGATTAGATAGATACTAGAGTAGAAATATATAGTAATTAATAGAATTAGTAGTAATAATTAATATTTTAAGTAGAAACCATACATGAAACCCAGAATAGCGACAGGTATTGCGAAACAATTAAAAAAATGATGAAATGCTTACCTAGCATGGGCAACCTACTTAGCAAGGCAGGTCGAAGCAATATAAGCGACGACTTAAGAGAAGTGGAGATCTTTCGATCAGCAGCGTGAGCGAGCACGTGAGAAGGAACGTGCATTATGTAAAGCCCTGAAATAATGGCTTAATAGTCAAATTGGGTAGGGTCAGTCGACCCCGGGTTAAATGGTGCGCAAACATTCGGCTTTCCGCGATCGCCGGTACAGTGTAGAACGGCGGCCATTTTAGGCTAGTGTCTACATCGGGACCACTATTTTGTTAGAGTCAATCCTTGTAAATAACCATATTTGTAAGTAAGTTAATCATATAATATCTAATTTTAGAAGTCATTATTTAAAGTATTAGTAATAGTCCCTCATCACGTGCTCACTGACTGTGTGGTATTAGTTTTAGTCGATAGGTCTGGGCTGTGACCGTTGTGCCAACCAAGTTTTAAAAGATCCACGATCCTCTATTCCCCAACCTTAAAATTATTACCAATGATGAATAATTAGTATCCAAATTGTCACAGAATGGTAGCAGAGCGTGGTCACGATCCACGGACCTCTGGGTTATGGGCCCAGCACGCTTTCACTCTGTTTTTTCTAAAGAAACAATAGTCTTTACGACACTTTTCCAAAGTATAATGGACAGCAGACGCTATTCCCGTGGAAATGGAAGAATTGCAACTCCCTCTCAATTCCCGCGGTCATCCCGGACGCGAGATGGTGAGCGCGCATTTAACCATCAGGTTAACAATTCATTAAACGGCGATTGGTCAAGAGCACCACGGCTATCAGAGTATGAGCCTAGAGAACAAGCTCCTCGCCAAACAAATAGGTCAACTACGTGGAAAAACCGAAAACAACCGGCCAGGGCAAGTCAGGCAGCACCAAATATAGTTGCCCAAACTGAAACTGCTCCATCTTAGGAACCAATGAATGAAATGAGCAGTCATGCAGCCGGCGTAGCCAACAATGAAGTATACCAACAAAACTTCGAGTTCAGCGGTCTTCGTCGCCTTGCCAGCGGGGGTGACTGTGGTGATCTGCCCACCACGATTCCCCCTTGGGTTGTGGTGGCGGTTGCTTGTCCGTATCCAGTGCCTTAACAGTTGCCCGGTGCCACAAATGCAGGGGCAGCAGATATACCGTCTCGGACCTGGAGGAGGAGGAGGCGGAGGAAGAAGAAGCAATAGTGGAACACGTTCCACGAGCACAGGTGCGTTCTTTTTTTAAAATATACTATATAGATTATGAAATAAATATGATATACTGACATTAGGGTTTTTTTGCAGCGTCCATAGGAGTCATTGGTGCGACTTCTGCACCAAATAACGGGCGAAGGCATAGGTACCATAGCTGCTAGTGGGACGAATATGGTGTCAGCCACAGGGTCTTCACCTCAACAGACGAACTGGACTGCAGACGGACTGAATAATGCATGTCCGGTTTGTCTGGTAGAGAGAGTTTCATTCACTTTGAGACCCTGTGGCCATCTTTTGTGTGGAGACTGTGCGCACAGGGTAAATACATGTCCTATGTGTAGAAGCCCTTTAACATATAGATAAAGATTACCGGGGGAATGTCCAAGTTTTAGTTTTTAATCATTCGAATGAGAATTTTTCAGTATATAAAGGGGACAGAATTGCACAAATAATTTGCGAAAAAATAGCATATCCCGATATAGAAGAAATTCATAGTGTAGACAAAACAGAAAGAAATTGTAAAGGTTTTGGATCTACTGTTTTGGATTAAATATGATAGTAATTTTTATTTTTATTTTTTAGTTATGGAGGTCAGCAACACAGAAAGTCATAGAAATATGTTGGAGAATAGACTAACAATTAATTGGCTCTTCGAAACTCTGATAATTGTAGGACTTGATTCTTTTGTTGTTTGATAATCGACATTAAATCCTAGTAAGCAATTTCTAGAAAAAGAAAGCAATTGTACAGAGATTACTAATATATTTAATGTATATTTTACTTTATTTAACTTTATGAAAGAAAAATTGATTGATGAAGAACTTTCACAAAGAAAACTAGAAAAAATAAAACTTTTTATGGCTTCACCGTACCAGATGACGGTTCCCACCACTTAGGACACAGAGGACAAGCTGTTTATTTTTGTACTAACGTATTACTTTCTTATTTTTCAGATAATGCAATTCTTATACTTATTTGCGTTGGTGATTGGTGTGGGGTGTATTTTACACCCAAATTTGAAGTTAAGATTTGTAACTATTAACCCTAACTAACCCTTCATTTGTTGTCAATCAGATAGTATGTGTTGCTTCTCTTGTTTTTTAGAGAGGTGTCTAATATGTCGATACGTCGTCGGATGAGGGGGATGAAGCATCCAGCGATTCCTCCTATATTCTTCGTGATATGAGGTCGATTCCAATACCCCCAATACCACTACCACCACCACCACCACCACCTCTAATTCCCCTAACTCTCCTTAACCGTTCCCCGACCCCTACCTTCAATCTATACCCCTAAACTCCCCCATCTACACACCTCCCCAAGGACGTGAACAGGGTTACACAGACATAAATACTCCTAGTAGACCTATTCTTGGGTGCCCTCAAGGTGTAAGGTGAGGCGGACCTGCATTGATGGGAGCTCTGTTTCCCGATACGGTATGTACTTTGTTGTTCTGTTCAACACACAGATCTATTTAATATCATTATCAAGTACTGTACAGGTATTGTCTGTTTCAGCAATCATCTACAAGAGTGGGGGGTATGAGAAACGATCCCACTCAACCCACGGTATCTTCGGATTACTGCTTCAACTCTAAGTATTACTAGTTTACAAGTGCTGTTTGATAGTACTGTTTGCGTGATTATATCATGCGTTGATGCTGTTTCAGATGGTGACACATACAGAAGAGGAGATGGAGTTAACCCAAAGGATGAGAGGTACCCTTCGTCCTTTGGGATGCACCCCTAGATACCTTGCAAGGTGGATGCATGCCAACCAGGAGCCACATGCTCGGTTGGCATGCATCAGCTGTATGAGACCATATCGGAGAAAGAATCCATACAGTAACGAAGTAAGTTAGGAACACGTGGATTATAATAATATTAATAACTGATGTTTTTATTCATTTATTAACAAATATTGTCTTCTAGGAACAACGGGCTCGTCATGATGTGGCCAAGGGTTGGCTTCAGGATGTACGTTGTGCCTTTCAACGTATAATTTTGGAGTTGGATGAGGTTGCCGGACTGCCCTCTCCAACGGAGCAAAGTCCATTCTGCGTATGCAGTGTGATGGTGATGGTTCATAGGGACTTACAGGGGATTGCTAGCAATCTCACCTAGAGAGTGGAGATGAGACTCCAGGTATGTTTGTTGACGCATGCTTGTTTATAAGCTTTTGTCATAGTGTATATGAGGAGATTGGTACGAGCTTGTCCGAGTGTGCAAAGCTACAAGGGTGTTATTAAAATACAACCTGCAGATAAATGTTCATTGACAACATTTGATAAATCTTGATAAATCAGTAACAGCTCATACTTCAGTTGTATCAAGTATCTGGTACGGCAAGATAACTTATGATTGTGAAACATGCACAGGATTTATCATAAGTTCTTATGAAGGTTGTGCAGAAGAGATGTTCAACTGGCAGAATATCAAAATCAATTAATGCAGACCCTTTTACATCCCAATTGCATCTAGGTTGTTATCTTGCATAAATAATGACAGAATGGAAAAATTAGAGATTCTATGTAAAATCAAACAGAAACAAAGTACACATACTGCCTGTATCAACCACTGGAGTTAATGAACAAGGAGAGGAGGTGATAATGCACGACTTCAAACCATTTACCATAAAGATGAGTAGATTTAAGTCCAGAATTTCTAGAATGATGATTGTCTTATTATTAGTTTGTTTTGGGGTGAAGAGAGCAGGCTCTACAGTTACAACTTATACTTATTAAATCAGACAATCACATCTGTAAGGATAAGTTGTGCAACGTTTTAGTGGTGAGTTCTGTGAACATGATGCCAGAAAACTCGATGTGTTTAATTAAGTTTAATGGAGACAAAATTGTTATAGCAGGAAACAATGTGTAAAGAGATGTGTATTACTCACCCATTTATAAAACATCATCATGGATTATGAAGTCTCAAACAGGGTTTTATTGTGAAGGATCAGATTGGTGTTGGAGAGGTGGCAACTGCAAGGGGATTAGATCTGAATTACCAACTCCTATGTACCCTAGTGTTGCATCTCCAATAAATTCCACTTTATGATTGTTTGGGCTACATTAATGTTGTAATGGGCGACAGTGGTTGTTAAGTGCTACTGCAGGCCACCGTGTTCACTCTGTGTAAAAACAGGTTACATGACATCAAACTGGGTCGACACTCGTACTTATCGTCACCAGGAGGCTTTCCCAGATTGTGAGATCTCAGATCATCTATCCTCAGAAAATCAGAAAGCCTTTCATTTCATGTACTGCAAGCCAGAGCCTACCGTGGACACATTGTTCAATTACTTGTTGGCAGTTTATGTATCCCTTGATGGGACTAGTTTATCTAGCCTGAACTGGATCATTGAGCAAGTAATATCAGCGGATTGTACCAGAGCTGAGTCGTTTGCTAATACTGTTATTGAGCAAAGGTATTATCCATTGGCATTCTTCTGCAAGAACACACCTCAGGCCGAGTGGTCAAGTATAGCTGAGCTCACATATATTCTGACAGTTTGTCCTTGGAAATGTGTACAGTCCAACACATCCGGCAAGTCTTTACCCATCTCTTGCCAATTACGGGATGTTCTGCCAAAACAAGACCAGTCCTGCGATGAAAGCTTACAGGGGGAATTGGTACACCAATGGCATTATAACTAAAGTTGAGGCGGAAGCTATATATTTGAGAGCTCAAGCCCATATTGAGGCAACAGTGGAGGAGAAGCTGAGCTTGACCACCTGGATTGAAACGGCCTTCTCCTTGGAGCTTCTGTCACTATTCTAGGAGGAAGGGTGTTCCTGTATGATAATACGAACCGGACATTTAACTTGGAAACTCTTACAATGGAGCAAGCACCTGAAGTAGGGGGTCAACTTACTGTAGAAGGTTACTTTAATGATAATGCAAAAAAAGGATGTTTCAAAGATGAATGTAATGGTATTGTACTATTAGAGTTTGTCGGACTAAGAGCTAAATTATACACTTTAAAACTGTACATGATATAAATATCTATACCTTATATTGTATACGGTAGAATAAACTTTATTGAAAAATAATCTTGTTTTTTATTACTTTCCTTGTCCAGTAGTTTCTATTTTCCTATAAAATTGTCTCATAGATAGTGAGGGAGAGAGAGAGCGAGAAAGAGAAATGCCTGTAACTTATACCGATGCCGATTTGGATGGCGCTACAAAATTTGCCGAAGCCAACAACAAGATACGTCTGTTGAAACGTATGTTGGCTAAAGCTCCTCATCTCACGTCCTGGTTGGACGTCAATTTGAGAGATGCGACGCACGACGACTATTATATACCGGTCACACTGGTCGGTTCCAGTAAAGTGTTGACTGTAAATATGACGGAATCAATTTGCAGCCGTCTTTCGTGCAACCCGATGAAAGACAAGGCCGATCCTTGCAAGTCGCGAGACGTTATTATTATATCGGCGATAAAGGCGATTACAATGTACAATGTCAGAAAGACTGCTTCAACGTCAAAACTGTGGACAACGTTTCGAAAACCGGCGAAAGATCCGTAGACACACCAATGATGATGAATTGGTTCGACAATTCGTTTCGCATACTCAACTCCCATATGATTTCCTATCTGGAAAAGACCGTCTACCGTAGCGACGCTCGGTACGAAATTAGAGTCAACGATATGCCCACCGGTTTCACTAGGCGACCCTATACGGGGAACGTTTTCGGTGGCGGTCTCACTGCGCCTACTACGAACGTCACAGGGAATCGGACGGATCGTGCGAGATGACGGGTTTTGAAAAATATTTGGACGCTATTGTCCATGTGTTGTCATCTGCAGATCTGTCTGTATCTCACGCCATCACCAGCGCCCTATTCACTGTGCACAACGTGAAAAGGCAGACTCTAAATAACCCGAATACAACTACAAACATGATGAAAAAGACCTCTAATGGAACCTTCCCCTTGACGTATTGCGACAAAAGTGCAGATCTAAGCTTTGCAGAAGTGGAAAAGATATGGTTGGAAGCCTTAACTAAATTTGGCTTACAATACCAAATCTTCGAAGAACCTGATAAAAATTGGATAGGCACTATGGGCCCCTACCTCAACATGTCGAGCTGCTGGGGATTGCGGATGCAAGAACTGAGAATCGGCCATTCAAGGATGCCACTAGGACTTGACAAGGAGCAGAACAGGATGTACACTCCTGTAATCAAATACGGGATCAGTGGGGCTCATGCGATATTTCTCGAGGGAATCACTTATCCACCAGAACGCAGATCATCAATGGCTATGTCCTTAGGTCCCCTAACAGCATTTCTCAGTATGATTAAAAGTGAGGGCAAATACAGGACAAAGTGGGAGGCTGCGGTGAAAAAGATGTTCTCTCACATTTCGTGCATTGACGACATAATCCAAGTGACAAAGAACAGTAAGACTGCAGATGCAGTAAGTCCCATAATCTCTCTGTTAGCGGACATACTAATGATTACCACATCCAGACAAACACAGAGGGCCAACTTCCCATTGGCAATGCTCTACCACCTCGAAGAAACATCCATTAAGGAGCACTTTACCACCACAGAAGCAGAGAGGGAGTATCTATTAAGAGTTAGGCATCCTGAGAATCCATTCTCTGGGAATCCCGAAGAAGAGGTCACGTACTCTGTTGAAAAAGGACATGTTGTCACTGATTTCACAGAGGTTCCTAGAACTGTATTCCACTACGTAAGGAGAACAAACAGGACAACCAAATCTGCTGGAACCCCACGAGCAGCCATTGAGGATGCAAACAGGAGAGTTTTATCCCTGGTAGAAACTGCAGAATTAACAACCAAACTGAAAGCGCCCAGCACATGCATATCACTCCAAGATTACGTAATCAACCACCTCAAGTTTCTGCGCAGCGAAAGCACCTTGAGCTCGGAAGAGTCGGAGAGGTTTGAGAAAGCCATGTCAGTGCTAACAGGGTCAAGTTACTACTAGTCAAGTTTCATACTGTAAAGTTGAGCTGAATAGTAAGGTGCATTTATAGTGTTTTTTGGAGTGGTTAGAGTTTGCTTTGAGTGGTTTCGAGTACTGTGTTGTGTGCGTGTTTTGTTTCTGAACGTATGGATGTTTGAATGGTGAAAATCGGTGAGTTATTGTAGAAGATATAAGTATTTGTGTGTTTATGTAGACTTTGGATAGTTCCGTTTAGGTTAGTTAGATTTAAGATTGCCCCAGGGGGCGTAGCCCACCTTATTTTCATTAATAAATAGTGTATAGGACTCTAGGTGTAAGTTTTAATAAGTCTTAGGAACTTTGGCGAGGTTTTTGTTAATTATTTTATTTTTTAAACTTGTGTGCTAAGGGAGGAGTGATTAATTTTTGAGTTTTTTATAATAGTTAGAGAGGAGGCAGGGACTTAAAAAGTAACAGGCAGGAAGAAGGGACTGTGCTTAATATAAAACAGAAAAGTTTACGCAAGACGACTATTATATACCGGTCACACTGGTCGGTTCCAGTAAAGTGTTGACTGTAAATATGACGGAATCAATTTGCAGCTGTCTTTCGTGCAACCCGATGAAAGACAACGGCTATCCTTGCAAGTCGCGAGACGTTGCCAGTTATTATTATATCGGCGATAAAGGCGATTACGATGTACAATGTCAGCCGGCCTGCTTCAACGTCAAAACTGTGGACAACGTTTCGAAAACCGGCGAAAGATCCGTAGACACACCGATGATGAATTGGTTCGACAATTCGTGTCGCATACTCAACTCCCATATGATTTCCTATCTGGAAAAGACCGTCTACCGTAGCGACGCTCGGTACGAAATTAGAGTCAACGATATGCCCACTGGTTTCACTAGGCGACCCTATACGGGGAACGTTTTCGGTGGCGGTTTCACTGCGCCTACTACGAACGTCACAGGGAATCGGACGGGTCGTGCTAGATGACGGGTTTTGAAAAATATTTGGACGCTATTGGATAATGACATCTTAGAACCGTTGAGGATAATAGGGAGGGACAGGGGAGAAAACGTAAACTGGCTTTGCAAGGTGAGCGGGAAGGTATTTCAGAGGATGATGAGGGCACAGAGAATTTACATAGGGCTGCAAAGTTGCAGGGTGAGAGAATTTCTAAAAGTGGATAGATGCTTTAAATGTCAGGGACACGGGCACATTGCAAGATTTTGTGGGAACGAGGTTGTTTGTTCAAGATGCGGAGAGGAGGAACACCATGGGAGTACATGTAGAAGAGCACAATGGGAGAGATGCATAAACTGTTACAGACTAGGGTATGGGAGGTGGGACCATCCAACCTCCTGGTCGGAGTTCCCGGTTAATGTAAAAATGTTGAAGAGGATGAGAAACAACACTAAGTATGACTAAGATTGCACAGGTAAATGTAGATAGGGCGCAGAGAGTGGTAGCGGAGGGTAGAGAGGTAGCGATTAGGGAGAAACTTGAAGTACTGGCAATACAGGAGCCATATACGTTTAGGGGGAAGGTTGTGGGATTTGGGACAGAATGGAAGATAATATACGATGAAAGGGCAGTAAAACCGTGGGCGGCCGTAATAGTAATGAACAAGGAGATAGGAGTGATGATGGTAAGGAGTTTGAGTGGAAGTCATTGGGTGACGGTAGAACTAAGGTTGAAAGATGGAAGGAGGATGTATGTGATCTCCATGTATTGCCAGTACAGAGAGAGGATAGACAGATACATAGACTTTTTAAAGACAGCAAAAAGGAAGTTAAGAGGAGAACACATAATGGTATGCATGGATGCGAATGCGAGCTCAACAAGATGGGGAGGATCTAGAACAAACTTAAAGGGACGACTGATGACGGAGACCATAGACGAGGGGAACTGGAAATTGTTAAATAGGAGTGAGTGTGGACCGACGTATGACAGAGGGAACCAACAGACGTACATTGATTGACATAACGATTGAGACGGGAGCAAAAGTGGTGACTGAATGGGAAATTAAACAGTTACCCATAACGGGGACACATAAGATGATTTTGATTAGGATGGGAGACGGAAAGAAGAAGGATGTAATTGGACGAGAAATGTGGAGAGGGGTAGTATTGAAGAAGGCGACATGGGAAGACTACAGGGTTAAGTTAGAGGAAGAAGTTAGGGAATTAAGACTGACAACAATAAATGGGAAAAAAGATGTGGTGAAATTAGAAAAGGATTTGAGTGACGCGATCTGGAAAGCGACGAAAGGGACAATACCGAGGAAGAGCGGAAGAAGTAAGGGGAAAAGATGGTGGGACGAAGAACTTGAGACAATGAAAAGAGATGCAAATAAATTAAGAAGAGAACTAGAAGGATCGGAACGGGAAAAGATTGAAAAGGGTAAGAAATACAAGAGTAAATTTAGAGAATACAGACGATTAGTAAAGGAAAAGAAGACCAATAGTTGGATTAAGACAGTAGAAGAGGAGATGGAACGAAGTGAATGGGGTTTGCCTTATGCAATTGCAGTAACGAAATTAAGACCGAAAGAGGTAGCGTGTGAGGTAGGGGGTACGGAGGTAACAACATGGGAACAATCGGCTAGAAATATACCGGTCACACTGGTCGGTTCCAGTAAAGTGTTGACTGTAAATATGACGGAATCAATTTGCAGCCGTCTTTCGTGCAACCCGATGAAAGACATCGGCGATCCTTGCAAGTCGCGAGACGTTGCCAGTTATTATTATATCGGCGATAAAGGCGATTACGATGTACAATGTCAGCCGGCCTGCTTCAACGTCAAAACTGTGTTACCTTCCCCGAATTGATTCATTTTTTGAAATTGAGTTGTTAGAATCGTACGTAACAAAATGTTTTCCCAACTTCCTACATGCATAGTTGCTGCGCAGGCATGTTGGTTGGCATAACCGGCAAAGCCGGAGGCAAGTAAGCAGAGCACGTTGCTTAGGTGAGGTGCAAGCAACCTTGAATATACAAGTGTTCAGATAAAAATATCTTCAAGTGCAGCATTTGAATAAACAACACGTGTTTGAGTGTTATTAGCTGTGAACATGTTTATCTGTCTAATTACAGCTTTCACAATACAATGAGATAGCATTATTGTTATAATAAATAGGGAAGTATTGTAGAAATATTAACCACTTATACTGTGAACAAATTCAACGATGTCTGAGGACGCTGCAAAAGTAGATTTTTACAAAACTGATAATTCAGTACATCAGTCCGTATTAAGTGATAGTGAGGGAGAGATAGAAATATGTCAGCCGGAGAAGACAGGTGCATCGGAAAAGAATGCATGTATGGTGTCGGACCAGGTGGTCATGGATACTGCCAATACTGTTTCGTCCGGAAAACACAAGAAGAAGAAGGCGACCATTACAACGGTTGCCAAGAGGAAGCGCTTAGCTGGAGACAAGGACCTAGCAGATGGGCTGATGCCGGGGGACACATTCAAGACGATAGTTTTGGATGCTCGCCAAACAACTCTGGACACAGTTCCATTGGTACCCACACCGAAGAAAGTGAAATTTCAAATTCACCCGCAGTTGTATTCGATGGTGGACATAGTAAGACCTCTAGCATTATATCTATCAGCAATAGTGGATATAATTCCAGCTTGGAACCAATTTGTAGAGACAACAGCACTGGACGATTTGATATTGGAGAGAGTAATGCAATGTCTAATAGTGTGGAACCAACAAGCATCATTGACCCATGGTCAACCATTATTAGCTGCATGTTGTGCATTAATGGAGAACGAAGATTGGTGCAAGACATCATTCGAATACACGACGAAGAACATCTTGATGGCCTGGCTCGAGAATTTCGCAGCAGAGATACAGTCTGCAGACTCTACTCCAAAAGGGAAAGTCATGCCGACACCTTCTACATCTTCGCAGTGCACTGGAAAGGGGGCTTCAACCACATCCACATGTACCACTCCTGCCCGTGGTCCAACAGGTCATGTACGTGCAAACGTTTCAATTGGTACAGCCGCTGCAATGCTTTTCGGAGACCTACCAGATTCGGAAGAATTACCCGTGGAGATGCAATTTCCATCCTGCGTTACTTGGGCCAAGACGGACGGGAAATCCAGGAAATTCGAGCAGGAGATACCCTATGGCGATTTCCTGGTAGACCTCCGAATATTTCCGGTAGCAGAATTACAGTCGGTGATATCGGACCCGCAGGAATGGTGGCGGAAGTCCTTGTTCCGTGGCAAAATAGCTGTCCCAGCCTTGACCCCGGGGGAGCACAATATAAGTCCCATTTGGCAAAAGGTAACCTCTCTAACAAAGGAATGGATAAAGTTTCTTCAAAACAATGCCCCCCAGCAAAAGTAGGTGTTGATGAGATAGCAGGTTTGTTATTAGAAAATGCTTGTTCCCCAATTGAAAAATTATGTAACTTACAAATGTGGGTGGATAACAAACGGTTGCAAAATTTACGTCCCAATGATAGAATTGTTGAGACAGCCATATTTAAAGTAAAGTTGCAAATCAGTGAGTGGTCTGTAGAAGATTTTATGAATCACTACAAAACCATAGAACCTTTGTTCCATGCTAAATCACATAATTCCTTACATACAATGTATTTGAGCATCGATGAATCATTATTTTATGTAGCATGTTTATTGTATTATCAATTCAACCGTACAGTACATGTAAAAAACGTTTTAGCTATGTGCTCCAATGTTGCTAACCGACAAAATGGAAAGCGCAACTCCCTTTGTATTATGGGTCCCTCAAATGCTGGTAAAACTTTTTTCCTAGAAGCACTAACCTCTTTCTTTCTTAACCGTGGTTGTATGAAAAACCCTTGTCGTGGTGAACGTTTTGCATTTCAAGAATGTGTTAATAGACGTGTAATATTTTGGGATGAGGCCCGCTTAGATCCAGCATATGCAGATAACATAAAATGTTTACTATCGGGTAATGCATTCACCTGTGCAATTAAATTTCAAAATGATGCACCATTGTCCGAAACTCCAGTTTTTATAGCCTCAAACAATTCTGTTTTCCCAAACCAAGATGCTTTTATCAATAGAGTATGCAATTACACATGGAAATGTGCACCTCTTTTAGCACCCATAGCGGGGAAAAAGATTCATCCTATGGATGAATGTGCGGCTATTGGACAACTCTTATTGTGGGGAACACAAAACAGGAAGTACAATTATTACCATGTAGAACATCATTTGCAACAAGCAAGGAATGCAATAAGAACACAAGATTGGTCTTAATATGTATTTTAATTATGTATCTTTATTTTCATCTAATAAATGTTTATTTACATTAATACAGATTTTATTATTATGACCTTCTATATCCTTCCTACTATTATCCCATAAATAACTAAAATATCTATATGATTGTAATATTTGTACAGTATCTTTAGAACTGAAACACTTATTATAATTGTATTGTAGAAAGTTAATCTTTGACACTTCACTCAATCTTTCACACTTCAACAGATAATGGTATATTTTTAGAATGAATAAATGTCAATTTAGGCACTTTAACTTTTCCAGTGGCAGGTGCATCGGCAGCTTCAACAAGTTCCACTTCAGGTGGTGGCGCAATAGTGGTTGTTGTTGTAGGTTTTTTTTGGTTTTTTTAGATTTAAGTTTGGTTTTCAGTAATTGCTATGTGCTAGTAGACTTCCCCTTGTAACCAAAGGCATATGTATGATTGGCATTTAATTGTATCCAATCATTGCTGCCTGTGTATATATTATGTCCATTACCATATGCATGATTTGGTAGTAAGAAATCATACGAATATTCCAATTCGATGCGTGTATCAACTTTATATAAAACAACAATGTCTTGTATATCATCATCTGCTGGAGTCAATGAGAAACTGTGAACAGGTAAGATACCAACGTGTAAACTTGGAGGCATGAATCCACCAGCTGGTTCGTTGAAACCATGAGATGCCCCTCCTGCGTGTTCAATATAACTCCAATAGGGTGCTTTGTATGGTCCTCCAGAAGCCACTGATGCAACATTCGACATATTAATTGACAAATTACCTGAATCCTGACTGTATGTAATGTCTTTCCTTCCTATAGGTTTATTACCATAATTTAAGAGATTAATTTTTTCATTGTAGACTGGTAATGGTGTTTGTGGGTTCAATAAATTCACCTGTGGATTATATGTCCAGGCAACAAACACTAGGATTGTTCATAGAGTTTTCCAAATTGTAAATATGCATAGCTTTCATTATTTCAGGTAGACCAGAACTGTTGGCTATGTCAGTTGTATTTTGACAATAATAGGTTTGAAATGGTTGCATATTACCAAATTGACATCCATTTAGATTTAGAATGGATTTAGAATTGATTTAGAAAGATTTATTTTGATGTACTATTTAAGAAGTTAAATACAACTGAGCACCATATTTTTGGAGATAAATTTGTTACTACTACTACTAAGCCTATATCTTATGATGAGAAAAGTATTTAACAGAATGTTGGCTCTGACGTTTTAATGTCTCGAGGATTCGCTAAACAGTATGTTTTTGCTAGGTCTAGTTTTAAAACGGGTTAAATTCAATGGATTAATAACGGTGTGTCTAATGGAGATAAGGTTGGAAGTGTTGGTTACTTTAAGACAACTTCTTGTGTTGATTATTTTTTTGGTTCCTAAGAAATTGTCGAAAACTAATACTGTAAATGGAATATCTCAACAAGATTACAAAGCATTCTTCGAAAAAAGTGTTACAGCATTGATAGATCTTTTTAAAACTAAAGCGATGATTTCTTCTGAAATCCATTTTCCGTTACTAGGTGCATGCAGGGTGTGATAAGATGCCGGCCAAATGGTGCGTTGATTTGTTACGTGAAAGATTTGCTGGATTAAATGTGTGGTTGGTTTTACATGATCCCGAGAATCGTTATGTCACTGATGCGACAGTTAGTGATGAGAAAGTGTGTGATGAAAGTGATTCCAGTTCTACATTTAGTATAGATTTGACACCGTTGAGTGCTTTAGTTACATTTCAAGATGAAATACGTTTGCTGAACTCTGGAATTACTTCCCAAGATTTTTCACGTTGGTTTTCAAGAATTATTAAGTTTCTTCGTACTATTAATGAACATGACTTGAAGTTAATTTTTGAAGTGGTTCCGGACTTTTTATTGGATAAATATGGTTTATTAAGAAAGTTTATTGTTGATACTTCTGTGGGTCAAATTTCTCTAAGTGTTGCTTCCGTCCCAGGTGATTGTAAGTTTTTGTTCCACTCAATAGGAAAATTGTTCAATAAGGATGGAAATGATGTTATGTAGAGTATAAAGCTCATCTGGCTAAAAATGGTGTTTCGTTAAATCAGCATAATGCCGTTGAAATTGGAGAAGGAACCGTTGATATTTTATACGTTGCTGGATATTTGATGAATTGTTTTAATATTAATTTGTGTGTTCATTGTGAGGGTGATGGTTGTAGTGTTCGTCTTTTGAAGGATTTAAGTTTTGAGACATGTCATATTAGGCATTCAGGTGTTCATTACGAAACATTAGTTCCTATAAATCATAGTGCTGTTTCGGGGGTTGAACTTCTAAAGCCTAATCGTTTGGCTTCCATCTTTGGAGATAGTCTTGCTATTAAAGATGTTGCTTTTGCACGCTAGGTTTTGAGTAAAATGCATTCATTAGTCATTTCGCATCAGGTTGACCTTCGGGAAGTTAAAGATGAAATCGATCTTACGCATGTTGACTTGACTGAGAAACTTTCCAGTACGTCTAAAAAGGTTGATTCACTTGTAGAAGTCAGTTGTGATTCAGAGCAATTTTTGTTGGAGAATTGTTTGAACGATGAAAGTCAAAAGGATGTAGAAATCGGTGATTTGGTGAAGAAGACTCAAGAAAATGATAGACTACGTGGAAAAACCGAAAACAACCGGCCAGGGCAAGTCAGGCAGCACCAAATATAGTTGCCCAAACTGAAACTGCTCCATCTAACGAACCAATGTATGAAATGAGCAGTAATGCAGCCGGCGTAGCCAACAATGAAGTATACCAACAAAACTTCGAGTTCGGCGGTCTTCGTCGCCTTGCCAGCGGGGTAGACTGTGGTGATCTGCCCACCACGGTTGGCTGCGGTTGGGGTAGCGTTTGCTTGTCCGTATCCAGTGCCTTAACAGTTGCCCGGTGCCACAAATGCAGGGGCAGCAGATGATGCCTTGCATGTTCCCCACCCTGCGAGCCCTGAAGTCGGGTCACGCACGAGAGATAATCAGTTGTGCACCGCTGTCGCAAGGAGCTGGACCGTTGGAAGACTACAACTACATCAACCATCGCCAATTCATCTTTCTTCATATCTCCTTCTTCCTAGTTTTAACCCCCTGAAATAATGGCTTAATAGTCAAATTGGGTAGGGTCAGTCGACCCCGGGTTAAATGGTGCGCAAACATTCGGCTTTCCACGATCGCCGGTACAGTGTAGAACGGCGGCCATTTTAGGCTAGTGTCTACATCGGGACCACTATTTTGTTAGAGTCAATCCTTGTAAATAACCATATTTGTAAGTAAGTTAATCATATAATATCTAATTTTAGAAGTCATTATTTAAAGTATTAGTAATAGTCCCTCATCACGTGCTCACTGACTGAGTGGTATTAGTTTTAGTCGATAGGTCTGGGCTGTGACCGTTGTGCCAACCAAGTTTTAAAAGATCCACGATCCTCTATTCCCCAACCTTAAAATTATTACCAATAATGATTAATTAGTATCCAAATTGTCACAGAATGGTAGCAGAGCGTGGTCACGATCCACGGACCTCTGGGTTATGGGCCCAGCACGCTTTCACTCTGTTTTTTCTAAAGAAACAATAGTCTTTACGACACTTTTCCAAAGTATAATGGACAGCAGACGCTATTCCCGTGGAAAACGAAGAATTGCAACTCCCTCTCAATTCCCGCGGTCATCCCGGACGCGAGATGGTGAGCGCGCATTTAACCATCAGGTTAACAATTCATTAAACGTCGATTGGTCAAGAGCACCTAGGCTATCAGAGTATGAGCCTAGAGAACAAGCTCCTCGCCAAACAAATAGGTCAACTACGTGGAAAAACCGAAAACAACCGGCCAGGGCAAGTCAGGCAGCACCAAATATAGTTGCCCAAACTGAAACTGCTCCACCTAACGAACCAATGTATGAAATGAGCAGTCATGCAGCCGGCGTAGCCAACAATGAAGTATACCAACAAAACTTCGAGTTCGGCGGTCTTCGTCGCCTTGCCAGCGGGGGTGACTGTGGTGATCT
The DNA here is from genome assembly GCA_963513935.1 of Aphrophora alni. Lineage (NCBI taxonomy): Eukaryota > Metazoa > Arthropoda > Insecta > Hemiptera > Aphrophoridae > Aphrophora > Aphrophora alni. The sequence continues at coordinate 17,450,646 of OY740776.1, read as the reverse complement.
GCCCACCACGGTTCCCCCTGCGGTTGGAGTGGCGGTTGCTTGTCCGTATCCAGTGCCTTAACAGTTGCCCGGTGCCCCAAATGCAGGGGCAGCAGATATACCGTCTCGGACATGGAGGAGGAGGTGGAGGTGGAGGAGGAGGCGGAGGAAGAAGAAGCAATAGTGGAACACGTTCCACGAGCACAGGTGCGTTCTTTTTTTAAAATATACTATATAGATTATGAAATAAATATGATATACTGACATTAGGGTTTTTTTGCAGCGTCCATAGGAGTCATTGGTGCGACTTCTGCACCAAATAACGGGCGAAGGCATAGGTACCATAGCTGCTAGTGGGACGAATATGGTGTCAGCCACAGGGTCTTCACCTCAACAGACGAACTGGACTGCAGACGGACTGAATAATGCATGTCCGGTTTGTCTGGTAGAGAGAGTTTCATTCACTTTGAGACCCTGTGGCCATCTTTTGTGTGGAGACTGTGCGCACAGGGTAAATACATGTCCTATGTGTAGAAGCCCTTTAACATATAGATAAAGATTACCGGGGGGAATGTCCAAGTTTTAGTTTTTAATCATTCGAATGAGAATTTTTCAGTATATAAAGGGGACAGAATTGCACAAATAATTTGCGAAAAAATAGCATATCCCGATATAGAAGAAATTCATAGTGTAGACAAAACAGAAAGAAATTGTAAAGGTTTTGGATTAAATATGATAGTAATTTTTATTTTTATTTTTTAGTTATGGAGGTCAGCAACACAGAAAGTCATAGAAATATCTTGGAGAATAGACTAACAATTAATTGGCTCTTCGAAACTCTGATAATTGTAGGACTTGATTCTTTTGTTGTTTGATAATCGACATTAAATCCTAGTAAGCAATTTCTAGAAAAAGAAAGCAATTGTACAGAGATTACTAATATATTTAATGTATATTTTACTTTATTTAACTTTATGAAAGAAAAATTGATTGATGAAGAACTTTCACAAAGAAAACTAGAAAAAATAAAACTTTTTATGGCTTCACCGTACCAGATGACGGTTCCCACCCCTTAGGACACAGAGGACAAGCTGTTTATTTTTGTACTAACGTATTACTTTCTTATTTTTCAGATAATGCAATTCTTATACTTATTTGCGTTGGTGATTGGTGTGGGGTGTATTTTACCCCCAAATTTTAAGTTAAGATTTGTAACTATTAACCCTAACTAACCCTTCATTTGTTGTCAATCAGATAGTATGTGTTGCTTCTCTTGTTTTTTAGAGAGGTGTCGAATATGTCGATACGTCGTCGGATGAGGGGGATGAAGCATCCAGCGATTCCTCCTCTATTCTTCGTGATGTGAGGTCGATTCCAATACCCCCAATACCACTACTACCACCAACACCTCTAATTCCCCTAACTCTCCTTAACCGCTCCCCGACCCCTACCTTCAATCTATACCCCTAAACTCCCCCATCTACACACCTCCCCAAGGACGTGAACAGGGTTACACAGACATAAATACTCCTAGTAGACCTATTCTTGGGTGCCCTCAAGGTGTAAGGTGAGGCGGACCTGCATTGATGGGAGCTCTGTTTCCCGATACGGTATGTACTTTGTTGTTCTGTTCAACGCACAGATCTATTTAATATCATTATCAAGTACTGTACAGGTATTGTCTGTTTCAGCAATCATCTACAAGAGTGGGGGGTATGAGAAACGATCCCACTCAACCCACGGTATCTTCGGATTACTGTTTCAACTCTAAGTATTACTAGTTTACAAGTGCTGTTTGATAGTACTGTTTGCGTGATTATATCATGCGTTGATGCTGTTTCAGATGGTGACACATACAGAAGAGGAGATGGAGTTAACCCAAAGGATGAGAGGTACCCTTCGTCCTTTGGGATGCACCCCTAGATACCTTGCAAGGTGGATGCATGCCAACAAGGAGCCACATGCTCGGTTGGCATGCATCAGCTGTATGAGACCATATCGGAGAAAGAATCCATACAGTAACGAAGTAAGTTAGGAACACGTGGATTATAATAATATTAATAACTGATGTTTTTATTCATTTATTAATAAATATTGTCTTCTAGGAACAACGGGCTCGTCATGATGTGGCTAAGGGTTGGCTTCAGGATGTACGTTGTGCCTTTCAACGTATAATTTTGGAGTTGGATGAGGTTGCCGGACTGCCCTCTCCAACGGAGCAAAGTCCATTCTGCGTATGCAGTGTGATGGTGATGGTTCATAGGGACTTACAGGGGATTGCTAGCAATCTCACCTAGAGAGTGGAGATGAGACTCCAGGTATGTTTGTTGACGCATGCTTGTTTATAAGCTTTTGTCATAGTGTATATGAGGAGATTGGTACGAGCTTGTCCGAGTGTGCAAAGCTACAAGGGTGTTATTAAAATACAACCTGCAGATAAATGTTCATTGACAACATTTGATAAATCTTGATAAATCAGTAACAGCTCATACTTCAGTTGTATCAAGTATCTGGTACGGCAAGATAACTTATGATTGTGAAACATGCACAGGATTTATCATAAGTTCTTATGAAGGTTGTGCAGAAGAGATGTTCAACTGGCAGAATATCAAAATCAATGAATGCAGACCCTTTTACATCCCAATTGCATCTAGGTTGTTATCTTGCATAAATAATGACAGAATGGAAAAATTAAGGATTCTATGTAAAACCAAACAGAAACAAAGTACACATACTGAATGTATCAACCACTGGAGTTAATGAACAAGGAGAGGAGGTGATAATGCACGACTTCAAACCATTTACCATAAAGATAAGTAGATTTAAGTCCAGAATTTCTAGAATGATGATTGCCTTATTATTAGTTTGTTTTGGGGTGAAGAGAGCAGGCGCTACAGTTACCACTTTACTTATTAAATCAGACAATCACATCTGTAAGGATAAGTTGTGCAACGTTTTAGTGGTGAGTTCTGTGAATATGATGCCAGAAAACTCGATGTGTTTAATTAAGGTTAATGGAGACAAAATTGTTATAGCAGGAAACAATGTGAAAAGAGATGTGTATTACTCACCCATTTATAAAACATCATCATGGACTATGAAGTCTCAAACAGGGCTTTATTGTGAAGGATCAGATTCGTGTTGGAGAGGTGGCAACTGCAAGGGGATTAGATCTGAATTACCAACTCCTATGTACCCTAGTGTTGCATCTCCAATAAATTCCACTTTATGATTGTTTTAGCTACATTAATGTTGTAATGGGCGACAGTGGTTGTTAAGTGCTACTACAGGCCACCGTGTAAAGCAGGTTACATGACATCAAACTGGGTCGACACTCGTACTAATCGTCTGCAGGAGGCTTTCCCAGATTGTGAGATCTCAGATCATCTATCCTCAGATATTCTGAAAGCCTTTCATTTAATGAACTGCAAGCCAGAGCCTACCGTGGACACATTGTCAATTACTTGATGGCAGTTTATGTATCCCTTGATGGGACTAGTTTATCTAGCCTAAACTGGATCATTGAGCAAGTAATATCAGCGGATTGTACCAGAGCTGAGTCGTTTGCTAATTCTGTTATTGAGCAAAGGTATTATCCATTGGCATTCTTCTGCAAGAACACACCTTAGGCCGAGTGGTTAAGTATAGCTGAGCTCACATATATTCTGACAGTTTGTCCTTGGAAATGTGTACAGTCCAACACATCCGGCAAGTCTTTACCCATCTCTTGCCAATTACGGGATGTTCTGCCAAAACAAGACCAGTCCTGCGATGAAAGCTTACAGGGGGAATTGGTACACCAATGGCATTATAACTAAAGTTGAGGCGGAAGCTATATATTTGAGAGCTCAAGCCCATATTGAGGCAACAGTGGAGGAGAAGCTGAGCTTGACCACCTGGATTGAAACGGCCTTCTCCCTGGAGCTTCTGTCACTATTCTAGGAGGAAGGGTGTTTCTGTATGATAATACGAACCGGACATTAAACTTGGAAACTCTAACAATGGAGCAAGCACCTGAAGTAGGGGGTCAACTTACTGTAGAAGGTTACTTTAATGATAATGCAAAAAAAGGATGTTTCAAAGATGAATGTAATGGTATTGTACTATTAGAGTTTGTCGGAGTAAGAGCTAAATTATACACTTTAAAACTGTACATGATATAAATATCTATACCTTATATTGTATACGGTAGAATAAACTTTATTGAAAAATAATCTTGTTTTTTATTACTTTCCTTGTCCAGTAGTTTCTATTTTCCTATAAAATTGTCTCATAGATAGTGAGGGAGAGAGAGAGCGAGAAAGAGAAATGCCTGTAACTTATACCGATGCCGATTTGGATGGCGCTACAAAATTTGCCGAAGCCAACAACAAGATACGTCTGTTGAAACGTATGTTGGCTAAAGCTCCTCATCTCACGTCCTGGTTGGACGTCAATTTGAGAGATGCGACGCAAGACGACTATTATATACCGGTCACACTGGTCGGTTCCAGTAAAGTGTTGACTGTAAATATGACGGAATCAATTTGCAGCCGTCTTTCGTGCAACCCGATGAAAGACAACGGCTATCCTTGCAAGTCGCGAGACGTTGCCAGTTATTATTATATCGGCGATAAAGGCGATTACGATGTACAATGTCAGCCGGCCTGCTTCAACGTCAAAACTGTGGACAACGTTTCGAAAACCGGCGAAAGATCCGTAAACACACCGATGATGAATTGGTTCGACAATTCGTGTCGCATACTCAACTCCCATATGATTTCCTATCTGGAAAAGACCGTCTACCGTAGCGACGCTCGGTACGAAATTAGAGTCAACGATATGCCCACCGGTTTCACTAGGCGACCCTATACGGGGAACGTTTTCGGTGGCGGTCTCACTGCGCCTACTACGAACGTCACAAGGAATCGGACGGATCGTGCTAGATGACGGGTTTTGAAAAATATTTGGACGCTATTGGATAATGACATCTTAGAACCGTTGAGGATAATAGGGAGGGACAGGGGAGAAAACGTAAACTGGCTTTGCAAGGTGAGCGGGAAGGTATTTCAGAGGATGATGAGGGCACAGAGAATTTACATAGGGCTGCAAAGTTGCAGGGTGAGAGAATTTCTAAAAGTGGATAGATGCTTTAAATGTCAGGGACACGGGCACATTGCAAGATTTTGTGGGAACGAGGTTGTTTGTTCAAGATGCGGAGAGGAGGAACACCATGGGAGTACATGTAGAAGAGCACAATGGGAGAGATGCATAAACTGTTACAAACTAGGGTATGGGAGGTGGGACCATCCAACCTCCTGGTCGGAGTTCCCGGTTAATGTAAAAATGTTGAAGAGGATGAGAAACAACACTAAGTATGACTAAGATTGCACAGGTAAATGTAGATAGGGCGCAGAGAGTGGTAGCGGAGGGTAGAGAGGTAGCGATTAGGGAGAAACTTGAAGTACTGGCAATACAGGAGCCATATACGTTTAGGGGGAAGGTTGTGGGATTTGGGACAGAATGGAAGATAATATACGATGAAAGGGCAGTAAAACCGTGGGCGGCCGTAATAGTAATGAACAAGGAGATAGGAGTGATGATGGTAAGGAGTTTGAGTGGAAGTCATTGGGTGACGGTAGAATTAAGGTTGAAAGATGGAAGGAGGATGTATGTGATCTCCATGTATTGCCAGTACAGAGAGAGGATATACAGATACATAGACTTTTTAAAGACAGCAAAAAGGAAGTTAAGAGGAGAACACATAATGGTATGCATGGGTGCGAATGCGAGCTCAACAAGATGGGGAGGATCTAGAACGAACTTAAAGGGACGACTGATGACGGAGACCATAGACGAGGGGAACTGGAAATTGTTAAATAGGAGTGAGTGTGGACCGACGTGGACCTTGTTTAAAGTGAAGGAGAATTTTTTTTGGCCGACTCTGAAACAGGATGTCACCTCTAAGGTGCGAGCTTGTTCGATTTGTGCCGTAAGTAAACCCGCGCACAACACAAGACTAGGATATCTTGCCTCAACGGTCCCCAATCGTCCCATGGAAAAATTACACATTGATTATGTAGGAAAGCTTCCCAGAACAAAACAGGGCTACAACATGATACTGGTCGCAGTGGACCAGTTCTCAAAATTCACCTGGCTGATTCCTGTCAGAGATGCAACTTCCCATAGTACCATTAAGGCCTTAAGCCAAAGCATTTTTCAAAATTTCGGTTTTCCTAAAATATTGATATCTGACAATGCCCAATGCTTCGTATCACATGTCTTCCGCAATTTTTGTTTTTCTCGCAGTATCAAACATGCTACTTTATCCCCATATCACCCCCAACCTAATAACGCGGAAAGACTGAATAGAAACCTCAAGGCATCCCTCGTCGCCTTTCATTTAAATAACCAATCCTCTTGGGACGACTCCCTTTGCTGGCTTCAGCTGGCCTTTAATTTCGCTCATCATGAGACTCTCAAAGCAACCCCTTTTAAAATTCTATTTAATTTTCTCCCCAATACACCTTTGAGTCTCAGTTGGAACATACAGGATCTTCTCCCAAAACCTAACACCAATCCCTCACAAATTTGGCGCCAGGCCAAAGATAACATTTTGAAAGCGCACCAAAAGGTCGAAAAGACCTATAATAAATTCAGAAAACCCCATCAATATAAAATAAACGATCTTGTCTGGTGTAAGACACACCCTTTAAGTTCCGCCATAAACAAGCGGGCAGCTAAATTGATGCCTCGATGGTCCGGCCCTTTCCGAATAATTGATTTTCTCACACCGGTTAGAGTTGCGCTTTCTTTTGCCAACTCACCCCGTTTCATCAAAAAAGCACACGTCGAACAACTCAAACCACACTACGTAAATTAAATTAAAAAATTTCTATAACCGTCTTCTTCACGTTTCATCTGATCTTTCTTGTCCCGCACAAAATCGTTGACAGGTAGTCTTCTTTCTTTATACTGCAAAACAGAACAAAATACGGAACCAAGCCGTATTTACTCTAAGCCATATACACATCTGTATGTTTGGGTATTGGTGGGTTGAGCTCTCAATAGAGCCCCTCCATGGCACAACCTATATGGATGTTAGCAGGCGAAGAGATTTTTGATTTTCCTTTGTTCAGTGATACATCTCACTGTTTCCCGGACTTGACACATACAACCCATAGTCTGATCAGCTATGAGGTTCCACTTGACGGCAATGGCCGCCACATGTACCTGACATGTCCCTTATCCAAATATATCATAACATCGAGCAGTCCGCGGGTGTAATCGATTCGACGAGAATCCAGAGAGCGTCATGAACTCTTCTGTTTCTTCGTCACAAAGTCGTCTTTGGACGAGGACATAGTGAGTCCATTTCTTCATTAGATAGTTAAGTTTGGTGATTTTGTTCTTTGTTGTTTATCTTGGTGGAGGTATATTGACCGGTTCTGTCAAACTACGTATAAGTTGCGGTGTACAATATAGTGCGACACTCGCAATGCATGTTAGTCTTAAGGTATTCTGTGGTCTAAAACACCTGTCTGAGAAAATTTTTTTTAGGTTCTCTCTCCTTCCTTTTTCAAAATTATGTGGGAGGCCCTTCTGACCCACTTTTTCACTTCACCCTAACTCCGTCCTTCGGGGGGGGGGAGAGCTGTAACGTCATCTAGACTCAAAAATAAATCTACCTTATCAACCTTCTACCTGCAATATCTCCTTACTATATCGCATCCGCCCGGTGCTGAGACCTGGCGGAGAATAACATAATCTAACATCACCTGATCTTTTGGACCTCGCAACTCGTCCGACGGCTTACCAATTAGGTCAGTCGTTGCAAGGTCACATTATCATACTGAAGCTTTTTGTTCATCGATCATGAAATCTAAAATTTTAATAAATCTACATCAACACAGTTATTCACATCAGTTCTTCTTTCTTTTAAGTTCAAAATGTGTTACAGTTCAGTTATATTAGTTTTTGTGAGTTTTGTTTTCTAAACATAAATTTTCCATAGCAAAACGACCAACACGCACATGTCAATTCTTCCAGGAATTGTTCAACAATTTCCAGGTAATTAGAATTGACTATCATATAAATCTGTTAGTATTTTAAGTTTCGATTACTGATATATGTTTTGTTCAAAATAATTTAACTAGGATTATTTTCCTTTCAATTGTTTAGAAATTTTTATTGAAAGCTAATGTCTTGTAAAAAGTAGAATAACCTTCTTTCATTCAAAAAATAATTAACAAAAACTAATTATAAACTTGAGTAGTCATAAAATCAAATTGTTAACTAGTCAAATGTTTTTCTTAATTAGAATCTTTGTTTAAAAAAATATATATATATATATATATATATATATATATATTCTAACGTTGTTACAATTCTTTATCTCAAACAAAGATCGAGATATATATATATTAGATTCTTTATTAATATCAAAGAAAAACTTATTTATAATCTTTTTGGGACATTTTGTAATTCTGATAACTTTCCTTTTCATTTTTAATTAAATTTAAAGAATCATTTTTCATTGCAAGGACTTGTCGAGCAACCTGTATGAGTTTGTCTAAATCTCTATTCGACTTGCTTTTTTTTGCTTAGCAAAAGCTGGTCGGAGATTGTCCAAGATTGTTCCAAGATTGTCCGAGATTGTTTCAAGTTGGTTCAGACCTTGTTTTAACATCCTATAAGTGCACCATATGATTACGTGCTTATGCATAAAAAGGAAATATAAATCCTTTGAAAAATGACAGTTGTTAATAAAAAGGAACTTTGCTTGTGAAATTATCCTTTAGTGAAAAATAATCTTTTGGAAGAGTACTCTGTATGATGATGTGTTTTCACCTTTTTTTTAAAATATATATATATGTAAGATAATCTGTACTAATTCATGATCAAAATTTTATTGGTTGGTGCTGCATGCAAAATCTTTCGGCTTTAACGACCCCAAATGGGTTATTTTTCAAAATTAAAAAAATATTATTGACGTCAATAATTTTAAAACAAAATTAATTTCTCTATATATAATAAATTTGTTGTTTTTTTTTAAATGGAAAATAGTATATCATCAATCTAGTTTGTAAAATGTATTTCTCTCTCTATATATATTTATATGTATGTGTAAACTAAGTATTAGATGACACAAAAACTTGTTAACTAATATACAATTTTGACCTTTTATATATATATATTCAAAAAAACTTAAATTCCTTATATAAATTCCTTTTTAACTAAAATCTAAAAACTTTGTAATTTTCTTTTTTTTTTAACGAATTAATTGTAAATGGTCAAATCTAATTCAGTAAATTTAAGCTAAATAAATGTTGGCATTTTGTTAATGAAATTAGTTTTTCTTTTTTTTTAACATGTTTACCAGTAGGTTCCATATATATTTTTTTAAATTTCAGTCGGCTGGTAACATGTTTTTGGTAGCAGAGCGTGGTTAAAAAATCCAATAGAAACTAGACGTGCGCGAGCCGGATTGAATATTGACCAAAACTTTCACCGGTGCTGAAATCTAGTGTCCAGATTCGGAGATGTACGCGGTTGATGAAAGTCGTGTGGCGGTAGAGAGTACATTAAGTAGAACACAAGGCGTGAAACAATATGTAGTTGATAACCTTAAGCGTATAATAATTGTAGTAGATATATATGATACCGACGAGCTGCGATTATCGTTGGGAGAGTATTCTTTCCTAACAGCGAAGAACTTACCTAATAATGTCAAAAAGGTTTTTAATGCATGGGGTAAGGATAGAGTTGCTTGCTCCATTTTCTCCTGGCATTCATTACAGCAAGTAGATATTAATGACCTACGTCATCTGGTACCATTTTGTGTTTTAGCTAAAAGGGCTATTAGACCAAAAACGGTAAACGATGCGGCGGTTAGCATGGAGTGTTTTGGGAGAGCTATTCCTGCACAAGACATGCTACCAGTACAGTACTCATGTATTGCCAGTACAGAGAGAGGATAGACAGATACATAGACTTTTTAAAGACAGCAAAAAGGAAGTTAAGAGGAGAACACATAATGGTATACATGGATGCGAATGCGAGCTCAACAAGATGGGGAGGATCTAGAACGAACTTAAAGGGACGACTGATGACGGAGACCATAGACGAGGGGAACTGGAAATTGTTAAATAGGAGTGAGTGTGGACCGACGTATGAGAGAGGGAACCAACAGACGTACATTGACATAACGATTGAGACGGGAGCAAAAGTGGTAACTGAATGGGAAATTAAACAGGACTGGGTAACGGGGACACATAAGATGATTTTGATTAGGATGGGAGACGGAAAGAAGAAGGATGTAATTGGAAGGAAATGTGGAGAGGGGTAGTATTAAAGAAGGTAGAGGTAGAAGATGAGGTAGGTGATTTAGTGTATGTATATAATCCCATGATTAAACAGAAAGCCGGATCAAAGTTTAGCAAACCCTTCCAGGGTCCGTACAAAGTAATTAATAAAATTGATAATCTCGTATACGAAATAGAATATAAGAAAGGGAAGTCGTATAAAATAAACGTAAATAGATTGAAACCGTGTCGAGCGCCAGCTGTGGTTGTAAATAAAGCCAGACAGGCTAGACCGCAGAATGATGGCAAGGTCGTTGGCGACACTTCAATAGACTCACACGAGACTATAGCGAGTTCAGAGGAAGATGAGCCTTCTGAACAAGACTTAGAAATTCCGTATAGACCTATTTTAATGGCTACCAATGATTTAGGAGATCAATTGGAAATGACTGAGATGGACCTGACACTGGACGATGAAGTAATGTCACCAGCTAGCGTAGAAGCCGAAGACGAGACTTTTACTGTTAGTGACTATGTAGCGCGACAGGTAGATGAAAATAATCGCGATGGGCCAGCTTATCGCACTAGAGCGCGATCTGCACGAGGAATTGGGGAAGCGTCAACCTCGACTAGTTAGGTAGGATTCACTAACCAACTAACTTGTTAACGTAATAGGGGGAGTCAATAGCAAAGTGTGTTACAGGTGTATTCTGGCTGGTGGGGATGTCAGAAGGCTGGTGAAGAAGACGCTAGACGATTGCGCTAGTTTAACGTGTTACAGGTGTATTCTGGCTGGTGGGGATGTCAGAAGGCATGGTGAAGAAGACGCTAGACGATTGCGCTAGTTTAACGTGTTACAGGTGTATTCTGGCTGGTGGGGATGTCAGAAGGCATGGTGAAGAAGACGCTAGACGATTGCGCTAGTTTAAACTCTTCTCTTAACCAGGGAATGGTATTCCTAAAAACGGATGATTTAATAATAACTGTAGATGCGTGGAAGGTCGTCGTGTCAATTGGTTTACAAGATTATGACAGATTATTTTCATACCTAGGGAAATTGTTTAACGTCGTGACCGCAATGCGTAAGAATGACGACATACAAAATCTCGTACCATGGGTAGAGATTGATAGGCTCAAGGAAATTACAGAAATTGCGAAAAGGGGCACAGAAAGTTTTAGACTTTTATTAAAGCCAGAAAAGGAACCAAAACAGAACAAAATTGAACAAAGGCGAGGTAAACGTGGGTTAATTGATGGTGTGGGAATTGCAATGAAATATTTATTCGGAACTTCCACTGAAAATGATTTAATACATTTAAATAGTAGAGCGGAAGATTTAGCGGGACGACAGGAAAACTTAATACACATAAATAAAGAACAGGTCACCTTTCTAAAACATGAACATGCGCAAGTCACGGGTAATTCGCGTGCAATTGAGGCGTTAGGATACTATTTAACACAAGCAATTAATTATACACTAGCAACTTATAACGATACAATGGAGGAAATTGATAAGGTAAATTCGAGGGTGGGGAAACTTCTTTGTATAAAATTCCCTTTGTATTCTTCTAGAGTATGTCGAATGACATTATCAATCCCGTTTTCAAATTTGATTTAGTAATAAGTATCAATATTAAGAGTTGTCCATAAGACAGATTCTTAGTAGCAAAATGCTGCATGCATATGGATAGGTGTATAAGTATATCAATATGAATAATGGAATAGTATGTAGGATATTATGTTACAATAATTAAGTTCATTATATATTATGTATGTCACAAGATACACACAAAATACAGAAGACACACGATAACTAAAAGGTTTAGCGAGGAAACGTTATCAGTATGTAGCATTCAGCAAAATAAATCTATTAATTTGTTATCAACAGTCCACTCGCCGTCCCTCTTATCTTCCCTCTCCATCTCCGTCTCTATGTAAGTACAAGGTACAGCACTTGATTAAAACACGTCTTGCACTCTGGTCTCTGGGTTTCCGAGAACTACCAACTGAGTTTAAGATGCGAAGATTTAACCAATTCAGAAATAGAAGTGGCTACTGAGGTGCTAGGTCTGATCAGCCTCCCTCCGAGCAACCGTATATTCAGGAGCAGCGAGTTGCTGAATATCAACAACAGGGTGCACGCTCAGCCCCAAGAAGGGCAAACCAACCACAACCACGAAGTTCTGGTAATAGGATGCGAGTCCAGAAAAGAGACACTGCATTCCGTGGAAGAAAGAATGATGAGGTCACTGAAGCGTATCGATCTGATATACGCAAGGACTTGTTAGCCTGTTTCGATACTCTTGATGAAGTGATAAAAGCTAAAGAGTTTGAAACTCGTGCCCGTCATGTGCCAATACCTGTCAGCACTAGAACCGCTGGATTCTCTGCACAAGAGACTTTCACCCGAGTGATGGATATACCGGAGAATGTAAGCAGAGCAATTAACATGACAGTTTTTCACCTGTATCGTGTTTCACTTGCTGCTGTGGAATACCAAGTATACAAGAATAGAAGTAAAGCGTTTCTTGATGAACCTCAGCATTGGTATCAAGGTCAAGCTTTTGAACAATTTAAAACAATAATAAGCACAATCAATGTATTTACTCACTCAACGAGTAGGTTGTCTATTGAAAACAATGTCCACATTTAAATTTGATGACTTAAACCATGTACCATTGTTTCCCGCACCAAGGGTAAGAGAAGGAGTAGCAATTCCAACACCTGAGTGCGTATATTTAACAAATTTACGAAATACAGTTATGTACCTTTCTAATGCTGCAACAAATCCCGAGATACGACTAAATTTTCACTTGCGTAGTCCTCTCCCACGTGCTCAATGGGATGGGAATAATAATGTTCTACAAAATCCAGATGATTTTATGCCTGCAAATTATGGACCAGCCAATTTAATGGATGATATGTACACTGTTAAACAGTGGATTGAAAATGTAATATCTAGAAAAATAGTTCATGAAAAATGGTTTACAAATTATAAACTATTTGAAGAAAATACCGGAAACGAAGGAACGTTTGTGTCGAACAACCCCAGCAACCTGCGATGTCATGATGCTTGTGCAATAAATAAATTGGAAGGTGATGTTACAGATTTTTGGATAGGACCAAAAATAGATGATCGGATGATATTTTATGGAATCTATGGATTGGGTGGTGCTTGCATGCAAACTTTTCGGTCCTAACAACCTCCAAGAGGTTATTTCTAAATTCATAAAATTGACGTCAATTTAAAAAACTTCAGAATTCTAAATTTTCATCTTTTCTTTTTTTATATCTTCTAATGTCATAAACCATTTACTTTTATTATAAATATATATATATTGGCCAATTTAGAATTTAAGAAATGTAACAAACAAAATTATGATTTGTAATATTTAATCTAATAATGAACTTGTTAGAATTAAAATAAAATTTTTTTTTGAATTTAAAATATCAATCTCAATTTATAGAATCTTTTTTATTGTTAAATTTTGTAACTGTTATATAAACTAAAAAGGGGGGATAAATTTTCAGAATCTATTTATCAATATTTTTTTTTATTATTATATTTTACATTAAGGGCGTATAACTTTTTTTTTAGATTAATTATAATCTTGTTAATTATTAAGCTGTGCTTATAATAATCTATCTTAGGATGTTTTTGCTTTGTAAATGATAAAATCTGAACCGACGAAATTTCTTTCTCGTTTATTAAATTTGAGCCTTGTTAATTATTAAATTTGTCTTTGTCTTTTTTTTTTTTTAATTTTCAAACATTGTTACCATTTGGTTCCGCCTTTTGTTTAATTTAAGTCGCCTGGTAACAAGTAAGTTGAGCAATATAGAGGCGTTCATCATTAATTATGTAAGACAACACACGATATAATATAGCTATGTTGTTTATAAACAAGGAGGAAACAACCTACCGATAGGTATGGGAAACAGGAACACAAATAAATAAAAGGATTAGGACCTTTTCTTTTAAAAGAAGTGTTACACTAATGCGGCGTGAAGTCAGTAATAATTAACCACATTTAAGTATAATTAATCAAATAAGCTTTTGCGGGAATAATCAAAGTAATCATTCGCTTATGCTACACGGGAAGTAATTATACACCGTTATTGAGTTAAACTAGCCAACAATATTAATCAAGTTTATTAAATTTTAATGAAAGAGATAATTAATAGAGGTCGACAGAAGGAACATGACCTACTCGAGAGATTAGTGGACGGAAATAGCCTACCGCAATTACACACTGAATGAGCCTACGCGAACACGCAGGCACTCTATTCATTCGTGACAGATGTTACGCGTGCGAGCCAAGATAACAAACCACACATGTTCGTCACTGACGCATATACTTCACTCAAACACAACACTATCATGTGACAAAACCTAGTCGACAGATTTTAATTGAATTTAAGAATTTAAAAGTTAAATAATTGGAGTTGTTGCTAATTGTTAATAGTAAGTATATTGTAATGTTGTTGTGTGCAAGATACCATTCTTCAACCAGTGATTGATGATTGCAGTCATATAAGAATTTCCTTGTTAAGTAAATTCTTCTTTAAAGAAGAGAGGGATGTAATGCCAGGCATTTCTGAATTTAAAACATATTGCTTAAACATTTAAAGTTGCTGAAGAGAGTTCGTTGGCTGGTGTGATGTGTCATGCTGTCATGGTACACACGTGCCTAGGGCTAATCTTGGCCTGCAAAGCCTGAGCTATGAGGAAATACATGTAATCTAGCTGTATGATTACAGACTACAGTCCAGGAACTTCGAGCCAGAGCAGCGTGAAAATAGATATACACACGCACAGCGAGGAGGTGCTAATGTCAAGGTAAACAAGACCAAAGTTACCAATGTAATCGACGGCCCCCCGAAAGCTGCTCATCTCTCTAAAGCGCCTAGCGAAGAGAAGAACGATCCCCTCTACTCTGAGGCCTTCTTCTCCGATGAAAGGCAGGCACTACAACCAGACTATGGGAAGATGGATATTACGAGGTAGATCACTATGTAACGCAAGTCATGAGCGGACATGGAAACTTTATGGCGAAACTGGAGACGTTCCGACTGGTGGAAGATGGGAGATGTAGAGACACCGCATATCATGCAATATATCAGTGTGAGAAAAATGATGAAGAAAGAAGAGAGATGAAGGACTTTTGTCAAGAGAAAGGACTGGTATTTAATAGAGAGACATGTGTAGTGACCAAGGAAGCATATCACATATTTAAAAAGATATGCATAAATATCGGAGTTAAAAGGGAAGGAAGAATAGAATAAAGGGACGAGAAATGGGAGAAGAATCATAGACTGGACCCCTCCCCTTTTGGGGTGGACACTTGTTTAGGAAAGAAAGGGGCGGGGCCTAAAGGTCCTGGTATGAAGCAAAGAGATTAGGAAGACCCCAAGGTAATGAAAAGACAGAGACTGGTAAAATAAGTCTAGGACTTGATTGTCAGGGGTGGAGGAGGGCTCGTGGAGGCATTGCCCCAAACAAGTGCCCTTCAACTGACTCAACAATTGTTGAACCGTGCGCTTTCTTACCCCTCTCCTCCGTCTCCGCCCACCTCCTAACTTTGTTTTCGCTTTCATAGCGGCTGATACGGCCAGCGCAGCAGTACGTTCGGCTAAACATCTATTTAGGAAACAAGAAATCAAAACAGGAAATAGCGTTGGCTTGGAGCTATTTCCACAAGGGGTAAGCCTTCTGCTTACCCTGGCTTGCAATGTGGGCTCTGTTATGGCTTCACCGTACCAGATGACGGTTCCAACCCCTTAGGACACAGAGGAGAAGCTGATTTTTTTTTTTGCGTGTTAACATATTACTTTCTTATTTTTCAGATAATGCAATTCCTATTATTTGTGCTGTTGATTGTTGGTGTAGGGTGTATTTCACCTCCAAATTTGAAAATAAGACTTGTAACTGTTGTAACGCCAGCTAAATAAAGCAGAATAATTGTAAAACATAAGTTACCAACAAGGTAGATTAAATTTAAAATGCCTTAATAACGTCCTCTGCTTAGTGCTACTACCTAGCGGCCAACTTTGAGAGCGGTATCGTACGATCTAGTGAATGCGACCTTAACCTTGCCCAACCTTGAAATTGATCTCAGTACTTAGTTTGAAGGCCGGCTTGTTGAATCTAAAAGCTTAAACACATCATGTAAAACTTCCAGTTAGTTTTCGTTGTTAAATAATTTCGGGTCTTCATCAAAATTCGTTAAAAAAATTATTCTAAATTGTGTACCAAATAATAAAAGGCACTTTGGGTGCAAAATGTGTAGTTCACCGAATAATTTTCATGGATGACTTTCGTTCACGCTAATAGCTCGTAAGCTTTCGTCCACCAACTCCATCTGGTTCAAGGTCAAGAGAACAAAGAACTTAAACTTGAGCTGTATTCAAGTTGAAACAGAACTCAGGACATCGTAACTCGTAAGAGTTCAATTTATGAAAAATCTTTTTGAAATGGGCCTTATTAAGGTACCAAAATGAACTTTACCTGCGTCTGTTAAAAACTTTAATATAAAAAAGGGGGTAATAAAGTGAACTAAACTCAAAAACTCCAATCGTTTCGTCAAGAAGGCTCATGTTGAGCAACTCAAACCGCACTACACTGCTCCGGAGGAAAACCTTTCACCCGAAATTTTTATTGATAAATATCGTGGAAGGCAGAAGCCGAAAACTTGCAATGAGTTACCAACGAAATTTTAGAGGCAGAGGATCCCGTAGAAGACCGGACTCCCGCCCTAATGAATACAGAGGCGAACGTTCCGATGACAGTCCAGGAACTTCGAGCCAGAGCAGCGTGAAAATAGATATACACACGCATAGCGAGGAGGTGCTAATGTCAAGGTAAACAAGACCAAAGTTACCAATGTAATCGACGGCCCCCCAAAAGCTGCTCATCTCTCTAAAGCGCCTAGCGAAGAGAAGAACGATCCCCTCTACTCTGAGGCCTTTTTCTCCGATGAAAGGCAGGCACTACAACCAGACTATGGGTAGATGGATATTTACACAGGCGTGGAAGGATTAGATTACATATCCCGCCGTACTCATCAATTATCCAGTTTATCTGGGTACGCGAAGAGGGTGCCTTACAGTGCACTTGCTTACTACTACGCGGCATATACATGGTACAGACTCCTCTCCATAGAGCGCTACAACCACCAGTGATTATCACAGGATGAGAAAGATTTTAAAATGCGATAAGTAACTTAGGACTGGAAATACCTAAGGATCAATGGTACTTGCAGGCATTGGGAACACCAAAGTGCCTAGCGGAAGACTATTGACTTTCAAAATGTTGCAGCGAGACTACATCGAGGGTGAATATCTAGGTGTAAACATACCCGGATACTTCGGAGTAGCTGGACCAGAGACGCAACCTAAGTATAAGGCCTACCCTTGTCTAGCAGTATAGGCCCAGAGCATATTAGCCGACATTGGAGGTAAAGAAGAGTGGGACCTCCCTGACGAAGTACGTCCCGAAGACGCTAATGCAGTGAGACCGAACGAGAATATGTTAGGCTACAAACTGAGTGCTAATCTAAGCCCAGAGAAGCGAGCTTGGTACACCCAGTTTCGACTTGGAGGAGCAGGTTTCGACAAAATAACGTACGTTATGGCAATAAAATGGCCAAATAAAATGGAACTACTGGCAATAGATAGTGCTGCAAATTACAATGACGTCATCACTGGTCTTGAATACCATTCTCACAGACCATATGCGTCCTCTACCTATGCCAACGACGATGAAATTCGTATTCCAATAAATCAACAGGATGTTATTACAATCCCTTTTGAAAGTTTGTTACATATTAGGGTAAATATAGAAAAAAATATATGTTACATATCAGTGGCATGATAGGAAAGCGCGAGGTTGCAGGACAGCTGCGATACAGTATAAAAGCTGTCCGCATTATTGGAATAACCAACCTGTCTAGTTTTATCTGCTAGTGCAAAATATCTAGTGTGGTAAGTCATGGAGGCTTTAACTAAGTTTAACTCTGTAGTGTACGAAACGATAGAGACGGTTGTGATAGGATGTGAAACGATAGGATGTGAAAATGATAAGTACGAAATACGGTGCGAGTATATATATATATATATATATATATATATATATATATATATATATATGTGTGAGTGGATTTGAGCGATGGGACTGACGGTGATAAGATTCGGTCATTTCTACTGAAGCGATACATTTAGGCTATGCAAGAGTCAGATCTACCGGCAATTGTGGACTCTAAGCTGGTCGTTACAGAGCACAGTGGGATGCAATAGGAAGTGATGCGCAATATATAGCCTCTCCTATCCAAGTGTCAACCTCACCATCTCGCTGGTGCACCCTGTTTTAACTGACGAGGCTCTGACGACCGAGTATAGCGGTATAACCATAACCATATCCAAGGTGGAACAGCATATGCCGATGGATGGCTGATGGGTAATCAGTCGCTAATATGCGAACTCTGGATACCAGGTGACCTCCAGTAGTACATAACCTTATCCAGTAAAAGGGTCTGCTGGAAGGACTGTTTAATTCCTCTTTTACTCGTGGGAACAAAATGGACCCTATAAATAAAACAAAAAGAAAATATACGGAGGTGAACAAGCCCTCAAACCAAACACCCAAACCTGTGGCAATGGAGGCGGGCGAAAGCAGCACCTCAAAGCCAGAAGGTGGGGTTGAAAAATTGGTCAAAGAAACCGACCGCCTTAGGGTGGGCAACAACAAGGTTACGTTGAGTAGAGCGGCATTCAAAAGATTTAAGTTCCTTTTGAAAGAAGGATACTCAAAAACTGAGGCAAGGAGATTAGCCATCCTGAAGAAGGAAGAATTTATTGTTCCTAGGAAAGAAGGTGGGACTCAAGTTCAGCCGACTACCAAAAGGGAAAGATCCGATGATGGAAGCCCGAGTGATGTCAAAAAACCCAAACAAAAAGAGGGCACACTTGTTGCCCTACCTAAAAAACCGGAGGCTAGGAGGCAGAAAGACGTCTCATTCAAAATTGCCTTAGAAGGTATTCAAATGGCAGTGATATCTAGGAGATTTCCAACTGATCTCCTTACAACGGACCAAATGGACCAAATTTGCTCCGCCCTTATGGACATAGTGGAGGAGAGGTACAATGAAACTGTAAAACCTAAGTTCCTAAACTCTGTCTATATGGCTGGTTATCTAATGCTGCTGTGTAAAGATGAGGCCAAAGTTGAATGGGTCAAGGCGGTGGTAGTTGATCTACACCCTTGGGAAAGTTCAGAACTGTGGGCCACCAATGAGGCAGATATACCTTAAGGATGTATCCTAAAGGGTTACTTCCCCAACTCAGCGGTGATGCTGGCGGAGAGGATTATGAGACAAGTAGCCAACGTTATGCTTTAATCTTTTATATGCCATGCCTTGCACCATTGCACATATACAACATATAACTATTTCACTATATATATATATATATATGCCAGCATTATACACAATAATAGGTAGCCTAATATTTACAGTAGAATTATCTTATCATATCTCATCTTATCTTACAGCCTTATTTAGATACATCCGACATACACGAAACAACATTTACTGTCGGTGCAGGCAATTTATTTATACAATTTCTTACTGATGTTCTAAAAAAGAAACAGAGTAAAAATGTAATAAACGTAAAAAAGAAGAATCATCTGACGATTCATCTAGTAGTTCAGATTCAGATTCGGATGATGACTTAGGTTTTAATAAGCGTTCTAAAAATAAATCTAGATCTAAATCTAGAAAATGTAAAAAAAAATTGGTAATTAAACAGCTACTTAATGAAATACCGATAAGAAAAGAAAGTCAATGAAAACTCTAGGAGAAACCTCCTGTCGGAAGAATAATTACTTTGATTTTTTGTATTTATTTTCTTTAAGAAGATGAAATCCAATTGGAGAAGGAAGGCTGGAAAAAGATGACGCGAATCTATGTTTATCTATTAAAAATATGTATAATACATTTTTTTAAATACTTTTTTATGTTTTTTTTACATCACAATAAAAGTATCAAATCCTAACCTATATCGTCCTTTGTTTGGTGAACAATCACTAAGAACATATCACTAAGAGAGTAATGATAAACCATGACCTATAATAATGTTGTTCAAACTGTAATCTGACATCAATAAATTTCCCTGTAATGGTATCATAGGGGTTGACCTGTAACGTAAGGTCAACCTGTACTGTATAAAAACACAACTTTGAATCCAAAAGCTCATACCTGTAAGATCATGGCAAGAAAACAACATCATTGACGTCCAGAAAATGGACACATGGTTTGGGCGTCAATATATGGAGTCTAAAATACGGTGCATTCAAGCAGACGTTAAGAGGTAAGTCTATGGTAATCTTTTATTTGTGTAGAGGTAGTATACGATGAAAAAGAACAAGTTTTATGTATTTTGTTCAGACTGCTTGTAATGATAATCAAAAATGATTATTTATGTTTTACCTTTATGTGTGTGGGCTAGCGTATACGATGACAAAAAACCTATTGTGTTTGTTTTACTTTGTTTCAGAGATATAATTAGAACGCTCCGGGGGCTTCAAGCTTGCGGAGAGTGACGGGTGCTCTGGGAGTTTAGATCAAGGGTTGAGTGGCGGTATGTCGAAAACTTACGGCGGCGGCGCGAAGAATATAGTTGTCCAAGGGTTCACTGGAATAGTGGAGAAATTAGCAAGGATAGCAAAGGCAAATTGGGGATATTGAGTAAAGGCTATGACAACACTTTATAAGGGAATGATGGTGCCGAATATAACATATGGGTGTGAGGCATGTAGGCACGAGTTGCAGAGAAGAAAAAAGAGTGGGGAAATGATGCAAAGAATGCAACGTAAAGCCCTACTTAAGGTAATTAAAGGGTATAGAGTATAGAACAATATCTACGGTGGCTTTACCTGCCGCAAGGGTACCGCCAATAGACCTTGTGATAAATTTAAAAATGAAATTACATGAGTATAAAGTAAAAGGGTGTAGGACAAAGGAGGTGGAAAGGGATAGATGGAAATAAATGATGGAGACTTGGCAAAATCGATGGGAAAATGAAGAGAAGGGAGAAGAGACCAGGTTGTATTGGGAAAATGTAGAAGAAAGAATAAAGAGTAAATGGATAAAATTGAATCACTACACGACACAGGGGATTTCAGGACATGGAAATTTCAGATATAAGCTACATAAATTCAGATTAGTTGTTTCATCATCATCAATTGTTTTCGCCTTATGTTTTAATACTACTACCTTTAGATACTCCCTGAGAGGTAGTAGTAGGAATTGGCCAAGTCTCTCTGGCGATCTTTTAAATCTACCGGCGGTCCCCTCTTGAATGATTAACTTCATTGCTCCCTTCCGGGGGTTTAAATACACTTCTCAACTATAATGATTGACCTCATTTCTTACATTACAAGGGTTTATAAACACTTCCCAACTTGAATGATTGACCCTATTTCTTCTCAACCAAGGGTTTATATACACTTCCCAACTTGAATGATTGACCCTTATTTCTTCTAAACCAAGGGTTTATATACACTTCCCAACTTAAATGATTAACCCCGTTTCTTTCCACCCAAATGTTTATGTACACTTCCCAACTTGAATGATTGATCTCTTTTCTTCCCCCCAAAGGGTTTTTATACACTTCTCAACTTGAATTCCCAACTTGAATGATTGCTCTCGTTTCTTCCCACCAAATGGTTTATATACACTTCTCAACTTGTGAAGTCCACCTCACTTGCATAGCAAGATATCAGTTTTCTAGCTCTGTCATAATAGTTGTTATCATTCTGACTTATTTAAAAGATCTAACTATTTTCCTAACTGAATTATGGCCCTAATTTCTAATAGTAGGGTGAACATACAGACTATTGATTGTCGCCTCGTGAAATTAGATGCCCGGGAAACATTTATCTTTGGACATCCATCAATTTTCTTGCTGTGCGAGTTGTGGCTTCATCTTATTCAAAGTCTGGTCTCGGAATTAATTAATTTAAGGTTCCAGAAAGTTACATAACATGTCGATATAAAGATTGGAAGTTATGTTCGCAAATCTTCCTCAAAAAGTACAGCCCTATGACTAAAAATTCACCAAGGGCGGGCTGACATGTTTAAAGTGCAGAGTATAATCATAAAGCTGTCGGCGGTTATTTTGTTAATTGAAAATTTTGTTTATTAACGCAGCCCAATAAAATGAAAATTAGCTTCATCTCTCAACAACTCAATAGAGTACACTGAAACATTGCTTGGCAACTAGGAACATGGTTTCCCCAATCACGTTCATTTAGCTGTCGTTTGACCTTCAACTTTTACAGATGAAACTTAAGGTCCTTATGTAAAATTTTTCTTTCAGACAAATACTCCGATCAGAAAATCCCAAAGTACCAGCTTGTTGGGTAAACTACCTGTCTCATTGCTTAGATGTTTTCAGGTGTTTGAATGCTATGAGGCCTATTAGGTGGTTTCTTCTTCAATACTGATCCTGTGGCTCTAAAATTAGACACCCATATGCTTTACCGAAATTTGTTGGACCTAGGCTGAATTAAGTACGAAATAATTGCTGCATAAAATAACAGAATTAGTACTTTTAAAATATCTGTCAATAATGGAAGAATCATGTTTAACAGTCTATGCAATGATCTTTACACCTTTTAATTGGATTTTTGCCACCTCTAATCTCATTATTGGGCAATAAAAAAGCAATTAAGGCCATTAAATGTGCAATTAAGGGCCTAAATTGGCAATAAAACTAGCGATTAAAGCCTAAATGGGCAATAAAAGGCGTAATTAAAGCCTTGATGGGGCAATAAAAGGCGTAATTAGGGCCTAAATGGCTATTTTAATGGGTAAACAAGCCGTGTATAACAATGGGGTAATTAATTGAACAATGGGGTAATTAGGAGAACAATGGCCAATTGACCTTTAGATTTAATGGGCAATAAAAACATTTTATAGAATCGTAGTACTCGAGAAAGTCTACTAGTCGTAGTATTGGAGAAATACTATACCTTGTACTTTTCCCGAGAAGTATGTTTCGTCAAAACTCAACTTTTCATAGCCGGTTCTGGGACAATCTTAACTTTTGATCTCTCTTTTTTCCCGCCCATTAGTGAAATATAATTCGAGTGATGTGTTGGTGAGAGAGTGAAAAAACACTGCTGATAGTTTGGTAGAATTTGTATAAAGACACCAGCGTGGATTTATAAAAAAAAGATGGTAGATCTTGTTAAAGGAAAGAAAATCAGTAAAGAAATCATGAAGGATAGTTTATTGGACCAATCAATCGACGGTTTTTGAAGGACAGAGCGGAGTTTCAAAGGCATGTTTTTCCCAATACACCTAATAACAATAGACAGTTAGGTGTTGTATCACCTAGAATCCGAATTCCCATAGAAATTGATGGAGAAACGCATACATTTGAATATAATCCCTACAATGTGGCAACCAGTGATTGTTTTGGATATAGACCTTATCAAAAGTATCTAGAATCAATTGAAAGAATGTAACAATAACTTTTCTTTTTCCATAAGTTATATAAAAGAATTATGTAGTAATTTTGAAAAGCAAATAAAATGTACTTATCAAACAGATTGTCATTATATTAACGCCGACGAAAATAAAGATTCACTTAATTATTATCAATTAAAACAACGATTATATTTGATTTAATTACTTTGTCTAGTATCATTTATTTTGCCGACAAAAAGAACGATTATATAATGTTGTACACATTATAACTACTTTATGCCGACAGAATGCCGTACACTTATTTTATCTCACTATGTGAACGTCAACGTCACCTTTTATTTTGGTGATTGTCAATTTTGGTGATGTGAATGTCAATAGTAGAGATTGGGACACTTTAGAACCAAAATGGCGGCTGTTGATGGGGGGTACCCCCCTCCCCCTCTGCCCCTCCCCCTTGCCCCTCCGCTGTAGGCCCCTCCCCTGTAGGCCCCTCCCACCCCTTTCCCTGCCCCTTCCCTTTAGGCCCCTTCCCTTCCCCCATCGGTCCCCCCACCTGTGACGTATTGTTGTCGAGACACACACAAGACTCCATACACGCATGACGTCATACACTTAACTTTTTTAATACCAGTGGGATTCGAACCTGTGAAGTTTGGATTCGAAGGCGGACACGCTACCGACTGAGCTATCGTGCATAGTATTACAAGTCGGATATTTAACGCGGTATATAAGCCGCCAACGCCAGAACATTTCGTAAAAAACTCGCGTAAGTCTTACGGTACGGGTCTGACCCGAACTTCCGGGTTTAGGAGTTTTGGAATAGGGTTCTAAGAATCAGATAAGTATATTGGCAACAGTGGATAATAAGTATATTTACAACGGTGGACTATACTACATTGGTTAAATATAAACTAGTTAAACATATATCTAACAGCTATAATGGTGAAAATTATACTACATAGTATATTGGCAACAGTGGATAATAAGTATATATACAACGGTGGACTATACTACATTGGTTAAATATAAACTAGTTAAACATATATCTAACAGCTATAATGGTGAAAATTATACTACATATTTAATCACATTGGTTTACAAGTACCTAACACGGAAGCTAAATGTATATCACATAGGTTTACAATTGAATATGAAAGTTTAAACATATAGGTATACAAAACGCCTTACAATTGAATACGAAAGTTTAAACATATAGGTATACAAAATGTCAAAGAATTTGTAACAAGTACTTAATGTTAAATTCGTATTACATAGTTATGGTTCAAAAGATATAAGTATCACACTGGTTTACAATTGAATATAAAAGTTTAAACATATAGGTATACAATTTCAAAAAATAAGTAACAAGTACTTAACATGGAAGTTAAATTACATAGTTAATCACTTTGGTGTACAATTTAAAAGTATTAGAACATAATATGGAAGTTTATATCACATTAAATAGAAACACAGTTTAAAAACTTAACACAGAAGTTCAATTACCAAAAACAGAAGTTTAATTACCAAAAACAAATAGGTTTACAGTGAAAAAGTACAACGCTGTAATCATTATGCAGGATACCCTAACAGAACCTTAGTACATCGATTTGTTAGTGGATATCGATCAGAGGCATGATAACATGTAATGTTATGTAAGTATGCAAACGGCGATTCACAAAAGGATACAACACCTATATTAAGGTTCACGCCATACATTGACGATAAAGTCTTTGTGTAGCGTAACTGTACATTTGCGGTTTTACATATCTCTTCGACAACCTTAAATTCATAGGTAATATTATCCTGAGAAGTGGACGGAAATCGAAATGGTTGATGTGTACCTATAACTAATGTATACCGATCCAGTGATGACAGGTCGAATGTATACAGATCCAGTGATGGGAGTATGTAATTACGACCCAAGGATCCAAAGTACTCTTTTGCAAATTCGTAAAAGTACATGTACGACTTATGTTCGGGCCAGTAGGTCGGTGAAACAATTATACTATTTAAAAGGGGCTGATCCAACCAGTCCAAGCCGTTAATCTTTAAAAGTATTGAAATTAATTGTGCTAATATCCTAATACATATATATTTGCTAAAAGCAGATGATGCGTGTGCCGGTCTCAAATCCGTAGAAAGATATATTTGTCGCATTTTTACGCTAAGCTCTAACGTTAGCAAGGCAAGACAAGGCCTGACGAATGTCATATCGGTAATCAATTCATTGGTGATAGGAATACGTGTCCTATGAAAACTTATGTATGAGAAATTACAAATATCGACATTTCGATGTACGACTATATTCGTTGCAACTCCACCCATTGTGAGAAAGCAACAGAAATGTATGCAATAATAATAAAAAAACAAAAGTTTTTCTTTATTACTCTTACAATGTAAATTTCGGCAGAATTGTACATCTATGTCTAGATCCCCACTTAGACGTAAAGTTGAAACCTTGTCATACTGTAGATAGTCTAAAATACGTCGTAATCTATTTGAAGGTTTATGAAACTTCGATCCGACCATAAAGTAATTAATCAACCTTTTAGCTTCTAGCTCGTCGTTATAAATAAACGTTAAATCATTCCTTTCACCTCCATGAAAGGATAGGTAGGCGTCAAAATATCTACATTTGGCTATAAAAAAGTAGGGCAGGTTAACTTCCATGTTTAACAAATGTTAGATTTAAAAAAACTTTACAATTTAATCAACTATTAGCGTCCAATCCACTGAATGCCTGCAACAGCTGAAACAAAAATTAGAATACTAATGAAAACCATTACCTAACATAAACCATTTAAATATCTGGAACAAAATGAGAATACTAATGAAGTTCCGTGTTGTGAGCCATGGGATAAAATTGTTAAATCTATAAATTTCCCAGTAATGGTATTATAGAGGTTAACCTGACCATGGTGTGAGCCAAGGCACGAATGTGGTACATGTATAACATATCAATAAATTTCCCTGTAATGCTATTATAGAGGTTAACCTGACCATCCCGTAATGTATAAAACGGCCGATTTCGATTTCAACAGCTCATACACACACACACAACACCATGGGGAAGAAACACTTGACCAACGTAAGGAAAATGGAGACAAGATACGAACGCCGTAAGGTGGAGAGGGATATAAGAAAAATTCAGGCAGGTGTTAAAAGGTAAGTCTATGGTAAATTTGTGTAGCTGAAAAAGTTTTGTACAGACTATATGTAATGATATACAAAAAATATTAGTTGAAAAAGTTTTGTTCAGAATGTTTGTAATGATATACAAAAAAAATTATTAGGAAAGCGTTCACTTTGCTGTATAGGTTAACTTAAAACAAACAAAAAAAACCGTTTGTAATGATATACAAAAAATAGTAGTTATCTCAGAGGTCAAATAATCTCTTTTTTGTAGTTGAAAAAGTTTTGTTCAGACCGTATGTAATGATATACAAATATTATTAGTCACATTGCTGTATAGGTTAACTTTAAAAAACTGTTTGTAATGATATACAAAAATTATTAGTTACCGCAGAGGAAATAACTTGTGTAGGTGAAAAAGTTTTGTTCAGACTGTTTGTAACGATATATAAAAAAAATAATAGTTACCTCAGTAAATTGAGTTCACTTTATTGTATAGGCTAACTGAAAACAAAATAAAAACAATTGTGTGTTTTACTTTGTTTCAGAGAAATCATGAGTACTCTACGGGCCCTTCAAGCCTCCGGAGAGTCCCGGGTGGTATGGACTTTCAGGTCAACAATCGATTGGCGTCCAGCTGCCGCGAGGGACCATCAAAACGTAGAGTCTCTACCACCAACGCCATTTCAAGAAGATGGTGATCAGTTACCAACTCTGGAAGAGTTGCTGGATATGGATCCAGGCGATCTAGTACAGATTCCAGAGGAAGAACTGATTGCCATCGAAAGAATGTTGGAATAAAAAAATAATAAATGTCTATTAATAATTTACAAGGTGTTTTATTTGAAACTTCCAGTGTACACAAAGTATATCTAATGTAATCGGTATTGAAATAAAAAACGGTCTATACATTAATTTCATCAAAATCTCTAAAGCGTTGTTTGAGACAGACACATACATCACGTGTGTTACAAATTAAGTCTTATACAAATATACCGTCTATAAAAATGAAATGTATTAATACTTAAATAAAATGTGTCGTGTTATATGCTTTGTTAGAGACAAAAACATATATCATGTGTAAGACAAATTAACTCTATACAAAGTAACATGTGAAAAAAAAATTAAACTAAGACACTGATTTATAAGAATTAAGTAAAAGAAAGAATGCTAAGTGTGTGTGTTCAACAAAACAGCCTGAAGCGTTGTAATCATTAGAGAACCGGTATGCTAATCGATCGAGGCTCTTGTAAGGTGGTCACGTACGGCAGGCTATTCTCCCACCATTACCAAGACAATATATAAACAACTGCGTATGGGATCATTAATTCACTTTACAGTCAATGTAGAGTCAGCTTTTAGTATTAGTAACTTTACAAACTATTAGATATTAAGTAGTTGTAAATATAATATAATATGTTTTGCTTGTAAAACATATTATTATAAACTTTTTAGATAATAATTAGTTTTAATTATATTAATTACTTTTATAAGCCGAAAAACAATCAACTCGCATACGGGTTTTGCGCCGAGTTGAAGATCTATACGATCTTTGCTTGTAAAACATATTATTATAAACTTTTTACATAATAATTAGTTTTAATTATATTAATTACTTTTATAAGCCGAAAAACAATCAACTCGCATACGGGTTTTGCGCCGAGTTGAAGATCTATACGATCTTTGCTTGTAAAACATATTATTATAAACTTTTTAGATAATAATTAGTTTTAATTATATTAATTACTTTTATAAGCCGAAAAACAATCAACTCGCATACGGGTTTTGCGCCGAGTTGAAGATCTATACGATCTTTGCTTGTAAAACATATTATTATAAACTTTTTAGATAATAATTAGTTTTAATTATATTAATTACTTTTATAAGCCGAAAAACAATCAACTCGCATACGGGTTTTGCGTCGAGTTGAAGATCTATACGATCTTTGCTTGTAAAACATATTATTATAAACTTTTTAGATAATAATTAGTTTTAATTATATTAATTACTTTTATAAGCCGAAAAACAATCAACTCGCATACGGGTTTTGCGACGAGTTGAAGATCTATACGATCTTTGCTTGTAAAACATATTATTATAAACTTTTTAGATAATAATTAGTTTTAATTATATTAATTACTTTTATAAGCCGAAAAACAATCAACTCGCATACGGGTTTTGCGCCGAGTTGAAGATCTATACGATCTTTGCTTGTAAAACATATTATTATAAACTTTTTAGATAATAATTAGTTTTAATTATATTAATTACTTTTATAAGCCGAAAAACAATCAACTCGCATACGGGTTTTGCGCCGAGTTGAAGATCTATACGATCTTTGCTTGTAAAACATATTAATATAAACTATTAGTTAATATTATTATTATTATTTGTTTAGTCAGTATTAGGTTATACGTTTTGACTTACGAAGCTGTCTTACGTCGTACTCCTCAAAGCACTCTGCCTTTCAAGATCCCTCAGGAAGGGACACAGCGGAAACCACCGCTTATGTTGGTCTAGAGGGCTATCTGAGGCCCTCCAGCCACAAAGCCCTCCTCCGCAGGCAAAGCAGATTGTTTCATCTTCCTTCCCTTTATAAAAAAACCCGGCCATACTTAATGAGGCCGGGTGTTGGAAGGATCCGGTGGGCCATAACATGTAGGATGCCAACCGCGCCCTGTACGGTGCGTATTGTGGAAACACAGCGTTATATGCCGGAGTACAATCCATCATCTGAAAACAATAAACAATATTTAGTTAAACGAAAGTAGTGTCGCTGGTGGTTAGGCCGCAAGAGCCTAATTAAAGTCAATCCCTGATATCTATGTAAAAAATACGCGTACGGTAGCAGCTATCTTTTCTCTACATAGGCCGCAATGCTTTAATTTGAGTGAACAATTCGTACAAGCCAATAAATGGCCACAAGGCAACAAACAAACTTCTATATCCGATTCGTAGCATATTTTACATAGCCTACACTCGCAGGTCGAACTGCTGCTGCTGTTATTTTTTACATAGATATCAGGGATTGACTTTAATTAGGCTCTTGCGGCCTAACCACCAGCGACACTACTTTCGTTTAACTAAATATTGTTTATTGTTTTCAGATGATGGATTGTACTCCGGCATATAACGCTGTGTTTCCACAATACGCACCGTACAGGGCGCGGTTGGCATCCTACATGTTATGGCCCACCGGATCCTTCCAACACCCGGCCTCATTAAGTATGGCCGGGTTTTTTTATAAAGGGAAGGAAGATGAAACAATCTGCTTTGCCTGCGGAGGAGGGCTTTGTGGCTGGAGGGCCTCAGATAGCCCTCTAGACCAACATAAGCGGTGGTTTCCGCTGTGTCCCTTCCTGAGGGATCTTGAAAGGCAGAGTGCTTTGAGGAGTACGACGTAAGACAGCTTCGTAAGTCAAAACGTATAACCTAATACTGACTAAACAAATAATAATAATAATATTAACTAATAGTTTATATTAATATGTTTTACAAGCAAAGATCGTATAGATCTTCAACTCGGCGCAAAACCCGTATGCGAGTTGATTGTTTTTCGGCTTATAAAAGTAATTAATATAATTAAAACTAATTATTATCTAAAAAGTTTATAATAATATGTTTTACAAGCAAAGATCGTATAGATCTTCAACTCGGCGCAAAACCCGTATGCGAGTTGATTGTTTTTCGGCTTATAAAAGTAATTAATATAATTAAAACTAATTATTATCTAAAAAGTTTATAATAATATGTTTTACAAGCAAAGATCGTATAGATCTTCAACTCGTCGCAAAACCCGTATGCGAGTTGATTGTTTTTCGGCTTATAAAAGTAATTAATATAATTAAAACTAATTATTATCTAAAAAGTTTATAATAATATGTTTTACAAGCAAAGATCGTATAGATCTTCAACTCGGCGCAAAACCCGTATGCGAGTTGATTGTTTTTCGGCTTATAAAAGTAATTAATATAATTAAAACTAATTATTATCTAAAAAGTTTATAATAATATGTTTTACAAGCAAAGATCGTATAGATCTTCAACTCGGCGCAAAACCCGTATGCGAGTTGATTGTTTTTCGGCTTATAAAAGTAATTAATATAATTAAAACTAATTATTATCTAAAAAGTTTATAATAATATGTTTTACAAGCAAAGATCGTATAGATCTTCAACTCGGCGCAAAACCCGTATGCGAGTTGATTGTTTTTCGGCTTATAAAAGTAATTAATATAATTAAAACTAATTATTATCTAAAAAGTTTATAATAATATGTTTTACAAGCAAAGATCGTATATATATTAATATCTAATAGTTTGTAAAGTTACTAATACTAAAAGCTGACTCTACATTGACTGTAAAGTGAATTAATGATCCCATACGCAGTTGTTTATATATTGTCTTGTTAATGGTGGGAGAATAGCCTGCCGTACGTGACCACCTTACAAGAGCCTCGATCGATTAGCATACCGGTTCTCTAATGATTACAACGCTTCAGGCTGTTTTGTTGAACACACACACTTAGCATTCTTTCTTTTACTTAATTCTTATAAATCAGTGTCTTAGTTTAATTTTTTTTTCACATGTTACTTTGTATAGAGTTAATTTGTCTTACACATGATATATGTTTTTGTCTCTAACAAAGCATATAACACGACACATTTTATTTAAGTATTAATACATTTCATTTTTATAGACGGTATATTTGTATAAGACTTAATTTGTAACACACGCGATGTATGTGTCTGTCTCAAACAACGCTTTAGAGATTTTGATGAAATTAATGTATAGACCGTTTTTTATTTCAATACCGATTACATTACATATACTTTGTGTACACTGGAAGTTTCAAATAAAACACCTTGTAAATTATTAATAGACATTTATTATTTTTTTATTCCAACATTCTTTCGATGGCAATCAGTTCTTCCTCTGGAATCTGTACTAGATCGCCTGGATCCATATCCAGCAACTCTTCCAGAGTTGGTAACTGATCACCATCTTCTTGAAATGGCGTTGGTGGTAGAGACTCTACGTTTTGATGGTCCCTCGCGGCAGCTGGACGCCAATCGATTGTTGACCTGAAAGTCCATACCACCCGGGACTCTCCGGAGGCTTGAAGGGCCCGTAGAGTACTCATGATTTCTCTGAAACAAAGTAAAACACACAATTGTTTTTATTTTGTTTTCAGTTAGCCTATACAATAAAGTGAACTCAATTTACTGAGGTAACTATTATTTTTTTTATATATCGTTACAAACAGTCTGAACAAAACTTTTTCACCTACACAAGTTATTTCCTCTGCGGTAACTAATAATTTTTGTATATCATTACAAACAGTTTTTTAAAGTTAACCTATACAGCAATGTGACTAATAATATTTGTATATCATTACATACGGTCTGAACAAAACTTTTTCAACTACAAAAAAGAGATTATTTGACCTCTGAGATAACTATTTTTTGTATATCATTACAAACGGTTTTTTTGTTTGTTTTAAGTTAACCTATACAGCAAAGTGAACGCTTTCCTAATAATTTTTTTGTATATCATTACAAACATTCTGAACAAAACTTTTTCACCTACACAAGTTATTTCCTCTGCGGTAACTAATAATTTTTGTATATCATTACGAACAGTTTTTTAAAGTTAACCTATACAGCAATGTGACTAATAATATTTGTATATCATTACATACGGTCTGAACAAAACTTTTTCAACTACAAAAAAGAGATTATTTGACCTCTGAGATAACTACTATTTTTTGTATATCATTACAAACGGTTTTTTTTGTTTGTTTTAAGTTAACCTATACAGCAAAGTGAACGCTTTCCTAATAATTTTTTTTGTATATCATTACAAACATTCTGAACAAAACTTTTTCAACTAATATTTTTTGTAAATCATTACATATAGTCTGTACAAAACTTTTTCAGCTACACAAATTTACCATAGACTTACCTTTTAACACCTGCCTGAATTTTTCTTATATCCCTCTCCACCTTACGGCGTTCGTATCTTGTCTCCATTTTCCTTACGTTGGTCAAGTGTTTCTTCCCCATGGTGTTGTGTGTGTGTGTGTATGAGCTGTTGAAATCGAAATCGGCCGTTTTATACATTACGGGATGGTCAGGTTAACCTCTATAATACCATTACAGGGAAATTTATTGATATGTTATACATGTACCACATTCGTGCCTTGGCTCACACCATGGTCAGGTTAACCTCTATAATACCATTACTGGGAAATTTATAGATTTAACAATTTTATCCCATGGCTCACAACACGGAACTTCATTAGTATTCTCATTTTGTTCCAGATATTTAAATGGTTTATGTTAGGTAATGGTTTTCATTAGTATTCTAATTTTTGTTTCAGCTGTTGCAGGCATTCAGTGGATTGGACGCTAATAGTTGATTAAATTGTAAAGTTTTTTTAAATCTAACATTTGTTAAACATGGAAGTTAACCTGCCCTACTTTTTTATAGCCAAATGTAGATATTTTGACGCCTACCTATCCTTTCATGGAGGTGAAAGGAATGATTTAACGTTTATTTATAACGACGAGCTAGAAGCTAAAAGGTTGATTAATTACTTTATGGTCGGATCGAAGTTTCATAAACCTTCAAATAGATTACGACGTATTTTAGACTATCTACAGTATGACAAGGTTTCAACTTTACGTCTAAGTGGGGATCTAGACATAGATGTATAATTCTGCCGAAATTTACATTGTAAGAGTAATAAAGAAAAACTTTTGTTTTTTTATTATTATTGCATACATTTCTGTTGCTTTCTCACAATGGGTGGAGTTGCAACGAATATAGTCGTACATCGAAATGTCGATATTTGTAATTTCTCATACATAAGTTTTCATAGGACACGTATTCCTATCACCAATGAATTGATTACCGATATGACATTCGTCAGGCCTTGTCTTGCCTTGCTAACGTTAGAGCTTAGCGTAAAAATGCGACAAATATATCTTTCTACGGATTTGAGACCGGCACACGCATCATCTGCTTTTAGCAAATATATATGTATTAGGATATTAGCACAATTAATTTCAATACTTTTAAAGATTAACGGCTTGGACTGGTTGGATCAGCCCCTTTTAAATAGTATAATTGTTTCACCGACCTACTGGCCCGAACATAAGTCGTACATGTACTTTTACGAATTTGCAAAAGAGTACTTTGGATCCTTGGGTCGTAATTACATACTCCCATCACTGGATCTGTATACATTCGACCTGTCATCACTGGATCGGTATACA
Organism: Aphrophora alni; assembly: GCA_963513935.1. NCBI lineage: Eukaryota > Metazoa > Arthropoda > Insecta > Hemiptera > Aphrophoridae > Aphrophora > Aphrophora alni. The sequence continues at coordinate 17,416,484 of OY740776.1, read as the reverse complement.
TTAGTTATAGGTACACATCAACCATTTCGATTTCCGTCCACTTCTCAGGATAATATTACCTATGAATTTAAGGTTGTCGAAGAGATATGTAAAACCGCAAATGTACAGTTACGCTACACAAAGACTTTATCGTCAATGTATGGCGTGAACCTTAATATAGGTGTTGTATCCTTTTGTGAATCGCCGTTTGCATACTTACATAACATTACATGTTATCATGCCTCTGATCGATATCCACTAACAAATCGATGTACTAAGGTTCTGTTAGGGTATCCTGCATAATGATTACAGCGTTGTACTTTTTCACTGTAAACCTATTTGTTTTTGGTAATTGAACTTCTGTTTTTGGTAATTGAACTTCTGTGTTAAGTTTTTAAACTGTGTTTCTATTTAATGTGATATAAACTTCCATATTATGTTCTAATACTTTTAAATTGTACACCAAAGTGATTAACTATGTAATTTAACTTCCATGTTAAGTACTTGTTACTTATTTTTTGAAATTGTATACCTATATGTTTAAACTTTTATATTCAATTGTAAACCAGTGTGATACTTATATCTTTTGAACCATAACTATGTAATACGAATTTAACATTAAGTACTTGTTACAAATTCTTTGACATTTTGTATACCTATATGTTTAAACTTTCGTATTCAATTGTAAGGCGTTTTGTATACCTATATGTTTAAACTTTCATATTCAATTGTAAACCTATGTGATATACATTTAGCTTCCGTGTTAGGTACTTGTAAACCAATGTGATTAAATATGTAGTATAATTTTCACCATTATAGCTGTTAGATATATGTTTAACTAGTTTATATTTAACCAATGTAGTATAGTCCACCGTTGTATATATACTTATTATCCACTGTTGCCAATATACTATGTAGTATAATTTTCACCATTATAGCTGTTAGATATATGTTTAACTAGTTTATATTTAACCAATGTAGTATAGTCCACCGTTGTAAATATACTTATTATCCACTGTTGCCAATATACTTATCTGATTCTTAGAACCCTATTCCAAAACTCCTAAACCCGGAAGTTCGGGTCAGACCCGTACCGTAAGACTTACGCGAGTTTTTCGCGGTCGCGAAAAACTCGGTAAGTCTTACGGTAAGGGGTTCGTGTCCGAACTTCTACGAAATGTTCTGGCGTTGGCGGCTTATATACCGCGTTAAATATCCGACTTGTAATACTATGCACGATAGCTCAGTCGGTAGCGTGTCCGCCTTCGAATCCAAACTTCACAGGTTCGAATCCCACTGGTATTAAAAAAGTTAAGTGTATGACGTCATGCGTGTATGGCGTCTTGTGTGTGTCTCGACAACAATACGTCACAGGTGGGGGGACCGATGGGGGAAGGGAAGGGGCCTAAAGGGAAGGGGCAGGGAAAGGGGTGGGAGGGGCCTACAGGGGAGGGGCAAGGGAAGGGGTGGGAGGGGCCTACAGCGGAGGGGCAAAGGGGAGGGGCAAGGGGAGGGGCAAAGGGGGAGGGGCAAAGGGGGAGGGGCGAAAGGGGAGGGGGAGGGGGGTACCCCCCATCAACAGCCGCCATTTTGGTTCTAAAGTGTCCCAATCTCTACTGTCAATCACAGTTATTTTGTGATTGGGTAAAAAGTCTTGGAATTTTTGCAATTCCTTCACCCCTGCACTCTCGACACCGATTTGGACACCGGCGTCAGTCATTAATTGCTTCGCTCTGATTGTCTGTCTCGTACATCTATCCTTACGCACGAGCGCATAGTCTTGGTCTTTCTCGGCGTAGGCTTTAGCGACTACAATAGAGCAAGGCAAACAAAGAGAGTCTGTATTCTTAATTACCACAATACCCCGTCTAGCTTTACATTCTTCGTCAAAGTTATTGTGAAATCCCGGTCTAACACGTCCTCGACCTACAGGTACTTTTACTTTAGTACATTCTACTTTAAACGTATCGCTAGACTTGAAACCTTCTGCATTGCTCTGAAAAATACCGCCGAATATTTTCCAGAGCACATCGTAAGTTATATCTGTAGCGGGTCTGAAAGCTACGTACCCAGGCTCGCGATTTTTTACGTTCAAACTAGTCAGTGTAAAGCCTAATTGATCTTCGTCAGTCGTATTTTCGGTCATTTGATCGATCAACTCCTCTAAACCACGTTTGATCCATTCAGTTTCCTCCACGTCCGACGGTGGTGAATTGAATTTAAAAACGACTTTGGTCGAGTACAAACGAACCTTTTTTACGTACGAATCACAAGTGGAAACAACGTACACGGACATTATTCAAATTTCAATTCTAAAGAGTACTACAGCTGTCAAGTTTACTCACCAAGCGTTCCAAGAAGAATGAGAATGATGAGTGGGGGCAAGTCCCTTATATAATTTCGGTACGCCCAATCCCCACTCTCAGGCGGATAGGTGGAGGTGACGGCTATGTTCGTGGAGGTGGTAATGGTAGGAGTGGGATCGGTTCCCAAACAGTATATAAGCGCTGTTCTGCGAGCTCAGTAATTGGTTTGTCTACCGTTGTACAGGGTAAGTTTGACATGACGTCATCATCAGCTATTGATAAGTTCAATACGGTCGGCTATGCTGCCGTAGAGGCGGTAGCAATTAAATCGTTGAAAATAGGATTCGAATATCCTATTATCGACGCGAAGATTGTTGAGTCGAAGTTCGGTGCGTGTGTTTTTGTTGATCTGATTAACGATTCTGAAGACAATCCGATTAGGACATTTCTACCAAAGCGTTACGCTGACACTCTGAGCGAGTCGGATATTGCGGCAATTGTTGGCTCGAAACTTGTTGTGACTGGTCATAGCGGGAAGACAGTACTTGTAGAGTTGCGCCACTAGTTTTTACCGGTAGTCAGGGAGGCGACACTCGATAATTGGTATGGTCGTCACCGGGAGTCGCGTGGTTGGGGCGGCTTCGCAGAGGATGATACGTTCATCCTCTGTAGTAGAATTAGTAAAACTTCAGAGCGAGATTGAACCAATGATAAGTTCAATACGGTCGCATCCGTAGAGGCGGTAGCAATTAATTCGTTGAAAATAGGAGTCGAATATCGACGATGTGTTTTTTTATCTGCTTAACGATTCTGAATCCGAACGGGACATTTCAGGCATAACAGGCAACCAGATTGGCTTCGGCAGCACTTGGAGCAACAGGTATTTGTTTCGACATTAGTCACCACACACACACACACACACACACACACTCTTACTAACTTTTAATTTTCTTTCAGAATCAAGGTTCAGTAGTGACTCAACAATCATCACTACAACCACCAGCTGTAGCCGCTTCTACAGACATTGTAGAAGGGGCAGTTGTAATAACGCCGGATGCAGCTCCAACACAGAGCGCTTGTAGTGTAAGTTATGTTTTTAAACTTTGTCACTAACCGACCATTAATGTTTAACTTTTATAGACATCTGTTCATTATTGTTTAAATTTTAGACATCCGTTCAATAATGTTTAATATTTATAGATGACTGCCTACGCCGAGAGGAAGATTGGAGAATTGGAAAAATGTTTTGCTGGCGGTTGCGACGAGATCTGGAGGCAATGAGAGCAGGGCTCTCTCACAATTTAACGTCCTTCCAGGCCGCGTTGTCCGACGTTCTGGATAGACGGATGGCCGAAAATAATGTTTAGCCTATTGACGCAGAACAAATGGTAGAGCAGCGGGTACGTTCATCGAATACACGGGTCACGCCTACGTCACAACCAGCATATACGTCACAACAAGCAAATACGTCACAACATCACGGCCCTGTCAGTCATGAGACACTTCATCAAGCGATGCAACCGCATAGCCGATTGGATTGTGGAATCTGTTTGTGTTCCGGAAAATTGTATCAGGCTGTGGACAACAATTACTCTGTAAGTATAGGAGAGAGAGAGAGAGAGAGAGAGAGAGAGAGAGAGCTTGTTACCTTTCCAGTGATTGATTACATTGTAAATAATCATTTTCTTTTCACAGTCTTCCTCAACGAGGCCAGAACTCAGACAGCTATTGAGATACTTTCAGGGTCATTACCTGCATTGAGGTATCTTATTCGTGATTTGGAAAACGCTGCTAGACGTCCTTACTTCAGGACTGGACAAACTTTCGCACAGAGTGTATGGCGGCTCATGATGAGAGATTTACGTGTAATTATAGACAAAGGAATGAATACTATGCAGCAGGCAGAATTCCGAGCACGATACCCTGTAAGTATTAAAGCTTTGTAAAAAGTAACCTTTTCAAACACAAACACACACACACACACGCGCGCGCGGAGAAGATCAATAATGTGACTTACATTTTTCTGATTACAGGAAGATCCCGCAATCCTCGAGTGTATTCGTACATAGTCGGATGCTCTTACCTTGTCCAGTATGCCTCATCAAACTTCCTACTGTGGCGTTGATACTTTGCGGTCACGTCTTCTGTTCCGATTGCATCGTACAATGTAGGAGGTGCCATCTTTGTAGGAGAAATGTAGAGAACAACTGTCATCTTTATCTATACTTTGAATATTAAGTAGTTGTTATTGTCGTTGATGTGAATCATTATTTAATATATATACTTGGTATATAAGTAGCTATTATTGTCGTTGATGTGAATCATTATTTAATATATATACTTGGTTATGGGTACACTGATTCTTATTTCTTAGCACCCTATTCATAAACTCCTAAACCCCGAGGTTCGAGTCAGACCCGTACCGTCAGACGTCACATGCTTCACGTACTTTCAGTAAATATATATGTATTAAAATATTAGCACAATTAATTTCAATAATTTTAAAAATCAACGGCTTGGACGGGTTAGATCAGTCCCTTTTAAAACGTATAATTTTATCACCGACCTACTAGCCAGAACCTTCGGCATACATGTACCTTTACGAATTTACAAAAACGTACTTTGGATCCTTGGGAAGTAATTAAAGACTCCCATCACTGGATCAGTATACATTCGTAGAGTCAGTTATACGTAGAAATCAACCATTTCGGTTTCCATCCACTTCTGGGGATAATATTACTTATGAATGTAAAGTTATCGAAGACATATGTGAAACTGCAAATGAACAGTTACAATACACAAAGACTTTATCGTCAATGTATGGTGTGAACCTTAATATAGGTGTTGTATCCTTTTGTGAATTGCCATTTGACGAACTACATAACATTAAATGTTATCACGCCTCTGATCGTTATCTACAGTCCAATCGATGTACTAAGGTTATGTTAGGATATCTTGCATAATAATTACAGTAAAGTAAATATTTCTATTGGGACGGTGTTAGATTTTTAAACTGTAAATCTATTTAATGTGATATAAATTTAAACTTCCATATTAAGTTCTTAGATTTTGAAATTGTAAACCTGTGTCATGTAATATAAATTTAACTTCCATGTTAAGTACTTATAAATTGTAAACCATTGTGTTTAACTATGTAATGTAGTATAAATTTAACTTCCACCATTATAGTTGTTAGATATTGTAAACCTATATGTTTAACTAGTATAAATTTAACATTGTTAACCAATGTAGTATAAGTAGAGAGTCGGACAGTTGAGCACAAAAATCGGGTGGGGGTGACCACGTGGCCTCCCCCCCACCACCCACCTCCCCCACGCCCCCTCCCCTGCCCCACCCCTTGCCCCTCCCCCTGGCCCCCTCCCCTAGCCCGCAATTTTGTTGTTTTACCCAATCCTTGCCCCCACCTGTAAGACGGCATTGTTTTCCGCCATGTTTTTGACGTGCAGACACGGGATTCGAACCTGTGAAGTTAAGATTTGAAGGCAGACACGCTACCTACTGAGCTATGATGCATAGTATTACAAGTTGTATATTTATTGTATTATATACCGTTGAAAAGAATAGTTATAATTAAAGATAAACAGTACGCTAATCCGTAACGTAAGGTGTACCAAGTTTTTCGCGCGTGCGCGAAAAACTCGCGTACACCTTACGATACGGGTTCCGCCCGTACCTTCAACCATAGGTTCATTTCAAAATAAAAATCCTTACCTGTAACAATCCATATTATAGAAATAAGTTAAAAGTGTAATGTGTGTAGTAATCATATTTGTAACGACAGAATAAAAATACTACAAATATTCACAATCAATTAAATAAAAACATACTCTCCTTCCAAGCGTTTGGAATGACAAATAAATTGTCACTTATATATTCAATCTTGTCCTCAACAGTACAAATTGCCTGTGAATACAAAACCAATCAAAGTATGTAAATATTGACATTTATCTTCGGCAAACACCTAGGGTTCATCTAATGGAAGATATAACTGTCAATTTGACAGTTATAGTTCTCAAGAGCGTAAATCAGAATGATAAAGTCGTGAGTAACCGCCTATTACTTTTTGTAATGTGTATACAAAACTAATCAAATTATATTTTCAATCATGGTCAAGGCAAAGTAGAATGATGAAGTCGGAGTCAAAACTAATCAAAATATGCAAATTTTGAACATTCGTCTTCGATAAACACCTGGATGTTTATGACAAAAATAATTGACATTTTCATTCACATCAACAACACAAAGTAGAATGATGTGAGAGCGAATAATTTTGCAATCTTATGGAACGATATTTGCAGTGTGATTGACGTCAATTATATGTTAGTCGTTATGCATGGAATAAATTGATGCATTGAGTTTCGGGTCGGCTATAACTTATCCGTTATTTCACAACACTAACACTATAAGTAGTGTCGGTTAAGAATTCAATTATCACAGTTACAGTGAAGATGTCTCATCAACCTAACCAGCCTTGTGAGAGCCAATGGATCAACGTTACACTCGACAGCGACCAAGTTCGGCGATATATTGCAGAGAATGCGGAGAGAATTCGAGGACTTGTAGAAAGGTTAGTTTGGTATTTATGTTAAGAATATTAATATCTCTCTCTTGACCAACATCTGATCATTCAAGACTTTTTAAAATTTTATCAAGTATTGGGTTAGATCACTTTCTTTTTTCTCTTTTGATCGTTCAGGAATTTATAAAATTATATCAAGTATTGAGTTATAATCTCCTCAAGCTTAACCTACATTTCGACTGATATTTTCTTTATTTTCTTGTATTTTTATAAACTTTAGGAAAATAGACTTTGAGAGATTAGTTTAACATTTATGTTGACTTATAAAAATATATTTTAAAATTGTATCAAGTATTGGGTTAGATCACTTTCCTTTTTCTCTTTTGATCGTTCAGAAATTTATAAAATTATATCAAGTGTTGAGTTATATTTTCTTGTATTTTTATAAACTTTAGGAAAATAGACTTTGAGAGATTAGTTTAACATTTATGTTGACTTATAAAAATATATTTTAAAATTGTATCAAGTATTGAGTTTCACTTTCTTTTTTTTTCCCTTTTTCTCTTTTGACCAACTTTTGATCGTACAGGAATTTATAAAATTATATCAAGTATTGAGTTATATTCTCCTCAAACTTAACCTACATTTCGACTGATATTTTCTTTATTTATTATATTTTCTTGTATTTTTATAAACTTAAGTAAAATAGACTTTGAGAGATTAGTTTAACATTTATGTTGACTTTTAAAAATATATTTTAAAATTGTATCAAGTATTGGGTTAGATCACTTTTTCTCTCTTTTGACCAACGTTCGATCGTTCAGGAATTTATAAAATTATATCAAGTATTGAGTTATAATCTCCTATAACTTAACCTACATATCGACTGATATTTTCTTTATTTATTATATGTTCTTATAAACTTTAGGAATATAGACTTTGAGAGATTAGTTTAACATTTATGTTGACTTATAAAAATATATTTTAAAATTGTATCAAGTATTGGGTTAGATCAGTTTCCTTTTTCTCTTTTGATCGTTCAGGAATTTATAAAACTATATCGAGTTATAATCTCCTCTAACTTAACCTACATATCGACCGATATTTTCTTTATTTATTATATTTATTAAATATGTGCAATCAAATTAATTCTACTTTCTTTTTCTCTCTTGATCACCTTTGATCATTCAAGACTTTTTAAAATTTTATCAAGTATTGGGTTAGATCACTTTCTTTTTTTTCTCTCTCTCTTTTGACTAACTTATGTTCGTTCAGGAATTTATAAAATTATATCAAGTATTGAATGTATTAGTTTGTTTAACATTTATGTTAAGAATATTAATATTTCTCGAAACAATAGTTGTCATTCACACCCTAACCAACACTTACGTTAGTAAGTCTAACATTTAAGAATTTAGATTAGTTTAACATTTATGTTAAGAATTGTTCATGTATTATTTCAAGTTTGTTTAACATTTATGTTAAGAATTTTCATATTTCAGGTTGACATTTTTGTTAAGAATTTTCATATTTCAGGTTCACATTTAAGTTAAGAATTTTTAACTTGGATTTATTTATGCTAAGAACTTCTCTCAGTTCAATAGTTGCCATTATCTAGCCTGACATTCGGTGTTAATAATTTGTATGTAATATTTCAGGTTAGATTGACATTTATGCTAAGAACTTTTAAATTTCCCAGTTCAATATTCTCTAATTTCTTACATTACCTTGCAGGGACTTGAGGAACACTTTCCAAGCTCTGCAGGATGCTGGATTCACCTGGGTCGAGTGGGAGTGTATCTCCTTCGTTAACGTTATGAGAGTTATCGCGGGCGATACTGACGGCGCAGACCGTATTGGATGACCATTGTCATCGGTCGCTCCAATACAGCCTACGCTGCCGATCCTGTCACCACGGCCCACACCGGAGACTCCACAGCTACTAACATCACCACCACCACCACCACCACCACCATACACACCGAGACCACCTACACCAGGGACACCCGAAGCTCTCACACTTATACAAGAATTTCTAGTAGACGGTATACAGGATGTACGTCAGTACTTCTGGTAGAATGACCCTCCCACCCCACCCCCGCGGAATATGTAACCCTCGTGAAAGGTGTAAAAGTGACGGTAGGCCTCTTTTAGAGGGAATCTTAACGACACCAGGAGGCGGCTACCCTGGCCCTCTGAGGGCTATAGGCTCTAGCTGGTGATGGAAGGACCTCTACACTGCAAATTCGGCTTTAGGAATAGCCCCAATCCATCGCTATTCTCTGTGACCACCAATCCATTACAATATTGTGGTCCCCAAAATCCTATTGTCTGCTAGGTAAAATAGACACGCACGTTACCGACTATCGGTTCTCTACATAAGCCACAACGTTCTAATTTTAGCGAGCAATTGTAACAGGATAGTAAATGACCGCAGGGTAAAAAAACTACCTCTATATCCCTCTCGTAGCAAATTTTACACGACAGAGTATCGTGCTTAGAGTCGGTGTTATTCCGAGCTGTAGTCGAAGATTTTCGACGAACATGTTCCAAAGCCTTTATGTAATGGCACCTTCCCAAAGCCCAAAGGGTATGTTCACTTATAGGGTCCTCGCTCGGCTCCCAATCTTTGAGACCCAAGCCTCATGCATAACAGCATACACGATCTTCAAAGCCTAGATAGAAAAAACCAGCTTCGGACAATTTGATCGGTGACAAGGGGTGTTTCCAATTTGAATAGGTACTCAACCGCGCAGCGTACGTAGAGTATCCACTGTGACGTACATTCACTAGAGCGATACAATCCGTCCACATGTTCCCTGCTGTCGTCTTCGCTCGATACTGAAACTTGTCCTCTGTGTTTTCACGGGGTTGGAACCGTCACGTGGTACATACGTACCTCGTGCCCACATTACAAGCCGGGGGTAAGCAGAAGGCTTACCCCCTTGTGGGAATAGCTCCAATCCATCGCTATTCCCTGTGACCACCACTCCATTACAAAACTGTGGTCCCCATTTTATTTATTTTTTTTTTTTATTTTTTTTTTTTTTTTTAAATATTTTTATTATTTTCTTTTTTATTTTTTTTATTTTTTATTATTTTTATTTGTTTTTTAAAAGTTGTTACTTGTACCTCTTGCCCAATTGTGTCTCATTCAAGGTTTATCAAGTCTTTCGACTGCGCCAGTGACCTTCAAACAGGTTTACGGGAGAATCAACTCCGCTCCAGGGACCTCCATACGGCCTTGCGGGATTTTTAGGTTCACGCCAGAGGGCACACACACACACACACACCGATGCCGGTCAGGTATCTTCATACCGTCCCCACGTCTTTTAGGCAAGTAGTAAATCGTAATAACTTTTAGCACTTTTTAGTGCACATTTACTATCTAAGTTACTATTATGTTGTGGTAATAAGCATTTAATGTCTCCACTATGGGAGAATTTCTCCTCCTGAGGTAATTCCATCACACGAGGATGAAATTGTCTCAGAAATTGAGCTTTTTCCAATCCTTTGGTAAAAATTATTGCAAAAGGTTTGCACAAAGTGCGTATCGTGTCCTCGTTGTAAGGTACACCTCCTTCATCCCATCTGATATAGTGGAAACGAGATTGTAACCAACGAGCCGATCTTTGCGATTTATCGTTAAGTAGGGAAAAATTGTATGGCGGTTTGAACACCGTGATACTGTGAAAATGATCACCGACGATTGCCAATTCTTTGACGATATACTTGTTATCGTTATCGTGAAACGCGTGAAATTCAACTACCGCCACTTGCATGTTTTTTAAACAAGCTCATTTCGTCGTACAGTTTGTCCGCTTCAGGGAGAGTGCTAGATACGAGCTCGTCGCTGGCCAAGATCTCAATGATGTACGAGCGTAAATCTTTCTCGATATAAAACAATTCGGCGACACGTCTGGACACGAGCGGCATACTCTCCTCTAGTAGCCTCCATTCGTCGGCGTTCAAGGTCATACAATGTTGCCCGTCGTACAATTGAACGTAACGTTTGCCGAAAATATTGCGCAATATTATATCACCGATACTCAAGTTGAATTTTAACGTACTCTTACTGTTGAGAGCTGCCGATATAGCCTTAAGGTGAATAGACATTTCGTCAAACTGTTCGTGCGTAAAGTAAACAAATCTTTTACCGCTCTGTACTAAAAGCCCGAGAGTGAAACCCGTATGCTGAAATAAACCGGTTGCTATGAATTTAGTGCACTCGCTGTTTAAGAAATGAACAGATTTAAGAAAAATTCCCAAAGGGAGGTTAGGTGGTACCTGACGCTTGGTAGGAGCTCTCTCCATGTCCATTCTGCTCGGATCCATTATCTCGACTGACGGAAGTTACAACTGACTACTTTGATAGTAGAAACAACCTTCTTCAAAGAAGGAGCTGGTGCAAAGAGGCAAAAATGAAACTATCGGAAAAGAAAACAGTAGGGATGATGCTGAAGGGAAAATTTGATAGAGAAAGACAACCAAGGGTAGGATTTGGAGGGGGGAATTTGAAAATGGTAGATTCGGTAACTTATTTAGGGGTGACATGGGGGTAGGTTTAAGGATAAATGAACACACAAAGGACGTGACTGAGAGATCAAATAAGAAGATGATGGGGGTGTTAAATATTATGGTAAATAAGAAAATCAAATATGACAGGATCAGAAGGATCTATGAAGGTATGTATGTAGCAATCATGGCGTATGGATGTGTAGTGTGGTGGGATAAGATGAGTGAGCGAGACAGGTAAAAATATTAGGAGCACAGAGGAAAGTATTGGTAAGAATGATAAAAGGGTACAAAACTATATCAAGGGACGGAGCGTGTGTGATAGCAGGAGTGGCACCATTAGATTTAGAAATAGAAAAAAGGTTTGTATTTGCGAGGGTTAGATTGGAGGGGAGTTACGAATGGAGAGGAATAGTAGTAAGAAAGGAAACGATGAAGACAACCGTAAACAAGAAACTAAGACTGATATGGCAAGATAGATGGGACGTGACAGACAAAGGCAGGTGGACATATGGATGGTGGCGAATGATAGATGCAAGAATGAATGCGAAATGGTTCGAACCGGATCACTATGTAGTGCAAATGGTAAGTGGACATGGTAATTTCAAGGCATACCTGAAAAGGTTTTGTATAAGGTTGAACGACAAGTGTGAATGTGGGATGATAGAAACAATAGAACATGTAATTTGGTGGTGTGAGAGATGGAGAGGTTTAAGGGATGAATGTAAGAGAGATTTGGATAGTGCAGGAGAAATTATGGATAGAATGAGGTTGATAGGGGAAAAAGGGTTTGGAACATTTAAGAAATTTGCAAAAGGGGTTCTAAAAGAGAAGGATGTGGATGAATGAAGGTATGAATGGGGATAAGATAAGTTACGCTGAACTGAGTAAGTGCAGTTTGGAGGTACGGCGCCGAATTAAGTAGGTGAAGTGCTTATGAACGGAGAGGTAGGGTTGTTGCGCTGAACTGAGTAAGTGCAGTTCGGAGGTACGGCGCCGAATTAAGTAGGTGAAGTGCTTTCGAACGGCGAGTACGGGAGAACGGCACGAGGGGAGTGGTAGAAGTGTGAATGCAGGTGGTAAGTGTGTGAGAGAGAAAGGAGATGTATGCGAGTATGGGTACGGAAGACCAGGAAATCTGGAGCATATTGTCGGTCCTGGGCAATATGCGAAGGAGGACCGAAACCGTAGTTGGCATGTTAAAAGTTACATGTCAGCGGGCCGGAGACCAGTCGAGGCCTTTAAGGGATAGACAAATCCCAATACTGGTAACACGGGTCCGTGAAATCCCACCGGAGACAATCCGTCTCCGGTCTCACGGGAAGCGGAAGGTTTCGTGTTGGCAGTGTCACTGCTAGATAGTGGAAATCCATCTCTCCATATCTTATAGTGAGAGCAGGAGGTTTGCCCTTCGGGGATTAGGTACAATTGCTCTTTAAATGTAAATTGATTTTGCATCACTATTAAATAACTGTCGGCGAACAGCTTATAAACACCGTCAAATCCGCAGTGAGACAATTTATATTGCACGAAAAACCTTTCCCACTGCCGACTCTACCTCCGTTGCCGTCGCAATTGCAGACCGTCCACACTCTGGACGGTTGGCGTAAAGATATCAACTTTAAATTTATACTGCCGGATCTGATCGACACTAGACCGAAAATGCCGTCGGCAACGATCAGAGCCGACGGTTCGACGCGCTATCACGAAGACGCCGTATTGAACGCGAAAATAGGCGATCGTAGGAGAACCGAAATGTCGTCTTACGGATCCATGTCGGTTTTCACACGTCTCAAGATGGGACTGTCCAAGAAAATAGACAACGACGACGACGACGTCAAGAGCAGTAGCAGCAGCGATGAGAAAAATACTCTGTCCGAATGGGTCGAGAAAATCAAAACGGTTCTACTCAACATGCTGCAAACTATAAATGCAATGGGGAGGGGCAAGGGGGAGGGGTGGGAGGGGTATAGGTCACGTGGTCACCCCCCACCTTCCCCCACTCCAATCTTGTGCCAAACCGACGCACTCTCTACTGATGTTGCTAGAACTAAAAGCAGAAAAAGACATATGTCTAGACACGAAACGTCTATGGATGCAGAAGATATTGAAGGTAGCGAAATGGAAGTAGGACCAACACATACCGAATCTGAGGTATACGAATCATCGCCTACAAGTGAAGAAATGATTAATACACCTGAGGAAAGACAAAGTATTACAAATTATCTTAATAATTCTTTTACCGGTCATATATCGAAAATTTATTTTAACAAATTTATTAATGCGGGTGGTAAAAAAATTGACATCGTTTTTGGTCCACACATTGTTGGCAACACTTGGATGTTGGGTGATAAAGTGTTAGAACTTAACAAAGACGATTTGGTTATTAATAGTACACAATATACTGGATCATTGGGATTATATGAATTATTTTTATGAACGATCCAGATCCTTACGTGTATGCAGAAGAAGATTTAAACACTTATGGAGAAATTTTAAAAGAAACCAATGTGTATAGACAAAATAATTCGGCAATAGGAAAAGTGAAATCTGGTAGAGGTAAAAAATATAAGACTATAATATCAAAATTGATTAATGCAACTGGACACGGTTTAAAAATAAATAATAAATGTCGTAACAAAAAATTCAGTGAAGAAATGATTGTAACTAATTCACAGCCACAATATGTATATTGGAATAGTGTTAACGAATTATGTGAGCGGTTGAAGTTATTATTATCTTCCCAGCAGGCGGGCAATACAGGTCATATTAACGAAATTAATTCAATATTAGAAGAACTAGTTGAAACAGGATTATTAATAAAGGTTTAATAATGAGTGTAGATAAATTTGGACGACATTCTAAATTTTCAAGACAGAGGGGGCTTCAGGGTCCAGCTGGTAGAGGCTTTGAAATAACTATAAATGGTGATTATAATATACAAAATAAGAGATTATGTAATGTTCATGAACCATTACTTGATGCAGATGGAGTAAATTTAAAAACAATGAGAAACGAATGTTTGTCATTTAATAGTGAAAATAAAGAAATATATGATGGTAAAAATAGAAAAATATCTAACATCGCACCACCAACAGAGGATAATGATGTTGTAACAAAAAAATATTTCAATCAATATGCAATTCCTATAAAAACTCGACAAGGTCATTTCTCGTTTGAAAATAAAAAATTGCAGAACATCGCAAGTCCGGAGACGGAAAAAGATGCAATTACTTTTGGTCCGATTTTCGAATACCACGGAAACACTTCGAAGCCGTCATTGTTCCAATCTACGATAGAAACGTGGGTATTGGAGGACGAGAACTTTAGTCGCACTTTGAAAAAAGTTTTTCAAAACTGTATGGCGATGAAGAAATCGTGCTGCCGCGATGGATACAGCGTAGACGTGGCCTGGTGTGTGTCGAAAAATCCAACCCTAACTGTGGATCTGTTGAAGAGTCTCGGATCTTTCGAGAACGATCTCGGATGGGATCTTTACAACTACACGGTCAATCAGAATTATATTTTCAAAACGATACAAGAGATAACGGGGATAGGTAAAATAATTTAATGTGATCCTTTTATAACTAAAAATGATATTGTAACAAATTTTCTCTATTAATAATTGCTTGTTATATTGTATACGGTAGAATAAACTTTATTGAAAAATAATCTTGTTTTTTATTACTTTCCTTGTCCAGTAGTATCTATTTTCCTATAAAATTGTCTCATAGATAGTGAGGGAGAGAGAGAGCGAGAAAGAGAAATGCCTGTAACTTATACCGATGCCGATTTGGATGGCGCTACAAAATTTGCCGAAGCCAACAACAAGATACGTCTGTTGAAACGTATGTTGGCTAAAGCTCCTCATCTCACGTCCTGGTTGGACGTCAATTTGAGAGATGCGACGCACGACGACTATTATATACCGATCACACTGGTCGGTTCCAGGAAAGTGTTGACTGTAAATATGACGGAATCAATTTGCAGCCGTTTTTCGTGCAACCCGATGAAAGACAACGGCGATCATTGCATGTCGCGAGACGTTGCCAGTTATTATTATATCGGCGATAAAGGCGATTACGATGTACAATGTCAGCCGGCCTGCTTCAACGTCAAAACTGTGGACAACGTTTCGAAAACCGGCGAAAGATCCGTAGACACACCGATGATGAATTGGTTCGACAATTCGTGTCGCATACTCAACTCCCATATGATTTCCTATCTGGAAAAGACCGTCTACCGTAGCGACGCTCGGTACGAAATTAGAGTCAACGATATGCCACCGGTTTCACTAGGCGACCCTATACGGGGAACGTTTTCGGTGGCGGTCTCACTGCGCCTACTACGAACGTCACAGGGAATCGGACGGATCGTGCGAGATGACGGGTTTTGAAAAATATTTGGACGCTATTGTCGGCGGGTCAATTGAAATTGTACGGAGATTGAAATCACAAAAGCAATGAAAACGATCAAAAATAAGAAAGCACCTGGAATAGATGGGATAAAAGGAGAGGTTGTTAAAAGAGCATGGGGAAGAATTGGAAAGGAATTCACAGAAATAATGAACAGAAAGTTAGAAGAGGGAATTTTTCCAAACATCTGGAAAGAGGGAAGTATCAAGGTTTTTCTAAAGGGAATGGATAGGGATCCAGCACTGTATAAGTCGTATAGGCCGATAACCTTGTTACCGGTCTTGGGTAAGCTAGCTGAGAAGGTTATTTCAGAAAGATTGGTGGAGTTTCTAGAAAAGAATAATATCTTAAGCAATAGGCAATATGGATTTAGAAGAGGAAGGGGAACAAGAGAGGCCCTTGTAAATTTGGTTGAGGAGGTTGAGGAGACAGATAAGAAATATGTTTTGGCGATTTACTTAGATATAACGGGTGCCTTTGACCACGCATGGTGGCCAGAGATATTAAGAAAATTAAGAGATATAAAATGTCCAGGAAATTTGTTTAGAATCTTGAGGGATTACTTGAAAAATAGAAGAGTAGGATTTTATTTAAAAAATTTATCAACGACAAAGATAATGACGCAAGGATGCCCTCAAGGATCAGTTCTTGGGCCCATACTATGGATATTGTTTGAAAGCATTTTAGAATTACAACTCGGAGAAGGAGTGAGCTTAACAGCTTTTGCTGATGATGGACTATTATTGATAAAAGGAGAATCGAGAAGAGACATAGAGGAAAAGGCAAGTATAGCAGTGGAAAAAATAGAAAAATGGGGAAAGGAAAAGAGATTAGAATTCGCGGCAGATAAGACCAAGATGACATTGCTAAAGGGAAAAATGAAAAGGACACCACACATTAAAATGAAAGGCAAGGGAATACAATATATAAAAGAACACAAATATTTAGGTGTGATAATCGGAGAAGAAATGAGATTTGCAGGACACATAAAAAGCGTGGGAGAAAAGGTAAAAAGAGTTTTCGATAAATTGAGCAGAATAGCAAGGGCAAATTGGGGATACGGTTTTAGATCAATGAGATTGCTTTACAAGGGAATAGTCGAGCCAATATTAACTTATGGTTGTGAATGCTGGGGAAACGAGATACAAAGAAACCAAAAAAATAGAGAATTGTTAATGAGAGCCCAAAGGACGTGTCTACTAAAAGTAGCTAAGGGGTACAGAACCATATCTACGGTGGCCTTGCCAGTTTTGACTGCGTTAGTGCCAATAGACCTCTTAGTAGAAGAACGGATGAAGAAGTACCAGGAGATAAGAAAAGGTGGAGAAAAGAAAGAAATTGAAAGAAGTACGAGGAATGAGACTTTCGAAAAATGGCAAAAGAGGTGGTAAGACAGTTCCAAAGGACTCGAAACAAAGAAATATTGGAGAGACGTAAAAGAGAGAATGAAGAGAAAAAATTATGATGTAGACCATTATGTAACACAGGCCATGAGCGGACATGGGAATTTTATGTCAAAACTAGAATCTTTTCGATTAGTTGAAGACGGAAGATGCAGAGTTTGAGGAGATGAAGAAACAGCATATCATGTAATTTATCAATGTGAAAATAATAAAGAAGAAAGAATAGAAATGAAGAACTATCTTCAAGAGAAAGGACTAGCTTTAAACAGAGAGACATGCATAGAAACAAACGAAGCATATCATATCTTTAAAAAGATGTGCAGAAGTATAGGAATAAAAAGGGAAGGAAGGATAGCATAGGGACGAGTAAAAGAAGGAGAATCACGGATGGACGCCTCCCCTTCTGGTGGGGGGGCACTTGTTTAGGAAAGAAAGGGGCGGGGGCCTTAAGGTCCTGGTATGAAACAAGAAAATAGGAAGAACCAAGGACACGACAAAGACGAGACAGGTAAAATAAGTCTAGGACTTGATTGCCAGGGGTGGAGGCGGGCTCGTGGGGGTATAGCCCCAAACAAGTGTCGGCGGGTCAGTGGTGTACCTCACGTCACTGGCCCCTAGAACCGGGAGTTGGCTGCCCTATCCCATGAATATGGGTAATGGATGCCGCCTTCGGAATAATTGTGAGGTAAGGGACGCGTGAGAGACCTGACGATGACTCATCCAACGTTGCTTGAGGAACCTTGCTAACATGAGAATAGGTGAACATGGGTGTCATCTACACTCGGGTCGTATATTTTACCTCACGGTGCCGGCCCAAGAAAACTAGGGGAAGGCCACCCAATCCTACGTATGTAGGTAACGGGCGCCGCCTTTAGTAGGTGAGTGCGTGAGGGAGGGTATCGCGTAAGCGACCCGACGGTGACTCATCAAACGTGGCTTGAGTAATCTTGCCGACATGAGTACCATGGGAGCATGCTTGGCCTGTCCAGAAGCTTCGGCTTTTGGGAGCGTGCGTTGAGGAATGGTTTCGTGGTGGCAGTGGGGTGTTAGTGGTGAGATTACACCCAGTTACTCTTCTTTTGAGTGGGGGTTGGTGGTAAGCCGAACAGGCATTAGTAACGCCGCCCTTCTAGTTCTAGTAACTAGTTCTATTTGAAACTCAACTCGAACCTGTCGGCGAACAGCTGATCTACTGTTCAAGTTTCGATCTGTGAAGACGTGTTTAACAGTCAGGTGTTTTAATTGAGTGTTTAGTGAGTTTTTAGTGAGTGTTGAGTTGTTTGAAGGATTGTATCGTGTGTGTGTGTGTATGTGTGCTGTGTGTTTGGATACTTGAATTACGAAAATCGGTAAGTTTTTGACAAAGATACGAGTATTTTTCTATTTCATTGACTTTGTGTTTCATAAGTATAGGATAGTAGTATTTAGATTGCCCCAGGGGGCGTAGCCCTCCTGATTTTTAATAAATTTATAGTAAATAGGACTCTAGGTTTAAGTTATAAACACTTTTAGGAACTTTGGCGAGGTTTTTAGTAATTATTTTAATTTTGTGAACTTGTGGGCTAAGGAGGTTAAGAGGATAATTTTTGATTTTTTATAATAGTTAGAGAGGAGGTAGGGACCTAAAAGATAACAGGCAGGAAGAAGGGACTGTGTTTAACATAAAACAGAAAAGTTTGCCTAATTCGGACAGGTAGTTTTAGAGATATAGTGTTTTTAGGCTATAATTTGTTGTACAAGGATAGGGACCAAGTAGAGTATTAAAAACAGGCTTAGTGGCGTAATATAGCGTGATAACTTACAGCAAGGAGAGGAAGATAGTCGGTTTTGATTAGGAATAGACCTTGATTCTAAAAATTTTTAAGAAATAGTCGGTGCAGATATACAAGAGACCGGCGATGATCACCGGGTAAGGGGTTAAAAGGTTATAATAACAGGTTGTAAATAACAGTTAATAATAACAGTTACCCGTCTAAACGATTATAAATAGCAGTTTAAAAAAAAAAGTGTTAGAACTTAACAAAGACGATTTGGTTATTAATGGTAAACAATATACTGGAACATTGGGATTATATGAATTAATTTTTATGAACGATCCAGATCCTTACGTGTATGCAGAAGAAGATTTAAACACTTATGGAGAAATTTTAAAAGAAACCAATGTGTATAGACAAAATAATTCGGCAATAGGAAAAGTGAAATCTAGTAGAGGTAAAAAATATAAGACTATAATATCAAAATTGATTAATGCAACTGGACACGGTTTAAAAATAAAAAATAAATGTCGTAACAAAAAATTCGGTGAAGATATGATTGTAACTAATTCACAGCCACAGTATGTATATTGGAATAGTGTTAACGAATTATGTGAGCGGTTGAAGTTTTTATTATCTTTCCAGCAGGCGGGCAATACAGGTCATATTAACGAAATTAATTCAATATTAGAAGAACTAGTTGAAACAGGATTATTAATAAAGGTTTAATAATGAGTGTAGATAAATTTGGACGACATTCTAAATTTTCAAGACAGAGGGGGCTTCAGGGTCCAGCTGGTAGAGGCTTTGAAATAACTATAAATGGTGATTATAATATACAAAATAAGAGATTATGTAATGTTCATGAACCATTACTTGATACAGATGGAGTGAATTTAAAAACAATGAGAAACGAATGTTTGTCATTTAATAGTGAAAATAAAGAAATATATGATGGTAAAAATAGAAAAATATCTAACATCGCACCACCAACAGAGGATAATGATGTTGTAACAAAAAAATATTTCAATCAATATGCAATTCCTATAAAAACTCGACAAGGTCATTTCTCGTTTGAAAATAAAAAATTGCAGAACATCGCAAGTCCGGAGACGGAAAAAGATGCAATTACTTTGGGTCCGATTTTCGAATACCACGGAAACACTTCGAAGCCGTCATTGTTCCAATCTACAAT
The DNA here is from genome assembly GCA_963513935.1 of Aphrophora alni. Lineage (NCBI taxonomy): Eukaryota > Metazoa > Arthropoda > Insecta > Hemiptera > Aphrophoridae > Aphrophora > Aphrophora alni. The sequence goes on along the minus strand of OY740776.1, from coordinate 17,396,377 downwards.
AGAAACGTGGGTATTGGAGGACGAGAACTTTAGTCGCACTTTGAAAAAAGTTTATACCTTGTATGGCGATGAAGAAATCGTGCTGCCGCGATGGATACAGCGTAGACGTGGCCTGGCGTGTGTCGAAAAATCCAACCCTAACTGTGGATCTGTTGAAGAGTCGCGGATCTTTCGAGAACGATCTCGGATGGGATCTTTACAACTACACGGTCAATCAGAATTATATTTTCAAAACGATACAAGAGATAACGGGGATAGGTAAAATAATTTAATGTGATCCTTTTATAACTAAAAATGATATTGTTAACAAATTTTCTCTATTAATAATTGCTTGTTATATTGTATACGGTAGAATAAACTTTATTGAAAAATAATCTTGTTTTTTATTACTTTCCTTGTCCAGTAGTATCTATTTTCCTATAAAATTGTCTCATAGATAGTGAGGGAGAGAGAGAGTGAGAAAGAGAAATGTCTGTAACTTATACCGATGCCGATTTGGATGGCGCTACAAAATTTGCCGAAGCCAACAACAAGAGATACGTCTGTTGAAACGTATGTTGGCTAAAGCTCCTCATCTCACGTCCTGGTTGGACGTCAATTTGAGAGATGCGACGCACGACGACTATTATATACCGATCACACTGGTCGGTTCCAGTAAAGTGTTGACTGTAAATATGACGGAATCAATTTGCAGCCGTCTTTCGTGCAACCCGATGAAAGACAACGGCGATCCTTGCATGTCGCGAGACGTTGCCAGTTATTATTATATCGGCGATAAAGGCGATTACGATGTACAATGTCAGCCGGCCTGCTTCAACGTCAAAACTGTGGACAACGTTTCGAAAACCGGCGAAAGATCCGTAGACACACCGATGATGAATTGGTTCGACAATTCGTGTCGCATACTCAACTCCCATATGATTTCCTATCTGGAAAAGACCGTCTACCGTAGCGACGCTCGGTACGAAATTAGAGTCAACGATATGCCACCGGTTTCACTAGGCGACCCTATACGGGGAACGTTTTCGGTGGCGGTCTCACTGCGCCTACTACGAACGTCACAGGGAATCGGACGGATCGTGCGAGATGACGGGTTTTGAAAAATATTTGGACGCTATTAACAGGCAGGAAGAAGGGACTGTGTTTAACATAAAACAGAAAAGTTTGCCTAATTCGGACAGGTAGTTTTAGAGATATATTGTTTTTAGGCTATAATTTGTTGTACAAGGATAGGGACCAAGTAGAGTATTAAAAACAGGCTTAGTGGCGTAATATAGCGTGATAACTTACAGCAAGGAGAGGAAGATAGTCGGTTTTGATTAGGAATAGACCTTGATTCTAAAAATTTTTAAGAAATAGTCGGTGCAGATATACAAGAGACCGGCGATGATCACCGGGTAAGGGGTTAAAAGGTTATAATATTAGGTTGTAAATAACAGTTAATAATAACAGTTACCCGTCTAAACGGTTATAAATAGCAGTTAAAAAAAAGTGTTAGAACTTAACAAAGACGATTTGGTTGTTAATGGTAAACAATATACTGGAACATTGGGATTTCTGAACAGTGTGTTTTTGTTCATCTGCTTAACGATTCTGAAGACAATCCGATTAGGACATATCTACCATAGCGTTACGCTGACACTCTTAGCGAGTTGGATATTGCGGAAATTGTTGGGTCGAAACTTGTTGTAACAGGTCATAGTGGAAAGACCGTACTCGCAACAACAGGCAACCAGATTGGCTACCTGCAGCTCTTGGAGCAACAGGTAGTTCTCTCGACTTTGGTCTCCACACACACACACACACACACACACACACACACACACACACACACACACACACACACACACAAACACACTCTTACTAACTTTTAATTTTCTTTAAGAGTCAAGGTCCAGTAGTGACTCAACAATCATCACAGCCAGCAGCTGTAGCAGCTTCTACAGACATTGTTGAAGGGGCAGTTGTAATAACGTCGGATGCAGCTCCAACACAGAGTGCTTGTAGTGTAAGTAATGTTTTTAAACTTTGTCACTAACCAACCAATCATCCGTTCATTAATGTTTAAATTTTATGGACATCTGTTCATTAATGTTTAAATTTTATAGACATCCGTTCATTAATGTTTACATTTTATAGATGACTGCTTACGCCGAGAGGAAGATTGCCGAATTGGAAAAATGTTTTGCTGGCGGTTGCGACGATTTGAGAAGGGATGTGGAGGCAATGAGAGCTGGGCTGTCTCACAATTAAACGTCCTTCCAAGCCGCATTGTCTGACGTTCTGGATAGACGGATGGCAGAAAATAATGTTGTGCCGATTGACGCAGAACAAATGGCAGAACAGCGGGTACGTTCCTCTAATACACGGGTCACGCCTACGTCAACAAGCATATACGTCACAACATCACGGTCCTGTCAGTCATGAGACACTTCATCTAGTGATGCAGCCGCATAGCCGATTGGATTGTGGATTCTGTTTGTGTTCCGGCAAATTGTATCAGGCTGAGGACAACAATTACTCTCTAAGTATAGGGAAGAGAGAGAGAGAGAGAGAGAGAGAGAGAGAGAGAGAGAGAGAGAGAACGTGTCAACTGTCTAGTGATTGATTACATTGTAAATAATCTTTTTCTTTTCGCAGTCTTCCGTCAACGAGGCCAGAACTCAAACAGCTCAATATTGAGATACTTTCAGGGTCATTACCTGCATTGAGGTATCTTATTCATGATTTGGAAAACGCTTCTAGACGACCTTACTTCAGAACTGGACAAACATTCGCACAGCGTGTATGGCGGCTCATGATGCGAGATATACGTATAATAATCGATAAAGGAATAAATACTATGCAGCAGGCTGAATTCCGTGCACGATACCCTGTAAGTATTAAAGCTTTGTAAAAAGTAACTTTTTCAACCACACACACACACACACACAGACACCGAAGAAGATCAATAATGTGACTTACCTTTTTCTGCTTACAGGAAGATCCGCAATCCTCGAGTGTATTTGTACACAGTCGGATGCTCTCACCTTGCCCAGTATACCTCGTCAAACTTCCTACTAGTTCCGATTCAACGTACACGGACATTATTAAAGTTTCAATTCTAAAGAGTACTACAACTAGTTTACTCACCAAGCGTTCCAAGCAGAATATCGGAATCGGGACAGCGCTTCCACTTTTATTACCCCGGTATGCCCCAGGTCCCCCTAACTCGGATAAAGTGAATGGTATGTAGGAGGGAGAAGATGGTGGTGGGTACAGCTGCTATACAGTATAAAAGCTGTCCGCATTATTGCAATAACCATACTGTCTAGTTTAAACCGCTTAGTTCAGTATATCTAGTGTGGTTAGTCATGGAGTCTTTAAATAAGTTTAACTCTATAGTTTACGAGACGATAGAGACGGTTTCGATGAAGACACTAAAGATTGGATTTCCGTATGCAATCTTGGACGCGAAAATGATAAGTACGAAATACGGTGCAAGTATATATGTTGATTTGAGTGATGGGACTGACGATGGTAAGATTCGGTAATTTCTGCCGAAGCGGTACGTTGAGGCTATGCAAGAGTCAGATCTACCGGCCATTGTGGACTCTGAGCTGATCGTTACAGAGCACAGTGGAAAATCTGTACTTATAGAACTGCATTAGTAGTTTTTTCCGACAAACAGGGAGACGATGTCAACCCGTTCAACCCATATGTTCAACCTCAAGCTCGGGACATTTTTTTTGTAGAAGCACACAGAGGCTTAGTTGAAAATTTTAAACTTAAGTAAGCACGTACAGCTTTTTTTAGATGTTAAAATTTTTACAGATTTTCCAATTAACGTATCCATAAATGTCGAATAATCAGAGACAACTGCGTTACCAACTACGGCAGCAGCAGCAGCAGCAGCTACGACAAATACAAGTAGGTCTCTCTTTGTATTCATTTAAACACACACATACACACAAATACACATACACAAACACACACACACACACACACACACACACACAAACTAATTGTTTTGTTTTTCTCCGGTTTGGAATTCAGTATCGAATTCAGTAGCAGCTGTAACAACACCACTACCACCACCACCACCACCTCCGCCATCCGTATCTAATGTAAGTTAAACAAAAATTGTTTATTACTTTCCATCCTAACATTAATGTGATGTGTTAATGTGACATTATCGTTTTGTAGGATCTTACATACATGACCGAACGAATCGAGGAACTAGAGCAGCATGTTAGAGCACAGCTAATTGGGCCGGAATCTTTAATTAGTGAGCTTTATAGGGACCTAGCCATTTTGAAATCTGGAATGATCCAAGATATGTCGACCTTCCAGACTGAACTGTTCGATATGGTAAATAGAAGACTATCGGTGGATCCTTCATTACAACAATCAGTTGTTGAAGTGCTCCCATCAGCTCGTACTCCTGAGCCAGTTGATACTCTGACACCACAGGTGGATACTCATTCATCACAGGCTGCTTCTCAACAACAAGCTGAAACCTTACATACGGATGGATACCCACACAATCGCGGAGCTGAAGCCCTACATACATCAGGATACCCACACAATCGCCTGGATTGTAGTTTTTGTTTGGGCCCTGGATACACCTATCCAGTTGTAAATGGTACATACTCTGTAAGTCAACCCAGTATCATTATTGTCCCATACTTGTGATTTAATATTTTGTCTATTATGTATTAAATTTTTCTTTTTTTTCTTTTTCAGTCAAATTTAAATAACGCTAAAACTTCGGCATCTATAGAGGTAATGTCTCGAGCATTACCAATATTAAAGCATCTAGTTAATGATTTGGAGATCGGACCTTTGCGCAAAATGTGTGGCGACTTATGGCTAGAGAGTTGAGTACAATTATTATCGACACTGGAGTGGCAACTGTACAGACCGCTGAATGTCGCGCAAGATATCTAGTAAGTATATTTACTTATGTGTTTATTACTTTTAATTGTTTTTGTGCTTTGTGTGAGTGTGTGTGTATTTAGATCACAAACTCATTGTATAAATACATTAACAATTAATAATCTTGCACTGAGTGTGCATGATGATAAGAGAATAGTGTGTGATGAAGGTGTACACACAATAGCTTATGGACACTACTTGTTAAAATGAATGAAAATAAAATGTTATTACTTTACTCATCATTATATCTTTTATTTCTTATTCCCTATGTTAATGTTAGGGTTTAAATAATCAAATAATCTTCATCATTTGTTTAAATATTTTTTTATTCTAACAATATTGAAGTATTTTACGAACACTACCAGACAAAGGTGTATATTCAATAAGTCCCTCTTGAATTATAAGACAGTAAGCTTCGGTGTTTGCAATAATATTTTCACTTGCTTCGAGTTCCACACGCACATCTAAAGTTCCTGTTTTCAATGTTTCATTTTGTCTTGAGCAGTCTATGACAAATAAAGGAGTATTACCGAAAAATGTAACAGCGGGTTTGTTGTCACTACCATCGTAATAAGATGATTGAAATTTTGCATAAATATAAAAATTATTTGCTTTATTTCCATTGAAATTGTCATAGGGATAGTATTGTGAATTAAGATAAAGTTTAACGTTTTGAATATTGCAAAAATCACAATGGCTAGCATTTCTATGGTTAACATTTTTTCTATTTGTTTGAAGTGCAATTATTACATATCGTGGTTTTTCAGTATTGGATGCTGTTTTCACTGTCCAAGTTATATTTTTAGTTTGCGGTAATGCTGGATATTCTTGAAGTTGCATACGACGAAATGGTACCGATATAGGTTTATCTTTATCTGTAATCGTAAAAGCGATAAGTTATAATCATCTGAAACTTTAATGTAAGGTAAGTAGAGAGACCGCCACTTTAAAACCAGTTTGGAGTGGGGGGTGTAGTGGGAGGTAGGTTTGAATAACTAACCTAACCTAACCTAACCTCTGGTTGTATTGAGTGTGGTAACCCTTCCCCTTACCCCGACCCCTTGACACCTCCCCATTGCCCTCTCCCATTACCCCTCCCTATGTTTCTTCGCCCCTCTTGCCCAGCCCCTTGGCCCGTGCCTCTGTGCCTCACCCCTTTGCCCCTTCCCAACCGTCGTTTTGAGTTATACGATAAACGTTGACGTCGATGTAAATATATAAAGTTAAAGTCACAGGTATGATTGCACAATGACTGGATGTCGGGTACGAACCCGTACCGTAAGGCGAAGCGAGTTTTTCGCGTTCCGCGCGAAAAACTCGGTACACCTTACGGTACGGGTCTAGCGGGTACCTATATGCCATAGCGAACGTAGCGAAGCGCGAAAAACTCTGTAACACTTTCGCTACGGGTTCGACTCCTTGGTTTGACCATGACAATTGGACTGTATCTAAGGTTTTTAATGAAAACACATCAGACCATTTAGATGTTAAAAATAATTTATTTTAAGTCAAAATTTAGTTCTTGTTATACATCGTATGTATCTCTACTATGTATATTATAACACCTTCTGAATAAATAAGTCTAAATGTAGAGATTGCGTCATCTGAAATAGAATGAGAACAGGATACGTATTGGTCAAGGATAAGCACAGCTTTAGCCTACACTACATTAGGAGATAATGATATACACTAATTTAAAAATATTTATAGTGATCAAACTGACAACCTGTCAACTAGGAATTATACTAAACTTAAGTCACCAGTTAAACGCTGTCCGATAGGGAAAGTTTATTTAAATCAAGTTGTTACATAGGTTTTCTAAACCTTTTAATTGTGTAAATCAATAAATTCTTGATGCTTTCAGTACAGTTCTTACATGACAGATCCGGTATCATTTTGGTTGACCTGTATCGTTAGGTAAATCTCCACTGTATAAAACCACCAACTTTGAATGTATTAGAGTCATAAATAATCCAACTCTGCACCAAATTGGTCTGCCGAGATGTCGAACGAGAGCGTTATCAACGTACAACGAATGGACACA